>CM060912.1:747423707-749823707 GCA_030737875.1 Allium sativum
ATTCTATTTATTTTATATAAATATTTCCTTTATATACTTCTATTTATTTTATATATAATCCCTTTCTAATTTTATTTATTTTCCAAAATATTACCTTTTATAATTATATTTATTTCATATAAATATTTCCTTTTATATAAAATCCATTGATTTTATATAAATAATTTATTTTCAAAATACACTTTGAAAATTCCCTTTTTACATTCCAGTATTTCATATGATATTTAAAATACCAAATCAAAAGGATCAATCATCATCCAAACACACACAATCAATAACTGATTATATACCACATCATATATCACAATATATGAAAAACAGTATTATAAATATTAAGGAATCCAGTTGGATCCATCTAGCCTGTTTCCCTGCATCCACAGATGTTAAACAATATAATTAACATCAATTTCATTTCAATATGAAATATTCTAATCAACAGAATCAATATTTAATTAACGATATATATATATATATATAACAATATAGGTATTTTCAACCAATTAGTTAGTAGTTCAACCAACCAATCAACACACAGCAATCAACCAATATTTATTAGTTCTAAAATACGTTATGAAAATATAAATTGAGCAGAGTTAGTGAGATTTACTCACATTGGACGATCATCGTTAAATAACGATAACTGTCGGTTGATTCAGACAGACAATTTATTTCGCTATAAATTGCAATGAGCTCCAATTCACTCCCAATCAGTTCCATTATGTAGCCTCCGTCCATACGATCCCAATGGATTCGACCGTTCAAAATTCTGATATCGTATGACGTGGATATTAAATTTACAAGTTTAAATACCAATTTAAATTAAAAATGACTTGACTTATTATTAAATGGGCCTCACCATTTAAACTAAAGCCCATCTTCCTTCTAAATGAACCAGACCCGCAACCTATATCACTTCTTCCCCGAATTAGCACGTTGCTCCATTTCAGACATTACCGTTCCTTATCGCCCTGTCTACCTCTAACTCCACACGAAAGATCAATCAAAAACTTCCATTAAACTCCACTAGCTAGCCTCTACTTCTCCACCTAAACTCGACACTCCCGCAAGCCTCATTCGAATCCCGTCGTTTACCTTTCAACAGCAGGTTTTAGAAAAAGATCGAACTTTATCATCACCAAAACTCACGAAAACTTGCCTATAGATGATACTTGATACGCTAAATCCAAATATCACATTCACAACTTGATTTAAAGCTTCTATCTCCTACCATGCACAGCCCTAGGTCGACTGTGGAAAATCCAAGAAATAAGATTGACGTCGAACTAGTGAGAAAAGGTACAGATTTGAAGGAAATCCAGCAAGTAATTCAAATATATAGGTTTTATGATTTATAAGATTTTATACAAATTTTTGAGGATTTTTGAATCTCTCGTTTTACTGTGTGGATATTTTTACTGGTGGCGGAGAGGTTTTGACCAGGAGGAATGTTCTGTTTAGGGTTTGGGAGGTTAGTAGTATTTATAGTGTAGAGAAATTAATATTTAATTTGACTTTTATATTTATTATATTCAAACGCTGCTTGTAATTGTCATTTAAAAATTCCCGTGATCACACACGATATCCAAAAATCATGAAAATGGACATGCAACTAGAGTTCGACATTACAGACCCAGCGAAACTTGTTCCGTCGAATTCTGACTTCGTTTGTTCACACAGCGTATTTTTAAAGTCAAATTATCGATTGTTTTTCACATTAAAATACCAAATGGCCACTTACTAACTCCAAAAATCATGAAAATTGAAATCTAACAATAATTTAATATTATGAATCCAACAAAATTAGTTTCGTTGAAAACGGAGATCGTTTGCAAAACTGGCTCATTTAAATACTAATATATATTTAAAAATAATTAAATTTAATATTAATAATTTAATATTATTGTGTATATATTTATATAGAATATAATACAACTCCAACATATATATCGGGATTTATAACTCGATATTTCAAAATTCCGAGTTAAATTGATATTCGATTTATATTAAAATCCTTTTATACATCATTATAAATTATAAAGGAATTCCATAGCGACTATTTTAAAATTTGATTTGAACATATCTCACAATCTACACGACGAAATCCCCTATTTTCTCTTCCATTAGAAAAATATACTTCACCAGTTCCAAACATTTCTTGTTTCACAGAAATCCGATTTAAAACGGATTTTGTATATTCGTTTAAAGTTTGAATCGCCAAATTATGAACTGCTGCGCTATTTTGAGCTCGATTATAATTATAATATAATTATACGTTCAACTGTTATTTATATAATATATTCGTTAATGTAATTCAACTCTAAACTAAATTATATATTATAAATGATCCAATTCACACAATTGTGAATTCCACTATTTCTGATTATTTCGGAACTAAATATATTATTCTATTATTCATATTAATTAAATATTCAATATTATTTAATTAAACGACCATTTAAACCTCTAATCACTATTTAAATGATTAAATAAATTAATTACTATACTATAAAAATACGGGACATTACAAATTTACTTCTTTCAGGATTTCCTTTTTCCCGAGATCCGAGATATTTGATGTAGAAGAAAGGTTGTCATCCCTTGGTTTTGGGGTATGTAATTCAACTATCTGTTCAAATGCTATCATCTGAATTAACAGGAACTAATGTAATTTCGTTGATTTTTTATAAACAGATGATAATGGTTTCTCTTTCACAATCTATATCTATACCTATATCTGCTTCATTCATTTTATTTAATTATTTCTTAAGCTGCATGTAAATGTTGATATTAATTTTATTAAATATTTAGCTGAGGAATAAATAATGTTGTCTTAAACTATGATATAAGCATCTCGCTTGAAGGAAAAACAAACAACTCTCCTTCTACTTCTAATGTTTATGACATTTTATTTGTTTATTTCTTTTTTTTAAGAAAATAAAAATATCGTTCATAGTTTGGTAGGAAAAATTAACTAATTATTTGTTTCTTTTTGCAGCTTCTCCTCATCAATCACTTTGAGGTATCTCTTTTTTTATTGTTTTACACGATTTTCATTATTTGTTGTTTTCTCTTTATATCATAATTGTGAATTTTAAGTAAAAAAATACATTTTGATATGAACATCAGGTGAACTTAACTAATGTATTTTGCATGCACAAATTCTCGGAGTATTGAGAGACCTTGAATTGTTTATCGGCTGAGAAGAAGAAACAGTAGCTGCAGTTGCTGAGGTAATCACACTTCGAATTGTTTAACTATTGTTCTTGGTAACTATTGTTTATCTCTTTTTAAGTTCGGTGTCAGTCTGTTTTTCTTGTTTTGTCTGTTCTTTTCCCTTTTTGTTTCTGTTTTTTCTTCCATGTGTTAGTAGGCTAGGTTTTGTGTATGTCTCAGAATTTTAGATCTTATCTGCAATTCTGTTTTTGTAAGCCGTTGGAGGATGGTTTGATTCCCCCCTTTGTTATATATTTCCTGTTTCTGTAAAAAATGATTTAATTGGTGATGTGGATGTCTACTTTAGATTGTTTTGTTAGGTATGATCTTTTGCAATCATCTTATAAGTTCATTAATTTATTTCAGGTTACTTGTTGCTGTAAATCTGGACGAGTAGATGTCTTTTAAGAGGATATTAGTTTGTGTAATCATCTTTTGCAATGAAAAATTGATATGTATCACTATGATGATGTATGATTCATTAGTTTTGTATTTTGGATATAAAGTTGTAACATTTTTTGTATGAATGGATCCGATGCTTTGAATTTATATCAAATTGTTTTCTGTTTATCTAGCTTTTGTTGTACTTGCAAAATGTATTCAATTATAGTTGTAATAATGTGTATTACATTCAACATAAATAGTTGTAAAAATTACGAAGCCACAACGGTGTATAACAGTTGTAGTGGGTATTACTACAACGGTGCATAAAAGTTGTAATAAAGTTTATTACAACAGTGAAAAATAGTTGTAAAATATATGAAGTCACATCGATGTTGCCACGGTATAAAAACAGTCGTAAATTTTTTTAGTTTATTACAACTTCTTAACATACGATGGTTACATCACGGTTGTAATATGTTCAATTTGTTGTAGTGAAACATCGTTACGACATCTCAAAATACCCCATATTTAACTAACTATATTTTAAAACTATATTTTAACATTGATCTTCAATACTGAATCTTTTCTATTTATTAGTTAATAATGAAATCAATCAAGTTGAGGATATAATTACCTTTCAGACCTTGACTGGATAACATTATTAATTTTAAAATGGACAAAGGTTACCTATCTCGAACAATCAACACCATATATAGTCTATAAATTAAAATATCATATTCAGCTTAAACCATTTCCTTTTTTAAAATCATTTACTATGACAACGTTGTTATAGCCCACACTTTCCTACTATTCATGGAAAAACGTTTATTACATCAATAAAGGTCTAAACCTATGTTTCTGATACCAATTCATTTCAAAATACTTCACGAAAACAAAATCCATTTGATTTTGAAATATCATTTCAAAAATATCAACTATTCAATTCCCATTTTTAAAACGTGTAGACGTTTCACTTTTTAATATCTTAAAATCAGAATAAGTCTGATTTCACATTTATAAACCCTTGTTTATAATCCACTTAATAGTTTGTAAATTCCTATTCTAAAATCATTTTGATAATCATATTTCCATTTTTTGGCTTGGGTAACCAAATTTATAAGTTTATTTCCCATAAATTAACTTTTCTTATAAAATCCATACTTCCCTTACAAAGAAAACCATTTTAACATTTCTAAGAATGGTACCAAATACCATTAAATTTTATGAACTTCTATTTATAAAATTCTTCTACTTGTAAAATTCCATTATAAGTTCACTTTTTATCAAATCCCGTTTAAGGCAAAAAATCATCTATAATTTGGGTTATAATTCCAAATTGACTTCAAATTCAATTACAAAATGTTGGTTCAAAAACCAATATAATTCCACTCGCCATATTCCAATTGTAAGTTTATTTATAATTGTAAACCTCATTTATAAAACTATTTACTTAATTATATCTTCCATTCTATTTAAAATATTCAACATTTTACTTTAATAGCATTTGAAAAGCTCAGAAAAAGATTTAACATTTAAAAACACCTTTTATTTGATTTCTACAAAACCTTTCTCACTTAATAATTCCAATTTAAGATAATATTACGTTATCACAAAAATTATTTAAAAAAACATAGAATTTATATCCATATCATAAAATGCTAAAATACTAGCTTCTTAAAATATTTAAATTTTAAATTATAGTTTCTACTAAATAAATTTCAAACATCCTTTCTAAAAATAAATCATTTTTATAAAATTTGACAAAGTTAATTTAACAATTATATATCCTTTTGGAATTACCTCTATTCCATTTACATTTCGAACCTTGGAATGAAGTTCATCATTTCCTTTTGAATCGATTTCCAATTTCCTTTAAAATTTACACTTGAATTTATATTCCAAAATTATCAAATGATAATTATTTCACTTCATTTATAAATTACTTTCCTTGTTTGAAAAACAAGTTTTTGTTTCTAAGGCCATTCGAAATTCAACTTATATCTTGAAAAAAAAAACCTTTTAAACTTCAAATTCTTCTTTTCATTTGAATACATTTTATGGTATTTAAATACAAATAGTTAAGGCTAGTTCTTTTTAACATCCAAACACACAAATATCTATTACAGATTATTCAATCACAACGTATATCACTATATATGAAAATAAACAGTATAAATGTTGAGGAATGCAGTTGCATCCCTCCAACCTGTTTTCCTGCATCCATAGGTGTTAGTCAATGCAAATAATACCAATCCCACTTCAAGGTGGGATATCACAGAATAAAATGTCATCCGCTATTATACGGGGAGCATATGGTCTCATCCGCTAGAATATACGGTAATATCCAAGTACCAAACCAATATCTACTATATATATATATAATCAAACAATTAATACTAATTTATCAATTCATCCAAACAACCAACAATTATTTTTAACAATTAAAAATAATTTTAAATATTATTTTTTCGGTGAGATTTACTTGCCTTGATTGCAATAGCCATAGGAATGTTTTGTTAAGTTAAAACTAAGCCAACGTTTAAATTTTCTCCCAAACTCTTGCTATCTTGAATGAATTCCAATCCAATTTTATGATTTTAATCTTTGGTTTAGTGGCAGAATCCTTCTTCTTGATTACTGAATGCAACATCTCTGTATCCGAACCATGCACCTCCAGGTACTAACATGCACTTCCATGCATAAATTCCACCATTTGGTTTTACCAATGAACTTCTCACATCGAACAAGCCCTGCGTAGCACCTAGGCATCACCTCTGATTCTCACTCACGTTTCCTACCTCCTAGCAGTACGTCGGCTTCATCAATACATGAGACATATTTCGGGCATGAACTCACTCCAAACTTTGCTAAATGGCTTCACTACGCAGCCCAAGTTCACCTGAGTCATGGGTTTAAACTCCGCAACCCTCCATTGCACCGGCAACTTGCCATAGCTTCGATGTTCTTTTCGAAATCGACTATGGGTAAACATGTTGCACCAATCTTTGAGCATACCCACCTAAACCCCTTATCCTCACGATTGCAAAGATCCTGTTATGACTTGATTTTAGTGAGAATTTTAGATATTTTATTTCGATCTTTTAAAGCGGCCATTTTACTGGAAATAAAAAAGAAGAGGAACGACTTCGAATTTCAGCATGTTGGGTTTGAATAGAGAAAGCATGAAGTTTTTTTCCTTTATTTTTACTTTTTTCTGAGAACTTGAATTAGAGGATAAAGATGCAAAAGGAAGAAGGGAAGCACGTTTTTAAAATAGGAGAAGAAAGTAAGTCTGAATATATATTTTCTAAAGATTTGAAAAGATTTGTAAGGATTTATAACGACGTGTAAGATATCTTGTGCGGATTACTGAAAATGACCTTTATTTTTTAATATTATATTTACTACTTTTTTCGTTTTACTTTTTCAAATTGCACCATCACATAGAATCTCTAATCATTATGAAAATTTACATCCTGCCATAATTCAATATTCTGAACTCGATGAAACTTATTTCGTTGAAGTCCAAGATTATTCGTAAAAACGTTATTTTAAATTCAAAATGTCAGTTGATACGTGTTTATATCGTGCACGATCACCATATAACTCTAATTAACATGAAACTAGAAATCATATAGTAATGAACCATTACAGATTTTATAAAATTGGTTTCGTTAAAATCCAAGGTCGTATGAAAAATGACTATTTTCACGTTTTAAATTAAATCGATAAAATATAAATCCATCGTTAATAAATTATTATTAACGTTCCAATTCAATTGGAATTTATATAAATCATTAGAATCGTTTCGTTTCATTTTTAACTTAGAACTTGGTTATATTTCGTTTTCGTATTACGAAATTTGATATATTCGAAATTGAATCATATTATTAACGATAAACTCCATATAAAAATCTATTTATATTTCTAATTCAACATTTAAAACAAATTTAAATGTTCAAAGTTAAACGACGAAAAATCTGGATCATTATACTTGTCACTCAAAGTCTGGAGTTTGTGGCCGGGTTGACCGACTAACTCGGAGGGTGGTTGACTTCATTCTCAAGGAATGGTCACTTTGAGGAGTTATTAAGGAAAAGCTCACGTCGTTTGAGCTGAGCCTGTATCCTGTATTGAAGTTTGTCTTGCCTTATCATAAAAAATTGTGGAGACATGTATTGATCATTGTTTTTGTTTTCTCGGGTACTCCTTGATGGAAAAGAAGGGAACGACATCACCGCTTGATATATGTTTCCCATTAATGGAATTTCATATGTGTTTTAGTTTGGCATTGAAGTTTCACCATTTTATCTGATCTTGTGGTCTAATAGATGGAGTGGGACCGTGATCCGTGATAATTAGTTTGTCTTTCTTGATTATGATTCACTGTGTTGAGGGCTTGGTAAGACTATATATGTGTGTAACATCCCGTACTTCATCGCTAGAGATTAAAACTGTGGATGACTACTGCATCAATGGCGATTAATTTCGGACCTCGGGGTGGGAAAATGTTATGATATTGTTAGACTATACTTAGCAATATACATGGTTTGTCAAAAATCAAATCTCATCGAGGCATATTTGCATGATTGCTAATATGTTTTCCTGTTGTGATTAATGAGCTTAATTGGATCTTATATCTGATTCTAGTAGTTCACTTACTAGAAGGATGCAGAATATCGGTGGCAGTGAGAGGTTTTTGGTGATGATAGTAGGTTGGGGCAAGCTCTTCAGTAGTGAGTCATCTTCGATTTAACGATAGTGGGTTGATACTTAGTTCTTCAGTAGGCTAGTTGCTTACGGTTGGATGATAGGGGGATGAGATAGTTCTTTAGTAGCATGTTGTCACATGAGCTTGTTTCTTGAGAGTATCTGGGCACATTTGATGAGGTGACTAGATTGTCACCATATTTGAGTCGAGCTCCGTATCGATTTGGTTATGGATCTTCTTTTGGATAGGAGTCCCAAGGGGATTTTACCGATTGCAGGAAGTTGAATGGTATGTGCCGATTACAGCATTTCGCAAGCTGCTTTGACTTTGATTGGTTGGTTATACCATTTGGGATAACCAGTGAGTCAACATGTTTTGTTAATTTGTCGTACCATGTTCCAAGATATCACTTAGAAGGGTCGTACTTGTGTTATTCGATTTTATTTTCATTTTCCTGTAGATAGACAGAGAGCACAAGTTAAAAGTCGATTGTGTTGTAGGTGTTGAGAAAACACCATCTGCTGGATATTCACTTTTCAGTGAGAAAAAGTGGAGTGCTTGAGTCACAATGTCTCGAGCAGGATTTCATTAGAAATCCTGCGGGAGTTGTGACACTTTGGAATTCGAATTTGACCCATGGGTGCATCAGTTACTCGTTCCGAGCAGGAACGACAAGTTGATAGGACACATTTGGTTGTATTTCTTGGTTTGGTGTAATGTTTTTCCAAATGGAAGATATCGTATTTTAGTCGATAACCAAAACCGCACATGGAGTATTTGATTCACAATTCGAAGTCGATGGCGATCGAGTTCGCTTTTGAGGGTTGGAGGCACTATTTATTAGCGAAGGAGTTAGCGTTGTTTAGTGATATCGTATCACAGAATTTTCTCTTCTCCTAAGAGATTTTAACTTTTGCTAGCAATAACAATTGGAATTGTTGGCCTTTTGCTACTTTGTTGTTTCATTTGTGCATATGGTAAATGCACTTGTTTTTGTTTGTCAAGTTGGAAATGCGCCAGTTCAGAAATGATATTCCTTTAGTGAATGTTGTTTGTGTTTATTACTAGTTATAATTCCATAACTCGAGGTGATATAGTATGGACTCGATTGCGATGGTTCGTTTGAGATGGAAGATGCGTTGTTTGTCCCCGACATCATTGGAAGGGTTTGTTTGCGCATTCATTTTCTATTGAATGTGACATCGTCTAGCTATAATTGAATGGGAAGAATCCAATACTTTTCTAGGCTGTCAATTTCCTACACAACCCGAAACCCGCACGGAAATTAGCAGGTTAACCCGACCCGTTTAGTTAGCACGTCATTTTTGGGTCAACCTGAATTTGACCCCTTTATAAATGGGTGGGTTTAGGGTTGACCCGCTAACCCGATTTTGACCCGCCAAACCCGATTATATGTTGTATCTCTTCCGTACGGTTAGTCTTTTATGTATACTATTAGTGTTAATCTTTTATGTATGCAGTTTTCAATATGCTTGTATACGTAAGCTATTATATTTTACTAATTTACTCTTGTATGTTGTTAGTTATATTTTACTTATAACAACTGCATCTCTTCCATACTGGTAGTCTTTAATTTATGCAGTATGGGAATATATACTTATGTATAGAAAATGAATCTTGGATATGGTGATTTCATGTTTTATATAAGTGTTGTCTGCTGGTGACTTTGCAACTTGTTGCATGTTGGTGATTATATAACAGTGTGCATGTTGGTGATTTGGCTTTTTTGCTGCTTATATTAGTAGGCAATATCTATTAATGGGTCAAACGGGTAAACCCGACCCAATACGACCCATTTAGTTAGACGGGTTACGCGGGTCGGGTCGGGTTAACCCGTTTATAAATGGGTCGGGTTAGGGTTCGAAAAATATGACCCGTTTAATAAACGGGTTGACCCGACCCGTTTATATATCAAACCGAATCCGATTTGACCCGACCCGAACCCGACCCGACACAACCCATTGACAGCCTTAGTGTAACACCCCGTATTTCTGTTAACACTAAAGTTGCTAATTAAATAATAAATGTGTAAAGGGGAGATGTATCCAATGTGCATACAAATAAATGTGTAAAGGGGAGATGTATCTAATGTGCATACAAATAAATGTGTAAAGGGGAGATGTATCTAATGTGCATACAAATAAATGTGTAAAGGGGAGATGTATCTAATGTGTACGTATTTATATTTGATGGATTGACAAATAATAATAAATGTTGATAATGTACATTAAGAAAGTAATTATGACATAATTTGAAATAGGAGTAATTTACAGTCCTTAAATTGTGAACATAATTGGCTTCTCTTTAGAATAGATGGCTTTGATTAACCCTGGCTTCATCGACGGCTCAAATTAACTTACAATTCTATATATACACCCTAGGTCTCTAGACTAAAATTCACATAAAAATAAGAATTGGAGCCGCCATGCTATCGAGAGAAAACTAAGGAGAGCCTCCACTTGAAGAGACGAACAACAAATCAATTCAAAGCTAATCTATTCAACTCATATCAAAGAACAAAGTTTCAACAATGGTTCAAACAATAAATCAGCAACGCCGCAATATTTCTACAACAAAACCAATTCTTAATTCATTAGCCGTGCTATGTAAGTTCTAGTTATTTTCAGATCTAAATACTTAATTATAATATGTCGATGAAATAAAGTGAAATTGATGTAAGTTTAGTTATATTTGTGGGATGCGAATTAAGATTTATGTCATGCCTTGTATTGAAATGAAAATAGAACGATGTTGGTTATGTTATATGTGGAATTTTATAATATTAATTTATGCATGTGATTTGATTTATCATGATAAATTGGGAATTATGAATGAGCCTATTCATATGTATAGCCTGTTATGACAAGTTGTAGTTTATTATGTTATGCAAGTATTAGGTTGTAAAACCATACCACTTATGTGACCAAATGCTAGATCTATATGTTTAACATGATTTGTATGTACTTGAGATCTCATGTACATATAATTATGTGCTAAAAACCTCTATGCCTTACTTGATTAAGTTTACACATATGTTCATATGTTCGCACAAATATTGCTAGTCATAAATTGGATCCATGTCACGATCCACTTTAATACATGCTTATGTCATGATTTTAGATCTAGTTCATGTGATAAAAATTATACATGTCTCGTCATATGCTAGTTATGTCTAATTCATGAGACACTTATTTGGATTTCCCCTTTTTATGCAAGTTGAAACCCATGAATTATGCTAAGTTGCAAGTTTACACCTCTAACATTATAGTATTCATGTTGGTCATTTTGCAAGTTCACCCCTATAATGTTCATGATGGCTATTTTGCAAGTTCACCCCTAAAATGTTCATGTTAGTTATTTTGCAAGTACACCCTATTATGTTCATATTGATTATGCCATCAATACCAAAGTTATACCCTTGTCATGTTTATGCTAATTTATGCCAATTTACGTATATTAAATTAGGCTAAGTTTTTAGCCTGATACTTTGCACCAAAAATCATGTGAACATAAATTATGCTGAGATGGTTAACCTAATATTCGACGGGGTAACGTTGGGTTAAAATGATAATTTTAGGAAAACTTGCCATAAATTGGTCATTAATCACATGAGTGATTTATGGCATAAAAAGGGATTAATTACCTTAATTAATGAGATTAATTGGAAATGAATGTGACATTAATTTGAATACTTTCTAATTTACATATTGTTCATTAATCACATAAGTGATATGGCATAAAAAGGCATTAATTACCTTAATTAATGAGATTAATTGGAAATGAATGTGACATTAATTTGAATTTGAATAATTTACATAATTAAAATGTAAATTAGAAAATACGAATGCGCTTAACCCGAGGTTGGATTGTGTTGTGACGTAAACCTGCCCGGACCCGCCCGGCTGTCCAGTTGTCACAACAATAGCTATCCAATGTGAGAGGTTAAGGCATGGGGCCCAATAAAGACCCGAGGTTAGACTAAGTTGTGGCGTAAGACTGCCCGGACCCAACCGACATACAGGCAGCCACAACAATATCTGTCTAATCTGAGAGGTTGGTGCTCTAATAAGACAATTAGAGCTGAGTTAGGACTGATAGGGTTAAGTCAATTTAATAAATACTTAACCAAATTCAACATGTTAACTAAATTGGCTGGTAGGGTTAGGTTAATCTGGACACTTAACCAATTTAATATGTTGACTAGGGGAGTGGGTAAGGTTAAGCAAATGTTTAACCATTATAACATGATTAATTGGACTAGTGATTGAGGTTAAGTTAATTAGAACACTTAACCATAGAAACATGTTAGTTAGACAAGTGATTGAGGTTAAGTAAGTTAGAAACACTTAACCAATATAACATGAATAACTAGGGTTAAGGTCGCTTAACCAGTATAACAAGATGGGTGACTGGGGTTAGGTTAACAGGAAACACTTAACCGCTGTAATAGGTTAGTTAAACTGATGGTGAGGTTAAGTTAACACCAGGAGGCAACACTTAACCAGAGTAACATGATATGTAGGAGGGTTAAGTTAACTGGAATTTATTAACGACACTTAACCACAACAACCTGAGGAACACATGGGGTTAAGTTAACAATTAAAAACACTTAACCAATATGATATGAGGAATGGGCGGGTTAAATTAACATGAATAAACAAACACTTAACCATAAAATAAATATGATTGAATCAGTGGAAGGGTTAAGTACATATCAGGGTTGGTGGGTAATATCAGTAAATATAGGCCTACAAACTTAACCGTTAATGAACATGCTTGAATCGGTGGGAGGGTTAAGTACATCACGGGTAG
Source organism: Allium sativum (assembly GCA_030737875.1). Lineage (NCBI taxonomy): Eukaryota > Viridiplantae > Streptophyta > Magnoliopsida > Asparagales > Amaryllidaceae > Allium > Allium sativum. The sequence goes on from CM060912.1 coordinate 747,436,849, forward strand.
GTGGGTAATATCTGTATATATAGGCCCACAGACTTAACCAATAGGAAACCCTAGTAACAGGGACCCATTTCAGCAGTAACCCAATCAGGTATCAATAATACCCTGAAATAGGTAGGTTGGGGAACGATTACTGGGCTGATTGTAAGCGGTCAAAGCGACGGCGGTTGGTGCACAGTGTGGGTTCTAACGGAGTGCGGGCGTGCACACACTCCAGAGCAGACAAGTCAGGGCACTGGGACATCAGTAGTATACCCTATGCATTCTAGGAATTGTGTGTCGGGCCGCCACTATGGAACTTGATACACCCTATGGTGGGACCAACATAGGTATCTACAATCGAACAGGGCCGTATGACACACACGACACAGGCGTATAGATAGGGAGACGATCGATAGGGTAGTAAGGGTACATCTAACATCTTCATAGCAATTGGTCTGATTGAGGTGGAATCCTCATACTAAATGTATACCTAAAGGCTACCACAACTGCGGGGATTGGGATCGCGTTGCAATATTAGCATTTGATATAAATGACTAGTTAGGACACTAGTTAGGTGGTGCAGAGCAATTAGATATCATTTTAATGGTGAAGCCTAAGAAACCTTGCGATGTTATTCTTGATAGAAACCATGCGACGTAATACTTGATAGGAATTATGGGATGTTATACTTGATTTATCATGCCTGTAGCTTACTTTGTCATCATGCTTATGTTTACTTTCAGTTTATTCATGCCATGTTATCTTTACCTATTTTTATGCTGAAAGTCACTAGGACTTACTCAGTCTTTATGACTGACCTGTTTTGTTTCGCCTCTTTTTATTCCGTTCCCCCCCCCCCCAGGTTCACAGGGTGGGAATACAGCTTAGTTCGGATCTTACCAAGCCCCAAGGCTCTTTCATGTAAGGCTTGGATTCTTCTTGGCTATGGCTTGCTTTGCTTTATTGGGGAATACTACAGTTTATTTTTATGCTTCTTTGTTTTTGAGCAAGACAGATATTTTAACTATGTATTTGGGTGTTGGAAGTTGATGGGCTTTTATTGTAAACAATTCTACTTAATAAATGATTTGAAGTACTTCTACTTTACTTTCCGCTGTTTTATATATGTCTGTCTTGTAATATTTCTGTTCCAGTACCCATAATGCTCCATTGAAGTTAAGGCATTCCCTTTGTGAGTGACCTTAACGGATGTGGGGTGTTTCATTTGGTATCAGAGCAAAAGGTTACCAGACTGGGCAAAAGCTTTTAAAAACCTTCTGAAATTATTTTCAAAACGTTTACGAAGAAGCATTTTTCTAAAGAAAAGTTTTGTTTTATGAAAGGCATATTCCCCAAAGCCACATGCACTATCTTTTAATTCTCTCTTTGAATCATTTCTTTCCCCTCTTTTCACAATAGTTCTGTAGGCGTACGACTCATGTCGGAGGGCAAAGAAGTGCCCAACCTCCATCTGTAGCCGTAGTAGTTCCATCTGCGTCTAATCTTATTTCAAGCTTTGTAGAATTGTCGTGCGATGGAGGTAGCTTCCAAGAAAACTTGTCAACAAGCTATACAAGGATAGTAAGAACATCCAAGAAGGAGGAAAAAGGTGAAAGGAGAGAGGCCAAAGTGAAAGGAATAAGTAAAACCCATGACAAGAGAGAGTATCTTTAGTATGGTAAGAAGGGACGTGTAGTTAAGTATTATAGGACAAGGACAAGGGCAAAAGGCAAGATCGTCGAGAGGGCAATTGTATGCTCTCACTGCTAGCATACCTAAGAGAGGTGGTAACGTTTCTGTTAAAGGTTTAGCTTTTCTTTTCTATCATCCCACTAGAACTTTGTTTTTGTACATCGCATCCTTTTAATTATGCTTCGATAGTTGAGTCTCTGCACCTTAGTACTAGCGTAGTAGAGAATCCCATTTTTGTCTCAAATCCTGTTGGGGAATCGGCTCATTTATTCATGACTTATTTGGATTTGAGGATGTCTATGCTAAGTGTTGGGTTTAGAAGTAATGCTTATGATTTAGTCTATGGGTTGATTGTAGGAATGGAGTGGTTATCCAGAAATGGTACCATTCTTGAGTATGAAAAAAGAGGGTAGTTAGACTCTTAACTTGCCTTAGTAATGCCCTCAGAGTCTCGTGCAACCCTTAGGGTTCTACCATGATTAATTACCTAGAATCTCTAGATGCATTTATTGATCCGCTCGAGTAGCGTTCGCCACTAAGGCGGATGGTTCATTTCGCTTAAGCATGAGTTGTAAAGAATCACCTTAGTAAGTACATTTGGCCACATGGTTGACATTTGTTTATTTTCAAGAGATAATTCATCTATGTGGAATACCTTCTAGTAAGTGAACGAGATCCAAGATTCACTAGTGAATTTTGGAGAGCTTGCATGAAACCATGAGTACGCAGTTATGTTTGAGCCAAGTATACTAGAAGGAGAATAAGTGAAAGTGGAACGAGGGGCAACAGTGAAATGGGTTCCGACTCATATTTTGGAAACAAGAATTAAGAAGCTACGAAATTGTGAAGTTAAAGACGGTCAAAGCACAATGGAGTTAAGCTCAAGGAAATGAGACTTAGAAGATTGAAGACTAGATTCGCGCATCATATCTCTTTTTAAGAGTATATCCTTGATCCCTCTTTTCCTTTAGAGCTTACTCACATGTTATCTTTTGTGTATATCCTCTCGGTCCTATTCTCAATCCAATTTCTGTTGCAAACCCCATAGGGAGTATGACTCATCTGTTGGTAACACATGTTGGGGCTTGAGGGCGTTCGTTGGGTTGACTAAACTTTTTGGGTTTTATAGGATATGGGTTAGTTTTAGGAAGGGATGTGGCCTAAAAGGATTCCGTCATGCTTAGTTTCCTAGAAACATATATATATTGGTTGGGTTGAGTAATTCTTTGGATGTCAGTCTGATGTTGATTTCGGTCTTCGGGGCTGATGCTTAGGGGGTTCTTCTCCTAATCAGGATATATGTGGCGTAGATTTCCAGTTTTGACATTGTCTAATGGGCACAAAGTTTTTACTTACTTCTGTCTTTCGACTATATCTTTAGATAGGAACAATTGGGTGTAAACATGTGTTTGAGACATGTTATGATTGATGGTTGCAAATGGCTGCAAGTGGTTGCTAGTGGTTGCTCGTGGATGCATTTACACATTAGGCACTAGATCGGCTCAGTCACCTTTCATATTGCATATGCATGAGTGTTTATACTTGTTTATGGATGAATTTGAATGTGTTATCATATGGATGCTGCATTTCGATGAACGGTTGGGCACGCATGTAGAATTAATATGTATCATTAGGAATCTTTTTGCATACATATTGGATGCATGACACTATCATGATCTGCATTAAGGAGGTCAACTGAATCAGTAGACCGCCTAATTTTGCATTATATACGAACATGTACACACACTGTGCATATAAACATGAAAGCATTAGAAGCCTTTAATGACAATGGATGCCTGTGTTTGATGGCTGAGTAGATGGACGATTGGATGGTATGATATGCATTCTCCTAGACTTGAAGATTTCGGGGACGAAATCCTTTAAGGAGGGGAGAATGTAACACCCCGTATTTCTGTTAACACTAAAGTTGGTAATTAAATAATAAATGTGTAAAGGGGAGATGTATCTAATGTGCATAAAATAAATGTGTAAAGGGGAGATGTATCTAATGTTTATGCTATCAATACCAAAGTTATTTGTATGCACATTAAATAATAAAGCATCCCACCATATTGCTGCGGCTCCTTCCAGATTCCATGAAGCTAAGAGATGCTTATGCTCGTCATCCAACCTCAGTCCTTTAAAAATCGTCTCACATGACCTAATCCATGCTTGGACTCTGACCAGCGATTCATTACCTATGAAAATCTTTCCTCCCAGAGTTGCGTAATTCTTACAGACCATAGCAAAGTTAGGCTGAGTTGGTGCTCGGATTACTTCAGTAGTATCCACTTGGGTCTGGTTAACAGTGTGTCCGTTTGTCGTAGTTGCTCCGCTTGCTCCTCGGCCTCTTCCTCCATGAGAACTCATTTTTAACTCCTTGAGTACACGGATTGAAATTTTATTAACTAAATTGGAAAAATATGTCGAGGGATTACCTAAGTAACTACGATCTACCTATATTAAAAATATAGTTTTTAGTAAAAATACGCTCTCTTACTATTTCAAAGCCTAAATGTTTCCGAAGAACATAGGCTCTGATACCAACTGTAACGGCGCAATTTTTGACCCTCCGAAAACCGTGTCATTATTGAAAGAAATTAGAAGATGAGATAGAAAAGATAGAACTAATAGAATAGAAGAATAAGAAGTTATCATAAATCTCACAATGGAATTTAAAAATACAAATACATTACATCATAGGGTCTGATACATCATAATACATCAACAACTTACATCATCATAGTACATTCACATAATAATACATCATGATATGGAAATACAAATCTAACTGGATACATAGGTGTAGTTAAAACTACTAGACTTGTCCTGCAACTTGAACTTCGTAAGGTTCCATTTGCCAACCTGAATTACTTGCCTACTCATAATAAATATTATGAGTACCCAAGAGTTTAGGGAAAACACAGAAAACAAACTCCGGGGCAGTCAGGGGACTGGTGTGAGTAAACACAGTTAAAAAGATATAAACAGGGAAATAAGGAATAAGGTGTTCCGTTATTAATAGATTCAATTACTTTAGAAATCTTAAACCCAATTCCATAACTAACATATGGAAAATGACCCTTGTATTTTGATATCAAAACGTTTGATATTTACGATAATATTTATCAAATAAATAATCATCTAGTGAATCGCTTGCATCTCACGTTCACGTACATAAAAAAAATCTAAAACCGTCGAGCGCTTATTGGAATTTGGTTTCTAACTGACAGGGTATGGGAGCACCCACCGATCAGTGTACTCTAGAGAGGATACACTGGGGTTCAAGAAGAACATCCTGCAACCCGGCCACACATGACCGTCCACTCATTTAGCTTGAGTGTAACGAATATATTACCACCTCCACAGTCGGGAATGACCCACCGATTACCGAAGGTAACAGAAGTGAATATAGAATTAGAAACAAAAGGAATTACTCTAGATGGTGATAATATACCCTGCTTGGGTATGACCCAACTAGCCATGCCACCTAGCCCAACTATTGTCTTTCTCGGGTTGTGAGGTTTGAAGTCACATTACCTTTTGACGGGTTATTCTTCAACGTCTTTGAATATCACACCGTCCTATCTGACAAATCACTCATTTGTTTCCACAAACATATTCTGGGTATAAGGCTAAAGAAATGAATCTCTCCGCCACCAACATAATACACTTATGTAAAGTCGATGTGTAAAATCTGATTGATATACGTTGTCAGACATCCGACTGTTCGGATCTGTTCTGCGATTTAACAGACCGTAGATACTATTTTGAAATAGTCCTTGCATTCTTCATCTTTATCGATTTCCGGTATACGTCGTAATATTCGAGTCGAAGTGGAAATGAGAATTCCGGACTCTTCGAAACGATGTACAAAATATCTTTTATAGTTGATAATTTATTATCAGCTTACTGTCTTTAATTCAGTTGCACATCCTGTATTTATAATTATATATACAATATAAAATTCTTTGGTTCATCTCTGCATATCTTAAATATCATTTACAATTGTATAGTTGAAGTGTGTGCGTCGCACACAAGTTGTTATACAGTTTTTATCATTTTATTGATGTATAGAAAAAGCCCGTGCTTCGCGCATAGTAATTTACCTCGCGTACCATCGACGTTGAGACGATGTTCTATACTCCGATTCGTTTTGTAAAGTGTTTATTTGTTTTATTTAAACTTAATTAAATTGTTTTATAATTTATTTAAATTAAATTATCTTTTAAAACTCAAGTTCTAACTCGACGAACTCCTTCGAACAACTTTGATTCTGGGACCGCACTGTCGTCTTGACCGTTTCACTGATCTATGCTATATTTAAATAAAAACTATATATTTATTTAAATAAATTAATTACTGATTAATTATATTAAATTATTTAATTTAATTAAATTCGATTTAAATAAATTCTTGCATTTAAAATTGTTCTTTCTTGCATTTGCCAAATCGGATCCTTGGCATCTCAAAACCAAATGATCACCACGGGGTGATCACCGATTTTCACTTGCCAAAAATCACGTGCCGAGCTCTCGTGCCAAGCCACTCCGATCACTTCGGAAACCATGCGAAAACACTGAAGGATCACTCCGATCTCCTTGCCAAACCTTCGTGCCAAGCCTTGCTGATCACCCCGAAATCCAAGTGCCAAACCTTGCTCGACATTGCTGTGCAAACGTGCACAGATGTGCATGTGCACGCCTCCCCACGCCACCATGCCACCACCGGACCACCACCCACAAACTCCACTTCGTCCCCCCATCACCACCGACGCCTCGCCACCACCGTACGTCGCCTGCTCCTCGATTTTGCCACTGTGACGACCGCCCATAACCCCTGCACTAAACAAGAGGAATAATGCGCTGAAAGGCGTGCCAGGCTGCTATGGACGATCATCATAGTAAGTGAACACATCGAAACCTGTCGTAGAACTCACTGCGCAAGGATAAAATATAATAGAACATATACAACAGGTGGTAGTAATGAGGTATCATATAGCAAACTTTTGAAACTCTTTCAACATCCAGAAAGATTATCCAACTGATATCCAAGTTTGTACATAAGGCCTCACTACAACTCTCAAGCAACTCAAACAGCGGAAACAGAAATACTAGATAGAATAAAACTAGTACGCCAGCCTCCAGCTCGTCATCGCTCAGCTTCCTCGTATCACCAAGCTCCATTACCTGTAACCTGCTACTTAGTCTGCCCATCCACAACCGGATGAACAACCCAAGGTAATAAGAGGAGACATAAAACCTTGAGTCAGACAATAGTCTTAGTGAGCGATAATACAGCTAACAAACTTCAACAAGAAAGCATATGAGAATGGGTAAATGAAAAACTTATCTACCCAGATCACCAGAGAGGAACTCAACCTTATCTTCCCCACATCGGACAGTGATAGCCTTTACACCAAGCATTTCAACCATTCATCCATAGAAACCAGAACACCCATTCAATCATAGAGAACACACATAACATCCAGATTATATAAGTCTCACACAGACAACCCTAATCGAGTTTAACATTCCTCAAGTACCCTCGCCAGAGGCCTAAACCAATATCACTTAAGCACTCAAAGAACATCTCCCTCGACTTTGGATAATCTATGTGAGATAGTACAAACAGAACAAACAATCATCCATAACCGACTCTGGCTATCACCGCCAATCCTGCTTCGAAACCATCATTGTCGTATGACGGCCAACCTTGCCATATGTCAAGGGCTAATGATAACCCCAGTTCTAGCATGAACTTCATATGCCCAACTTTGGCAATGTCCAACCTTGACACTAGGCCTTTCCCCAACCAGAAAGACCCAGGGTACTCGACCAACAACCGGTCTTTTGGGCCTTTCAACGATACCCATCGTACCCCTGCTTTGAGCCTGCTAGAACTTATGACAACGATGACTTCTCGGCCTTCGCATCTCTAATCGTCCAACCTTGACGATGTTTCATAGCTCAAGCAACCTTCTCGAGCAGCCATTATCCACCAACTCACGACCTTTGAGTTGTCTCCGCACTCGTTGTTCCACCTTGATCAATGAACACATTCATCACTTTGAGTCTTCCTACTTGAATCACCTCGAAGTTACGTCATCACTAGAAGTGTCCGATCAGAAATTTCCACTAGAAATGCCGACCAGACCCATTCTGGACCGACCAGACCTCTTCCGGTACTTCTAGACCGATCAGACCCCCTGGACCGACCAGACCTCCCTTTGCTCCTCCTGGACCGACCAAGACCCTCCTGAGCCGACCAGACTCCCTCCTCAGCCTTCTGGACCGATCAAACTGACCAGCTCCAAGACCCAGTCAAAACCGACCAGGATATGCTTCCATCTGACCGACCAGGATTTGCATCCATCTGACCGACCAGCTCCTTCAGACCGACCAGGTGAAACCGACCAGCTCCACCAGATCGACCAGCTCCTCCAGATCGACCAGCTTCTCCAGAGCGACCAGGCTGAAACCGACCAGCTGCTCCAGAGTGACCAAGCTAAAACCAACTAGCTGCTCCAGAACGACCAAGCTAAAACCGACCAGCTGCTCCAGAACCAACCAGAATCTTCTCTGCTCCTCCAAAACCGACCAGAAACCTGCACATCTCCAATTCGACTCCGATTTCGACCAAAATTTCGCCAAACGACAAATCCGACGAAACCAGCTTATCCGATTCATCCAAACGCAATCACAAACATGTTATGCAACCAACAATATCATCAATCTAACAATTTCCATCAAAATACATAAATTTCCCAAAACATGGTAAGTGAATCATATGAACATAAAAACGGATCTAGCTTGCATAATCTTGAGAAAAATCATAAAATTACCCATTTAAATTATCTAGATCAGATCCTAAGGTGATTCATATATAAAATGGACTTAGCATGGTGTGGATCTAAGGAAAATAACATGGAAATGATGAAATTAACATCCTAAAACCCATATACTTGCATGAATCCGAATGAGAGATGTAAATCACTCACCAATTATCAAAATCTAAGCAAAAGCAATGAAAACGCAATCCGGACAGCGAACACTTCGAATCAAACTCTTCAATCCGATGAATTGGCCCTTGAGACGATGTAGATCTAGCCTCTTATGGTATAGATCTTCGATTTCCCTCCTTGGATTTTGGAATTTTAATGGTGGAAAGATGTTAGAGGAAGAAGGAGATCAAAGCCTCCCCATAAGAGAATGGAAAATGCCAACCTTTCTCCATACCCCTTACCCCCTATTTATAGTCTCCACCCACCCTCTAATGGGCCTTCTCCAAATCAGCCCATTAGCCTTCCAAAACCTGAACAGCCAACTCAAAAACCTTAAAACAGCGATTTCTCTCAAACCGCTGAACCAAATCCTTAATGTAACCACTCTACGGAAAGAGAATCATCAATTCCTTTCCAATAGCACAGGTCTCACCCTCTGATTCGACCTGAGTCAAAAGTTATGCCCAGTACAAGACTGACAGGGGCAAAATGGTCATAAACAAAATCGGTAAAAATTATGGACATGTCACACATCCCCATAAGCAACATATCAAAAGATGAGAATGATCCAACCCTCAGGGAATAAAATAAAAATATTTTACGATCTTCCGATACGTAAAATGCGGGCTGTTACATTCTCCCCCCTTAAGAATTTCGCCCCCGAAATTCCAAGCAAACACAAGCAACCACAACAATTCCGCATGCCTATCATTCATGAGAAGCCAATCCTATCATCCAAACTAGCAACCATCAAGCCATACATCCATAGCCTTATCCTAGCACGCGGAATTCTATCAAACAACAACAAGGTATAACGATATAACGATGATACAATCAAAGGGTCCTACCGATGAAAAGTTCTGGATGAGTCGCCTTCATGCTCTCTTCCGTCTCCCATGTACAATCATCGCCATCTTCACTCCATTGTACCTTGACTAGCTTAACCGTCTTCCTCCTAAGCTGTTTCATGTCATTCCCCACAACACGAAGTGGCTTGCGAGTTTTCGCAACTGCGGTCTCAACTTCTAAATCTTCATACTGTTCTGGAGATACCACCACATTCGAGTCGTGCACAAACTTTCGTAGAAACGACACATGGAAAACGTTATGCACACTCGACACCTTCTCGGGTAACTCCAACCTATATGCGAGCTTTCTTATTCGCTCGACTATCGGAAATGGTCCAACAAACCTAGGGGCCAACTTTCCTTTACTTCCAAATCGAACCACTTGCTTCAACGGTGAAATCTTTATGAAAACCATATCACCTACGTCGAACTCCAAATCCTTACGACGCTTATCGGCGTAACTTTTCTGACGATCTTGGGCCGCCTTCATTCGTTGCCGAATTATCTCGATACAATCCGAGGTTTCTCTTATCATCTCAGGCCCAAGTATCAACTTATCTCCAGTTTCTAACCAACAAGCTGGAGAATTGCACGGCCTTCCATACAACGCCTCATATGGTGCCATCCCAATACTCGACTGGTAGCTATTATTATATGCAAATTCGACTAAATGTAGATGGTCCTCCCATGATCCTCCGAAGTCTAACACACAAGCCCTCAGGAGATCTTCTAAAACTCGGTTGACTCTCTCGGTCTGACCATCAGTTTGGGGATGGTATGTCGTACTTAAGCACAACTCGGTTCCCAAAGCTTCTTGCAAACTTTTCCAAAATCCACTCGTGAACAATGGATCCCGGTCACTTACTATACTCTTTGGGACACCATGGAATCGAACTATCCATTTCACATAAAGCTCAGCCAATTTTGACGCTGTCCTAGTCGTCTTGACAGGAATAAATCTCGCACTTTTGGTCAAACGATCCACAATGACCCAAATCCCTTCATTCCCTGCCCTAGTTCTAGGTAGTCCATCGATAAAATCCATCGATATCTGCTCCCACTTCCACGTAGGAATCTCTAATGGCTGAAGTAAACCACTCGGCTTCTTCTGTTCAGCTTTCACTAACTGACAGTTCATACACTTGGAAATTAATTTTCCAATATCTCTTTTCATCCCTTCCCAGTATTAGACTCGCTTCATGTCCTGATACATTTTATTACCACCGGGATGAATCGTTAGCTTCGAGTGATGACATTCTCTCAGAACCTCATCCCTCAATCCGTCGACATCAGGAACAATTAATCGTCCTTGTTTTCAAAGCCAGCCTTCTCGGTCGACCTCGAACTCCTTATCCTCTGGTTTCAGTTTCTGAATGGACTCGACAAGCTTCGCATCTTTCTTTTGGCCCTCGCCAATCCTTTCGATAAGAGTAGGCCTTATCGACAAGCTTGCCAATATTTCAGGTTCCAACTCACACCTTGGCCTGAAATCGAACCTTGCCAAATACTCGAGGCCCTTCCATTCCGAAAACATCGCTCCCAAACTTGCGTGTCTTCGACTCAATGCATCTGCAACTGCATTGCCTTTGCCAGGAGTATAGGCTATCCCGAAATCATACGATGCCAGAAACTCTAACCATCGTTGCTGCCGAAGATTCAAATCCTTTTGGGAGGAAAGATACTTCAACGACTTTTGATCCGTAAACAACTCGAATCGTACTCCCAACAGGTAATGTCCCCACATCTTCAGAGCAAACACAATCGCTGCCAACTCCAAATCATGAGTTGGATAGTTTCTCTCATATGGCTTTAGCTGTCGACTTGCGTAAGCCACTACTTTACCCTTCTGCATTAGCACTGCTCCAAGTCCAGTACCACATGCATCAGTATATACCACCATCTCTTCATTCCCACTTGGAATGGTCAACACAGGTGCACTCGTCAATCTCTCCTTCAAGATTTCGAACGCTTGTTCACACTTCGCATCCCATGCGAACACTTGGTTCTTCTTCGTCAATCCTGTTAATGGTGCAGCCATCTTAGAGAAATCCTTGATAAACCTTCGGTAATAACCAGACAATCCAAGGACACTCAGAACATCCGTTGCATTCTTAGGTCTATCCCAGTCCTGGATTGCTGCAACTTTAGCGGGGTCAACCGCTATGCCCTTTCCAGAAACAACATGACCTAAGAACCTCACTTCATCCTTCCAGAAGTGACACTTTGAGAACTTAGCTTTAAGCTGATGCTTTCGCAAGATCTCTAACACAACTCTCAAGTGCGTCTTATGTTCTTCCACATTTCTGGAGTAAACCAGTATATCATCCACGAACACAAGCACAAACTTATTCAACTGATCTCTGAACACTCTATTCATAAGATCCACAAAATACGCGGGCGCGTTAGTCAACCCTAATGGCATCACCAACCACTCGAAAAATACGGACGGTGTCCTAAAAGCAGTCTTTGGCACACTATCCTTAGCTACTCTCAACTGGTGAAATCCCGTTGCCAAATCCATCTGAGAAAACACTTTGGCTTCGTGAAGCTGATCGAACAAGTCATCAATCCTTGGCAACGGATACTTGTTCTTCTTAGTCACCTTGTTCAGCTCACGATAGTCCACACACAACCTTAACGAGCCATCTGCTTTAGTTGCAAACACGACTGGTGCACCCCACTCGGAAACACTCCTCCGAATGAAACCTTTTCCCAAAAGGTCTCTAACTTGCACCTCCAACTCTCGCTGTTCCTTAGGCGCCATCCGCCTAAGTGGCATAACAATTGGTCTCGCACCCTCGACCAAATCGATCCTAAACTCGATCTCACGATGCGGCGGCAACCCTTTGACCTCGTCAAAGACATTCACATACTCATTAGCGATCAGCACTGATGATAGGTCTTCCTGTGGAATCCCAAGCGAATATAGATAACTCACGAAGACCCCGTCTTTGCGCTTACATCTAATCAACACCTTTCGCCCTTCCACATCCCCGACCCTCACCTCTAGCTTCTCGCAATTCACCCTTGCCGCATATCTCTTAAGCCAATCCATGCCCAAGATGATCCCATACCCAGCGAAGTTAAGAACAAAGCAATCACACATAAAAGAGCAACCATGACTCGATAATACTAGACCACGGCAAATCATGCACAAACTGGACGAACCCCCAACTGGATTTGTCACGATCAATGGCCTATCACAAATCTCGGGTTCCAAACCCAAGCGACACACAAGCTCATTGCAGATGAATGAATGCGATGCTCCAGTATCAAATAAAACTCGAACTGAAACACCGTTGATGGAAAAAGTACCTTGCACCACAACACCCTTTCCCTTCTCCTCTGAAGTAGGAGCTCTTGAAGAAGATGGCACGGCTTCCAAAGCATATGCCTTCACAATCTGCTTGCCCTTAGCTGATTCTGGACAATCTTTCCTCTCATGCCCAGGCTTTCCACACTTGAAGCACTTCTTCTCAGCTTTGGGATTCTTGCACTCATTTGAATAATGACCCTTCTGTTGGCAGTTAAAGCAAACCACCTCACTCTTGGGTTTCTTTTGGCCATCCTTTCCTTTCTGTTGTTGCTGCTTCCTCTTTTTATTATTACCACCCTGATGTGGTTTCTGAGCTTCTTTGGTTGCAGCGACAACATTTGCTTCCTTGGGAAACAAGCTCTCATGGCGAATAGCTTTTTCCACGATCTTTTCAAATGAATCATCAAGATGGTCCACAAGTGGTTTTCCAATATGAGCATCCAAACCCAAGACAAATTTCTCATTCTTCTGATAGGGTGTATCAATGTATGAACGAGCATATCTAGATAAAGCTTCAAAATCAGAAATGTAGTCAAGCACTGATCTGCCATTCAGCTTCAACTCTACGAACTTCTTGAAGAGAACGGACTTCTGAGCAGTGGAGATAAATTTTGCTTCAAACTTAGCTTGGAATTGCTCCCATGAAATCTCCTCTTCCGGAGTCTCGAGTATGACAGAATTCCACCATTCCATGGCCTTCTCTGAAGCTGCCTTGATGCAAGCTTTCTCTTTATTGCATCTTCAATATCCAAGTCTCCAAAGATTCGAACACATGAATCCATCCACCTCCGAACCACTTCAGCTGGTTCGGTTCCCTTGAATGGTTTCCCTCCCAGAGATATAAAGTCCTTGCACATCTTTGCAAAATCTATTATAGGAACTCGCACCCCTACATCTACCGTGGCCGCCACTGGAGCGGGTACCCTTCGCATAATTGCTTCTGCCATGGCTTCAAACATGGCCGGATAATCTGGCTCACCACCATTTCCCCCTCCAGTATTAGCTCTCCTAGCAGCGTGCCTTGATGGTCGTCTACTCATTTTAAATCTGAAATTTAGAATAGTTAGCCAATTCCAAGAAAACTGCTAAAAGAATACAACCGCTACTACTATATATGCTAATATATATATAGTAACATCCAACTGAAATCTACAAATACGTCCCTCATACGCAATTACGTCTTTGAACTTTGGCCAAAATCGTTGACCAGAGCTCTGATACCAAATGTGACTACCGCCCATAACCCCTGCACTAAACAAGAGGAATAATGCGCTGAAAGGCGTGCCAGGCTGCTATGGACGATCATCATAGTAAGTGAACACATCGAAACCTGTCGTAGAACTCACAGCGCAAGGACAAAATATAATAGAACATATACAACAGGTGATAGTAATGAGGTATCATATAGCAAACTTTTGAAACTCTTTCAACATCCAGAAAGATTATCCAACTGATATCCAAGTTTGTACATAAGGCCTCACTACAACTCTCAAGCAACTCAAACAGCGGAAACAGAAATACTAGATAGAATAAAACTGGTACGCCAGCCTCCTGCTCGTCATCGCTCAGCTTCCTCGTATCACTAAGCTCCATTACCTGTAACCTGCTACTTAGTCTGCCCATCCACAACCGGATGAACAGCCCAAGGTAATAACAGGAGACATAAAACCTTGAGTCAGAAAATAGTCTTAGTTAGCGATAATACAGCTAACAAACTTCAACAAGAAAGCATACGAGAATGGGTAAATGAACAACTTATCTACCCAGATCACCAGAGAAGAACTCAACCTTATCTTCCCCACATCGGATAGTGATAGCCTTTACACCAAGCATTTCAACCATTCATCCATAGAAACCAGAACACCCATTCAATCATAGAGAACACACATAACATCCAGATTATATAAGTCTCACACAGACAACCCTAATCGAGTTTAACATTCCTCAAGTACCCTCGCCAGAGGCCTAAACCAATATCACTTAAGCACTCAAAGAACATCTCCCTCGACTTTGGATAATCTATGTGAGATAATACAAACAGAACAAACAATCATCCATAACCGACTCTGGCTATCACCGCCAATCCTGCTTCGAAACCATCATTGTCGTATGACGGCCAACCTTTCCATATGTCAATGGCTAATGATAACCCCAGTTCTAGCATGAACTCCATATGCCCAACCTTGGCAATGTCCAACCTTGACACTAGGCCTTTCCCCAACCAGAAAGACCCAGGGTACTCGAACAACAACCGGTCTTTTGGGCCTTTCAACGATACCCATCGTACCCCTGCTTTGAGCCTGCTAGAACTTACGACAACAATGACTTCTCGGCCTTCGCATCTCTAATCGTCCAACCTTGACGATGTTTCATAGCTCAAGCAACCTTCTCGAGCAGCCATTATCCACCAACTCACGACCTTTGAGTTGTCTCCGCATTCGTTGTTCCACCTTGATCAACGAACACATTCATCACTTTGAGTCTTCCTACTTGAATCACCTCGAAGTTACGTCATCACTAGAAGTATCCGATCAAAAATTTCCACTAGAAATGCCGACCAGACCCATTCTGGACCGACCAGACCTCTTCCGGTACTTCTAGACTGATCAGACCCCCTGGACCGACCAGACCTCCCTTTGCTCCTCCTGGACCGACCAGGACCCTCCTGAGCCGACCAGACTCCCTCCTCAGCCTTCTGGACCGATCAAACCGACCAGCTCCAAGACCCATTCAAAACCGACCAGGATATGCTTCCATCTGACCAACCAGGATTTGCATCCATCTGACCGACCAGCTCCTTCAGACCGACCAGGTGAAACCGACCAGCTCCACCAGATCGACCAGCTCCTCCAGATCGACTAGCTTCTCCAGAGCGACCAGGCTGAAACCGACCAGCTGCTCCAGAGTGACCAAGCTAAAACCAACCAGCTGCTGCAGAACGACCAAGCTAAAACCGACCAGCTGCTCCAGAACCGATTAGAATCATCTCTGCTCCTCCAAAACCGACCAGAAACCTGCACATCTCCAATTCGACTCCGATTTCGACCAAAATTTCGCCAAACGACAAAACCGACGAAACCAGCTTATCCGATTCATCCAAACGCAATCACAAACATGTTATGCAACCAACAATATCATCAATCTAACAATTTCCATCAAAACACATAAATTTCCCAAAACATGATAAGTGAATCATATGAACATAAAAACGGATTTAACTTGCATAATCTTGAGAAAAATCATAAAATTACCCATTTAAATTATCTAGATCAGATCCTAAGGTGATTCATATATAAAATGGACTAAGCATGGTGTGGATCTAAGGAAAATAACATGGAAATGATGAAATTAACATCCTAAAACCCATATACTTGCATGAATCCGAATGAGAGATGTAAATCACTCACCAATTATCCAAATCTAAGCAAAAGCAATGAAAACGCAATCCGGACAGGGAACACTTCGAATCAAACTCTTCAATCCGATGAATTCGCCCTTGAGACAATGTAGATCTAGCCTCTTATGGTATAGATCTTCGATTTCCCTCCTTGGATTTTGGAATTTTAATGGTGGAAAGATGTTAGAGGAAGAAGGAGATCAAAGCCTCCCCATAAGAGAATGGAAAATGCCAACCTTTCTCCATACCCCTTACCCCCTATTTATAGTCTCCACCCACCCTCTAATGGGCCTTCTCCAAATCAGCCCATTAGCCTTCCAAAACCTGAACAGCCAACTGAAAACCTTAAAACAGCGATTTCTCCCAAACCGCTGAACCAAATCCTTAATGTAACCACTCTACGGAAAGGGAATCATCAATTCCTTTCCAATGGCACAGGTCTCTCCCACTGATTCGACCTGAGTCAAAAGTTATGCCCAGTACAAGACTGACAGGGGCAAAATGGTCACAAACAAAATCGGTAAAAATTATGGACATGTCACAAATCCTCATAAGCAACATATCAAAAGATGAGAATGATCCAACCATCAGGGAATAAAATAAAAATATTTTACGATCTTCCGATACGTAAAATGCGGGCTGTTACAGCCACTCCACCAAAACTCCCAGTACACAACTCGAAAAGTACCCCACCTAAACCCAGCTCGACCCATCGCCTCCGACCACCTGAGCACCTCGCACCGCCGCCGTCAGCTCCGCCAAGACCCAACGCCGCTCCACGTTCATCCCTGGCCAACTCGCACCACCGTGGGTCCCCCACGTTGCCTCCAAATCGATGAACCCATTCGGCCATTGAAAATGCAAATCGAGCTCGACAGCTCGAATCACTCACTGGAAAAATCATGGGGCATTTTTCTCGTGTTCCCCGATGTAACCAGCTCCTTCACGCTCCACGCCCCGACCATCATCGTCACCGATCGCCGGAATTTGGTCAAAGTGCCATTTTCGGTTATCTCAATCATTCTTCCTCATCTCAACATTAAAAATCATGAAATTACTTTTAAAAATCATTATTTAGTGCTACGATTACATCTATAACCCTGTAATTAATTTCTATGATGTTTGAAAATTTGGTGATTAAGTTTGAGATAGAGAACATCTTGCTTCTCTGCTGTTCTTGGCCTTTCAAAGCATGTTCCTCTTGTTTAATGCTTTCGAAAAGGTTGTAGATGTTTTGTATACAAATTACTACTGAATATACTTGTATATTTGGTGTTTGGAATGATCAATGTGTAGTTTCAAATAAACATAGTATGTTCTTGACAGGAAACAAAACTGTATTTTCCTTGATCAAGTTATAGTGATGAACTCATTACCATTTCTATTTATCACTGGTATATAGGGTTTACTGACGATATACTTAGTGTTTCTAGCATCTATAAGGTATTTAACAACATGATAGAACTTGCAGTAATATATAAACATGAAAACATACGAAACTGTTTAATCAGTAAACTTGCAAATCAACTTGTCATGAGTGAGTGATTACTCACTCGTAAATAAGCTCCTGTATTTTCTAGCTTGTAGATGGATATTAACTCCGCAAAGACTTGTGTTTGTGTAAAGGAAAATGCATGGATATGTAGTGGTATTTATAGGCAACAACTCACTATAGTTTTCTACAGCAAAAAGCACTTTTTCCTACCTACCCCTTCTCTCTCTCTTCGAATGGCTCACGAATGTTACAGCATATACCAAAGTACATTGCACGAAAGAAAATTCTGCCAACCCCTTTTCCTCTCTTATAAGTAAACAAGACTTACACCTTCATTAAATGCTCATCTTGCCTTCATTAAATGCAAACCTTACTCTTTCCATCAACTCAAGAGAATGGCCATTCCATAGCTTGGATAATTGTTTTGCACTCTTACTTCGCCGTAGATATTTGTATAGGGTGATTATGAGATGGTTAAACTCTTTTAACTTGTTTGTCTTGTTGTTAATTCCTTTGTTGAATTGATTTCGTGTATACATTATATATACACATATAGGCCTTAGTATATATGTATATATATACACCCCTTTGTCATGATACACTACATATATATAATTATATATATATATATAAGAGTTTAGTTCCTTAAGCTTGTATGTATTAGTTTGCTTATAAAATGATAACTTACTTATTCTAGTTGCACATAGCATATTCCCCACTAGTTTATAGTGCTATATTTCTCACATTTCTCAGTGCTATAAACAAGTGTTACAAAAATTTTCTTAAGTAGTTATATCACTCATATTTAATATATCCTGTATATATTAATTTATATTATAAATCATATATATATATATATTCATATATATAGGTGATTATATACATTTTAAACCGGTTGAACCCTCCAGATATATTTTAATATCTTATTAAAATAGATATCAGAAGCTTGAAAAATCCAGCCATTACACTGGGGCATCAGTAGTATACCCTATGCATTCTAGGAATTGTGTGTCGAGCCGCCACTATGAGACTTGATACACCCCATGGTGGGACCAGCATAGGTATCTACAATCGAATAGGGCCGTATGACACACACGACACAGGTTACAAATAGGGAGCCGATCGATAGGGTAGTAAGGGTACATCTAACATCTTCATAGCAATTGGTCTGATTGAGGTGGAATCCTCATACTAGATGTATACCTAAAGGCTACCACAACTGCGGGGATTGGGATCGCGTTGCAATATTAGCATTTGATATAAATGACTAGTTAGGACACTAGTTAGGTGGTGCAGAGCAATTAGATATCATTTTAATGGTGAAGCCTAAGAAACCTTGCGATGTTATTCTTGATAGAAACCATGCAACGTAATACTTGATAGGAATTATGGGATGTTATACTTGATTTATCGTGCCTGTAGCTTACCTTGTCATCATGCTTATGTTTACTTTCAGTTTATTCATGCCATGTTATCTTTACCTATTTTTATGCTGAAAGTCACTAGGACTTACTCAGTCTTTATGACTGACCCGTTTTGTTTCGCCTTTTTTCTTCCGTTCCCCCCCCCCCCAGGTTCACGGGGTGGGAATACAGCTTAGTTCAGATCTTACCAAGCCCCAAGGCTCTTTCATGTAAGGCATGGATTCCTCTTGGCTATGGCTTGCTTTGCTTTATTGGGGAAGACTGCAGTTTATTTTTATGCTTCTTTGTTTTTGAGCAAGATAGATATTTTAGCTATGCATTTGGGTATTGGAAGTTGATGGGCTTTTATTGTAAACAATTCTACTTGATAAATGATTTGAAGTACTTCTACTTTACTTTCCACTGTTTTATATATGTCTTTCTTGTAATATTTCTGTTCCAGTACCCATAATGCTCCATTGAAGTTAAGGCATTCCCTTTGTGAGTGACCTTAACGGATGTGGGGTGTTTCACTTAGTTTCCATGACTATTTAAGATCATCAAAGGGATGTGCGGATAGATGTCGACTCATATACAAATTGAATTAATATTGGATGTCTCAGATTAGTATCCTGCATACTAGAGTAGGCATGGATGTTATTTTGATGATTGCTATTATTTTTCGATGCATGGTTGATTGTTGATGTTTGATGTAACTATATGTGCTTAAAAAGTTTTTTTTTTGAAAGAAAATTGTACTTTATTACAAAACAAAAATTACAATGGTAAAAGGAAAGTAGGCAAGAATATAACTCAAAACCCAACAGATACTATAAAAGATCAGCCCACTTAGAATAAACTGTTCGACTAACAAAGACCAACCGAAATTTAAAATATAATAATTCCCATGTGTCAGTCATAAACTTAGTCTTCTTCTTTTTTATCATGGCGTCTAGCCAAAAGATCAGATCTGCATCTCCAGTAATTCGTCCTCCAATATCTAGTTTGTCTCGCAACCTTCAGATTCGTCTCTTTCTTCTTCCCATAGCTTTGAATCAAAGCATTGGTTTTAGCTAGAATCAAATTCTCACAAAAACTCCTTTCAACAGACAGTGAACAAACAATTATTTCTTTCTTTCCACAAAAGGTAGATCATAGTCGAAATAACAAGTCTAGAATTTTGTTTAAGTTTTTTTTTTTAAAGAATACATCCGATTAAGGCTTTCAATTTCTTCCTGAATTATATTCCATCTTTTGTCTTGATTTGCAAATTGGATTTAATGAACACTCAAATATAGCTGGAGTAAGAGCATTTCAAAAACAGGTGGTATCTGTTTTCCTCTTCTTTATTACATTGTTTACAAATGTATACAACATCTTTATATCTAAAGTATGTTGATTGTTTCTACAAGCAAGATAAGTTAAAAATTAAACTTTTGGATCACTGGCATCTTCCATATGAAGGAAGACCATTCAAATGTAGGAGAATTTGGAATTTGGAAATAATGTTAAGCCGATTTAAAGGTGAAATTTCCGTCTTTGTGAGGTAGGCATTGCTAAAAGTTCTTTTGTTTCTTAAGATAAATTCTGATATTAATGATTGTCTGTTTGATAGCTGCAAAGTTATCTAAGTTCCATTTGCCTTGATTACTGATACTATCAACATGGCTATTCTGCAATACTGAATGATTGATATTGTGTCAGTCAGTCAAAAAAATCAAATTATTTCCTTGTAACCAGGGTTGAAAGAAAAGGTGAGTATTTTTGCCATTACTTATACATTTGTTGAAAATATGTTTGCAATTATCTCTATATCTAAACATTAATTTCCAAGTATAATAGCTATTATTGTCTATATTCATATACCAAAATTTTTATTCTTAGCATATCTATCATGCATCCATTTGGCTCATAAAAATCATTGTTAAAAAATACCCAAACTAATTTTAGAGCCAAACTCCTAATATCTTTAAGGCTAGCTCCACCCTTATCTTTAGGAAGACATAATTGCTTCTAGGCCCCCATATGTTTCTTGTTGTTCCAGATGAATTTTACACGTAAAGATTCAATTTTATCAATAATATTATTAGGTAGTTGACAAGTATGTATGTGTCCAGAATAGAATTATAGGATATATGGTGGACATAATCACTCCAATCCTACCTGTAATAGTTAAAAATCTATTACTCCAACCAGTGATCTTTTCCTAGTAGTGTCCAGCAGCTGTAAACAATCATTATTGGTTAGTTTTTTTAATTTGAAAGAGGAATAGCAAGATATCTAACAGGGAGCCCAACAGTAGTAAGCCTAAGAGAATTAATAATACATTGTTTCTTCTTGTTATCTTTGCTGAGAAATCCTGAATATATTTGTTAATATATAATCCCATCAGAGATAAAGAATTTAAAAGTGTTCAATAGAGCTCACACTTCTCTGATCACACTTAGAAAATAATAATAAATCATCAGCATAAATCTGATGTGTTAACGAGTCCATTCTTTTATATGGGAGACAAATTGACTTTGAAGAGTTTCAACTCTATTAAGATAGACACATATTCAATTGCACAAGCACAAAGGTATGGGAAAATAGGATCTCCCTGTCGAAGTCCCCTATTACTCATAATAAATCCATAAGGCTTACAATTTATTAAGATGGAAAAGGTAGGTGTAGATATGCAAGTGAAAACAAATTTGGAAAATATAGGAGGGAAACCCATATCATTCATAATATGAATGACTAATTATCTATTTATCTTGTCACATGTTTTCTACAAATCTGCTTTTATGCACATCATGTCAGCTCCTTGGTTATTAAAATTTCTCACCATTTCAACAGCTAAAAATTATTTTCTATCATATATCTACCTTTTATAAAGGCATTCTAAAATTTAGAGATATTGTTTAGCATAAAAATCTCCATTCTATTACTACATATAGTACTCACAATTTTATATAACACATTACAACATGAAATGGGTCAAAATTTATATGGCCTAGAAGAATTTTGTGACTTAGGTATAAGTACCAGAAAAAAGTGATTAACTTCTTTAACAATTCTCCCATTAATGAAAACATTTTTCACAGCAAGACATAAATCTCCCTTCATATCATTCTAGTGAACTTTAAAGAATTTGGCATTGACTCCATCAGGGCCTGGACTACTTTCATCATTCATATTGAAACTGGCAATTTTTATTTCATCCATTGAAATAGGGTTATCCAACATCTCTCTACAAGCTCTTGAAATGTCCTTCTTGGTAATAATCTAAGGAAAATGATTATCAGAGTTAGAAGAGCTAAAGAATTGTTGAAAATAATGCTATGATTTCTCTGCAAATAGCTTGTTATTAATATGAAATTGACTATTGGCGTCTATAAAATATTTAATCTGGAGCTTTTCTTTATTTGCTGATAATTTAGAGTAAAAGTATTTGGTTGGTAAGTTAACTTCAAACATCCCTTTTATCTTTGCCTTCTGTCTAATGTCAACACTTTGTTTATATAGTAGAATTTCAAGTTCCTTAATGCCATTCTGATACTGCTGTTGTAAACTAGGATCAACAGGGCACTGAAGAAGATATTTATACAGATCACTATTTTTGTCCCTCAAGAGATCAATCTGTTTGGACATATTGGGAATCCACATGCTCCACCTCTTAAGGTATTGTTTAATCAACTTTAATTTGGTGATAATTTGATAAAGGTAGATATTATACAACTTCCTTCTTAAAATAGCTTAAATAGTTGTTAGACATGCAGGATAATTGAATTGTTATACTGTTTCTTTATTTGTGGTAAATTCCATACACGACTTGACATGCATATGTCAGATAAATTCATTTTATATAACATGCTTATTTCCCTTGTTTCTATTTCTACTATTATATCTAATCCTCTTTATTGAGTACATGTCCACGTATAGAAGCAAGATTTAATTTGTTTGGATGTTAGTTCGCTTTTATTTGCACTTAGATGCTAAGCTTAATTAAAAAGAGGTATGTAGTAGAATTGTGATTTTTGCTATGTGGTGCATTTTGGTGATTTTATGTTGGGATTTTGCTTTCTTTTGTTGTTTCGACCTTATATGGCGAGTTGTTTTTTTTTTTTCAGATTAATCCATACAAAGGAGGTGTTGTCAAAATTTCCCTTGACTTAGACCAAAATTGGAAGGAAATTCCATTAGCGATGCTAAGTTGAATTGTCTTCTACCTTGTGAGTTTTCACTTTTATTTTCCATTGTATATTCATTTGGAAAATAAGTGTATAACTTAGGTATTTGGCTTAGCTGTAGCGATGCTAAATTCCGAATTTATTTCTTTTTTGATGATCACTTATTGGTTGTTGTTTAGCTCATTAAGTGATGGTTTGTCTTGAGTCGTCACTTATTTCAGAGAGTCGGGTTGTGTTGTTTAGACCTCGAGGATTTCGAAGAAGAAACCCTTTAAGGAGGGATAAATGTAACAAACCATATTTTAGCGATTTGATATTTAAATATTGATCATAATTAAGTGATGATTCCAAAATGACTTTTCACATACAATTGGATATGGACTCAAAACCACTTTGGGTGGTAGCTTGAGATCAGTTCGTGGGTCAGTCCAAAAGATAACTTTTGCGTGTGATGGAATTACCCCTAAATATTTTCCATTGATCTCGAAATGGCTTCCAAAATTCTTTTGATTATAAGGTTCTATATGTTTGGGATTATCGAAATTTAGGGCTTGGTGAATAATGTTTTGGGTAGAGGGTATAAATAGAGCTCATCTCCCCCTTTTGCAATCCCTAGCCTCCATCTTCCTCATTAATTGCCCTAATTTCCTGACTCGACCCATCCACTTTTAGCTAAAACCCCCAACATGAAAATTGTTCGTATCAACGATACGAACAAATCGGTGCTGGTAATCCGTCGATCGAACATCGGAAGTGGTCATAGTTTCGTCAATACCCAAAAATGGGTTGCTTTTTTTTTTGGTCATTGTTCACCAACGGTGAACTTTCGAGCTAAGTCACTTAAACGAGAAAGGTTCGCGAGAGGGAGATCTTCCAATCAATAGTGATCGAAGATACTTAGTGGGCTTTGGTCGAAGACTTCGTGAGATAAACTTTTTTCCATTCATCTTAGTTTTTGTGGCGTACAGGGGGAGTTGGTTGGTCGTGGTTACTGGTTTGTGGTTGACGGAGGGGGCATAGCCGGCAGGGGTCTCGCAATGTAGTCCGGTAGTCCCTAGAGGTTGTGGTGGTAGAGTATAACGAACGCTTGGGAGAATAATTAGTGCTTAATGAAGGTAATTAGCATTAAGTTAATGACATCATTAATTATTAATTTATTTCTACTTGATTTAATGTTGTAACATATGTATCTATTTCATACGAGTTCCATTTTGATGTCGTTTCTTGTGTTGGACTCGTGATGGCAAGCTCTATGCTATGGTGAAACTTTGCTCTAATTTGATTGAGGTAAGTGATATTTGTCTCTCACTGAACTATAGTTGTAGTATAGTATGTTACTGATGTTTATATGTGATTTCTAATTATAAAATAGGATATCTAGTATAGGGGAACCTATTAATTATTAAAGAAAAAGAATAAATAGTGATTTAATTGGATTTGACATGGGCATCACATTTTACCCATTTGCACACTATCATGCGCCAATACACGTCGTTTTGGCACTATTGTTAGACTTAGGCCATTTGGACATGTATTTCACCTGGTTGTTATAGACAGGTTTTATTTATCTAGTTAGATGTTATTTCTTATGCTTATATGTTTGGTTAGGAAATTGTATGATTACTTATTGCATGGTTGTATTGTTTGCTTAGTTTGGCTTAAAACGTCATTCGTAGCTGATTTAGTATTACAAAATCTTGTTCATTAGAGTTTAGGACGTTACTGATCAAATGCACACATAGGTGTATGTTGATTGGGTGCACAAGGATGACAATTCAAACATATGAGATGAATTCACGATGGAGCTTAATAGCGCTTGGATGGGTCTGAAAACTTAGCAACATTGGAGCTCGACGACAGATTCAAAGGTGGAACAATATCAAAGTTCGGCGATGGATTTGGCGATGGTGGGGGGCTTCAGTTTGGTAGGCCAAACCGGATCTGGATCAGTGTAGGCCGAACCAAATCCATTTCTGTGAAGGCCAAACCATATCTAGATTAGTGTATACCGATCCAGATCCGGATTTGTATGCCAAACCAACCACCAATCTACTAGACGATCTGAGCCCGGATCGGTAAGCGCATCCGAACCAAAACGGTAAGCCGATCCAAACCAAGGTGTGTTTGGGTTGGTTGATTCTAAAGGGATCCTTTAGCATTGTATTCAAAGCTTGGTGAATGATCTGAAGACGAAGGATGGACTGGGCGGCAAGCTAGATTTCATAACGAATGCAGGACATTTTTCCCTATATGCATATTTAACTAGTTTTGGTTAAATAGATTATCCAAGTAATTTTTATTGGTAACCAGTAAAAGGTCGATATCGATTATGATCATTATTGGCCACATTGGCTAATTTGACATCTACAATGGTGCGATCTTAAAGATCAGGATGCGATGGTCCATTGATAGAGGTTTTGATGTGATGGCTCTTTGATCAGTGGCTTTTTATCTAACAATGGTGATTCCAACATCGGAAGCGAAGCAGCGACTTCGACAAAGAATAGCGATATTCTAGGATGTTGAGTAGTGATGCTGGATTGAGTAATAGCTACTAAAGAAGAGTTGTCTATAACGTTGCGTGTGCAAAGGGATTATCGATATGCAGGTTCGACGGGTACTCAAGAAGAAGGGATGGCGCGTGTGTGGTTCATTTGGACTATTGCGGTTTATTTTCTCTTGGTGCGGGGCAATTCTTTCTAAAGGAGACCAGAGATACACACTTGACCTAGTGCGAGGTCCTCGTCTTGGGTTATACCATTTGGGTAATTTAGTTCCAAGCTGACTAAGTGGCATGGATTTAGATACCAAAGAATAAACACATTATCATATATCTAATGCATCGAGTAAGTGAATGTGAGGATGGTTGATAGATTCTATGGTTGTTTACTTATTCATTATCATTTGATACGTAGAAATTTATCGCAATTTCTCTACTTGATGTTTAGCAAATATATACTAGTATGACTTCACAGTACTTTCATATATGTTTATCGCTCACACAGAATGTTGTCCAACTCAAGGGCTAATTTTCCTCTTATTGCCTTGGTTGATCATCAACAATTCTGATAAGAAGACTAAGTGACATGTTTGAGTATTTTTGGGAGCTATGTAGGTGGATTAGTAGGAGGTGATGTTTTACATATTTATTCTTGTGTCCTTATTGTTTATTCTATTCTATGACACTGTGAAGTCTTGACGGTGTTATGTATTCTTTTTGAGGCAGGTTATTAGTTTGATTATTTATCTCATGTATTAACTCTATTACCATTTTGCATAACTCTATGAGAATGTATTCTCTAATTATATGGTTTTTATAGTTATATTGTTTCTCCTGTTTTATATCTTAGATTGATTATTATATGTTATCTCATGCTATGAGATATGCAATAGGTTCTGTGATCGAGGTTTATGTTTTCTTCTTTCTCTTCTCTTATATTTCCTTATTTTCTTTTCTTTTCTTTTTCCCTTCTTTTCTACCATTTCTTTCTCCGGACGATCGCTTTACATCGGTCTGTTACTTGTATATCGTAAGTTTTTGGTTATGAGCACCAATGGTGTATAACGGGTCATCACACCTATTGTATGGATTGATCTCTCATATATCTATATTGTTTTTTTGATTTGGTGAGTGATTTTGATCTCATACTAGAGTATATTGCATTATATGTTTATATAAGGTATTATTGTCATTTATATGTTGAAATTACTTAAAATATGACCATTTATGTTAATTTCAGAATTAGGAACCCGTAGGTTATCCTTATTGGACATATAATGGATTTAATATTGGTTAGTATGTAGATTTACGATAAATCTAGGCATACATATGGTGATTAACCTTTTTTATGTACTTGGTGTTCATCTATGATTGTTATTTGTATTCTTTAATGTTTAAATCGTTATGTTGCTTGTTTTGGATATTATGCTTGATTTCCTTGTTAGAATTGTCATAATTGTGACTTTTAACGAGGATTGGAGTATATTGAAATCAAAATTCGTCGAAATCACACAAAATTTAGAGGATATGTTATAGAATCACACCGAGAAAAATGGATGAAAAATAAGCTGAGTACGTGGATCGATACTGATCTTTAAGGCATGGATCGGCATCGATCCATCGTATTAGCTTGGATTATTATGCAACTTCTTATATAGGCTTAGGGAGGCATGTGGAAGGTTTTGACAAAGTTTGGACGAGTTTGGTTGAGGCACAAGACCTATATGCTATGGATCAACATACATAGTTAGATTGGGGATGAGCATGTGATTTCGGATACAAGGGTAATTGGAAGGAAGCTAAGAAGAGTCCATAAGTACTTAGCTAAAATTTGGCTAGGTACATGGATCAAGGCAGATGCATATGTTATCGATTGATACCGATCCATCAGCGAGGTTCATAAGTTCTTGAGATCTATGAGAGATGAAGAAGTGCAGGACATCAGCGACATGTTGAAGGTTATGACCCGTTGATGTCTTCTACAGATTGGGATTTATAACATGATTAAGTTATGGCTCTTCAATGGAAGATTCAGTTGAGGGTGGACTCAAAGGGAGGTTATAGATAGCTTATGGTATAATGTAGGTCCAAGACGATGAGGGAAGTTCATGGTGTAACTACGCTATTTAGTGGATGCAACTCGTGATGTAGCAAAGATGTAAAGAAGTGGACACAGCTCATGGTGTAATGACATTGTAAGAGAATGAGAGTAGTTTATGGAGTAACAAAGCTGTATGATAATGGATTAGTTGAGGGATACTTAAACTTAATAGAGTGGAGTAACTCTAATGATTATGGGTGATATCTCGGCAAGTTCTAGTTGACTCAAAGAAGATATATCACGGGGATGCCCGTTAGGATTGGGAAAATCATGTACTCTAGGTTGTGTAACCTAATGCTGGCGTAAGCGAAGTGTTGGCGAAACATGAAGTTCGACCAGAACTGGGATTTCCATTAGTCCCTCCCTGCTGAGGATTGTCATATGAGATATCAATGTATTCATGGCTTTAGATGGTGATAGTTAAAATTTGGGTGATGGTTATATGTTTTTTGTGGTCACTTTTACCATTATCTTAGGTGGACCATGACATATAGGGCTTGGAGAAAGGGATGGATATAAGACCGATGTAGGCTATATAGATTATTTTATCCTATGACTATGCTCATCACTATTGTTTATTTTGAGTAGTATACCTTATCTTGTTATTATGTGATGACTCTTATATTATAGGAATATGTCAAATATGAAACTTAACCTGTTTATTCCCATATTTTATAGTATAGTTTTGATAGATATTATCGCTTACATCAGACCATTTTTTAACCTAAAGTTTTATGTCTCTTCTTATTATATTGGGTGCTCTTCGGCATTGTCATTGATTGGTAGACATTTTAGATGAGTAAACAAGACAACATGTCAGGTTTCATGGATGTTGAGCCAAAGACGAGCTTGGTGGAGCTTTGGCATACACTGTACTTGTATGCATTTTCTTTTCGTTTTTATGAGTGTACTTTGGGTAATGAAGTAAGGATGATACACATTCAAATATTTTGGATTTCATATTCATAACTCAGTGATATAATGATGATGTTCTACTGCTTAATTCACTCTATTACAGACTCACTACATTACTTTCTATATTTTTTATTATACTTTATCCATGCGCTGTGAGAGATACGACGTGTCTTGTTTTCATTACTTATCTTGATGGCTGTTAGACCAAAAAATGGTCCTAACACCCAAATTGTCGTATTTAGAGCATATGACATGAAGAAATAACTGAAAAATAAGAAAAAAAAGAAAGACAACAGGATTTTTATAGTGGTTCGGCGTTAACGAGCCTATGTCCACTTCATATTTTCTCATTTCATTCACAGATTACAATTACAATAAAGATTGTCTCTCAATCATTCGAATTCAATGAATATTTCTCCCTGAATTCATTGATTTTTTTGAGGAAGATGGTGGTTATTCATGGGGAAGTGTTAGCCATGGCAACCATGGATGTTGAGATGCCAAAAGTCCCCTAAAAATGCCCTTTGGAGGTGTATTTATAGTTGTAGGAGAACTCGTATGGTGATGGGGTCATAGTAGGACATGTGGCACCTGATTCGGGAAAGTAGGAGCGATCATAGCCTTGAGAATAGGTCAAAATCTGCATGTGTAGTAGCGGGTCCTGGTCGCGGTTCGTGGTCACGGTTCGCGAACTAGATTGGTCAGCATGTATGGTCACGATCCGGATTGGTCAGCATGTATGGTCACGATCCGGATTGGTCAGCATGTATGGTCACGATCTGCCCCCATGGGGTGGTCATGATCCGACCCCAGGGGGTGGTGACGATCCGCCCCTAGGGGGTGGTCACGATCCGCGCCCAGTGTGTGGTCACGATCCGATCTTCAAAAATGCCAAAATCCATGTTTTCATATTTCTGCATGCGTTCACGGAAACAGACGTAACTTCCAAACCGTAAGGCCGATTGGACCAAACAAAAGCTCTACTTGAAGCTAATTCAGAGGGCTTCAAGTATTTGATGTGTTTAGATCCAAACGAGGTCGTTTGATAGGGGTTTTGGTCCAGTTTATACTGATGTTGTGATTTTGACCAGACTGCCATGTGTCTTCTGACGATGCTTCCAATGCCGGAGAGTGATGTTACCCGGAGATTCCATATGTGATAGCATTTGCCAAAAAGTGTGTTAACATGATCTTTGCTTTGGGTAGCCTGGTCACAAAGAAGGCTAACATTTTGCCCCCCAAAGTACATCTTATCGTAGATGAGATGTGATTTGAATGTGTTGAGCTAAATCTCTTTGGAACGTCATTTATCCTTGAGAAGGCTTTATCCAATTGTTGCATTGCTTTCATGGGAGCTAGTCAGGCTAAGTTCTATAGGAGGAGTATTCGAGACGATCAAAAAATTGTTTAAACCTTGTCGAATCAAAATATCTAATTCATCCGTCAGAAGTCATGCTAAATCGTCGGCTCCCGAGCGTGATTCTACATGCACTGATTATTACCAAACAATGTCATCATTCCGTGTAAGTCGAGCACATGGTTGGGTTGGACTTTCTCTTACATGTGTGTCTATTTATGAAGTAGCCACCCAAATAATGGGATAGTTCAAGGATCTTCAGGCTCTGAGCTGTTATCTGAACTGCTGGGATAAAGCACATCAGAATCAACTTGTGAATCTGTCATTTGTACTCGGCTTTAAACTATCTCGGCATCGGGATATTAATATAGGGCTCCGCGATAGCATCAAATCATAACAATAAGGATCCCGAAAGCGACAATCACTCTGGATTATACCAAAAAATAAATAAAGAATCCACGGTCATACCGGGCCTTATTTTAAGGAATCCACAATCGCTCTGGATCGTTTCGTAATTCAATAATCACATGCACATCAGTAAAAGATGCAGTTGAAATCATGTTAACTAATGCACGTATGATCGTCACTATCGTAAGGCAGTGGATAAGTTCATCACACCTTCCATCTAGTGTAGTAAGAGTCTTTAATTTCACATTTGATCCGCAAGCTAGCTCGCTTGGTCGGAAAAGATGAGTCGGGTCATACTCCAGAGGCGTATTGTACATGTCTTGAATCTTGCTCCTAGCCAGGGTTGTCTTCATGGTCAGCCCGCGCATCGACGATCGTGCCCTTAGTGCCATCGGAGCATAAGTGAAGTCAGGGTTTACGCCCCCAGCATCGATGGGGGTTAAATTAAGTCAATCGGGCATCCAATCTTCAGGGTCTTATACTTCCAGTTATTGCATCGGGTAAAAGTTATAGGTTCAACAATCTTAGTCGACCTAAGACATTTAGTGCTTTCTCTCGAATCATCAAAAGTTGGTGTTGTATACGCAAATGTTCGAATTATATTTGCTTTGATATCATCTCTACTCTTTGGTCGGATAGTGGGGATTGCCTCATCGGACATCAGCAAATTCGGTTACTCCCATTGAAACAGTTGTGGAGTTAAGTAAGCTTGCTAAATGCGACTGGATAAATGTTGTTATGAAGTCAGTTGGGCCCCTCCGTTTATGCTTCAACATAGTCTGAAATGGTCGTCACAGTCTTGTTGAGTCTCTTTCTCATGCTCGGTTCGATTGAACTTGACAAACAAAATCATGAGGTCGATTAGTGGTATAGATTCTCTTTGGAATTGCACATACTTGTCATTGTTTTCCAGGGCTTTTCCTTTGCCCTTACCGTTTCAGGAATTGGAAGGTGCTCCATTCTTTAGTCGGAAAAGCATCTTGGTCCTTCTTCTAGACGTTAACACCTTCTTGTCATGGAAGTATGTCCACCTCAGGGTTGAATTCATCAAAGCTTCTGAGAAAACCTCGTTACAGAGAAAATTTAAAATCTGGGGGAATAATAGGGGATCCTGATGTCCTATGTGTAAGGGCTGTGATTGTCGTTATCCATATCATCTTGAGAAGTGCCACCTCTCGAGAGGCGCCGAATCAAACTGGCAAGCAGGTTGCCATCAAAGAATTGCTGCGCATTGTCAATATCATGGCTAGTGCCCCCAGCATCGAATCTGAGATTACAAATGGGGGTCTTTGTTGATTTCTTGTTTCCGTGTCGACATTGCCTCCGAGTCGTGGTTCGAGTCATTCAACCCAACCGGGTTCCTGTTCTTCGAATTGTTGTGTTCTTGCATGGAGCTGAGTGTGTAATGTCGCTCGAGTATCCATTCGGGTTGGAGCTAAAGCAGGTCGTGCATGACCTGAGTTTGTTACAATTCTTGCATTCTCATCTAGGATGTTGCAGGTAGCTGTTCCACTGTCCATGTTTCCATCCACGATGTTCTGAATCAAAGCCAAATGTTGCACGCCTGCTGATTGGTTTGTGTTTAATCCGAGCAGATGGTTGCTATCTGGCCGAGCCAAGTTATTCATTGCTTGAACTTCGATTTTATCATTTCCAGCGAATTGATGGTTTTTTCTTGGCCTTTCAATTGTCATTGATTCCCCTAGCGTAAAGTCTTGAAATAAGTGAAGATCGGCCTCGGGCTTCTTGGTTCCACATGAGTAGTAGCCGTCAATCAGGCTTCTATCATTCAATTTTGAATATAGACATCGGGTTGTAAAACTATGCTACCTAAGGCTCATATTTCGTGCCCCCCATCCATGGGGGTTTTGATCTGCGTAGTAGACTTCGAATCCATGTATTTCATACTCCCTCTTCGCATCATGAGTCATAGTTGGGTGAAAATTGATATGTTGGCACTCGGTCCTTGCTAATGTCATGTCTCCTATCCAGGCCCTAATTGCTGCATAGGATATGCCCAGCCTTATCTGAACTTTCTAGTCTGGAAGTAAGTTTGGACTAGCAAATGGACATTCTCTCTGCATCCGTTTTGTGGACCTCAAGGGGCCTGTAAAGATCACAACATAAGTTAAATACAAGCATGTAAGCTATGCCGTTTGTGAACATTTTCAATGGTTATGCCCCCAGTTCAGGGGTAACGGCATAAGACAGATAGTCGGATCAATTCCCTTTCAAATTTAGAGAAGGATGGCGTATTCTGGATAGTTGGGGAAATTTTTAATCCTGAGTGCCACGATCGTGCCAGATCATATTATGACCGGAAAACCAACGACCGCTCAGGATCGTATTAAGGCCGGATAGAAATCCAAAAATCCCAGGGCTTCACAGGGTCCTTCCTAGTCGCGAATATTAAGTCGCATGACATGTTATTGAATAATTCATTCTCAAGGCTTCCTTTCGGTCGCCGTCTTGAATTACGTAGGAAGTTTAGCATTGGGCATTGTGTCAGCCTCCTACACGTCCCCCTTTAGTTGCTTCCTACTAGTTTGTTATTATTGTTGCGAATACGGCCCTCGCGTTTTGTTTAGCTTTGTTCTGCGAACCTGCACTTGGTAAATGAAATTTTGTTTCTTTCGCATTACACTGCACCTGCAAGCATTCCATAAGCAAATAAGCAAATAGTTCGTGAAACATTATAAGTTATCAATGCAACTATAAATGAAAATGCACTAAAGTAGTATGTATGTATGGGTATTCCCCCTATCAAACATTAACTTAGTGCCTGGCTAGGGCTTGTTGAGGATTGATTAGGACCATAACTGTGTTGCCCCCATGTCCGGACATAGAGGATTCGGGCTCTGCTTTCATTCTTTTTCCCAGTCGTGTAACAGGATAGGAGTCCTTGAGTGGCATGTGTCATCATGCCTTTATACTCTCCCGATTCTTCAACCGGGTAAGAGTTCTTGTGGCGCTAAATGTCTAGCACCTTTATACTCTCTCGATCCTTCAGCGGGTTAGAGTTCGAACTCGGTTCTTAGTCTGCTCACCGATCCTTCAGCGGGGCAGAAGTTCTGGGGGTGCTAAGTCTCTAGTGCCTTTATACTCTCCCGATCCTTCAGCGGGGTGGAGTGTATTTTGAGGCAGTTTTAGTCACGGTGCACCTTAACGCCTCATGGACATTCTCTCTGGTCCTTTATACTCTCTCTCGAATCATGAGAGTTAGAGTGGTTCAGGCGAACGGTCATATCATTCGCCCCGGCATTCCTTCTACACTCTAGTTCAAAGAGTGGGACTCTACTGTTTTGGGTGTCTTTCTCGACATCGATTCTGGTCCATGCTCCACGCTTCACTCTGGAGAATGGAGCCTTTCGGACAAGTGGTCGGGTCACGCTCATCCTAGGTTTATATTTCTATCCAAGCTCTGTGGATAGCATCAATCAGTCGAACAGTTGGGAAACGTTTTCCAAGGCTTTGAGTTCCTCCAAACAATCTATGGGAGGAGTAGTTGGCACCAAACTTCGGGTACCTGCATCATTCATATCATATGAGTTAGTCATGTCAATAACTCAAGAGGCATGTAAAAGCAAATTTCATGATTGGAAAATAAGAATATCAATGGGCACTGCTGCCCCCCTATCGGGGTACATGTAATCTGGTGGCATCGAGGATAGGATCGAGCCATATAGATGGTCACACCGCGTCCATCTGGAGTCGGACTCCGACTTTGCAATTCAAAGATTTATGTACAATTGTCTTGTGGTCTGCCTTGTGTGAGCCAGGGATAAGACGGTCATCTCAGATCCACTTTGAGTTACACAACTTTCGTTAGACGCGGGGGCGCGGCTTTGCAAACGAGCAGTCCAGTCGGGCCCGTTACAGCAGTGCTCCATAACTCTACACGTGGGTGCTAAAAGTCTTATCGGTACAAGATCTGAGGTATCTACACAATCCATATATAAATTTTCTGAGTTAATTATATCGGCAACTCATAAAGAATGTAAATATAAGATTTATGGTTAAAAAGTAGTCATGTTAGAGGAATGAATATCATTCTGAGAGGGAATTGGAATTGCATGGTCTTTGCCTGTTAACTCTTCCTTATCCTGTCTCTGCCATGGGATGGTTGCCAGAATCTTAAGCTAATGACGAATACCTTTTCAAATTATTGCGGGGCGGCAGTCCCAAGAATGAATAGATCTTGATCGAGGTTTTGGGGGTGGCAAAGGTGGTTAGGTAAATATCATAAGCGAGTGATGAGGTCGCATCTCCTTTGAATTGCCTTTTTGCCACCATGCTGAGGGTAAGGATAGAGTGTCAGGAAGTTGCGACTGCACCACTAATGGAAGCACACCATCACATTGGTGTTAGGATGGCAATTGGCATGAGAACAATGGATTTACGCTTATAGAAACTTTTGCACTTTCTACGCTAGAAAATAGGATATTGCGGCTGGTGGAATAGTCGTATCTCATAGATTTGCTGATAGGCCTTCGATTCCATATCGGAAGGGTTGGTGCGCAAACAATCAATCAGCTTTCGGGCGTGAGCATTCTAAACTTTCAACTTGTTAACTTTTAGGCAAGACTAAGGCAAATGGCCATGCAAACTCCTGATGTATCAGCTTTGAATTTAGATGATGTAATCTTGAGCGATTCATGTTCAAATCTCCAATTGCCCCCAGCGTCTGGGGAACGAGTTACTTGGAAAATAATTGATGAAAGGAGTGGAAGTGTGAATCTTCACTTTCTAATTCCAAAGCTTCGCTCGTTAGATGTTTCATTCATGTACATTTCCCATCTAGCGGGAAGTTGACTAGTGATTCTGTCAAACCATTTAGGGCAGTGAATTCAGCAATGAGAATCGTCTGTGTCGATCTTGGGACAACCTTGCTAGATGCATTCCATGCTGCAGGAAGTTTATCATGGAGTTATCCACGACTCTCTTTTGGGTTCGCTCTCCAACACTGGATCAACTTTCATCTAATCAATTGTTGGATTTTATAGTGTTTCGATGGGGATCATCACCATCTTTTCTGGATTGTCGGAACCTTCTAACTTGGTCAGATTATATGCCTTCTGACCTTCTATGTGCGGAATATGAGGTATGTTGTAACATTCCAATCCATCCAACAGCTCTTGTACTGGTTCTAGGTAAGCTGCGAGTTGTGGTTTCTTCGACTGGAATAACTTTCGAGCTGCCCTTCAGGGGTTATCTGCAAAACTCCGACGTTGGATCGTCGATCATTTCTTGCACCACGTGTATACATTTTCCAAATGCTTGATTTCGTCTTTCATTCCGAGGGGCCATTTTCTTCATCTAACATATCCTCTTTGGGAACGGTACGTTCAGCGATGAAGTTGGCTAATGCTTGCCCCCGTACGGACTTCTTTAGGAGGGAATTGAGATCAAACTAGTTCAGCTCTGCGTTCCATTCGAGTAACTTTTCAGATGCATCAGGTCGTTGCATGTCTTGTCGCAGTGGCTCACAAGTGCGTATAACCATCAGATGAACTTGGAAGTAGTAGGGGAGATTTTTCAGAGCAATTAGCGAGTTATAGACGCCCCTTTCAATTTTTGGGTAGTTGCGCTCTACCACGGCGACCTTCTTGCTCACGTTATAGACTAGTTCCTGGACCGTTTCCTCATTACGTGTAAGTGGTGCCAACTTTCCTGTCAAGCGTCACACAACTTTAATTCTTTGTTGTTCATGGATGTTTATGATCATTGCAATCCGATCAGGGTTGATTTCGATTCCGTGTGAGATAACTACGAGGCCAGGAAGCTTTCCCGATGCAACACCAAACGAGCACTTCAAAAGGTGTAGTTTCATTTCAGATGTTGAACATCTCTGTCAGACTTGAAATGTAGTAGGTTGATCGCTTGGACTCCACAATTGCATCATCTATATGGACTTCCATGGGCCTTTCACTACGGCTGTGGACCATACAATTCAGTATGTGTTGGTATGTTGTCTCGGCATTCTTCAGTCTAAATGGAAGCTCCTTATAATAGTACAGTTCAAGGTCCATGATAATACATGTTTATTCATGATAGGGCACATGCATAAAAATCTGGTTGTAACTTGCACACATGTCCATATGAGGGAGACGTTCGTGTCCGGACACTGAATCCACAAGCTGGTTAATTCTGAGTGATGGGAATCTTCCTTTTGGGCGAACTTTGTCCAAATCTGAAAAATCAGTGCATGTGCGCCATTTTCCATTAGCATTCTTGACAAGGATGGGATTTGATATCCAAGCGGGATGTGTGGCGCCTCACTTCAAGTTAGATGCTCTCATACGCCTTATTTTCTTGATCGGAGCACACTTCAGTTTTCTACTTGACAAGTAACTCATAATCTATGGTAAAATACCGCGAGTATCAGCATGGGTCCAAGTGAACACATCCAGGCTCGCCTGCAAAAAGCATGTCAGTTCCCTCATTTGGAAGAGGTCTAAATGAGGTCCGATTCGAGGCCTTAGTCAGGTCGGCGTCAGCAATAGGAACATGCACAGTTGCGTCATTAGATGTCACCCTTCTACATCTGAATCACCATCGTCTTTGGGGTCCATGTCTTCGAGCAGATCAACGGGCAATATCTTTAGTGATGCTCCCTTTATTCACAATATCGACACCTCCTTCACACTCCATTTCATCTGGAGGGGAAGTGTCTTTGGGTTCATGCCATCTGTGTTGTGTAGCATGTTTTATCCAAATAGTCAGCTCCTCCAATAATTTGGTTACCATAGACCATTCCCACTCCATCTTCGATTGGGATATTTAGCAATAGGCAGTAGGGTGCAATGCAGGCTCTGAATTCTATTAGAGCTGGTTGGTCGAGACTTTGATCAGATAATCTTAAATGCAATAGCGTGGCTGGAAAATGAAGTGGAGAGCTAATGGTTGATTCATATTTGCGTTAATCTCAAGCTCTCGTCTCTTGACCAAGGTCATATGGTGACTGATATGCAATCAAGTTATTATCACTTGTGCAAAGATCCATATATCAGATGATGGCTTGCGGCAGTTCAACTGGTACCTAACTCTGGGCACTAAAGTTTGTTGATGTGACCCTTTTATAATGGAAATCAATCTTCATTAATGTTGTGGATAGCGGTTATGCATTGGAAAGGTCAGCTAAGTTCTCCTAGGTGCAGACCGTAGGATATATGTCTTTCATTACACCATACAAGTGAATTGTAGATTTATATTAACCCTTAGTCACTTTCTAGTATCTTGTCATTGCGAGTCATCATTGCTATGATCATCCGAGTCTCCGGAATTGTGCCTGGACGGTTCTAGGTTAATGCCATCTGGGACCCTACCCATCGGATAGGTTTAAGTCATGTAAACCAGGTGATTACTATAGAAAACATCAGTTGCATTGGTGAAATCAATACACCATCAGAACTCTGGAAGAAGAGGCTGCTATGAGACAATCATTATCTAGTATATTGTCGTATCCAGCATGTCAAATCTTTTCAATAGCTCCTTGTATTGAATAACATAAATAAATAGGTGTTATGGCTCTGGGAAGAATTTTAGTCGTTGTCAATTAGCCGTCGATATGTTCAGACTATCTACCGAATCTCGATTGGTAAGTATTAATTATAGGACAAAACATACTCCGAGCCGAAGGCGAGCCGTGCTCCGAGCCGAAGGCGAGGCTCTCAGCGGGTCCGGGCGCAGCGCCGGTGGGGGTTCGGGGCCCCACAGTCCCGGCGGCGATCGACCTAAATGGTTAGGATGAAAATGTGGGCACCGCACGATTTTTTCGATTTTGGAAGATGGAGCCTTTTCTGAAATGATCTAAAAATTGTATTTTTTCAAAAAACTATCACTTTTTGGGTCGGTTCGTGATTCTTGTTCGCCATCACATTTCTGGATCGTGGTTTGCTCACTTGCTCCAGGTCGGGTCGTGGAGGTCACTCCGGGTCGGTTCGTGATGTACTGACCCGCTCGTGAATCAGATATATCTCCGGATCGCCATTGTCTTCAGGTTCGCGGTTCCCAAGTCCATCCGGTTCGTGGTCCAGCTTGGCGATTGGGATAATGTGTCACGGTTTGTTTTCAGATCGGTTCATGAGCGTGCCATCTCTACCCATGGATCACGAGTCTATACCCCATGAGCCTCTTTTAACTTTAAAGCATCTTAAGGTCGTTGTAGCCCTACGGATCATGATAGCATCAATGGGTCGGGTCGCGGTCCCCCCTACGAGCCGCGAGACGCGAGCCGGTCACCTGTTGCTGCGTGTTATCTATTCATCCTTCATTTGGTCGTGAAGCTTGCGATTTCTTTACTTTCTTTGGAGATACAAGGCTCTGATTTTCTCAAATCAACGAAATCTTCAAAAAACATTTGAAACACGGATTGTTTTCTTCGAACTTTCAAATCCAAACAGTAGATTAACAATCCGATAGGCTGAGAATTCAATTCTCAGTGAAAGCACCAAAATGTTAGACCAAAAAATGGTCCTAACACCCAAATTTCGTATTTAGAGCATAGGAGATGAAGAAATAACTGAAAATTAAGAAAAATAAGAAAGACAACAGGATTTTTATAGTGGTTCGGCGTTAACGAGCCTACGTCCACTTCATGTTTTCTTATTTCATTCACATATTACAATCACAATAAAGATTGTCTCTCAATCATTCAAATTCAATGAATATTTCTCTCTAAATTCATTGATTTTATTGAGGAAGATGGTGGTTATTCATGGGGAAGTGTTAGCTATGGCATCCATGGATGGTGAGATGTCAAAAGTCCCCTGAAAATGCCCTCTGGAGGTATATTTATAGCTGTAGGAGAACTCATATGGTGATGGGGTCATGGTAAGACATGTGGCACCTGATCCGGGAAAGTAGGAGCGATCATAGCCTTGAGAATAGGTCAAAATCTGCATGTGTAGTAGCGGGTCTTGGTCGCGGTTCATGGTCACGGTTCGCGAACTAGATTGGTCAGCATGTATGGTCACGATCCGGATTGGTCAGCATGTATGGTCATGACCCGCCCCCATGGGGTGGTCACGATCCGACCCCAGGGGGTGGTCACGATCCACCCCTAGGGGGTGGTCACGATCCGCCCCCAGGGGGTGGTCACGATCCGATCCTCAAAAATGCCAAAATCCATGTTTTTTATATTTCTGCATGCGTTCACGGAAACGGACGTAACTTCCAAACCGTAAGGCCGTTTGGACAAACGAAAGCTCTACTTGAAGCTAATTCAGAGGGCTATAAGTATTTGATGTGTTTAGATCCAAATGAGGTCGCCTGATAGGGGTTTTGGTCCAGTTTATACTGATGTTGTGATTTTGACCAGACTTCCCTGTGTCTTCTGAAGATGCTTCCAATGCCAGAGAGTGATGTTATCCGTAGATTCCATATGTGACAGCATTTGCCAAAAAGTGTGTTAACATGATCTTTGCTTTGGGTAGCCTGGTCACAAAGCAGGCTAACAATGGCCAACCCATATTAGCTTAGTGTGCTTTCATTGCACTATTTCCTAGTATCTATACAAGTGGTACGAGGCAGTCGTCACATTTGGTTTTAGAGCCAGGTTGAAGCATGATAGAGGGTTCTCGCATTGTGAGCTGTGGCAAAGCTTTTCCTCTTACCTTTATATGTCATGGGGTTGGTCAAGCAATCAAAGAACTACCCTAGGAGTAGAGAGGCTGACCATAAAATCAGTTGTTGAGGTTACCATTTGTAGCTACCACCAATTATGGTGACTGTCACATATGGTATCATAGCTTGGATTTGACCAAAGTAAGTAAAAAGTATAAGCATAAGAGAGACGTATTTGTAGATGACATGGATTTATAATATATATGGAAGTATGTATAGTAGTACGCACTTGACGATCAATACTTCTTTTCTTTATTCAGGGGAGGTTTTTATAATAGATTATAGATGACTCGAACCACTAGAAACATAGTTAGGAATAATTCTAAATCAGGGTTTGTCGGTGATGGAGGATTGGGGATGGCTACTCCCGAATACCAGGCTATGTTCAATGCTATGATGGTGTCCATTGTGGGAATATCCCAAGTTGTACTAAGTGTAGTTATAAGATATGGTGGTGCTCCTATGCCAACACCTAGAATGGACTTTGTCACCCTATGCAAGTACTTTTCTACTTTGGAAGGCAGTCCATTCAGTAGTGCCGAGTATGCTATTAAGGTTCAGGATTAGTTTAACATTTGTGCCCGAATTTTCAAATACTTGATGTTAGACGATGATATAAAGAAGGAGATCGCTTCTCGATGGATTAAGAGAAGAGATATGAGTAGGTGGAGCTTTATAACCCTCCTTACACCAGGTGAGCAGATTACATGGAATGAATTTAAGACCTGATTTGAGGACAAGTTGTTCCAATGGCCCAAAAGTTTATCATATTTAAGAGATTTTTCGAGATAAAATAGGGGATAAGACAATCTTGGAATATGTTACAGAGTTTGAAGCTCTCTTGTAGTATAGACCTTCATCTATAAATACTCTATTGAGAAAGAATGAGAAGTTCATTACAAGATTGGACGATTATCCGGGAGAGAAGTTTATGGATCACATTGAGGTCCCATTTGAAAATTTGGTTTAGTAGGCTCTTAGGCATAATAGCTTGTTCCCCAAGAAGGTTATCACTTACGTTGCCGAGGAGCCGAAGCCGTAGTAGAGCGGTGGAGGTAAGAAAAAGTGGAACGGGACAAGGAAGTAGCAGCAAGAGGAGGGTGGGCCCAATAAGAAGAAAGACTTGAGTGAGGTAGTTTGCTTCACTTGCAACATGAAAGAACACTTTGCTAATAAGTTTAAGTCTACTAAGATTGAAAAGAAGTGCTATAACTGCAGTAAGAGGG
Organism: Allium sativum; assembly: GCA_030737875.1. Classification (NCBI taxonomy): domain Eukaryota; kingdom Viridiplantae; phylum Streptophyta; class Magnoliopsida; order Asparagales; family Amaryllidaceae; genus Allium; species Allium sativum. The sequence goes on from CM060912.1 coordinate 747,478,285, forward strand.
GACAGGTGAAGAAGGATTGTCTAGAGACTCCTAAGGATAGGAAGGTGTTAAAAGCATAAGTTTTGGATGCAATTCCTATTTCTTCTAATGCATCTATTGCTAAGGAAAAGGGAAGGACCTTAGTGGTGCAAGGTATGCTTTCTATCAGAGATATATCTATTAGTGTTTTATTTGATACTGGAGATACAAACTCTTTTATCAGTAGTGATTTAGTGTGTAGGTTGGATTTGCACCCTTAGATTGTAGATAAGTCTGCAATTGTGAATAACACGGTAGGAGAGTCTACTAGTCTTTTTATGATTTCTCTTAGACTTATTTTATCGAATTATGGATGCTCTTTTTTTTGGTTGTTTTGTCTTGAACTTTGCGGTTTCGAGATTATTTTTGTTATGGATTGTCTTTGGAAGTATGTTGTTATTGTGGATTGTAAGAGGATTAAGGTGGTAGTTTGGAACGTGGAAGGGTAAGGGTTGTAATTGACTATTTACCAGAGGACCGTGTAAGGGTCAGATTTTTGTATTCGCTTATTATTCCATATGAAGGATTGTCATCTATGCTTACTATTAATGAGTATACCTGTGTCTTCGAGGAAGTAGCTGTGTGTCTAATGCAACGAGAGATCGAATTCAGGATCGGTTTATTGGACTGAGCCGGACTTATTGTTATGCTTTTGAGGCAGATGGAGATTAAAGAGTGAAAGGAGCTAAAAGTGCAAGTTAGAGACCTATTGAGGAAGGTTTTCATTCTGAGGAGAGATCTAAATGGGTGCACTATTGTGTTCGGGATGAAAGCAGATGGCTTGTTGAGACTAATTATGGATTATCGTGAGCTGAAGAAAGTGACCAAGAAGAATAATGTCCATTACCAAGGATTGATGACTTATTTGATCAACTGCACGAGGCTAAGTTATTTTCATAAATGGATTTTGCTGTGGGATTTCACTAGTTGAAAGTGGCAAGTGATAGTGTGCTGAATACTTCTTTTTATAACCCATCGGGTTTCTTTGAGTGAATAGTAGTGCTAGTTGGATTAACTAGTGGATCAGCATACTATATGGATCTAATGAATAAGTTATTCAAAGATCAGCTGAACAAGTTTGTACTTGAGTTCTATGGATTCCTTAACTACTCTATGACAAAGGAACACAGGATGCACTTAAGACTTGTGGTTGATGTGTTGAGAAGACGCAGGCTGAAGACCTAATTTTCAAAGTGTCACCTCTACATAAGGGAAGTGCGAATCTTGGGTCATATAGTATTCGTATAGGGGATGGCAGTGGATTCTGTGAAGATAGCGGAAATCCAAGATTGGAATCGACTTAATAATATTATGGGTATTAAGAATTTCCATGGTTTGGCAAGGTATTATAGATGCTTTATCAAGGATTTCTCCAAGACAGATATACCTTTGACTAACTTGACGAAGAAGAGTCGATACTTTGGTTGGAATGTCCGGCACAAGCATGTTTTTGTGGTTTTGAAAGAAAGATTAATGAGTGCGTGCACCATTATTGGTTATTCCATGAAGGATGAAGAGATGAATTTGTACACCAATGCTTGTGGTATAAGTTTTGGTGTTGTATTGATGCAAAGAGGGAGAGTTGTCGCTTGTGCTAGTAATGAACTGAAGTCGCACAAAAGGAATTTCCTTACTCATGATTTGAAGTTGCCGATGATCATCTTGGTTATGAATATATGAATACACTATTTATTAGAAGAAAGATTTGAGCTATTTATGGATCATAAGTCATTGAAGTATCTTTTCTCTCAAAAGGTCTAAACCTGCGACAACAATGGTGGTTAGAGTTTTCGACCTCATATGATTTCAATATTTCCTATACTTTAGGTTAGGGCAATGTAGTGGAAGAGGCCTTAAATTAGATTCATGCTGGACTTGGAGCTATGTTTCTAAAGTGAAAACAGCTAAAGCATTTGGTTGAGTTTGATTTCAAACTTCGTTGTGAGTTAGAGCCTAATATGTTGGTAAGTTTATCCATCAGACCTACTCTCATAGTGAGAATTAGAACTAGCTAAAAGCGGGATGCTAAGATAGTAATGTTTTTGGTAAGACTAATATGGGAGTCGATTATGAGGAAGTGAAGTGATATAATATCAACCGGGATGGTTGACTTCGCAAGGATGGAAGATTTTATGTTCTTGATATTAACGGGATTCGAGAGGAAGTTTTGACAGAATGTCACCATTCCATATTGACTATCCATCTTGGTGGTAACGTAAAACATCAGGACATGAAATGGACCTACTACTTGGAAGGTATAAAGAATGATGTGGGCAAGTTTATCTTAAAGTGTATGAATTAGCAGTTAGAGAAATCAAAGTGGAAGAAACGGAATGGATTTCTTCAACTATTAAAGATTTCAAAATGGAAATGGGAACAAATATATACGGATTTCATTAATGGATTACCACAGACAAGTGAAGGTTAAGATAGTACTTGAGGGGTAGTGGATAGATTGACCTAGAGTGCAAGGTTCACACCTATTAAATCCACTATAAAATCATAAGTTGGCCAAACTATATATGAAATGGATTGTTAAATTCCATAAGGTACCTAAAGTTATAATAGGTAATAGAGATCCATAATTCATCAACGGGTTCTAAAAGAGTTTGCAAGAGATGTAGGGAACTGAATTACATTTAAGTATAGCTTATCATCCTTAGACGGATGATTAGACCGAGAGGGTGAATCCAGTCTTGAAAGATCTCCTTACAACTTATATCTTGGATTTTGAAGGATCTTCGGATGATCATCTCTATTTTATAGAGTATATTTATAATAATAGTTATCAAGAAAGTATCGACATGACCCCTTATGAAACATTGTATGGAGGACCTTGTAACACACCGTCTTATTAGTGGGAAGTTGGAGAAAAGGTGACACTTGGGCCAAAGATATCGGTTAGGGTAGAGATCATTCATTAGCGAATGAAAGATGCTCAGGATCATCTAAAGAGAAATGCTGATAGGGAAAGAATAGATTTGCAATTCTGTATTGGAGACATGGTATTTATGAAGTTCTTTCCTCTTAGGAACACAATCCTATTTGGAAGGAAAGGCAAGTTGGCTCTATGGTTTGTCAGACCATTTTCGATCGCCGAGAGGGATTGGAATAAGGTTGTCAATTTCCTACATAACCTAAAATTTATATGGAAGTTAACAAGTTAACCTAACCCGTCTAAGTTGGTTGGTCATTTTTTGGCCAATCTGAATTTGATCCATTTATAAACAATTAGGTTTTAGGTTGACCCGCTAACCCGAATTTGACCCATTTATACTTATATGGGTTGACCTGATCTGTTTATAATCCATTTGACCCGTGAACCTGAACTTTACCTGTTTGTGACCCATATATGACCCGTTTGACCAGTAAACCCGTATTTGATCTATTTATGATCAGTTTATATCTTATACTAGTTGATCTCTATGACCCATTTATGATCAAATCTGCCATGTCCCATTTAGGGCTTGACCTGAACAAATTAAGCAGTTTACATGGTTTGAGTTGGGTCAACCTGTTTACAATCGGATCAGGTTCAGGTTGAGCTATTTTTGACCCACTTAATGGATAGCTTAACTAGACCCATTTAAATCAACCCAAACTTGAGTTGACCCAACCCAAACTCGACTGAACCTAACTCGACCGATTGACAACCTAGTTGGGAGTTTGGATTATATAGTGGATCTACTTCGAAGATGGCGGGTGTGCATAATGCTTTTCCTATTTCATGTCAACGGAAGTTTGTGCTTGACTCGAGTATTGTAGTGGCATCAGATCGTCTTGAAGTCATAGAGGTGGAGCCAGAAGTTTCAAAACCTCGTAAGCCACTTCAGATCATGGGGAATGATATGAAAAATCTTAAGAGGAAGGTTGTTAAGCTAGTTAAGTTACAATGAAATGAATATGATGGCGATTATGCATTAAAAATGGAGGAGAGTGTGAAGGAGACATATCTAAAACTCATCAGACAGTATAAACCATTTTTCGCATTTATTTGCATCACTATATCTTAAACTATTAGAATTCTACATGTTCGAATAATGCATTTTTTGCATGGATTATTGGATTCTATATTGCATGTTTATCATGTATAGTAGGCATTTGGGATACTATTCTTGTTTATGGTTGTTCAAGGTATTTTGGAGATGAAATTCCTAAAGGAAAAGAATGTAATGACCTGCATTTTATGTATTAAAGGATTATAAAATAATTTTATTTAGTTCATATAAGGTCATATCATTCTCATATACTGAAATATGATAATTTAGGATGTTTTGCACGTTTATCAGTTATATTTGTGACCATTTTACCTCCTAGTATCTTGCTCTATCCATAACTTGTGATTGATGTAAAATTCTGGCACTCTAGCTTATTCCATTATAACTGGATGATGGTTAATCATTCCATTGAGTGATCATATAAACTTGGTCAAGAGATTTGGGTGATATAGTAGTTTTAAGTTTTTAAAACTATTGAACAGACTCAGAAACAGCTAATGGGTCGAGGTTAGCTGGCTCATTATACTAATGATCTGCAGTCATAGATAGGGGGTAAAGGAGATAGGTTGATCTTTCTCTTCATTTTCCCATCAGCCGAAGAATTATGATGTACAATAGTTCTTCTTAAACCTTAAATCACATCAAATCCACTTTAATCTCTACTAAACACATGAAAGAGATTAGACCTTCATAAATCTGTACATTTTCTCTATTTAGAAGGCTGTTTGTATTCATTTCTTGGTGGCCCGGATTGATCTCTTATTGATCTACATAGGTTTGTTGACTAAGTGAGTGATTTTGATCTCTCACTAGACCTTATTGCATTATATGTTTAGATTAGGCATTTTTATCACCTATATGTAGAAATCACCTTAAAATATGATCATTTATGATAATTTCAGAATTTGAAACCTTTGGGTTATCCCAGTTAGACATATAATGGATTATAATGATAAGATTATATATGTTGGATGTTGATTTACACTACATCTAGACATACACATGATTGATTCATATTTTATAGGTATTTAGTTGTTTACCTATGACTGTTGTTCATATGATTTATTGTTTGAATCGCTATGATGCTTGTATTAGATGTTATGTTTTATTTTCTTGTTAGAATCATCGTTATTAAGACTTGGAACGAAAATTAGAGCATATCGGGATGACAGCTCTTCGAAATAACATAAAACTTGGAGGATAGGCTTTCGAAGACATCAGAATCATGCTCAGAAAAATTGGATAAAAAATAAGCTAAGTACATGGATCAGTACCAATTCATAGGGCATGGATCGGCATTGATCCATCATATTGCTTGGATTCTCATGCAACTTTTACTGGAGTCTTGAGTAGACATATGGAAGGTTTAGCAAAGTTAGGACAAGTTTGGTTGAGACACGTGACCAATATGCTATGGATCGGCATGCATAATTAGACTGAGGATAATCTTTTGATTTTGGACAAAAAGGGTAGTTAAAAAGAAGCTAAGGAGGGTCCATAAGTACTTAGCCAGAATTTGGCTAAGTACATGGATCGGTATTGATCCATCAGGGAAGCTTGTGGGGGTCTTAAGATCCATGTGAGATGAAGCAAGGGACTTCTAAGTCGTGATGGAGGTTGTGTCTCGTTGACTACTTCTATGGATTGAAATTTATAACACGATTAGGTTATGGATCTTTGATGGAATAATCTTTGGGTGGGTTCGATTAAAGGTTATAGACGGTTCATAGCATAATGTAGATGCACGACAATGAGGGAAGTTCATGGTGTTATGGTTTTTACATGGAAACAGATGCAACTCAGGGTGTAACAATGTTGTAAAGTTATGCACATAGCTCGCGGTGTAACGACACTATAAGAGAATGGGAGCAATTTATGGCATAACAAATTTATAAGATAATGGATTGGTTGAGGGGGACTTAAGCTTGATAGTGTAGTGTAACTCTAATGATTGGGAGTGCCAAGGAATCATTGATAGATTGGAGTATTCTAGTTGACTCAAAGAAGGGGTACCGTGGGAACACCCAGAATTGGGGAGATCGTGTACCCTGAGTCATGTAACCTAGTGCTGGTGTAAGCAATATATTGGTGAAACACAAAGTTCGTCTAGAACTGGGATTCCCATTTGTTCTTAGCTGAGTGAGGATTGCTATAGGGGTTATCAATGTATTAATGGCTTTATAAGGTGATAGTTAGGATTTGGATGATGGTTGCAATTATTTGTTTTACATTAATTTTTTGAGTATACTATCATCTATAGGATTTAAAGTAGGGGATGTGGAATAAGTCTAATGTAAGTTATGTATATTCTTTTACCCTATGATTATGTCCATTACTGTTGTTTACTTTGAGTAGCATATATTATACTGTTATTATGTGTCAACCCTTTGATTATAGGAATAGGTTGAGTATGGGATTTAACCTATCTATTTACATATTTTAATGTAAAGCTTTTTGATAGGTCGTATTGCTCACACCAAACTATTGACTAACCCAAGGTTTTATGTCTCCTTTTATTACCTTAGGTGATCTTAGGCATTTCATTGATTGATTGACATTATTGATGAGTAAACTAGATAGTAGGTCCGGTTTCGTGGATGCTTGTTCGAAGACGAGCTTGGATGAGCACTAGTGTATACTATACTTCTGTTTGTATATATATATATATATATATATTTGTTTTGATGCTATGAGAGTACTCTAAGAAATGTAGTGAGGATGACATGTATTCAAATATTTTGGATTTCATGTATATAGCTCAGTGATATGATGACGGTTATTATTTCTTTAATCACTCTATTCTGAATCACTACATTACTATATATTCCGTATTATACTTTATCCAAGCGCTATGAGATATATGACAGATCTTTCTTTGATTACTTTAACTAATGGCTGGTGCATATCATCTTGGTATGTTTCCAACGCATTAATTCTGTGTAATTGTGCAAGTGATATAGGTCCTTTGTCTCGGTCTACCTCACAACGCATGAAATAAAATATAGTATTAAACATAATAGATACAAAATAGGTAAGGCGATAAATACTGAAGTGACTTTCAACATCAAAGCAACATAGCAAAAATGGTATACATTGATTTAAACAGAATTATCCACCTCCAAAATATCTCATAAATTTTGTCTCTTAAAGAAAACGCACTAACAAGCCCTATAGTGTTAAACCGAATAACAAAAATATAATTATAGTAATAAGAGGCTATTCTCATGATTGTAATCTAAATAGTTCCATATACTTATGAAACCTGTCTCTAATTAATTCATTTAAGAATACCCAAAGCACGGAATCTTGGGGCAGATGAAATTCTGGTGTGAGCAAAAATAATATGAAATACTATAAATAAATCCAAAAACTTCAATTTACCAAAAATTTGAAGTGCAACTTCGGGAGACCATCCTTATTGCCTCCCCTAGATCTCACGTAGATCTAGATAGTTTTGAATTTTGGATTTATAACGACCGCTAGTCCAATCCTTGGCCTAAGTCATCATTCGATTCAAATTATAAGGCATAGAGAAATCATGCATACAATAGACATAGATAATAAAAACATCCAAATAATCAATTTCAACTAGGTTTGAGAGATTTAGTCTAAGTTAGAAATTGAAATTAGTAAGAATAAATTATGAATCCAGTAAAATTATGAACTTTTGCAAATTAATCCAAACTATGTAAAATTCACACATATAATTAAAAACAACATAAAATAATTTCTAACAATCTTAAATGATCTTTTAGAAGAGATATTAGGTTTAAAACATTTTAATTAGTAATTGAGAATCTAATCACCATAGCTTAAACTAGCTTCCAGGTCTAAGCCAATCACCAGACTTATGTAAGACGAGCAATTTGAATGAATTTTTACTTTTAAACATTGAAAATATTCTATCTTAGATTACATATCACAAATCTCCTTTTAGTTTGATGATTTGGTTAATAAATTAGAGTTTTTGGTTGAAGATTTGGAGAAGAAATGTTTTTATAGAGGTCAAAGGTGTTTTGGGGAATTAAAGAATTAATAATATGAAGTTAACCTATTTCATCTGCTTCATCTCTTAATCTCGAAATTAATTACAGACTCCATTATCAGTCGCCCTTAGTTACCCATTTAAATTATTTAAAATAGATCGAAACCTACAAAAGTAATAATTTGTAAATGGTAAGTTCGTTTCCTTAATATAATCATGTAGTAAAAACACCATCTATATGCAATGGAAGTAGTATTAGATTCAAATTCCACTCTAATCAAAGGTTACGAGCAAATAGAATTCATTAAGGGTAAAACGATCATAGAAATATCCAAAAATTCTAAAATGAGAAATAACCCTAATAATCATTCCCTGGAATTATAGAATCATATGACCTCATATAAAAATAATATCAATATTAAAATTTTACTCTTAGTATGTAAAATAAGGTCATTACATACAAAATGTCGTAATTTAGAATTGTAAATAAGGATATGTGTAACAACCCAGAAAATCTGAACCAATTTAAAAATTTTAAATTGGCTATTTTAGTGGATTTTAAATATTTAAAATAAATATTGTAAATAATAACGACGAAAAGTGAGTTTGAATCAATGTTTGAAAATGAATATAATTATTTCTAATTATAAACAAGGCCTGAAATGGCGCGGTAGTTTCAAAATTTCAATTCAAACTTTAACTGGCTGTACCGAGTGCAAAATAAAACGGATTCTAGTGAAACCAAAAATATTTAAATCTGTTAGTGAATATATTTCTAACGAATCTGAATAATCGAAGTTTCATAGCGGGAAGCAAAAGTTATGGCTAAATGAATTTTCAGAAAGGTCGCTTTAGAGTTTATATAGCCGGTGAAAATGGGCATTTTGCAAACGACCTCAGAATTCGACGAAACCACTTTTGTTGGATCCGGGATGTCAAATTATTGTTAGGTTTCAAATTTCATAATTTTTGAAGCTAGTATGTGAGTGTGGCAAAGGAAAATGTGTTTGGTCGATTTCTATTAAATTGGATTGACCCTAAAAGGGCCATTTTTCAACCGGTCTCAGAATTCGACGAAACTAGTTTCCTTGGGACCGTATCGTCAAAACATAGCAAGATTTATTTTTCAGGAATTTTTAGAATCAGTATGTGGCGCCGACAAATTTAAATGTATGTTCAAATTAAATATTGATTGTTTTATATTTTAATTTGAAGGAAAACTGACTGAAACAGTTGAATGGGCCTACGAAACATATCCCATTGTGTTCGGAATGGGGGTATTTAGCTAGGGACGACAGTCTTTGGATTTGGATTTGAGTTCGTATGAGATAAGGGGTATTTTTGAATTTTTAAAATTTATAAATATATAAAAAAAATCATTGGGCCACCTCATTTCTCTCTCTCTTTTCTCTCTCCCCGCCCCTTACGATTAACGACGGTCGTTCTTCATTTCTTCCCTCCTCTTTATCTCCTTCCACGCTCACCGATAGCCAATGCCCTAGTTGAAGATTTTGAAAACATCTCCGAGAGCTTCGAATCCATACCAGCCACCACCTCCATCACTTCGTAAATCGCGAGAATCGAGGCGAGAAAACCCATCCGTTCGCGCCTATTTTTCTCCTCCGACCTGAGTTCGAACTAGCGGCGGTTGGTGCCCCCTAGTGCGCCTCTCCGAGCTCTCTCTCGTGGCGTCGGCCAATCAACGCGAAGCTACACGAATTAGAAGAAAAATCCAAACCTAGTTTTGAACAACTTTGAAAGGTAACGGCTGAAATTAAATTAAACTATTCTATAGCACTTTAAGGCGCTACGGTTTTTGATTTCACTGTAAAAATCATATCCTTTTCGCTTCTTGAAGAAATTCAGTGAAACAAGAGACAGTGGACTAGTGTGGACGTCTTCTACATTCTAGAAGAGACCGCATATTTTTCTTAGCCTTCTGCTATTTTTGGTGGAGTGGAACCCAACGTGAGATTTCTGAATTATAAACGATATGGAAACGACGATGTATAAATTATATAGTCGATGTATGGGTTATATAAGTGTTGTACACCACATGTATAAGCGTTGTATAAGTTGTACGTTCGATGTATAAGTTATATATGCGTTGTAAAAATTATATATGTGTTGAAGTGAAGTGAAATATACTTACATAAATATAAAAGTATATATATACACGCCCCTCGTCCACAAACCATGGACAATATTTATTGGTTGTGATTGGTGTGAAAATTGGTTGATAGCGAATGGTTGATTAAAATTGTTTGTGGTTGAAATTGATTGATTGTGGTTGAAAAATATCCATTTGTGGTTGAGAATTATTTGGTTGAAACCACATAGGATTAGTTTGTGGAAAAGAAAAAAATATACATGCCGCCTGCGTGCGAACTAGATGCATGAAATCCCCATTATCAATAGCTGCGAGGCTTTAAGGTAGAGCGAAGAGCCGTACTAGGGACGGCCCCGGTTTTAACTACCCTGCCATTATACTGCCGAAATTTTCAATAATATTCATGTGTTAGAATTATTTTCATGTGTTGAAACTATATTCGTGTGTTGAATAGAAAACATTCATGTGTTGAATAGAAATTCATTCGTTGAATAGAAATTCATGTGTTGAATTGTATTCATGTTTTAAATAATTGTTTTAACAATAAAAATCACATTTTTATTTAATATATACGAACTATAGAAAACATTCATGTGTTGAATAGAAATTCATTCGTTGAATAGAAATTCATGTGTTGAATGGTATTCGTGTTTTAAATAAATTGTTTTAGCAATAAAAATCACGTTTTTATTTTATATATACGAACGATAGAAAACATTCATGTGTTGAACAGAAATTCATTCGTTGAATAGAAATTCATGTGTTGAATGGTATTCGTGTTTGAAATAAATTGTTTTATAATAAAAATCATATTTTTATCATCTATATAAACTATATAAAATATTCGTGTTTGAAATAAATTGTTTTATAATAAAAAATCATATTTTTATCATCTATATAAACTATATAAAATAGTCGTGTTTTGAAATAAATTGTTTTACATGAAAAATCACATTTTTATAATTGTTAAAAATAGTGATGTGTTGAAATAAATGTCTGTTGGATAAAAATATCATTTTATCAAATGTATGAAAAGAATATGGTATTGAAATCGAAGGATAGATAGACATATATATATAATTGAAATAAATCGAATAACGAAGCTGCAGTTCGTGTTTTGAAACCGTGATTTCAAACGATTAGTGCGGGAGATCCGACCATCGAATTTTCCCGAAACTGAAACCGTTGGGTTCGTCTTGGAAATATCTTTCCAACGACACCAACTTTGTGAAGATCCAACAGTTGGATTGTCTGGAATGTTTAATTCAAATCTAAAGAAAAACAGCGCCAGAATCGATTATATATATATATATATATAATTAAATCGAATAACGACGCTGTAGTTCGTATTTTGAAATCGAAACTTCAAACGAGTGTACAGGGAGATCCGACCATCGGATTTTCCCAAAACTGGAACCGTTGGATTCGTTTTGAAAAGATCTTTCTAATGATATAAAATTTGTGAAGATCCAATGGTTAGATTTTCAGATATATGTAAATCAAATCTGAAGAAAAACAACACCACGGCCGCGTTATGGCCTGAAGCGTCGTTTGAATAAATTGGCTATTTTTAAATAAATAAAAATAGCGATAAATCGTTATAAAATATTATAAACGATATGGAATGTGAAATTTAGAAACTAACTGAAGGTTAGCTAAGTCGAATGGTTTCATGGGTTTTGATCTGATGTTGGTTTCGGCGTTTGGGGTTAATACTTGGGAAATCATTCTCTTACTAATAAACAGTTAATGACTGGTGAATTGGAATAAGGCGTATGTTGTGTTTGTGTAGCACTTGTTAATTATATATGCGAGTTGCTCAGAAAGACCGGGTTTATCCCATTCTGAATAACTGAATCAACGATAAGAAATCGAATATGAAGACGGTGATTGAAGACCGGAGATCTTCACCTCGGTTGGATGATAACTGATGTCCTGATTGGGAGGCATCCCGAAATATGGATAATGAGTGGTGATCGTCCAGACATACGTGGAGATCGATGGGTATGCGAGGTATATAGTGCCTCCGGTTTCGTTCGGACCCAGAACGGACTTGTAAATGGACTGTGTATCTGACATTGGAATTCATTCTGTGTGATTGATAGCCATCAGTTGTATGGTGTAAATTTCCTATGTGGCATGCTAAGATGCAGTGATCAAAGCTTCTGTTGAAAAGCAAAGTCTTGTGGTTGATGATCAAAGCACCGCCTGTGTGGCGTAGCTTTGTGTATAACGTGAATTCGCGAGCCTCACACCCTGTTATGAACCAGAAACGGGAGAGGACATCAGGGAGGGCCTGCGTTCCTTTCTAGCTAGAGGTGGTGTCAGTGCTTAAACTGGCTGACATATATATTATTTTCACTTGTGTGGTTGTTGCTGTTGCGAGGCGCCTCGGATATATCGGTGACTATGTGAAGCCGATGGAGTCATTCATTGGCTCATTTACACCCCAAAGGGCAGGGGAACGCAGTGTTCAGGCATAATAATCCACATCGGTGGACCAGCCCTGATGATCCAAGGGGAAGTTGCGGCTGTTCCTGAGGGGCGGGCTAGAGCGTCTCAAAGTCGGTAAAGACTATCTTTTGCCTTGGTTCATGACGGAAATCCAATTTCCAAATACGACATGCGCGGTTTTGATTGTATACCTATATATGGCGACATGATATATGGTACCCATGCCGTCTATGATTGATATTTATGATTGTATATAAAATTAGAAACTAACTGGAAACGAGCTAAGATGGGTGGTTTCCTGGGTATTGGTCTGATGTTGGTTTCAGCCTTCGGGGTTAATACTTAGGGAATCGTTCTCTTACTAATTTACAGTTGGAGCCTAATTAAGAATTAAACGACAAAACTTACATTTTAAGTGTTTTATTCGTATCAAGCATATTTTAGCCATTATAAGGTAAAACTCTATCCTCCGGTTTGCGTTGCATTGTGTGATGGGAACTGAGTCTTATAATGGCTTCATTTTGTAAAACGCATTGCGATGTTTAAAAGATTTACTTGTTTTAAAGCACTGGCAATCCAATAGAGTAAACCCGTTTCGCGAAAGTGGCGTGGTCCTGTGATTAGCCAACTATAAAATGTGTTAAGTAGATTTCTCATACCAGTCCCATGACTGACTCGTAGTTTGTTTCACTTGCAAACTCGGGTGCCCCTTCTTCTACACGGGCAGCCTTGTATTCAGGTTTTAGCAGGCTCTTTCTGGATAGCTGGAGCTGAAGATGGATTCTATCATTTATCTCTTTTTATGCTGTTCAACTTCTATTGTACATATTATGTTTGTTTTTCCGCTGTAGACATTTATGTATAGCTGAACTGTATTTATACTAAGTATGATCTTGTATACTATGTAACTCTGATGATTACGTTTATCCAGCGTACTATTTGTACATTATCTAGTGTATTTATTTATTTCTGTTCTGCTATTATCTGTTTATGTGTTATATTCCAAAGATTACCCTTGCCACCGTCAGTACGGGGTTAGGGGTCGTCACAATATGGAATGTCATCTGGGATGCCAAGTGTCATAAGGATAAATAATGTTGATAACATGTAACAACCCTGAATTTTGGGGCCAATTTAAAATTTAAAATTAGTAATTTTAATGAGGTTTTTGAAATTTAAAATAATCTATTTAAAATAATATTGATTAAGGATTGATTTAAATCGAAGTCAAAATGAATAATTTAATTTTAATTATAAAAGGAGTTAGAAATAGCGCTGTAGTTTGAAAAGTCAAACTTGAACTTTGACTGACCGTACAGGATGCAAAATTTAACGGATTTTAGTGAAACCAAAAATATTAGAATCTCCTTAAAAATATCTTTCTAACGAATCTGAAAAATCAAAATTTCATAGCGGAAATCAAAAATTATGCCCAGTATAAAATTTAGAAAGGTCGCTATGAAATTTATAAAGGTCAAAAACGCTACTTTTTACATACGAAGGAATTTGAACTCGAAACTACTTCCATTGAGTTCAGAATGACGATTCTGCATTGAAAAATAGTAAACACTTATATATTTTGAGTTTCGGGATTTATTTGTTTAAAAATGTATTTTTAATATTAAATATATTGGCCTTAAAAATAGTCATTTTTCAAACGACCTCTGTTTTCGACGAAACCACTTTTGTTGGAACCGGAATGTCAAATTATAGCTAGATTTCAATTTTCAGAATTTTTCGAATTAATATGTGAGCATGGCAAAAGAAAATGTGTTTTGACTATTTCAGTTAAATTTAAACGCCTAAAAAATGGCCATTTTTCAAACAGTCTCAGAATTCGACGAAAATAATTTTGTTGGATTCGTATCGTCAAAACATAGCCAAAAATATATTTTTTGGATTTTTCGGAGTCCGTATGTAGCTCCGGTGGATTTTTGAATACGTCAGAATATTAAAATAAAAGAATAATTTTAAATCTGAAAAACGGAGGCTGAGATGACCTTTTGGGCCTGCAGGACATAGTTAGATGGATCCGGAATAGGGGTTATTAGCTAGGAAACATAGTCGTTGGGCTGAAAACGGGGTAAGTGGCCAAACGGACCTTTATTGGATAATTAGATATTAACCTAATTAAATAATAATATAAATAAGAGGCAAAAGTACGGGCTCCTCCTTCTTCCACTCGTTCTACGCGCCGCACACACAACCCATGGCCGAAATTTTCCCTCTCCAAATCCTCCCAATCCACAAAGAATTAGCTTAGGCCGTAGTGCAACTTTTTGAAGCTCTTCTCACTCTCTTTAATCTCCAACAAGTTTCATCCATTTTCATCGACCGTAGGCGAAGAACGAGCATCGCCAACCCGCGGCATTTGCACCCAAACCGCACCCTCCATGTGCTACCATCCATCACCCTATTTTCTGAGCCTGTAGATCTCTCGTAGCCGGTCGTTTTGCCGCAAACCGTTCGCAAAACCATCGACTATAGCTCCCGAAATCCGAATTCAAAGTTTTGAACATTTCTGAAATTTAAGGTATGGATATTTCAGATTTTGCGACGCTTTTTACTATCGCAGTGCCAGTTGTTAAAAGTCAGAATTCTAATTTATACATGAATTTCGAATTAAAATCTTTCAGATCCGAAACCGTTTTGAGTTCAAACACAAGATCTGATCAAAGTTGACAATTCATTTCAGATCCGGCCTAGGTGAGAATTTATTTTTAATTTAATTTAATTTATTTAATTATTAATTCTTTGTGATTAAAAATATTTATTGATAGATCTGCTATGTCGTGATATTTTAAATATGGATCTGAATTGTTTATACCGTATGATGTTAGATCTGCAAATCTAAATATTAGATCTGAATTTGTGGATTAATTAGAATTAATTATTTGTTAATTTTATTGAATCAGGCCTCGTTGATTTGTCATATGTCAATATAAACATCACCCTGTATATTACCTTGATGTGAATTGTTAGATTTAGTCATGTTGGCTTATTTGAATGTTGTTGTTGATTGGATGTGACATGAAATACGATGTGGTAAATGGTGAAGGCTCAATCTTTACATTGTAAATAGGAAGACTAACTTTTATATATTGAATTTTTGATTGAAATTATTAAAGACTAAATCTTTAATTGAAATATTAAAGATGTAAATTTTCATGAAAATATTGAAAGATGAAATTTTTTTTATGTAAATATTAAATGATAAAATTTTTACATTGTAAATGAAAGATGAAATATTTATATTAAAAATTAAAAAGATATGTTTCATTGTAAATAATAAAATATATGATTTTTCATTGTCAATGAAAAGAATGAATTTTTGCAATGAATTATTAAAGAATGAATTTTTGCAATGAATTATTAAATAATGAATTTTTGCAATGAATTATTAGAGAATGAATTTTTCAATGAATCATTATTAAATAGATTCTTCATTGAATTATTAAGTAGGATTTGGTGACGAACAAGTATTGACACTTTTATATGTAATTTATATATGCATTTACACGGTAAAATAAAGATGACATTTTTATATGTTATTTTGATGTAAATTAGAATGGTAAAATATAAATGACATTTTTTATATGTAATTAAAACATGAATTTACATCGTATGCTGAATATTACATTTCTATATGTAATGTATGTACGAAGTTGCACCATAGGATAAAAATTACATTTTTCTAGGTAATTAAAAGATGCATTTACATCGTATGATAAAATTCGTTTTTTTTATATAACATAGGATGAGCATGATCATGAAATAAAATTCATTTATTATATGTAAATGAAAGTAGGGATTTGACATGATATTAAATTTACACTTTTATTTGTAATATAAGATGTAGGATTTGACATGATAAGAAAATTTACATTTTATTATGTAAAATTAAAGTAGGGATTTGTGATGGCATGAAATTTACATTTTATTATGTAAAATTGAATAAAAGGAATTGGCGTGTATTAAATTTTACATTTTTATAATGTAAATAAAAGTAGGATTTACTTTGAATATAAAGATAGGATTTTCTTTGTAAATAAAAAGTAGGATTTATACTGTAAATATAAGTAAAGGTCGCATGAAATTAAGATTTACATTTTTATAATGTAATAACAAGGAAGGAATTTGACATGAAATAAAACTTGTATTATTTTATATGTAAATAAAATAGGAATTTCCACCGTATGATAACTTACATTATGTCGTATGAAAATAAAGTAGGAATTCACACCGTAGGAAAATTTACATTATTTTATATGTAAATATAAAGTAGAGATTGTATGTAAAATAAAGTCACATTTTTAGAATGTAAGTTAAGATATAAATTTAGGATTGAAATAAAATTTCCATTTTTTTATGTAATAACTAAAGTAGGATTTACATAGCGAAATAAAGATTACATTTTTATATGTAATTAAGTAAGAATTTACATCGTAAATTAAAAGTACACTTTTTTTATATGTAAATAAAAGTGAGAATTTACTTTGTAATCAAAAGTACATTTTTATATGTAAATTAAGACATGAGTTACACCATATGAAAATTACATTATTTTAAGGGTGGGTTTGTTTGGCACAGGTCTCTATTAAGTTTCGAAATTAGGCTCACATCCGGTCAAAAACTTAATGTAAATTACATCCCTATTTTTCGAAAATTCATTAAAAAAATAAAAAAATATACAAAAAATCACGTAAATTCATAATTAAATAAAACAATTAATCGGGAAAAAAATCAGGGGGGAAACAATCAAAAAACATGTCAAAATCAAAAAACAAACAAAAACAGTGAAAATGCAGTAAAATGCATCGAAAGATGCATATATTTCAAAATAGTTGCATATATGTGTGCATCTATTTCAATTCTGCATCAAACAGCAGCATACATGCATACAAGTATGCAGATTTCAGGAATTACAAGCATGTTTTTACGCAACAATTCAATTTCTTCATAGAAAACAAGCACTAGTGTATATCTGCATACAAGTATGTAGTTGTACATAAAAAACAACATACAAGTATGCAAATATTTTCATGCCTCAATTCTGCAAAACTTTCATGCATACAAATATACAGTTATGTCTGAATAATTTCATACTTGTATGCAATTATTCAGTAGCCGTGCACATTTTACTACATGTGTATTCAGGTAGTTGCATACATGTAAGCAGTTATTGGCAAAAGTTGCATATATGTATGCATTTTTTTTTAATTTCCGTGGACTTCCCAGAATATTTCCAGAATTTAAGATTTTTTTTTACTTGATAGCGCTTTTTTTTTGGCGGAAAAACGAAAAACCCGGAACTTTCAAAAACAGGGGGCGGATTTGCATTGAAAACTTGGGAGGGATGTGAGCCTAATTAAGTTTGGTTTTAGGGATGTATGCCTAATTTTCACTTATTTTAAATGTGATTAAGGATGAAGATTTACATTGAAAAGAAGAAAACATTTTTATTATGTAAACAAAAGTATGAACTTGCATTGTAAATGAAATTTACATTTTTATATGTAAACAAAAGTAGGAATGTGCATTGATGATAATGATTACATTTTCATTATGTAACAAAGAATGAGAACTTGCGTTGCAAATAAAAATTACATTTTTATTTGAACTTAGGAAATAATATTTGCTATGAAAATAAAAATTACATTTTTATTTAAAACTATGATATGCAATTGGCGATGAAAATAAAAATTATATTTTTATTGTAACTATGATATGAAATTTTCTAGGCGAACAAAATTTACATTTTTATATGTAACTGTAAATGAGAATTTGCACTGTAAATTAGGATTACATTTTTATTATGTAATTAAAGTATGATATTACATTGTAAATTGAAATTACATTTTTATGATGTCACCTAAGAATAGAATTTACATTGCCATTATAAAAAGTCAAGATCATTTTGGTTTTGCATTGAAAGAGGTAAGAATTATTATTTTTGTTTGGCATTAAAAGAATAGCAAAATTATTATCGTTGTTACATTGAAATTAAACAAACAAAAATATATTCATTTGTATAGAAATGAAGTTGACATCAAATTTATATTACATTTTTGTTAGAAAATGAAGTGACACAAAAATACTCATTTTTGTTAAATTATAAATAACGTACAAAAAGATGTATTCATGTTTGTTGTAATGAGAAGAAACACAAAAATATCTATTTTTGCTGAAATTGGAATGATACACAAAATATATATTTTGTGTATAGGATATGTATGGAAATTGAGAAATAAAAGAAAATATTGTTGTGTGTGATGATATATATCAATATTGGATATAAATAAGAAGATTTGTTGTTAGCATAATATAGTAAAATGAAATGGGTGAAGGAATGATATATAATTATATATAAAGATTAAAATTGAACGATATGAAATGATTTCCAACTTATATATATACGAGAATTATTTGGAAAGTCCGAGTCTATCTCATTCCAAATAATTTGAGCGACGTTAAAAATTTAAGAGTTGAAGACGGCGATTGAAGACCGGCGATCTTCACATCGAATGGACGACGACTGCTGATGCCCGTGATGGGAGTAGCTACCTTGAAGGGGCTATAGTGGTGGCCGTCCGGACGTAGTGTTGATTTGTACGGATTTGACTTTCGCTCAGACCCAGAGCATAAGTTTATAAATGGATTGTGTGTCCGATATCGTACTCCGTTAAATATCATGTCATTGATTCTCTGTTAATATATAAATGAATGGTGGTGAAGAATTTATTCTTTGCTTAACACCCGTTTATATATTGACGGATGATCAATGGTATGGTATGGAGTGACAGTTTGGCATACTAAGATGCAATGATCAAGGTTTTTTTGTTGAAAAGAAGAACCTTGTGGGATGATCAAAGCACAGCTTGAATAAGCATAGCTTTGTGTATTACGTGACTTCGCGAGCCTCACAACCCGGTGGAGTCTAAAACGGGCGAAGGGAACGCAGGGAAAGCAGCACGTTTCTTTCAAGCTAGAAGTGGTGTTTGGGTTTTTACACGGCCTGGCATTTTACTTATGTGGATGATGGAATGAGGCGCCTCGGATAGGTCCTATAGGACCGGGAAACATGTGCTTAGGAATTGCCAATCCTCAAAGCTGTATGTGAGGACCGGCCCTGTTGTTTCCAAGGGTTCACTGCGGGGGATCCTGAGACATTAGCTAGAGTGTCTCGAATCGGTAAGGAGCTCCGCCCTTGCCTTGACTCATGATGGAAACCCAATTTCCAATACGCCCCATGCGGTTTTGATTGTATTACTAGTACGGAGGCATAATATATGGGTACCTATGCTTCCTAGGATTGATACATTATGATTGAAATGTTTTATTAAAACATATACACACTAATAATAATATCGTTTTTACGTATTTATCATCTTTTAATCACCATAAGGTAAAACTCTATCCTCTGGTGTGCGTTGCATTGTGTGATGGGACCTGAGTCTTATGGTGATTTCATTTTTCCAAAAACATTGCGTTATTTGACGATTTACTTTACTGTTATGCACATCAATCCATTGGAGTAGACCCGTTCCGCGTTAGCGGCGTGGTCCTTGGATTTGCCTTATTATTATTAGTTAAATTAGTTAAGAATTCTCACACCAGTCCCACGACTAACCCGTTGTTTGTTTCCACCTTTGCAAACTCGGGTGCCCTCTTTTCCACATGGGCAGTCGAGTAGTTTGTCTACAGGTTTATCTCGAGCAGGATTCTGGATTGAAGCTTAAAGCTTTGTCCAGAGCATAGTTGTCATCCGTTGTATCTATTTTATTTTCGCTGCACTGTATCGTATTAAAATCTTATAATTTTTCTTCCGCTGTATTTATCGATGTACTCTGATCTTCTGTACTCTGATGTAACATTTATTGTTGATGTTATAAAAGTCTACTATTTTGTTCTGATGTGTTGTATTCCCAGAGTAAATGCATTCGAGAATTTCTAACTTTTGGGTCAGACCTGTGCAGTTTATGGTCGATTCAAAGGATGGGAACTTCCGGGTCACCACAGTTGGTATCAGAGCTCTGGTTAGCTCAAATCTTTGGGATACAACTTACTAGAACTGAACAAAAGACTCATCAGAGATTGGATTAGTAATATCCAATAAGAATACTCATTAGAGATAGGATCAGCAGTATCCTAGAATGAGAAAACTCATTAGAGATGGGGTTAGTAATGCCCTAGAATGAGTTGAGAGTGATAGTTAATCAACTAATAAAATTATTGAAATCAATGAAAGATGAGTTATTTAATTAAACACTGTTAGCTTCATTCCTTTTCGAGGACGAAAAGTTCTTAAGTGGGGGAGACTGTAACAACCCTGAATTTTGGGGTCAATTTAAAATTTAAATGTAGTAATTTTAATGAGGTTTTTGATATTTAAAATAATTTATTTAAAATAATAATGATTAAGGATTGATTTAAATGGAAGTCAGAATGAATAATTTAATTTTAATTATAAAAGGAGTTAGAAATAGCGCTGTAGTTTGAAAAGTCAAACTTGAACTTTGACTGACCGTACAAGATGCAAAATTTAACGGATTTTAGTGAAACCAAAAATATTAGAATCTCCTTAAAAATATCTTTCTAACAAATCTGAAAAATCGAAATTTCATAGCGGGAATCAAAAATTATGCCCAGTATAAAATTTAGAAAGGTCGCAATGAAATTTATAAAGGTCAAAAATGCTACTTTATACATACGAAGGAATTTGAACTCGAAATCACATCCATTGAGTTCAGAATGACGTTTTTGCATTGAAAAACAGTAAACACTTACATATTTTGAGTTTCGGGATTTATTTGTTTAAAAATGTATTTTTAATATTAAATATATTGGCCTTAAAAATAGTCATTTTTCAAACGACCTCTGTTTTCGACGAAACAACTTTTGTTGGAACCGGAATGTCAAATTATAGCTAGATTTCAATTTTCAGAATTTTTCGAATTAATATGTGAGCATGGCAAAAGAAAATGTGTTTTGACTATTTCAGTTAAATTTAAACGCCTTAAAAATGGCCATTTTTTAAACAGTCTCAGAATTCGACGAAAATAATTTTTTTGGATTCGTATCGTCAAAACATAGCCAAAAATATATTTTTTTTGGAATTTTCTGAGTCCGTATGTAGCTCCGGTGGATTTTTGAATACGTCAGAATATTAAAATAAAAGAATAATTTTAGATCTGAAAAACGGAGGCTGAGATGACCTTTTGGGCCTGCGGGACATAGTTAGATGGATCCGGAATAGGGGTTATTAGCTAGGAAACACAGTCGTTGGGCTGAAAACGGAGTAAGTGGCCAAACGGACCTTTATTGGATAATTAGATATTAACCTAATTAAATAATAATATAAATAAAAGGCAAAAGTATGGGCTCCTCCTTCTTCCTCTCGTTCTACATGCCGCACACACAACCCATGGCCAAAATTTTCCCTCTCCAAATCCTTCCAATCCACAAAGAATTAGCTTAGGCCGTAGTGCAACTTTTTGAAGCTCTTCTCACTCTCTTTAATCTCCAACAAGTTTCATCCATTTTCATCGACCGTAGGCGAAGAACGAGAACCGCCAACCCGCGGCCTTTGCACCCAAACCGCACCCTCCATGTGCCACCATCCATCACCCTATTTTCTGAGCTTGTAGATCTCTCGTAGCCGGTCGTTTTGCCGCAAACCGTTCGCAAAACCATCGACTACAGCTCCCAAAATCCGAATTCAAAGTTTTGAACATTTCTGAAATTTAAGGTATGAATATTTCAGATTTTGCGACGCTTTTTACTGTGGTAGTGCCAGTTGTTAAAAGTCGGAATTCTAATTTATACATGAATTTCAAATTGAAATCTTTCAGATCCGAAACCGTTTTGAATTCAAACACAAGATCTGATCAAAGTTGACAATTCATTTCAGATCCGGCCTAGGTGAGAATTTATTTTTAATTTAATTTAATTTATTTAATTATTAATTCTTTGTGATTAAAAATATTTATGATAGATCTGCTATGTCGTGATATTTTAAATATGGATCTGAATTGTTTATACCGTATGATGTTAGATCTGCAAATCTAAATATTAGATCTGAATTTGTGGATTAATTAGAATTAATTATTTGTTAATTTTATTGAATCATGCCTCGTTGATTTGTCATATGCCAATATAAACATCACCCTGTATATTACCTTGATGTGAATTGTTAGATTTAGTCATGTTGGTTTATTTGAATGTTGTTGTTGATTGGATGTGACATGAAATACGATGTGGTAAATGGTGAAGGCTCAATCTTTACATTGTAAATAGGAAGACTAACTTTTATATATTGAATTTTTGATTGAAATTATTAAAGACTAAATCTTTAATTGAAATATTAAAGATGTAAATTTTCATGAAAATATTGAAAGATGAAATTTGTTTTTTATGTAAATATTAAATGATAAAATTTTTACATTGTAATTTAAGAATAAATTTTTACATTGTAAATGAAAGATGAAATATTTATATTTAAAATTAAAAAGATATGTTTCATTGTAAATAATAAAAGATATGATTTTTCATTGTCAATGAAAAGAATGAATTATTAAAGAATGAATTTTTGCAATGAATTATTAAAGAATGAATTTTTGCAATGAATTATTAGAGAATGAATTTTTCAATGAATCATTATTAAATAGATTCTTCATTGAATTATTATGTAGGATTTGGCGACGAACTAGTATTGACATTTATATATGCATTTACACAGTAAAATAAAGATGACAATTTTATATGTTATTTTGATGTAAATTATAACGGTAAAATATAAATGACATTTTTTATATGTAATTAAAACATGAATTTACATCGTATGATGAATATTACATTTTTATATGTAATGTATGTACGAAGTTACACCGTAGGATAAAAATTACATATTTCTAGGTAATTAAAAGATGCATTTACATTGTATGATAGAATTCGTTTTTTTATATAACATAGGATGAGAATGATCATGAAATAAAATTCATTTATTATATGTAAATGAAAGTAGGGTTTTGACATGATATTAAATTTACACTTTTGTTTGTAATATAAGATGTAGGATTTGACATGATAAGAAAATTTACACTTTATTATGTAAAATTAAAGTAGGGATTTGTGATGGCATGAAATTTACATTTTATTATGTAAAATTGAATAAAAGGAATTGGCGTGTATTAAATTTTACATTTTTATAATGTAAATAAAAGTAGGATTTACTTTGAATATAAAGATAGGATTTTCTTTGTAAATAAAAAGTAGGATTTATACTGTAAATATAAGTAAAGGTCGCATGAAATTAAGATTTACATTTTTATAATGTAATAACAAGGAAGGAATTTGACATGAAACAAAACTTGCATTATTTTATATGTAAATAAAATAGGAATTTCCACCGTATGATAACTTACATTATGTTATATGAAAATAAAGTAGGAATTCACACCGTAGGAAAATTTACATTATTTTATATGTAAATATAAAGTAGAGATTGTATGTAAAATAAAGTCATATTTTAAAATGTAAGTTAAGATATAAATTTAGGATTGAAATAAAATTTCCATTTTTCTATGTAATAACTAAAGTAGGTTTTACATAGCGAAATAAAGATTACATTTTTATATGTAATTAAGTAAGAATTTACATCGTAAATTAAAAGTACACTTTTTTTTATATGTAAATAAAGGTGAGAATTTACTTTGTAATCAAAAGTACATTTTTATATGTAAATTAAGACATGAGTTACACCGTATGAAAATTACATTATTTTTAATGTGATTAAGGATGAAGATTTACATTGAAAAGAAGAAAACATTTTTATAATGTAAACAAAAGTATGAACTTGCATTGTAAATGAAATTTACATTTTTATATGTAAACAAAAGTAGGAATGTGCATTGATGATAATGATTACATTTTCATTATGTAACAAAGAATGAGAACTTGCATTGCAAATAAAAATTACATTTTTATTTGAACTTAGGATATAATATTTGCTATGAAAGTAAAAATTACATTTTTATTTAAAACTATGATATGCAATTGGCGATGAAAATAAAAATTATATTTTTATTGTAATTATGATATGAAATTTTCTTGGCGAACAAAATTTACATTTTTATATGTAACTATAAATGAGAATTTGCACTGTAAATTAGGATTACATTTTTATTATGTAATTAAAGTATGATATTACATTGTAAATTGAAATTACATTTTTATGATGTCACCTAAGGATAGAATTTACATTGCCATTATAAAAAGTCAAGATCATTTTGGTTTTGCATTGAAAGAGGTAAGAATTATTATTTTTGTTTGGCAATAAAAGAATAGCAAAATTATTATCTTTGTTACATTGAAATTAAACAAACAAAAATATATTCATTTGTATAGAAATGAAGTTGACATCAAATTTATATTACATTTTTGTTAGAAAATGAATTGACACAAAAATACTCATTTTTGTTAAATTATAAATAACGTACAAAAAGATATATTCATGTTTGTTGTAATGAGAATGAAACACAAAAATACCTATTTTTGTTGAAATTGGAATGATACACAGAATATATATTTTGTGTATAGGATATGTATGGAAATTGAGAAATAAAAGAAAATATTGTTGTGTGTGATGATATATATCAATATTGGATATAAATAAGAAAATTTGTTGTTAGCATAATATATTAAAATGAAATGGGTGAAGGAATGATATATAATTATATATAAAGATTAAAATTGAACGATATGAAATGATTTCCAACTTTTATATACGAGAATTATTTGGAAAGTCCGAGTCTATCTCATTCCAAATAATTTGAACGACGTTTAAAATTCAAGAGTTGAAGACGGCGAATGAAGACCGACGATCTTCACATCGAATGGACGACGACTGCTGATGCCCGTGATGGGAGTAGCTACCTTGAAGAGGCTACAGTGGTGGTCGTCCAGACGTAGTGTTGATTTGTACGGATTTGACTTTCGCTCAGACCCAGAGCTTAAGTTTATAAATGGATTGTGTGTCCGACATCGTACTCCGTTAAATATCATGTTATTGATTCTCTGTTAATATATAAATGATTGGTGGTGAAGAATTTATTCTTTGCTTAACACCCATTTATATATTGACGGATGATCAATGGTACGGTATGGAGTGACAGTGTGGCATACTAAGATGCAATGATCAAGGTTTTTTTTGTTGAAAAGCAGAACCTTGTGGGATGATCAAAGCACAGCTTGAATAAGCATAGCTTTGTGTATTACGTGACTTCGCGAGCCTCACAGCCCGGTGGAGTCTAAAACGGGCGAAGGGAATGCAGGGAAAGCAGCACGTTTCTTTCTAGCTAGAGGTGGTATTTGGGTTTTTACACGGCCTGACATTTTACTTATGTGGATGATGGAATGAGGCGCCTCGGATAGGTCCCATAGGACCGGGAAACGTGTGCTTATGAATTGCCAATCCTCAAAGCTGTATGTGAGGACCGGCCCTGCGGTTTCCAAGGGTTCGCTGCGGGGGATCCTGAGACATTAGCTAGAGTGTCTCGAATCGGTAAGGAGCTCCGCCCTAGCCTTGACTCATGATGGAAACCCAATTTCCAATACGCCCCATGCGGTTTTGATTGTATTACTAGTACGGAGGCATAATATATGGGTACCTATGCTTCCTAGGATTGATACATTATGATTGAAATGTTTTATTAAAACATATACACACTAATAATAATATCGTTTTTACGTATTTATCATCTTTTAATCACCATAAGGTAAAACTCTATCCTCTGGTGTGCGTTGCATTGTGTGATGGGACCTGAGTCTTATGGTGATTTCATTTTTCCAAAGCATTGCGTTATTTGACGATTTACTTTACTGTTATGCACAGCAATCCATTGGAGTAGACCCGTTCCGCGTTAGCGGCGTGGTCCTTGGATTTGCCTTATTATTATTAGTTAAACTAGTTAAGAATTCTCACACCAGTCCAACGACTGACCCGTTGTTTGTTTCCACCTTTGCAAACTCGGGTGCCCTCTTTTCCACATGGGCAGTCGAGTAGTTTGTCTATAGGTTTATCTCGAGCAGGGTTCTGGATTGAAGCTTAAAGCTGTGTCCAGAGCATAGTTGTCTTCCGCTGTATCTATTTTATTTCCGCTGCACTGTGTCGTATTAAAATCTTGTATTTTTCTTCCGCTGTATTTATCGATGTACTCTGATCTTCTGTACTCTGATGTAACATTTATTGTTGATGTTATAAAAGTCTGTTGTTTTGTTCTGATGTGTTGTATTCCCAGAGTAAATGCATTCGAGAATTTCTAACTTTTGGGTCAGACCTGTGCGGTTTATGGTCGATTCAAAGGATGGGAACTTCCGGGTCATCACATAACATATAAGAGATGCTAAATGTTAGCACTTTACAATATTTCTATAACGTCCTTCATACTAATACCCAAAACTAAGAACTACAATCTTGCAGTCATTTATAGTATTAGTTTCCAACCACCAAACATGGACTTTTTAATGATATTAGTACCAATAGCACATGAACATAAAATAAGGTTTAACACAATTTCCCAACGCATTTCACATTCATATTCATTTCATAACATAATCCCGTCATCATTGCCTAGGCTTCAGATAAAATATAATACAGAAATAATTCTAAGGCAACATATGGAGATGCCCCTATATTGATCAGACTACTTATGGTGACAATTATTAAAACGTTGACATAAATTCAAACACTAGTTCAAAACACAGCAGAATTCCAAAATAAATCTTAATCCAACTAGTGTTTGCCTCTAACATGTCCTTTCTAGCTTTATTCTCCAAAAATCTAACCTGGGACTTACCCTCAAATTGCTGAACCGAACGCCCGAGAGTTAAAGAGGAAACTTAAAAATTTGGTATGAATAATACATGCCATTTCAGATAAATATGTGTGTGTATATATATATATATAAGTGTGTGTGTGTGTGTGTATACACTAAAACCATGCCGCTGAGGGGAACGGTTTTTCCCTCCGCTAGCATCCTTAATGTTATAATCAATGTAGAAATGATGTCCCTACAATCACAGTGGTTATCAATCATGATAATCATTAATCAATCATAAAAAATCATATGCATGCACGTCATGTAGCCTGAATATTTGTTTAATGGGTTATCCTAACTATCCATCTCCTCCTCATAGTTTTTCCACGGTAGCTACAAGTCTTAGTGGCTGACTCATGCCTACCATATTCATCAAATTATTCTAACTACTATTAGAAACAAGAAGGACTATCCATCCAAATATCCTTCCTTTTTGAATTCCCGTCCAGATCTTCGTTTTGCTAGGTTAACTAAGAACCTAATGATTTTGCGGGCTAACAAATAATCTATCTCATTGTCTACATTTATATTCATAAGCTACTTTTGATTTTACCCTAACCTGCCCTATGCATTGGAAAGTTGGAAAAATTTAGCAAGAGGTAATGGCCAAAGTATAGGGCGATACCATATACTAGTCACTTCTAGTATTCTGGTCTTATATGTCAAATCTATTCCTATTCCATTTATCCAATGGTGGTAGGAACACACACTTACAGTAAATTCTATGCTAGTTACCCTATATTATTTCCTTGAAAACATTAACCAATTGTAATTCAATCCCTTGAAATCAACCTTTAAAATAAGGAACTTCACAACTGTTAATATATAGTTCTTCATGCCAAAATATAAGCATTAAAAAATTTATTAATCTTAATAAATTTTATTAGAAGTAAATGTACTTAATAATTGTTTAAACATGTGTTCAAAATTATGCAACATTATCAGTATTGCTTCGTGTTGTTTCACCCTCTTATAGGTTGATTCGAAGGAAAATTAAGGAATATATAGTTTATTCAAAACCAAAATTTGCTTTGTCCTTATCTGACATCAAAGAAAAACACTTGGCTTTGAGCCTTTACGACTTCGAAGAGAACAAATATTTACGGGTGCCAAGGGGTTCGAACCCAAAAACATAGATTATCGAAACAAATGACACAATTCATTCAAAATAATTTAAAACAGTTTGAAGTAGCTGATTTGAAACAAAGAAAGGTGATTCAAAACAACAACATTGAAACAAAAGTAAATGACAGAGTTGAGTATTTCGAAACCATTTAAAAGTGAATCCCTCCTTGTGAAGAAAAGCATCTCTTCAATGCACTTCTTTGCACCTCCCTACTTTAGGACACTCCATTTTGAGTCACGATAGCATCAAGCGCTTCTCTACAGGTCGAAGTGACGATGCTAATCATACAAAACCATTGAATGTGAAGTGAAGACACTACATCGTAGGTGACGTAACCATTATTGGTACAAAAGTTACATTTCTAATTAAAAAGCAACACTTTTTAGTAACTCCTTATATTTGGAAAAATCTTATTGGTTTATGAATCTCCTTCTCAGAACCATGCCATAGATATCATATTTAAAAAGGACCATAGTTACCTAATTGTGTAATCTCTTTTGTATTTCAAAATAAATTTTTAGATATGGTATCTTTTCAATATCCAAAATGATGACAGTTAAGATTATACATAAAAATGCATCGTTATCTTGAAATTATTAAAATTTCAGTCTTTATTATATGTTTTATTAGCATGGAATAATTTCAGAATTTTCAAACCTATGCATTTTTCATATCATTAATTTTATTTTGGATTGCATACAGGAAAAAATTGTTTATTGTGCCTTGGTTGTTGAAATTTGAACCATGGTCTTTAGTATCACAGTCTAAACCATTATGTCCCTTACTACTTTATATATGTATTTGGTTGGAACACATGCTACGCTCACGGGTATGATAGGAAATTGTGTTGTGATGACCACGCAGAAGGATCAAAAGCATTTGTGTAAAAGTAATGCATGGATAGGAGTAAAAGAAAGTTCAGTTGACGTAGTATGAGTTGGCTAGGTAAGTGTATGATGTTGTAGGGTAGGAATAATTTTGCGAAACAATAATGGTTGTACTTTCAACAATCATATAACATAAGATAGATATTAAGCTAGGTTAAATTAAATTGAAATATGATCATGCAAGAATAACAGCTTTTTTGATGATAATAGTTTATCATTCGGACATGTTATGACGTAATTGGCTTATGCAGCAAAGTGAGTGATTTTAAGTAGGGATGGGCATAGTTCGATCTGATGCGGTTTGAAGTCTATACCATTCTGCACCACATCAAACGATTGATCAAAAATATAAACCATTATACTAATCATTCAAACAGCTCGATTTTAGTTCGGTTTTGATGTAATACGCTCTGGTTTTGGGTCAGTCTGGTTTGAATTTGTATTAAATATGAAATAAAAGAATTACTTTTATCAACAATCAACTTACGATTGTATGATGTTGTGTCACTTAAAGGTTAAAACATAGTGTTATCCTGATATGAATGAGAGTTTGTTTGTTGAGATATGAATGAGAGTTCGTTATTTTAGGAGATAATAAAATAAAACAAAGAAAGTAATCAAATATTATATTAATATTTTGAGAAATGAAATAAACACAAAATTTGACACTTCTTGTAGCGTGGAATCTAAAAACCTTGCATCTTCTCTATTTTAAAAATAAATACTATGTATTACCGATGTAGTTAAATTTTCTATTTGAATGAAGTACAAACATATGTTTCATTACAACTTCAATTCATACATTCGGATGCTTGTACTGAGTTTTGTTTATTAGGAAATTGTATGCTTATTAAAGTATAATTCTTACGTATTGCTGAAAAATTTCAATGATAAGGTAATACTGAAAATGTTTCCTCTTTATCTTTTCAAAAAGAAAAAAAAATACATTATGTTGTACAGTCGATGAAGGTTTAAAGTCATCATAGAGACATGTTAAGTTTTGAAAGTATAGCCAGTAGGTTGGTCATGTTTATGAAATGTAAATAGAGTATAAACTTCGTTGTCGTTGTTTTATCATGTTCATCAGTATACCAGTTTTAGGTGCAACATTGATAAGTGATTATTCAATAAAAACAAAAGGATATGTTATGTTACCACTTCAAACTTCATGTTACATGAATGTTATACCAATTATTTTCTTCGCCTAAATGGTTTTTTTATTGATGCAAACAATATTTGATTCTTACTACTATGGATTGACAGTCTAAATATTTACCGTTGGCCCAAAAGGAAATCTTACATTGGTATTTGACTCATGATTAAGCTATCAAACAAACCCATCCCTCCTTTTCTCTTAGGTTTATAATAAAATAGACTTACAAATTTACATCCGCTGGTGAAAATTAGTAATCCCCAAATCATATAAAAAATTAAATCTGCACCCCCATCCACTATCAACAAACGGAACAAATATAAGTAACCATACATACAAAATCAGGTAAAAATTTAAGTTTAATTAAAAGTAAAGAAAGCATATCTAAAAATAGCATAGGGTATTTTTATTTGAAAGACGTTTCTAACTCAAATAAAATATTTGCATAATCAAGTCAACATAAACTAGTCATAACCATGCAAACATGCTGCAAAATTACGAATGAGCAAAAAACGAGTTCTCACATACAAAAATTTGGTAGAGGAATTGACACGTATTATCTACGGAACAACATTAGCATTGAAGAGTCTCTAACTAAACACTACCCAGAAATCTATTAATTTGGTTATCCATGTTTCATGCACCAGATAATGTATGGTTATTCATGTTTTGCACCTCTTTTCACGTTTATCTCCCCTGTTTCCAGCTCTTGCTCCTGCTCGCGTTCTAACAGCACCATTGTAGCTTCCTAATTTATAAAATAACAATAGCATTAGACTTTTTAAGTTATGAAGTGGCAAGATATATAGGGTTCGACGAATTAATATGCAATATAAGCCATACAAGTATTTGGGGATGCAATCTGCATTTTTAAGTTAACCAAAATTGATCTGCAAATAGATTTGTAGACCTTTCATTAGAATAACATTAAAAATAGATCAATAGCACGAAAGTAGCTGATTTAGAAATATGATCATCACTTTGAAAACAGTGTGCAACAAAAGTTGGAACTGTTAGGGTGCGTTCGCAGTCAAATTTAGGCACGCTCATTTTTTTCGCGTCCGACGCGTCGGACGCAAGTACCTCCCTTCCAGATAGCGCGACTCTCGAACGTTGGAAAATCAACCGCTGGCGTCCGACGCGTCGGACGCCAACGGTTGATTTTCCAACGTCCCCTTTCGTGCTCTATAAAACTGCACCCCCTCCCGCTTTCCTCCCCACCTCAGTCTGATTCCTCTCCTCAAAATCTCCGATTTTCAATTTTTTCGAGCAATTTCAAGCTTCAAAAACGGTACTTTTTTATATGGTTGTGTATATTTTTCAATTTCCTATAACATATGTTTTTTTCGAATTTTTTGAATTTTTTTTGGTTATGCAGATGGCTTCGTCTTCCACCTCTGCTAACTCGCAACCATTTGCGAACTGGACGGACGACCGGGAGTCCGCCTTTATAGATATTTGTGTTGAGTTTATAGCCGCTCGCGATACAGGCGTCAGTGGGTTCTACTCAACAGTCGCGGCAACAATGAATGACCGTTATAATCTGGAGTTCACAGAAACTCAGATCAAAAATAAATGGAACAACATGAAGCGCTCTTTTCGCGATTGGGACAGATTGCTACGAACACCCGGCGGTGTATGGAATGCAGAGTTCGATTATCTGGACAATCCAGATGATTTTGGAGTACCGACGGTGGAAGACCTTACAGACGGTTCAGGAGGAACTCGCCTTTGAAGTTCCGAGAGCAGGAAATTATGTTCAAGGGTTGTTTGCGGAAAGATACTTGTGCGTATCCGATACCTACGGTTGCACCTCCTACTGCACCAACGCCTATGCCAGCTGCTTCTTTCTCCCCTGCCAACGCGGGTTTCTATACTTGGTGGATGGCTTCGGGCGATCCCCCTTCTGGTCAGCCCTCTAGGCACAGACAGGTAGCGCGTGCCAGCTTGTTTATGACCAACGATACGAGACAGCTTGTTGCTCGTTACTTGGAGCTTCTTCAGAGATCGGGTACGCGTGTGGACCTTTGGGAGATTCTGACGATTTTCCGCAATGACGAGCGGAATGTGGATATGTTTCGGAAGCTTACCGATGAGGGCATATGTGGATTTATTTCATCTGAGTTCAGTCAGTTACCTCATCGTCGTTTATTTTAGATTTTCTTGTACTTGTTTTAATTCCAGTGTCGTTGTGTTCTTTATGTTTTATGAAAAACGTTGTCGTTTATTTTATGAAATATGTTGTCGTTTTGTTTGATGCAATTAGAATTTAATTAAATCAAAACCATTAATTTAACAATTAAATATCATGCTCAAATGTCACGTTCAAATACCCCGTTCGCAGCTAAAAACACATTCCTCGTTCGCTACAGTACCACGCTCAAATGTCACGCTCAAAAGCCACGCTCAAATACCCCGCTCGCGTTGGTTAAGAACGCACCCTTAGCGAATACTGCACTTAGGTTTAACTATCATTCAAACTGAAAAGTGCAGTACATTTTGGGTTAAATTCAGTCAGTGGATTGAAGAGA
Organism: Allium sativum; assembly: GCA_030737875.1. NCBI lineage: Eukaryota > Viridiplantae > Streptophyta > Magnoliopsida > Asparagales > Amaryllidaceae > Allium > Allium sativum. Next base: position 747,511,423 of record CM060912.1, read on the forward strand.
ATTCTAAAACACGTTCCAGGTAGCGGTCTTACACCATTCCCTATTTCCACATACTATTGGTTTCACAATGAAAAGGTGGCCCATCAATTTCAAGCCTAAGTACTTATAGGCTACACACTCTACAAAGTAATAAGCTTTACAATTAAACTCATTTATCAATGTCATATTAAACCATTAGTTATCATGTCAACGTAATAAATTAATAGTTGTTCTCGCTGATATTGTCATGTACACAAATAAGTAACTTGAAGTCTGCTTATGAGTTTACCTAAGTCAGGTGCTACTAATCCTTTAAAATCTAAAATTGCAAGTTACATAATAACTGTAAATATTTATTAGAACCATTTTGAGTTGAGGTTACTAAAATTGCCGGAGAAAATAAGAGATTATAAGTTGACAGTTAAGTTAAAAAATGCAACAAAGTTTCAATTTATGACAATGTAATTTTTAGTATAGTATTCTTTTCAATAGTGAAAATGCTGCATCAAAAACATGATTGTTGTCATACGTGAAACTGTCATCCAAAGATAACTATTAACATGTTAAAAAGTAATTGGCACAATAGTTTTTAATGTTTTTGATCAAGAAAACCAAGCTTTTATGAAGGTTACAGTTATATTGTTTGATGCTTCAACATGCTGTAGCTACTTTAACAGAACATGTAGGTGCACATTAGTGTTATGGTATGGAGTTTAGCAGTGACAGCAAGGAGGAAAACCAATATTAATTTGACCTAAGTATAGACAAAATCCCAAGAAAAAGGACTAAAAATAATATAAAATTCAACTCTGGCTAACTTGCAAGTATAAAAGCTTACCAAGATATAATAAAAACTCAAATCAATCATAACAGCTTGTATATCATCATGGAAAGTGTTAGGGAGAATCATTGAGGTTGTCCTTTCCCTATCAATAAAAATAAAAGCATGAAAGCAGAAGAGTAAGAACATTAGTTTATAATGAAGTAAATGTTGAGAATTAATCTCAAGCATTTTAGCCAAGTTTTTAGGAATAGAAAGAGTCAAATCTCTATTATAGCATGATTAGTAATAATTCAAATTTATGATACTATTTTTATTGAGAGAGCTTTTAAAGTTGCTATTATTTAGGAAAAGATATTTTTCCACAAATATTTAGGTATTTCCTAGAATATTGCAAATCTAGAATGGTCTACTGTATGCTATAAATAGAAGAGCTCTCTCCTCATTTGGATCAAGAAAAAGTGAATAAAAAAAAAAAAAAAAAAAAGTAGAGTTTTTATTTTCTTGCAGTATTTGTTTTCTCCTTCTGTGTTTGCTATAATTCTCAGAGACTATCCAGTAGTTCATATAGTTAACAAATTGGTATCAGAGCTAGACAAATTTTCAACAAATTGGTATCGGAGCGCCAGGTTGAAACTATGACATTTTTATTTCTTTCGATGTTTGTTCTCACAAAAGAAAACTTCGAAGAGTGGAGTAACAAAAAGAAAGAAGAATTGATCTCCAAAGGATTATGGGAGATTGTTGAGTGCGGATACGACTGGCCAAAAGATGTTAAACATATGACGGAGAAAGAGAGTGAGACATTTACAAGGTCGAGATGGAAAGACCATCAAGCCCGTGTTGCTATGTGTGAGAACGTTGATGAAGAAGCTTTCAACCATATTATAGGAGAAAATTCTGCAAGAGATTCGTGGAAATTACTGAAAGAGGTGTACGCAAACAAGGAGGCCCTAATGGAAAATAAAGAAGACGAGGCTGATTGTATGGCTCTGAAAAGAGTCGAGCAGGAGGAAGTGGTTGACAATCAAGAATTCGCTGAGGAAGTCATAGGAAAAATGGATAATGATGAGATTGTTAATGACAATGATACAAAAATTGATGATATAATGAACGTAGAAGAGGCAAGACAAAGAGCAGTCGCTGAAGCAATTGCAAAACAAGAACGGGCAGCTGTTGATAAAGCAAATGTTAAAGCACGATTGCATGCAGAAAGAGCCGCGGTTCAGAGGACTGCCTCAGAAGCAAGAGAAGGAGATACAGACCAAGTTGAGGAGGTACTAGCAGTGAACAAGAAAGAATATAACGTATTTGATAGCAATTTTGATGAGGACGAACCTGATGATGTAGAAGAGATTCAGGCTATGGACATAGAAGGCGAGGACAGAAGTAACACTAATGATGATGTTGTTAAAAAAGAAGTAGATTTGAAGGATACTAAAGTTGGGCTTGATTCAAATAATGCCATGAATGTTTATAGGGCGGTTGAATCTAATGAAGTAGAAAAAGAAAATACAGCTAAAGTTGAAGAAAGACGTGACCAGCTAAGGTCTGGTATTGATTTGAATTCATCAGATTATGACAAACAGAAGCTGCAAGAGCGGTTGGCAAAGTTATCTGGTGGCATTGCAGTTCTAAATGATGGAGGAGCAAGCGAAGCTGACGTTAGTGCGAAGAAGGATAGAGTTACCGATGTCTTGAATGCAACTAAAGCTGCTGTGGAAGATAGAATTGTGCCTGGAGGTGGTGTTGTCTTGATGTATGCATTCAAAGAACTAGCGGACTTGCAGACGGCTAATTTTGACCAGAAAATTGGTGTTCAGATCATTCAAAATGCTTTGAAGATGCCAGCATATATTATTGCTGTGAATACTGATCAAGTAGAAGGTGCGGTTGTTGTTGGCAAGCTTTTGGAGCAGGATCAAGCTGATGCGGCTAAAGGCGAATATATTGATATGGTAAAGGCTGGTATTACCGATTCATGGAAAGAGATCAGAACTGCATTAGTGGATGTTGCAAGTGTTTCTTCACTAACGACAACTACAGAAGCCGTGGTGGTAGAGCAACCCGAAGATAAGAAAGCGAGAAAAGAAGAGCTGGTGAGAAAGAAAGTTTGGACGATTACCATACTTCTACCAAAACATGTGAGATATAAAGGAATCAAAAGTCTGCAATCGAAGAATCCAGTTCACCACGAAAGGAGCAAGCACATAGATGTTCGTTTTCATTTCATCTGGCAGCATGTCAAGGAAAAGGATGTACAGCTGAATCATGTTACGAGTCGTGATCAGGTAGCGGATATCTTCACCAAACCATTGCCAAAACTGTTGTTCAAAAATTGCAAGACGGTGATTGGAATAAAGGATGGTAGATGCTTGAGCTTAAAGGAGGGATTTGTTGAGAATTAATCTCAAGCATTTTAGCCAAGTTTTTAGGAATAGAAAGAGTCAAATCTCTATTATAGCATGATTAGTAATAATTCAAATTTATGATACTATTTTTATTGAGAGAACTTTTAAAGTTGCTATTATTTAGGAAAAGATATTTTTCCACAAATATTTAGGTATTTCCTAGAATATTGCAAATCTAGAATGGTCTACTGTATGCTATAAATAGAAGAGCTCTCTCCTCATTTGGATCAAGAAAAAGTGAATAAAAAAAAAAAAAAAAAAAAGTAGAGTTTTTATTTTCTTGCAGTATTTGTTTTCTCCTTCTGTGTTTGCTATAATTCTCAGAGACTATCCAGTAGTTCATATAGTTAACAAATTGGTATCAGAGCTAGACAAATTTTCAACAGTAAATACACAAATGCAAAGAAATTGATTGGATTTGTATGATATGTTAATGTGAATATCCGTTCTTGTTATATGGTAGCATCCTAAAAACATGATGTACTGATCATAAGTAGCACAAATGTTAAAATATAACAAATTTAAGTATAGCGATTCAAACCTAGTTGCATCTTCTGTGGTAATTTAAGTGATTCCGAGCAGGTACAGGATTTTATCTTTTCTCATGTTAGCATGTCTGTCTGCATTTCAAAACAGAACTTTAAGATTTTAAGCATGTACAGTTTTCATTAGGAAATATGAACGGCCATAATTTATTTAAATTATATAATTTTAAGACACTTAAGGACCAAACTTCCATGATGTACTGATGATTCCTGATATATAACTATGGTGGACTTCCTCAATTATGACCACTCTTCGGGTTATGGTACCTGCATCATACAGTTGAAGTTTTATGTAGTGAAATAATTTTAAATATCATAATTACAATGGTAAAATGGAAAAATTGATTCTCTTGAGAATGAAGTGGAGCTTTGCATATTGTAGCCTGTTATGTATCTCAATTCTTTTATTTTTAATAGAGTAATGCAATTTTGAGATAATTTACCAAGCATTGTATAATTTTTCTAATAAAAATTCAAGTGTCGTTCTTTAGCTACACAACATGATTAACCAAATTATAGGACCAGTAAATAAACGCTCGTACTTGTACCTGCATGTCGAACCTCTATGGTGTGGTCATTTCATTACTTCCTGCATTGGAAAACCTCCATTGCAAATACTTTTGAACATCAATCCAAAGGAATGTGCTTGTTCAATCTAATTCTTTGTTTTTTTTTCGTGAAGTACAAAACCGAAGGCATATCGACTACTGGATTATTTTGAGACCGACCAATCTTTTTTCTAAGCAATTGATTCCTGAGGTAGCCTCCTTGTTGAAGAAAAATTGTTATTACCTCCCTTGGGATTAGTATTATATAAAACAAAACAGAGATAATCTCTACTGGAAGTAGCTCTTATAACTTTCTCCTTGGAAATGTTTGAATGCCATAGAAGTTTTTAGTACTCGCATGCCTCTGAAACGACCTCATGGGAAAGAAAACAGTCTATACGACAACTAATATTTTCGGACCCATTTGTTTAGCACTGAGATGCCACTGTAAATACGCCATTTAATTGTGCCTATTTACAATTAGTATGAAACAAAGAGCTACTCTCACTCTAAGCAGATCAAATGCACCAAACACAGAATTTTTTTCAAAATAATAATAATAATAATAATAATAATAATAATAATAATAATAATATACATGGAAGGAGACAGTTGGAAACACAATTTTATAATGCAATATAGAAATGTACAGTCTTTTGCCTTTTCATTCTTTCTGCATTCCTAATCTCTACTCTAACCGTGCATATCTAGGTAAAATGCATATGCAAAAGGCATTTACTGTCAAGCTGTCAAATGTATCTCAAAATCATATGTAGGTATTTTATACACTATTAGCCAACTCCCATGTAGTTGAATTTGTTGAAAAAAACTAAATGTAACTAGACTTTGCAAACTTATTATGTTCATCAGCTGTACATAAACAACTAAATACGTAAGAAACTGCTAAATAATAGCTAATAAAGCATAGAAAAGCGAGATAAAGAGTTGGTAAGCAAAAAATGTTGTTTTCCTTCATGAAAATTATCTTATAGGCATTAGTGCTAGAGCAACCTAGTGTCCACATCTATCTTTCAAAGCCTAGAGAATAAAATGACAATGCAAAGTTATGAAAAAACAAATTAAAATGAATGGTAGAAAACACAGAAGAAAATGAAACCCCACTCGGATCGGTGAAACCCTCAACCATTAGTGCTTGAATATCAACTTACATATTGCATCCAAAAGAAGTTCAGAATCTCAAAATTGAGTATTAACCATCAAAATCAGACTGCCAAGAAGTGCACTAAAAAGGAATTCAATTATTGGTAGAAATTTTCTAGATTTATAAGGTGTAAGGAACGATTATTACTGTAACGACCCGCATTTTTCAGCGATATAATTAATTTATTTAATTATTTAAATAATGGTTTGGTAATTTAAAATGACCAGAATTAAATAATAAGGAATATTTAATTAATATAATAATAAAATAATATATAATTCAGAAATAATCAAAAATAGTGGAATTCACAATATTGTGTAATTTGGGTTATTTAAAATATATAATTCAGTTTAGAGTTGAATTTGAATAACGAATATATTATTTAAACGAAGTTTGAACGTATAATTATAAATTAATTATAATCGAGCTCGAAATGGATTGGCAGTTCGCGATTTGGCGATTTGAACTTCAACCGAATATACAGAAGCCGTTTTAAATCGGATTTCTGTGAAACAAGAAACTTTAGGAGCCGGTGGAGTATATTTTTCTAGTGGAAGAGAAAATTCAGGATTTCGTCGTGTAGATCTTGATTTATGTCCAAATCGAATTTTAGAAAAGTCGCTGTGGAATTCCTTTATAATTTATAAAGGATTTATTTATATTTTAAAAAGGGATTTCAATATAAATCGAATATCGGGTTGACCCAGATTTGAAATATCAAGTTAGAAATCCATATAAGATTTTTTTGAAGCTGTATGATATTTCACTTTGAATATATACGATAATATTTATTTTTAAATATTAAATTTAATTGTTTTTAAATATATTTATATATTTAAAAGCGTTATTTAGGACTATAAAAATAGTCACTTTTGCAAATGAAGTCGGAATTCGACGAAACTAATTTTGTTGGATCCGCAATATTAAATTATTGCTAGATTTCAATTTCCGTGATTTTTGAAGTCAGTATGTGGCCGTACCGATTTATAAGGTGAAAAACAGTCGATATTCTGACAGTTAAAAATACGCTGTGTGCGCATACGAAGTCGGAATTCGACGAAACCAGTTTTGTTGGGACCGTAATGTTGAACTCTAGCTGCTTGTCAATTTCCATGTTTTTTGGGTATCATGTGTGATCACATGATTTTTTAGAAAGCAAGAAAGAATATAAGGTGAAAATAAAACTAAAATATCTAAGTCATTGGTGAACAAAATTAAGCCACATGCTCATCTTCTCAACCACGTAAAAATCGTGTCCTCCCTATAAGATCAAAAAAATTAAGTCGCTACCAGTTCCCATTGAAAAACCCAAATCGTGAGTTCCTAAAACCAAAGTAAATCAAAAGAAAATCCTATACATCACCAAACAAGGATAATCAAACTTCTTTAACCTTCCTCTTCAATTCTATATGCGTTTATCTGTTGATTGCTGTGTGTTGACTGTTTGATTGAACTGCTAGTCAGTTGGTTGAAATTTATATGCATATATATATATATATATAAATCTTTAAATATATGTTGATTCTGTTTAGCAGAATATTTCATATCAAAGTGAAATCGATGTTATTATATTGTTTAACATCTGCGGATGCAGGGAAACAGGTTGGAGGGACCCAACTGGGTTCCTCAACAATTATTTTACTGTTTTTCGGATGTTGTAATATACGGTGTGATATAAATCTGTGGTTGTTTGTGTGTGTTTGAACGATATCGATCGTGGTTATTTTAAATACCATGAAAAATACTAGAATGTAAAAAGGAAATTTTCAAAGTATATTTTGAAAATAATTTATTTATATAAAATCAATGGATTTTATATAGAAAAGGAAAAAGGGTTTATAAAAGAAAATAATTATAAAATCAAAGAGTTTAAAGGAAAGATATTTGTAAACCAAATAGAAAGAGAAATTATTTGTAAAACATTTACAAATAAAATAGGATGAGGGATATTTGTAAAACAATTACAAATAAAATTTAAAAGGGAAATATTTGTAAACATTTACATATAGAATTAAAAGGAGTTATTTATTTAGAAAATAAATAAAAGATATAAAGAAGGTATTTATTAGAAAATAAATAAAGTTAAACGGAAATATTTATTTGTTAAATAAATAGGAAAGATAAAGAAATATTTATTTGTTAAATAAATAGAATTGAAAAGGGAATAGTTATTTGTTAAGTAAACAAATAGAAAAGGAATTAATCAAAGGAGTTAATTCAAAGGAATTAATCAAAGAAGTTAATCCGAAAGAGTAAATTGAAATGAGTTAATCGAATATTAGTTATTCGATTAGAGTTAATCGAATAGAGTAAATTAATCTGAGTTGATCAGTTAGAGTTAACCAGTTAGGGTTAGAGTAACCAGTTAGAATTAGAGTAACCAGTTAGAGTTAGAGTAACCAGTTAGAGTGAGAGTAACCAGTTAGAGTGAGAGTAACCAGTTAGAGTGAGAGTAACCAGTTAGAGTTAGAGTAACTAGTGAGAGTTAGAGTTAACCAGTTAAAGTTAACTAGTTAGAGTTATTCAAATGGAGTTAATCGAAGTAGAGTTATCGAATATCACTAATTCGAAGTAGAGTAATCGAACATCACTTATTCGAAGTAGAGTTATCGAATATAGTGTATTCGAGAGAAGAGTAATCGAATATAGTTCATTCGAGAAGGTTATCGAATAATAGGTATTCGAAGAGGAGTCGAATATTGGTTATTCGAAGTGAGGTTATCGAAAAATAGTTATTCGAAGAGGAGTTATCGAATATTGGCTATTCGAAGCGAGTTAATCGAATATAGTTTATTCCAATAGAGTTAAAGGAGTTATCGAATCGAGTTAAAAGGAGTTAATCGAATATAGTTTATTCGAATAGAATTAAAGGAGTAAATTGAATACAGTTTACTCGAATAGAATTAAAGGAGTAAATCGAATATAGTTTATTCAAATAGAATTAAAGGAGTTAATCGAATATAGTTTATTCGAATAGAGTTAAAGGAGTTATCGAATATAGTTTGTTCGAAAGGATTTAAGTAAGGAGTTAAGTGAAAGGGTTATCGATTAGAGTTAAATCAATAGAGTTAATCGAATATAGTTTATTCAAAGAAAGGTTTTCGAATCTAGTTATTCGTAAGGGAGATTATTAAATATAGTTATTCGAAGGGAGGAGTTATCGAATAGAGATTTATTCGAACGAGAGTTACGTAAGAAAGTTGGTTAAAGGTTTAAAAGATAAACTTTAACTATTTTGAAGTTAAAACGTTGTTCAGTTAAGGTCTGAGAGGTAACTATACCCCAACTTGATTGACTTCCTTCTTAACTAAGGAATGGTAAGGTTTGATATTGAAGGAGTTTTCGAAATGTTTTCCAAACGAGAATTAGAAATGAGTGGCGGAGGAATTCGTTTCTCTTAGCTATATACCTGTGTTATTTTTGGATAAATCAGTTTGTGATTTAAAGGGTATGACAATGTGACATTCTAAGTGAATGAAGATGTGGCATGTAAAAGATAAGCGTAGCTTCTAGCCTCACATCCGGTAAAGGACAGAAATCGGGTAGGCAACATGGCTATGTAGGTCGCACCTATTAGGGTGTATAATCACCTGATCTAGAGTTTCATTTACTTCTAAAAATCTATTGTCGATCCTGTCCCATTCGGGAAACGGTTGCTGATCCCAACCGTTGGTGATATACATTCGATACACTCAAGCGAAATGAGTGGTCGGTCATGTGTGGCCGGGTTGCAAGATGTTCTTGTTGAACCCAGTGTATCCCTCTCTAGAGGTACACTAACGAAAGGTGGTTCCATACCTTGTCATAGTTGGAAATCCATTACCCAATACGTGCTTGCGGTTTTGATTGTATACTATATATGTAGAATGTGAGATGAAAGCGTTTCTGCTAGATGATTATTATATTGTGGTTGATATACATTATTATAATATCAAAAGGGCTTTTGATATAAAGATATTTTGGATTCTCATAAGGGGAAAACACGTTCCGTTATACGGCGTGGTCTTATAAGATATCGTTTACTTGTTCAAACTGCTTTAAACTGTTTTACTCACACCAGTCCCATGACTGACCCAGAGTTTATTTTGTTTTTTTTCCTAAACTCTTGGGTGCCCAATTTTGTACGGACAGTCAAGTAGTCGGGATTTACAGATACTTGAAGAGCAGGAGCAGGAGGCTTCAGGATCATATAGCTATAGTTTATTTCCGCTGTGTTGTAAGTGTTGTACTCTGATAATGTTATTGTATACATATACTAATTTTATTTCAAGGATATGTTATCTATTATATGTTATTCGTTCCGCTGTGAGGTTCGTGTTACTCTGATGTTGTGCTCTTCTTCTTCTTCTTCTTCTTCTATTCTAAATTTCTATCTTATCTTTCCTCACCCTCTAATTTCTTTCATTAACTACCGGTATTTTTCGATGTTTGGTTAGTCGTCGTTGAGCTTATGTCAATAACCAAAGTCGCTAAAAACTGGGTCGTTACAGTTGGTATCAGAGCTTAAGGTTAAGTGAATTACCTTGGCTCTGTGGCGTGACTCAGTAGAGATAGGGTTAGTAATACCCTAGATTGAGTTTGAGTGTATATATACGAGTGAACGTATTTGTTATTGATATAAAAGTTTGTTTTATATTGTGGAGATTTATTGGTTGAGTTGTTTATCTGTGGTCGATCAGTTTGATCCATTGTATCGGTAGGAGCTTCTAAACACTCGAATATGATGAACCATCATGGTATGCTTTGAAAAGAGGGTAAACAGAATAATTTTACCCAAATTAAATTTTTGATATAAAGGATTTATATTGGTTGTTGTTATAATCAAGTAAGATTATAAAAAGTGAAATGGTTACGTATGTAACTAAATAATATTCGTATAAGTGTTACGAAATGAATTAAATCTGAATTTGAATCAGAATTGAAATTAATACCCTGGAAATTTGGAACAGAGTTTGTAATTAGACTTGGATTAAATATATGTAAATTTTAAGATCTTGGGAGATTTTAAAATTGAATTCCAAGCATTTGTGGATGATATTTTGAACTGATTTCAAAATAAAAGTGTTTAGAAATGGATTTGGAAGTGATATAGTATTGAACTCACTTCGGTCGCTGGAAAATAATTCTGATGATGACTGCGCAACATCATCAGTGTTCATTTTCGAGTTTGTAAGTGACAGATTACTACCAAGGATATTGATTTCGAATTGTTTTGGGAAAATGAGTTGTTTTGAAATCCTGAAAAGGGAAGTTTGGTTTTAGAAAAGCAAAGCTGTTCAAAATCCCTGGGGAAGATTGTTTGAATTAAAAGCAAATTAAATAGAAATTTGTGAAAGAAAATTCAAAATTTAAATAAAGTCAGTTAAGTGGTAACTGAAATTGAATTAGAATGATAGAGACAAATTGGATTAGTGAGATTCCAATTTGAAGTGTAATTTGATAATCAAGTTAAGAATTTGGAATCGAGAATGAAACTCGAGTTTGAAATGATATTTGGCTTGGATAAGCCAATGGTTGTGTTGAGGATAAATTGATCAAAGTTTGATTTGATTAATATTGGTATATGCTGAGTTGATAGCATATGGAAGTGATAGAGTTGATACGCCCGACAAAAAGGTACAAGTTTATATTTCATATGGGTTGATATTTTGATGAGCTGAATTGTCAAGCCGCCTGGCTGTTAGATTTTCCTTTGGGTTGGAGAAGGTCTAGAGAGGCGAGTTGTGGTTTGACGTATTGGCCGGTACAAAGGAGGTGCTGGCGAAATTTTTCAAAAGGTTAAGGTGTTAGAAAATTTTCAGGATTTTTGAAAATTTTCGTGGATAAGGATTAATTAGTATTTTAATTAAAATTAAATTGGTTCAGTTGAGATTGAAGTTAAGAAGTGAACAGATAAGTTCTAACCAGTTAATAGGGTTTGTTTTCTACCTTAGCAATTTCGGGGACGAAATTATTTTAAGTGGGGAAGAATGTAACGACCCGCATTTTTCAGCGATATAATTTATTTATTTAATTATTTAAATAAAGGTTTGGTAATTTAAAATGACCAGAATTAAATAATAAGGAATATTTAAGTAATATAATAATTAAATAATATATAATTCAGAAATAATCAAAAATAGTTGAATTCACAATATTGTGTAATTTGGGTTATTTAAAATATATAATTTAGTTTAGAGTTGAATTTGAAAGCGAATATATTATTTAAACGAAGTTTGAACATATAATTATAATTTAATTATAATCGAGCTCGAAATGGTGCGGCAGTTCGCAATTTGGCGATTTGAACTTCAACCGAATATAAAGAAGCCATTTAAATTGGATTTCTATGAAACAAGAAACGTTAGAAGCTGGTGGAGTATATTTTTCTAGTGGAAGAGAAAAATCGAGATTTCATCGTGTAGATTTTGATTTATGTCCAAATCAAATTTTAGAAAAGTCGATGTGGAATTCCTTTATAATTTATAAAGGAATTATTTATATTTTAAAAAGGGATTTCAATATAAATTGAATATCGGGTTGACCCAGATTTGAAATATCGAGTTAGAAATCCATATAAGATTTTTCTGAAGCTGTATGGTATTCCACTGTGAATATATACGATAACATTTATTTTTAATTAATAAATTTAATTGTTTTTAAATATATTTATATATTTAAAAGGGTTATTTAGGACTTTAAAAATTGCCACTTTTGCAAACGAAGTCGGAATTCGACGAAACTAATTTTGTAGGATCCGCAATATTAAATTATTGCTAGATTTCAATTTCCGTGATTTTTGAAGTCAGTATGTGGCCGTACCGATTTATAAGGTGAAAAACAGTTGATATTCTGACAGTTAAAAATATGATGTGTGAGCATACGAAGTCGGAATTCGACGAAACAAGTTTCGTTGGGACTGTAATGTCGAACTCTAGTTGCATGTCAATTTCCATGATTTTTGGGTATCGTGTGTGATCACACGATTTTTTAGAAAGCAAGAAAGAATATAAGGTGAAAATAAAACTAAAATATCTAAGTCATTGGTGGACATAATTAAGCCACATGGTCATCTTCTCAACCACGTAAAAATCGTGTCCTCCCTATAAGATCGAAAAATTAAGCCGCCACCAATTTTCGTTGAAAAACCCAAATCGTGAGTTCCTAAAACAGAGTAAATCAAAAGAAAATCCTATAAATCACCAAACAAGGATAATCAAACTTCTTTAACCTTCCTCTTCAATTGTATATGCGTTTTTCTGTGTTCAGCTATGATTTCCGTTGAAGCCTTTTTCATCAGCAAAATTAGGCTGCGGATTTTTCACAAAATGGGGAGCTTTGGCTTGATTCGATCTTGCAGTGGAGTTCATGGCAAGAAGTAGCATCGGATGGTGAAGTTTTGGGGTATTCGAAGAACATTTATGTCGCTAGTTCACTGTATGCTACATGAAAAGCCTGGAAGACGACTTTTGAAAGAGGATTGCGAGCTGTACCTTTCTGGTATGGTTTGATAGAGGGTAGAACAAGACAAATATTGGTGATTTTTATCTGATTTTTAGGGAAGTAAAGTGGGAGGTATTCGGATTGGAGTAACGCCGGCTATGGGTTGTCGCTGGAGTTCAAACTATTGGGAAGAAGACATCATAGGCGGGCTAATATATTTCTCAAGTGGGCCAAAAGGAAAAATGAGGTTAAGGCCCACAAGAGATTTTATTTAACTTTTATTTGAGTAAAGAATGTATTCGAACTTGTATATTAAATATCTCGGTCATACTTAAGCAGAATTCAGCGAAACAAGATCCATCAGGATCATATGGACGGTGGCTACGCGATGAAACTGACTGGAAGTCCGTCGGAGCTCATTACAATTTATGGTAAAATAAATTGTCCGTCTGAATCAAGCGATAGTTATCGTTATTAACGATGATCGTCCAATGTGAGTAAAACTCACCAACTCTGAACAGTTATATTTTTATAACGTTTTCTTAGAACTGATAATTATCTGTTGATTGCTGTGTGTTAACTGTTTGATTAAACTGCTAGTCAGTTGGCTGAAATTTATATATATATATATATATATATATATCTTTAAATGTTTGTTGATTCTGTTTAGCAGAATATTTCATATCAAAGTGAAATCGATGCTATTATATTGTTTAACATCTATAGATGCAGGGAAACAGGTTGGAGGGACCCAACTGGGTTCCTCAACATTTATTTTACTATTTTTCAGATGTTGTAATATATGGTGTGATATAAATCTGTGGTTGTTTGTGTGTGTTTGAACGATATCGATCGTGGTTATTTGGTACTTTAAGTACCATGAAAAATACTGGAATATAAAAAGGAAATTTTCAAAGTGTATTTTGAAAATAATTTATTTATATAAAATCAATGAATTTTATATAGAAAAGGAAAAAGGGTTTTATAAAAGAAAATAATTATAAAAATCAAAGAGTTTAAAGGAAAGATATTTGTAAACCAAATAGAAAGAGAAATTATTTGTAAAACATTTACAAATAAAATAGGATGAGGGATACTTGTAAAACAATTACAAATAAAATTTAAAAGGGAAATATTTGTAAACATTTACATATAGAATTGAAAGGAGTTATTTATTTAGAAAATAAATAAAAGATATAAAGGAGATATTTATCTAGAAAATAAATAAAGTTAAAAGGAAATATTATTTGTTAAATAAATAGGAAAGATAAAGAAATATTTATTTGTTAAATAAATAGAATTGAAAAGTGAATAGTTATTTGTTAAGTAAACAAATAGAAAAGGAATTAATCAAAGGATTTAATTCAAAGGAATTAATCAAAGGAGTTAATCCGAAAGAGTAAATCGAAATGAGTTAATCGAATATTAGTTATTCGATTAGAGTTAATCGAATAGAGTAAATTAATTTGAGTTGATCAGTTAGAGTTAACCAGTTAGGGTTAGAGTAACCAGTTAGAGTTAGAGCAACCAGTTAGAGTTAGAGCAACCAGTTAGAGTGAGAGTAACCAGTTAGAGTCGGAGTAACCAGTTAGATTTAGAGTAACCAGTTAGAGTTAGAGTAACCCGTGAGAGTTAGAGTTAACGGGTTAAAGTTAACTAGTTAGAGTTATTCAAATGGAGTTAATCGAAGTAGAGTTATCGATTATCACTTATTCGAAGTAGAGTTATCGAATATCACTTATTCAAAGTAGAGTTATCGAATATAGTGTATTCGAGAGAAGAGTAATCGAATATAGTTCATTCGAGAAGGTTATCGAATAATAGTTAATCGAAGAGGAGTTATCGAATATTGGTTATTCGAAGTGAGGTTATTGAATAATAGTTAATCGAAGAGGAGTTATCGAATATTGGTTATTCGAAGTGAGTTATCGAATAATAGTTATTCGAAGAGGAGTTATCGAATATTGGTTATTCGAAGTGAGTTAATCGAATGTAGTTTATTCGAATAGAGTTAAAGGAGTTATCGAATCGAGTTAAAAGGAGTTAATTGAATATAGTTTATTCGAATAGAATTAAAGGAGTAAATCGAATATAGTTTATTCGAATAGAATTAAAGGAGTAAATCGAATATAGTTTATTCGAATAGAATTAAAGGAGTTTATCAAATATAGTTTATTCGAATAGAGTTAAAGGAGTTAACGAATATAGTTTATTCGAAAGGAGTTAAGTAAGGAGTTAAGTGAAAGGGTAATCGATTAGAGTTAAATCAATAGAGTTAATCGAATATAGTTTATTCGAAGAAAGGTTTTCGAATCCAGTTATTCGTATGGGAGATTATTATATATAGTTATTCGAAGGGAGGAGTTATCGAATAGAGATTTATTCGAACGAGAGTTACGTAAGAAAGTTGGTTAAAGGTTTAAAAGATAAACTTTGACTATTTCGAAGTTAAAACGTTGTTCAGTTAAGGTCTGAGAGGTAACTATACCCCAACTTGATTGACTTCCTTCTTAACTAAGGAATGGTAAGGTTTGGTAGTGAAGGAGTTTTGGAAATGTTTTCCAAACGAGAATTGGAAATGTTTTCTGATAATAGAAAATAAGAATTTAGAATATATGGAAACAGAAGATAAGTAATTAATGAATTAAAGAGATAAATGTTAAATGATGGTTGATCGATATAATTTCCATCTGGAAATAATATCGTTGTTTGCACACGTATTTTTCTTTGATAGTTAAATCACAGACTATCAAAGTTTTGACCATGTTAACGTTGTTAATATGGAGAGACTGTTTGGATTATTATCCAGAGAACCACTCTATATTTGCATAAGCGTTGCAAATCATATATGCCAAAGATAATTGAAGACGGAGTAAAGTGCAAGGGCTATTGTATAAGTCTTAGATAACAATTGCCTAAGATGGATGTACTGAATAGTGCCTTCAGTTTGTCCAGTCCTAGGGCGACCTGTATGAAGAATGTCTGACAGAGTATATTTAATAGATCACGTAAGTTGATCTCTTCAAACGTATTCACTTTTGGTGGCGGAGGAATTCGTTTCTCTTAGCTGTATACCCGTGTTATTTTTGGATAAATCAATTTGTGATTTAAAGGGTATGACAATGTGACATTCTAAGTGAATGAAAATGTGGCATGTAAAAGTTAAGCGTAGCTTCTAGCCTCACATCCGGTAAATGACAGAAATCGGGCAGGCAGCATGGCTATGTAGGTCACACCTATTAGGGTGTATAATCACCTGATCTAGAGCTTCATTTACTTCTAAAAATCTATTGTCGATATTGTCCCATTCGGGAAACTGTTGCTGATCCCAACTATTGGTGATATACATTCGATACACTCAAGCGAAATGAGTGGTCGGTCATGTGTGGCTGGGTTGCAAGATGTTCTTGTTGAACCCAGTATATCCCTCGATAAAGGTACACTAGCGAAAGGTAGTTCCATACCTAGTCATAGTTAGAAATCCATTACCTAATACATGCTAGCAGTTTTGATTGTATACTATACATGTAGAACGTGAGATGAAAGCGTTTCTGCTAGATGATTATTATATTATGGTTGATAGACATTATTATAATATCAAAAGGGTTTTTGATATAAAGATATTTTGGATTCTCATAAGGGAAAAACCCGTTCCGTTATACGGTGTGGTCTTATAAGATATCGTTTACTTGTTCAAACTGCTTTAAACTGTTTTACTAACACCATTCCAATGACTGACCCGGAGTTTATTTTGTTTTTTTCCCTAAACTCTTGGGTGCCCAATTTTGTACGGGCAGTCAAGTAGTCGGGATTTACAGATACTTGAAGAGCTGGAGCAGGAGGCTTCAAGATCATATAACTATAGTTTATTTCCGTTGTGTTGTAAGTGTTGTACTCTGATAATGTTATTGTATACATATACTAATTTTATTTCAAGGATATATTATCTATTATATGTTATTCGTTCCGCTGTGAGGTTCGTGTTACTATGATGTTGTGTTCTTGTTCTTCTTCTATTCTAAGTTTCTATCTTATCTTTCCTCACCCTCTAATTTCTTTCATTAACTACCGGTATTTTTCGATGTTTGGTTAGTCGTCATTGAGCTTATGTCGATAACCAAAGTCGCTAGAAACAGGGTCATTACAGTTGGTATCAGAGCTTAAGGTTAAGTGAATTATCTTGGCTCTGTGGCATGACTCAGTAGAGATAGGGTTAGTAATACCCTAGATTGAGTTTGAGTGTATATATACGAGTGAACGTATTTGTTATTGATATAAAAGTTTGTTTTATATTGTGGACATTTATTGGTTGAGTTGTTATTCTGTTCTGGTCGATCAGTTTGATCCACTGTATCGGTAGGAGCTTCTAAACACTCGAATACGATGAACCGTCATAGTATGCTTTGAAAAGAGGGTAAACAAAATAATTTTACCCAAATTACATTTTTGATATAAAGGATTTATATTGGTTGTTGTTATAATCAAGTAAGATTATAAAAAGAGAAATGGTTACGTATATAACCAAATAATATTCGTATAAGTGTTACGAAATGAATTAAATCTGAATTTGAATCAGAATTGAAATTTAAACCCTGGAAATTTGGAACAAAGTTTGTAAATAGACTTGGATTAAATATATGTAAATTCTAAGATCTTGGGAGATTTTAAAATTGTATTCCAAGCATTTGAGGATGATATTTTGAATTGATTTCAAAATAAAATTGTTTAGAAATGGATTTGAAAGTGATATAGTATTGAACTCACTTCAGTCGCTGGAAAATAATTCTGATGATGACTGCGCAGCATCATCAGTGTTCATTTTTGAGTTTGTAAGTGACTGATTACTACCAACGATATTGATTTCGAATTGTTTTGGGAAAATGAGTTGTTTTGAAATCCTAAAAAGGAAAGTTTAGTTTTAGAAAAGCAAAGCTATTCAAAATCCCTGGGGAAGATTGTTTGAATTAAAAGCAAATTAAATAGAAATTTGTGAAAGAAAATTCAAAATTTAAATAAAGTCAGTTAAGTGGTAACTGAAATTGAATTAGAATGATAGAGACAAATTGGATCAGTGAGATTCCAATTTGAAGTGTAATTTGATAATCAAGTTAAGAATTTGGAATCTAGAATGAAACTTGAGTTTGAAATGATATTTGGCTTGGATAAGCCAATGGTTGTGTTGAGGATAAATTGATCGGAGTTTGATTTGATTAATATTGGTATATGCTGAGTTGATAGCATATGGAAGTGATAGAGTTGATACGCCCGACAAAAAGGTACAAGTTTATATTTCATATGGGTTGAGATTTTGATGAGCCGAATTGGCATGCCGCTTGGCAGTTTGATTTTCCTTTAGGTTGGAGAAGGCCTAGAGAGGCGAGTTGTGATTTGACGTATTGGCCGGTACAAAGCAGGTGCTGACGAAATTTTTCAAAAGGTTAAGGTGTTAGAAAATTTTTAGGATTTTTGAAAATTTTCGTGGATAAGGATTAATTAATATTTTAATTAAAATTAAATTGGTTCAGTTGAGATTGAAGTTAAGAAGTGAACAAATAAGTTCTAACCAGTAAATAGGGTTTGTTTTCTACCTTAGCAATTTCGAGGACGAAATTATTTTAAGTGGGGAAGAATGTAACGACCCGGATTTTTCAGCGATATAATTAATTTATTTAATTATTTAAATAAAGGTTTGGTAATTTAAAATGACCAAAAATAAATAATAAGGAATATTTAATTAATATAATAATTAAATAATATATAATTCATAAATAATCAAAAATAGTGGAATTCACAATATTGTGTAATTTGGGTTATTTAAAATATATAATTCAGTTTAGAGTTGAATTTGAATAACGAATATATTATTTAAACGAAGTTTTATTGTATAATTATAATTTAATTATAATCGAGCTCGAAATGGCGCGGTAGTTCGCAATTTGGCGATTTGAACTTCAATCGAATATACAGAAGCCGTTTTAAATCGGATTTCTGTGAAACAAGAAACGTTAGGAGCTGGTGGAGTATATTTTTCTAGTGGAAGAGAAAAATCGGGATTTCGTCGTGTAGATTTTGATTTATGTCCAAATCAAATTTTAGGAAAGTCGCTGTGGAATTCCTTTATAATTTATAAAGGAATTAGTTATATTTTAAAAAAGGATTTCAATATAAATCAAATATCGGGTTGAAGCAGATTTGAAATATCGAGTTAGAAATCCATATAAGATTTGTTAGGTCAAATACTTAACATTTTTTAAAATGATTTAATGTTCAAATAAAATGTATAAATACATTAGAATAAGCAAAAGGCTAAATATTCTAACAGAAATTCGAATAAAATCGTGGCCCAAAATTTCAATGGCCCTGTGAAAAAATCGAATGTCTATTGATTAACTAATCAATTTTGTTTTCATTATTTAGTTTTTTATTTTTCAACTTTAAAATTTATGTGCATATTTAAGATATACTTACCAAACAACCCATGTTCAGATTATGCCCAATTGTCATACCATGTGATTTATAAGTAAACGAAGTTATATATGCAATACTATGAGATTTGTGAGAAAGCTGGAAAGACCAATAACCAAAACTATACCGAATATGTCGGCTAGCTTTTGGACCAAGCCACCAAGGTTCATATATAAAGATAATATGGATCCACACATGCCAAAACCATTAAAGATTCGATCGTAGTCTTCCTATCTCCCTCGGATCGTGATGCTACTACACCCCTCCCCCTCCCCCCGATCGTAGCTTCCTACCGTGATCCGATCCATCCACACCTGAGTCATTACCACGATCTGATCCCTGAAGCTGAGAGATGAAGGCCACGACCAAGTCATTCACGATCCAAAAATGAAGGATCTTGCGACACCTATCCATAATTACCATTTTGAACATTTCTTCATCAAGCTACGAACCAATATGAGATCCTCGGGATTTGTGCCATGTGTTACCATGATCCGTCTGCAAATATCACCTATAAATAGCCCCAGACATGCCATTTTGGAGGATCTTTTTGCAGTTCTAAGTGTTGTTTCCACCATTACTGTCTCTGCATTATTTCTTATCAATATTAATTCGAAATCATTGAGTGAATCAACATTGTAAAAGTGATACCAAAAGAAAATCCATTGGTTTACTCGAATCTCATGTATAATCATAGATATAAAGTGGACGTAGGCTCATTAACGCCAAACCACTATAAATCTTGTGTGTTTTCTGTGTTTTCTTGCATTTCTAGATATAAATCTCTACGAATTCAGATAATTTGGGTGTTAGAGCCACTTTTGGATCTAACATTTTGGTGCTTTCACTGAGAAAGAAGTCTCAGCGTTTCATATTGTTGTTCTATTGTTTGGATAGTCATGTCCGAAGAAAACAGTCCAAAACTTCACGGTTTCAATTTTTGAAGATCCCAGCAAATCCAAAGTATTATGGCTGGAAAGAAGTCTAATGAAGTACGAACTTCACGGGCTGATGAAGCTACAAACGAAGCTCGTGAAGAAAACATTCAGGAGCAGGTCGAGGTTGAACTGGAGTCTTCGGATCGTGGAGATGAAGGAACAATCCGAACTGGAGCGGGTGCCACGAACCGTGTAGCTGGAGGCATAACGACCCGTTCCCAAGATCACCCTCCTTCTTGCTAATACTCCCACAACCCGAACCCAGGGGACCACCACAATCTGAACCCAGGGGACCACCACGAACCGACGCCAAGAGGGAGCCACGAGCTAGCAGCCTAGGGGGGCCACGATCCGAAATGACAATCAGACTACTACCCGACCCGGGAAGGAAATTATGGCTCGTTCCGCTCGTGCTGGTACTTCTACTCGACCTGGCTCGAGTTCCTTGCGTATAAGAGAAGATGAAGATAACCAGTTTGACCCTTCTGCTCCGGTTACCGAAGGACATCTGGCCCGCATACTTAAAGCATTAGACAGGTAAACTGATGAATTGGTCGCTCAAAGGCAGGAGAGCTCTTTGCTGCGTCAGAATATCACTGTCCTAGGCAGACGCATTAACGATATTCAAAGGCAGTTTTCACCACCTCCAGCTCACCCTTTATCCCCGAAACACACATCCTCGTCTGAAGAACCTCGCAGAAACCGGCGATGTCCCCCATTGGAAAGGGCTGAGAATATAGAGACGCTTAATCAGGAAACCAATAACCGTAACTTAAACGAGTCCGTCCTACTACCTAGGAATGGAGACGTTGTTGATCTAGAATAGACTCATTCCTCCTTCTCGTCGCGCAATTGATTGCGGCAATAGGGGCAGGGAGTTCTGCTCAGGACTCAGACCTTGCAGCAACACGTCAAAGAAATGCTGGGGAGGCTCGCAGGGCAAGAAGTGTTGACCCCGAGTCCACCCTGACCCATGCAGATGTCGAAGCCATGATTAGGCAAGTGATGGTAGAAAGTCGCAGACAAAGAACTGAATATTTGGGTATAGGCCATAGTCATTCGCCCTTTACCGATGATATTTTAGAGGTTCGATTCCCAAGGAAATTTAACGTGCCCCCTATGAACCGTTATGCAGGAAGGGCTGATCCAGTCCAGCACCTGATGAGATATTCATGGTACATGAATGCAGCTGCCACTTCCGACGCTGTGAAGTGTAAGGCATTTCCGATATTCCTGAGGATACAGAGTTAATGTGGTTCACCCGTTTGCCAGCGCGATCGATCTCCAATTTCAGGGAATTAAGTGAACAGTTTGTAAACCAGTTCCAGCTACATACCCAGAGATCTAAGAATGTCATTGAGTTATCCCTCATTAAGCAACGTCCGGATGAATCTTTGAGGTCCTATCTAGATCGCTTCAATTTAGCAGTGATGGAGGTTAAAGATCCCTATGAACAAACTGTCTTGATGGCTTTGATTGATGGAGTGGATAAGGATACTGAGTTTGGAAGATACCTAGCCGGCAAACCACCGTTAACTAGAGAAATATTTTATGAAAAGGCCAACATCCGCTTGCGTCGAGAGGAAATTTACACCAACTGATAGAGAAAGGCTACTGATAAGGAGGATATCCAAAGTAATGTGGCCATCAAGCAGACGGGAGATAGCTCAGGAAAAGTTGAATTTAATGTCGGGAACAAGAATCAAGGCAATGGTCGCCAATTGGGGAACGAAAATAACAACAATCGAAAGAGGAACTGAGGAAATATCTCTCAGAGAAGACCCAGGCCTAGGCCATTTGAGAGTTTTACACTGTTAAACGATACTCTGTAAAATATCTTTCTGGATACGTACAATGTTCTCCAGTATAAGAGGCCTCCTCCAAGAGATTCGATGGAGAAGGAACGTGAGACTGGGAATTTTTTTCCTTTTTCACCAAACTCATGGTCACACCACAAGTGAATGTCATCATCTAAGAGATGTGGTCGAAAAGCTACTCCTAGAAGGAAAGCTTGATGAATATAAGGTGACTCCTAGGGACAGAGGGCAAGTTGTACAAGCCCCGAACCAAAGCCAACCTGCTGCCAAACCAATGGCTCAACAAAAAGGAAAAAATATCGTTATCAATACCATAGTTGGTTGGCTTCATATGGCAGGGCACAGTTTCAGAGCTTTGGATCAGTACGTGAATGCAGCTAAACAGCATTTTGAAGTAGGGGATTGTAGCATTCCCAAGGATAATTCCACGATTAAGCAATAGAAGATGATGTATGATGACATCATATTTCGCGATTGAGAAAGTATTGGAGTCCACTCCCCAACTTAAGACCCATTAGTAATCACTGTTACCATCGGCCCAGCTATAGTCCATAAAGTTCTAGTGGATAACGGAAGTTGGTTTAATATTCTGTTTAAGAAAACATTCGACCAAATGAAACTCGAGCCGAAGGATTTGAAACCATGTGAGGGTTGGATACGTGGATTTAATGGAGCTTCGACCGCTCCGATAGGATACGTGGAACTGTCAGTAGCCCTTGGGGAAGGAGAACGCCAGAGAGTGAGGATCCTCCCCTTTGTGGTTCTGGATATTTAGTCGCCGTACAATGCCTTCTTGGGCTGACCGGCCCTAGATAAATTCAGGGCCTGCATCGCACCCTGGTGCTTATTGTTGAAGTTCCCGATGGATGCCGGTGTGGGTATAGTCAGAGGAGATCAAGTGGTTGCACGAGCATGCTACATAGCAGAGCTGAAGTTGCTCCAAGGGAGGAAATGTCATAGCAACTAAAGAAAGTAACTCTGGGAGGGTCGCCCAGAGGGTTGCCCGAGGATATAGATCCCAGAGAGGATGAAGAGCCTGGGGGCAGAATGGCGACTCCCAATGAAGCGACTGTGCACGTACCAATCGATGATAGTGACCCAGAGAAGGTCCTGAAGATTAGATCCCAGTTGGATCCTGTTCGAGCTAAAGAATTAATAAATTTCTTGAAAGCTAACTTGGATGTATTCGCCTGGACCCATGCGGACATGTGTGGAATATCTCCCTCGATTATGAGTCATTCATTAAGCATCAACCCGAAACATCCTCCTGTCAAACCGAAAAGGCGAATTCTTGGCCCAAAGAGGTCTGCTGCCTTGAGGGAAGAAGTCGAAAAGGTGAGAAGTAATGGGTTTATTAAAGATTCCACATACCCTGATTGGATTTCAAACCCGGTTTTGGTGAAGAAGGCCAATGGAAAGTGGCGCACATGCATTGAATTCTCATATCTAAACAAAGCCTGCCCAAAGAATAGCTTTTCATTACCTAGAATCGATCAGCTCGTAGATTCGACGATGGTTCATGAGCTTCTTCCTTTTATGGATGCATACTCAGGGTACAACCAAATCCCCATGCACGTCCCGGACCAAGAGCGTACCGACTTCATTACCGATCTGGGATTATACTGTTACGTAGTGATGCCTTTCGGTCTGAAGAATGCCGGTGCTACGTATCAGCAATTGGTGAATAGGATGTTCTACAAACAAATCGCGAAAATGATGGAGGTATATGTCAATGACATGTTGGTAAAGTATAGATAATCATCCGACCATACTGCTGATTTAGCAGAAATGTTTGAGATTCTCCGGAAATACGGGATGAAGCTAAATCCTTTGAAATGCTCATTTGGGGAAGCATCTGGAAAATTCCTAGGGTTCATCGTCAGCTCATGTGGAATTGAAATCAATCCAGATCAAATTATAGCAAACCGAAATATTCAAGAACCAAAGCAGATTAAAGATGTGCAAAGCCTTGCTGGAAAAGTGGCAGCGCTGAGCAGATTTATCTCCAAAGCTACAGATAAATGCATCCCGTTTTTCGAGCTAATAAAGCGAGGCAAGCACAACTTTAAATGGACTCCTGATTGTATAGAAGCGTTCCAGAATCTGTTGAATCATCTGGAAAGACCCCCGGTACTGCCTAAGCCTGTGGATCACGAGGATTTGTTTGTGTACCTAGCGGTATCATCCCACGCGATCAGTTCGACTTTGGTAAGAGAGGAAGATAAGGTGCAAAGATCGGTGTACTATGTGAGTAAGAAATTGGTGGCCGTAGAATGGAATTATCCAAAAATAGAAAAGATTATGTATAGCTTATTAATCGCATCTAGAAAACCTTGCCACTACTTCTAGGCTCATCCCATTACTGTGTACACTGATTACCCGCTCAAATAAGCTCTGCAAAGGCCAGAAGCATCAGGAAGACTGCTTAAGTGGAATATTGAACTAAGTCAGTTCGACTTGAACTTCCAACCCCGACGATCGATCAGGGGGCAAGTACTTGCAGACTTCATAGCAGAGTTTACCATCCCAGAAGATGATGTAGTAAGTGAAGAACCTGACCCACCAAAGCTACTCCTTGACCCCAGTTCCTGGAAATTGTACACTGATGGAGCTAAGAACCGGAGTGGTGCTTGAAACCCCACAGAAACGGATAATATACTACGCTCTTAGATTAGAGTTCCACGCCACTAATAACGACTCCGAGTACGAAGCCCTGATTGCTGGGCTGAAACTCGCAAAGGAGTTGGAGATCACAAAGTTGGACATCTTTTGTGATTCCAAGATAGTCGTGAATCAGGTCACTGGAGAGTTTCAGGCCAAGAGTCCGAGGCTGATATCATATTTGGAAAGAATGAGGAAGTTGCTGGGCGGCTTTGATCACCACGGCATATCTCATATTCCTCGATCGGAGAATCAAAAGGCAGACAAGTTAGCGAAGATGGCAAGCTCTGATAATCCTGAAGATACAGAGCTAGTCCTGATTGAAGTGTTACAGTCTCCTAGTGTAGATCAGATGGAAATTGATCCAGTACTAGAGATTGAACCTGAGAGGGAGTCATGGATGAACCCTCTAAAGAATTTTTTTGATAAATGGAATGCTTCCAACAAAGAAAAGTGAGAGGCATGCAGTTATCCGAAAGGCTTCCCGATATGTGTTGCAAGGCGAAGTTCTGTACAGACAAGGTTTCTCGATGCCCCTCCTCCGGTGCATCGCCCATGACGACATCAAGCGTGTACAGAAAGAGGTCCAAGAAGGTGAATGTGGCGACCACACTGGAAGGCAAACATTGGCAAACAAGATATTGCGATACAGCTATTTCTGGCCCACTATAAACAAGGATGCAGCCAAGTATGCACGACGTTGTGATGCGTGTCAGAAGTTTTCCAAGATTCCTAAGGCACCTCCTAGCCAGTTAAAGACAATGACGAGCCCTTGGCCCTTTGTTGTTTGGGGAATCGATATTATTGGAAGCCTCCCCATAGCTAAGGGCAGAGCAAAATTCGCCATAGTGGCCGTAGATTACTTCACCAAATGGGTCGAGGCTGAGCCATTGACCACGATCACAACCAAGCGAGTGATCAACTTTGTCGTCAGGAACATTATATGCTGATTTGGATACCAAAAGTCATCATAACCGACAATGGAACCCAGTTTGATAACACCGGGTTCCGATTTCTGCCAGAAGTATCATATCGAGAAAAGATATACCTCTGTGGCACATTCGCAATCGAACGGACAGGTCGAAGCGGCAAACAAAGTGATTAAATCTATTCTGAAGAAAAGGTTGAAGCGGGCCAAAACCATGTGGGTTGATGAATTACCCTTGGCATTATAGGCCTACAGGACAACACACAAGTCGGCAACAGGTCATACTCCATTTTCCCTCACTTTTGAAGCTGAAGTAGTCATTACGGTCGAGTTAGAAGTACCATCTCATCGAATCACTTATTATGACCCAATGACCAACAATGAGTTGCTTCTTGAGTCTCTGGATATGGTTGAAGAAAAGAGGGATGAAGCCGATCTACGCGCCTTGAGGCACAAGCAATAGGTTGCTCGGTATTACAAGAAGAAAGTCCGAGCTCGAACCTTTGAACCCGGAGACTTGGTTTTGAAGCGCGTTTTTCCACCCCCAGGACATATGGGCCCGAAATGGGAAGGACCGTACTCCATTTTACGAAGGCTTGATAATGGAACCTTCAAGCTAGCAACCATGGATGGAGATGAAATCCCTAGAGTGTGGAATGCCCAGCATTTGCAGCCTTATCTAATATGAAATTGTCAGTTTTACTCTTTTGTTTTTAGGACCATGTAAAAAGGTTCAACTTGCCTAGAACAATCTGGTTACTTGATCAAAAAATTGTAAAGTGGACGTAGGTCATGATTCGGCTGAATCACTATAAAAATATCGCGTGTCATTTACCTTTTCTGCACTGTTTCTTGTCTGCTCTTTTATTTTAATTAAAATAGATCATTACCATTTTTAGGTTTGTTTTAAACTACGCAGCGATCACAATACACCTAATTCAAAACACCATCTATCAGATCGGAAGACTAACGGTAACTAAAGCTCCAAGAGGTGCGGTGAGGTAAATCACACAACTGCTTGCACTCTAACTCTCGAGATTAGGGAGAGAGTATAAAGGACGCAAAGATAATGTCCCCAAGGCGTTCAGGTGCACTACGATAAAACCGCCTTGATAACACTCTGCCCCGTTGAAGGATCGGGAGAGTATAAAGGCGCTAAAGACTTAGCGCTCCCTGAACTCCTTCCCCGCTGAAGGATCGATGAGCAGGCTGAGAACCGAGCTCGAACTCTAACCCGTTGAATGATCGGGAGAGTATATAGGCGCTAGAGACTTAGCGTCACACGAACTCTAACCCGCTGAAGGATCAGGAGAGTATAAAGGCGCTAGAGACTTAGCGCCTCAAGAACTCTTACCCTGCTAGGGGATCGGGAGAGTATAAAGGGGCAGTGACACATGCCACTCAAGGGCTCCTATCCCATCACACGACTGGGGACAAGAGTGAAATAGGGGCCCAAACCCCTTATTTCCAGGAATGGGGGGGGGGGGCAGCACACATATGATTCAAATCAATCCTCAATAAGCCCTGGCCAGGCACCATATTAATGATTGATTTAGGGGCATATACATACGACACTTTTCATTCATGAACACTATGCGTTTACTTAGCGCACGAACTTTTCATTGATTATCATTCATGACTCTAGTATTTAGTAACGATTGTTTCAGTTATGATTATTTTTTAAGTTTTGTGATTCAAAATAATAAACTCTTAGACATGGTAAACTTGCAAGCATGCGAAGATATAAATTAAGAAACAAATTTTTAGTAACTAAATGCGGAATTATAAGAGTGAAGCTAAAGAAAAGTGAGGGCCATTCTCACAACTACATCTCTTGGCCAGTGGAAAGCCTAAAAGCAAAATATGAACTAATAAATGCACTCTATTTACGCTTGGGAGACGATTTTGATTTCTTTTCCTTCTTCTGTTTCTCTAACTCCTCTTTGTCGGCATTAGTGCGATCACTCTTCTTCCTCTTCCTGTTATCGACAAGAGACTCCGGGGGAGAATTAGAAGGCTGGGAGGCAAGCTGTGAAGTTATTGATCTGGAGGAGAACTTTATGATCAGCCCGGTCTTGGGGTCAACCTCTGAAATAGGAGGAACATACAGAGGGTCTTGCTCCTCCTTCTTTAAAACCAATTGTCTCTCTTTCTTAGCCTGCATATCAGCCAAGGTCTCAGTATCGTCATCCTTGATTTCTTCTGTGATGACTACATCATCCTCTTCATCTCCATGACCACCGTCAGTGTCTTGCAAAGCCCCAATAACTTCGGCATCCGTGGGAGCGTCGGTGCTAGGTACCATAATAACCTTCTCTCTTGTTGCGTCCTCAGTTCGCTTTGGAACCTCAGGGACTCCAGCACCGGTACTTGAAGGGATACTGGCTTTCTCTTCCTCTGGTTTCTCTTCTGTATCCATCTCGACCGGCTTGCCACCTATGTCATGAGAAGTAAATGTTAGCTATTTGGGAGATAACGTGGTCATCTCAGTTGTCTGTCCCACGGTACGATGACAAGTTATAACTGCTTTGACGAGTTGTGGAGAGAATATGGAGATACCTTCAGCTGACTCCTTGCATAGATTTATAATAGCAGCACCGACAACTGAGGGGGTAGGATCCAAGGGGATCAACGGGTCATCAGGATTCTATTCCTCGATTTCAGAGGCCTTGGGATCCACAACCAAGCTAGAGCCTTCGTCAATTTTATCTTTGACCTTGAGCTTTGTTTTCTCTTTTTCAATCTACTCGTGGATCAGATGTCTACCCATCTCTAAAGCCTCAGGCTCTTCACCTTTGGGATAAGTCTGAATGAGCTGTTTTTCATCAACCTCCTCGGTTTTCAGTCGACGCTTTTCTCCCTCAAAGATCATATCCCACACATTGGCCAAAGTAACATGATAATCATGAATCCACGAGATGTCTCGGGTCTTAATAACTTGGCCAAAGAAGTGGAATAGTAGTTCTTCGAATCCCTCTATCTCTTTTTTGGTTGTAGCAAGCTCATCAGCAGTGGTGGAGGCCGATTCAAGAGCGCTATTAACATTACTTTCAGCGAGAGTTGCACGCTCTTCGACTTGGATGAGCCGATCATTCAAGGATGCTTTTTCTTTTTCAACAAGAGAAAGACTTTCCTTTAAGCTCGCTTTCTGTTTCTCCCAGGCAGCCTTCTCAGTAGTAAAATATTCCTGTGCTGTTTTTAGTTCGGTGTTGATTGACCTGAGGTCTTCCGCTTCTTTTTTCAAAGCCAAATGCTCTTGGCTATTTGAGTCGAGCTCAATGTGAAAGCGCTTTTTAGCACTCTCAAGCTCTGATTTGTAATTTTCCGCATCCCGCCGAGCCAAAGCAAGTTGAGATTGTGTATCCTCTAGTTCCTTTTCCATTTTGCTCCTGACCCTACCGTCGTTGTCAATCTTCATTATGGTTCTGGCTCTTCCGTCTCTAGGTGGCGAATGGCAGTAGAAAGAGTGGCGACATGCTTCTTCATCGCCTTGTATTGTTTGGCTACGTGACTCACTCACCCTATGACCTCCACATCCCAGTCCTCGGGAACCGGTTTAAGGTCTGGAACAAACATCAGTCTCTCTCGAAGATGTCGGGAAACTGCTTTCGCAAACACTCCAACTTGACTTGATTCTCGGAGGTGTAAACAACATCTTGTGTAGTGGCAGTATCCAAATCGCGTTGGCTACAAGAGACAATAGCTATTATTTCCTTTTCTAAATCCTTGCTTGGATCTTTGTTTTTATCTTTTGGCTTATGATGTTTCTTGGAAGTGCTATAAGAAGGTGTGCTTTTCAGCGGAGTCAAGTCTTTGGGAAGCTGCTTACCCCTGCCGGTGGCGCTGGACGACTATGGGATTTCCCAGCATCTTGTCTTGATGGAGAACGAGACCATGTAGAAGGAGTTTGATAAGGATCACGGGGTCGATAACTATCTCTCCCCGAGCTCTCACTGCAAGCATGTTCGGAATCAGAAAGAAGCCTCGGTGTGCTCGCTTGGAGAGAGCGATAAGAATAGGATTGTTTACGAGGCATTTTCCCTACAAAGAAAACAAATGTGTATCAGAATCATGAATACAGGTGGTGTAGAAGTGTTGTGATAAGTGGTGGATGTGATTTGTGCATCCCGTATGATCCCCCCTAACAGACCAAGGCCCAGAGTCTGGCTCGTCCATGTGCTCTCTTTATCCCCAACCGGAACATTCACTTCCTCAGAGATGGGAAAGAATGGTTCCCCTTCGAAATCTTCTTGTGTGTAAATGTCGTCTGGTAGAGGGATTTTGCTCAGTTCTCAAAATATTTGTTCCTCTATTAATTCATCATGAGTAGGAGGCTCAGTTGGTGGTGAAGTCACTACGGGAGATTGTCCCTCAGAATCCGGGATTTCCTTTGGCTCATCGGCTCGAACCTCGCCTCCTTTATATACATTCAAATCCTTATCATCCTGATTGATCATTGGTGAGGGGCTCTTGCGAAGTTCAACGGTTTTCGTGACCCCCGAGGTCCCTTCACCTTCAGTCGGGGGCACATATTTATGAGGAATATCACCTGCACCAAGTCCGAACCTTACATCCAGAAGACGGTGCTTGTAAAGATTCTCGTCGGTGATACATTTCTTGATTTTTAAGAAGTCTGATTTGCTTTTGAGGATGCGGGATAGTCGATCATCAAATACCGAGCCTTCCGTTTTCAGGAAGCTATGATCTGTATAAAGGAAAGAAACGTGTCAGCACTTTGGTTAGGTAATCGGATCACACGTCTAGAGGTTTAAAGGTTACTTGATTTTACCACTTCCTTGCACACCCCGCTTGGTGTTTTATATAGAACCAATCAACTTTGGGATCCCCAATGCTTCTGTGACCCTCCGATAAATCTTTCCTATTCACTACCGATTCAAAGAAAGAAAAGTTTGGAGTCGCTGTGGAACGATGTTTGAAGAGATAATAGAATTTCAAATCTTTGAAGGTAAGCTCAGTCTGTAGAATTTCCGCATACGCAATGTATAAAGTCTACAAGGCTGCGTAGGCATTAGGATGAAGCTGCATAGGGGCAATGCACAACCGTCTTAAGGTCTCAACAACGATTGGTGGAAATGGAGGAATAGCGCCTACCCAGCACATTAGCCTACTGACAGCCATATACCCTTCGGGGGCAGAATGGAGTCTATCTCCCCCTTCCGGAATCTTCACATCATCCCAAGGGATCACGTGTCTCAAACATATTTTCTTAATCTTTATATCATCCAATTTGGAAGCTAGTGAATCCGTGAGTTTCTCTTCTTCTATTTCCTTAACACCTGGAATCTCATCAGGGGCTCGATCATTTTTATCTTCAAGAGTTGTACTTTCAGAAGCTGTTGATTCTACATCGGTATCTGTCCCGTAATCAAAGTCAGAATTATCCCAATCCGAGTCTGAGGGAAGCACATTCGGATCATAATGCTTTGATGTCTCTGGCTCGGTACCTTTCTCTAGTGTCTTAGTCACTTATTTATTAGACATAGCTGTGTTGGCGAGTAAAAATTAGAACACAGTTACCCGATCCCTGTGTGTGCAAGCGCAAGTGTGTGCCTGTGCATACAATAAGACAAGCATGAAGTTAGTTAAATGAACGGGATATTGGTCGTTGTATGCTGCTATGTTATGCGGCTGTCCAGTCTAGAAAGTTCATCTCGAAGGCTCTAACCTAACTGTCCAATATATTGTAATTGCTATGCATTGCTTAAGTTAATATGTGTCGGGGATCGTCGGCAAAGATGGTTTGTTGAAGTCTTGGGGATCGAACCATGGTATAAATGCCAATGCAGGGAACTGGGATCAGACCGTGGGTGTCGGACTGCTGGCAAGCTATGCTAATAAGACAACATCGCCTCGTGATGTAGTCTATGGATCACAGAACGATCCAATCTGTGACAACTCTCCCTTACCCGAACGGATCGTGAGAGGGACCCCCGATCTGTTCCACTCCATGTATCCATCAGCCAGTACTCCCCCAATATATTACGATCCGATCTGTTGCTGCATTAAAACACCAACTCCATTTCGCTTTCCTCCATCCCACTGTTACCGCGATCCGAACCCGAACCTCACCTACAATTCGAACTCGCCTGCTCTTCCTCCTCTCTTGTTTCTCCTCTCCATTCATGAACCCACGAAACTGAACCCATCTATCACTATCTCTAGACCCGGCGCCTTCATTTTTCACTATCGCTACGTTGGTGAAAAGGGAATAAGGAGGCACAGAAAAGAAATCAAACAAAAGAAGAAAAAACCCACGGAAATCGAACTCGAATCGATACTCAAAAACAAGAGAAGAGATACAAGCGAAATTATCATTATTATTACCTTTTTATTGAAAGAAAATCTCGATTTTTGTTGAAAGTCAAATTAGGATTTTGAAGGTAAAAGGTAAGAAGAGTGGCGGCTGGTAGAAGAAGAAGTAAAAGGTGAGAGAGGGAGAGTAAACCCGTTTATATAGCCAGAGAGAAGACCCTTGATATTCCCTTCCTTGTCCTATATGGTTCTCCTGGCCATCATGGGCCACAAGCAGGCGGAAAGCCCACTGGGGGTCATGCATGGGCCCTCTAGACCACTGTCCGAAGCCTATTGGATGACTCTAATTGAAGTTGTGGGATAGTCCACCACGGTCTGAGATAGAAGTGATGATCCGAGCACTAGCGTGACTAATGGATTGGAAATGACAGAGTTCCATATTTGCAGAAATACGAAAGTTATTAAATGCTACTTCTTACAGGGAGTTTGAGACTTACTTGGCGATTTGGTAGCAATAACCCCAGGAATTCAAAAGATGAAAATCACTCGATGAACAAAGAAATGACTGATGATACAATCCAATATTTATACCAGTCAACGAACGAAACTCCCTGAAGCAAAACGACATTTCAGACAGACACGACCACTGATTCACATCACTTTGTGAAAAGATAGCTCAGAAATTTCGAAGCATGTTCCATCCCTGATAAAACATACTTCGAGGGGGCAAAATGTTGGCTAGCTTTTGGACCAAGCCACCAAGGTTCATATATAAAGATAATACGGATCCACACATGTCAAAACCATTAAAGATTCGATCGTAGTCTTCCTTTCTCCCTCAGATCGTGATGCTACTACACCCCCCCCCCCCCCGATTGCAGCTTCCTACTACGATCCGATCCATCCACACCTGAGTCATTACCACGATCCGATCCCTGAAGCTGAGAGATGAAGGCCACGAGCAAGTCATTCACGATCCGAAGATGAAGGATCTTGCGACACCTATCCATAACTGCCATTTTGACTATTTCTTCATCAAGCTACGAATCAATCCGAGATCCTTGGGATTTTTGCCACGTGTGAGCACGATCCGTCTTCAAATATCACTTATAAATAGCCTCAGACTTGGCATTTTGGAGGATCTTTTGGCAGTTCTAACTGTTGTTTCCACTATTACTATCTCTGCATTATTTCTTATCAATATTAATTCGAAATCATTGAGTGAATCAACATTGTAAAAGTGATATCAAAAGAAAATCCATTGGTTGTACTCGAATCTCACGTATAACTTGTTAAAATCAAACTAATTGTTATAAGTGATCAGCTGACCAAGTATTCACATTATATATAAGTTGTATTAGTGTGGTAGATAATTGTTTTCATTTTAAAGTTAATGGAAATAATTTTGATTCAATAAGAGTTGCCATGTACCTATTCTGTAGGGATTCACCGCCATAGCGACCATGATACCTTCAGTTAAAATCACATCAACGTAAATTAGTATAAATGTTCATCAAAATTTTGATAAAAATATATTGTGTAATTGCTTTATAAAATGTTAGTTACAGATGAATCAAACTTACAAGGAAGATATAAAAAATTTCTCTACGTTATGGATATTTTAATAATAATAAGAGGGCATATATACCAATTGCCTTTTTTTGTAAAATTAAAAAGGATCTATCTATCACAGTTCATTGATATCGTATAACTGTCAAGAAATGAAGCAAACACCTTTGTATGAAAAACAACTTTATTATAAATATAACCGGTTAAGTAAACAGTAAGTCAAAAAGTAATATGAAATAATAACGATGATGGTGAACAACTTAAATGTAAGGTTTGTGAACTGTAGGCCGTAGAGGATACAATTATTTTTTTCAAACACAAAATATAGGATCAATGGATGAATCACTGCTTAGAGCATCTCCAACAACATTCAGACCCGTAACATTACAAAATGTAATATTCAACTGA
This sequence comes from Allium sativum, assembly GCA_030737875.1. Taxonomy (NCBI): domain Eukaryota; kingdom Viridiplantae; phylum Streptophyta; class Magnoliopsida; order Asparagales; family Amaryllidaceae; genus Allium; species Allium sativum. Next base: position 747,545,330 of record CM060912.1, read on the forward strand.
ATATTACATGTTGTTCCCAACATGTATTTTTTTTCCATCATGAGCCTATTTTATCGGCTCGTGAAGTCGCGAACCTATTTTATCGGCTCGCGATGTCGCGAGCCTAGTAAATCGGCTCGCGACAAAGAATTTTTTTAATCATTTTTTGTTGTTGCGAGCCGATTTTATCGGCTCGCGCGTCGCGAGCCGAAAAAATAGGCCCGCGACATCGCGAGCCGATAAAATCCGCTCGCCGGACCAATTCCGAATTCGAAATTGGCCCTGTAATATCTTGCTGAATATTACATCTCGTGATAACCGTTGGAACAGATTTTGACTTCAATTCAGAATTACGTGGCTGAATAGAGCATCTGTTGGAGATGCTCTTAATCTATGCTTATTGTGTCTTCTTTACTGTAACCTAACTAAGAATTATTTAAACTTTACTTTTCTTCACATTGATATTCACTCTATATGTATTCCAAATAGCGTGTAATAATTAGTGATAAAGAATGTACGGGGGTACAGTTCAATACTGTAATCGGAATTAGATCATTTGTACCTAATTTTATGAGAACTAAGCAATAATTATAGGAAAACCATATTTTCTACATCTTATTAATAGACAGACTTAGTAATGCAACACTTATGATCAGCGTCGGTCAAAGGTTCATATTAGCCGATTATTCGTGATGTATAACAGTATAATACTGTATGAGGAAAGAGAGCAAATGGATTTGGAGAAAGTAAAATACCCGTAGGTGGAAGTTAATGCTGTTTTTGGGTGTAGAATTTCAAAGCGTAGTAAAGCATTTAATTTGTACATTCTAGATAACAAAAAACAGTGCAACACTATAGAATAATAACATCTTGGATATAAAAAATGTAAAAGTCCCACATTAGTTTATAATAGCTTGTACTTTCTATTATAACTGATGTATAGGAAATACATGTTAAAGATATCATATAGCTAAAATTGTATACAAAGTACATAGAATTGTGTCTGTGTGGCTACAAAATGCCATCCAAGGACAACCTAGCTAATGATCGCAACAGTGAAGTGGGGATACAATGCTAATTTACAGTCTTTCATCCATTTTGCAAACAAAGTTTTCCAGTTATTATCAAGGCAAACATTCGTACCATCACAAAATGCACTCATATGAGTTTGAATATGAAGGCAATCCCATTTGGAAAATAATTTTATACTAAGTGTGACCTACTAAATAAAAGGTTTACAGAAGAAGCACTACTAAAATTGCTCGTTATGAAACAACTAAAAGACACAATTTAAATTTATGAGATAACTTGATGGACAGTGGATTTTTGGGGGTTTTGTAAACCATTATGTTTGTGATTTATTTGGAATCATCGTACAAAAGACAGAACATCCCATGTAAAGAAAGAGTTACCAATGAAGATTAAAGCTATCAATTTGTTTTCATACAACATTCCACCTAACTATTGATAAATGCAAACTAAATGTTGTTAGAGCGGACGAACCTAGCCTAAAGAAAGTAGGAATGAAAACAATCGTAAAAGCTTGTCATATGCAGATAAAACTAGTGCTAACTGCGAAACTGTCCCCTTGACATAAATATGAAATAAAAAATAATTCTATGTGCAATATGATTTAACTATGAAAAGTAAATAAGCAATGTAATCAAAGGAGTATACGGCGTTTAGTTCCTATTTTGAAATTAGGTGGAATCAGGATGACATAATATTTAGTATAGTTATCATTTAACATACACATTGATAATATCAAACAAAAATAGCATGCGTGGAATACCATGAATTATTTAAAGTAGGAAAATAATTTTTGATCCTGAATTGTATTTTCGCACTGTCAGTATATAATGAAAACTATGACAGTGAATCAAATGTGGGGAAGACAGCAGATCAGTGAATTAAACCTCGTGGTTTACATGAGCAAGATGGTTAATATATCGGCGGCATCAACTGTGGAATGGACATGGCTCAGCTGTCAATTCGAATAGCGACTGAAATCGGCTGAACTAAGGAAGTTATATGAATAAGGTATGTGAATGGTGCAGACAAATCCTAAAGTTAGTACATAATAGCAGATGTGGTGGAATAGAACTGACCTTGAATTAATGGGATGAAAAATTAAAAAACACATAATTGTTGAAGAATCCCAGCATTCACGCGAAATCGACGAATGGAAGCAAGCAGTCACAAGTCAAGTAGAAGGCATGGAAGAAATAATGTCGATTCGGGTTGAGAAGGAAGAATTGATGGCAGAATTGATAAATTTGGTTGAGTTGTAAGTTTGATTGATGAAGAAAAAAAATTGGACAAACAGACTTGGGGAAAACAGGAAAAGATTGGACCAAAGGAGGGAACGGTTACGGGGAAGGTAGATCGAAAGGTAAAATATATGCGAAAGGCATTATTTTAGAGTATCGAACAATAGATTTACTGAATATGGGAAGGCGGCTTCCTCTCACGACACGTCAGATTTTGTGAACAAAGAAACAATCCAACTCAGCATGTTCGATATTTTACTTTCTATCATAGGTAATAGATAGATGTGTGTGTGTGTGTGTGTATATATATATATATATATATATATATATATATATATAACACAAAAATGTGTTACAATATATCTTAATCTTTGAATTTTTTATATATTTGGGATTGAAATTAAGGGTAAACCAATTGTTGAGATCCATTTTGCCAATAATTGTGTTAGCAACTTGTGTGCTAAGGAATATGTATATGCATATGTGTTTAAGTGTATATATGTATAGGTATATTAGGATATGTGTGGTGCTTGATCAGTTAACCACCCACAAATTCTTAATGACAACTATTGGTACGTGACAACAAAATGTATAGTAAGTAATATGATGCCTAACTGGCCTGTATTATAATAAATAGTTCTTAGAAGCAGAAAGGAGAATTTGTAGCTTTATTGGCTTAGGGTCTTGCTCAGGTTTAAGAATAAGCAGCTCTACAATATGAAAATATCTTTTAGCCGTATTGAACTATAAATACACAATGGTTTTTTCTATTAATAAAACTTGTTTGAATGAATTATATTTTTTTCTTTTGAAATGTTATTAACCAATGTAGAATCATCAATGTAGACTTTGTACATAATAGTTAGTTGTCTGTTTATGATAAGAAAATAGAAACATATTGCAGCTTTACAATCATACATATAACTAACTGGAAACATGTTATTTTAGAATTAATAAAGAACAATTTTATTAGATCTTCTTTTTTAGTGTTATTTATGTTAGATTTTGATGGTGCAATATTCCATGTTTAAGTAAATCTTAGAGATGTTTGAGTTTGTATTGAATTATGACTCAAATTCATTGTGTCTTTGATAGATTTGGTAAATCAAGATGATGAATCAATTCTTCAATATCATTAAAGAAGGCAAATAATTATCAATATGGGAAGGAATTATTTTGGAAGATTAAAGTAATCATCAGCTGATTAAAGCAGTATTTAATCAAGGCTATTATAAGTAGGCATGCGTATGGTACATTAGGTCTGTAGGAAAAAATTTGTTAAAATTTTAGAGATTGAGATATATTCTTAATTATTTTAGTAATTCTTTTATAATTCTTTTTTGTGAAATTAATAAAGGTTATTTAAAGGATTTTTCATGTTCGTTTTTTCTTCACTTTTATCTTTTCTAAAATCTAAATATGTAAGGATCCTAACTGTTGGTATCATGCCATGATGAAAAACTAGTTCGAATAGAACTTTGTATTATTACTTTGATCGATAGTTTGTACAGAGAAACAATGGGTATATAAATATAATGTAGAGGCTAACGTTATAATTTGAAGGGACCAAAATACCCTTATAACCCTAGCATATAAAATAGGAAAGTTGCGAGATTATTTCATTACTTAACTCTCTCTTTAGTTCAATCTAGGGTTTTCTCCATTTTCCCCTTTTTTGGCTGGTTCCGTCTTCAATTCTTCTCTGAATCTTTCAAAATTTACTTTAGAAATCGCTTTAATTAAGATATCTGCTTTCTGGAAAGAGGCAGGAACATGATTTACTTCAAGCATCCTATTGATTATTCGTCCATGAATAAAGTACAAATCAATTTCATTATGATTCGTTCATGAGTGTAAGATTGAGTTAGCTGAGGGTGATACCGTGATTATGTTATCGCACCAGATGATTGATATGTTATCGCACCAGATGATTGGTATTTTCTAGAGCTTGATTCCAAGATCAATGATAAGTGATTCGAGCCAAATGATTTCAGCAGTGGTGCTGGCCACATTTCTATACTCAGCCTCTGTACTTGAGCATGATGGAGTCGGTTAATTCTTCGAGCACCATGATATTGGAATGTTTCCTTCATAAATGATGTATCTAGATGTGGATCTTCGGTCATTCTGATCGAAGGCCTAATTTGCATTAGCGTACCCTTTTAATTCCAGATTTTGTCATCAGTCAGGTATAATCCATGATTTATTGTTCCTCTCAAGTAGCGTAGAATACGTTTTACTGCTTTCCAGTGATGTTCAAGAGGTTGATGCATAAGCTGTTACTCTTTATTTACACTATAGGTTATGTCTAGTCTTGTAGCTATAGCATATTGTAAATCACTAACAATACTTCTGTAGAGTGTTGGGTTACTGAAGTTTTCTCCTTGATGTGATGATAGAGATTAATTCTTTATCATTGGTGTAGGAAGTGGTTTAGCCATGTCCATTTTTGCCTTCATGAAAATTTTTGTTATGTATTTCCTTTGACACAAGCATAGATATTTATTAGAAACCCTTTTTTTACAAAACAAATATATGAATAATAAAAGGGAGAATCTAGCCATTCTCTAACGGCTCACAAAAACAGATCTGAAGTTTGCAAACAGTTGTTCTACTTTCACCTGTATATATCCTTGAGGTTGAGACATGTAGACATCTTCTTTAAGTTCCCTGTTTGGAAATGCATTGTTTACATCTAGTTGCTTGATCATCCATTTATGATGTAAAGCTACTGTTAATACTACCTCGATGGTAGTGGGTTTGACCACTGGAGAGAAGGTCTTTCTGAAGTCAAAGCCATAGTATTGAATATAGCCTTTTGCTATCAATCTTGCTTTGAATTTCATGATGGATCCATCTAGATTTCTTTTAATTTTGTATGTCCGTTTGCTTCCATTAATATTTTTGTAGTTAGGTCTTGGAACCAGACTCCATGTATTGTTTCTATTTAGGGCAGAAAGTTCTTCATCCATAGCTTTTCTTCGATATGAGTGTCTACATGCTTCTTTATAGGTTGTTGGCTTCTTCTATAGTAGAGGAAATGTAGATTTTTGGTTTGATTATTCCTATTTTTCTCTAGTAATCATGTGATATCCTGTATTAACTTGATTTTGTTCTTCATTACTACCAGATGTACTGCTATGATCATATGATGAACTATTTTGAGTGTTGATGTTGTGTTGATTGTTGTTAAGCTCAGAGATGATGTCAAGGTCTTCCTAATCTACATCTGCAGCAAACATGGTGCGTTGGAGTGAATCATCACTTTGACTTGGTCTGCTATTGGATGAAGCATGTTGGTGAGCAGACTCATCTAGTAGAGGTAGTGAACGAGTATGATCTCCACTATCCTCGTAAACTGGGATAGCTAGAATAGATGACCTTGCATTGTGGACCTTGTGTGTAGTTTTCATTTTAAGCTTACTAAATGGGAAGGTGGATTCATTGAAAGTAACATGCCTTAAGATGATTACCCTTCCTTTATTGGTAAGGCACCTATTACCTTTGTGATTTTGAGAATATCCAATAAAAGTAAACGGTTCCGATCTAAAACTTATTTTATGAGTATTAAAAGGTCTTAGGTTGGGAAATAATAGGCAACCAAAATTCTTGAGAAGTTTATAGTCTGGTTTAACACTAAACAGTTTTTCTAATGGTAATAAAATTTTCAGGATTTTGGTTGGTGGTTTGTTAACGAGATACATATTTGTGTCAAATGCATTTGGCCAGAATTTTAGAGGGAGTGAGGCTTGAGCCAAAAGGGTTACGCCATTTTATGCTATGTGCCTATGCTTTCTCTCAGTCGGTCCATTCTACTCAAATGTGTGTTTGGAATATTTTAAATTTACTATTTGTTAGTCATTTAGCTTGCACTATGAACTAAATGAGAGCATTATTTGTTTCTTCTTTTGACTTAAGAAAATAAGTCCATGTGACTATTGAATATGAGTCAACAAAGGAAATATACTAATTATAGCCATAGTCAGGGTTGATTGGGGTTGGATAACATAAGTCAGCAGCTACATCTCTAGTGGCATGTTATATGTTGTTTATGATTGGGAGAATAGTAGCTTGTGACTTTTCCCCATTTTACAAGGTGTACAGACATAAGGGTAAAAGATATCAGAAAATTTAATATTATTATTCCTTAGAATCTGTTTTACAATATTAATATTTGGATGACCCAGTTTACAATGCCATAGATCAAGTATGTTTACATTAGTATTTTCCTTGTACCAGAGTAGTAGCACCATTGTCTTCTATTAGATTTCTTATTGTCCTTCACGAGGTTGAAGGTGTATAGACCATGATTCTCATTAACCTGTAACAAATTTTCCTTATAGTATAAGTCTCTAACCAGACAGTGATCTGGAAAAAATTCAAAGTAAACTTGGTTGTCTTTGCCAAATTGGGATACACTCATTAAGTTTATCTTTATTTCACGTACTCTAAGTAGGTTATTTAAGTATAAGATTTTCTTTCCATTGAGGATAGTTGTGCCAGTATGTGTGATTTTTGTTGTGGTGCCATTACCCATGGAAATATAATGCATACCTTTATATTCTTTATTGCCCACGTTTCGATTGTTGAGGTTGCCAGTGATGTGGTTGGTTGCTCCAGAATCTGGAAACCAGTCCTCAGTTTGAATGTCATCTGAGTTTGCCAGATTATCAATATCCATCTGAGTATTAGAACCTTCAGTTTGACTCCTTTTTTATGATCTGAACTATGCCAGTTTGCATTTGGAAAGTTTTGTTTCTGTGTGTTGTTTTGTTGCTTAAGAGTGAATCCCTGATAAAACCTAAAATAACATTTATTGGCTGTATGACCAAATTTCTCGCAAATTTGGCATCTGATTCTAATGTATTTGGTGAATCTTCCCCTGCCTCTGCCTCTGTTGGGTTGGCTTGACCTTGAATTGTTTTGATCATATATGTTGGATTGTGTCTTTTCCTGATTTTATTCTTTTGTTCTAATTGTTTGTATTCTGAGCACAATTAGAAGTGTATTCTCCACATTTGGTCTTCTTGGCATATATCCTTCCTTTAGGTGCTATTAAAGTCGAGTGCACATGTTGGATTGTTGGAGTAGTAGATTTAGAGGACAACATGGTGACATTGGTCACATATTCATCATCAACTCCGCTAAGAATTGTTAGAACTTTATCAACATCGGTGACTTTATTCCCAACAACATCAAGTAAGTTGCACAATGTTTTTATTTTAGCTAAGTATTCTCTTACAGACATTGTGTCTTTGTTATCGTGTTTAACTGTCATTTATAATGCATGATCCTTGCCTGAGATTGAGTATTGGACACTTGTTCGACAGTCTCCCAGAACTTTTGGCACTTTTGCATCCTATAAGTTAGGGCAAAAATGTGGGATTGATTAAGGAAAATAGCTAAGAGACTAGCAGTCTATCTTGACGTTTGTAATGGGTAAATTCCTTGTTCTGGATATGATTTCCATTTCCGTTAGTAATCATCTTTGCAGATTGATAAAGTGCCATCAATATACTCCTCTAACCCTATCTAGTTGGAGCAATCGTAATCTAGAATATCCATAGTAAAAAAATTGTTTCATCAAGTTGTATAAATATCGTATGACTTTTCGGATTAATCACCGTCTTTGTTTCAGGTTCACTATTGCTAGAGGGTAGCGAGGTTTCCATATTAGATGAGCAGTCATTGGCCATAATTGAAATTGAGGCAGATAAACTGATGAAGCTTTATGTTGATGAACTTGTAACTGTAGCAACCAGAGTTGATCTCTGATCAACTTTAGGATAGCGTAGAGAAATTGGAAAGATAAGAACATGCTTCTTGGAGACAAGAAGTGCACTCTAATCTTGGTAAAGAAGGCCCTCTTATATGATGATTCAGAATCTAGGACATCGGATATGCGACAGTAATCTGAACCAGATTAGACTGAGAAGAGGGGAGAAATCATCCTAGAGGACCAGAGATGCTCAGAGCGCCATTAGGCAAAGGATAGCTCTGATACCACGTTGAAAAACTAGTTCGAATAAAACTTTGTATTATTACTTTAATAGATTTTTTGCAAAAAGAAACAACGGGTATATAAATACAATGTAAAGGCTGATGTTATAATGTAAAGGGACTGAAATACCCTTATAACCCTAATATATAAAATAGGAAAGTTGCGATATTATTTCATTCCTAACTTTCCAATTACATATTTTTTTTGAAGAGAATCTAGCATGAAAAAACTTAAGTATTAAAAAATAAATGTGATAAATTGAGGGTTATAGAACAGGAAGATGGAAGATCTTATACATTTCAACGACCTTCATTAACTACTGGAGAAAAAAGGGGACAAACCTAGCAATGTACCGACAACAAAATAGAAGAATTTGAATAGGAATTGCGATAATTATTTGCTATTTTATTGGAGAATATGATATTTCATATTGTTGCTAATGAAACATCTGCGTTTGAAATTGAGAAGAAACTGGAAGATATTTATGCAGAGAACTCCGTAACAAATAAGGCTCTTCACATGATACGACCGATGAATCTAAAATATAAGGAAGGTGGGCCAACTCGAGAGCATCTTAATGATTCTCAAGCAATTGGAGGTTGTAAATTATAAGTTTGATGAAGAAACACAAGCCTTGATGTTGATGAATTCATTACCATACATTTGGGAAACATTTGTGTTTGCATCGAACAACTCAAATTCCATAAGAGATGTGGAAAGTATGCCTATCAAATTTTGGGTATCCTAAAGTTTGGGGTTCTTGGCAGAAGCTCCTATATCACCTTACAAGAAAGTCAAACTTGCATCAAAAGCTCGCTTAATACTATTTATGACCTATTGAAAATAGTATGGTCTACATATTTTTAGGCTTCAAATATGATATAAGTGAAACTAGTATGAATACAATGATGGAATTAAGAGATGCCTCATTCTTTGGAGATGTATTTCCCAACAAAAGGAATGATGGAACTAATGTGCATACATGAGAAGAAAGGGATGAATAACATGAAGATGAAACACATCACGATAAAGTTGACATTAAACCAAGAAGAAGTATAAGGGCAAAAACGTCCAAGACATTTGGTTTGTAATTTTGAACATACATGTTAAAAGACGAACCTCAAACATATAAAGTAGCGGTGTCATCTGACTCTTTTTGTTGAAAAGAAGCAATCGACAGTGAATTAGTTCAATTTTAAATAATACAACTTTAGAAATATTTGAAACTACACCTAAAATAAAATTAATTGGTTATAAATGGATATTCAGTAAAAAGCTGTAACCAAATTTCTCAATTGACAAATATAAAGCCAGAATAGAAGACAAAGGATATCATAAAAAAGAAGGTGTAGACTTCTGTAATACTTATTCGCCAGTTATATGAACAACGTCTATAAGAACGTTAATAGCATTTTCATCCACTTACAATATAGAGATTCAACAAATGGATGCAATGATAGCACGCTTAAATGGATATCTTAATGAAAAGATAAATGAAGAGCAACCTGAAATTTATGTCAAAGGGAAATGAGAACAAAGTTTGTAGATTAGTAAAATCATCATATGGACTTAAACAATTTCCAAAACAATGGCATATAAAATTTAAGAATGTCATGATAAAAAATGGTTTTTGTATAAATGACATAGTTAAATGTGTTTATTACAAATAAGCTAGCCAATCATATGTGATGATTTATCTGTGTGTTGACAATATGCTAATTTTTGGCTTGGCATCATAGTTTTAAAAACTATAAAGAAAATGTTAATCAACAATTTAGATATGAAAGACTAAAGAACTACAACTGTCACTTTGGGGGTCAAAACATTAAGAACATCTAATGAAATTGAATTATCTCAGTCGCACTATTTAAGCATGATTAAAAAATTAAAAAATTGTAAAACCAAAGGGGTAAGTATACCTTTTAATTGATCGAAAGTGCTGCAAAAAAATAGTAATGAAAGTATAATGCAACTGGAATACTCTCGTATAATAGAATGTTTGATGTATATCACGAATTACATAATACCTTTGTACTTATGTACATTTTTATTGATGCGTTATCAATAAAGCGCCGCACTCTTTTATCCTGTCGTGTTCTCACGCTGAGTATTTGTACAGGTTTTTAATGAGGCGGCTTACCCAATTTCAAAAAGAAAAAAAGGAATTACATAATACAAAATATAGCTTATGCCATAGATTGACTAAGCAAGTATACAATAAACCCACAGAAGAAGCACTGGAAAGCATTAATGAGAGTGTTGAGATATTTAGAAAATACCAAAAACTTTTCCTTACATTACAGAAAATATCCTGCCATCTAGAGGATATAACCATGTAATGGGATATTTGATTCAAAGAATCTAAACCAATAAGTATAAATGTCTTTACCGTAGCAACAACAATGCCATGGAAATTTACCATACAAACATGTATAGTTCGACACATTATGGAAACATAGTTCATCGCCTACATTAAACATACGAAGAAGTAGTATCGCTTTGTTATTTTTAGAAGACAGTCCATTTTAGCACAAACATGTACCAACCAAATGTATCCACTGTTATAATCAAGCAACGTCAAGTAAAACACATAATTTATGTATAATGGAAAGTCACGACACATACATTGACGTCATAATATAGTAAAGCGGTTACTCCTAAATGGAACTGTTACAATTGATTATGCAAAAACAAATAATAACTTAGTGGATCCATTTACTAAACGTTTGTCAAGAGAGAAAATTGATTGTGTTAGAGAATGGAATTTCAATGACAAAAACCTTGTTTCAGTTAATAACATTATTGACCATAACATATATACTAATATCCTTGTCCAAAATATATATATATGTATATGCAGGATATAAATATTGAAGATTGTACAGTATTAAAGATTCAAGATATCAAGAAATTCAAAATATCAAAGGAACTCAAGACTCATGGGTAACAAGATATCAAGAGCTTAAGATTATCAAAGTAATCGAGACTGGATTTTAGGTAAAACTCCGGTTAGCCCTTTCAAATTCTGTTTTCAAATTCCTTTTCAAATTGATTTCAAAATTATTTGTAAACTCCTTTTCTAAATGATTTCAAATTATTAAGTTTTTTACTTATGATTTCAAATATACATATACGATTATAATTTATAAAGTTTTGTTTTATAATATATATATATATAATATATGTTTTAAAATCTTATATCATACAAGTTTATAAATATGTCTATACTATTACTATATTTTAATATGTTTTTACACTTTACAAAATTCATTTGAAACACTAGTTTTAATTTGAGAATTTATAAAAAATATATATTGGTTTTAACACTTGAAAAATAACCTTAAAAAATTCAAAAAACAAGTATATGTCGACTCACATATTTAGACATGTCGACATTTAACTGTCATTCTTTTGAATTTCAAAGGAAGTGTCATTTCATATTTTGAAACGCTCCAGAAACGTTGCAACCTTTCAAACACTATAAATAGGGATTAATTTTAATTTTTTTTATAACTTTTCATCTCCTTCTTCATCCCTTCTCTTACCACCATTATCATACTTTAATTTCTTGATTTCTACACTTATACTCTGTCGATTTCAATACAAATTATATCAAACTTCTTCTTTTCTCAATCTCTATCAAATACACTCTGATTGGAAGTGTTGTTCAAGAGTTCTAGGGTTATTGTAATCATTTGGGAAATATTTGGGAAAGGGCGTGTTCCTTGTAGCTTGGAAATCATGGAAAGGGAGCAGTGTTAACCTTGTAGCCGTGAAATAAAGGGTGGTGGAATCGGTGTTAACCTTGTAGCCGTGAAATCAAGGGTGTTGTAAGATTGATACTAGTATTAATAAAACACTACGCAGTCCAGCGTTGCGTGGGGCTAGACGTAGGAGTAATCCGAACTAGTATAAAATCCAGTGTGTTCTTTTCTTTTCTGCATTTATATTTACTTATGTATGTGTCTATGATTGTTTCAGTGTTTGTGGTCATTTCTGGTGTGATAATCATTATGTGATTCATATAGTAATTCAAATTAGTTAAATATTTCTACAAATTTCTTATAAACACTATTCACCCCCCTCTAGTGTTAATTTGATTGTAAGTCCTTAGTCTGCATCCTTAACAATTGGTATCGGAGCATAGGTTTTCAAAAGTTCATTATCTGAAATTTGGAAATATTAAATGGCAACCAACACTGGAATTGCTAGTAATAATAGCTCATTTGTAAAGGGTCAGTCTACCGTTAGACCACCATTACTTAACAACAGTAATTAGTCTTATTGGGCATGTAGAATGAAAATATATTTGCAATCCGTAGGATTAAACACTTGGAATGGTACACAAACTACATATGTTGAACCCACTACTAATTTTGCATAATGGACTAACAAACAAAAGGTGTTGCACAGAGTAATTATAAGGCAACGAATATGTTATTCTTGTTTATAGATAGAAATGAATTTAATAGAATGTCAGTTGTTATCCTACTTATGAAATATGGAGAACATTATAAGTTACTAATGAAGGAACTAATAAAATTAATCAAACCAGGATATCTATGTTAAGTAATCAATTTGAGTTATTTAAAATGAATCAGAATGAATATGTCTTTGATATGTACTATAAGTTTCAGGAAATCGTGTATTCATTAATGTCTTTAGGAAAAACTTATTCTAAGGAGGATCAAGTTAGAAAAATTCTCAATTCACTAACTCCAGAATGGGATCAGAAACACTGGCAATTGTAGAGGCAAATAATGTTAGCGAAATAAAGATTGAGGAGTTAATAGGAAATTTGATGTCGTTCGAAGTTCAGTTATAAAAAAGAATAGAGAATAAGTCGATAGAAAAGAAATAGCATTCAAAGCAACAACTGATGGTTCTTAATAAAGCAATGAGGATGATGAAGAAAATGCCTTAAAGAAAAGGAATTTCAGAAAATTTTTGAGATATAAAAAGAGAAATAATTTTGATAGAAATAATAAGGGAGTACGGGAAGAAATGATGATAGATGTTACAACTACGACAGACTAGGCCATATAAAGAGAATGTGTCTAGATCCAGATAAGTCAAATCAACAAATAGATGATAATAATAATTCATTAAAGAAGAGAAAAAGTGCATATGCAGTAACCTTGGATGATTCATACTCATCATCAAGCGATGAAGAGCCAGAAAAAGGAAATTCAAATATGTGCTTTATAGCGATTCAAAATTCAGAAAATAGTGAAGAAATGGATCTAAAAACCAAGTATGCCTTAATTAATTTTTGATCGAATTGGTTGAATGGATGTTTATTGGTTGGTTGGTTTGAATTTAAAATTTAAATTCTAAAATTTCAATCTTAAACTTTAGAATTCAAATTTGAAATTTGAAATTCAAAATTATAATAATAAAATAATAAATAATAATAAAATAAAAATTAATTTGTGTTAAGATTAATATTATTACAAGAGATAATAAACCTGAAAATATAAAACATTAAAATAAAGCAAAGTCAAAAATCAACATGTCTTTTGAAAACATACATATATGTCGACATACAAGAATCAACATGTCAACATATGTACCAGTAATTAAAATTCAAATTTTGAATTTCAAAAGTTTAAACTTTCAAACTTCCCTCCATTTTTTCCCCAACTCCCAAGGTCTGAAAAGGTTTCCGTATTTTCAGAAAAGTTATGTCCATTTGCTCTTTATTTATTTATCTATTCAATCCTATTCTCTGTCTTTCATTCAAAATTCAAAAAAAAATTCTTCATTTTGTTCTCTTCAAAACTTATCTTCTATGGCTTCCTCAAGTGCACCAAAAACAATGAGGTTGACTAAAACTCTCAAAGGTTATCTTTTCAATGATCTGAAAGCTATTCAAGCCTATATTGACTATGCCACTAATGGAAAGATCAATACGGGAGCCTTTGCTATATTTGAAGATTTCCCTTCTTATGATCTTCATTCTCGTTTTCATCTAAATGAAGTTCTAAGTTTGATTAACTCTCGGGATAATGATGAAGTATGTTACCCGAATCTCGTCAAAATGTTTTATGCGAATTTGAATCGTTGCTTTTACGAAAGAAATGAAAATCAAGTTTGGAGTAGCTTAAAAGGCACTCAAATCATTTTGGATTGTGATATTTTGGGAAATATTTTAAGTTGTAAGAATACAGGCTCAGATTTTTGTAACTTGAAATTGATGAAATGGATTTGTAAACCTTTCATCACATCTTTGAAAGTGGTGAACATATGGAATTTAAAAATTGGTTTTTTCGCCCAAAAGAAAGAATCATCAACCTCCTTCTTCAACATACTCTCACTCCCCGTTTTGGAAATTTCAATTACTCTACCCTCAAAGTCCAAAAAGTTCCTTTTGCCATCTTTCGCATTTGTGATATTAATTGGACCGATGTAATTTTGAAAGAATTTAAGCCCAAAGAAATGTCCACCAAGGAAAACACTCTCTATCATGGAGTTTATCTTACCCGTATAATTAAATATTTTGCAGTGGATCTCAAGGGAGAGGAATTGTAACACCTCAAACTTTTCTGCGTCCAAATTTTGAAAAAAATTCAAAACTCAGACACATCCAAGAATGGAGCATGTATATTTAGTACCTGCAAAAATTCCTATTTTTGAAAGTCTACTAATTAATTCTTTTGCCAAAATTCCGGGTTGTTACATTCTTCCCTCCTTAAAAGGAATTTCGTCCTGAAATTCTGACACATATAGCCCTATTCTACACAACCAATTTGTGTACATCCACTTTGCAACCATGTGTATATGTGCATGGTGTACATAATTCAACTCAATCATAAAATATGCATGCAAGACGATTCTAAATCGGATCCTTCAATATGTTGCATCATACTTTCAAAAGTATTTCAAAATTTTAATGCATACATCTAGGAGGATCCGATTTATAATCATCTTGCAAGCATATTTAATTGTTGAATTTCATTATGTACAACATGCACTTATACACATGGTTGCAAAGTTGATGTACACAAATTGGTTGTGTAGAATAAGACTATAAGTGTCAGAATTTGGTGACGAAATTCCTTTTAAGGAGGGGAAAATGTAACAACCCAGAATTTTGGCAATAAGAATTAATTATTAGAATTCAAAAAATAGAAATTTTTACAGGTACCATATATACATGCTCCATTTTTGGATATGTTTAAGTTTCGATTTTTGTCGAAATTTAGGCGTAGAAAAGTATGGGGTGTTACACGAATTTGTGCCAAGAAAAGTTTTTAACTCGGAAAATATATCCCTTATGCAAATTCCAATCACATTTAAGCCTTATGAAACATTCTCCGAAAAACAAGCTCTAACAGAATAAGAGGAAAATCCAATGGAAATTGAAGAAGAAGAATCCTCTTTAGAAAGTATAGAGTGTCCAACAAATAGTAAGGCCATAACCAAAGAAACACTTGTCAAAAACCAAGCCAACTTTGCTAAGAACCAAAAGAAGATCAAGAAGACCCTTACACAAATGTCTTCTAAAACGAATAAGTTCTTTAGCAAAGTAGGAAAAAAACTTGGATTATCATCTTTCTCATCTTCATCCGTTGAAATCTAAGTTTATTAGTTTAACTTATCCTTCCATATTTGCTTTTACCATTTCAAATCTCGTATTTAGTACCTTGTACCGTATGAATGTATTTGTTGTCTAGTAGAAATGGATGATATTTATTTCTGTCAAATTAATCCTTAATTTACTATAAAAATACAAAATTAATATAATATATTAATAAATATCACAAAATAGTGTAAAAACTCACTATACTCAAAAATCATAAGGGGGTATGTCGACATGTATAAATGGACATGTCGACATATAACTGTCAGGAAATTCAAATTGTTTCAAATTTGAATTTTTAAATAAATACCTTATATCTCTTCATTTTAAACGGATTCCAGACTCTGTAGATACCTTTTCTTCCAGAAAAAATCAGTTTTATTTCTCTCTTCATTCTCCAAATTAACAAAACTATGGCCAATCCTACTCACAATTTGAGTGAGATTCTTGAAGAAACACTCAATTCATTTAAGAATATCCTTTCTATAATACTTTTCAATCAGCGTCACCTAGAATTAAGTCAGATAAAGATGGTTGAACATAAAGAGATGTTTGAATTTGAATATGTTTGAATTGATTGGTGCGCTTTATTTGAATTTGGTTGAATTTGATTGAATTTGTTGTTTTGACAAACTTGTATATATTGTTTGATTTGAAATATTTGGATTCATTGATTGTAAACACTGAACAAATTGTTTGTAAATATCTGGTTATACTCGTGCAGTTTATACCCCGCTATATCCCGTAGTGTATTACTGCCGCAACGATTTCCCAAACAGCCTCCAATATAGACTTCCTGCTTTAAGACCCGTTATATTCCGCTATTCCCGATATATCCCACTATTTCCACTATATTACGCTTTTCCCGCTATATCTTTGATGAATCAAATGAATTAAAAATGATATTTATACATTAAAAAATATAATGAATAATGTTTTAGAGTTGAATTTGTTAACATATCTATTACCTATAATAGAAAGTAAAATAGACAACATGCTGAGTTGGATCATTTCTTTGTTTAAGAAAGCTGATGTGTCTCTCAATAGAAGGCTCTCGCGGTATCAAGTAAATTATTTTGAAATTTAGAAAACTCCGTTCCGACTTCGATCTACTTTCACAATATTTCAAAATCGTTTGCATTCTCCCTTCTCCTTCCCACCTAACTATTCCCCCCTTCTCCTTCCCGCTTCTTTCCCAAACGACTAAATAAAATAAACTGAATCCACGTTCTTCTCCCCTTTTCCCTGTTCCCCTCTTTTCTTCTCAACAAAGCTCCACAAGTTGATCCTATGGGAGACAAAATAACTGGTGATTTACGTTTCTCATGCCATCTTAGATTTTTTATACTCCTGAAATTGTTTTCATCTTCCAAATCTTATACCTGCACTCTTAATCCACGTCGAGTTACAGTGAAATTAGGGGATGCATCAACAGGCAAAAAGCGACTCAACTTCTCAACATCTTACACCGATTCCTTTCCAATTTCTACAATAACAGTTGATTTACGTTTCTTATGCCATCTTTGATTTTTATATGCCTAAAACGGTTTTCATCTTCCAAATCTTGTGCCAGGACTCTTAACCCACGTCGAGTTACAGTGAAATTAGGGGATGCATCAACAGGCAAAAAGTGACTTAACTTCTCAACATCTTATGCCAATTCCTTTCCAATTTCTGTTTAATACAACTGTGATTTTGTGATCTGGCATGTAAGGTGTGGAACATCAAACTGTATTAGAGACGAATTTGAGGTTATACTTTCTTATGTTGATGATCTGATAAATAGTTTTAGTCACGACTCTTGCAATCGAAATTTGTACAGGATATGGTTATTCTATTTGTCATCCCACAATGATTATGAGGTTTATATATTTTGGGGATTTTGATAATGGCGAAATCACAAACAATTCAACACATCAAACTGCTTCTATCTTCAAGTGAAATAGGGATTCTCGGATCTGAGATCCTATGAATTGAAACATTCTAATTTTGGTAGGCACAAAATTACAATGTCTTGGGTTTTAATAAATCGTTGTGGCATCTGGAATTCATGATTACTTATTGGAGATATGTGATGATGTCTATCACATGTGTATTAGATCTACAATTATTTGCGATAACGTTTTCTCAGGTTGCAATATCAAAAGCCAAGTGATTCTTTTAGGCACGATTAAGTTACCAAATAGTAGTTAATATCCGTTTACTCTAGCAACGCAATCATGGAATTTGCCGAAATGGGGCATCAAGATTCACATGATATGTGTTCAAGTACAATTGTATTCTCCTGGTTAATTTTAATAGGTAAAATGGAGTTTCATATTAATCAATTTACATGCCAAGTTAAGGAAGCGTTTACGTTAATAAATGGCCAGTTTCTTAGGTCCTTTATTTCATTTGGCTGTTGGTACCAGTCGTTTTTTTTTATTGTTCAATACAGTCCATGAGATTTGAGCTATTTATGTTCAGACAATTTGGAGAAAGCGATATGCGAAAACAGCTAGGGTTTAATAATTTCCCAATTTGTTTTGACATTCAGATTACTGGTGCAACTTGTGATTATGTAGTGATTTCAAGATCACAACTTATGGGTTATAAAACATTTCCATGGCATCAAGAAGTATACTTAAAGTGGTTCAGTTGCTTTTCTATCCACGGTGGTCAAATAGTAGCATGCCATAGACAGAGGAATGTGCCAACACAGCTAAACACATGGTTAATGCTTTCAGTTGTTTTTCTATCCATGGTGGTCAAATGGTAGCATGCCATTGACAGAGGAATGTGCCAGCACAGCTAAACACATGGTTAATGCTTTTATAAGAGCTATTAGCGAGTGTAATTCTAGGAGCTTATGGGTATTGAAGAGCTTGGAATTCAGTTGCTTAAAACTCTATTTCGCATCCATGACATGACAAGAGACAAGGTGATGTAAGTGCTATCTAATAAACACATATCTGAGAGTGAATTTGTCGAAGAGCACCTATGATACATAACGATATTATCATTTGGTTTTAGTGGGTTGACTATATAGTTGGGATGACTTTAGACTTAGCCTGTTTGATATAATCCTCTTTCACGCTTGCTCAGATGAAATTTGTAATGCGGGTTGTGTTTTAGGTACTAAGTATATTTGTAGCCTTATTACTGTTTGGGCTACTTTGTTTTATTGTATTATGTAACTCATGTTGAGTTAAAACAATAACATGAACTCATTTAAAAAACATATCTTTATATATAACTGCAGGTAGGGCATCAGCTTGGGATTTGGACTACCCTGAAGCTTACTGATGCAAAGTTGGTTATAGAGTAATGGCCTAGATGCTTCATCAAGTGAATTTAAAGAGTATTTACTAAAAGCAATAGGTTACCCAATAATTTTTGTTTTAGTATTTTTCCCATTTATTACTTTTGGATAATAAGTGTGAAACGTCTTAAACTTAGATCAACAGAATCAATACTTATTTTCATATTGAATGAGTTAAGTGCACATCCTTCTTCCATTATTCATTGACTAGTGAAAGGAATGACGAATTTATATCTATAACCATAAGATAACATACTTAACTATACTTTTGAAAAGAGTAAGTGAACTTAATAAATTGTTAATAACAGTACGTTAATATAGTCAGATTTTCTTTGAAATCAACCATGTTGCCCTGTCTAACCACAATATTGTTGGGAAATTATGCAAATTTCCTTATGATTATATTTGTGGAGAAAAGAAATGAAATGTAGAATGGTAAGAGACACACAAAACTTGATAACGGAGTTCGGCCAATTATGCCTACGTCTCCGGGCTGTTGCAGATCTTTTATTTCAGAGAATATTACATAGTGATTACACAGAACACTTTATACTCAACACTCGATCTCACTCTCTTTTTGCTCTTCTTTTCTTCTTTTTGGATTTTGGAATGAGATATAAGTTGTGAAGAAGAAGGATGTATATATAGAGAGGAGATGGTTGGTGGGGGGTTGGTGGCGCGGTTGGTGCATGGTTGGTGGCCGCCGCATGTTAAACACATGGGCTACTTGGCTACAGCCAAGCACATGCAGCATTTCTAAAAATCTCCCACTTAAAGACTGATTTCAATCCGTCTTCACACCTTGATCGATGCAATAGCCGTTCTGCTCTTTTTACTCTAGCATACCTAGTGAAGTTGAACACAACTTCAGTTTACCGTCTTTGTCAACATGTCTGTTGAATTCTTGCTTCCTTCGATCTTCTATTGGAATCTTTTGAAAACTAATCGATCTTTGTATCTGTTGGAACCATCATGCTCCTCTTTCACCAGATAAACCCATTTATTATGAAGCGCCTTCTTTCCTATGGGTGACTCAGCTAGTTCCCATGTCTGGTTGGAGATAAGAGACTTCTTCTCATCTTTCATGGCAAGCTCTCACTTGCTAGCACCTTCAGTCTGAGAAGCTTCATCATAGCTTTCAGGTTCCTCTGCATCAGTCAACAACAAATAATTCATGTATTTTTTGTTAGGTACATGAGGTCGAGCAGACCTTCTCAATACAGGTTCTGGAGTAGGATGTTTTAGTGTGTCAAACTGGTCCGCACTACACAGATCAACGATTTCATCAGGTTGATCACTTTCTATAGTCGGTTCTTTTATGAGACTATCTGGAATAATATTTGCATCTACAAATACTGGCTCACTCTGATTTGAGTCGTTGACTTCTGTTTTATGTCTGTCTTTGTACATTACTCTTTCATTAAAAATCACATCTCGGCTACGGATCACCTTCTTGTTTTCATTATCCCAAATGCGGTTGCCAAACCCATTTTCACCATAGCCAATGAGAGTGCATTTCTTGGATTTGGAATCAAACTTATTCCTGCCTTAATCACTAATATGCACATATGCTATGCAACCGAAAACTTTTAAATGTGATAATTTTACCTCTTTTCCACTCCATACCTCCTCTGGTATATTATGTTCTAATGGGACCGAAGGACCTCTGTTGATCAAATAAGCTGCTGTGTTGACTGCTTCTGCCCAGAACTGCTTCGGTAGACCTGACTGTATACAGGTGCTTCTGGCTCTTTCTGTCAACGTTCGATTCATACTACACCATAGTGTTGAGGCGTACCCGGCACGGTTCTCTGCATTTGGATCCTGTGCTCATAACAAAACTGCTTGAATCTGGTGTCTTCATATTCACCTCCATTGTCAGTTCTAAGCTTTTTGATCTCTAGATTTGTCTCATTTTCAACCATGGCTTTCCATATGTTGAAAGCCTCGAACACTTCAGATTTATGCCTTAAAAAATATACCCATACCTTTCGCGAGTGATCATCGATGAAAGTAAGGAAGTAATGCTTTCCACCAACGTATGAAATGGTCGTTGGTCCCCAAACATCAGAATGAACAAGCTCCAGTCTTTCCTTCTTCGGGGTTTTACAATTTATTTGAAAGCTGACTCTCTTCTGCTTTCCAAATATGCAATTTTCACACATGCCTATTTTCACTGACTATAGACCTGGAAGCTTTCCCTTCGAGTGCATAATCTTCATTCCCTTTTCACTCATATGGCCTTGCCTCTGGTGCCATATGTTGGAATTTCCATTGCTAGCTGCAGCAGTGATTGAACATCGTGCTCCTACTGTCATGTAAAGAGTACCACTCTTCTTACCGTGAGCAATCGTCATTGCACCCTTTGAAATTTTCTAATCATCATCATGGAAAGTCGTAGTATAGCCTTCACTAGAATTGTCCTACAGAGATCAAATTCTTTCTCAAGTCAGGTATGTGCCTGACATCCTTTTGCTCCCAAACTGACACATTCAGCTTAATCTTCATAGCACCTTTACCAACGATATCACAAGGTTAATCGTCACCAAGATATACCTTTTCAAAATTTCCAAAGGCATACCTTTCAAAAAATTCTTTCTGCGAAGTGGCAAGAAACGATGCTCCAGAGTCTAGCACCCAAAACTCTTCCTTGCTCTCTAAAGAGCATATTAAAGCTTCATCTCCTCCTGGGGTAGAGTTAACATTTGCCTCTTCCTTCGCCTCCTGGTCCTTTGGTGCACTTCTGCACTGATTTTTGTAGTGCCCGGTCTTCCTACAATTCCAACACTCAACGGTCTTTGAGCTGTTGGGATTTCTGGATTTAGATCTCCAGTCCTTCGACCTATCTTGGTAGTTCGGTTTGCTATGTCCATTTCCTCATATTGAATTTCTTCCTCTTGATTGTGTATGCAAAATTGAAAAATTTGACGACTCACCAAAATCTATTCGTCGGATCTCTTCATTGAGAACCATATCACGAATATCATTAAATTTTAACTTATTACTTCCCGACGAGCTACTCACTGCTGTGACAATAGCGTTCCAACTTTCTGGCAGGGAAGACAAAAGTATCAACGCGTGTACTTCTTCGTCAAACTCAAGTTCAACTGAACTTAACTGAGTAGTAACTGTGTTCAGTTCATTAAGATGTTGAGCTACCGATGCACCTTCTGTCATCCGCAAATTGAACAATCACCTCTTCAAATGAACTTTGTTAGAGGCCGATGGCTTCTCGTACATACTGGAGAGAGCAGCCATAAGACCCACCGTAGTCTTTTCTTTTACTATGTTGAAAGCAACATTGCGAGATAACGTTAAAACTCCAAGGGCTTGTCTATCAAGAAGAGCCCAATCTTAATCCTTCATATTCTCTGGCTTTTTTTTCCAAGAGAGGTTGATAAAGCTTTTTCTGATATAGATATTCTTCAATTGGCATTTTCCAAAAGCCAAAGTCAGCTCCATCAAACTTCTCAATTTTCACCCTTCCTTCATCTGCGCCATCGCTCCCACTCGAATTTGATTTCCTTTCTAACAAATTATGGCTCTGATACCAGTTATTAGGAAATTACGCAAATTTCCTTATGATTATATTTGTGGAGAAAAGAAATGAAATGTAGAATGGTAAGAGACACACAAAACTTGATAACGAAGTTCGACCAACTATGCCTACGTCTCCGGGCCGCTGTAGATCTTTTATTTCAGAGAATATTACAAAGTGATTACACAGAACACTTTATACTCAACCCTCGATAGCGCTCTCTTTTTGCTCTTCTTTTCCTCTTTTTTGATTTTGGAATGAGATATAAGTTGTGAAGAAGAAGGATGTATATATAGAGAGGAGATGGTTGGTGGGGGTTGGTGGCGCTGTTGGTGCATGGTTGGTGGCCGCCGCATGTTAAACACATGGGCTGCTTGGCTACAGCCAAGCACATGCAGCATTTCTAGCAAATATGTAGATGTAGATAATTGCTTATAACTTTTTAGCATAACATTACTTAACTGATGATCAGTCTGTGCTACAGTTGTTGCCGTTGATATTGTTATCACCAAATTTTAACATCACTGTACCGTACTTAGATTCCATATTTTCCTTCCCTATAGATAAAGAATGTTTATCTGTTTGTTTAAGTCGTAGGATTTTTTCCTCTGTTGGTACTATACGCTGGATCTCCCTCGATTTAGATTCCTATCATTATTTTAGCTTTACATTTTTATGTTTAGTGTTTATATTGTCCGATTCAGTCAGTGGCAACTTCAAAACTTGTATGTTGATGGTTGTAGTCAATTATTTGTGTGTCTAATATAATTTACATGGTACCATTTTATCAAATGCTTGGCAAAAAATATTTTTATGCATAAGAGTGAAGTACAAATAGTAGCGAGTCATGTTTCAATTAAGGCAGACCTAGAAATGAAGCCTCGCCATCAGTGGATGTAAAAGATTAGTCATGTCTGATATACATATTGTCTTTCTTCTGGTTGGTGATGCTAGAAAGTGTCTTGTGGCACCTGTGGTTTGTTTCTGTTTATAAAGTCAACATAAATATCTGGCTGCAATGGCATAGGTAACCAACTTCTTACCGCATATGCTGTAACACTCAATGATATTTTTGTAATTTAGTAGTTGTATATTAAACCGCTTCTCCTACATACTGGAAACCATAATATGCGCCGGATACTTTTGAAACAGCATAAAATTGCTATTTCATCAGTTAGTTCCCAATTTTGGATTAGCATACCTTTAAGGATGAGGTAAAATGCAATTTAAATTTTGTGCTGCTGACTTATTTTGTTCCAGACATGTTAAAAATTGATGTACATCAATATAATGTATAAGAATGATTATGGAATGTTAGTTCCATTTATAACCTTTTTTTATTTTTTATTTTATAAACTATAATTCAATATACGGTATCCATATATCATGTTTATTTAGTAATCACTGATTATTTGTACTGAACTGTGGTTATATAAGAGCTAAAATTAGGGGGGATTCCAAACGCTTTAACATATAGAACGTTTTGAAACAAAAAATTAATTGTGCGATATACTGGCTTGTATTTAGATAAAACAGGCCGAAACTCATTCTCTTGGATTATATATGAAATACCTTAAAACTAAGCTTGATGGGTCTGTATATTGGTCTTTGACCATCAAAATGCATAGTAATTTTTTTAAATTATTATTATAGTCCTATTTTTATAACTTAATGGTGATTTGGATTAAATTATTAAAGAGCGTTATCTATTTACAAATTTCTACTAGCCCATAAGTAGTTTTTTGTGCAAATATTAATGAAGTTATGGCCGCTTGAAATATGCAACTGAAACATGAATTATTATTTTTCGTGCTGACCCTACATTCGTTATTGCACTAAAAACTTTGTTAAATTGTATTTTTGCTCATTTACATATTTGTATTCTTTATCTATTTCTGTTTTGATGCTCATATACATATGTTCATATGTTAGTGAATACAGTGTACTTATCATCCGTTATATCATACAAAGATTTACAACACAAATATTGTCAACATAGGTCATAATGTACATGTTTTTAAGTTTGCTTAACCAGTACTACTTTCAGTCAATCATAAATTATTAGTGCATGCTTTTTTAGTGGTTCAAAAACTACGTTCTTGCATGGAATAGTCCTCTTCAAGCACTGACTCACTGCATTATATTAAGTTTTATTTTTGCATGATGATAAGAAGTATACTAATCTAAGACTTTAATTTATAGTCAATTTTCTATGAAAATATGAACCCTTAATTATTAGTCTCTATAATGCGCTATGTAGAGAGAAGAGGGGTGTTAACACAAAAATATAATATGTGTAATATTGAATTTTTTCAATAGTCTGGGTTATAATAACTAATTGTTTTTTCTTCATATTTTCATGCATCAGTTTTTTGACATGTTCAGCATTTTTTGGGGTATTCTTTATGAATAGTTACAATATTAAGTGACCAAGAGTTGCAATACGTTAATATGTTTATTCATATTTAAGCAAAATCCAACAAAATTTGGTGGTTGGCTCTTTATCGTATTTTCAGCAATAAACATAGGTCTATTTTCAATCGGAAGGCTGCGGGCATCCTAACATTCTATAATATAGTTTCTTATACCATTTGTTACTAATTTGCATGAATTATGCTACGTATGAGCTACATATAAAACGTAAGACTTTTCACCATATATCGGTTGAAGGTGCAACAGTACATAATTTGTTACATACAAATAAATATAAGTATCTATAATAAATGTGTTATGAATATATTTAAACCGTAAACTAAATGTTATATGAGTTGCATATAATAAATCAGTTACAAATTAAAGCTAATTTGAAACTGCTACTCTTCCTAAAAAAGTGTTAAGTCATTTTATGTTGCTCAAATACGAATAGTTAGATTAGTTTTTCCCCTTCGATTTTAATTAAACAAAATCTGATTTGACTTAAAAATTTCGGTTCTATGACATCTTCTATGCAAAAATTATGTATAAGTTATGATTTTTTATAACCAATGATATCTGATATAAATCTAATTGTAAATGGATATTAGTTATCCTTTTGAATGAATTAAACATAACGAATTTCAATGCATATAGTCTATTTTAATTGTAAATTCTACTACATATCAAATAAGTATGTATGTATCATAATTAAAGAACTATTATTATGGTGATAGAAAGGCTATGAAAATGCTCTTGGATCTCAATTTTTTCAATTCCGTTAGTAGCTATGAGCCTGTTAGTCCAAAGCTATGGCATGATAAAAATATTATGTGTTACATATCTTATTTATGTTACCATGTTGCGTTTCTATGATATCTTTTATTCAAATCAATACACAGACATATTGCACTTTTAAAAGTGAATAAGTTTTGATTAATACGAGCATGTGAGAAAATATTTTATACTAATACATAAATATGAGTTAAGTACATAGATAATTTTAACCCTTAAAAAGCTTTATTTGATTTAGTTCTTTCTTTATTTTAACTGCACTTAGTCTATTTGTCATGTGCTTAACATGAAATATGGTAACATCGAAATTTATGAGACCACGTATAGTAAGTTGGTGCTTAAACTTTTAAGAATATAATTACTTGACATACCCTTTCAAGATTTGTTTTGATTCCAATTACTTGACAAGAATATAATTGTGCTAATAACCACAGTAGTATGCATATTTTAACTGTCCCGTGGGTTGAACATGTTATATAACTATTCAATAAGCACATTAGTTTGCATATTTTAACTGTCCTTTGGGTTGAACATGTTAACAATCTCATTTGTGTATTTAAAAGTTGAGTTCTACAGTTCCTAAGCTGAAGAGTTTTAGGTAGGATATTTAGGATCTGGAGGATATTTAGGATCTGGAGGATATTTCGGATCTAGAGGAAATTTTGGGAATTTCCATATACTTCCCTATGTCTATATAAGCTACATCGGATCCAAAAGGAGGAGGTATAACACAATCAAGAGATTAGATCAAGGTTTATTCTAATTAGGGTTTAGGCAATTCTAATCTTCTTCAATTCCTTTCTCCACAAAATCAATTTTTTCTAGTAAATTTGATCATTGTAATCAATCTCTTGTACTCTTCTATTGATATTAATAAAGGTTTCTCTCTCAAAGTGGACGTACACTGACAAGACGTTGGTGGAACTGCCATAAATCCCTATGTGGTTTAGTTTCTCGTTATTGCTCTATTATTTCCATTATTTGGTGATTGTGATCGGCTTGGATAAGATTGAGATTGTTTGATTGGTTGTTTTTGCACTATTACCATGATCTTGTTTTCCGCGTCATTGGGGATTTTTGACTTAAGCGGTCTTGAATCAAAATTTCTCCATAACATTTGGTATCGGAGCAATGGTGTTGGTAGATAGTTGTAGAAATGCCAGAATTAAGTTCAATAATCCATCAACCATTGGTCCAAGTGGTGTAGCTCCTTATGTATGTGGGTCGTATGCAGCTGCTTGTTCACAATTGGTTATCGACAAGTGGAATGGCGATAATGATTTTGAAAAGTGGCAATGGAAGATGAAAGCGGTTCTTAGGCGGAATCGGGTACATCGGATGGTGTTTGATACACGTTTATTGCCAGAGGACATCTCAGATGTGGAGAGTGAAGAAATGGAAGAGTGGGCATTCACTACACTTCAACTTGCCATGGGAGAGAATGTTATTTCCTAAATTAGTGGTGAGACGACTGCTAAAGGTATTTGGAACAAGTTGGAGGAGTTGTATATGAAGAAGTCACTCACAAATCGACTGATCTTGTTGCGGACTTTCTTTACCTACAAGATGAAGGAAGGATCTTTGCTAAAGGCAAACTTAAAAGTGTTTGATGATTTGCTAATGAAGATGAAGGCGGTAGATTTGAAGATTGAGGAGGAGTAGAAGACGATGATATTGTTATGTTCATTGCCTGAGCTCTATGCTGGGTTCTCAAACAGTTTGATCTATGGCCGGGATGCATTGACTCTAAATGATGTCAAGACGGGTCTTCTTAGTGAGGAATTGCGAGATCAGATGAAGGAGCTGAGTGATGGTAGTAGTGGTACTGGTAATGGTCAAGGTTTATTTGCGGAGAAAGAAAAGTCAGAGAAGAAGGGAAACCAGCGGCTTTCTAAGTCTAAGAAGCCCAGTGGAAGAGGAAAGTCGAAGGAAAGAAATGGCAAGTGCTTTATATGCAAGAAACCTGGTCACTGGAAGAATGATTGTCCAGACAAGGGGAAGAAGGAAGTAGCATCTTCATCAGTTGCGGGGGAGAGAGATGTCGGTGAGGGAGACGTAGATGTTTTATTGGTAGTAGCATCATATGTTTCGAGCACCGATTGGGTGCTTGATTCGGGGGCTTCATTTCACATGACGCCTACTAGGAATTGTTTTTCTTCTTATGTTGAATGGGAAGGAAAATCAGTTGTTATGGGAAATGGTGCATTTTGCAAGTCGAAGGGCATTGGATCCGTGCAAATTCGGATGTTTGACGGAGTGGTTCGTACTCTCACTAATGTGCGCTATGTTCCGGGACTACGGAAGTCACTTATCTCTTTAGGACAGTTGGATTCTTTAGGTTGTAAGATCACCATTGTGAGTGATAGCTTGAGGGTTTTGAATGGTGCTCTTGTGGTTATGAAGGGTGCTAAAACTCATGGTATCTATTTGCTTCATGGAGTGACCAAGGAAGGCGAAACTTGTGTCAGTGTCGATAGTTCTCGTGACTTAGATGCTACACAGCTGTGGCATTTGAGATTGGGTCCTGTCTCAGAGAAGAGTTTAGATGTTCTTCGTCGAAGGGAGATGATTGATGGTGAGAGTTTCAGCAAGTTGGAGTTTTACGAGGAATGTGTCATGGGGAAGCAAACTACAGTATCATTCGGTGACGGAAAACATGATTCAAGAGGGATTCTTGTGTATGTGCACACGGATGTTTGGGGACTAACGCCTGTAGCTTCTTTGGAAGGAGCAAGATATTATATTTCTTTCATTGATGATTTTTCTCGGAAGGTTTGAGTGTATGTAATGAAGGCCAACTCGGAGGCATTTGCAAGATTCAAAGAATGGAAGGCTCGTGTGGAGAATGAGAGTGGAAAGACTTTGAAAGTTCTTAGGTCCGATAATGGCGGCGAATATGTTTCCGTAGAATTTCTGAATTTTCGCAAGCATCATGGTATTCAGAGGCATTTTACTACACCGGGAGATCCGCAATCTAACGGAGTGGCGGAGAGAATGAACCGAACTCTACTAGAGAAAGCTCGATGCTTGAGATTGACATCGGGTTTGTCTAAGGGATTTTGGGCCGAAGCTTTGTCAACCGCGGTGCATATTATTAATCGGATTCCGTGCTCGGCTATTGATAACAAAATTCCGGAGGAAGTGTGGAAGGCGAAGAGCATTGACTTGAGTTATCTTCATGTATTTGGCAGTCCTGTTTATGTGCATGATCCGGAGAATGATAAGCTCTCACCTAGAGCTTTCAAAGGGATTTTTCTCGGTTATATGGATGGTGTCAAAGGTTATCGGATTTTGAATCCAGAAACAAAGAAGGCTATGGTTTCTCGTCATGTTACTTTTGATGAGTCAACTATATTCATGGAGAACGAAGGCTCATCAGATGTTCCGGATTTGGTTCATGGTGAATCAAAGGAGAAGGAAGTTATTCCCACTTTCAGGCCTAGATTGAGTAGAGTTGTTGGAGGTGCTTGCGAGGTGAATGCGGTTGATGTTACATCACATAGTCCAGAGGATTCCTCTAGTAGTGTTGGTAATGTGCACGATCCCAGAGATGATTCAGTTCAAGGTGGAGCTGAAGGAAGACCGGGTGATGGTATTGCTACTCGGGTTGGTCGTCATGCTATAAGGCCACCCAAAAATATGGTGATTGGAACTATCTTAGCTTTTGTGAGAATTTGGACTATGCTCTTCATGTAGTCCAAGATGAGCCGATAGACCTTGATGACATCATGGATTCGAGTGATAGCTCGAAGTGGATTTACGCCATGGAGGAAGAGATGCAATCATTGATGAAGAACCAGACTTGGGAGTTGGTTCCACTTCCTCAAGGAAACCGTGCTATTGGGTGCAAATGGATATATAAGGTGAAGAACGATGGAAGATACAAAGGTAGGCTAGTGGCTAAGGGGTTTGCACAGAGGAAAGGAAAGAAGTATGATGATATCTTCGCACCGGTTGTGATGCATACTTCTATCCAGATATTACTTGCATTAGTTGCTATTTACGACTTGGAGTTGAAGCAACTAGATGTGAAAACCGCCTTCTTGCATGGAGACTTGGATGAAGACATCTACATGGAGCAACCGCAAGGGTTTGTTGTAGAAGGTAAGTAAGAACTAGTTTGCAAGTTGAAGAAATCACTATATGGTTTGAAGCAATCACCTAAGCAATGGTACAAGAGATTTGATCATTTCATGCTTGAACGTGGCTTCCATCGAAGCATCAAGGATGCTTGCGTTTACTTCCAGAGGTTAGAAAATGATTGTTGGGTGTATTTACTCTTGTTTGTGGACGATATGCTCATTGCTTCTAAGGACAAGGCAGAAATTAACAAGTTGAAAGAGAAATTAAAGGCGGAGTTCGAAATGAAAGACCTTGGAGAAGCAAAGATGATTTTGGGCATGGAAATTGAAAGAGATCGAAAGCGTTTTGAGTTGAGATTGACTCAAAAGGAGTACATTAAGAAGGTGCTTTGCCGGTTTAGCATGGAGAATGCAAAGGCGTTAAATACACCTTTACCTTTGCATAAATCTTTCGAGTAAGGGATCACCTATCGAGGATAAAGACAAGGCTTATATGGCAAAGGTGCCATATGCTAGTGCGGTTGGAAGTTTGATGTATGCCATGGTGTGTACAAGACCCGATATTGCAAATGTCGTCAGGGTGGTTAGTCAGTATATGGCTAATCCGAGGAAATCGCATTGGGAAGTCGTAAAGGCTATATTTAGATACTTGAAAGGCACATCATCTCATGTTCTTGTTTTTGGTGGCAGTGATGGATTGAGTTGCAAGTTAGTTGGTTATTGTGACTCGGACTATGCCAGTGATAGGGATTGGAGGAAATCAGCTTCCGGGTGTGTCTTCACACTTGGTGGTACGGCCATTAGTTGGAAATCGAGATTGCAAACCGTAGTTGCTTTATCCACTACGGAGGCGGAGTTGATAGCCGTTGTGGAAGCGGCAAAGGAGGCACTCTATTTGAAGTAACTATTGTGTGACTTGGGAGTCAAACATGAGAGTATCGATGTTCGATGTGATAGCCAAAGTGTTATACATTTGGCATAGAATTTGGCATTTAGCTCACGAACGAAGCATATTGAAGTGAGAGAGTCATTTCTAGTTGCCATGGACGAAGACAAGCAAGTATGCCTTCGGAAAGTGCATATAAAGGATAACGCGGCGGACATGTTCACTAAGGCATTGCCGATTGGAAAGTTCGAGCATTGCTCGAACTTAATTCGCTTGGAGAGATGTTAGGTGTGGTGGCACAGTTGAGAGAGAAACTTGGATGTAGAAGAGTATCGGTGAGAGGTTGGTGTTTTGTCTTCATGGTAAGTACTCGTTTTCACTCCCGAGTACATTGTCTTTTGGTGAGACTAGTTTAGGAGTTGGGTGTTTCAACACTTCATTGATGAGTGGGGGCTATGCTTGAACTCGTTTGTGAAGTGCAATAGGCGGTGGCTATGCCGGAGTTCATTGGGGAAATATTTAAGCTTTCTTGATTGAAGATAGAAGGAAATGCTTGGGTGCACTGAAGTTTGTGATGTAGATGGATATAGTATCGAGGTGGAGTGTTGAAGTATGTGATACTATGTGTTAGATTGAGGAGGATATTTCAGGATATTTCGAATATTTAGGATCTGGAGGATATTTTCAGAGCTGGAGAATATTTAGGATCTAGAGGATATTAAGGATCTGGAGGATATTTCGGATCTAGAGGAAATTTTGGGAATTTCCATATACTTCCCTATGTCTATATAAGCTACATCGGATCCAAAAGGAGGACGTACAACAAAATCACTACAGGAAAAATACCCTATTGCAACTAGCTATTTGCAACAGGCGGTAAATGACAGTTGCAGTAAATGATATTTAGCAACAAACCTATTATAGCAGTTGCAATATATAAGACTTAGCAACAGGCCTTTTCTTCCTGTTGCGAAAAGTATATTTTTAGCAACTTCGATTCCCTTCCTGTTGCAAAAACATACTTTTAGCAACTGTGCTTCCGTAACAGTTGCAACAAACATATTAGTTGCAACTGCGCCTCCTAGCCAGTTGCAAATAAATGTCTTTAGCAACTGTTTTCACCACTTGCAATAATTGCATTCTTTTACAACCGGTAAAGCCAGTTGCGAAAAACATACTAAAAATAAGTGTAAACCTTTAATGATTAACATTTAATAATTAATTTCAGATAGTTACTATTAAATGATTAACTACCAGTAATTATCTAATAATTAAGATTAATATTTAATAATTATTTGTTAATAATAAAATTTAAGTATTATAAAATGATATTTATGACTAATAATTAAATAATAATAATAATTAGCATTTAAAAATAATAAAATAAATAAATAATTATTAAATAATAATAAATTGATAATAAAAAACTAATGGATAATACTTAATAATCAATTTGAAATATGAATATGTTTAAATATTAAAGAAATAACAAATAATTAAATAATTAATATATTCATAATAAATAAATAAACGGTTATTGATTAATTGTATTTTGGTACAACTGGTAACGCCAATTGCGAAAAAAAAAATTTAAAAATTATTTTCCCCCCACCCTTGGTGAACATAATAACTATTAAATACAATCGTATGAAGTAATAAGTAATGTTTAATTATAACATAAAAATATTAAGTAATAATAATCTGTTAATATAAATTAATACTTTAATAATTTATCATGGTTAGTTATTAATAGTGTGTAAATTATATTAAGCAGTTATTAATCACATTTAATAATTAATAAATCTAATTAACAATAAATATTAAATAATTAACAAAACATTCATAATATTAAATAATTAATAAAACATTCATAATAATTACTAAATAATTAACTATTAGTAGTTACATAATAATCAAGATTACAATTCGACATAATTATTATTTGATAATAAAATTTAATTATTATTAAATAATTCCTGTTAAATATTAATTATCAATGATTAAGGCTAATTTTAATAATTAATCAACTTTCAAGAGGTAACGTTTATTATTTCGTATTTAATATTCAATGATTTTGATTATCAATTATATTTATTTTTTAATATTTCAAAAGATTTTTTTAATAAACATAGAAATATTCACAATTTTTAAAATATTTACAATTTTTTTAAACTTCAAAGGAAAAAAATTTACATCAATTTTTTTGAAACAAATGGCGAAGCCACTAGTCTACGCCTTGTATCCCTATAATTTACTGATAATTTTCAAATTTCAATTTTCCAGTCTTTAACTCCCTTTTTTCCTACTTAACCTACCATATAAGCAGGATACAAAACGCACAATTCAATAATTAATCCACTTAGGCGCCAACAATTTTGCTTGTTTCGTTCCCAAATTTTCATATTGCCGCGCATTCTTCCCGCTACAGCATTTCAACTCACGCTAATTTCACACATTCACACGTTTACGTCATTCTCATCTCACACTAAGTCTTCCTCTCCATACCCACTCCGCTCTCATCTTCTAAAAAAATACTAAAATCCTTGTGAAGAACTGTCGCACCCTCTATCGGCCATCCATTTCACATCTGAAAGCCACGTCAATGGAGAACGATGACTTCTCCCCACCATCAACGACAAATCAATCCTTCCCGGTTCCTCTGCTACTGGTCCGATTGCCTTTGGGATCGCACAGGCTACTCCTTAGAATCTCCTATTGCTAGATCGACGTCTACGGTAACGCCTTGACTGCTCTGACCTCGTCGATGCTTCTCTGGTCATCCTCGTCCAGATCCCCTTCTACGGTAATGCACTCGTTTACTCTTTTTGTACGTATATATTCTGATTTTTTGTATATATTATAGTGTTTATATGTATAACAATCTAAATACGAGCGTATACATCATTGTTTTATTGTTTTTTGATCTGTTTTGCAAAACGTCCTAGAAGTGTTTGAGGAAATGTATATGAGAATAGTAGACACTCGCTGCAAAATGAAACCGTATTTTTAAGTTTTGTGTGTAAAAGAACAGAGTTAATTAAAGTCTCCTTGTCCATCGGTCAGCTAATAAATATTCTGAAGGCAGTGGTGAAGAACTGGAAACTTTAAATCCTTGTGAATTGTGATGTTTGGCATGATGGTTAGGAAAACTGAGAAAAAGACTTAATTTGAATTCCTTTTTTATTGTGGTTGCTTATTTGTTAGTTGAAGCTTTGTCTTGTTAACTAATTTGTTATGTTCTCTCCTTATTAATCATTTCATGATATATGGTCAGTGATGTTATTGCTACGGATGTATCTTTCCTTTAATTTACAAGTATTTGACATATTTTTTATGTCATTTGACTATTTAACATGTTTAATATATTCAAGTGTTTTGCAAAATTAATCAATATTCTATGAAAATTCTTTTGTGAGTGACTGTTTTTCCCCTTCTGGTTAGGAATAACTAGTCTGTATGTTTTGATATGATGACCACATTCTCAATTTATTGATGCAGTATTGTTAGAAGAAAAGTGTATTCAACACGCTAAGGTCTCCTCTGAAGCTGATCTCTGTTGGTTGTTGAAATAACAAGATACAAATGTGGTACGTATTGAATTATTTCCTATTATATTTTTAAAACTACAAAACCATGTTAATTTGTCTCCCTTCACCTTTTGGCATAAAAATGTGAAGTTACACTATGTTCCTCAATATGTCAATTATTTTTTTTCTTAAGCTCTACTCAATCTCCAGCTATCCAGTTCATTATGGATGAGTGAGAAACACGGTATAAGTGTTTGACTTTCACATACATCTGCTAACATAAGTATTCTTGTTTTCGTATGGTTTTTTATCATCTAAAATACATTAAATCTATAAATAAAACAAAGAAGTGTGATATGCAGTACAAATTTAAAAGCAATTATGATTATGACCATGAATCCTGATGTGGATAGTTGATTCAAGTCACAACCACAAGGCTTACTAATGATCCAACTATTATGGAAACAGGAGCTAATTTATACTATAGCTATTATATTAATTTTTTAATTTTCATTGAAACTACAAATATTTGATCACTTAATAATAGACATATATTGCCCCACACTTATTTGCATATTCGCGGACAGGTGCATGACTCAAATATTTAAATGAGTTGGTTTCTATAGATGCCATTTGTTAATTACAACTCAAAGCGATATGACCACTCGTATGTCTTACTTACTGCAATATCAAATTACCTGAACTTTTTGTGCAATATTTTGTATTGGTTATTGTGGTCTTTGAGGCTCTCATAATCTTTAGCTTTAGCAGTCGTACAATGTAATATTTTCTCATATTGTGGAAATGTGCATGGGAGACTAGCGTAAGTATTAATATTAATATTCCAATTTCAAGTATAGTAAGGATATTAATGTTCCACTTTGTAACATTCTGATCAATAGGAACTGATAGAATGTAATTATTATACCTGAATAGCCAAGTGCATGACTCGTCACTGATTTGTGTAAATTCAACTATTTATATGACTAATCCACATTTTTCATAGTATGTTGGTTTAATGTGTACTGTTTTCATAGGTATGTGTTAACTTAGCTGTGGATCTTGAAGCTTTTCTACTAAGGCCAAATTCGGAGATGTACACCATTCAAGAGGTCGTCGGGATAACCGTGGCTTGGCACAAAGACTTTGTTTCACTAGAGTAGTATGTATTTTTTAGCTTTTAGGTGTAATGTTGGACTACATTTTGGAATTGTTGGTATGGTATGCGTTTATGTTATGTATGGATCACGTTTGTTACTAAACTTTGAATGTAACTTCAACTAATATTATGTATGGATCGCGTTTAGATTATGTGTGAATCTATTGTTTTGTCAATACCTTTTTGAATGTATGTTTATTTTTCGTAATATATCTTAATGTTATTACAGTAAATTATTGAATGTAGGTATTGGTGAATTGTTCTTGCAAAAAGACCTGTTGCAACAACTTAAGACAGTTGCAAAAGATTTTGCAACTGCCAAAAATAGTTGTAGTATCTTGTTTGTCGAATGCCTATTATACGTTTACAACTGCCATTTATTGTTGCAAAATGATCTGTTGCAACAACAAAAGCCAGTTGCGAAAAAGTATATGGCAACATTTTATTGCAACAGGCAGAAAATGTTGCAGACTTTTTACAACTCTGGCTATACCAACGGGCGCTGGCCTGTTGCAAAAGGTCTACTGCAACAGATATCGTTTGTTGCGAAAAGTGTTTTTTGTTGTAGTGAATCAAGAGATTAGACCAAGGTTTATTCTAATTAGGGTTTAGGAAATCCTAATCTTTTTCAATTCCTTTCTCCACAAAATCATTTTTTTTCTAGTAAATTTGATCATTGTAATCAATCTCTTGTACTCTTCTATTGATATTAATAAAGGTTTCTCTCTCAAAGTGGACATACACTGACAAGACGTCGGTGGGACCACTATAAATCGCTGTGTGATTTAGTTTCTCGTTATTGCTCTATTATTTGATCGGCTTGGATAAGATTGAGATTGTTTGATTGGTTGTTTTTGCACTATTAACACGATCTTGTTTTCCGCGGTATTGGGGATTTTTGACTTAAGCGGTCTTGAATCAAAATTTCTCCACAACACCTTTTCCTCCAGTGTTCGCCTTTCCCGCATCCACTTGTCCTATACGAACATCCTATCGACGTTTTCTGAGTACTTCGTTCAACCTGTGGAAACCCAATGACTGTTGGTTTCTTGCCGATGTAGTCTTATTAACTGGTTTACCTAAGTGTGTTCCGAGGTATTTACCATTAATTTTCTATTTTATTTTATCGCATATGTTATAAGTTTAATTTTTAAATTCCTATTTTTTGTGGTTACGATTTATGATTTTCGTTCAGTTTATGTATGTTGGAAGGTAATGTATTCAAAAAGTCCAACTGTAAGGGAAAACAGTAGGCAATGCTCGCTGTATAATGGGATTGAGCCATCAGTACATCCAATGGATGGGCAGTAAATATGATGATAGAAGAGTATTGACATATATTGGGAAACAATGGCTGAGTCGCGGACTAGGTCGCTTTCTTGAAGACGATTCGGCGATCTGGTCGGAGGTGCAAACCAGTTCATTCCTTCGTCGCCGCCTCTAGGGTAAAACAGCCTCTAAAACAATAACTGATTTGCTTGCTCAACAAATCAGTGCAGATTTGCACTTACTGAATTAAAATACTGCTCGAGAATTTCTGAGAGAAAATTTTAATGGCGACTGAGAGAAAAAGAGAAATTGTGGTTCGGTAGGTATTCTCGTCTGAAGCTAATGACAATATATAGGATGAGAAATAGGGTTAGGGTTTACTGATTAGTGGGCCCTTTAATGAAGGATAAGAATTTTTACCGTTGCAGAAATCTTTTCCATAAAAAAAGGTTCGAAAAAGGCTAAGTTTTATGGTCCAAAAAATATAAGTGTCTACACCAAAAAGCCCAGGCCCGGGCTCGGGCTGGGGCTCGGGCGGGGCCGAGCCGGGCCGGTCGGTGGCGCGCGCGTGTGTGGTGGTCATGATGCATGGTCTCTCTCCTCACAACAATGCATGTATTGGGAGCCCAAGGCCCCAACATGATTTCTTAGAAACAAGTATAAATGCTTGTCTCTTCTATATAATCCCATGATGTGGGACTATTCCCATATAGGAGCCATTCATACACTTGTTCAAGATTTTTAATAATTCACTTAATGTTAATAAAACATTTCCAACAATCCCCCACTTGAATTTTTAAAAATATTTTCGAGCAGTTTCTTAAAAAGCATAAGATTGTGCATAAACAAAGGTGTCTTTCGACTTAAACCTTTGCATAGTGAATAAGATTCAGTTTTTACTAGAGTGACAAGTAGTCTTGAACTCTATTCCTTTATCTATAGTGCAATCAAATAAGCCCGTGCATTTATGGCCATGCATGTCTATCCTAGTTTAGTGAATGCTCTAGAAGTTTTGCCCGCAACTCCATAGGAAACGGCCACATTTCCACATTCACAAAGGTGAGTCTATCAAGAGCACTCCTGAATGTAGGTACTCCAGTCCACATAGAGTATAGATCTCATTAAGAGTTTCTATTAACTCATCCTCTAATCACTTCAGGAATACATGCTTCTTGGTTTATTAAATAGCACGTTCAACTCATATCACTACACAACTTGTTATTACCCATTGAACCTAGTTCTTGGGATCTCCAGTCATTTAGGTCGGGTTACCATTGTGCGTGACTCAACAATCTAAGGGCAATAGTCCCATTCTTTTAGAAGAGTTATGGACTTTCTCTCTGGACAGTCCTTTCGTCAAAGGATCTGCCAAATTTTCCTCACTACGTACGTAATCCACTCTAACGGTACCTGTGGAAAGTAGTTCTCTAACCGTACTGTGCTTACGACGTATTTGTCGTCTCTTACCATTATAATAACGGTTCTGAACTTTTGCTATAGCCGCGGTACTATCGCAATGTATCAACACAACCGGTATCGGTTTTTCCTATAAAGGAATCTCAGCTAGCAGATTTCTCAAATACTCTGCCTCTTCACTGGCTGTAGCTAGTGCTATCATCTCAGACTTCATAGTAGACTGAGCCAAAATAGTCTGTTTCTTGGATTTCCAAGAAACAGCTCCTCCAGCAATGCTAAATATATAGCCATTGGTCGCTTTAGAATCATCAGATAAGGTATTCCAGTCTGCATCGGAATATCCTCAAGTACAGCTGGAAACCTTTCATAATGTAAACCAAGGTTCATGGTTCGTTTAAGGTATCTCATTACCCTTTCAATAGCTTGCTAGTGCTCTATACTAGGTCTACTGGTAAACCTGCACAATAATTCCACGACATAGGCAATGTCGGGTCTAGTACAATCAGTGGCATACCGAAGGCTGCCAATGATGCTCGCATAATCAGACTGTCTTACACCTTCAACAGTGTTCTTAAATAACTTTACACTGTGATCATATGGTGTACTTGCAGGTTTACAGTCAAAGTAATTATATTTCTTTAGTATCTTCTCAATGTAATGAGATTGAACCAAAGAAATTCCCTTTTCTGACCTAGTAATCTTAATACCAAGGATTACACTCGCCTCACCTAGATCTTTCATATCAAAATTGACACTTAATAAGGATTTAACCGAGTTTATGGCATGAATATTTGACCCAAAAATGAGTAGGTCATCTACATAAAGGCATATAATAGTGCAAATATCATTCTCAGATTTGTAATAAATGCATTTGTCACTTTCATTAACTTTAAAACCATTTGAAATGATTAAGTTATCAAATTTTTCATGCCATTGTTTAGGTGATTGTTTTAAACCATATAATGATTTATCTAATTTACATACTTTATGTTCTTGACCATGTACTACAAATCCTTCAGGTTGGTCCATATAAATTTCTTCGTCTAATTCACCGTTCAAAAAAGCAGTTTTAACATCCATTTGGTGTATAAGTAAATTATGGATGGAAGCAAGTGAGATTAAAACCCGAATGGATGTTATTCTAGTTACAGGTGAAAAGGTGTCAAAGAAATCTATATTTTATTTTTGTTTAAAACCTTTAGCTACTAGTCGTGCTTTATACTTATCTATAGTGCCATCAGGTTTTAATTTCTTTTTAAGTACCCATTTACAGCCTATAGATTTACAACCAGGGAGTAAATCTACCAAGTGTCAAGTCTTGTTGGATTCTAAAGAATCCATCTCATCATTTATAGCCTCTTGCCAAAAATTGGCATCTAAAGAAGATAAGGCCTCTTGGAGGTTTATGGGATCCTCCTCAATAGTAAAAGCACAAAAATCTGAACCGAAGTCTTTTATGGTTCTTGCTCTTTTACTTCTTCTAGGTTCAGCTTCAAAATTTTCATTAAGTTCTGTTCTAATTGGCATATTTGAGGTGCCCCCACTATTCCTTAATTTAAAAGGAAATTTAGTTTCATAAAAATCGGCATCATTTGATTCAATTATATTATGTGCATTAAGGTCATAAAATCTGTATGCTTTGTTATTAATAGCATAGCCTATAAATGCACATTCATATGCTCTACTTGCCAATTTTATTCTCTTAGGGTCTGGAATGCGAACATAAGCTAAACAACCCCAAGTTCTAAAGTATGAGACATTGGGTTTATGATTCTTTAAAATTTCATAAGGAGAAATTTTATTCTTAGATTTGGGGATTCTATTTAGAACATAGCATACAGTCAATAAAATATCCCCCCACCAATGTTTTACTGCACCAGAATTTAATAATATGGCAACTACTAGTTCGGTAAAGGTCATATTTTTCCTTTCTGCTTTACCGTTCATTTCAGGAGAATAGGGTGCAGTTCTCTCATGTACTATACCATGTTGTTTATAGAAATTCAGAATTGAATTAGATTTGTATTCTGTTCCTCTATCACTACGAAGTCTCTTAATTTTTCTATTTTCTTGATTCTCAATCTCAGTTTTGAATGTTTTAAACATGTCAAAAGTATCACTTTTATTTTTCATAAGGTATACATATGTGAAATCAGAGCAGTCATCAATAAAAGTGATAAAATAACGATGTCCATGTCTAGTCAAAGTGCCATCTAGTTCACATATGTCAGAATGAATCAAGTCTAAGGGTTCAGAAACTCTATCAACAGATTTGTGAGGTTTCTTTGTGATTTTAGCTTATGTACAGAATTCACATTTATCAAGTTCAGATTCTGTCATTTTAGGTATCATATCTAGGGTGCTCATGTTATGGATTATTCGATTATTAACATGACATAATCTAGAATGCCAGATATTAAATTCACACAACATGTAAGTAGAATTAGTCACTTTATTATATTCAACATTCAGTTTAAACATACCCTCATAAGCATAACCCTTTCCCACAAAAGTTCCCTTATAAGTTAGGGTGTACAAATCAGCCCCAATTACTTGAGTAAAACCAGCCTTATTAAGGAGGAAGCCAGAGACCAGATTCTTCCTTATTTCTGGAGTGTGCATAACATCTTTCAGAATTACAGTTTTTCCAGAGGTGAACTTGAGTTCCACATTGCTAATCCCCACAACTCTAGTGGTGTGAGAGTCTCCCAACAACACTTTCTGATTTTCAGCAGCCGTGTATGTTGAGAACATGCCACAATCATAGAAGACATGGCGAGAAGCACTAGTGTCTACCCACCAACCCTCTGATCCACCAACGAGGTGAATCTCAGTAATCATAGTCGTAAGAGGCTCCTCAGTCAGGTTAGCCTGCGGTGCAGAGCTTGGCCTGTTCCGACACTTACGTGCCATATGACCTGGTTTTCCATAGTTGTAACATAGAAACAACTGTCCAGAGTCATTCTTTTGGGCTGGTTTCTGCTGTCCTTTTGGGTTTCCTTGCGGATTCGCATTCTGTTTGTTGCGCCTGTTCTGATTCTTAAAAGATTTCTGATTTGGTTTTAGAACAGCGGGAGTTGTCTTCTTAGTACTGTTGTTATTCACAATCAGCACCTCTTCTTTCTGGTCCTGCTTGCGTGCCTCCTCCTCAATACGGAGGCGTGTAATCAAGCTCTCTAAGGAAAATTCCTTAGTCTTATGTCGCAAGACATTCTTAAAATCTTTCCAGCTTGGGGGTAATTTGTCAATGATAACAGCAATTTGAAATTGTTCGTCCAAGACCATACCTTCGGAGATGATCTCATGAGCTATTTTCTGCAGCTCATGAGACTGCATCTCTACAAATCTATCATCAGTCATCTGGCATTTTAGGTAACGGCTCACAACATATTTCTTTGCCCCTGCCTCCTCTGTATCATACTTCTTCTTCAGTGCTTCCCAGATCTCCTTTGCTGTCTTTTCATCTGAGTTATAGTAGTCATACTCAGTCCGTTCAGAATAAAGTTCTTGCATAAGTAATCCTGTTCAGTACAGGTCTGCAGTTGCTTTGACTGTTCAGTCCATGATGCCATTTTTGCTGCATCAGGCTCGTCAGGTTTATCTGGAAGCTGCGGTTTGTCAGTAGTCAGCGCAGCCACAACCTTTCTGATGGTGAGGAAGAACTCCATCTTCTGACGCCATCGTTTGAAATGCAAGCCTTCAAATCTGAATGGAGCAGCAGTCACGAGAGGGTTCTGGAAAGCAGAGGATGGAGCAGAATCGTTTAGGGTTGAGTTGGAAGCCATTGTTTCGGTTCGTCTTCAAATTGTTGGGAAACAATGGCTGAGTCACGGACTAGGTCACTTTCTTGAAGACGATTCGGCGATCTGGTCGGAGGTGCAAACCAGTTCGTTCCTTCGCCGCCGCCTCTAGGATAAAACAGCCTCTAAAACAATAACTGATTTGCTTGCACAACAAATCAGTGCAGATTTGCACTTTCTGAATTAAAATACTGCTTGAGAATTTCTAAGAGAAAATTTTAATGGCGGCTGAGGGAAAAAGATAAATTGTGATTCGGTAGGTATTCTCGTCAGAAGCTAATGACAATATATAGGACGAGAATTAGGGTTAGGGTTTACTGATTAGTGGGCCGCTTTAATGGAGGATAAGAATTTTTACCATTGCAAAAATCTTTTCCATAAAAAAAGGTTCGAAAAAGGCTAAGGTTTATGGTCCAAAAAATATAAGTGTCTACACCACAAAGCCCAAGCCCGGGCGAGGCCGAGCCGAACCGGGCCGGTCGGTCGCGCACGCATGTGTGGTGGTCATGATGCATGGTCTCCCTCCTCACAACAATGCATGTATTGGGAGCCCAAGGCCCCAACATGATTTCTTAGAAACAAGAATAAATGCTTGCCTCTTCTATATAATTCCATGATGTGAGACTATTTCCATATAGGAGCCATTCATACACTTATTCAAGATTTTTAATAATTCACTTAATGTTAATAAAACATTTCCAACAACATAAGAAAGGAAGAGGGTAAGTGGTCAGATAACTTAAATTTATCAATAAATAGAGAAATATGGTTTAACAAAAGTTGTTTGATATACTAATTCCATACATTTGATATCAAGTGAGATGTTATTAAATTTAGTAGTACATTATCTACAGATCAGACTAATATCACCTTAGAATGCTCAAAACAAATAAGGTATATAGAAAATTCCATGGTAAAGCATTCAAGACCTTTAATGTATGAATAAGCTAATGGTTCAAAGATTTGAGTAAAGGCTATTTTTCGCCTCACAGTGAGTTCGACATTAAGGTAACAGACTATTGAAGGATGACGGTCAATATAAAATATTTAGGCAGAAGTGAAGTGTAAAGCATCTCCACAAGAAAAAATCAGTTTATAAACACTAACAAATTTAAAGCTTTGTTACGATGCAACTGAATTGTACAGCGTAAATCAACAGTCTATGATCTATCATGTTTATTGCTATATGTATACATCAACAATTCTTTAATTTGGACATCTTTTACCACATATCGATTAGCATGTAGGACATGATTATCATCTACTGATATAGGAATAAATGATGTATGACAGTGGTGATGCATCATCCAAGTAAATCACTTTGATCAAGCTTTCCAGATTCATGATCCATCATTAAAAATGAAAAACAAAATATCTTCAAATAATAGAGAAAAACACCAGAATCATTTGATTCAACGTATATCATTTTCAGTATGTAATTTAATGTAAATTCTAACAAATGGTAGATGTACTTTATAGTAAGCAAAATATAGTAAGGCAAATTAGATTATATTAATCAAAATTTAAGGAGACCTTAACCTTTGACAAAATAATAGTTTCTAGGTTTAAATGCAGTCGAACGAATCATAGTTTAAGCAAACCACATTATATTGTTGCATCCCCTTCAAAAATATAAATAAAAAAAATTGATGATTAATATCAGATATAAAATTAATCTTGAAATATTGCACCACCATGTAATGTATTCTTTTCTTCTAATTGTGGGAAACAGCCAACATAGAAAAATTGTACCAAATATGTAAGTATTCGGTTATTTATTCATTTCACTCCTGAATATCCAAACAATAGATGTTAAGAAATGGTATTATGCTCCTGAAGTTTTTGTTGCAACTGGTCAAACTAGGCATGATTTTGACTAGAAGACGTATGTTTTAAGTTTATAATTTTTTTGGGATTACCACGGGCAAAAGCATTATTTGAACTAAATGCATAAAGAAACTGTATTTACATTATGACTGCAATATGATGATGAGTTAGGTAAACATATGCGTTAATGTTATCATAAAAAAAACTAAAGAAGTTAATAGTATTTCTGTTTTTCTGTTTTTCCATCAGTATATCAAGTGTTGTAGATTCGCCATTCAACAAACAAATATATCGTTAGAGAGCTGTTAAATTTGGTATACCTTTCAACT
Source organism: Allium sativum (assembly GCA_030737875.1). Classification (NCBI taxonomy): domain Eukaryota; kingdom Viridiplantae; phylum Streptophyta; class Magnoliopsida; order Asparagales; family Amaryllidaceae; genus Allium; species Allium sativum. The sequence continues at coordinate 747,589,503 of CM060912.1, forward strand.
TCATTTTAGTTTACCATCATTCTTTCAGTTAACAATTTCATATATTAATTCTCATTTTATTGTATTTATGTATATTTATAAAGGACGTATGGAACACCTGGTGAAACTCCGTATTTTTCTTCAATTTTTATGGTGTTTTCTCTACACATGTTACATTATTCTAGAAATTTTATTCCATTTTGTTTTTGCTTTCGGTGCACCAGTTTCACAGTTAGATTTACAAGTACCATGTTTCATTATATTGCTTTTTTTAGTCTAACTATACCACTGTGGGTAGTATTAGTTTCCATGCAAAATTGATGCCTTCAAGCAGTTTGACATCAAATTAACAGACTGTTAATGAATGCTACTAAGATCTTCAGGTATTATCCCAAATAATGATATCTAGAAATATTGATTAGAAAATTAAAATTAGGCATTAAATCTTGATTAACATATTTTGTAAACAAAGAAATCTAATGAATTAGTCAAATTGGCTGTCATGCATTTCGGACCTTACTGACTTAAGCATAATTTAACTTTTTACAACATTTGAAAATTTTATGGTTTTATTTACACATAAGGCATGATTGAATTTCTTTAAGGAGATTTTAAATTTTTACACGTTTATGACTATTTTAGCACATATGGAATGTTCTGCTTTCATGAAGTATTTAATTGCATTGGGCTTTGGTTACCCAATGATTGGCTTTTTTCTGTTTTATCACACAGTGAAATGAATCTCACTTATTGCTTTAGTCTTATTTTAATACATTAGAATGTTATTTTTAATTTTGTTTCCTTTATATGGTGTAATGCTTTTATAGCAATGTGGTAGGTACCTGACATTTTTATTGTATATACAAGGGAAAAATTTGGAATTTTGTATTTCAAACAGCAAGAAAAACTCATGGATAATATTACATAAATGGCATTGTTAAAATTTGACTAAAATATTGGATTACCAGCATAGTTGAATAATTTCCTTTTTTGTGTGGTCTGAAGTTATATTAAAACCTATCCATTAGTTTGTCTTACTCCCTGATACACATGCATATATGTGTGTGTGTATATATATATATATATATATATATATATCCCAACAAGTTATATTTTACCTTATTTCTACTGTATTTGCTTGATGCTCTAATTTCTATTCCTGCCATTATAATTTTGGAATTAGGATCGTGCGTTGGTGTAATTGCCTAACTTTTTTATTCCTGTATTCAATAAGAAACTGGAATTAAATGTTCATATGACTATTTATTTATTTATATGTGGGTATTTATTTATGCTGCCTAATTGAATTTCACAAGCCAAATAACCGACTGTGCTTAAGTTATCCTTCTATCAATTTTTACCATAAAGAGAGGGATAACAAGTATTGGCATTCAACATTCCAAATTGATGCAGGTCAAAATGGCTCATTTGGCTTTTAGCATTTTTTTATAATCTGGGAAAACTAATTGTAGGCTTTTATACATTTGTTTGCTTTTGATTTTAATATTGAAAATGACTATTTTAAGAAAGAGAATGAAAAGAAGGATTCGGCCTTCCCATTTAAAGTGAAGCATATTTTTTCATCTTTTTTTTTTTCGTTTAGTTTATGATTAGACAATGTTTTAGTTCATATGTTTTATGTTATTTTTATATTCTGAGTACCATTTATGTCATCCTTCATATTAATTGCTATGATTGTGCCATAAGCACCAGATCTTACTCTCTTTAAGTTAATGCACTAATCCTATTAATTGTTGTAAGTTGGATCCATATGAGGTATTTGTTAGTACTTTTGCAATTACACAATTGTATTACAAACAGACAGCAACAACAATCAACGTTAATCAATTATGCCACAATTGTCACGTCAAACTGTGTGTACAATAATCACAGAAAGCGTAACCGAACTGTGCACAAGACCGAAGATAAAAAGAAAGAGTTATGTTTCAGTAATGTTCGAGTCCAGAAGTTTTCTGTTTCCTTGAAACAATATTGCCGTCGCATGCACCAATCGACATTGTTGCAATTTGTTTCCCAGGATAAAATGGACCAACTCCGTTGCGTAGTGCGAGCAAACGGAGCTCTGACGAACTGAAGTTGATTATAGAAACCAGATCAGATGATTACTTTGAAGAAGAAGATGAAGTAATACAAGCAGAAAAAGTGAATTCTGTCTTGTTTTGGGCAGCGTATATATAGGCAAGGAGTAGTGCCTGTTCGCATGCATTAGTAACCGTCAGAATAGGAAAGGTTGCGACCCTTTAACCGTCCGGTCATTAATATGCGTCTGTTGAGAATTCAAATGGTTGTCTTTATTCAGCTAACAGACATTCCTTTCGAATTCTGAACTGAACGGACACACCTTTAAAATTTTGGGAAGGCCCAAGGCCCTTATCTTTGACATTTTAATGTATTATTATGTCATGGTCAAGCCTACATCCTCTTATCATCCCTCTCCTTTCTATTTTACATAAGCCTATTTGGCTTCTAATATATTAGGAGAGATTGTGCTAATATTTCTATGATGTGGGACTTTAAATGTTGCTATCTCTTCTTCTTCCTTATCTCTTCTTCTTCCTACTTTCCCTTTTTTTTTTTTGCTCATTCATTTCCAACAATCCCCCACATGAATGAGCAGTTGATCTTAGTTTCTCGAATCATTTATCGCATCGGTTAAAGTAGCACATAGGCTTTGAACTTTCCTAATGATTACATATTTGAATCACAGGCGAATCAGTAGACATAGACTATCCTTGAACTGTAATCCTTTTGTGTAATTCCAAAGTAGATAACACGCGATAAATGTTTCTTATAACCCTTCATTCTCTGTATGTGTTCGATTTTGCCTTGAACACCAACCTGATCTCATAAGTGCTTAGAGAATTTGGCATCATAATTCTCTTTGAATCGGCGCCTTCGCACTTACGTAGGTGATTCTGTAAAGGGCATTCTCTAATTCCTCAAATACAGACATCATTAAAAGTACTCATACTTATCCTTATTCAACATATATTGCACTGACTTATCATAGGAGTGGTTTGTGTGTAACAGTGCCATCAAGTTTCTCATAAACTTCGTTGCCCCTTTGAACCTAGATCTTGGGATCTCCAGTCAACTAGGTGGGGTTTCCATTTTAGAAAATCCTTTAGTCTGTAGACCTTAGCCCCATTCTTTCGATAAGGTTTGAACTTTCTCTCTTAGCAAGCCTTTTGTAAGTGGATCCGCTAATTTATCTTTAGATCGAATGTAATCTATTGTGATAACCTCATTAGAGAGAAGTTGTCTTATCGTTTTATGTCTACAACGAATATCCCTAGATTTACCATTGTATATGTACTATTAGCCCTTCCAATAGCTGATTGACTATCACAATGTATACATATTGGAGGCATAGATTTGCTCCAATTAGGAATGTCTTCAAGAAGCTTCGAATCCATTATGCTTCTTATGTAGTCTTATCTAGTGCAATAAACTCTGATTCTATCGTAGATCTAGCGATACAAGTCTGTTTGGATGATTTCCATGAAATTGCTCCATTTCCTAATGTGAACACGTATCCACTTGTAGACTTTGTATCATTTGATCCAGTGATCTAATTTGCATCACTGTATCCTTCCACTATTGAAGGATAGTTTGTATAGTATAGACCATAACTCTGTGTATACTTTAGATATCCTAGAACTCTGATTATCGCTTTCCAATGATGTTTACCTGGATTGCTGGTAAATCTACTTGGTTTGCTTACAGCATAAGCGATATCAGGCCTAGTACAGTTCATAACATACATGATACTTCCTAGTATGCGAGAGTACTCCAATTGGTAAATATCATCACCAGTGTTCTTTACCCAATTTTGGTTCATATCTACTAGTGATTTTGCAATAATTACATTATATTGCTTGAATTTCTCAAGTATTTTGGTGATGTAATGCGATTGGGATAATGCATATCCCTGTGGTGTTCTCAGAATTTTTACACCCAATATCACATCAGCCAGTCGTAGGTCTTTCATATCAAATCTAGAGAATAACATATCCTTTGTAGATGTTATTATGACCTTGTTATTGCCTAGGATCAATAGGTCATCAACATAAAGACAAACAATGACATATCCAATATGTGTATGTTTTATGTACACACCTTTATCGTGAATCCATTTGATAACATAGTATTATCAAACTTCTCATGCCACTGTTTTGGAACTTGCTTAAGGCCATAATGTGATTTTACCAGTTTGCAAACTTTATGCTCTTTTTCTGAGCTTAGAAATCCTTCGGTTGTTTCATATAGATTTTGTCCTCTAGTTCGCCATTTAAGAATGCAGTTTTAACATCCATTTGATGTATTTCCAAGTCATGTACGGATGCAATTGCAATGAGCATTCTAATTGATGTGATCCTCGTTACAGGTGAATATGTATCGAAATAGTCCAGGTCTTCTTTTTGTCTAAATCCTTGGACTACCAGACGAGCTTTGTACTTGTCTATTGAACCATCAGGTTTCACTTTCCTTTTAAGTATCCATTTATTACCTAAGGCCTTACATCCTTGAGGTAAATCAACCAGTTCCCATGTATGATTGGACATAATGGATTCAGTCTCATTGTTAATTGTCTCCTTCCAATAAGGGGCATCGCTGGAAGACATAGCTTGTTTATATGTCAATGGATCATCTTCTAACAAAAATGTATAGAAGTCCGGTCCAAAGGTTCTTAAAGTCCTTGACCTTTTACTTTTTCTTGGTACCTCCATTTGCTGCTCAACACTACTTTGCTGAGTGTTATTTTGTTCAACATCCTCAATAGAATAAGGAACTTCATCTTCCCTTGGTCTCTTAGGTGCATGATTTTCAGTACCATGTTTCAAGGGAAATACATGTTCGAAAAATCTAGCATTTCTCGACTCAATGATGGTATTTTCATGAATATCATCAATTTCAGATTTGTGTACCAAAAATCGATATGCAGCACTGTTTTGTGCATATCCAATGAATACACAATCAACAGTTTTTGGTCCAATTTTGACCTTCTTTGGTTTTGGTACCTCTACTTTGGAAAGACACCCCCACACTTTTAGGTATTTATAGGATGGTGGTCTGTTTTTCCAAATTTCATGAGGAGTTTTAGATGTTTTCTTTCGAGGTATTTTATTTAAAATATGATTTGCCGAAAGAATAGCTTCCCCCCAAGAATTATCTGGCAAGCCGGAGCTAATTAGTAAGACATTCATCATTTGTTTAAGAGTTATATTTTTCCGTTCGGCTATACCGTTGGATTGAGGTGAATACGGAGCTGTAGTTTGATGTATAATTCCATGCTCAGCATAGAATTCCTCAAATGGAGACTCGTATTCTCCTCCTCTATCACTTCTTAAAGATTTTATTTTCTTGTTGAGTTGATTCTCAACTTTTGCCTTATATTGTTTAAACATTTCAAATGCTTCGTCCTTACTTCTGAGGATATATATATATATATATATGACAGTATCTGGTACAATCATCAATGAATGTAATAAAGTACTTTTTTCCACCTCTAGTTTGACACATTTTCAAATCGCGTACATCGGTATGTATTAAGTCTAGAGGTTCAGTATCTCATTCAACATGATGAAACGGGGTTCTTGTCAATTTTTCTTTTGCACAAACTTGACATTTATAGTTTGAATCTATATTGCATTTTGGTATAAATTCTAGATTAATCAATTTTAGCAATGTATCAAAATTTACATGCCCTAATCTAGAATGTCATATGTTAGAAGATTCAACAATATAAGCAAAAGATTCATTTTCATTCATTTTAGTGCGTGGTACAATAGTGGTTACATTTGCTTTAAACAAACCATCACACACATATCCTCTTCCAACATACACTCCATTCTTGGGAAGCACAAATTTATCAGCTTCAAAGGTCAATTTGAAGTCATGCTTGCTCAGTAATGATCATGAAACCAGGTTCTTGCGAATTTCTGGAACATGGAGAACATCATTTAAAGTTAGTTCCTTTCCAGAAGTCAGTTTCAACACAACTTTTCCTTTGCCTTCGACCTTTGAAGTAGAAGAATTGCCCATAAAAAGTTGTTCAGCATCAGTTGCAGTTTTATAGGTTGTAAACATCCACTTGTTAGCACATATGTGTCGAGTGGCTCCAGTGTCTACAAACCATTCCATTGAATTACCAACAGGTTGCATTCTGATATTATTGCACATAAATCAAGATCAGAAATGTCTTTCGAAAACATCAGCCGTATTTGCTTCTAACTTCTTCTTTTTAGGTGCACGACATTCGGCTGCTTTGTGCCCCTTCTTTCCGCAGTTGTGGCAAGAACCCAGAAATTTCTTTGACTTCTTAAGAGCATTCTCCCTTTTTCTTTTGTTAGTCTTGTCTGACTCAACAACATTTGCTTTGGCAGCAATATTCTGAGAAATCTTTTTCTCAGAATTTCTGTTATCTTCCTCAATGCGTAGCCGAGCTATGAGATCTTCCATTGTCATGTCCTTACATTTATGCTTAAGGTAATTTTTGAAGGCCGTTCCAAGAAGGAGGCAATTTCTCAATAGTTGCAGCAACTTGAAAAGTCTTGCTAAGAGTCGTCTTTTCATCTTCTAATTGACGGATGATAAGTTGTAGTTCTTGAGCTTGACTTATCACCGTCTTTGAGTCAACCATTTTGAAGTATAGAAATTTTCCAACAATGAATTTCTTCATGCCTGCATCTTCAGTTTTGTACTTTTTCTCCAGAGCCAACCAGAGTTGTTTGGACGTTGCAAAAGTACAGTAGACATTGTAGAGGCTATCATCTAGACCATTCAGAATATAATATTTGCACATGAAATCTGAGTTTGTCCAGATATTGTGTGCCTCTACTTTAGTAGCGTCAGGTTCGAGTTCGTCTACCAAAGGAGCCTCTTCAGTCAGAAACTTAGCAAGGCTTAATGTTGTTAAAAAAACAACATTTTATGTTGCCAGCGCTCGAAATTGATTCTATTGAACTTCTCTGTCCTTTCGCCATGAGACAGAGCCATTGTTGGTAGCACAGGCGCTGGCTGAGCAGTTTTCACCGTCTGAATCGGTGCAGAATCAGTGCTGCTGTTTTTCGTCATCTGCAACAAAAATATTGTTTCAAGATTGTTAGTACTTGTGTAATTACACAATTGTATTACAAACAGACAGCAACAACAATCAACATTGATCAATTATGACACAATTGTCATGTCAAACTGTGTGTACAATAATCACAGAAAGCGTAACCGATCTGTGCACAAGACTGAAGATAAAAAGAAAGTGTTATGTTTCAGTAATGTTCGAGTCCAGAAGTTTTCTGTTTCCTTGAAATAATATTTCCGTCGCATGCACCAATCGACGTTGTTGCAATTTGTTTCCCAGGATAAAACTGACCAACTCCGTTGCGTAGTGCCAGCAAACGGAGCTCTGACGAACTGAAGTTGATTATAGAAACCAGATCAGAGGATTACTTTGAAGAAGAAGATGAAGTTATGCAAGCAGAAAAAAGTGAATTCTGTCTTGTTTTGGGTAGTGTATATATAGGCAAGGAGGAGTGCCTGTTCGCATGCATTAGTAACCGTCAGAATAGGAAAGGTTGCGCCTTTAACCGCCAGGTTATTAATATGCATCTGTTGAGAATTCAAATGGTTGTCTTTATTCAGCTAACAGACATTCCTTTCGAATTCTGGACTGAACGGACACACCTTTAAAATTTTGGGAAAAAATATTCTCATGTCAGTGCACTAGCCCAATCAGCAACCGTCGGCCATATCCAATCAAGAGACCCCAAGAGCCCCAAGGCCCTTATCTTTGACATTTTAATGTATTATTATGTCATGGCCAAGCCCACATCCTCATATCATCCCTCTCCTTTCTATTTTACATAAGCCTATTTGGCTTCTAATATATTAGGAGAGATTATGCTAATATTTCTATGATGTGGGACTTTAAATGTTGCTATCTCTTCTTCTTCCTTATCTCTTCTTCTTCCTACTTTCCCCTTTTTTTTGCTTATTCATTTCCAACAATCCCGCATATGAATGAGCAGTTGATCTTAGTTTCACGAATCATTTATCGCATCAGTTAAAGTAACACATAGGCCTTGAACTTTCCTAGTGATTACCGATTTGAATCACAGGCGAATCAGTAGACATAGACTGTCCTTGAACTGTAAGCCCTTTGTGTAATCCCAAAGTAGATAACACGCGATAAATGTTTCTTATAACCCTTCGTTCTCTGTATGTGTTCATTTTTGCCTTGAACACCTACCTGATCTCATAAGTTGTTAACCAGCTGAAAGCTTATATAAGCATTTTGACAAACATGACAAGGGTTACATCAGACCTTGGACAGCACTGGTGGTCGGTCAAAGCATCACCTCCCTCTGGTCGAGCAGAAAGCCCCCATGATGGTCGGTCGATCTCCATTCAACCTGATCGTTCACTTCTGCTGTACTTTGGAGCGAGCTGTCTTCATCAAGGAAGAGCAAAACTGAGCGGTCGAGTTCATTAGCACCCTGGTCGGTACTGGAACCTCACCACCTAGTCAGTCAGGAGACAAGCTCCACCTGATCGGTCTGCTCGCTAGCGACCTGGACGGTCTGCTCTCCAAAGACCTGGTCGGTCTGCTAACCAACATCCTGGTCGGTCAAACAAAGCATGTTGGCTAGGATGAACAGCTACCATCTGGTCGGTTCCAAGCTTCCACCTCGTCAGACTTGAGCTCCAGGCATTGATCGGTCTTAAGAGGAGCACCTGCTGGTCGGTCGCCCCTTTGCAACTGGTCGTTCAAGCTTCAAGTGTTGGTCGGCTCCAAACATCTGAAGAGAGAAAGCTTGAGCGATCTTGATTTGAACGAGCAGGTTAAAGTAATATAAGAAAGGATGGCAATCTTGTAATTGATGTTCCCCATTTTGCACAGTAAACATATAAAGTATAAAAGGGATGGCACCCATTGTAATTATAGATCCCTTAAAGTGCTAGAAGACAAACAAGGGAAAGGAAGCTTAGCTGGCATAGGTTGTTGGAATTAAAGTATGGCATCACGTGAAAGTATGCGGAGGTAGCAATTCCTGGTCGGTCATTCCTTGATCGCTCCGAATGTTGCTCGCCCTAAACGCTGATCGCTCCAACTCCTGCTTGATGCCAACCAAGCGCCAACTCGTCGCCAACCCAACGCCAACCATACACCATATATTTACAAGCCTGCCACTACCCCTTATAGCCAACTATAAATACCCCCTTTTCTCCACACTTCAGAAAGAGGATTCGAACACCCCGAAGGGCTGCTAAAATCATTTCTCCAAGCTTAAGCTTCATCCATGGAAATCCATTCAAGCTCCACTTAAGCAACACAAGTCCCCATTGAATTCTCTCTAGAAACTTGGATCTACTATCAAAATGCTATGGAATCGAAGAGATCTACCTCTAAAGTGAAGCATTGAAGGCTTTTCATCCATTTCAATCAATACTTGGGGAGATCTAACCGATCCACTAGCTAATTCAAGTGCAATTCACATCAAAGAGGGAGAAATGAGAGATTCATTGTAAATTGAGGGAGATTTGTATGGCATTGTACTTGGAATCATGAAAGTGATAATGGAAAATGTTTGCATAGTGGACGTAGGTCACGTTTGACCGAACCACTCTAAAAATTGTGTGTTCCTCTCTCTTATTGCTTTGTTTTTGCGAATTGCGGTTTCACATTTCTTCATACATGCTTTTATAGTGTCTCTCCCCTAATTTGGAAACGTGCTTTCTTAGCACCTTGCCACTGAACGGGCGACGCACTTTTCAAAGCATCGTATTTGGTGTTTGATCATATTTTGATTAAAACATTAGGCGCCCACCGTGGGGCCGCATTCGTACTTCTCCCAAACTCGACAAGGTTAAGAACTTTGCACGTAAGATCTAGGCTTGCTTCAACCATAGAACTCGCAAATCTCAGATCTGGGCCAATCGACGAGCTATCTTCCAAAGTCAAATCCATGTCCGAGATAATGGCTAAGTCCAAGAAAACCGAAAGTAAAACCGTTGGAGAAAACGACAACAACGACGACGTCAACAATGTTGCTAACAACGGAGCTACACCTCTTACCAACCACTTCGAGATTGGTCAAAATTCCATAACCGGAGCTGGAGTAACAAGGGTCGAGCTAGACGTCGTTGTCGCTAATCTACACCAATAGATGGAAACTTCCAATAAAGCCTTGTTGGATGCTAATAAAACCCTTGTGGGTGCTAATCAAGCTTTGATGGAGAAGGTGAGCGCTCTTCTAAACGCTCAAACCAATCCCGTTCCTCCTCAAAGGGCTCATGTCAACCTTGAGGGAAACACAAATTCATCAACTTCCGATCATTATCGAAATGATAACATTGAAGGGTTCAACGGAGCCGACATTCATGCTTCCAAGCTGAAAGCCAAAAGCATTTCCAATCGAGATGCCCGGCGAGTCGCAAGTCCTGAAAGGGGAGCACCTTCCCTTGCTGAAGGAAAAGGACCCATACACTCTAATCGCGATCAAGCATCCGGAAAGGAAATCGAGTTCCGCTCTCCCAAGCGACACTACTCAAAAGGGGACATCGAGGACGTGGTGAAGCGGATGATGAAAGACGGCCTAACCCGCAAAGATAGCGAAAGGGAATGGGATTTTTCTCCGAGCAGAAACCCATTCACCAGGAGAATTCGCAAAGCTGAGCTTCCGAAAAAGTTCGCACATCCCACCTTGCCTCCATACGATGGGACTGCTGATCCAAATCACTTCCTATACAGATTTGAGTGGCACATGAATGTGGCTAAAGCGACGGATGAGATTAAGTGCTTGTGCTTCCCGCTCTATCTAGAAAGCGTCGCATCGCTATGGTTTACAAGGCTCCCGCCCAAATCCATCGATCGCTTTGATGATTTGACTCATAAGTTCAAAGAGCATTTCAGGTTGCAGGCCACAAAAGCTAAGGATGTCATCTCCCTCACATCAATGAAGCAGAATCCTGGAGAGTCAGTTAAAGCTTTCCTCAAGAGGTTCAATACCGCTTTAACTGAAGTAGGGAATCCTGACCCCCGCATGATCTTAGCATCTCTAATCGGCGCTATAGACAAGAATAGCGAATTCGGTCGATGGATCAAAATGAAGGAGCCGAACACGCTGGAAAAGTTCCAGAAGAAAGCCGAGGAGTATATGAGAGTGGGAGATCATCCTGTGCTTCATCAGACTGTTGATCCTCCCAAAAGCACTGACATCCAGCTTAATCAGCACGATATCCAGGGGCAGAAACGAGCCAATGATGGGAAAAACAGCAAGGAAAACAAGAAGTTTCGCTTCTACAACCCATCAGAACTCACTCCTCTGAATGATACCATAGAAAACATTTTCCTTGCCACCAAGGATACCGAGCACTATCCGGAGCCACCAAAGTTCAAGGTTACACAGAAAACTCTGGACTTTGGAAAGTACTGTTGACTCCACAAGCTGCCGGGTCATGATACAAATGAATGCAGAATTCTCCAAAGCATAATTGAGGAAATGATTCAGAATGGCAAACTATAACAGTACATCAAGAATCTACAATCCTCAAATGCCGCTCAGACTCCTCAGGGGCAAGGCTCTCCCTTGGTTCAACCCAATAACAGGCCAATCATCAGCTGAGGGCTGATGGGAATCTCATTTCAACAACTCGAAATAAGCGATCATCATCGCCTTTCCTTACTTACTGCTTTGTTACTTGCTTTACTTTACATCTTGCTTTCTGTTACATTCAGAACTTCTTGTAAAAAACTTGTAATATTGCATAAGGATTGTACTGAACAATATCTCTATGGATAAAGTCCTGCATACTTGTGTGAATCTCTTACTTACAAGATCTTCGTTAATTCAAGACTTGCTAAAAGACGATTCTCTATTACAGGTTATAGGACAAATGCTCGCTTCCTCGAAACCCGATGCACTATGGCGAACTCCACAACACTTATTCAAGCATGGGATGCACAAAGTGTCAACACATCTAAGTGCGATCATAAAAACACCATCTTGAAGGGTGGTTAGAAGGGATGGCCAAAGATGAGACGGTGGAGAGGTCAACAAGCATATCTAAAATCAACGCCGTAGGTTGTAAGTTCCAAGGGTGCAACTTGCGCTCAATCATGAACACTTGCCATGATCAAGTGCTTCCAGTACAAGGCCAATGTTCGCTCCACGGAATGACGCAAACCCCGCAAATCCCAAAAGAGCACGACTTCTCAATCCGGTTGCAATTGCTTATCACAACTAAGCACATCCAACGCGACTGTTAAAGTCTACCTCATGGGTTCCAAGCTTCACAAAAAAGGGCAGATCCCTGACAGCTTGATTAAGTCCCTGTCTCCTGATGTGGTGCAATTCACAAGCATGGATCACCCGATACATCAAGAGGGCTCACCAGGTCGAGGACCCATAGCGGAACAACCGACTTCATAAGTCGCAGCTTCTTTAGCGAGGTCCCGCAAGCGTTGACCACACGATTCATCGAGGTGACTCACTAAGTTGAACAACCCATGAAGGAACAAGCGACTACTTATGGCCCAGATTCCTAAATCGAGATCGTTTGCCATGCCAAAGCATCCAGTAAAGGAACTGGCGTCTGTCCCACGGATTCAAATATAAGACCTCCCATGTGGGGGCACAAAAAAGTCTAGCCTCTCTTCGTGAGAGCAACGACGAAAGACCTCCCCATGCGGGGGCATAAAAAAGTCTAGCCCCTCTTCGTGAGAGCAATGGCGAAAGACCTCCCCATGCGGGGGCATAAAAAAGTCTAGCCCCTCTTCGTGATAGCAACGTCGAAAGACCTCCCCATGCGGGGGCATAAAAAAGTCTAGCCCCTCTTCGTGAGAGCAACGACGAAAGTCCTCCCCATGCGGGGGCATCAAATCCCAAGTCCTCCTCTAGCGGGGGCATCCAACATAAAGTCCTCCCCTAGCGGAGGCATCAAATCCCAAGTCCTCCCCTAGCGGGGGCATCCAACATAAAGTCCTCCCCTAGCAGGGGGCATCAAACCCAAAGTCCTCCCCTGGCGGGGGCACCTTACATAAGACCTTTTCAAGCAAAGGCAGAAAGATACAATGACTTCTCCAAGTAGAAGTCCCCAAATTAATTGATCAAATTCAAAATTCTGATCCATCCAATGGCCACAATCGCCTTGGCATCAGAAGCACAAAGCAAAGTATTGATCCGATCAGGTACACGTTTCATAAAACGTAAACCGTCATATGAGATCACGTAATTCATTGCAAAGGTGTAACTTGAAATCTGCAATTCAGAACTCAAGCGCCATTGTGAATTCAAACTCGAATACCATGTCTATGCAAACAGCGTTTGACAAATCATAACTGTTAAATAAAGCAGTTCTGCATAGATATGACATTCAATTTATTATACATCATTCATTAATGATTAACTAACATGTCATTGATGTGGACGATCAATAACAACGTATAAGTCCAAACTCGTGCAAGTTCTTGTCTTCATTATAGAACAGGTGTTACGAAGCACAAAGTCCAGTCAAAAAGTTCAAATTTGGATCGTCTGGAATTAACGAGTCAAAGCAAGATTTGCTATAGCAAACAAAATGCTACGACCGAATTCCAACGCAGACCATGATAGCAACGCTCTTTTCGAAGCCCACATTTCTCGCAAGCAAAAAATACAAGCTTCGAGGGGCAAATGTTAACCAGCTGAAAGCTTATATAAGCATTTTGACAAACATGACAAGGGTTACATCAGACCTTGGACAGCACTAGTGGTCGGTCAAAGCATCACCTCCCTCTGGTCGAGCAGAAAGCCCCCATGCTGGTCGGTCGATCTCCATTCAACCTGATCGTTCACTTCTGCTGTACTTTGGAGCGAGCTGTCTTCATCAAGGAAGAGCAAAACTGAGCGGTCGAGTTCATTAGCACCCTGGTCGGTACTGGAACCTCACCACCTAGTCAGTCAGGAGACAAGCTCCACCTGATCGGTCTGCTCGCTAGCGACCTGGACGGTCTGCTCTCCAAAGACCTGGTCGGTCTGCTAACCAACATCCTGGTCGGTCAAACAAAGCATGTTGGCTAGGATGAACAGCTACCATCTGGTCGGTTCCAAGCTTCCACCTCGTCAGACTTGAGCTCCAGGCATTGATCGGTCTTAAGAGGAGCACCTGCTGGTCGGTCGCCCCTTTGCAACTGGTCGTTCAAGCTTCAAGTGTTGGTCGGCTCCAAACATCTGAAGAGAGAAAGCTTGAGCGATCTTGATTTGAACGAGCAGGTTAAAGTAATATAAGAAAGGATGGCAATCTTGTAATTGATGTTCCCCATTTTGCACAGTAAACATATAAAGTATAAAAGGGATGGCACCCATTGTAATTATAGATCCCTTAAAGTGCTAGAAGACAAACAAGGGAAAGGAAGCTTAGCTGGCATAGGTTGTTGGAATTAAAGTATGGCATCACGTGAAAGTATGCGGAGGTAGCAATTCCTGGTCGGTCATTCCTTGATCGCTCCGAATGCTGCTCTCCCTAAATGCTGATCGCTCCAACTCCTGCTTGATGCCAACCAAGCGCCAACTCGTCGCCAACCCAATACCAACCATACACCATATATTTACAAGCCTGCCACTACCCCTTATAGCCAACTATAAATAACCCCTTTTCTCCACACTTCAGAAAGAGGATTAGAACACCCCGAAGGGCTGCTAAAATCATTTCTCCAAGATTAAGCTTCATCCATGGAAATCCATTCAAGCTCCACTTAAGCAACACAAGTCCCCATTGAATTCTCTCTAGAAACTTGGATTTACTATCAAAATGCTATGGAATCGAAGAGATCTACCTCTAAAGTGAAGCATTGAAGGCTTTTCATCCATTTCAATCAATACTTGGGGAGATCTAACCGATCCACTAGCAAATTCAAGTGCGATTCACATCAAAGAGGGAGAAATGAGAGATTCATTGTAAATTGAGGGAGATTTGTATGGCATTGTACTTGGAATCATGAAAGTGATAATGGAAAATGTTTGCATAGTGGACGTTGGTCACGTTTGACCGAACCACTCTAAAAATTGTGTGTTCCTCTCTCTTATTGCTTTGTTTTTGCGAATTGCGGTCTCACAATTCTTCATACATGCTTTTTATAGTGTCTCTCCCCTAATTTGGAAACGTGCTTTCTTAGCACCTTGCCACTGAACGGGCGACGCACTTTTCAAAGCATCGTATTTGGTGTTTGATCATATTTTGATTAAAACATAAGTGCTTAGAGAATTTGGCCTCATAATTCTCTTTGAATCGGCGCCTTCGCACTTACGTAGGTGATTCTGTAAAGAGAATTCTCTAATTCCTCAAATACAGACATCATTAAAAGTACTCATACTTATCCTTATTCAACATATATTGCACTGACTTATCATAGGAATGGTTTGTGTGTAACAGTGCCATCAAGTTTCTCTTAAACTTCATTGTCCCTTTGAACCTATATCTTGAGATCTCCAGTCAACTAGGTGGGGTTTCCATTTTAGAAAAACCTTTAGTCTGTAGGCCTTAGCCCCATTCCTTTCGATAAGGTTTGAACTTTCTCTCTTAGCAAGCCTTTTGTAAGTGGATCCGCTAAGTTATCTTTAGATCGAATGTATTCTATTGTGATAACCTCATTAGAGAGAAGTTGTCTTATCGTTTTATGTCTACGACGAATATGCCTAGATTTACCATTGTATAGTATACTATTAGACCTTCCAATAGCTGATTGACTATCACAATGTATACATATTGGAGGCATAGGTTTGCTCCAATTAGGAATGTCTTCCAAGAAGCTTCGAATCCACTCTGCATCTTATGCAATCTTATCTAGTGCAATAAACTCTGATTCCATCGTAGATCTAGTGATACAAGTCTGTTTGGATGATTTCCATGAAATTGCTCCATTTCCTAATTTGAACACATATCCACTTGTAGACTTTGTATCATTTGATCCAGTGATCTAATTTGCATCACTGTATCCTTCCACTATTGAAGGATAGTTTGTATAGTATAGACCATAACTCTGTGTATACTTTAGATATCCTAGAACTCTGATTATCGCTTTCCAATGATGTTTACCAGGATTGCTGGTAAATCTACTTAGTTTGCTTACAGCATAAGCGATATCAGGCCTACTACAGTTCATAACATACATGATACTTCCTAGTATGCGAGAGTACTCCAATTGGTAAATATCATCACCAGTGTTCTTTACCCAATTTTGGTTCATATCTACTGGTGATTTTGCAATAATTACATTATATTGCTTGAATTTCTCAAGTATTTTGGTGATGTAATGCGATTGGGATAATGCATATCCCTATGGTGTTCTCAGAATTTTTACACCCAATATCACATCAGCCAGTCCTAGGTCTTTCATATCAAATCTAGAGGATAACATATCCGTTGTAGATGTTATTATGACCTTGTTATTTCCTAGGATCAATAGGTCATCAACATAAAGACAAACAATGACATATCCAATATGTGTGTGTTTTATGTATACACCATTATCTGATTCATTTATCGTGAATCCATTTGATAACATAGTATTATCAAACTTCTCATGCCGCTGTTTTGGAGCTTTCTTAAGGCCATAAAGTGATTTTACCAGTTTGCAAACTTTATGCTCATTTTCTAAGCTTAGAAATCCTTCGGTTGTTTCATATAGATTCCGTCCTCTAGTTCACCATTTAAGAATGCAGTTTTAACATCCATTTGATGTATTTCCAAGTCATGTATGGATGCAATTGCAATGAGCATTCTAATTGACGTGATCCTCGTTACAGGTGAATATGTATCGAAATAGTCCAGGTCTTCTTTTTTCTAAATCCTTGGACTACCAGACGAGCTTTGTACTTGTCTATTAAACCATCATGTTTCACTTTCCTTTTAAAAATCCATTTATTACCTAAGGCCTTACATCCTTGAGGTAAATCAACCAGTTCCCATGTATGATTGGACATAATGGATTCAATCTCATTGTTAATTGCCTCCTTCCAATAAGGGGCATCGCTGGAAGACATAGCTTGTTTATATGTCAATGGATCAGCTTCTAACAAAAATGTATAGAAGTCCGGTCCAAAGGTTCTTAAAGTCCTTGACCTTTTACTTTTTCTTAGTACCTCCATTTGCTGCTCAACTCTACTTTGCTGAGTGTTATTTTGTTCAACATCCTCAATAGAATAAGGAACTTCATCTTCCCTTGGTCTCTTAGGTGCATGATTTTCAGTACCATGTTTCAAGGGAAATACATGTTCGAAAAATCTAGCATTTCTCGACTCAATGATGGTATTTTCATGAATATCATCAATTTCAGATTTGTGTACCAAAAATCGATATGCAGCACTGTTCGTGCATATCCAATGAATACACAATCAACAGTTTTTGGTCCAATTTTGACCTTCTTTAGTTTTGGTACCTCTACTTCGGAAAGACACCCCCACACTTTTAGGTATTTATAGGATAGTGGTCTGTTTTTCCAAATTTCATGAGGAGTTTTAGATGTTTTCTTTCGGGGTATTTTATTTAAAATATGATTTGCCGAAAGAATAGCTTCTCCCCAAAAATTATCTGGCAAGCCAGAGCTAATCAATAAGGCATTAATCATTTCTTTAAGAGTTCTATTTTTCCGTTCGGCTATACCGTTGGATTGAGGTGAATATGGAGCTGTAGTTTGATGTATAATTCCATGCTCAGCACAGAATTCCTCAAATGGAGACTCGTATTCTCCTCCTCTATCACTTCTTAAAGATTTTATTTTCTTTTTGAGTTGATTCTCAACTTCTGCCTTTTATTGTTTAAACATTTCAAATGCTTCATCCTTACTTCTGAGGAGATATATATATATATATATATATATATGACAGTATCTGGTACAATCATCAATGAATGTAATAAAGTACTTTTTTCCACCTCTAGTTTGACACATTTTCAAATCGCATACATCGGTATGTATTAAGTCTAGAGGTTCAGTATCTCGTTCAACATGATGAAACGAGGTTCTTGTCAATTTTGCTTCTGCACAAACTTGACATTTATAGTTTGAATCTATATTGCATTTTGATATAAATTCTAGATTAATCAATTTTCGCAATGTATCAAAATTTACATGCCCTAATCAAGAATGCCATATGTTAGAAGATTCAACAATATAAGCAGGAGATTCATTTTCATTCATTTTAGTGCGTGGTACAATAGTGGTTACATTTGCTTTAAACAAACCATCACACAAATATCCTCTTCCAACATACACTCCATTCTTGGAAAGCACAAATTTATCAGCTTCAAAGGTCAATTTGAAGTCAAGCTTGCTCAGTAATGATCATGAAATCAGGTTCTTGCGAATTTCTGGAACATGGAGAACATCATTTAAAGTTAGTTCCTTTCCAGAAGTCAGTTTCAACACAACTTTTCCTTTGCCTTCGACCTTTGAAGTAGAAGAATTGCCCATAAAAAGTTGTTCAACATCAGTTGCAGTTTTATAGGTTGTAAACATCCACTTGTTAGCACATATGTGTCGAGTAGCTCCAGTGTCTACAAACCATTCCTTTGAGTTACCAACAAGGTTGCATACTGATATAACTGCACATAAATAAAGATCAGAAATGTCTTTCGAAACATCAGCCGTATTTGCTTCTAACTTCTTCTTTTTGGGTGCACGACATTCGGCTGCTTTGTGCCCCTTCTTTCCACAGTTGTGGCAAGAACCCAGAAATTTCTTTGACTTCTTAAGAGCATTCTCCCTTTTTCTTTTGTTAGTCTTGTCTGACTCAACAACATTTGCTTTGGCAGCAATATTCTGAGTAAACTTTTTCTCAGAATTTCTGTTATCTTCCTCAATGCGTAGCCAAACTATGAGATCTTCCATTGTCATTTCCTTACGTTTATGCTTAAGGTAATTTTTGAAGTCCTTCCGAGAATGAGGCAATTTCTCAATAGTTGCAGCAACTTGAAAAGTCTCGCTAAGAGTCATCTTTTCATCTTCTAATTGACGGATGATAAGTTGCAGTTCTTGAGCTTGACTTATCACCGTCTTTGAGTCAACCATTTTAAAGTATAGAAATTTTCCAGCAATGAATTTCTTCATGCCTGCATCTTCAGTTTTGTACTTTTTCTCCAGAGCCAACTAGAGTTGTTTGGACGTTGCAAAAGTACAGTAGACATTGTAGAGGCTATCAACCAGACCATTCAGAATATAATTTTTGCACATGAAATCTGAGTTTGTCCAGATATTGAGTGCCTCTACTTTAGTAGCGTCAGGTTCGAGTTCGTCTACTAGAGGAGCCTCTTCAATCAGAAACTTAGCAAGGCTTAATGTTGTTAAACAAAATAACATTTTATGTTGCCAGCGCTTGAAATTGATTCCATTGAACTTCTTTGGCCTTTCGCCACGAGACAGAGCCATTGTTGGTAGCACAGGCGCTGGCTGAGCAGTTTTCACCGTCTGAATCGGTGCAGAATCAGTGCTGCTATTTTTCGTCATCTGCAACAATAATATTGTTTCAAGATTGTTAGTACTTTTGTAATTACACAATTGTATTACAAACAGACAGCAACAACAATCAACATTGATCAATTATGCCACAATTGTCACGTCAAACTGTGTGTACGATAATCACAGAAAGCGTAACCGATCTATGCACAAGACTGAAGATAAAAAGAAAGTGTTATGTTTCAGTAATGTTCGAATCCAGAAGTTTCTGTTTCCTTGAAACAATATTGTCGTCGCATGCACCAATCGACGTTGTTGCAATTTGTTTCTCGGGATAAAACGGACCAACTCCGTTGCGTAGTGCCAGCAAACGGAGCTCTGACGAACTGAAGTTGATTATAGAAACCAGATCAGAGGATTACTTTGAAGAAGAAGATGAAGTAATGCAAGCAGAAAAAAGTGAATTTTGTCTTGTTTTGGGTAGTGTATATATAGGCAAGGAGGAGTGCCTGTTCGCATGCATTAGTAACCGTCAGAATAGGAAAGGTTGCGACCCTTTAACTGCCCGGTTATTAATATGCTTCTGTTGAGAATTTAAATGGTTGTCTTTATTCAGCTAACAGACATTCCTTTCGAATTCTGTACTGAACGAACACACCTTTAAAATTCTAAGAAAAAATGTTCTCATGTCAGTGCACTAGCCCAATCAGTAACCGTCGACTATATCCAATCCAGAGACCCCAAGAGCCCCAAGGACCTTATCTTTGACATTTTAATGTATTATTATGTCATGGCCAAGCCCACATCCTCATATCATCCCTCTCCTTTCTATTTTACATTAGTCTATTTGGCTTCTAATATATTAGGAGAGATTGTGCTAATATTTCTATGATGTGGGACTTTAAATGTTGCTATCTCTTCTTCTTTCTACTTTCCCCTTTTTTTTTTGCTCATTCATTTCCAACAGTATTTTCTATACATATGTTTTTATGTTTATTTTTCTCCTCAATTGGCACTGTAGAATTACGTGGTGGCTATCAATGTAAAGAGTGAATGAGGAAGGTTAGAGTTTGTAATTGCGTGATATATGTTCATAAAATATGTTTTATATGGTTATGATATTAAAAAAAGTATAGATCATCATGAAAAAGCTACTGATGGTGGTTCTCACTAATAGACATAGATAGAATGTCAAAAATAGATTGGATATCACTTCAATTCTGCAGGTGATGACATTTTGATCTACGATCTTGGAGCACTAAACAGGCTTTTCATATCTCACGAGGTCTCAGGTCTCATCAGTAGGAAAAATATTTCAGGTCTCATTGCACCTTCGGATCTCAGGATGCCCTTTGGATCTCTTTACAAACTAAGTGGATAATGTGATGTCTAAGTAGCTGAGAACAAGCTCAGATGTTAGGAATGATGACAGTGATGATTGAGGCAATGGTTTCGGAATCAGCAAACCTGTACATCTATAAAACAAGTAATTTCGCATTTTGGAATTCGATCACGTCACTTATTTTGGTACATAAAAATTTCATTTATCCCGTTGTTAGAGAAATTATACGAAAATAAAAGAAACCTAATCTTTTATGTTGTATAACACGTTCAGTTTGCGGAGAGTTTTCGCCCCTTTTTCCAGATCATGAGTTTGCCAGAAATGTAGATTTTGTTTGCTTTGCAAAATGTCATCAGAAATATTTTTTTTTTTTTTTTTTTTTGCAAATTCTATTTTAGTTCAGCAAATTTGCTGAGTAGCCTCATTTTTAGAATAAAAATCAAAGACGAAACTATCCTTTTTATTCCAATTTAAAGTCAACAAAAATAGTACCTATTTGTAAAATGGACTCAACAAAAACACGGATACATGGCCTAAATGGTGTCTGACAGGAAAAAGTCCAGGACAAACTAAACATTAGAAAAGGACAGTTTGCATGAAAATGTGGAGTTACTCGATGAATCCTTTAACTCCAACCAAAGACTGATTCCAGATATCAAAGAAAGAAAGAAAGAAAGGATAGAAAGAACCATAAGAACCCCTTCTTGCTCATCGGCTTCAAAGCAAGACAATGAACTCCCAATCGAACAGAAGCAACAAATGGCACCCAGGGATTGGCACAAAGACTACTACAATGAAGAAAGGAAGAGAAAGATCAACAGAAGATGGTTCTTGAACTGTCAAAGAAAGAGAAGTTTCAGAGGCAGAGACGGAGAGACGTATGAACTACAAAACACTTCAAAAATCATATTTGCAAAGGTGAGGAGGGTATCAGGGCATGGCAATCACATCAGAAAAAGGCATATATGTTCCTTTGTAAATTCCCGTAAATAAAACATGTAATGAGCATATGGACTTTCTTTATGCAATATGGTAATAATTCTAAGGTAGTTTTAGGGAGGCTGAGTCGGTGCATTAACTAAATTCCAGTTGCAAGTAGTTAAGCTATCATAAAACTAATTTCTTCGTTATAAAAAACACTTACAAACTGTATTGTTTTGAGGAAATTATAAAGGATGTCAAACGAGTTGTCAGTTTATATATATTTATAGAGATTGATCTATGCATAAATGATAAACAATCTTCAATGTAACGCTAACACAAAAAATTATCAAATTTTAAAGAATTTGATACTTTACACGTGGGTAAATATCATTAGTTTGAAAGAGCATAAAATTTGTGAAAAAACATTTGAAGCAAAAATTTTAATATTGAGCATCGAAAAGAAAAATAATGTGTTATGCCTTAATAGGTCGTGATAACAAAAACTAAATATGAAGCACGCTAATTATTTTACTTCATATTCAAATTTCAATTGAAACGAGAACGAATTGGAATAACATCAAACATTGCACTATAGGATCTATACAATTAAACTTAACAACTGCCCGTGTGCATAATACGGGTCACTCACCAAATGTATTGTCGTTGGCATTTGGCAAATACGGTGTAAGTTGTGCGCATGGAGTTGCACACGCAAAGGGACATGTAAAAATGCATTGTTTTGCTTTCCAATCAAAATTGAAATGTGGCACTCCACACAAACTGGGATTGATGTGCTTTGATCATGCAATTCGAACTCTCCAAAACATGACATATTTTATCATCAGACTGCATGGCAACAAAATCACTATCGTTCATGTCCACAGCTAATGTGCGGTCAGTAGCTTGGATTAGCACTTACATTTGTGAGCCGGCAAGGGATATAGCTGTCATACTTGCCAATTCTCCCTACGTTGTATGTTAATATGATCTTTGTATGTTAATATGATCGTTGCATAACATGGAATAATTAACATCACT
The DNA here is from genome assembly GCA_030737875.1 of Allium sativum. Classification (NCBI taxonomy): domain Eukaryota; kingdom Viridiplantae; phylum Streptophyta; class Magnoliopsida; order Asparagales; family Amaryllidaceae; genus Allium; species Allium sativum. Next base: position 747,612,236 of record CM060912.1, read on the forward strand.
TTGTTGCTTGTTGTGAACGCTTGGGGCATGGGAAGGTGAAGCTGATGTTGATTCGCATTTAAAATAACCGTTGCTTCTTTGTTCTTAAAATTGTAGCTTATTTCTAAAAAATAATTTTGGATGGTACAAAATTTTACTATGGTTATATACATTCCTACGTGTATTTTCTCGCAAGTGTTTTTCCGGACGCTTCTGCATATGGATGCTCCTTTGCTTGCACTGTATATTTATACGCTAATTATCTCATAAAAAAATTATTAAAAACATATTCTTCTCAATACATTATACAACATTAAAAACTATATACCATTTACTCCATTAAATTTCATATCACCGCTTGAATTACTCTTTAACATGTCCTCTTAGCTGACCTGAATGAACATTTCCATCTAACCTTCATTTAACAGTTACATAACTCACTTAGATTTTCTGTATAACCACACCACTCACGTTGGTTGAACCACACACTTTTTCTACGACCCACAACGATCTATAACATATGACAAATAACTACTTTCCATTTAGATAACCGAAGATCTTTTTTTTACTTCTGTTGTGACGTACTTATTTTGTCATTACCATATAACGTTCCCTTCCTTGCATGACCTATCCTAATCTACACTTACATAACTAACACACTTCTCGTTTCATCTTCATGTCAACCCCTACACAACAACAAGCACCACAACCCGACTCGAAGCTTCTTCTCCTTCACACCGACTATTCGTTAGCTACCCGTGTGCGAAGCACGGGTTCTAAACTAGTATTTGTATAAACAAGAACACTATAGTATTCTATTAAATTTAATTAAGTTAAATAGTAATCCACGTTTATTTATAGATATCTACATATGTTTTTATTTAAAATTAAGAATGTACTCATTATTGTTAAATTGAATGTAAGTTTTTTTAATTTAATTGTAGTTTATATATTCCGTAAAACATTAAGAACGAGTTATATATGCCAGTTTAGAGTTATCTGATATAACCTCGCTTTATCTCCGCTATGACTTTATGGGTCTCCGCCGCGTTGGATTCGCTAAGCACTTTAACTGCACAGGGTTGTACTCTTGTTTCTTGAGTATTATCATATAGTTATTTAGATATGGTTATTTAGAGCATAGATTCAGGAGGAGTACAGTTTAGTTTAGTTTAATCTAGTTTTTTTTAGTTTAGTATAGGATACTATAGGTATAATATAGTATAGTTTAGTATAGGATTGTTTTTTATACTAACAAAGGGAGAGAAATTATAAAATAGGATATAGATAAGACATGCATTATTTAAGGGGGAGTAATCAAAGTAATCAAGGAATCATATCAACAGATAATATCATGTATGAATATTTTATAAACCAAGATTGTTATCCTCAAAAAGGGGGAGAATGTTGGAGAATGGAATTTTGATTACGACAACCTTGTTTAAATTAATAACATTATTGACTATAAAATATATACTAACATCCATGTCCAGATTATATATATATATACATGATATAAATATTGAAGACCATACTGTATTAGAGATTCAAGATATCAAGGAATTTAAGATCTCAAAGGAATTCAAGACTCATGGATATAAGGATTTCAAGATTTCAAGAGCTCAAGGTTATCAAAGTAATAGAGTCTAGATTATATGTAAAACTCTGGTTAGCACTTTCAAATTTTGTTTTCAAAATTATTTTCAAACTCCTATTCTAAATGATTTCAAATTATTAAGTTTTTACTTATGATTTAAAATATACATATGTGATTATAGTTTATAAAGTTTTATAATATATATATATATATATATAATATATGGTTTATAGTCTTATATCGTATAAATTGATAAATATGTTTATATTATATGTTACTATATTTTATATGTGTTTACACTTTAGAAAATTCATTTGAAACACTAGTTTTGATCTAAGAATTTCCAAAAAATATATATTGGTTTTAACACATAAAAAATGATTATAAAAAAAATTCAAAAAACATGTATATGTTGACATACATCTTTGGACATGACAATATATAACTGTCATTTTTTCAAATTTCAAAGGAAGCGTCTTTTAATATTTTGAAACGCTTCAGAAATGTTGCAACCTTTCAAACACTATAAATAGTGGCTAACTTCGAATTTTTTTATAACTTTTCATGATCTCCTTCTTCATCCCTTCTCTTATCACTATTATCATACTTTAGTTTCTTGATTTCTACACTTACACTCTATCAGTTTCAACACAAATTATATAAAACTTCTTCTTTTCTCAATCTCTATCAAATACTCTCTGATTGGAAGTGCTATTCAAGAATTCTAGGGCTATTGTAATCATTTGGGAATTGTTTGGGAAAGGGTGTGTTTCTTGTAGTCCGGAAATCAAGGAAAGGGAGCGGTGTTAACCTTGTAGCCGTGAAATCAAGGGTCGTGTAATCAGTCTTAACCTTATAGCTGTAAAATCTAAGGTGTTGTAAGATTGATACTAGTATTAATAAAACTCTACACAATCCAGCATTGTGTGGGACTGGATGTAGGATTAATCCGAAGCAGTATAAAATCCGGTGTGTTTTTTCCTTTTTGCATTTTATATTTACTTATATCTGCGTCTGTGATTTTTTCAGTGTTCATGATCAATTCTGGTGTAATAATCTTGTGTGATTCACATAATAATTGAAGATAGTAAAAGATTTCTATAAATTTCTTATAAACACTATTCAAACCCCTCCCCCCTCCCCCACTTAGTGTTAATTTTGCCTTAAGATCCTTAATCTGCATCCTTAACAGATTGTGCATCGTGAAGTGTGGGTCTAAAACCCAAAGCCAACAAGGTTACTTAATACAGCAACTTATCCTAGCCACTGAAGACGCCACAGACTAGGATCGATAGGCAATCCTATTCCCCGTAACTCAAGAAGCAATGCATTTTAACTTATTTTCGCCCATTTCTGCAATACATGATAAAATGTATATCAAGAGAAGTATTATAAAAGGTTAAGCTTTTGATAATGTATATATCTTGGAAAACACCAAGTGAGGTATAAGCAGAATACTCTTGATGGACGCGATTAGCTGTGTTAGTGTGTACATCATTGGCTCTATGAGAAATTAAAATAAGGCTTAAGTTCTCTAGAATACTTGCAAAACCAACTATGTTCTAAACAAAAATGAGCACGACTAGGAGATTGAACGTGAGATAAAATAATGCTTCATTACACTTATTGTTTGGTCATACAACAACGACTGATGGTTTAAGATAAAATAATTCATTGATCAATCAAGTATATTTTATTTAACTAGAGAAAGATTTTTTTTTTAACTAGGAAAAGTTCGAAGTGAAATATTTACTTATCTTTATATAGTATTTCTTCCCCAAATACGATTTGCAACATTTCCCCATATGCATGGGAAGCATATATGGTCATTCATGCAAGGGATTGTTGAAAATTCTTGCATGGAAGCGGTGAATGAAAATATATGTAAAGTCCTAAATAGGTAAAAAATTGAAGAGGAAAACATATTTATATATCTTTTCTCATCCACCCTAATTGACTCTTAGGGTCAATTTTGTACAAGGGGAAGAACGTATATGAATTGAACATGGTTTAACATGCGTTTGTCGTGCATTCATATCATACCAGGTTGGTGGTAGTAGCAAATACAATAAGACTGTATCGTTTTATTTTTGGTTGTTTAAATTCAAACAGCATATCTGCATGGGCATATAGTTTGTAAAAGATATAAACTATTGCAAATGGCTATTTTCAAATAGCATATCTGAATGTACATATGTTTGTAAAAGATATAAACTATCGTAAATGGCTGCTTAAATTCAAACAATGTGTTTGAATGGAAGTGGCCTTAAAAAAAGCTGCAAATTGCAGTTGCAACAAACATTACTACAACAAATGATTACTGCAACAAATGACCGACGAGTAGAAGCAAATTTTAGATGCCGCAAATGACCTACGAACATAAACGACTATTTAGCGTTGTAAGTAACTAACAAATAAAAATATCTACTAGACGTTAGAGAAACATACAAAAACTTTTGAAAGGATGCAACCATTGAAAGCTACAAAAGAAAAGGAATATTTATCACATTCTACTATATTATGTCGGCTGCTCTAGTGTAAAGAGATATATCGTGTATCTGGTTATGGGTTGGGCCTATTTTCTTTATTTATATTAGCTCACGTTTAGCCCAGCGTTACACATATATATTTTTAAACCATTGTACACTTTGATCATTCATGATTACAATATAGAATCTTTCATTCATATTAAGTTTCTGAAATAAAATACATTTCCTCAAAAAACTTTCTTGGTATCAATGCAAAAATCGCCTCATGGCATAACAAGATTCTGAAATTGAATTTTTAATCTTCATATCCATCAGATTATATCATCATTATATGGATATGGCTCATCAGAGGGGATTCCTCATCATTTGAGAGAAGATACACCGTAATTGTTTAGTGCCTCACTTGAAAACAATATTGTCAGGCTGCATCTGAACAATCAGATATATCTTCTGATATAAGTTACAAAGATCGCTAGGAAATAAACCAAGAATTCAAGAAAATTGTCAAAACAAGTAAGAGCCACGCCTAAAGAAATCTTCAGAACAAGGTACATCTTGATTTAGCTTATATTCATCACTAGAGATCTCTGACTGCTACATACCTATTTGAGAAATCCTCAGATTCTTCATTGATAGCGACATTCGTTTGTTCTGATTTCTTATTATCTTTGTCATCATTTGCTTATCATTATGGTTGATCCAACACCTTCTGCGGCATCTGACATTGGTCAAAATGTTTCCAATGAATCTGGACCTGTAAATCCAACAGCAAAGACTGTCATTAGTCTTAAGAGTCAATTAATCACAATACATCTTGAAGAAGATAACTATCTTCTCTGGAAATTACAAGTCGAAACAGCTATTCAAGGGTATGGTCTTGAAGGATATATTCTTGGCACTATCGATATACCAACCAAGTACATTACAGATGCAAACAACCGAATAGTTGCAAATGAAAAGTACATACAATATCACAGACAAGACAGACTCATCAGTTCTTGGTTTTTGTCATCTATAAGTTCAAGTTTGTTACCACAAGTTATTGGATGCACATCTGCCTATGAAATTTGGACTACAGTGGAAAAAGAATTCAATAATCAATGTTTTGTAAAAGTTCTTCACTACAAGTATCAATTGCTAAGTGTTAAAATGGAAAATCTGTCCATGAGAGAGTATATTGCAAAGGTTAAAAGACTATGTGATTTGCTAAATGTCATTGGAAACAGAGTATCTAATAGTGATAAAGTTTTATACTTAGTCAATAGACTTAACAATGATTATGAAGCTGTTGTTGCTGTTATAACTTCTCAGAAAGTGGTGCCAGCTATTGATGAAGTACATTCTATTCTACTCTCTCATGAGGCAAGAATAAATGCCAAGAAACCTTAAGGAACAGATTATGCAGTAAATTTCACTACTGGGTTTAAAGGCAAAAATTAGAATTTTAATAACAAGAATGATCAGTCTTACCCAAGAGGTGCTAGTGCAAGAAGAGGACGTGGCAGAGGTAGATGGACTAGTACCAATAGGCCAAAATGTCAAATTTGTGAAAAGATGGGTCACACAGCATTGAACTGCTACTTCAGATTCAGCACTAATTACACTGCTAACCTGAACTAGAGAAATACTGGTAACCCTAATGTAAACATGGCTTTGTCTCAATCTGAAAATAGCAGTCAAGATAATACTAGCAAAAGTGGTAATCAAAATGACACTGCAAAGCTTGAAACTGTGCAAGACGATAGCTGATATCCAGATTCTAGAGTTACTCATCGTATTACTAACAATCTTGATAGTCTAAATCTGGAGTGCAGAGACTATAGAGATAATCACTCAATTTTATTAGGCAATGGTAAAAGTATTAACATTACCCACATTGGCAATGCTAGTTTAAGTGGTAAGAGACAATTATATCTACACAACCTTTTAAGAGTTCCTAAGATCAAGAAAAATTTAATAAATGTTTCCCAGTTTGCACATGACAATAATGTCTTCTTTGAATTTTACCTTAAATATTGCTTAGTTATGGACATTCTAACTAGAGAACCCATTTTACAGGGTAACATGATAGGAGGCCTTTACAAGTTCAACACTGTTAAAAATAACAGTGTGATAAAAAGGGAAAAACATTATAATTTGAATGTTATTGACAAGGCTGATAGCAGCAAAAATGTTTTTGATCTTTGGCATTATAAACTTGGTCATCCAAGTGCTAAAATTGTAGTGAAAATTTTAGATGAGAACAATATTCAGTATAATGATGTCTCTTTACCATATTTGTGAGTACTGCCAAGTTGGAAAGAGTCATAACTACCATTTATTGATTCAGAAACAGTGTACACTGAACCAATGCAGTTAATTGCCACTGACTTATAGGGTCCGGCTCCTACAAATTCAGATTTTGGGTTTAAATATTATATTGCTTTTGTAGATTCTTACTCAAGACACACTTGGATTTATTTTCTGAAAGCCAAATCTGAAACTATTAATGCTGTTACTAACTTTATTTCTATGGATGAAAGGCAATTTAACACTCTAGTTAAATTAATTCAGTCTGATGGTGGAAGTGAATTTAAAATTTTAAACCGGTTTTTTACAAAGAAAGGAACTGTTCATAGAATCACTTTTCCATATACTTCTCAACAAAATGGGCTAGTTGAACGAAAGCACAGACACATTGTTGAGTCTGGTTTAACTTTACTGGCACAAGCAAAACTACCTCTAAAGTTTTGGCCAAAGGCCTTTAGTACATCTATACACTTAATTAATAGACAACCAACAAAGGTACTGAAGGATATGACACCAATAGAAAAATTGTATAATACAAAACCAGGCTATAATAGCCTAAAACCCTTTGGATGTTTGTGTTTTCCTTATGTAAGGCTCTATAATTCTAACAAATTAGATTTCAGATCAAAACCCTGTACCTTTTTGGGGGTATACCATTAGACAAAAGGGGTACAAGTATCTGGATGAAACTGGTAAGATATACATAAGCAGACATGTTGTATTCGATGAAACCGTGTTTCCTTTTAGCAAGAGGCAAATCTCAACTACCAGTAAAGTAAGAAATCCAAATGTTACCATACCTGAGATCCCAATTTACTCTGAAAAATGGGACAATAATGATGAAAGTGAGGCTACTAAGTCCAATAAAACATCACAAGCTCATTCTTAAGAAGGTGATGAATCACAGCAACCCAGCGTCGCCATACACAATCCTGAAAATTCAGAAAATCAAGGGTTAGAAGAAAACACATGTTCACAAACTACAAGATCAGAATATTCATCAGATTCAGATAATGACAGCGGCTCACCATCATCTGAACAGCCAATTCAGACTGGTCATCCTATGGTTACTAGAGCAAAAAGTGGTATTTTCAAACCAAAAGCATATATAGCTTCATCCAGTGATTGTGAACCTGATTCCATTGAATAGGCTATCAAAATCAAAAACTGGAAGAAAGCCATGAATGAGGAGTATAATGCACTCATTAGAAATAAAACCTGCGAGTTTGTATGTCCACCTGCCAATAAAAATATTGTTGGATGCAGATGGACATACAAACTTAAAAAGAACCCAGATGGATCAATAAATAAATATAAGGTCAGGTTAGTTGCAAAGGGTTTTATTCAGGAGTATGGATTTGATTTTAATCAAACCTTCTCACCTGTAGTAAAACCTACAACCATTAGACTCATACTTACTGTGGCCTTATGTAAAAGATGGCATGTTAAACATTTAGATGTTAACAATGCCTTCTTAAATGGTGTTCTTGAGGAGGAAATATATATGAGGCAACCACAAGGCTGCAATTTCGATCAAAAATTAGTATGTAAACTTAATAAAGATATTTATGGTCTAAAACAGGCCCCTCGAGTTTGGTTTGATAGACTGAAAAATACTCTAACTAAATTAGGGTATCAGTCTACCAAATCAGACAGTTCATTATTTACCAAAATTTAGCTCTACAACAATTTACATACTAATATATGTAGATGACCTCATCATAACTGGGAATAATACTGCTGAGATTGACAAGCTAACTCGGTACTTAGATCAACAGTTTTCTATTAAAAATTTAGGTGAGATAAACTATTTTCTAGGCAATAGAAGTATCCAGAACAGAATCTGAATTAATTCTATGCTAAAGAAAATATATAACCAAGTTGCTTGTCAAAACAAAATTGATAAATGCCAAACCCCAACCTGCTCCAATGATAAGCAGTCAAAATTATTCGAAGTATGGAGGAGAGACTATTTCAAATGTAACCGGATATAGGAGTATTATTGGTTCAATATGCAACAATAACACGTCCTGACATATCATATAATGTGAATAAACTTTATCAATTTATGCAGAATCCTATGGACATACGCTGAAAGGCAATCAAAAGAGTTCTACGCTACTTAAAAGGGATAGTTAACTATGGACTAAAACTAAAGACCAGTCAACATTTGCGCATAACTGGATATGCAAATGCTGACTGGACATCATATCCTGATGATCGAAGATCAACCAGTGGTTATTGTATATATTTTGGTCAAAGTCTGATATCTTGGTGTTCAAGGCCTACAATCTCTAGATCCAGCACTAAAGCCGAATACAGGAGCATAGCAAATGCAACAGCTGAAATTAAGTGGTTACAATCCCTATTGTCTGAACTCAAACTACAGCCTACTATAAAACCTACAGTATGTTGGGATAATAGAAGTACTGTGTACATGACAGAGAATCTCATACAACATGCTACGACAAAGCATATTGAGATAGATATTCATTTCGTCAGAGAATCAGTTCAAAGAGGAGAAATACAAGTAAATCATATACCTGGTTTCTACCAGAGAGCAGACATATTAACTAAAGCAATATCATTGAAGAATTATATCAGATTCAGAGAAGATTTCAACATCACTGATCAAGCAAGTCCTTTAAAGAATGATACTGGAGATAGAGCTAATTCGAGCATCACAGCAGTCAAAGGAAGTTCACACAAAGCTCAAAATCCTAAAGTTGAAGACAACGATTCCTCATGTCTGCTAATAAGAGCAAGCACGCCATCAGATAACATCAGAAATCATAGATCGAAGCTAGAAAAGTTTAATAAAAGACGATAAAGTTGGAGCGCCGCCACAATTGATCCAATTTCCAGCTCGACATGGCGAAATTGGGGTTTAAGAAACCCTAAGTTTCGTCGAGGAGTATTAGATTATGCCGGCTGCTCTAGTGTAAAGAGATACATCGTGTATCTGGTTATGGGTTGGGCCTATTTTCTTTATTTACATTTGCTCGCGTTTAGCCCAGCGTTACACATATATTTGTAAAACTATTGTACACTTTGATCATTCAATTGATTACAATACAGAAGCTTTCATTCATATTAAGTTTCTGAAATAAAATACATTTCCTCAAAAAACTTTCTCATTCCTCATTTCTTTTTCTTGTGTCTTCTTCATCTCTATTCTGTTCTCAGATCAAAGCAATTTTCAAATTATAGAGTAGAAATACCCGTTGCAATCTTGTGTAGTTGTTCTGTTGTATTTTGAAAAACAAACTTTATAAATAAAGTTTTAAGTAGATCGTTAAGACAAGCCTTGGAATTAATTATCTTATTATGTACATCTATGTACATAAACAATGCTCTTACGTAGTTGTGCCTTTTTTTTTGGGGTTACTTATAGTTTTGGTAGGACAGCACATCATTAATCCGTTATAAGATATATACACCTGTTTTAGAATGCTTAGTTGTCGCAACGGTTGAAATGTTTGCATTATTAAGTAATCAAAAATGCTACAGCGACCGCAAATTTTTACGTCAAAAGGTGCGGTTGCTCCAGCAGCCGTTGGATTCTCTTCCTCATCGTGAATTTCTCTCCCTCTCCATGAATTTCTGCCGTACGATTCTTAATCCGGTGAATTTCACTGCTTTTTCCCCCGGTTGATGTAGCACTATCCTTAAGTAATTATTGAGTTAGCACTTGATTTTGGCTGAGCAGCACAATAGCCCTAGATATACATCTGGTTGGCAGATTATGAGCATACAAGGGAATATTTCTTATGCTAAACTACAGTGCTTGTAGATGACCCCGGAAAATATAGATAATACACTCTGATAAATATAGAGGCACTACCAAATGTTGAAGAATTAGAGGCAAAAACAACTATCTCCATTAAAGCAAATAGGGACAGAAAATTGGGTTCAACAGCCTCTAATATTATGAGAGGCGGAAGAAAAAACGTCTCTAAAGAAGGCGTCCCTACTGAATATCAGGGGCAGATTACATTTTATGTCCGCCTCTGTTATTAATGCTGCCATGTAAGACTGACAGCAAAATATAGAGACATTTATAATAGCCCCTAAAATTTCAAACCCAGTAGAGGCTGATTTTATACGTCATTATACTTTGGACACAGAACTTACTTTAATTACCAAACCGAGGCATATGCAGATGCCCCTAATAATTTAAATGGAGTAGAGGCCAATACATATGATGTTGTTCTTGATTATAAAGAATATTCAAGTGTGAAAAGGTGGCATCTACTACAGACCCTAATACAAAAAGCATATTTTACTAAAAGCAAGCTTGCCTCCAGGCTCCAACTTGATGGATTACCAATGAAATGTACAGAATATAATTCTACAAATTCAAACAGTATAGTATATTTGACTCAAACTGAACCGAAACCAAATTGACAAAAAAATGATACCCAGCAGGATTTGTTATTATTAACAAAAACTGCAGCTCAATGATGGCTGTAATAAAAAGTTTTTACAAGTACATTGACGGAAAGATCAGACTTGTCCACTACGCCATAGATGACATATCGCAACGAAAATCCATGGTGTTGCTAGCTACAGTGTTGCCATTGCTATGCTGTTTTTTGTCTATTGCAACGCATGCTTCAATGTGTTAGCACAGATATAACCATGTGTTGCAGTAGCTAAAAATGTTTTCACATTAAAAAATTTAAAAAAATAATTACACCTCATCGATCCACGCCATTAGTTAAAACAAAATCTGAACCGTCCATCCATTATTCCATTGTCTGCTCCGCTTCATCCATTTCCCGCTAACATTTTCATTTACGCGCTTCCTTTTGGTTTTGTTTTTCCCTAAATCGCCAATTCTAGATCTGAACTTAGGGTTCTTCGAAGAATAAAAAATGGAGCGGATTGCTTCAAATTTCCATCGAAACTTTCTTAATGGTGAAACAAACTTTCTGCCAGTCTGAAATCAGAAACAAAGTTTGGAACGAAAAGTCTGTGCTGAATCCAATTGCGAAAGCTTTGCTTGGCTTCAATTTTTAATAGTGCGATCTAAAGTTTAAAATAGATTTCAACAGGCTGCTCAGGTATTATTTGTTGCCGATTTCAATTTGTGCTTAGTTCGTACTGTTCCAATTTGCTCTTGGTGAGTTACTCGAATATTGATCCAAGTTCCTTTTCTTTTCCTCAAATGAAATCATTCAAGGATTCGATGCTGAATTTCAGAGAATCTTCTCTTCGCTCCTACTTCTCAGACCCTAATATATTCCAAATAAGCACTTTGACCAATCCTCAGATCCACAGACGGGAACTTCAGATTATAGGAGTTTTGATCTGTTCAGACTAAAACCCTAGAAATTATAGAAGATGAGTAGTAAGAGAGAGGAGGAGATTGGAGGATTTACGGTTGTTGAAGGACAACTAAAATTCGATGTGAGTAGTTTGTTTTGTTTATCATAATGCATGTTTGTGATAAAAAAAAGTCTTGGTGAGTTAACGAGGTCATCAGCATAATAGTCACACGTTTCATCTCTTTCAAAGGATATGTCTGCCATGCAAAATATATAACTTACCTTATGGACTCTACTCTTTGAATTGCTTATCTAATTATGTTTGAATTATCATGTTAGGATGGAGTCTGGAGGGGGTTTAGAAGTGCCCAGTACCAATGTTAGTAATGAATTATATGTTATAGTAATGGGTTATGTTAGTAGTTTTGGAGACATGGTTAGAGTATTGGAGATATCAGCTCAATGTAAAGCAAAAATTTCTCTGTATTATGGTGTAAATAATGATAGTGTTGTTCTTACCTAGATATAAATAAGAATTCATTCATTTATGGTATTGTTGAAGCAAAATATAATGTTTTCCCCCTTCTGTTTACACCAAATAGGTGGAAGTAAGGATAAGGGAAGGAAACACAGTGAACATTCATATGTTTTGTTCTCGAAGACCCGGGCTCTTGCTGTCTACAATGATGCACTTGATGGTCTTGGTATTGATATCCAACTGGCGGTCATCAGCTGTATAAATGTCTTTGCTTTGCATGTAGTTGGAGTACTATTTCACTCTGTATGTGGAATCTGAAATATGAACTTGAAATGCCGCAAGGTGGGAAATATCACTTGAACATGAATTTTCTATTAGTTTGTACCTTAAAATACCCTGCGTGATATACACAGACATTTGCCTAAAGGTTTGACTAGGCTTAGCAGTAGTGGTACATGTTTTGTCATCATATAATTCTTGCGCCCTTACCATGCATGGTACCTGATGTGGGTTTATAAAAGTGATTATATTTTTTAATTTGTACATGTACTTGTGGAGATGATTTGGACCAAAATCTATAACTACAAATAGAATGGTTTTACTATTGTTACTGACTCACTGTTCGTTGATTGAAAGTATGGATATCGGGATATGGTATATCATATAAATAAGTAGGTGATCACATGGGCCAAACACCATCATTAATTATCATATGCAATTCTAGTCACGAGAAGAAAGTGTGCATTAAGATTAGTGTCTACTTAATGAACTTCTATTTATTTTTACATTTATGTAGAAATGTAGTTATTAAATGGTTGTTTTTGTAACCTACTAGAAGCATTAATTCTTTCTTTGTCTTGCTTTCGATTTCTATATGTTTTAACAGTTACTTGGAGACATACGCAGTTGATTTTATCCATGGTGAAGCTGTGGAGGCAACAGTAACCCAAGGAATGGTAATAAGTGAAGAACATCGGGTCATAATATAGTACTGAAAATCGTATCAATTCTTTGATTAATAATAGCTAAGATGGTTTGCGCACCTCTGACGAAAACAATTGCAGATTGTGTTGAATCACTAATAGGATCATAGTATGTTGGAGGTGGTCTTAACGCAGCAATCTCAGTAATGAAATGGTTAGATTTTGAATTCACCAATCGGTTGATACCTGTTTTCTACTATCTCAGGTATGTCGGCTATACACCAATGGATTGCAGAACAAATGTTGTCTTCTCACTTAGTACCTTGGCATGAACATCAGTACATCAAATAATACAAATTAAGACTTGATAATTCAAAAATAAGGCCTGTGAGTACTCTTTTTATTTATTTTCAAGCTGATAAGCCCGTATTCTTGTAAGTTTTTGCCCGTATTCTTATAAGTTTGTCTGACGCCTTGTTGAATTCAGAACAGCAAATAGTGCCTACCTTTCTATGTCCTGTCAAGTAGTATGTTCGCTGAAATTGTTGTAGTGATCTGCTAATTGTTACTTTATGTTTTTATTGCGCCAACATCACCCTTAAACCCGTAGTTTGGTTGCTATACAGATGGAGTCACTGACTGGAGTTAAAGATCCCATTCAGGCAGGGCTTGAATTAATCAAGAAAGGAAACAGAATGAAATGGGTTGTCATCAAAATGGGCTCCGAAGGCTCAGTTCTGGTTACGCAATCAAGTATTCACTGTCCACCTACATTCAAGGTAAACTTGTCTATTTTGTAGTCAAATTTTGTTGAGAAACAATGTAGTGAGTCTGTATATGAGTGGATCGAGTGACAATGTAGTGAGTAATGTATGTAAATATGAATGTGTAATATACGAGTGAATGTACAATAGTGGAGTCAAAAAAATTGTACTATTTGAAATGTTGAAATAAAATATTTATTTGAATAAAATACTATATTTGAATACTGTGCTATAATAATATTTATTATAATATTATGAAAATTTTGATTAATAGCAGTTGAGGTGTAATTACTTTTAACAGTTATAAAAGAAATTTTAACAACTGCTAGAAACAGTTGTAAAAAAGGTTGACTTTATTATGATGCAGATATAATTAGTGTTGCATGCCAGCTGGAAGACATATTACAACTGTTTTTGGCAGTTGTGAAAAGATTTTTTTGTTTTAATGATACCTGTGGCAACACCTGTACTGATGTTACCATACGGTCGCAAAGGTGTTGCCTTTGACTCTAAGGCAACGCGGCAAAAGGCAACCCCGAAAAAGTGTTGCCACAGATCATTTTTTACCTGTAGCAACACTTTTTGGCACCTACTGCGTCACTTCTTTGGGGTTGACGTAAGCCATCTATGGCGTAGTGGTCCCAAAATACACATTTAAACATGTTGCTTAAACATAATGCTGAGATTGCCTATAAAACTATTGCAACGAATTCAAATTGAAACTTCATCCAGCTTACATGACATATATTCTGCGTCAAAAACAAATCAGCAATGGTCTCCGGCTTACATGACAGTTTGCATACAAAATGATTGTAGTCAACATAGCTTTCCTGCAATTGATATTAACAATATTTATCAACTCACCATCATATTTTATTGCAATCGTATACAAATAAGCAATGTAATTTTTTCTACAACGATATGATCCAAAAATGTAAAACACACTAGCATTCATGTTAAATGCAGGACATTATGATTTTTCTGGAAAGTATAAATGTTGTGTTTTCTATATTTAGCTTAGTTCTATATTTAGCTTAGGCTTGCAATAAAATCAAAGCAAACAATATCTAGAACTAGAATACAAATATACATGAAAAGCTTAAATACAACTAGAGAAAAATGATAGGGAAATAATTCTCACCATTTCTCGAATTATTGACAGTATGCTGCTAGGATTCATACTCTTTCGCTAACATTTGTTGTATTCCACCTTGATTAGATTTAGGCACCATAGTTAATCTGCCATAAAATGAGATCTTGCATAATCATAACAAATAAAAAAAATACAAAAACTGAAGCATCAAACAGTGATGATTCACGTACCTATTTCATATAGTATTTAATACAAAAAAATTGGAAAAATCTGTTAAAACAGCTACTGGGAAGTGAAGCTTCAGTTGAGAACTGAAACATCACTGCTTCAGTTTTAAAAACTGACGTGGAGCTTCAGCTTTTAAAACTGAAGCATGCTGCTTCAGCTTTTAAAACTGAAGCATGCTGCTTCAGCTTTAAGAACTGAAGCATCACTGCTTCAGTTTTAGAAACTGAAGCATGCTGCTTCAGTTCTAGAAACTGAACTATTGCTATTCTTATTATTTTTTAACTTTTTTTCTAAACTGAATTGCTACTAGTAACAGCAGCAGCTCCCTCAGACTAGTACTCATACATAGACTTGATGCACATAGGCACAGTTTTGCATTCACACAACACATACATGTACACCGATGTATCTAGTTTTGCACAAACTAATAACACAAGCCCCCATAGGGGTGAGCGTTTGGTTGGTTCGGTTTATCCGATGACAAAATTTGTCAAACCAAACTAAAACCAATAAAAATGAAAATCAAACCAAACCAACCAAATTAAGTTTGGTTGGTTCGGTTGGTTATCCGATTAAACCGAACTAAAAATGTTTTAAACTTTGTGTTTGGAATATTCACTATAATTTAAAATAAATTATAACTATTTGATTAGAGTATTATTATTTATGATTTTTATGCTTTGTAATATTAATTTTGACACGTAGGTAATGATTAAAATTTACTTAAATAACCAAACTAACCTAAATATATTCATTATAATATCGATAATTTTAAAATATAGTAAAAGTTTGGTTAATTTGGTTAAACCAATAACCGAACTTTATAATTTTCCAGGCGGATTACAAACCAATTTAACTTCAAAACTGAACCAAACCGACCAAAATAGATTGGTTTGGTCGGTTTATTTGGTTTAACCGAATAATGCTCACCCCTAAGCGCCCACATAAAAAAATAGAAGTTCACCCTCTCAACTAATGAACTTATGTATATGCCAACTAGAGTTCAGCTGTTAAAACATTGCATATTGAACCAAAGTTAACGATGAAATAAAATAGTATGGTACTTCGAATAATTAGCTCATTCGTATGGCCACAAAAAGAAGAAACATTCTACCTATTTTCTATCATGATTACTGAATCAATAGGCACTTTATAGTCACCTGCTTAAGTTTTAAGAACTGAAGCACGCAGCTTCAGTTTTAAGAACTGAAGCATCACTGCTTCAGTTCTAGAAACTGTAGCACGATGCTTCAGTTCTAGAAACTGAAGCACGCTGCTTCAGTTTTAAGAACTGAACTGCTTCAGTTCTAAAAACTGAAGCACGCTGCTTTAGATTTTAGAACTGAATTGAAGCTTCAGTTTTTTAAACTGAAGCTAGGATGCTTCAGTTCTTAAAACTTAAGCTGGGTGCTCCAGTGCTTCAGTTTTAAAACTGAAGCACTGAAGTTTAGCTTTATCTATTTATTTTCTAACCTTTTTTTTTGGTAAGGGGTGGCGCCAAACATTTAGCAATTTATGTATATACATTCTAAACATCATGTACCAAGCACTAATTGACAAAC
Organism: Allium sativum; assembly: GCA_030737875.1. Classification (NCBI taxonomy): domain Eukaryota; kingdom Viridiplantae; phylum Streptophyta; class Magnoliopsida; order Asparagales; family Amaryllidaceae; genus Allium; species Allium sativum. The sequence continues at coordinate 747,628,908 of CM060912.1, forward strand.
CACTAGCGACTCACATCATTCATCAACACTTCTAAATGTGCAACAACTTTATCATTAAAACGTTATCAATTTGAGTAATAAACAAACAAATAATTGTAAATGTTCCTCGGACAACCATGTGGATCAACAGGAGATTAGTAGCTCATGCATTCAAGGAAGTGGTTCATTTTGCGAATATACTTGTAACAGTAGAAAGTTCTCATCCATTGAATTATCATGGATTGAATTCCCCGACTCAACACAGTGAACACACCCCATGTGTATTTGATTAGCTCGTTGACAATAGTTGAACAAGAACTGCCACCACCACCATGTGACACTTAAGTTTAAACACCTAAGCAGTTAACAAAAGTGCTGCTTCTATTTTAAAATTTCAGCACTAGTGCTAAATTTTTTGATCAAAAACTGAAGCTATGTTGTTTTTGAACAGAAATGCTGCTTCAATTTTTGAACTGAAGCTTGCTTTGTTTTTTTTTATATGCTCCATAGTATACTCCATTTTGTAGTAACACAAAGACACAGCATATAATTGTTAAAAATCGTAGCAGTTTCATTATTGATCACAACACAAAGACACAACAAAACATTGATCACTTTGTTAAAAATCAAGAATCAAATATATATATATGAAAACGGAGAATGATTCCGAAGTAAAGCAAGAAACTATACGTACCAACTCTCAGCAGTTTCATTATTTCTTGGAAGCACCACTTGCTGCGTATAATCGGTACCATTGAGCATTGTTGTAAACTCCCCAGGCTGATATGACACTTGTGGGTAGAAAAAAGCTGGATGATATGCCAAGGGGTTAAAGAATTGACCACCAGATGATGGAAATTGATAATGTCCAAATTTTGGGTGTGACATATATTGCTGAGTGCTTCCATTATGTGGAAAAGATTGTTGTTGTGGTAATGGTTGATATTGAATTCTAGAGAATTGCGGAGCATTTGGCTGATTTTGAGTAGGTGATTGTTCATATGGATGTTCTGACGGAGAATGGTGTTGAGACGACGATTGTTCCGACATGAAATTGGATGGTTGTCGTTGTGAAGATAGAAGCAAGCGCTTTAACTCTTCTATCTCCTTGCTTTGCTTTTCACACATGTTTTTTTGATTCTAAACATGCTGACTCCAAACATGCATATTCTCTTCCTTTACGTGATTTACGAATCAATGATGTTGGTTGAGTTTGTTGTACCCAATGCACCATGCTCGGTGTCACTAAATCTCCATAACAGCGAACTCTATTATGAGTCTCAAAACGCATCGTTGCAATATATGCTTGCATCCTCAATTCAGGTGTCTCTTCACCATGGATAGCTAATAGTTAAGTTAGTTCATGAGATATCTTGGCCTGTATTAATTTTAAATAAACATCATTCAATGTGGCTTACTAAATAAGACTAAATTCAACGCATTTAGCCTAAAAAAATGATGAATATCATTAACTAAGTAGAAAAAATAATTCTGAATTGCCATATGAATATCATTTAGAATATAGCGAGTACCATTATAGAGCAAGTTTTTGAATATTTGGTTGAGAAAAATAAAGTTCTTTTAGGAATATCTTTTAGCATGTATTGTTTTAAATAAACAGTAAAAGTTTATATACTATTGTATATGAAAAAATGCAAATGATAAAATAGATTTACCGCAACTTGCTCTGATGCTACGTCCACCCATATTCTATTTTTATCTTTACTTCTATGCACCAACTCATATGATTCAATAGGGTCCGATTCACGACCATCAAGGCAATTCAAAATTTATCCGATTTTCTGTAAGATTCACATATCTGATTTTAAACTATACCGATATTCAAGTGAAATCAATGGTACAATTTGTATAAAAAAAAAAAGACAACATATAAAATATAATTTATCCATGTTTGGTGCATGATAAGGTCTGCAGATGGAAGTAATGTGAAATTTTTATAGGTGTAACCAATATTTCTTGTTTTGCACTCAATGAATATACATTTATTAGGATGCAAAACTCATCGAAAAAAAGAAATATGTCAACTTACGAAATTTGCCATGTGCCTTGCAAAGGTCATCGACCCACTCGTGTGACTCGTCTTCAACTTCTTACGATTCACAATATTTCTTTCAACTTTAATCTATCAAAAAAAAATGTAAAAGGGAAAAACTCAGAAAAACAACAAAACACCTACGATAATAAAGGACATCAGACATAAGAGGACTTTATTTTTAGGATCATTATCCCAATAGTTGACCATGTTCCTCCATTGCTCACCATCCACTCTTTCGTCCCCACAAACAAAACGTGACGGGGAGCCTACATATGGAGTGCAATATTTTCTTTTTAACTCGCCTCTATTGTTCCTTATCCTTTTGGATAATCTTTTTAGCAGTGTATACCGAATTGTAGGGACATGGGGAATGTCTTTGGCATATGCATTGTTAGTATAATTTCAAAGTCGTCATCCATATGATAATGATATTTAAACATATTTATACAACGTTAAGCCACTATCTAAGCACAAAAATATTAAGAAGCTCAAAACAACATTCACAAAAAAGAGATTAAATTTCCTATAATATGTAGTTACTTAAATTGCTTAAATGGTAATGTGCATAAAATAAATCTTAGAGGCTCTCAAATGTGTATGTGTGTGAGAGTGTGTGTGTGTGTGTGTATGTATTTGTGTGTGTGCGCGCGCGCGTGCGCATGTGTGTGTATAGGAATACATGCAAAAGTTCTTCTTGAAAACGATATCTTAAAAAGCGGTCAACACGTTGCCGTGAATAGCCATACTATCAATTGCCAAAAAGGAGATCTCTAGCTTTGTTCCAAGCATATCACAAAGTACGTTTGTAGATGCATCATATAGAAACTCATATTTTCGAATTTTCTATATGCAATACACGTACAAACTACGATTTTAGTCATAAATAATTTCATACATCAAAATTCAATCCTTATCGTTCAAAACTGCAAAAACTCAATCCATAATGTTCCAAAGCATAAAAATATGATTATTGAACGTGTCCCCTTAAACTATAGTTCATGAAACAACTTCAATAAATATGTCTGACAATGCACTCTAAACTTAAGTATCGGATGGAAACTCGTGGAAAAACAAGATAAATTCAAAATGCAAACAAGATGGATTTTGTTTCTTGGTAAGTTAAAAGGTAGTGAAGTAAATGGTTAATATTTAAGTTTGGAAGCAACTTTTCACTATAAAACGTAAAAAAATAAGGATCTTAGACAAAGGTTCGGATAAAATGTTTCTCATATTTTTACTAAGTTAAGATTTCAATTCAGGTACTAAAATATTGCAGTCAGTCACTACCTAAACAAAAACCTTCCATTTGGGTAACACTTAATAATTATAAAGAAAAAATAACTATTTTCTTTCTACACTTGTTCTTGGTTAGCTAAAAGTACATGGTTCTTTCTGTTCCTATTACTAAATAAAATCAATCAATAAATGAAAGTGTAATTTAAACAAAGAATACATATATACACAAAAAAAAAAAAAAAATTGTTCATCGTTTTACTTCAAAATTTATGTTGATTAGTTTTGGTGAATCGTACTGATCATGCATGAAACGTGTACTACCCATTACATAGAAGACCAAACACATTCATTGTCTATCAATTTTTATGATTCATCTTGATTTATATGGAACCTAACTTTATATTGACGCAAATTAAAAAATAGGGTAAAATGCTCCAAAGGTAACATGCACCAAGTCTGAATCAAGACTCAAGATTGAAACACAAGTATTTCACTTTCCCTTCAACGTAACTTATGTGCATTAGTAGTATGAACTCGTATTCTTTTTGTTTTTATTAGTAATACACAATAATACATACATACATATAAATATATATATATATATATATATATTATTTTGATGGGGTGAAAATAAGTAAAATTTATGTTGGCAACCTACCAAAAAAACTTCTTCATATCATTCTCCTCTCGCAGCATACGTATGCATCGTGCACAGATGATGAACATCTTCCTTTTTGTAAATAAACATTAAATTTAGACACTAATATAATTTCTTTTTATATTTCTTTTTATAGCATAAATGTCTTAGTTACTACAACAAAACTAATAATCAATTTGCTAAACTGGAAATTAACATATGTTACATTTATGCATAAACTAATAATCAAATTGCCAAATGATTGTGAATGTGCTATGAATGACGAGAATAACAAAGACAGGTACCAACTGACATCTTGTATATAAGAAAGTACTCTCCTCAGTTTATTCTACCGAACTCCATATCTAAATAACAATCTGACCATATCATCAAAACATTTTTTAACTATAGGAATTGATAGTTATCGAATACTTGATACCAAATGGATATACATGTACAGTTAATGAACTTATGGAGCATGTTTTCCAAATTGTAATACAGTTCCTCTATCCATAACTCTAAGTTATTTTTTCATGTCTTTTCCATGAAGTCACTATTTGGAAATAAAAATGAGTGAACAAAACTAATAATCAAATTGCTAACTGAAAATTAACGTATGTTGCATTTATGCATACAACTTATGTGCAGATGTTAGAACACATTTGCAAACAATTTGAAAGCTATGAGAAAATGTTATATAATAAACATTTAAACAAGCAGCTCATGTTCAATGATCATAATACATTCACTAACGTTAGAAGAAGAAAAGCAATTTAAAAAAACAGAAAACAAGTGAATCTAGACATTACCAACCAATGAAAGAAGCAGCAAATATGTATTAAGTGATCAAGAACCAGAGCATAGCTTGTAAATCAAATTAAAAAATAAAACCTTCCCACTTTTGTAGCATCAGCCATCAGCAGCAGCATTTAGGGTTTGTTAATCAACACAATGGAAAATATCCCAAATGAATTACATACCTTTGCCAATGAATTTCCCAATTAAAAAAGAGAAGCAAGCTTGCAACGATTTGTGGATTGAAGAAGAGCGAAAGTCAGCAGGTTAAAGGAAAAAGTGGAAATTACCGTAAGGCGGTAAAAGAAAACGGGAAGCGCGAGAATGAATTTACTTTCCCAAAAATTATGCCGCTCAGTTTATTTTCTGGAATTGAGGCGGAATCTTTTGTCCTCTTGCATAGAAACAGGGGCTAATTTTATTAAAGACACATGTATTTGCCATTTAAAATATCCAATAAAGACTCAACCTATTTAAGCCTCTAATTATTCATTATTAAAGACCAAAAAAAATTTGGCCCCTGATTAGCGCCTCTAATACTGAAATATTTGGTAGTGAGGACAGTAGTCCGGAGATCATGATAATATAAATACACCAAGCAAATGATTCAAAGATAATTAATTGCCACATATAAATCTATCGAAACGGTAAATCTGGGTTACCTTATTATATATATATATATATATATATATATATATATATATATATATATATATATATATATATATATATACGAAAATACGTGGTGTAAATCAGAAGGTTAAAGGAGAGGGATGGTTCACGTGCAATATAAGAGGTGTAGCGGATCCCGCTCATATATATATATATATATATATATATATATATATATATATATATATATATATACACACACACACACACACACACACACACACACACACACACACACACACACACACACACACACACATCAACCGAAGCTTAACTAGGTTGTTGATATGTCTCATGCCACCAATATGAGGAATATCGCCTAGTATATATAGACCATTAGGCATCCTCTTATACGCTAGCTTTTAAGAGTGAGTTCTATCTAATAAGCTATATCATTTGGTGTTTTCTCTAAGAACCACTCGACGGTAGTTCGAGCCGTGAGAAGGGGCAACCTATTGACTGGATTAAAATACTGATAGCTGAGTAAAGTCGTCTAAAGGGAAAAGAACTACCGTCGTGTCAGTGTCGACAGAGTAGGCCGGCGCGGACGTTGTACTTTCGAAGAACGGTGAAATGATATGTCCCATAGCATAAATATGGAAATATTGCCTAATATATAGACCATTAGGCAAGCTCCCCTTACAAGCTAGCTTTTAAGGGTGAGTTCTACCTAATTAGTCATATTAGTTGCCATGTCAGAGCTATCAAGAAATACATTTTGGGTCAAAACAACTTTCTACCATATATCACGAGGCATGCCTGTAGTTCTAAAATAAAAGCAACAAAGCAAGAATTTTACTATAGTCATTTAACTGGACAAACCTTTGGTTAGAGGTAAATTGAAAACTCTGTAGAATTTTTTTCCTATTTGTCAACTATTTTTAGCAACACAGATACATATACAAAACCTAATAAATGGCAAATCATGTACATAGCTAGCATTTTGGTTCTCCAATTTTCACTGCAGTACAGACGCCATCATCGCATGAACGGTTATAACACATGCGGAGAAACATTACAGTATAGGCTAATATTTGTGTACCCATAAATATAACTGTCAATACATAGGCAAACTCCATTTCTTCATACACAAGTTAACCAGATATGCGCAATTTTATATGCTTATGCACATGAAACAGATTCCCTATTTGCAAATCCAACACTCTATCGCTTTCCAATCATTTTCTGTTAATTTGCCCCATGCAGCTGCTTTTGCTATAAATAGTCGTCCAATGTGTACATTCATATCATAAAAAATATGCATAATATTCTCATGGCTCAAAATATAGTATCAGCATGCTTTCTTTTGTTAATTTTATGTACCATTATAGCATCATCAGACGCTGTTACAGACATTACTGCTTTTGGTGCAAAATCTGATGGCAAAACGGATTCATCTAAATCATTCCTTGATGCATGGAACATTGCATGTGGTTCAACGGATGCTTCAACCATATATGTGCCCGTAGGCACATTCTTGGTCGAATCAGTCACATTCTCTGGTCCATGCAAGAGCAGTAGGATCTCAGTACAAATAGATGGAACTCTAATTTCTTCGTCTGATTACGACGAATTGGACAAGAAAGGAAACTGTGAAAGTGTCTGGACTTGTCTACGCAAACCGAACTTATGTTTCTCATTGGGCTTGCATATGGGCCTATGTCTTTCTCCAGCCCATTTTTCATTTTGTACATTATATATCTGGCATGTATCATCGTTTGTATTATTCATTACAACATACAGAAATTTTCTCATTCATTTTCGAATACAAAATCAATCTTTGTAAAAATTTAACATGGTATCAGAGCTCTCTCACTACAAAAGAAGTCTGAATTCCATACACCAATTTGGCGTAGCGAATGCGTAGGGAATCAGATTTCCCTACGCCATCCCTACGTCAAAAAAGTAGTTGGAAATTAGACGTCGCAAAAAATTCCCTACGGGTTCCCTACGCCAAATTCCATACGCGTTCCCTACGCCAGCATTCCTACGCGTTCCCTACGTCAAGTTCCATACGCCTTCCCTACATCAACATTCCTACGCGTTCCCTACGCCAAGTTCCATACGCCTTCCCTACACCAGAATTCCTACGTCAAGTTTCATACGCCTTCCCTACGTCAGCATTCCTATGCGTTTCCTACGCCAAGTTTCATACGCCTTCCCTACGCCGGCATTCCTACGCCGTCCCTACGCTAAATTCCGTACGCCTTCCCTACGCCAAATTCCTTACGCATTCCCTACGTCCGTGTTCCTACGCCTTCCTTACGCCAAGTTCCATAGATTTTCCTTACCTATTCCTTACGCATTCCCTACGCCATCGTACATCAAAATTCAATATGCTTATTTTATATTTATCTTCATATACCACAGATATTATAATAAACTTTAATAAAACCAAACACATGCAAAATCGTAACAATATATATCAATACGAACATTGATGTAGAATGAATATCATCGTCAAATTACCATAAATTTGCTGCAAATGTATTTAAAACAAGTCATATCCAACAAACAATAAAATAAAGTTGCTACATAACTTAAACATAGTCGTTTCATCTAATTCAAACATCATAATGTACCTTACTACCTTATTATACAAATGAAACATCAAACCCACAACCAAAATAAGAATAACTCATAGCGTATGTCAGATCTCTGGTTCTTGCTCCCTTCCCAACCGTCGCATAAACTCTCGCATATAACTCATCTCTTCCTGCATGGAACCAAAATCTCCTTGTAGTTTGTTAATTGTAACACTCATTTCTTGATTTTTACACCTTAATTCCTCTACTTCCTCCACAAGTTTCTGTCGGTCATCTGAAACTCCAAACCTACTAGTGTATGTGTTGTCTCTATATATCTACACATAAAAACTTTAATTCAATTAACACAACGAATAATTTTTTTAATACAATTAGCATAACTCCTAACCTAGCAGTTTAACTGAGCATTAGCACGAAAACAATAAAGATAGCATGAAAGCACATAAATACCCTACATAGATCAAAATGATATACCCTACAGTTAACACAGTAAAAAAGAAAAAGGAAAAAAAGCACAAGAAACCTAGGAAAAAAGAACAATTGCTAGGGACACAAGAAGTTATTACAAGTCACAAGCCTATAATGCTAAGTATAATTGAGCTTTTCAGCTCAGTTTAACTGAGCCGAAAGGGGTAAGAAATTCTTTTTATGATGTAATTGATCATCTTGAAGATTTATGTATTGCATCCCTCCATTAAAATTGCTGGAGAATAATTTTGTTTCCTCCCTTTAATTCCAGGAAGTAACTCATACAAAGTAACCCACTTAAAGAGTAACATCCTGAAGAAGGCAAAGCTAGAATGTATTACTAGGTAATTTTGATTATCAATAGATTGGAGTTCTCTTTGCACTTGATAGTGAAATTTAATAGCTTAGTATTTCCTTGTTAACAACAACGAAGCCAGAGTCCATGCCACAATTAGAAAAAATGATACACAGACAATAAAAGTAAAAGCGGGTCTCCATACGGAAATGCAAGCATTATTCAGCTCGTAACCTTTTCATGGATGAACCCACTTTTTGTACTTGGAAAGCAAAAAACTCTCGAACAAGCTGATGTTCCTGACATATACATCAAAGACTCAGCAACCTTTCTGTCTAAGGCATTTGATGAAGACCTTAAAAAGGTCAAAGAAGAGCATGGGTTACAAAATTCATCACAGGGCAATCTTTATGTTTATTCGAAAAAAGGCAGCAATCAATGCATGTATTGCTATGGTTAGTGCAAGTGCATCGTACGTAGGACCATCCTTGATAGAAAAATTTGTAAGATTTCTAAGTGGAGGAATGAGAGAAAGTGGCTTGAAAATGGGATATCTGTTAGCATTTGCATTTCTGAGTGATAAGTTCATAGAGACCGTAGCACAAAGGCAATGGATATTTGGAGCTAGACAACTTGGTCTTCGCTTAAGAGCTTCATTAATATCCCACATTTACAAAAAAGGTCTTTGTTTGTCAAACCAGTCTAGGAAGAATCATACAAGTGGCGAAATTATCAACTACATGAGTGTAGATATTCAAAGAATCACTGATGTTATGTGGTTTGCCAACATAATTTGGATGCTTCCAGTTCAAATTTCTTTAGCAATCTATGTTTTGCATAGTAGTTTAGGCATTGGAGCTTAGGCTGGATTATTTGCTACCTTTCTTATAATGTTATGCAACATTCCTCTCACAAGAACTCAAAAAAGATTTCAATCCAAAATAATGGAATCAAAAGATGGTCGAATGAAAGCAACTTCAGAAATACTTAAAAGCATGAAAATCTTAAAGCTTCAGGCCTGGGACACTCAGTACCTTAAAAAACTAGAAGATTTGAGACATATTGAGCATGGTTGGTTATGGAAGTCTCTAAGGTTACAAGCAATATCTGCTTTTATATTTTGGGGTGCACCTACATTCATATCAGTAGTCACCTTCGGTGTGTGCATATTGTTAGGAATTCAACTAACAGCTGGAAGAGTTTTGTCTGCATTAGCAACTTTCAGAATGCTTCAAGAACCAATTTTCAGTCTTCCTGACTTGCTTTCTGCACTTGCACAGGCCATAGTATCAACTGATAGAATAACTACTTATTTAAAAGAAGAAGATATAGATCCAAATTCAGTTGAAACAATCCCTAGAAATGAAACAGGCAATGATGTTGAGATTAATGATGGAACTTTCAGCTGGGACTTGGATAATAAATCCCCAACACTTGAAAATATACAGCTAACAGTAAAAAGAGGGATGAAAGTTGCAATTTGTGGTACAGTTGGTTCAAAGTCGGCCCTGGCTCAGTGCAAACGGGGCCATTGCACGGGGCATCATCTTCGGCCAGGGCATACGAAATAGAAAACAACGATAGAAAAATCACGCAGGAAAAAACGCTGAAGAGAAAATTTAGGTATGGAGAAATCGCAGCAGAAAACATTACGCAATCCACAAGGAAAGAGATTTGAGGAAGGCAGTGTGAATTTCTTAGGGATCTTAAGGAGAAACAAGGAAGAAGCGGCTTCTATCGTAAACTCACAACGAAGAGGAGCAATTTAAGGATCTGAACTTTGAGGCAAGTAACCGTAATTTCCAGAAATAATAATAATAATTTTTGATTAATGAATAGGTCGGGGACTTCTATACGTGTTAAAACATGTTTATTATGTTTATAATTTACAGTCTTTCTTTACATTTAAAAACTGTGAATTCAATTGACTGCTATATTTTATAATTTAAGCTATGTTCTTTAGGATTGAGAATTCAATCTAACATTATATCTTTTTTTCTTTGAACAAAATATGACGTTGTATCTTAAAAAACACAAAGATTTATATGAAAATAATGATATTTTTAGTTGCCACCGTTCAAAATGTTGGGATAAAAAATAAGACAGTTAATAAATTCATGAATCATTACCATAGAACATCAAAATAAAAATGAAATGTGTAAGTTAGAAAAGATTATCATAGCATTCTACTCCTAATTTGTTCTCGAGTACTAAAGGGCGGACCGCAAATTAGAAAAGAAAGGAAAATGTTTTTTTTTCGTATTAGGAGTTTGGAGAAGAATTTAAATCCACGTACATATATTAGATTTTCTAGATGTAAGTTATGTTTAAAAAACTGTCAATTTTTATTGGTATTTTTGATGAACAATGCATTGTGATTTTATCTTACTGCAATTTTTTTAACCGCATTCTTATTTCCAGATTGAAAAAAATAAAAGCTAGTTCTAATGTTTCCGTGAAAATAACCATCCACAAGCTCTGATAATAAAAAAAAATGAAGAGATTGTTGAATAACATTGAAAGGGTCTCTTAACAAATATTTTCCAAAAAAGATAATTTTAGTGGATAATTTAGATCAATCTGCATATTTTGAACATGGGGCTGGTTTTGATTATATATTAGAAAATGAGATTGTAGTGAATGAACAAATTAATGATACAGAAGAAAATGAACAAGATATTGAGATTTCATTGCAACATATAATAAATGAAAGTGAAGTCTAACGTTTAGATTAGTAAACAAAGGTCGTGCTATTATTTATAATTACATTTTCCGCAAGTCACCACGTTATTCATATCCTAATTTCCGGATATACGAAGTACTAATATATCTAATGGTATAAAGGAAGCAAGTGATGATTTTCAGTACTCGAAACAATTCAATTTTGTCATATTTGCACTATTAGTTTATAATAGCAGAATTGAGTTTTCCAAAATTAGCTATGCCTTACAAGATAGAATATTATTTAGTATCTTTGCATTAAATTTTATAAGGGGGCATCACTTAATAAATCGCACTGGACATCCTAATCTCCAGGACCGGCTCTGTTCATATTTAGTTTACTATATTTATGTATTTAACCAAGCTGTATAAATAAGGCTGCTGGTTATGTAATAAGTTAAGAAAAAGAGTTATATTTTATCTTCATATCTCTATTCTCTTTTCTCTTCTAAATAAATATAAGCACTATTACTTCAAATACCATCACTTTGATTACCATCATTCTTTGCAAAACGATTAACTTGGTTACAGGCAGTTGTAAGTAGCTAATATTGCTGGAAATGTATATTCCGATGTGAATTAGTAGCTAATATAATGACAGGCCTAAACTTCTGTAAATTAATAGTAAATTAGTTTCTATGTGTTAACTCTCACTATACCCTATTTGTTAATAATATATAAGTTTCTTGGGTTAGGCATTTTATGTGATAAAAACATTTCTCTTTCATATCATATCTTTCTAATATATATATATATTGCAGCATTTATCGCTTGGCAAAGACTGGTAATTTTCAGAAAACAAGTTCGGCCTCAAGTTCAAAATGTTTAAGTCATTAGTTAAAAATTTGAAAACCCCAGGAATATTGCATTCTAATTGAAAAATAAATAAATAAAGTTTTCAGTCAATACCCCAGGAATATTGCCAGTACCAGGTCTTCGTGTGCTTCTTGAAGAAGCACATGTCCCACCTTCTCCAATAAGCTGCATATAAAGAAGGTTTAGCTCGTCGTGAGAGAGCTCCCTACCCCGACTCTCGGACATTTGAGCAACTCGCTCATTGTATTTGACCTGTAATTTACATAAAAAGTTAGGTATGGTATTGTTTAACAGAATTACAAATTTGTAAACTATAATTCAAAACTTTTGTTGATTACATACAGCAAACTGTTCCGAGTACTCATCAATCCATCCCCCATCTATAGAACCATCTGGTTTTTCAACATAATGTGTTTGAATGTAAACCTGCATATATGTTGGTGTTCGACCTTGTTCTTTCTCCTAAAAAATAAAAATAAATTATCTTATATTTATTTGGATTGTATACTATTATTAATTAATAAGTTAAATAATTACCATATCGTTCATCCATTGTGCCATTGATTTAGAACCACATCTATGTGGCCTTGGATTTTTATTGCGAGCGATTGAGTTCTTTTGAGAAAGCTCCTTCACATCCTCTCTCTCCCAGTAGGCTAAAAATTGTTGCCATACTTCATCTGTTATACAGGCATTCTTCTTTTTATACCTTTTCATCTCTCCAACAATATACCTATACTTCAAAGAACACTTTTGCTCCCATAATTGTCTGACACAGCAAAAGAAGTGGCGGGATCCCAAGAGTACAATGCCTACACAAGAATTCGAGATCAAATAAATAAACTGAAAAACTTAATCATGAATGGACTTAATATTGTAACAACCTAAATTTTAATTATTTTTACCTTAAACTCTTTAAACCAATGATCCTTAACAGTAACAGGAATCACACTGAAACGAGGCCAAAATGATGTCAAACGGGCCTTAATCATAGAAGATATAGTACGAGACGTCGAGTCACTATTCGCGAATTCCCAACTGTTAATGCACAAATTACAGTAAACTATGTAGTGCATTATCAAAATATACAATAATTCAATAATTTAAAATTTTTACTTACTCGCCACTCTGGCCACAATAGATATACATGGTGCCGACTGAAGAAGCCGAGCCAGTCTGTGACGTTTGTCCAGATATCCCAGGGGTGCCTTGATCATGATCACATCTATCAGAAGGGGTGGATTGTTGATCGATAGAGGGTGGTGTCGGTTCGATCAAACCCAAACCACGTCCACTACCACTGCGACCACCACCACCACCGTTACTACGACCACCACGGCCACGAGAACTCATATCTATTACATGAATATGACATTTGCAACTATATACATAAGATAATCTAACATTTCAAAATGAAATTAGTAAACTTATTTAAGACAAGGTTTGAAAACATACATCAAGGAGCAAAGAATGTAAGTCAACAATTGAAAATTTTATTGCTAACTAAACATAAACAAGTTCATTAACATAAAACCAACCGAGCAACTAAAAACACATGCAAACAATCATAATTAAATATACATGCTACCAATCTTCATTATCATCATCACTCTCAATGTTAACACTCTCATCTTCAAGCTCAGACTCATCTTCTTCTACTTCAATTTGTTCATCGTCATCATCATCTACTTCGACCCCATCATTGACGTCATTAATAAGAGATCCTATGTCTTCTACTTGTTGTACAATCTCCAGTAATTCATTAGATTCTGCATCATTTTGATATGCCATATTGTCAGTTATGATCATGTTTGAGTGAAATGACCATCTCGGTTTTGTTTTAATAACAGCCCACCAGTCTGAACGACTGTTGTCGATAGCAGGATATGGTGTGAAATAAACTTGTGTAGCTTGTGCTGCCAACACAAATGGATCATACCCCGAATATTTTTTTTTGTGGTTTACTTCAATAAGAGGGTAGTCCTTATGTACGCGTTTTACTCCAATATTCGGTCTACTATCAAACCATCGACATTTGAATAGAAATGTTTTTAACCCCGGCACCACCGAGTAAGTTAACTCGATTATTTCCTCCAGTACACCATAATAATTTGTTATGTCATCATCGTTGTTCCCACCTTTGATACAAACTCCACTATTAACAGTTGTCTTTTTCTTTCCATATTCTTCTGTGTGGAACTTAAATCCATTTATAAACATTATTGGACATATTCTGTAGCTATTACGTGGACCAAAAGCAAGTTTCCTATAGCAAATGTCGGTGATGTTGTTCGTATCAACCTATCGATTTGAATCAAGTACACAAGTTAATATATAATCAATACCGTGCAAGATTAAAATATATGACTTATCATACTTACATATTGTTTAAACCATCCCTCGAATTCTTTACAGAGTTCAACACTAGGATATTCACTTTCGAACTTGCTGTTTAAAGCAACTATACATGTTAATATCTAAGGAGTATTGCATGTAGCTTAAAAAGATTGAAATTAATTTAGTTAATGAATACTCAAATTATTATAGTACCTTATAAAATCAGCTAATTCATTGCAATTAAGAAGCACAGTTGCTTTGGCTAGATTGTAATCCTTTGTTGTAGCAAAGCCTTTAACATTCTTCCATTTACCAGATGGACGTCCTTGTTTTTTGAATATGGAGAGAACGTTATCGACAGAATCATCCACAATATCATTATCATTGCGATGACCACGATTGAAATTTAAATTCACATGATCATCGAAATAATGACTAAAAAATATGGATGCTTCTTCAATGATATACGCTTGACAAATAGAACCTTCAACACGTGCTTTCTGTTTCACCTTTTTCTTTAGGTGGCCCAGATACCTTAATAGAAAAATGTGTGAAATTAACTATGACATGTACTAAATTTTAAACATTGCGTAAATAAATAAAATTATTACATACCTCTCAAAAGGATACATCCATCCATACTGCACTGGTCCTCGTAGTAATGCTTCAGTTGGTAAATGTACTGGCAAATGTTCCATGCAGTTAAAAACTCCAGGAGGAAATATTTTCTCCAATTTACATAGTAATTTGGGTATATCTCTTTCAAGCTTCTGCAAATGGCTTTTAGATAGAGTTGTCGAACATATTTCTTTAAAGAATAAACTGAGCTCTGTTATAGGCATCCAAACCTTTTGTGGTAAAAGCTCTTTAAATACTATCGGAAATAGAGTCTCTAAAAATACATGGCAATCATGACTCTTCATACCTGACAGTATAAGATCCTTCATATCAACGCATCGTTTCATATTAGAAGCAATTCCATCAGGAAATCTCAAAGAATCATCCCACTCTAGTAATTTTATACAACGAATCATATCCAGCTCATAACAAGCAAGAACTTTGAAGTTTGGACGAATAGGATTAATCTTAAGCTCTGGACGATTGCAATATTATTCGATATCTTTTCTTGATTTCAAATCATCTTTGGTTTTTCCTTTCGCGTTCATTATTGTGTGAAAGAAATTATCAAATACATTTTTTTCAATATGCATCACATCTAAATTGTGTCGAATTTTTAGATCCTTCCAATATGGTAATTCCCAAAATATACTCTGTTTGCACCGATTGTGATAATCACCTTTGCCAGGAATTTTGGGCTCTTTGTTTCCTGTCTCATGTAATTTTGCATAATCTTGTACAATATCAAATATCTCTTCTCCATTCAAAAATGTCGGCGGTTGCAAATTTACAGTTTTATTTCTTTCAAAGTTTTTCTTATCACGCCTAAATGTGTCATTTGTATGTAAAAATCGACGGTGGCAATCCCACCAACACTGCTTACCACCATGCTTCAGTGTAAATGCTTTTGTTGAATCCATGCACACAGGACAAGATAATTTACCTCCCGTACTCCAACTCGAAAGCATCCCATACGCAGGAAAATCACTTATCGTCCATAATAAACAAGCAAATAGTTTAAAAATTTTCCTCTTTGACACGTCGTATGTGTCAATACCCTCTATCCACATTTTCTTCAAGTCCTCGATTAAAGGTTGCAAATAAACATCTATTCCGTTTTTCGGATTTTTGGGTCCAGGGACAATTAGGGTTAAAAACATGTATGGATTTTGCATGCACATCCAAGGAGGTAAATTATAAGGTGTTAAAATAACTGACCAAGTGGAGTATTTTTTTCCATACTGGCTAAAAGGTTGGAAACCATCAGTGCATAAACCGAGCCTAATATTTCGTGATTCGTTGGCAAAATCAGGATATTTGTCATCGAAATGTTTCCATGCTTCTCCATCTACAGGATGACATAAAACCCATTCCTCTCGAACTCGTTCATTATGCCATCTCATGTGCTCCGCAGTGGCATAAGACGAATACAGTCTTTGCAATCTAGGAATAATCGGAAGATAATGTAAACGAGTAAAAGGCACACCTTTACCATTACTTTTTTTCTTTTCGTATCTTCCTAAACCACAAAATTTACATTGTGAACGATCAATGTCTTCTTTCCAATATAGCATACAACCACTTCGACATGTATCAATCTTTTCATATGGCAATCCGAATGCGGACACTTGTTTTTTAATTGATACCAATTTTCAGCCAATCTAGTTTCCAAACCGGATGGGACTACATCTCGAATTAAACTAAGAACGTCATTCATTAATTTCTGGGTACCGTTGTTTATGGATTTTATTGCAACTAGCCTAGCAGCCGCTGCCAACTCTGTCATAGGACATCCATTAAAAAGCGGTTTTTTCGATGCTTCTAACAAGTCAAAAAAAGATTTAGCTTTTGGATTTGGTTCTTCCTCTACATCCAATTAATTATGCAACATGGTCGGACCAGCGGCATCAATAACCATTTCAGTCATTCTATTTTCTGAAGTAGTAGAATCACCAAAATCAACATCAATATTTATGTTATCATCCTCAACAGCTACCGATGTATTAACAACGTTCACCGCATCTTCACCATGATGTATCCACATGCAATAATCGTCCATAAAACCATTTTTAGTCAAATGCCTTCGAACAATTTCATAAGTATGATGTTTTGTGGCTTTGCATTTCTTACAAGGACAACGGATTTCCGTCATGTTTGTCCCATTAGAAGATGCCACTAGCATGAACTCGGTTAAACCACTTAAAAATTGAAATGAAATTGTTCCTCTATGCCTAACATCTTTGTACATCCAAGCGCGACGAACTTTCAAATGTTCCATCTTCTACTGCACAATTAATATATATGTTATTTTATAAGACGAGTGCTTCTATAATTATTATTATATAGAACTATAGTTATTTCATTATTTAAATTATCCAATTATTATTTTTATTATTATTCTTAAATGATTAGATTCTTACATTCATGAAAACTAAATATATCTAAGTGTAACCCTAATAGAAATTTATCTATTGTTTATTTAATTGAACGTTCCATAGAACTGTTTATTTATGGGGTTAGTCAACCTACTTCCCATTACAAACAAAACGTTATTTTTTACATTTCATAAATCATTTCACCTCAAGTGGTACAACAAAATTTCGGCAGCACTTCCCCTTATTCCCCGTATCACACGCCTGGACGTACACGGGGAATAAAGAAGAAGCACTCCCAAAATTTTATCATCGCTTGAATTGAAATGATTTATGTAATGTAAAAAATTAGTTTTTTTTGGTAACATGTCCAGTACAAGGACAAATTTGACAAATACTGTATTAGATAAATATTGATGTCCGTTTCAGAACAAAACGAACATCTATATCGATCATATACGATACATGTCAAACGGGGCCAAATGTTAATCTATGGAATGTACGAAGGTGCTTGGTGTTTCTAGCATAGCAGTGTAGTTTCAGGTGTTTATCTCGGTTCATATTATTTCAAATATAGAAGAATTAATTGCATAAAATATTAGGATACAATTTCTTTGATATCGTTTACGTATACTTAGATCACATGGTATAATAAACATTCATGGAATGTAAAAAGCAATATCGAATGTTTCACGTTTGTTCATGTTTTCCTACAACCCAAATTTGCTAATTTTTTTCAGGGTGCATGCTTTGACATAAAAGTGATGGTACCACTAAAAGATGGAAACGTTACTAACTAATGGAGAAATTTTAGACAGGTAATTCATTTACATTGTCCTTCAAGCATCTATTTATTTTCAAACGACTAGTATATATTTTCTTCATTAATGTTACAGATTCATATTAAGACATACTGTTAACTCAAGTTATGGTGGCTACTTCTTAAACTGTGGTTAATGTAAGATGTACCATATCTATGGTTTTATATTTTCATAAAGTTTTAAGCAATATTAATCTTAATAAGGATGAAAAAAAGGTTAACAGTTGGTAATATAAATTCCTCAGCTCACTGATTATGACATAGTGTATTACTGGTTTATCGATTTACGTAAGCATTTAAGCTTAAAATATCCATGTCAAGTTCAAACCACCCAACTCAAGAGAAAAGAAGAAACATTGACTGATTATGTTTCAATCAACTTGGGTTACGTAAAGGTTGAATTGTGTTGCAGCGCATGCCAGTACTTATAAACATCAGTATCTCTTACGAATAAGCTATCCGAGGATTCAACCACTTACTGTTCAAAGACTTATTCATCCATAGCTCATAGTATGTTTGCAATCCATTCATCCTACACTTTTATTATGGTAACCAAATAAGAATTAAAAAACTGTAGAAAACTACTTGTGAAAAATTCAGATAATTTTGTCAAGTCTGAATTTCTAGTGATTCTTTATTACCACTTTACAATACAATTTTGTAGTTTATGATATTAACACTCATTTAATTCATTTTTGTAAAGATCACATATGAGAATGCCTCATATTATTTGTCATTTTTTTGAAAACTATGAGTAATTAAGAATAAAATTAAACTGCATGATACAACGATAAAATCAAAAAAATGCATTTAAATCTGGTAAAGAACCACACCTAGTTTAATGGCTTGGTGATTGGATTATAGATGCACATATGTAATAACAATGGTAAAACAATTGGAATTGGTACGTCAAATAATTTAGGCATGGTAAAATTCATTTGAAATAATAGAAGATCAATTTTAAGGAAAGGGAAAATCCACCAACTTTAAGAAGAATAGTGAGTTGATCATTATCAGACAAACTATCATCATTGCAACTGTTTACTTATGGGAGACAATGTGCAAGCTACAAATAGTTTAACAATTAGTCAAATGCTATAATATATCATTTTGTGTGACCCTTGACTTGTGAAAAATTACCATTTTCAAAATTTTCGAAAGAGTTGTGACACAAACATATGTCTTTTGTTTATTGAATAATTTCAAGTTATACATTTGTTTTCTTATGGAAATTAAAGACAACCAAAATTTCTCTATTACTTTGCATTGTATATGCCTTATTTTAGTCTAAGTTGGTTCACCATAAAAACTGTGAAATATAATGGAATAAGATGTTTTTTTTATGTATGAATGAGCTAGCATCATCATTTATACATTCAGAGCTAGAAAAATAGATAGTTTTCTAACTTGTAAGCTTTATACTTTATCTGTCTGTATAGTAGTTTGAAAATACAATGTCTGGAAGATATTTTTTGAATGTCAAAAACTATATTCATAGTCCAGCCTGAAACAGTAGGATATATTTTTCAAAGAACATTAACATACTGTATAACTCAGAAAGGAAAAACATTAACATTAACATACTGGATCATAGACTATGTTACTAGAACTATTTTATCACTACGATGAATACGCAGTCGTAGCCTACAACACTGTGCTCAATCGATACGGTGTTAAAGAAGGGAGTTTAGTTGGCAAGTACAAGATTTTAGTACATACTACTGTTATACCAAAAGGTAAAGAAATTACAACAACTGTTAAGGAAGGCGGGGGAGATAAAAAAGAAGGAAAAGGAGTTACAGATAAGTTGAAGGAGGCATTAAACAAAGTTTTCGTTTATGTAAGTTTACATCACAACCATAGACGGAGCCAGAATTCCATATTGACCCCGGCTAATGAAAATTTTGATACGTCAAAGTAATATTGATACGATAAATAAATATAATAATGAACATATAAATCATTTTAACTAATCTTTAGGATAAACTGATTTAACAATTACAAAACCGTGGACGTGTAAATTTAGCTTGACCATCAAAAGATAAAGTTCAATAAATTTTGGGTTTATACTGAGAAATAGAAAGTACAAAGTTGTAGCATTTTCACAAATACATTATTTGTTTCCTTTTTAGCTTTTCTACGGGGTTGCTCAGAAATTGAATGTATACTCACTTAGTGGGAGGACCAAATTATTATGGAGTTTAATGAATTAAATTCGTCCACACCAAACAAGTCAAATTAGCAGTGCAAAGATAGAGCAGGTTATAGTTAGAACTAAGCAGTTCAGTAGCACAAACAATTCCATCGCACCAAAAAACAAAGATTAAAAATAGGATGAGAGAAGAACCTGCTGCCTAAGCTCCTCCAAATAGTTCAACAGCAGCACGGATTTGATTGAAGGCGGCAGAACGGCACGTCCAATCGATTTAGGGTTTAGGGTTTTTTTTTCCTTTGTTTTTTAATACAATCTGAACGAGTATGAAGGGGAAATGGGAGTGAACGAGTATCAAGGGGAAATGCGACCGAATGAGCATCAAGAGGAAATGCGAGCATATCAAGGGGAAATGGGAGTGATCGAGTATGAAGGGGAAGAGGGAGCGAACGAAGGGGAAGCAAGCACAGATAACGTTGAATATTTCTTACTTTATGGGCCATATTTGCAAAGCCCATTCATATAAATGTATAAAGAAATTAGATCAAGCTTTTAAAAAAACAATTTATGTATAAAAGTCGGACAAATATATTCAAATGTCCATACTTTGCAAGTTTATGTGAATCGGGTTTAGATTTAAATCAACCATGATCAATTATAAAAAATAAAAATTGATTTTTTTCAATATTATAACTAAACAACAATTCATTAAAAAAATGTCACATTTCGTTAAAAAAAAATTGTCTACTGTTATGATAACTTAAATTTAAGTTTTCTATTATGGACTATTAACTTTAGTACTTCAACTTATTAAATTTAATTATTATTCCTTTTTAAATATACATTTAAAAGGTAGTTATTATAACTTAAATTATTGTTATTTTCCTCTAAAATTGGGTATATGTTTTATTAAAGGCATTTCAGCCCATGATGTATGGGTAAATACAACTCACCCATTACCCGATAAACCACATCCGACAAAGCCACGTCAAATACAGTTTAACACATAACTTTGGGAACATGCGTTTTTAGATTCTTTAAATGCTAGGGTTGAGCTTGAACTTATGCTTATGTTGTTTATTTTATTAGTTTAACTACTTATAATTAGAGATCAATAGTCATCAATGGTAGAGGTAATAAATGATATATGATTTGCTTGTGTTATATAATAATAAAATTGATAATAACCAATGTAGGCTAATTTTTCTTTAATAATAGAAACCAACAAATTAATAATTAATTATAAGTTACAATTAATGATAATTTGTGTGAAAAATAAGCAATTATTAACTGGTGTTTAATATCTAATAATTTAAAAGTAATAATATGATTAATTCTTTAAATACTAGTAGAAAACACTACAAGCATAATATCATTACTGCGATAAGAAGACAAGTATATCAAATGTTCTAATGATGGAAAATACATACACAATCAATGATAAATGAAGAAATGCAGAATGTAATGCATAATGAAAATAAACGAAAATGCATGACCAACAACTAACGATGACCCTGCACAATCTTAAGTCATTCATGATTGGTCACCATTCTCGTTGGAGCTCCGTAATTCAAATTGACGTTTGACCTCAAAATTGTGATCTTTCATAAGAGATGATGTTCCAACTTCATACTTCGTTTATTCTTTAACATCATCAAATTTGAAATCTCTACTCATGTCACCCTCTTAATCTCTATAAGAAATTGAAGCTCAATATTCTTTTTTTGAAAAAGATGGTTGAACTGTAACACCCCACCCCAAGACCCACATTAACAAAGAGAATTACATAGTATTCTCGTCTGCTAATGCGGAGAAAAGGGCTGGTTATGGACGACCAACTATAACTTAGTCTTAACTATCTACTGAACACATCGACAAATGTCATCTATTTTTTTCTCAACATAAGTGGGTCGACATATTCAATAAATAATTAATACAAAGTTATAGATGGCTATGAATCTATCAGAACAAAACACTATAACTAAATGAATAACTCATCACAGAACAGTGTAGATATACAAAATTTTACACATACAATGAGACATTATCAAATTGTAAATTCTTTGCTCCATGTATGTTGAGTGGTCGTCATACCACTCTTGTACTGTATTGAGATGGTAAAGTTGTAAAGTTCTCTCTTCATAAAAAACAAAAGTTGTAGTGGAAAATTAGAAATTAGAATAAGTGTAACGACCCGTATTTTCTGGTCGGTTATTTAATATATTTTAATTTATTTAAATAGCAGTTTGGATTTTAAATAATTGAATTTAATTATTCTTGAATATTTAATTTAAATAATAAATGAAATAAAATAATATTTTAATCCAAAATATTTGGGCGTCGCCGAATTTGCTGAATATTGTGTATCGGCGATATACAGGGTAGTTATATCGTCCGTGTTGAGAATATATCGACGATTGCGTCTGTTTGACGACCGTCGCGCGTTGAGTTTAAAAATTTAATTATAAACGAGCCTGAAATGGCGCGGCAGTTCGTAATTTGGAGTTTGAACTTTGAAGGGTCGTCCTGGGTTCAAAATAAGTCGGATTTCCTCGAAACAAGAAACGTCAGGACCGATTTGACGATATTTTTCTAGTGGCAGAGAAAAATCGAGTTTTCGTCGTGTAGATTTTATTTTATATCCAAATCAAATTTTGAAAAGGTCGCTATGGAATTTCCTTTATAATATATATCGATTTATTTATATAATTAAGGGGTTTTTAATTATTTTGACTATCAAACTGGCCTGGAAATCAACACGAGTTATTTTATTATGAATCTTCATCAAATTCTGGTCAGGTATGGCCGATTGCCATATTTTGATATTTTTATATTGAAGTATTTTTAAATTGGGTCTATTTTATTTGAATTTGGCAGTTATAAAAGGGACATTTTTCAAACGACCTCTGTTTTCGACGAAACAAATTTTGTTGGGACCGTAATGACGAATTATTGCTAGATTTTCAAACCGCGTGTCAGTCGGGATTATTCTGTGAGCATGGCAAAATAAAATGCAAGTTAAAAGCGATTATTTGAACGTTAACAAACGTTGTTTGACCATACGAGCACGGAATTCGACGAAACAAGATTCGTTAGGACCGTATCGTCGAATTATACGTTGTTGTCCAGTTGCGTCACGAACAGAGCTTGTATGTGAGACATAGAGGTGAAATGAGGCGTATGGTTGTTAAATCCACCGTTGCGAATAGAATAGACAAAGGGAATAAATATTAGTTTAAATATTCGTTAAAATTTAACGGATAGTGTTGGATACTAATAAATTCTCGATTTACTATAATCTAAATGGGATAAATTGAATTGGTTATTGTTAATAACCTTGATTTATTTTTGAGTAAGCGTGCAAACATGTTAATAATGCTATTTTTGGGTTAAGATTTAAGTTAACTATATTTTTCATATAGTAGATGTTAAAACGAATCATTCTTTGATTTAAAAGAATTAAAAGTAGTGAATTCCATTTAATGCCAAGTAAGAATTGTATTAAAGGGATTTGTAAATCCAAGTTTCAAACAAGGTTTGATAAATGGGGATTGAATTTACAAGTGATCAACTGACGATGAGGTTTAGACCAAGAGGCGATAAAGGTTTATAATATAATGTCCGAGTAGATGGAATCAAATCAGTTGACGAGATATTTCCATTTGTATCTCAAAAAGGTTTTAAGTGGAAGAATATTGGTAGTTAAAGTGATGTTTCGATGGATATTTATTTAGATAAAGAAGTTAAGTAAAGGACCTTAAGCGAGGATTTCAAATATAAGAAACAGTTGTGTAAACTCAGATTTGAAATCGAGATTTGTAAACGAGATTTGGATATTAGTGGTTAAGTGTCGAACTAATGTTATTCTGAGATAAGAATGGGTCGATCAAGGTCTGAGAGGTAACTAAAATACCCCAACTTGATTGGCTTCACTATTATCGAGGAATGGTATTAGTTGGGTGTGAGCAAAGATGTTGAAAATGGTTTTACTCTATTCGAGAAATATCGAACTAAAATACAAGGTTTGGAAATCAAGTAGTATTTCAACATTGGTTTTCAAAAGAAAATAAGAATATTGATTCCACATTACATTAAGCATGGTTATTCAATCAGAGTTGATCGAATAGAGTTAGAGTTAGTCAAAACATAGTGATTAGGGAAGAGTTTCCATTGCGTACGACTGCTAGCGTAATTCGCAGGGCTGCAGATAGCCTACGGCGGTCGGATGTTTCCTGAGGGAATCAGGCGTAACCATTGTGATCGCTGCGATCTAGAGTCAAGCGAATGGAGTTAAGTCGAGTATAAATTCATCGATAAGAGTAATCAAATTAGGTTGTTCCAGTTAAGTTAAATAAGTCAAATTAGTCAAGTTAGAGTTAGTCAATTAGAGTTAAATCGAATAAGAGTTATTCAAATGTCGTATTAAAGAGTTAGAGTTTTAATGTTACAAAAGTAAATCAGTGTTAGAAGCCAAGTGATGCTGGATACTGAACCAGTGGACTCATTTGTTTTTATATTTGAAACACTGCTTATTTTGATGGTTAAATAACCTACTATCAAATAGAATGTTCTGTTTGCCTTTTTACGAGTTGTATTTGAAGAGACCGGGATGGGAACTAGACCCAAAACCACTTCGAATCAACTGTGCAATCATGATTAACGTGAAGCTGTAGAGATGGAGCATTGAAGACCATAGATCTTCATAAGTGGAAGAACCGCTAACAATCTCTGAGTCGACGCAGAGATATACTGGGGGTGATTCCTATTGGATGCGGTAGGAGAGTACCTTCGGTTCATCCTGGACCTGGATGACTTGTATGGATGAGGGTCTGACAGAGTATTTCCAGAGTGTCACGTACTTTGATTTCTCCAACTATACCAAGAGTGGATGCAGAGAAGGAAACTTCTTAGCTGACGCATAATGTATGGTTGAGGACGTCAATTCGTGATTTCGGTGGATCTGACAATGTGGCATTCAAAGTGAATTCGATGTGATGGTTAAGCGTAGCCTCAAGCCTCATCAACCGGGAAATGACAGAAATCGGGCAGGCAGCATGGCTAAGTGGGTCGCTCCCATTAGGGTGTATGATCACCTATCTAGAGAAATTCCTTTTGCTTCTTTAACCTATCGATGCTGTCCCATTTCGGGAGACGGTGACTAGGTTATGTAAGCATATAATTGAACTTTGACTGAATGTGCAGGATACAAAATATAACGGATTTTAGTGAAACCAAAAATATTTAAATCTGTTTATAAATATCTTTCTAACGAATCTGAAAAATACAAATTTCATAGCGGGAATCAAAACTTATGGCCAAATGAATAATCAACGTAGAATTCAGAATAAACATAGCGCGGACATTGAACTTTGACTGAATGTGCAGGATGCAAAATATAACGGATTTTAGTGGAACCAAAAATATTTAAATCTCTTTAGATATATCCTTCCAACGAATCTGGAAAATCCAAATTTTATAGCGGGATTCAAAAGTTATGGCCAAATGGATAATCAATGTAGAATTCAGAATAAACATAGCGCGGACATTGAACTTTGACCGAACGTGCAGGATGAAAAAATATAACGTATTTTAGTGAAACTAAAAATATTTAAATCTATTTAGAAATATCTTTCTAACGAATTTGAAAAATCCAAATTTCATAGCGGGAATCAAAAGTTATGGTCAAATGAATAGTCAATGCAGAATTCAGAATAAAAACATAGCGCGGACATTGAACTTTGACCGAATGTGCAGGATGCAAAATATAACGGATTTCAGTGAAACCAAAAATATTTAAATATGTTTAGAAATATCTTTCTAACGAATCTGAAAAATCCAAATTTCATAGCGGGAATCAAAAGTTATGGCCAAATGGATAATCAATGTAGAATTCAGAATAAACATAGCGCGGACATTGAACTTTGACCGAATGTGCAGGATGCAAAATATAACGGATTTTAGTAAAACCAAAAATATTTAAATCTGTTTAGAAATATCTTTCTAACGAATCTAAAAAATCCAAATTTCATAGAGGGAATCAAAATTTATGGCCAAATGAATAGTCAATGTAGAATTCAGAATAAACATAGCGCGGACATTGAACTTTGACCGAATGTGCAGGATGTTAAATATAACAGATTTTAGTGAAACCATAAATATTTATATCTATTTAGAAATATCTTTGTAGCGAATCTGAAAAATCCAAAGTTCATAGCGGGAGTCAAAAGTTATGGCCAAATGAATAGTCAATGTAGAATTCAGAATAAACATAGTGCGGACATTAAACTTTGACCGATTGTACAGGATGCAAAATATAACGGATTTTAGTGAAACAAAAAATATTTAAATCTGTTTAGAAATATCTTTGTAATGAATCTGAAAAATCCAAATTTCATAGCGGGAATCAAGAGTTATGGCCAAATGGATAGTCAATGTAGAATTCAGAATAAACATAGCACGGACATTGAATTTTGATCGAATGTGCAGGATGCAAAATATAACGAATTTTAGTGAAACCGAAAATATTTAAATCTGTTTAGAAATATCTTTCTAATGAATCTGAAAAATCCAATTTTTATAGCGGGAATCAAAAGTTATGGCCAAATGAATAGTCAATGTAAAATTCAGAATAAACATAGCGCGGACATTGAACTTTGACTGAATGTGCAGGATACAAAATATAACGGATTTTAGTAAAACCAAAAATATTTAAATCTGTTTAGAAATATCTTTCTAACGAATCTGAAAAATACAAATTTCATAGCGGGAATCAAAAGTTATGGCCAAATGGATAGTCAATGTAGAATTCTTTAAAACGTCATTTTGCTTTTCTTTACAAACAAATTCAAATATATTAAAAAAAACATGAAAACTTTGCTTTAAAAAAAAAGTCATACGTGTTTTATTCGGTTTTTATAAAACCGTATAAAACATAAAGGGTTTTCTAAAAACCAATATTTACCTAAACGGTTTTCATAAAACTGTTTATACGAACGGTTTTATGAAAATCGTTTAAGGTGTATTCAGTTTTTAGAGAAAGCTGATCGATTATCTCTCGCCACTTTCAATTTGAAATGGCGACGCTCCCTACTTTCTTTCTCTCCCCACTCTCGTCACGACGTTGCTGTAGCGTGAGCAACGTCGTTTTTCACCATTTCACGAATTCTCCCCACTGCTAGGAATGCTAGCTAGCTCTTACTGAAATTGTAACTTATATTCTCAATTTAAACTACAATAGTTAATAACTATTTGAGGTAGGTATAGCGTAGGGAAATCACAATCTCTTTACGATATAATCTGGGTAGAGAATTCTCTACACATTCTCTATATCATCAACAAATTTTCAGTTTTGCCTACGCAGCACCTACGCCGCGTAGGTATGATGTAGGAAACAGATAGAGAATTCTTTACACATTCCCTACACCATGCACATATTTTCAATTTTCCCTACGTCACGCATACGCCGCATAGGTATGGCGTAGGAAATGGATAGGGAATTTCTTATGCATTCGCTACGCCATCCAGCCGCGTAGGTATGGCGTAGGAAATGGATAGAGAATTCCCTACACCATCCACATGTTTACAGTTTTCCGTACGCCGTGTCTACGCCGCGTAGGTATGGCGTAGGAAATGAATAGAGAATTCCCTACACATTCCCTACACCATCCACATGTTTTCAGTTTTTCCTACGCGGCACCTACGCCGTGTAGGTATGGCGTAGGAAATGAATAGGGAATTCCCTACACATTCCCTACCCCATCCACATGTTTCCACTTTTTCCAATGCCGTGCCTACGCCGCGTAGGTATGGCGTAGGAAATGGATAGGGAATTCTCTGCACATTCCCTACACCATCCACATGTTTCCGGTTTTCCCTACGTCGTTCCTACGCCGTGTAGGTATGGCGTAGGAAATGGATAGAGAATTCCCTACGTATTTCCTACACCATCCACATGTTTTCACTTTCCCCTACGTCGTGCCTACGCCTCGTAGGTATGGCGTAGGAAATTGATAGGGAATTCTCTACACATTCCCTACACCATCTACATGTTTCCACTTTTCCCTACGCCGCAACTACGCCGCGCCTACACTGCGTAGGGATGGCGTAGGGAATTCTGCGTTGGAAAATTGCCCTTTTTCTTATAATGTCTTGCCAAGCGGCAGATCATCGCATTACCTTTTCTTGCTGAACAAGTCGACAGAAGTGCTTTTAAGTCTCCTCAGTCTAAAATTCATCATCAGAGAGCAACCTCTCTGATCTTGTAGCAGTTCTTCTTATCAAATCGTGCGTGCCAAGCCGGAATTTACATTCACAGCAGCTACAACGATTATTTCTGGTGATCTGAGATCTTGAATCTCATCATTTGACTCATTCTTGGTCAAGAGTACCAATTCTTACATCTTAAAAGACGCAAGAATTGCCTCTGTTATTACCCTCTGACCTCCTTCAGCATTGGCTGCCACCCCCAAGATCAAGTGACCTCGCCATACGCTATTTCCTTGTCGGTTGATCCACCATGGCCGGACCAGGTGATGAAAACTCGTCTGCCACATCAAGAACTGGCACTGTTGATCCTCCTAGCAACACTCAAGTGCTTGTAAAGCCCAAGACTCAAGTAATAACCACTCCTCTTGACGAAGAAAATTTCCTCTTATGGAAGTTCCAAGTTTATACAGCCTTGAAAGGATATGACCTTCAGGACTATGTCAAAGGAACCAGATCCATTCCCCCTAGCCATGATTCTGGATAAAGATGGACTAATGATTAGCAATCCAGCATATGTGCATCATCAAAAACAAGATAATCTACTATCTTCATGGCTGCTCTCATCTATCAGTACAAACTTATTATCACAAGTCATAGGATGCAACTCGTCTCATGAAATATGGTCCACTATACAACAAATATTTAACTCACAGTCATCTGCTCGTATTATGCACTACAGAAGGGAATTTCAGAATGCAAGAAAGGGAGAGATGACTATGAGAGAGTATATTGCAAAGGTTAAAACACTTTGTGACAAACTAAAGGCAGTGAGACACTATATCTCAGATAGTGAACAGGTGCTTACGTTGACCAATGGATTAGATGAAGAGTATGAATCATTGGTTACCTTTATTGCTACACAACCAGTTTTACCTGACATTCAAACTGTCTATTCTGCATTACTGGCACATGAGGGTAGAGTTGAGAAAAAGAAGGCATCTCAAATAGATTACAGTGTGAATCTTGCTTCAAATTCAAGAAACATGAATAACAATCAAATAAGAAACTTACCTGGCTTTGGAAGGGGTAACAATCAAGGTTAAAGAGGAAATTCAAATCAGAGAGGAAGAGGTAGAGGAAGATCCAACAATGCAAGTCGTGTTCAATGTCAAATCTGTGACAAACCTGGTCATACAGCAAACAGATGTTATTTCAGATTCAATATAAATGTTAATAACTCTCAACCAAGTCAATCAGGCATAAGGGGACCCAATGTCAACATGGCACAAGTGAATCAACAAAGCAAATGCAGTGGGGAAACCTCTACAGCCATCAGTGATGACTCCAGCAAGATTGAGGACACAAACAGTGAGGATTGCTTTCCAGATTCCGGAGCAACCAACCACATCACCAATAGTCTGCAAAACCTCAACCTTGGAAACAGGAATTACTCAGGTACACAAGTTATTCAAACTTGCAATGGTGAAACTATGAATATATCTCATATTGGGACAGGTGTTGTTAAAGGTAAGAGAAATCTCATCCTTAACAATTTACTTAGAGTTCCAGATGTTAAAAAGAATCTTATTAGTGTATCACAGTTTGCTAGAGACAACAAGGTGTATTTTGAGTTTCACCCAAATCACTGTCTAATTAGAGACATACTAAGTAAAGATGTGTTATTACAGGGTAATTTGGACAGTGGTTTATACTAGTTCAGCAACACTCAATCAAGATTGAGAAATGATAAAACTTGGTGCTGTAATGCTAGCATACAATTTAATGATGTCCCTAGTAAGGATGAGCATGATAGTAATGACTGTAATGAAATCAAAAATGATTTGAACTTTTGGCATTGTAAACTAGGGCATCCTAGTTATGGCATTGTTGTGAAAATTTTAAAGGATAATGATATTCCTTATAATCACACACCTGTTTCTAGCACATGTACACATTGTTATGCTGGCAAAAGCCACAAATTACCTTTTAGCAGGTCTGAAACTGCTTACACAAAGCCATAGGAGTTAGTGACAGCAGACCTATGGGGTCCTGCACCTTTATGTTCAAGACAAGGCTACAGGTATTATCTGTCCATTGTTGATGCTTACACAAGATATACCTGGATTTTCTTTCTCAAGACCAAATCTGATACTAATAATGTTATGACACAGTTTGTTAACTTCACTGAAAGGCAATATAACTGTAATATTAAGGCTATACAAACTGATGGAGGCAGTGAGTTTTTCCCTTTAAAAGGATTTTTTGCTAGTAAAGGCATTATACATAGAACCACTTGACCCTACACTTCAGAACAGAATGGCATTGTAGAAATAAAGCATCGACATATTGTTGAAACTGGATTAACATTATTATCTAGGGCATCTTTACCTATGAAGTATTGGTATGAGGCATTTAACACTGCAGTGCGTTTGATAAATAGAATGCCAACAAAAGTGTTGCAATACAAAAGTCCTCATGAGATGTTATATGGAAATAAAGCAGACTATAACACTCTGAAGACTTTTGGATGCATGTGCTATCCATGCCTCAGACCATACAACAATCATAAATTATCTTTTAGATCCAGCCCATGTACCTTCTTAGGATATGCAAACAATAAAAAGGGGTACATATGCATGGATAAGAAGGGAAAATCATAATTTCTAGGCATGTTGTTTTTGATGAACTTGTATTTCCTTTTGCTGAGAAGGGAAACACAAGCAATCAAGAAATTGAGCATAACAAGACAACAATGGGTCCTATTCCTAAGCTTTCAGAATGGCATGCAGACATAAATGAATAGGAACAGACACATGTTACATCAGTCACACCAACTATATCCAGCACTAGATCTGAATATAGTTCCAGTGAGCAAATGAGTGAAGATGATCAACACCAGATTAATGACATGGGTGACAATGATAATCAAAATGACAGCAGTAGTGATGACACATCAGAAAGCAACAATCATGAAACACCAATACAGGGCACACAAACAGGACATCATATGACAACTAGAGCAAAAAGTGGCATTTTAAGCCTAAAATCTATACTGCACTTCAGAATGATCATGAACCTACCAGTGAACCAGACACATATGATCAAGCAGTTAAGTATAAACAGTGGTGCAAAGCTATGGATGAAGAGTATGAAGCATTAATGAAAAACCAGACATGGAGTTTGGTGCCTAATCCTAAGGACAAAAATGTGGTGACTTGCAAGTGGACTTATAAATTAAAGAAGGATGCTGGTGGCAACATCATTAAGCACAAAGCAAGGCTGGTTGCAAGGGGTTTTACACAGCTGCATGGTTTTGATTTCAATGAGAAATTTTCTCCAGTAGTGAAGCCTACTACTATTAGGATTATGTTGTCCATGGCACTACACAAAAACTGGAGCATAAGGCAATTAGATGTGTGTAATGCATTTCTAAATGAGGATTTAAGTGAGGAAGTATACATGCAGCAACCAAAAGGTTATGTGTGCAGAGGCAAGGAAGATTATGTTTGCAAACTTCACAAAGCAATATATGGTTTAAAACAAGCTTCAAGGGCTTGGTATATCAAGTTAAAGCACACATTAGAACATTTTGGATACAAAGCAACAAAGTCAGACAATTCTTTATATGTGAAAAACAATAATCAGAGTGCTGTGTATATACTTGTGTATGTAGATGATATTTTAATGACTGGAAATGACAACAATGAAATAAACAAAGTCATTGCAGAGCTAGACAAAGTTTTTGGTATAAAGGACATGGGGGAAGTAGACTACTTCCTTGAGATACAAATTCAAAGAAGGTCAGAATCCGAGATTTTCCTATCTCAAAAGAAGTATATATCTGAAATTTTAGTTAGAGCCAACATGGACAAAGCCAAGTCTTTACCTACTCCTATGACTAGTAATTTACGATTGTCCAAATACGATGGTGACAATATAGAAAACGTGAAGCAATACAGAAGCATAGTGGGGGCATTGCAGTACTTAACCATAAGTAGACCAGAAATTTGTTTCAGTGAGAACAAGGTTTATCAATTTATGGCAAATCCAACATCAGAACATTGGCGTACAGTGAAATGTATTTTACGCTACTTACAAGGCACAAAGGAACACAGTTTAATCATGAAGGCTAGCAAAGACATCAATCTAAATACTTACAGTGATACAGATTGGGCGAATGATCCAGACGATCGAAGATCCACTTCTGGATATTGCGTGTTCATGGGTCCAAATCCAATATCCTGGTGTACGAAGAAGCAGCCTACAGTTTCTCGCTCAAGCACAGAAGCCGAGTACAGATCGATAGCGTCAGCCACATCTGAAGTGATTTGAGCGGAAACCCTAATGAGAGAATTAGGGCTTCAGTTCTCAAGGACATCTACTCTCTGGTGTGACAATCGAAGTGCTGTATCTCTCTCCAGCAACCCAATACAACACTCGAGAACCAAACACATGGAAATAGATCTCCACTTTGTTAGAGAAAGAACCAGCACAGGGAAACTGGTGATAAATCACTTACCAGCTTTCTATCAGAAAGCGGATATCTTAACCAAGGCTCTCTCCAGAAATAACTTTGAAAGATTAAGAGAGGAGCTCAGAGTTGTTGATGGCGGCGTCGAGTGATGATAGAGAGAAACCCTAGTTCGATTTGAGGAGGGGTGAAAGTGTCTGGACTTATCTACGCAAACCGAACTTATGTTTCTTATTGGGCTTGCATATGGGCCTATGTTCTTTCTCCAGCCCATTTTTCATTTTGTACATTATATATCTGTCATGTATCATCGTTTGTATTATTCGTTACAACATACAGAAATTTTCTCATTCATTTTCGAATACAAAATCAATCTTTGTAAAACGTGAAAATATCTGGATTATACCACATTGTAATGATCAGTGGCCTTACGTCGATCAACAGTGAACTATACCACATTGTGATCGATGGATGCAATGGAGTAACGGTGCAAAACGTGAAAATATCAGCACCTGGAAACAGTCCAAACACGGATGGTGTGCACGTTCAAATGTCGACATATGTAACTGTCAGTGGAACTCAAATCAAAACAGGTGACGATTGCATTTATCTCGATTAGACCAGGCACGACAAATCTCTGGATTGAACAAATCAGTTGCGGTCCAGGCCATGGCATCAGGTATTAAACTGAGCAGTGAGAAAATAAATCTTTGATACTTAATTTGATGACATAAATAAAATGCAGTATCGGAAGTCTAGGAAAAGAAAAGGAAGAGGAAGGAGTGCAAAACGTGACGGTAAAATCAGCAGTCTTTACAGGAAGTGAAAATGGACTGAGAATCAAGACATGGGGTCGCCCGAGCACTGGGTTTGTGAAGAACGTAGCGTTTGAACATGCAATCATGCAAAATGTTCAGAACCCTATCATTATTGATCAATTCTACTGTCCTGATGACAAAGGATGCCCAGATCAGGTATTCAACAAAAATATTTCTTGCTTGGCACAAAGCCAACGTACGTTGATTGTACATTTTAAACCGAAAATTGTGTTTTGAACAGAATTCGGGAGTAAAGATTAGCGGAGTGACATATAAAGATATTCAAGGATCATCAGCAACACAGGTTGCAGTGAGTTTTGATTGTAGTTCGAGCAATCCATGTACAGGTATAGAGTTGCAGGATATTAAACTTCTGTATGGGGATAAAGTAGCAGAGTCAAGCTGTAGGCATGCAGATGGTTCTGTTTCTGGTGCCATTCAGCCTCCTAGCTGCCTTTAGATTATTGTTGATTTAGAATCTAAGCTGGTTTGTGTATGTATTGGCTGAAGGTCTTGGAAATTTATGTGAATTGTTTAAAATATAGAAATAAGTGTATGATTGCTCCTAAATGTGAATAGCCCCACATCATTGGATTATACGAAAGAAGCAAGTATTTATACTTGTTTCTAAGAAGCTTTGATGGGGCCTTGGGGCTCCCAATACATGCTTTGTTGTGAGGAGGGAGCCCATGCATTATGACCACCACACACGCGCGACCGACCGACCGACCCGACTTCGGCTTTGGGCCTTGGCTATGTGGTGTACACTTATATTTTTAGACCAGAAAAACTTGATTTTTTCGAACCGTTTTTTAATTACGGAAAATATTTCTGAACCGAATTTAATTTGAAACGGTAAACTTTTAACCAAGTATTTCGCAGATCCTATTTTCCTCCACTGACCTGTATTTTCGAATAACCTAATCCTTGTCTATATATTATTATCTTCAGATTAGACGAGGTGGGTACAGATAAAAAAAAAATGACTGTTTTTTTTCTTCCACCGCTATTAAAATTTTCGAGCAGTTAAATCCGAAAGTGCAAATCTGCACTGATCTGTTTGTGCAAAGCAGATCAGTTATTAATTTCAGAGAGGTTGTTTTATCCTAGAGGCGGTGGCGAAAGTACGAACTGGTTTTGCACCACAGACCAGATCGCCGAATCGTTTTCAAGAAAGCGACCTGGTCCGTGACTCAGCCATTGTTTCCAAACAATTTGAAGACGAATCGTGAAACAATGACTTCGTTTGCCCTCGTTCAGATTTGCCGACCAACAAATCCAGCGCGCTTCGGTCCTTTGAAGAAATAGACATGCTTGTTCAGATGGGAAAGAGTTCGCCGGATTCAGAGGTAGTTCCGGTCTGGCTTATGATGAGACGAAGCTCGCTTTGGTTTTAGCTACTTCGGAAGAACATGATCTTTTCTCAGACTGCCGATACTAGTTCCGCTGGTTGCTCTCAACATTGTGGTGTGGCGGTTCTAAGCAAAGACTGAGGTCATTTATTTATTTACTCCTAATTTTTATTCTACCCATCGAAGTCATTGCATATTCTGAACCTAGCTTATCTTGGTAACTTTGACATCTAATAACTCCATGCTTTTAGTAAAACTCATAACCTGCTATGCTCAGAACTTCATGACATCAAAGCACTAGGTTCACTACATTTATTTAATAGGATGTCATGAAGACTTACTGTTTAATGCAGTGTAGAGTCCTACATGTCATGAAGAATGTGGATAAATTATGCAGGCTTGTTTTTACATTTAAATATGTTTGCAGACCAATCTAATTAAGCAGTTTGGAGATTATTGATGTAGGGTAGAAGAAATAGAAATGACTAGCTGTTGATATTGCAATTATGATGACAAGCAATAATGATCACTCAAAGGACGAATTACATTCTGTGTGCAAATTCAAATGATTCTTTTTCACCATGATAATTTTGTTGAATATGTGTATTTAAAATGAATTATTATGGAAATCCATGGCACATATATGCATCTTATTTGGAAAATGTCATTAAAATTTGGGCATTAGTGAAATGCATATGATTATATAGAAATGTCATTAAAATTGACATTAATAGAACACATATAATATTGGGAAATGTCACTAAAAATTTGACATTAATAGAATGTGTATGTTATTTGATAATGTCCTTAAGAATAGACATTAATTGGATGAATGACTTTTTTGCATCAAATAAATTGACATAGTTTATATGCATACAAGTGAAAAGGTAGAATATAGAACACCTTTGTTGCATACATGTGAACAATTTATGTTAGTCTCTGAGTTTATGAATATTTTCCTATGAGAAAATATAAATTATTAACATATGAACATCTTTAAAAAAAATAGTAAGCATCAACAACCGACCAGTAAATAACAGAATGGAATCCGCAAGGAAACCATAAATGAAGCAGCAATCAACCCAAATGAATGATTCTGGACAGTTATTCTAGAATACAACTGTAGAAAACCAGATCATATGACACGAATGTTTTGGAACAGGCCAGGCACTGCACCACAGGATAACCTGACTGGGGAGCCTCTTACGGCTATGATTACTGAGATTCGCCTTGTTGGTGAATTAGAGGGTTGGTGGGTAGACATTGGTGTTTCTCTCCATGTTTGCTATGATCGTGATATATTCACAATATACACGGTTGCTGACGATCAGAAAGTGTGTTGTGAGATCCTCGCACCACTTAAGCTGAAGAGACTGGTAATATGAAAATAAAACATATGATTGGAAAGACATTGATTCTTAAAGATGTGATGCATTTGATATGTTTGAAAACATTCAAAATGAAATCAGGCAAATAAGAAAATTAAGAGACTACATAGTGATCGAGGAACAGAATACGAATCAAATTCTATTCTGGATTTTTTATGTGATATATTGTACATAAGAGAACTGCACCCTATTCACCTGAAATGAATGGTAAAGCTGAAAAAAAATAGGACCTTTACCGAATTAATAATTGTCATTTTATTAAATTTTGGTGCAGCATAACATTAGTTGGGGGATATTTTATAGACTGTACGTTATGTTCTGAATAGAATCCCCATATCTAAGAATAAAATTTCGCATTATGAAATTTTAAAAGAAATATAAATCCAATATGTCATACTTTAGAACTTGGGGTTGCTTAGCATATGTTCGCATTCCAGACCCTAAGAAAATAAAACTGGCAAGTAAATCATACGAATGTGTATTTATTAGCTATGCTGTTAATAGCAAAGCATACAGGATTTATGATCTAAATACACATAATATAATCTGAATCAAATGATGCCATTTTTTTATGAAACGAAAATTCCTTTTAAATTAAGGAATAGTGAGGGCACGTCAAGTATGCCTATTAGAACAGAACTTAATAAAAGTTCTGAAGTTGAACCTAGAAGAAGTAAAAGAGCGAGAATCGTAAAAGATTTGATTCAGATTTTTGTGCTTTCACTATAGAGGAGGATCACTTAAACCTCTAAGAGGCCTTATCTTATTTAAGACGCCGATTTTTGGCGAGAGGCTATAAATGATGAGATGGATTCTCTAGAATCCAATAAGGCTTGGCATTTGACAGATTTACCCTCTGGTTGTAAATCTATAGGCTGTAAATGAGTAATTAAAGGAAAATTAAAACCTGATGGCACTGTTAATAAATATAAAGCACGATCAGTAGCTAAAGGTTTTAAATAAAAAGAAAATATACATTTCTTCGACAATTTCTCACATGTGACTAGAATAACATCCATTCGGGTATTAATTTCACTTCCTTGCATTTATAATTTACTAAGACACCAAATGGATGTTAAAACGTTTTTTTTTTAAACGGTGAATTAGACGAAGAAATTTATATAGACCAGTCTGAAGGATTTGTAGTACATGGTTAAAGACGTAAAGTATGCAAATTAGATAAATCATTATATGGTTTAAAACAAGAACTTTAACAATGGCATGAAAAATTTGAGAACTTTAATCATTTCACATGGTTTTAAAGCTAATGAAAGTGACAAATGCATTTATTACAAATCTGAGAATGACATTTGCACTATTATGTAGATGACCTATTCATCTTTGGGTCAAACATTCATGCCATAAATTAAGTCAAATCCTTATTGAGTGCCAATTTTGATATGAAAGATCTAGGTGAGACGAGTGTAATCCTTGGTATTGAAATTACTAGGTCAGAAAAGATAATTTCTTTGGATCAATCTTATTACATTGAGAAGATACTAAAGAAATACAATTATTTAGACTGTAAATATGCAAATACCCCATATGATCATAGTGTAAAGTTATTTAAGAACACTGATGAAGGTGTAAGACAGTCTGATTATGCGAGCATCATTGGCAATCTTTGATATGCCATTGATTGTACTAGACCCGACATTGCCTATGTCGTGGGATAATTGTGCAGGTTTATTAGTAGATCTAGTATAGAGCACTGACATGCTATTGAAAAGGTCATGAGATACCCTAAACAAACTATGAACCTTGGATTACATTATGAAAAGTTTCCAGTTGTACTTAAGGATATTCTGATGCAGACTGGAATACTTTATCTGATGACTCTATTGCGACCAGTGGCTATATATTTAGCATCGCTGGAAGAACTGTTTCTTGGAAATCTAAGAAACAGAATATCTTGACTCAGTATACTATAGTGACTGAGATAATAGCACTAGCCACAGCTAGTAAAGAAGCAGAAAAACTAAAGAAATCTGCTAGTTGAGATCCCTATATGGAAAAATAGACACCAGTGGTGTAATCAATTGTGATAGTTCCGCGGCTATTACAAAAAGTATAGAACCGTTATAACAACGGTAGAAAACGACGTCGTAAGCACAATACTGTAAAAGAACATCACATACATAGTGTTAAAAAATTCGACGACTATTGAAAGGAAAACAGAACCGATATTACAACGGTAAGAAATGATAGTCGTATACACAGTATTGTTAGAAAACATCACATATGAGGTGATGATAATTTGGCAGATCCTTTGACGAAAGGACTGACCAGAAAGAAAGTCCTTAATAATTCTAAAAGAATGAGACTACTGCCCTGAGATAGTGGAATCACGCACAATGGTAACCCGACCTAAATGACTGGAGATCCCAAGAACTAGGTTCAATGGGTAAAAACAAGTTGTGTAGTGATA
Organism: Allium sativum; assembly: GCA_030737875.1. Classification (NCBI taxonomy): domain Eukaryota; kingdom Viridiplantae; phylum Streptophyta; class Magnoliopsida; order Asparagales; family Amaryllidaceae; genus Allium; species Allium sativum. The sequence goes on from CM060912.1 coordinate 747,668,090, forward strand.
GTAGATGAACATGCTAAATTTGTATATTAAGAAGCATGTATTCCTGAAGTGATTAGAGGATGAGTTAATAGAAACTCTTAATGAGATCTATACTCTATTTGGAGTGGAGTACCTACCTTCAGGAGTACTCTTGATAGACTCACCTATGTGAGTGTAGAAATGTGGCCGTTTCCTATGGAGTTTTGGGCAGAACTTCTAGAGCGTTCACTAAACTGGGATAGACGTGCATGGCCATAAATGCACGAGCTTATTTGATTGCACTATGGAAAAGATTGTGTGTGGTTTGATGTCAGGAATAGAGTTCAAGATTACGTGTCACTCTAGTAAAAACTGAATCTTATTCACTACGCAAAGGTTCAAGTCAGATGACACCTTTGTTTATGCACAGTCTTATGTTCTTAGAAACTGCTCGATAATATTTTAAAAAATTCAAGTGGTGGATTGTTGGAAATTTATGTGAATTGTTTAAAATATAGAAATAAGTGTATGATGGCTCCTAAATGTGAATAGTCCCACATCATGGGATTATATGAAAGAAGCAAGTATTTATACTTGTTTCTAAGAAGCTTTGATGGGGCCTTGGGGCTCCCAATACATGCTTTGTTGTGAGGAGGGAGCCCATGCATCATGACCACCACACACGCGCGCGCGACCGACCGACCGGCCCGGCTCGGTTCGGGCTTGGGCTTGGGCTTTGGGCCTTGGCTATGTGGTGTAGACGAGGTATTTCGCAGATCCTATTTTCCTCCACTGACCAGTATTTTCGAATAACCTAATCCTTGTCTATATATTATTATCTTCAGATTAGACGAGGTGTGTACAGATAAAAAAAAAGACCGTTTTTTTTCTTCCACCGCCATTAAAATTTTCGAGCAGTTAAATCCGAAAGTGCAAATTTGCACTGATCTGTTTGTGCAAAGCAGATCAGTTATTAATTTCAGAGAGGCTGTTTTATCCTAGAGGCGGCGGCGAAAGTACGAACTGGTTTTGCACCACCGACCAGATCGCCGAATCGTCTTCAAGAAAGCGACCTAGTCCGCGACTCAGCCATTGTTTCCCAACAGAAGGTCTACAGACTCTACGGTACTGTTATATGTGTGGAGGGCAGTTAGCATGTTTGTGAAAGATTCAACTGTGGTGTTATTTTCACAATGTTGTCATCCTGAATAAAAAAGAGGTTGATGAAATGATATATTTTATACATTGCTGATGTACTGGGACGTATTAATTACTGTAAAAATAAATTACCGCAAAACCAATAGGAAATGTGACAAATAGTCTCTTAGTACTTAAGTAGGATATATTTTATACATTGCTGATGTAGGACATATTATTATAAAAACAACTGGCTTTGTAAATGGTGGTCTCTTTATATTATTTATGCAAATACATTTTATACATTGGGCGATGCAAGACTTATTACAACATAGATCACTATAAAATTCTTGATTCAATATGTTAATTTTTACTATTAACTGGCATGCGCTCGTCGACATTTCTGACTTAAATTGACACAGTTACAGTAATACTAAGTTTATACAATGAATGACAGATTCTCACTTGATTCGTGTTTCACTCTAAGTAGTTTAACATTCATCCAACTATAGTCGGTTGACATGTCATTTACAAAGTACCGCCTATCTATTTGAGATCGACAGTACCCTTGAGTCAGAAGGCATATTGTGGGTGATTATGTTCTGTTTTGACTTGGTTATAACATGTAGCTGTGATGGTTCCAAAACCACCGCATTTACGTAATCCTATGGTGCCCAAATGGTAATAAATAATTCACCATCCAATACATGCATGTATGTGTATATATATGTATATATGTGTGTAAACACACATACGCCTATACTTCTAGACATAGTTGTGAAGACCGAACCGTACGTCAAACCGTGACAGTGAAAGGTCCAAGGTTTTCGTGGTTCAACCGGTCAGACCGTGAGAACCGCGCTGATAGTTTATTTTTATTTTTTGACTTAAATGTAAAATTAATTTAAATATAGATAAAATTTAAGCAATTATGACAAACATCCGTGTCCAAACTATCTAATTGAAATAATTATAGTTGTAAATTTACTGATTTTCTATAGTAAAAGAGGATTGGTTCAATAATAGTTCGTAAAATGTACATTATAATGAATTATATAATCCAAAATTTAATAACAATTGCTATAAAATTATTTGTTAAATTTATTATAGTAAAAAATAAAGAGTGAAGTAATTATATTTTCGCAAATTTGAAGAACCGTGAGGTTCAAAGAGGTCGAACCAGAGGTTTTTATAGGGTTTCGAGGTTAAACCGCGGGTCTGTGAACGCGCAAGGTTATTTCATTTTAAGAGTCGTGGCGCTCCAAGGTCGAAGGTTAACCGCAGTCGGACCGAGGTTGGGTTGAGTCTTTAGAACACTGCTTCTAGGAATACATTTGTTATTTTTCCTTCTTCCACTATGGAAAAGTAGTTAATGATCAACTGACAGGTTATTTCGCGGATGATGCTGAATATGGAGTATAAATAATAGTAATACATCACAGTTTCAGTTAAGCTCATAGATATCAGATGCTCGTTGTTGCTATCACTTGTTTGTTAAGCAAAGGAATATTCATGTTTCTTCTATTATACACATACACACACTGTTTTTTTAATTAAGAAAATATATAATATACCAATGGGATTGTGCTGACCGGTGCTTTTTCATGTAAACTTGTGATAAAACACATAACCTCCCGATAGCGGCCTTCACCTCGAAATTTGAAAATATTCTGTTTAAACTATACTCATACGCATGTTGTTAAGCATGATATTTTTGATTTGGTTGTATGTTGAGTATGAATGTAGTTACAGCTTGATATTTCAATATATGACATTTCTTTGCTGCACTGGTAGTTGTGAAAACCATTACTTAGCTGAAGTCTTACGATAATTATAGCAAATTATAACTAGATGCAAACTAATGCTAATTCGTTAAGGTCATTGGAGCGTATTTTTCAGACATCATTAAACTATTTCCAAAAGGGAAAGGATCTTGATTCTGACAATGAAACTAAAGGGTGAATTCTTTGAATGCAGTAATGTGGTCTGTGGTGAACAACTAAATATTGTAGTTACTTGTGATCTAAATATGATTACTTTTGCTTTAGTCATATTATATATATATATATATATATATATATATATTAGACCAAAAAGTGGTTCTAACACCCAAATTGACTAAAAAATACGATAAAAACGAGATCAAAAACAGAAAAAAGACACAAGATTTATAGTGGTTCGGCGTTAAAGAGCCTACGTCCACTTTATATCACTTTGTTTGATGATGTAGATGAAAATACAATAAGATATTCACTCAATCTCACTCACTTTTAATATACATTCACTCAATTATCCTCAAAATATACTTTGAATGATGATTTGGATTGTTTAGGGTTGCTGGAATTCGGTTCTTAAAGATATTCAAACTCTCAGAATGCCAAAAAAGATCCCTTCAAGTGAGCCTTAGAGGTCTATTTATATGTGCAAATTCTCCCAAAAACGGGTTCGGATCGGAGGTACGTGGCATCCACCCCTAGAGATAGGGGTTCGGAGCTCTCCAGATGGTGACAGCGCATCAAGCGAGTGGGAGAACGTGGGCAATCATGCGTGTAACCACTCCGCATCTTTAGGAGAACATGGGAATGAAGCAGCTTTCATTCTGTGCTCGGGCCGGATAGGTCAGGTAATGGGGTTCGGATCGGAGCATCATATCCGATCCGGACCGGTTCGAGTTATGTCATTCCACATTTTGTCTAACTTTGTTTTTCTCTGACTACATCCGATCCGATCCGGTTTCTAGGCAGATTATTCTCTAATACTTGATCCTTTAGCTTTGTGTAGCCTATTTCACAAAGTAGGCTAACATTTTTCCCCCTCAAAGAATGCTTCTATTGAAGACGAAGCGTGCTTTGATGTTATCCGCTCATTGGTCTTTGAATTTGATTTTGAATTGTTGAGAAGTCGTTTCTACTGACATATAAAGACACGTTGCTTCAGAAAGTTGCATCTCTTGATGTCTATATATATTTCGCATAGTATGTGAATCCCTTTCTTTATTTTCAAACAACTTGGAGAATTCTTGTTAACATCCAGTTATCCTTCCAAGTGATTTTATTTTTTATTTTTCTTTGTATTTAATTCAATTCAGATGCTAAGTTAATACATGAAATTCCATTCGGTTCGGGTTCTGACCCGAACAGTCTCACCTCTTCTTTCATTTGGTATCAAGTTAGCGGGCCAGACTACGTCACTGGGCTCTCATTCCGGTCCGAGCGGAAATGTAGGCAGGAATACGAGTAGTCATTGTAACTCTATATAAGCCTATCACCTTTTTCTTTCTTCCTCTTTTTTTTCTTATTTGCTTTTTCTCAGCCGATTGAACACAGAAACCCTAGCCCTCTGAAACTCAAAAAACCCTTTATTAATCATCAAATCGAATTCGTAAGTGAATCTTAAACTTGATTTTCTTGATAATGATCGATTTCGTTTATGAATTACAGTCGGTTTGATCGATTTGGGCATGGGTTTGGTTCGATTTGCTAGTACAGCCTCCTCTTCCCTCACCATCGTCGTTGGTGGCTCAGTCGCCACTTCGAGGCGGTGGGAAGATGGAATTAGGGCTCGCCATAATCGATAAAACCAATGAAAACTTGATCTTGGTTGGGGCCATGTGTACGAAATTAGGTTCTAAGATTGAAAAAGAGGAAGAAGAAAGAGGTTGCAGGGGATCGGTTCGGGTGATGGAGTGTGGATCATGGAGAAGAAGAAAGGGAAGAGAAGTTCACAAATTCGGATCGGGTCGGACTTGTAAACAAAAAGGAGGACAAGAATCGCCCTATCAGATCGGATCGGGAATTAAAACAAAGGAAGCAAAAGGGGATGGCTGCTTAATCTGATCCGGACCATTTCAGAAGTCCTCCTCCGAACCGATCCGATTTTGATCCCTGGACACCAATACTGGTTCTCAGCTAAGATGAGGCCTTACCCTTCGATCCGATCCCAAAGCACACATCCGAACCGGACCGAAGAAAAAAAATCCAATTTAACACTTAAGAACTTGCTTAACTAGCCTATTCAATTCTTGACATGATCTTCCAACTTAATGGACAGTTAGGATAGTGCCTTACGAATCATAAACAAACGTCGAGAACTATTCTGAACATCATCGCTTCGTCAGAATCTTACATTACGCTTTCAAGTGTTCACTTAACATCTTCTGCACACACCATACACACTTTAGTTCACACATGTGCACAGGGGGACACGGGCTAATTTACTCTAACTTCTGTTATTACTTCTTCGATAGTTTAGTGATCATGGCCGAAAGACATTCTTCTAGACTGGCAGAAAAGAAAGAGATCCCAGAGACATCCAATAAAGTCACTCTTGATGACATATCTTCTTCCTCAGACCCTGAATGGGACGATGAGGAATCAGATTATGAAGTAGAGGCGCATAACAACGAAACGCCTTCTGACAGTGAAGTTTCTCTAGGCTATGAAAAGGAAGGAGGGGTTGGAGATAATCGAGCTCCTGACGAATTTGAATCTGCCATCATATTGGAATCACCTCAAGATTCTGTTGAATCGACGATTGACAACGACAGACTTACTCGAATACGCTTAAAGCACGGGATACTGAAAAAAGATACCCTGGTGCCGTCGAAAACCGACTGTCCTCATAATCCTCCAGAGGGATTTATGGCAATCACTCGATTGATGTGCATGGTTGGAGATATTCCACCGTTTTCTCCTTTTATCGTCGATTTTCTAAGACAAATGCGGATTGCCCCCATGCAGCTGCATCCCAACTCCTATGCTTACCTCTATACCTTATATGTAGCATACCGCGAGATCTTAGGCATAGAGCTCGCTTTTGATGACGTTCATTTCTTTTATAACTTCAAGCATCGGACTCGAGAAACTTCTTCTTTCTCTTACTTCGAGTCTGTCCCAAAAAGAAAGATAATTTCGGCGCCATTCAACAGCAAGGCCGGCGACTCCATGCTGGAATGGTTTTATATAAGGCAACAGCCGGGGTGTGCTAGGAGATGGACAAAATCGAGTAAGGCACTGGTTTTCTAAATCTCAACTCTGAATGTCCACGCCACCACATTAATCCGTTTTCTTTTTATTTGCAGTTGATAATCCAAAACAAATATCGGGTCAAGTGTATTTTGATCGGATGCATCGGCTCGTCAATGGTGACCAAAAATTTCTAACTATCGACGAGATCCTCAAGGACGAATTTCTTCATCACCACGGGCTGCTGTCCATTACCCGTAGCATAGGTCACGGGTCAGGCCCATATGTATATATCCCTCCGGTGGAAGTAATTCCAGAAATGGGCGAGAGCTCAAAAGGCCCCACAATATCGCTTCGAACTTCACCTTCTCCAACTTCAACTCAAGACGATGAGTTGGCTAATATACCTGAAAAGCACCGAGAAGGGTACATCACTCCTGTGGATGTTATTTCTCCTGAGAAATCACCATCTCCTAAAGAACAGCCAAGAGGCGCTTCCCAAAGAGATGCCCCTATTGTTGATGATCCTACATTTCAGGGCTTGGGAGATCTCCCCCTTCCTGACAATATTTACACTTCCGAGGATTTTGGCACAAATCCTTTAGTTTTTACTTCTTCGGAGGAGGCTACTCCTGTTAAGGCCAAAGAGCCCACTCGCACTGGCTCGGCTTCAGACTCTGGTTTGTCGGAGGGGGGACACCACTTAGGATTCACTTTACACAATTGCACCCTACTTCACAGCACTTACTGCTTATGAGAATACTGATTCTGAATTCCACTTTCATTGTTGCGCAGGTACAATGTCTCGTGCTCATTATGAAATCAGGAAACTACGCCGCAACATGACCAGACCCCCTTATGATGTTGAGCATGATCGTCGCGAAAGTCGCGGCAGGGAGGATAGAAGGCCCTATGATTCTTACCAGTCGTGGACCTCGCGCTCTCGCTCTCCCGTTCGGTCGGAGTCAGAGCGATATAAAGGCTACAAAGGCCGTCGAGAAGATGACAGGCCGCAGTCAAAAGACCCAATTTCTTCTTAAGAAAAGTGCAGTAGGGAAAGGAGCCCGTCGAGAGATACAGACTCGCGAAGCAAGCGCAAGGTTCCTGCTAAGCGGCCTAGAAAGGGTGAGGAGGCCCTTGAGCCCTCCACACATAAGGATACCGAGCTGACATTCCCCGCACCTCCACCATTGGACGCTGAAACTGCAATTAAGCGAGCATACCTGGAGGAGCAGTTCCCCGATCACTACTTCGAAAACTTGAATTTCTTACCTGCTCTTGAGCCTATTTCCTCAAGGTGGGCAGACGAGGCGAAAGCAAAAATTGATGCAGTCGAGAAACAATATACGGAGATGTTCAAGTACTCGCGCAACCTCTCCAGAATTATCCGAACTCTAATCACGGATACTAACTCGATGAAGAAGACTGCAGAAGCTGATGCAAAGGCCTTGAAAAATTTAGGGAAAGACCTTGAGGATACACATGCCCAACTTGCTATCGCTCAACGGGACGCTGCTAGCTTCAAGCAACAATTTGAAGATCTACAAAAACGTTATCCTGACTTGCTCGAGTCCCAAAATCAAGAGCGTTCGGAGCTGAAAAAGCAAGCAGAAGACACCAAGTCAGATAACGCCAAAATGCAACTTGCTTACGTTGCCCTTGAGCAAGAGAAGGCCGAGTTATCGAAGAAAAATGCTGAATTGGAGAAGAAAAACGCTGACTTGGCTTCCAAGTTGATGGAGGCCGAGAACAGAGCTGCCCTGGCGGAGGGTAATGTTGAAAGTGTCATCAAGTCGACCGAAGAGTCCCGCAAGCAGTTGGCAGAGGCCCAGTAGGATGTACAGGGCTTTGGTGAATTATTGATCGAATTTTTTGCACATATAATCCGTCACTGAAACATCTCTTGGATCGATGATTATCCGACTACCTTGGTCCATGTGTGGAGCCAAACTGTTGAATGGGAGAAAGAAGAACTCAAGGTAGATTCCATCGACGAGGACAAACTCATGGAAAAATGTCTAAGAAATGACGAGTCGGCAAGTCTGGCCGAGGGGCGTCGCCTGATTGCTGCTGCCATGGAGGAGGAAAAGCGGAAGGCTAAACAAAAGGACATCTTGGAGGTCGGTTCTTCTTCCACTGCCACCGAAGCTTTAGAAGTAGAGGAATACGACCCCGAAAACCCGGCAATTCCTCAAGCATCTCTCTTATCCCCTATTCCTGAGACGACGTCAGAGACGACAGTTACTCCAGGTGACAAATCATCGGAAGATATTTCTACCTTTTCACGCCAATTCGTCAAAGTTGTCTCCACTTTCCATCACATAGTCGGGCAATCGATGAAGGACCCTTTGTTTTCTCCCGAGTTGATAACTATTGCTTCTCATTCCGCAGGTGCTGAACCGTCCGAGAAGGCAGACGTGCCTAAAGGAACCACTAATGAAGCAAAGTCAACGGAGAAGGCTGAAGGAGACAAGGATAAGGCTGACGCTCCTCACGATGGCGAGATGATAGACGCCTTAAAGGATGACAGTGTAAATGAGGGACATGAGGAAGACCCTGAGGTGGCTATAGTTGGGGAGTCAAAAAGCGCTGATGACATCACTTTAGCTGCCTTGAAAGCCGAACAAAACAAGCGTATGCAGCTTAAAGTTGAAAACCTAGACCCCGAAAGCCTTAAGCCTCTCGCGGTAGTGGATGCTGAATCAAGGTTAGTTGTTAAGCTTTCGAATAGATCTATTACAAAAGAACTTGCTAAAAAGTCTTCTCTTGATTCCATCGTTCCGACTCCCAGGAAAAAATCAGCCGATTCTAGCACTTCAGTCTCAGGGAGAAAAAAACCAAAGCGCATATTAACTGATGCTGAAAAAGAGGCGAAGGATGCTCAGAAGGCTGCTAAAAAATCCAAGTCCACTTCAAAGTCTAAGTGATGAAGTGTTTTTCTTTATTTTAGCATTTAATTGGCCCACAATTGTTGCAGCGAGTGTGGCCCTCACATCTTCTTTTTGCCTGTTTTCCTGTACAAACTCATACGTTTGTAAATAAAAATAATTCATTTCCTGCAATGCCCGTTAGTCGTTAGTTCAGTACTTATGTAAAACACAAATGCATGTCCTACCAAAGTTATGTAATGGAGTCATAGTGGAGGGAAATATGTGTGTACATGTACGCCCCCAGTCAATCTTGAAAAACTATTCAAGATTAAATTAAAAAGTCTGAATCTCCCCGATTCTCTGACGGGGGTCGCACTCCTTTCGTCATTGATGCCTGTTCTTTTCCGGCATCTTTTATAATCTCCTGTCTTATACCCAGATTAGAGTTCTTGCTGAGGCGGTCTCTCATCTGGGTGCACCTTCACGCCTCAGAGGACGTCGTCTTCCCGTCCTTTAAACCCTCTCTCAATTCTTGAGAGTTAGAGTTAAGAATGTCGTCTTCCCATTCTTTTATGTCTTATTGTATAGACAGTCGTTGTGTTTGTTCCTGCATATAAGCCATCTCCAACTTTCCAGATTTTAATTTAACATCTCGTATTCCACAGTCACAGTAGAATAATAGTTGAAGATATAAATAATGCAGGAAAGTAAATGGCACACGATATTTTTATAGTGGTTCGGCTAAGTCGTAGCCTACATCCACTTTATAGTCCTTTGTTCGCATCAACAGACTTTTCTAAGGCAAGTCGTGCCTTTTTATAGGGTTCATGAAAAAAACAAAAGAAAATACAACATCCCTAATTCAAATATCGCATCAAGTGTTGGGCATTCTAAGCCCTAGACACTTCTTCGCCATCTACGGTCGTTAACTTGAAGGCTCTTGTCTCAAGTTTCCGTTGGACGACGAATGGTCCTTCCCACTTTGGACCGAGATGGGGAAGGGATGGAAAACTCGCTTTAGCACCAAATCTCCTGGTTCAAAGGTTCTAAAACGAACTTTCTTGTCATAATAGCGTGCCATCTGACGTCGATGTCTTGACGCATGCAAGTCGGCCTCGTCCCTTTTCTCTTCGACCTCATCAAGGGACTCGAGGAGGAGTGCCTGATTCGTCATCGGGTCATAATATGTCACCCTGTGAGAGGGAACTTCAAGCTCTACCGGAATTACCGCTTCTGAACCAAATGAGAGATAGAAAGGAGTATGGACGGTAGCTGTCTTAAACGTTGTTCGATATGCCCACAGAGCCAAGGGCAATTCATCCACCCATTTTTCTTTTTCACGTTCCAACCGCTTCTTGAGGATGGACTTTATGACTTTATTTATTGCTTCTACTTGCCCATTCAACTGTGGATGGGCGACTACAGTGTACCGCTTGTCGATCATGTATTTCTGGCAGAAATTTCTGAATTCGGCACCATCGAACTGGGTTCCATTATCGGTTATAATGGTGCTTGGAATCCCAAATCGGCATATGATATTTCTAACCACGAAACTTATCACATTTCTCGCTGTGATTTTGGTTAAGGGCTCAGCTTCCACCCACTTCGTAAAATAGTCCACAGCGACTATTGCATACTTCGCTCCTTTGGCAATCGGTAGAACTCCGATGATGTCAATTCCCCACATGGAAAACGGCAATGGACTCACCATCGACTTGAGCTAGGTCGGTGGTGCTCTGGGGATGTTGGCGAACCTATGGCATTTGTCGCAACGTCGTGAGAAATCAGCTGCATCTTTATTAGTAGTAGGCCAGAAATACCCATACCGCAATACCTTTTTTGCTAAAGTATGACCCCCCGTATGATCTCCACACTCACCTTCGTGTACTTCCCTTAGTACACGCTAGATATCGTCGTGCGCTATACATCATAATAGGGGCATAGAAAATCCTTGCCGATAAAGGGTATCATCTTGAAGGATGTAACTGATAGCTTTGAGAACTATGGCTCGCCTCTCACTCTTCTTTGGCGGGAGTACTCCATTTCTAAGAAAATTCTTGATTGGGATCATCCACGACTCCCTCTTCGGTTCTGCTTCGAAAGCTAATTCAATTTCCATTTACTCAAAGCTTGGCGATCCCAACGTCTCAATTGGAACCATTTCGGTTTCCTCCGGATTGTCGGAACTTGCCAGCTTCACTAGCCGGCCTGCCTTCTGGTTTTTAGCTCTTGGGATATGCGTTATGTTATACCGTTCCAAGTTGCTCAACAGCTCCTTCACTTTTCCAAGATAGGTAATAAGTTGAGGTCCCCGGGCCACAAACTCCTTTCGCACTTGGCAGACGACTATTTTGAAATCGCAGAATATATCCAATGCCTTTATTAAGAATTCCTTAGCAAGTTTCAGCCCGGCAATCAGGGCTTCATATTCAGAGTCATTATTGGTCGCTGAAAATTCTAGTCGCAGAGCATAATATAACGATCGTCCTTCAGGAGTAACTAAGACGACTCCTGCTCCGGACCTTCGGTCGTTCTTGGCTCCGTCTGTGTACAACTTCCATGGATCTAATTTCAATTCCTCCTCTGATTTGACAACCTTATCATCGATCGTCTCTTCTTCCGGAATTGTGAACTCTGCTATAAAGTCAGCCAGAGCTTGCCCCCTGATCGATCTCTGCGGCTGAAAATTTAAATCAAACTGACTTAATTCAATATTCCACTTGATCAACCGTCTCGATGCTTCGGGTCTTTGCAACACCTGTCTCAGAGGCTGATCAGTGTATATGATTATTGGGTGAGCTTGAAAATAATGGCGAAGTATTCGGGAGGCGATCAGAAGGCTGTAAGCAAGCTTTTCAATCCTTGGATAGTTACGTTCTGCAGCTGCCAATTTCTTACTTACGTAATATACCGGCCTTTGCACCTTGTCTTCTTCCCTGACCAAGGCGGTGCTAACGGCGTGAGCCGATACTGCTAGATAAACAAACAGCTCTTCGTGATCCACCGGCTTCGACAAAATCGGTGGTCTCTCTAGTAAGTCCAATAGATTTCGAAAGGCCTCAACACAGTCTGGAGTCCATTCGAAATTTTTCTTTCCCCTTTTTATCAAGTCAAAAAATGGGACGCATTTGTCTGTTGCTTTGGAGATAAATCTACTCAACGCAGCCACTTTTCCCGCAAGACTTTGGACATCTTTGATTCTTCGTGGTTCCTCAATGTTCCTTATCGCTGCTATTTGACTGGGATTAATTTCAATTCCTCAAGAGCTCACGATGAAACCTAGAAACTTTCCAGATGCCATCCCAAACGAGCACTTCAAAGGATTAAGCTTCATCCGATACTTTCGCAGGATACCGAACATCTCTGCCAAGTATTACGTATGGCTAGAGGACTGTCTCGATTTGACAAGCATATCGTCCACGTAAACCTCCATAGACTTCCCTATTTGGTTATAAAACGTTCTGTTCACCAAGCGTTGGTAGGTAGCTCCAGCATTTTTCAATCCGAAAGGCATGACCACATAGCAATACAACCCCAAATTTGTAATGAAGCTCGTGTGTTCTTGATCGGGCATATGCATGGGAATCTAGTTGTATCTGGAATATGCATCCATAAAAGAAAGAAGTTCATGTCCCGCCATCGAATCCACAAGCTGGTCTATTCTGGGGAGTGGGAAGCTATCTTTCGGGCAGGCTTTGTTCAAGTCTGAAAAATCAAAACACGTCCGCCACTTTCCGTTAGACTTCTTTACCAAAACAGGATTCGATATCCAGTCGGGATATGTCGAATCTCTAATAAATCCGTTTTCTTTCAGCTTCTCCACTTCTTCTTTCAGAGCTGTCGACCTCTCTGGGCCCAGCACACGTCTCTTTTGCTTTACAGGCGGGTGTTTCGGGTTTATACTCAGCGAATGACTCATGATGGATGGTGATATCCCACAAATGTTAGCATGGGTCCAGGCAAACACATTCAGGTTTGCCTTCAGAAAGTTAGCCAGTTCTTTGGCTCGGTGCGGATCCAACTGGGATCCAATCTTCAAAACTTTTGCTGGATCAGCTTCATCAATGGGTATATCCACTGTCGTTTCATTAGGAGTTGCTTTTCTATTCTCAGGTTCGTCATCTTCTCTGGGATCCAGATCTTCAGGCATTCCGTTAGGCAACTCCTTCGGGGCTGATCCCTCTAATTGCTACACTGAACCCTCCTTTGGAGGAGGTGAAGTATTTTTAGTCTCGATGTTAAGTCCCTTCATCAGCATCTTTAATTCAGCAATATAACAAGCTCGTCTGGAGACTTGATCTCCCCTCATTGCTCCTGTTCCGGCTTCAATTGGGAACTTTAGCAATAAGCACCATGGTACAATACAAGCCCTGAACTCTGCAAGAGCAGGCCTTCCTAAAAATGCATTGTAGGGCGAGTCTATATCTAGCACTACGAACTGAAGCAATCGTACTCTTCGACGATCCCCTTGTCCCAATGTTACGGGTAATTCTATATACCCCATTGGAGCTGTCGATGCCCCATTGAAGCCTCGGATCCAAACTTCAGAGGGCTTCAAATCTCCAGACTCGAGTCTCATCTGATCAAACGACATCTTAAACAAAATGTTGACAGAGCTTCCATTGTCTACTAGTACCTTATGAACCAGTGCCGACCCAATAGTAGTGGTAATAACCAACGGATCTTCGGTAGGTGACTGGATTCCGGTGTCGTCTCTGCTACGAAACACCACATCATAGAACATTGTCCTCTGCTATTTCACAGGGGTGATATCTTCCAAATCATTGCACTCATCCACATCTATGTGCTTAACTGCATTAACGTATTGGTCCATTGCTCTGAAACTGTGGATAGCTGGATGGAGTCCGCCTACTATGGTGTTAATGACAATCCCTTTGCCTTTTTGTTGCGCTGTTGGCTTGGGAGCAGATTGATTCTGGTTTGGGGCCTGCCCTCCTTGCCCCCTGTCCCTTGGGGCAGCCTTATACTCATCCAACTTACCTTCACGTAACAACTTCTCAACCACATCTCTCAAGTGTCGACATTCGTTCGTTGAATGTCCGTGAGTTCCGTGAAATAAACAAAATTTTCCGGTAGTAATTTCTTTCTCTGTCGAATCTCGTGGTGGCGATTTTTTATATTGCAAAACATTATACGTGTCCAAAAAAATGTTTTCTAACGTATCATTCAACGATGAATAATTTTCAAAGGTCTGGAACCAGGGTCTTTTGTCAGAATTACTTCCTCGGCTCCTATTTCTCCTATTACCATTCCCATTACGGTTATTGTTGCCCCCGTTTCCATTATTATTGTTTCCATTCTTGTTTCCAACATTCACTTCGACTTTCCCAGAGCTTTCTCCAGACTGCTTTACGGCAACATTACTCTGAACAGTTTCTTTTGAGGCCGCTCCAGACTTCCTCTTTCTGTTTGCCCTTGCTTCCTCCCGTCTTAACTGAATATTGGTCTTCTCATAAAACAACTCTCTTGTGGGAGGCGGCTTCCCAGAAAGATAATCTCCAAACTCTGAATCTGGATCAACTCCCTCCATTAAGGCCATTAAGATGGTAGGCTCATGGGGGTCGCTGACTTCTGTTACAGCTAAATTAAAGCGGTCTAGATACGACTTCAAGGACTCACCCGGCGCTTGTTTAATTCTTGATAATTCGATAACAGTCTTAGACTTTCGGGCGTGAAGTCGGAATTAATTCATAAAACGTTCACTTAGTTCTTTGAAATTCGATATCGATCGAGGAGGAAGTCGGGTAAACCATAGTAATGCTACGTCCTCTAAGTAAATCGGGAAAGCCTTACACTTCACAGCGTCAGGAGTAGCAACAGCATTCATAAGCCATGCGTATCGCATCAGATTTTGTCCAGGGTCAGTTCTCCTGTTATATCTGTCCTGCGGCAAATTAAACCGTCGGGGGAACTGAAAGTCAAGAATGTCATCAGTAAAGGGAGTATGGCTTCGCTCAATACCATAATCTTCATTGGTGTAGTTTCGACTCTTAGACATGATCTGGCGTACCATAGCCCATACATCAGCATTGGTCAAGGGCCGTTCAGGCTCCCTGGCTCTGATGTTCGGGTTTCCTCTAGGCTCCTGATCAGGGGACACCCTCCTTCTTCTAGCGGCTTCTGCTCTGCTTTGCTCCCTACGTTCCCGGTCGATCTCGGGAGGAAGGGGCTAAAGCATTTGTCCCTGAGTGGGGTTGGTGAGGTTAGGATCTCTAGGCAAAACATGGGATCCTCGCATTGGTAACAGCATAGGCTCTCTCAAGCTCGGGTCATCGGGTCCTAATACACGAGCAGCGTCCTCGCGGGATCCTAGAGATCCGAAAGTCATTTGTTCCAAATTTCGAGGTCGTTCGAGCGGCCTTCTTTCACGAGGCCATTCTTCCTCAGAAGAAGAAGACTGATCCATTGCAGTGTGATGAACTGGGGAAGAGGTTCTCTGCCTGCGGAGCTCGCCGATCTCCATACTCATGATTCTCATATTCTCTTGCATCATAAGGTTGGTGCGCTCGTGGATTCTCATAGCCTCCCTAGTGCTCTCAAGCATGTCGAGGGGGCGCGAAAAATCTCCTTGGGTGACAGGCGCAGATGGATTGATCCGGTCATTGGTCCTGGTGGCTGGAGTCGGAGCATTTGGAGGGGCTCGAGTAGAGGTTCTAGCATCACCTAGGGTCGGATCGGATCGGAGCAAAGTGACCTGGCCGGATCGGTTCGGGTTGGGGGAGCGCACCTCTTCAACACCTTCTACTCGGTTCGGATCGGAGCTCTCCCTCTACGATCGGTTCGGATTTCCTGAGCCAGTCCGATCCGCTCTCGAGCTTTGCCCACGAGACCTCGTCACGACCGGGTTTTGCTGATCTTCACCAACTTCGTTCCCTCGACTAGTTTGAACTTCCTTGTCTTTTTCTTTGGCCATAATTCTTCAACAATCAACCAACAAGTACTTAAAAGCGTCGGAAATTGGAGATTAACTTCTTTGAACTCAACAGTCCAAAAAGTAGAACGATAATCCAGAAAAACAGAGAATTCAAGCCGTTCTCAGTGAATGCACCAAAACGTTAGACCAAAAAGTGGTTCTAACACCCAAATTGACTAAAAAAACGATAAAAACGAGATCGAAAATAGAAAAAAGACACAAGATTTATAGTGGTTCGGCATTAAAGAGTCTACGTCCACTTTATATCACTTTGTTTGATGATGTAGATGAAAATACAACAAGATATTCACTCAATCTCACTCACTTTTCATATACATTCACTCAATTATCCTCTAAATATACTTTGAATGATGATTTGGATTGTTTGAAAGTGCTGGAATTCGGTTTTTAAAGATATTCAAACTCTCAGAATGCCAAAAAAGATCTCTTCAAGTGAGCCTTAGAGGTCTATTTATATGTGCAAATTCTCCCAAAAACGGGTTCGGATCGGAGGTACGTGGTATCCACCCTTGGAGATGCGGGTTCGGACCTCTCCAGATGGTGACAGCGCATCAAGCGAGTGGGAGAACGTGGGCAATCATGCGTGTAACCGCTCCACATCTTTAGGAGAACATGAGAATGAAGCAGCTTTCATTTTGTGCTCGGGTCGGATAGGTCAGGTAATGGGGTTCGGATCGGAGCATCATATCCGATCCGGACCGGTTCGAGTTCTGTCTTTCCTCACTTTGTCTAGCTTTGTTTTTCTCTGACTACATCCGATTCGGTTTCTAGGCAGATTATTCTTTAATACTTGATCCTTTAGATTTGTGTAGCCTATTTCACAAAGTAGGCTAACAATATATATATATATATATATATATATATATATATATATATATATATATATATATATATATATGCAATCCAGGTATTCAATATATATGCAATTCCGTATGTACACAGAGCTGAAATATTTGCATAAGTTTATCTGACAGATCATCACAAGCAACTTGGAGGCTGAACCATACTAGAAACGGAACCTTGAGCATTCTTACAAGAAGAATCTGCCACTTTATCTCGATAAGTCAGATTGATATCTTACAATTTTATATTTGTGCATGGATTACTGGAACTGCAGTCGAATTTTATTGCGACCTGGGTAGCAGATGATCCTCTTATATCCTTGTAACTCACACCGCTAATCTTAACCCCTGATTTCTGCATATGCAGTAAAAACATAATGTTACCCATTACTTAGGTGAATAAGAATACCCAATCACTCGTTCATACCTGGTCAGGACAGCCTCTGTTGTCAGGACGGTAATTCTGATCAATGATGATGGAATTCTCGACATTTTGCATAAGTGCCTGTTCAAATACTACATCTTTCACAAAGGCAATGCTTGGTCTTAGCCATGTTTTAATCCGTAGACCATTTTGACTCCTTGTGAATATTGTTGATTTTACTGTCACATTTTGTACTCCATTCTCCTGACTGAATTTCCCCAGACTCCCGATGCTGCATATGTTATGGACGTTATGTAATTATCATATTGATTTGATATTTATAAAAAATGAAGGTATTCTCACCTGATACCATGGCCTGGGCCACAACTGACTTGCTCAATCCATAGATTGGTCGTGCCAGAACCAATAGAGATGCAATCATCTCCTGTCTTTATTTGAGCCGGCCCACTGACTTGCACATTACTTGACATCTCCACATGTATTCCATCAGTGTTAGGACTGTTTCCAGGTGCTAATATTTTGGCATTTTGAACAGTCACTCCCTCACATCTGTCTACCACAATGTGGTACAGCTTGCTGTTGATTGATGTTATTAATCCACTTATCAATATGTTCTTCGAGTTCGCAAATGTCAGCGACTGTTAAAACACGTATAAATTGTCAAAATTCAGGTCAAATATGATTGAAGTATCAATGAAAACTGCACTGTGCAAATCATAGCTGCGACGATACATTCTTTTATCTGGTATTTATAAAGGAACATGTATACATTTCATGCAACTAAAGCAAAAGGAACATACAGTTGCACCGGCTGGACAGTTTTGTGCATTAGCTTTGCATGACCATAGAGAAGTGCCAGAGCCGTCGATTAATCCTCCATACATGGATACACCATCTACGTGTTCAAAAAGTATCCACTCTCCCTTGTTTCCGAATTTGTCATAATTTGATGGAGAAGTTATAGTTCCATCGATCTGGAAACTGATTTTACCGCTCTTACAAGGACCCATGAGTTTGACTTGGTTAACTAAAAATATGCCGGCTGGCACGTGTATAGTTGATGGACTGGATGAACTGCAGGCAGCAGACCATTCTTTCAGAAACGACTGGGATGAGTCTGATTTTCCATCAGGTTTTGCATTGAAGTTTGTGATGTCGTAGACTGCAGCTTGTGTTAAATTATGAATGTTAATCAGCAGGGCCGATATTAATATCAGATTAAATAACTGACACATGATGATTTGGAGAATTTTTATGTATTGGTAGTGAAAGGGAAGGAATTAGTTTATACTTGATATAAACATGCAGAATGTTGGAAGTATATATAGCAATAATTTGAAGTTGAATTTTGTTAATGAACACTCCTAAAGTCGCATTTTGCAATATTTAAGGGATCTTGTTGTCATGTGATATTGGAAATTAAGCTGCGGTAACTCTTTTTGCAAGTTATTCAACAACTATGTAACCTTGATATATGTGAAGAATACTTTAGCAATCCCCACATTTGGGTCATAACTAATAACAACAAAACAACTAATTAATTTTTAGAAGCAAAACTGCAGATGGCAAGCTAGTTTCAATTTGGCGTTTTAAGTTTAAGCATATCAATAAGCGGAGGAGAAGAAACTTACGAAGATTCCTTTGGTAACGGCGAGCGAATCGGGAAAAGCCCAGCTTGAAAATTAGGTGGCTTTATGACCTCAGATCAGACGGGGCGACCCGCTGAGTTTAAGCATATCAATTTGGCGTTTTAAGAATGCAAATTGAATTCAATGTTAGTTATATCTAAATGTCAACCAGTGTTGATTGCATTTTCCAATGATAAGTGACTTGTTTCAAGGTTTTTTTTTAAAAGCACAGAACCATACTTCCACTTGTATATCGATCATACAAAATTGAATTATTTTACATGATACATACTCCAATGTGGATATGTGCTGGTGATACAAAATCAATGGAAAGCATGTTATTCTAATATTCACGAAGTACAATTTTGTCATCTCTGCTTTTTGAACATTATTTCAATCATGTTGTTGTTAGAAACTCCTGGACCTATTTGAGAACCGACGGACCGATCAACTCCAAAAGATGATTAAATTGCATATGTTTGTTTAACTCATGACACCATAGTCCCTTGTGTATATGTTTTTTTAATGAGAAACATGTGTAAGGCAAGCTCGGATACCAGGCGTAGACACACATTTTCATATCATTAGACTAATGAGAGCAATATTTTCTTTATGGTTATAAACATGAAAGCAAATCCACTACCAAAAAACATTAAGTTAAAGACAGCAAATATCAGTCCGTACTTAACGAAATCAGTCTCTACATAACTATTAGAGACGGAATAAAGACTGATAGTTTCTTTATCAAGTCTTAAAGTATTTGATACTAAACTCTTTCCGCCTTAAACTCTAAAGACCGTAATATCAATCTTAAGCATTTTCAGTGTCTGAATTTTAGAAACTGAGATACAGTATGTATTCGGTCTCAGATTTAACGTAATTTTAAGAGAGTGAATGATTATTAATGATTATAAACCCCTATTTTATTCCCTTTAAAACATATATATACCAAACATATACCTCAACATACACCCCCTGTAAATGGTATCAGAGCCTAAAAGATTACTTGGCTCAATCAATACGAATTACAAATCAATTATTTGAATCTAGAGGTTTGTAATCCGAATAAAAAGGTTATTACTCTAGACAAACAAAAACACATATGTTATGTAAAAGGTACTACGTATACACATAAAGTACACTCAGAATCAGAACATATGAACACAATTACATGTTTAATTATAGAACTAAGTGAAAACTCAAATATTTATAATGAAAAACACTATAACCTGATGCAATTAGTCCTTGAGGGAATAATTGAGAAAAATAAATTATTGAAACAAATAACAAATAACCAAGATTATTTGAAAACAAACTTATATAAAGTAGATAGTTTGGGAATAACTCTTAAAAAACTAGTAGAAAAATTTAAAGTTATAAAACTAAAGGAATTCGCCAATAAAAATGATATTGTAAGACTTAAAAACTTAGTAGAAGGATATAAGCCTAAAGACATTGAAATACATTCTAAAGAATCAATAATGGAATTAAAAGAACAATCTAAAAAAGACAAAAAACAATTTGATTTACAGATACAGCAAATTGAAAAAAATGTTAAAAGAGATAAAAACTTAATATTAAGTTAACGAGTTACGAAAACAAACATTGTCAAGAAGCAACTAGATACGTAGAAACAAACTACAGACTTAGTGACCCAAATATAAATGTAGGGTACAATAAAGATGATGTTTCAGGAAAAAGCGATAAGATACAAATAGTGCAAAATAACATAATAATAGCTATGCTAAGTCAAATTCAAAACAAAGTAGACAACATTCAATCACAAATGTTTGACATAGACAGAAACGGTAAAGGACAAGAATATGAAATAAATAAACTTACAGAAAACCTACATAAAATGAATTTAGGACCAAATGATCCTACAACACAAATTACAAGTAGGAAAACTAAAATCAATTTTCTTATGTATAAAAAACTTGACCAAATATGACCAATAGAAGACTATCTTTTACAGGTCCATCTAGAACTATAACAAATAGACCAACAGAATCAAATAGTTTATCATCCACAGGTTGTATTGATAACATGTTAAGAAGAACTACTAATACACAAGCTCAATTAGAAGAAATAATTGACTTGGACAAAGACATAGAAATATTTTCTAATAACCAACTAAATTATACTAAATCCTAGAGAAATATATAGAACAGGACTATTTATAGCAGTAATAGGACTGTATAGACACCATAGGGAAGAAATACTTTCTATTCTAGATGGAACAGAACATATAATAAGTTGAATGTCACAAGAAGCCATAAAACAACTAAAAATCCAGAAATATATATAAATTAATCCACTTAGGACTGATAGTCATAGGTATAAGAGGATTAGTAAGGCAAAAGATTGGAATAAAACTATTATTAATATTGATTGATGATAGACACCAAGACATGGACAAAGCCATATTTGGAATGATGGAAGTTGATATGAACAATAATATAAGCATTGTTTTTATAGCTTCAAATTTTACTATGACATTAAATGATTTTTACAAACATATAAAAATAATAATACAATCTAAAGGATTTAAAAAAATTATAGGAAAAAATATCTTATTAGATATAATATTTTTGGGAAAATGTATGTCTAAATATATGCCAAAAATAAAAATAAAATTGGATAAAGTAATAGAAACCTTAAATTCCACAGGAATAAGTTTCATAAAACCAATGGAAATAGATTCTTCTCTTTTTGCTGGTCATGAATGGAAAATAGAAAATCCTAATAACACAGCAGCAACATTAAAACCAAATGATGTCGTAACATATAATAATCTAGATAAATCCATGTCCATAAGATTTAAGGACTATGGACCATCAAATAAAAAAGAAATTGAAACTGATGAAGAAACAGAAGAATTAAATAAAAGAATAAAAGGATAAAATAATATACCTAAAAGATTTAGGGATGGTCCTTGAACCATTTGAAATATATCAATTGGAACAAACTTTAAGATCAACAAACCAAATAATTGAAGATATATTTGTTTACATTGACGATGAAAATAATATAAGGATAAGAGAAATACATAATCTTGATGATTTTTAGAAAATTCAAGTGAAACAAATAAAGAACATGGTATTCTTGAAGATATGACATCAAAATTCCCTGAACACATGGAACTAACTAACCAAGAGCAAAGTACTAGTTCAGGAATAACATATCCAAATAGAAATCGGTATCAAACAATGCCTTACGATGTAGGACAACCTCCTAGACAACAAGTTGATCCGTGAAAATAAAAATATAAGAACGGCTGGAAAAAGAATACCTAATGAAACATCTTTTTTCAAAAATAATTCAGTTATTCTAAATGTAACTAAATGCCATCCAAAACTATTAGACACTTATCTAGAACAATGGACTGCTGCTATAGCAAGAGACTATACAACAAGACATACAAATGTTAATTCTGGTGAAGAAATGATCAGAATAGCAGAAAACTACTTAGGAGACATAGCTAAAGTTATATGGGAAACATATAAGGAAAACTTTCCAGAAGAAATAAACATACTAGTAGCACAAGGAAGCAATATATATATAATTTTTCCTACTCAACACATAGGAAAATAACAGGAAGAGATGTGAATACAGGAACAACAATCAGACAACAAGAAACCATGCGAGATCTTGAACAAATCCAATTACTAGATTGGAAACACATAATAAAATTCTTAAGAGAATTTTTACATTGTGCAACTATTTCAGGAAATTACTATAGCACCGAAATAGGAAATAGACTGGTTTCCAAACTACCAGGTGATTTAGGGAAAGAAATACATAGATCTTGAATAGAATATTACCAAGATAGACCAGAAAATCTCCTTAAAGGATATGACAACATAGGAATAAGAATAACACATATAATCTTTGAATTAAAAAAGAAGTGTACATATATACAGATCCAAAGAGAGTTAAAATAGAAAAATTATGGATTTTGTGGACAAATATATACTCCATAAAAATATGGAACAAGAAATTATTAGATTGACGACAAACCAAAATTTAAGAAAAGATATGCTAAAAGATATTATCTAATAAAATCAAATGCTGAAAAACCTTATCTTAATAAAGAAAAACATGTCAGAAAATACAATTCTAGAAAAACATATACAAATACCATTACATGTTTTGCCTGTAATCAGAAAGGACGTTTATCATCTTCATGTCCCAAAAAACATAATCTTTTTACACATGAATCAAATCTTGTTGATTCAGTTAAAGAAGACTTACTTGAAATTGCTTCTGATGTCTCAGAAACATCAACAATATATTCAATAATATCCCTAGAAGGAGTAAAAGAAGAAGAACAAATAAGTTCATCAGAGTATACACTGATCAATGAATTAACAAATTTTGAAGAAAACGCACAAAATGAATACATGTTTAATATGGTTAATAAAGATTTATGTACCCATAACTTCAAATTTAAAATGGGAACAGATACAACAAAATGTGAGTTTTGTCCTTGGTATTCTGCCTTTGATAAAAGATATAAGTGTATAGAATGCACCAAAGAAATATGCCAAATTTGTGCAAAAATCAAATTTAACATAGAACCACCAAGAGAAAATAAGGTAATCTATACAGACAGAAATAAAATAAACAAAGAAAGAATAAAAATCCTAGAAGAAAGGTTAAATAATTTTGAACTAGAAATTGAATAAATTAAACTAAAAATACAAAAGATTGATAAAGGAAAGACTGTAATGACTGAAGAAGAAGAATTAGTCACACATGCAGAAAATAATCTAAATAATATTGATAAACCAATCAACATTCCCTTGATACGCAATACAGGAAATCTGAAAGAGCTGAGAGTTCCAACAAAAGTAAATATAAAAGGAATTGAAATACAAGTTTTAGCATTTATAAATACATGAGCTACTAGTTCAACTATTTGTTCTAGTATAATACCTCTAAAATATGTTACAAAAGCAGAAAGACCAAAACAAAGTATGCAATTTGACGGAACCACAAGTATAAGTACAGATATAGTAAAAAGCATAAGTATAAGCTTTACAAATACTTGTGATGAATGGTCACCATAATATAATCTAAAACAATTATGGGTTTCAGAACTTAACTTAAATGGAATAAAACTAATTTTAGGATTAGATTTCTTACTAAGTGATAATGAATCCTTTTCATTTAACAAAGACTACATACAAATTTCAAAAAAAAAAAAAAAAAAAAACTATATTAACCCCAATACTATCAGAATATGCACTTGAGAAGCGTGGTGGAGAGAAAGACAAATACAAAATAGAAAATTGCAATTGCCTAATACCAGGGCAATGCAAACTAGTAAATAAAGAAAATGAACTAACAAATACTAATGCAGAAAAAGAGACAGAATTAATCAAAAATTATGAATACAAAAGAAAGGGATTTACTAAAGATATACAACTTATCAGTCCAAAAGAAATAAGTAAATTATTATTAACAACCGATGACATAGACCATATTATTTCTATACTTGAAAAACTAGAAATAATAGGAGAAAAACCGTTAAAATATTGGAATAAAGATTATATACAATGCAAATTAGAAATAATCAATCCAGACCTAACTATAAAAATAGGATCCCCTAAATATGACACATGGATCATGGAAGAACTTAAAATGCACATAAAAATATTGACAAATCTAAATATCATAAGGAAAATAGATTATAGACATAGAAAAGCATCTTTTGTTGTACAAAAGGAATCTGAAAGGAAATGTGGTCAATCTAGAATGGTAATGAATTACACTAGATTAAATGACAATACCCACGAAGACGGATACTGCATACAAAACAAAGAAGTTTTAATAAATAAAATTTAAGGAGCAAATTGGTTCTCAAAATTTAATTTAAAATCAGGATTTTGGCAAGTTAAAAATGCATCCTAAATCTATACCTTGGACTGCATTTACATGTAGTGAAGGACATTATGAGTGGCTAGTCATGCCATTTGGATTAAAAAATGCACGACAAATATTCCAACGGAAAATGGATAATGTTTTCCAAAATTGTAATAAATATACTTGTGTATATATAGTTGATATACTTGTTCTTTCCAAAACAAAACAAGAACACATTTCACATCTATATACTGTGCTAAAACTATTAAAAGCACATGGTTTAATAATATCAAAAAAGAAGATAGAATTACTAAAAAATAATGTAGAATTCCTAGGAGCCAAAATTGGCAAAGGAACTATAGAATTACAACCACATATAACAAGAAAAATATTAGAATTTCCTGATAAATTGGATAATCTAAAATAATTGCAAGCCTTTTTAGGACTAATAAACTATGCTAGACTATATATAAAAAATCTTTCAAAATACACTGGTCCTTTACACAATAAAGCTGGTCCAAAAGGAAATAGGTGTTTTAACATAGAAGATATAAAACAAATCTAAGAAATATAAAGGTTAGCCTAAGAATTAAAACCTCTAAGCTTACCATTGCATACCGATTACTTAGTAATCAAAACAGATGGACCTTCTCTAGGATGGGGAGGAATTTTATTAAGTAAAAATAACAAAATGATGATAAATCTACTGAAAAATTATGTAGATATACCTCAGGAACATATAAAGAAAAAAGATATATGACATCTCTAGATTATGAAATTTTGGCAATAATATATATATTAGAATTCTTTAAACTTTTTATAATGTCACAAAAAGAAATCATAGTAAGAACAGACTGTGAATCTATTGTCAAATATACAGAAAACAAAAAAGAAAGAGGAACCATTAATAACAGATGGCTAAAATTTAAACATTTTATATCCAATTGTGGGACTAATATTTGTTCGGAACATATCAAAGGAAAGGATAATTTCTTACCAGACCAATTGTCTAGATTATTAAGATAAATATACAATATTAATAGCTGATTTTGCAGATTACGGAAGAATTAGATCCTACAATGCATCTTTTGACATACAAACCAAATCGTTTTGTCACAAAGGCAAAGTTTACAGAACAACAACATATGATCCTTGACAATATATGGAACTTGAAGACTAACAAAGATTCAAACAAACAGACGCTAAGTGTATTATACACCTTAGTAGACATGTTCGCAACAGGAACAAAGACAAGATTTCTCAACTATGCACTATTTACAGGTCCTGATGCTGGTATATACACCACATGGGAACAGATGGTTATAAAAATAAAATTCTTAGAACAAAACCCAAGGTATGGGCAACCACTATACAAAGGATACAATATATTTGAAGAAGCCACAAGTGAGCTTCAAAAAAGGTTCGGAAATGACTATGTTATTTCCGAATATATACAAAGCATCTCACAAATATCCTTAGGCAAACAAATAAAAGATGAGCTTCCTGAATCCTCTTCAGCTATAAGCCTCAGACCACAAAATCCCTCATTTGCCAATATAATAAAGGCCACAGAACCTAACAAATTAACCAATATAGGAACTCCTAAACAAACCATAAATATCCAAACCCAAAGCCAAAAACATATAACATTACCAAACTTCTCATAACAATTGACAAGAGAGTTATACTTCATATAACACCCTTTAGAACTTTCTCCTACAAATTTCAACCAAGCCTACAATTTCTTCTTTAGTATTTTAGGAACAAAAATAGAAGGGCTACAAATTCATTGGGAAATTTTAAGAAATTCCAATTTCCCATGCACAAAGCAATATGAAGATTTCCTCATCACACCCTCCGATTGTTCATGTACAAAAATTTGTGCAATACCTCAAATCAGTCTAAACCTCACAAAATACAACAAATACCTTATCCATAAAGGAATTACATATGATCCAAGTATGATCATAAATTATGGTTGATTAGAACAATATACTTTGATGACGAATGGATTCAGGGAGAATTACCTGAACCTATTGGGAATATTGCCAAACATTTGACAAATGTTTTGGCTATAAATATATGTATGGATTTCAAATCCATTCCACCGCACTTTGGAAAAACAATTTTCGAACCCACAAAACATATAATCCAGATTAAAGCAAGATTTTTAGACCCCGATTATGAAAATTGGAGTGAAAATTTTTGTCTAAACAAAAAAACACATATAAGTATCAATGAACAAACATATGAAATATACAGAGCGTCAAGCATTGCTGATAATCAAAACTGGGATAATGACAAACTATACTTATACGCAGAAACTCCTATTATGAAAATATTTGTCACAAAACACCTAGAATACTACAGAATGAATTACAAAGGGTATGACGTATATCATCCGAAATCCTCTATGGTCGGAAGATACAGAAAGGAACGACAAAAGAAATATAAAAAACAAATTGATGAGGGAAGAGATGAGGTAGGATATACCAGCATGTCCATAGATGACATGATGAATTGATGAAAATGACATAAATATCTACTTTACATAATGAGAATCTAATTACAGAGGAAATGACAGACGAAGGAGTAAAAATAATGTTGACAGTGTTGCCTTTATTATTTGCTTTCCTACAAAGTAATGGATAGTGCTACCTTTATTATTTCTTAGTGCTTACTTTATAAAAGGAAAGGAAGACAAAGGAAAAATGACAGACAAATGGATGGAATAATATTAAGTGCTAGCCACTTTTTCTAGTGCTTACTTTATGAAAAAATGAAAGACAAAGAAAGGACGAACAAAGGAGTGGTATAATGTTAAGTGCTACCTTTATTATTTACCTTTTCTGGGTGCTTACTTTTTACTTTTCTCAAGAAAAGGAATGTATCCTTCAGATGTAAGCTATTAACAGACAGTTGTATTATGCTTTGCTCCATTATATAAGGAGCCTACTAGTATTGTAAAAATCATCGAACTACAAGTATTGTAATCTCTCTGTAAGAGATAAACTTGCATTCTCCTTTAAATGGCTATCTTCTTCATACTTTCTTTTTCTTCAAGTCCCATGAGTAACTAAATATTAAGTCAGAGCTAAGGAAAGAAAGGATACAAGAACTGCTTAAATCTATGTAAGTTCTCTTACTTCTTTATTTTAATTCCTGAAAATATTATGCTTAATCTACGTTTTGATAACCATATCTATCTTATTAAAACTAGTAACTACATGCTTAATGAGTAAATCCAACAGACATAAATCCGCTAAGTCGAAAGGAAGTACCTTGTAAGGGAAAAATAGACAATTAGGATGAAAAGGTAAGGAATAACGATTTAAGAAATAGGGATCTAGTAAAATTATTAAGAACAAGGTTATTTTAAACATGTTTTAAGAATAATAGTAAAGGATTATTATGTAAGCAAAAATTGTATCTTAGTATTTCCAAAAGCTTTGACTATACTCTCAAACAGATTAACCAACTTTATCTAAAAGAAATTTCTATGGAAAAACTACAACAATACTTAAAAAATAAATTCATGACAAATATTATAAGAACCTTAGATAATGATAAAAATATTACAAAAGACCAAAAATATGAAATTATAAATGTTTTTAAACAAAAATGTACAATAGAGTTGATAAATATCTTTGATTGTGAAACAAATTTGACAGAAATATACAATAACTTTAACAAACGGAGAGAACCTGGTAATGTAGTATTAACACCAAGATTTGTTAAAGAATTCCACAGAGAATGGAATAATTACATAAAAACAAAAAATGAGGTAAATTACAAGATAACACAAACTAATGTTTGGCAAAATCAAAATTAATAATATTCAAAAAATTGTAAACATAGAGTCTTTACAAGACTACCTAAAAACAAACTTTATGACAAAAATTCCTTTTGTTCTAAAACATACAAAATTATAAACCAACCAACAATGTAATATAGCAAAAATCTTCAAAGAAAATTACACAAAAAAAATCATAGATCTAATAGACGATCCAAAAATAAATATTAACAAGATAGTTAAAAATATTAATCGTACTTTATGTTTAATAGAGGATAATACAAAAGCAATAGTAACATACAGAATGATAGATTTGGTATGTAATGAATATTACAAAATATTAAAAAAGGAACTAGAAGAAGAAAATAACAATTACAAATATTATATTTTCAACTCATTTGAAATATATGATGATGAAATAAACACCTATAATGAGTATTATTAACAGGGAAAACTATAAAATGTAAAATTCAAGATTAGACGACTCTGAAAAAATACAAAAGGACAGGTTCCTAATTCCTAATTTAACAATTTACTTACTGCACCCTTGGGTTATCATACTTACAAGTTGCCAGCAAGGTAGTTAAAAAAATGAATACACTCAATTATTCTGAAGTTTATTCAGAAGAAATAAATCAAGATATGGACATGTACGAATTGGCATTTTTCTTAATTTCCACAATTAGGATAATCATTTTCAACATAGCAGGATATTTTTGGATTATTTATTAACATGATACAAGACCTCTTCATCTTGTATGATCAAGTGAAGAATACATAAAAAAAAGAGTGAATGATTATTAATGATTATAAACCCCTATTTTGTTCCCTTTAAAACATATACCTCAATGTAGTGCAATAACATATACACTAATTCATCTACAGATATTTAAAAAAATTGTATATTCATTCCTTTTCAAAAGAATATGTTACATGGTACGAAATCAATATAGTGCATTTTGAGCAATACAAGCAACATTCGGAAAAAGGGAAAATGTGACACCTATATTTAAGTATACATCGAACAGGTAAAAAGCGAACAAATATATTATTTGTTGTCGTTCAATGTTCGAGGACAGTCATAATTATATAGACCGTCTCCATCATAAACCTGTTATTACAGTGTAGCCAATCCTTTTAGTTTCCCCTTTCTCAAAAAACATTATAGACGGAAGTTGGATTGCACTCTGATTGAAGCTGCCAAAGTTGCCGACCGTTGATCTCTTCTGTGGTGCTTAAAGAATATCCGAACTGAACAAAGCCGGAAGTGGGAACGCTGAAATAAAAAATGAAGAGAAGGGGAGGAGAAAGAGAAATCACCGCCCAGTTAGTATACATCTACAGTTCCCTTTGCAAGTTAGCATAACTACCAATTTGCATTCTTCTCATTCATCTCTAGGACAGTAGACTGTACATATATGAGATCACTTCCTTTTTGCTAAATTTTTTTGAAATACTTAAATATGACAAAACTGGATAAGGTTAGAGGCAATAACAAGAAGGGACAAGTTGAAGGAGGACATGCGAAGAAGCACATGTTGGTGGTGGTATTAATGGATTTCAGTATGGGTTTAAAACGCGAATTCAAGTTGGGACGATGAATGGGAGCCATGTGCCCTTACAATTGAAGAGATCTGATAGTGTTTATGGATAAATAGAAGAAGGGGTTTGTGAGTTAAATTTTCGTGTTTACTTGTAAATGAAGGAGCAGAAGTTGTAGATCTAATGGGAGAAAGTGGGGTGCTTCATGCTTGAGTGGGGAAAAAGGAAGCGGTCAAATTTGAAACTTACAGCTTAAAACAAATGACACGGATCATTAATCCTCTCCCTCATATTTAAAATACTTTAAGGAATCTAGGCCATTAAATGTTTTAGTTGATTAGGCACCGCTTAAAAACTGAATTTCAGTAATTAAATGATATCAAGTTTTAGGAACCGACCAAAGACAGATTTTCAATCATAAATGCTAAATACTAAAGATTGAAATTTTCAGTCATTGATTAATCTCTAATTAAATACTGATATTTCTCAATTATATATTTTCAGTCCCTAATTAAATTAATTTTTGTAGTGATCATCTGTATCCAAAATCCCTTTTTCCCCTGTTTCCAACTAATTATGACTCTTGTTTTTCATTATTTTTGCAATTAAGTTAAAGAGAGAAAAATGACTTAATTGCAAAAAGATGGAATTGAGGGGATCCTGATTGGTTGGAGATAGAGGATAGAGAATTTTAGGTATTGGGGATTTGATTTGTATAAAGTTTATCAATTATTAATTATGCTAACATTTAGCTAAAGTGAAAATATAAGTATTTAAATGCTAGCAAACAAACGACGTCATCCACAAAATAAATCTCTCCAACGTATATGGTGTCATAATCTTTATTTGTCAAATATTTTATCATAATTTGGACTACATTTCTGATTTGCACAGGTGTTAAAGCAAAACAGTTGACCAAAATTGTAGTTCTGCATCTCAGAATATTACAAGAACCTGAATTCATCTTTAATTATTTGGTATATATGTAAAGCAATGGACAAATTCTATGTATACAACGCAAATCCTATAACTTAATGAATTGATTATAGAGAAGCCCATCAACATTTGATATAGTTGGTATTTTGTTTCATAGTTTCATTTTCCAAGCAAAGCTAGCAATTTCATTTGCCAAGCAAAGGAAGAGTACACTTGCTTCTTCTATTATAATGTATATATTTCTTTTATTAATAAAAATATGTTAACCAATCAAATTCGGTTCACCAGCCCAATATCATTTATATATACTTGTGGCTACCAAATAGATATCTTCAGGATACTTGTCGCTGCACTTGACATTACCATCTATTTGCAATTTGCAGTAAGGGGTCGTTCGCAGCTAAAATTTTCCACGCTTGAATTTTTTGTGGCGTATCCGACGCGTCGGACGGCAATGTATATTCCCCTTCTAGAAAGAACGATCTTTGAACATTGGAAAAGTTACCGGTGGCGTTCGACGCGTCCACGCCACCGATAACTTTTCTAAAGTATCCGTTCGCGCTCTATAAATTCACCCCACCCCCTTTCTCCCTCATCGAACCCAAACTCTCCCCCCTTCAGCCCACAAAAAAAAAATCAATTTTTTGAGCCGTTTCAAGCTAAAAAAAGGTATTTTTTTTATACAGTTATGTTTACACTACAAGAAAAGCTGTAAATAGCGGCAGATTTTTAGCAGTGGAAATATCCGTCGCTAATTAGCGACGGATTTTCGTGGACTTTGTAAGAGATGATATTTTGGATTTTATATGTCACCTTATTTTTGATTATTACCGTCGAATATTATTTCTGTCGCTAAATCATTGGAAATTGCAACACTTTACTGTCATAAATTATTTAACCGCTAAATTCCATTGCTAATAGAGTCGGATTACTGACTACTAAATTATGAAGCTAATTTTGCAAGAGATTTGAAAAGAACTTTTATATTTATTATTTATAAAATGTTTTGCATTTGTGTTATTACATAATAATTAATAAGTAAATATAAATTTTAAATAATTAATGTTAATAATATATTAGTAATAAATAATAAATAATAACTATTAGAAGTAAATAATATTCATTAACTAAATTAAATAAATAATTGATATAATTAGTAACTTAATATTAAATAATTATGAAGTAGCATTCAATACAATAATTAATTTATAATAATTAATAATTGCTAATTATTATTAACAATTAACAATGTTTTTTATATTTAACAAATTTTTACGTTGAGTATTTTTTTATATTGCTAATTATTAATTATTATTAACAATTAACAAATTATAATAGTATATAATTAAAAAGTAACATTGTTTGTACTTGATTAAATATTGACAATGAGTATTTTTTTTTTTGAAAAATTGTTCAGCTAAGGTTATTAATATTCGAAGCTGTGACTTTTATATTCACGGATAATCTGGTTAAACTCCTAATACTTAGGTCATATTAAACTAGTTCTGGCTCCAAACGTTAAAATTTTGGCTCGAAATGTTAAAATTTTGGCTCGTCTCTTAAATCTTGGCTCCAATATCAATCATTTTATCTAAAATTTTCGCTTCATCCCTCTTCAAAACGAAATCCCTAAATTCATCTCCAAACACATTAGAATTCCACGATTCAATCAGAAAGCCAATTCCCTAAAATCGAACTCGAACGAACTTGAAGAGAGACCTGCCAACACGAGCTCGAAAGAGCTTAGGAGATGGTCTGCGGCCTTGAACCGAAGGTGGAAAGAGGATTGATGTCAGCCATGGAAGTATCGGCAGACCTCAAGTGTATTCTCCATCGAATAAACTAGGTCAGTTATGGTTGTTACTCCAATTTTTATTAATCGTGCTATTAATCCTAGTTGGGCAAATTACATAAAGTATAAAATAATTTTAGTTTAATTAAACGCTCTGTATTTCTTAAAGTCGTTGATGTCAGTTTGGAGCATGTATTTTTAAATGTTGCTTTAAAAGATGCTAAACATCCATAGGATTTTGAGGATAGGGTTTATGAGGAGTAATTTGGGAGATTTAGTTTATGGGATTTGGATTCTGAAAAAGCGGTATGAAAAAAGTTTTGAATCTGTGAATTAGGATGCAGTTTACATTTGAAATCTGATGATCCCCACCAATGCTTTTCCTATCACTGCATTGGTGCAGTTCGATCCCCTCATAAACCCCGCTTATTCCTCTTCTCAAATCTGAAAGCTTTTCACCTTCGTTTGACTTTGCATTTGAAATTTGATGATCCATTTTCTATTTTCTATTTTCACCTTCGTTATTTAAGAGCAGTTTTAACAGTCTCTTTTTTTGTCAAATGCTATGATCATTGATTATACTAGAAGCATAGCACTTACTATTTTTGTTCAAAACGTTCAGGAAATTACAGCAGCTCCCGCTTTCCCTGTAGTTACTGGCTTAGCTGTTACTCTTCTCTTTATCAGCATGTCGTGGTAAAATATCAGTGTTGCATGTAAAATCAACATCAAATTCCTTACGTTTAAGTTGGTGAATTATATTTTCTATCTTCCTAGAGCACAAAGATTACTGCATCTTGTGGGCCTCACTAAAGTTCTTGAAATGGTAGTGGTAAAAAGTGCAATTGTTGTTTCAGGCATCAACAAGTGGATTTTCAGATTGGGGATGCTCGGATCCGCTGTGGGATCCGTTATAGGCTGCTTTAATTGGGAGTTTTTTTAATAAACCATGGCTTAACGAGGTAATTTTGAATTTTATTCGGTTACATGAATCTCCTTTTATCTCATCCATGAATTCATCTTTTTCTTTAACATTTTTGTGTTCTGACTTTTCATTGAAAAACTACAATTTATAAAGGTATATAATTTGAACTATTATTGTTGCTGTTTTGCAGCGTTGTGGATTGAAGTTTGACTACAAGTATACCATCAATTTTGATTTGGTTGCGCTGTAGTTTGTTGGATTGTAATTTGCAGTTACAACTGGTATACATTTTTAGTTTAATATTGAGTTTCACATTTATTCGATGCATTTAAGTATACAAAATTTGTAGTGTCATATGTGTGTATATTTGAAAATATCAAAACTGAAGGTTAAAAATAATAAGGAATGCATCGAGAAAAGATGTTATACTGAGGTTAGTTCTTGCCTTCTACATGGAGCTAGCTTTAATCATAAACACATTCGAAGACATGAATAACTTGATTTGAATCCTCCTTAGTAAAAGCTGCGAACATCAGTTTCTAAGAAGTTTTGTAAATAATTCCCAATAGAAATGTTTAAAGTTAAGTTACTTTCATGTAAGAATAAGTTAATTTTAGTGCTTGACTATCATGAATTGTAAGAAAAGAATATATAACAAATTATATTTTGATATATTTATGTTCATGAACTATTTATTTGTTATGCCGTCGCAAAACTAATCATGATATATGCAACTAACAAGTTATGAAAACATGAGGCAAAGTGCAGCGGCAGGGAAGGTCCTTAAAAAAGGCTGAGCAAGCAAGATGCAGTAATCTTTGTGCTCCAGGAAGATACAGTAATCTCCAACTCTCGCACAAACCCAGTTCTGCCACAAATCTCAATCTCGAACCCAAAACCATAGCCGCTGATTTTCCTTTTCTTCTTCTTCTTCTTTTTTTTATATATTTTTTTATTTTTTAACCCAAACAGCAAGACCCAACATCACCGTCACCACAAAACCAAACTGCAAAAACCATGCCACTTGAAACTTCTACACACATAAACAGCAAACAGGAGGATCACCCTGCCATCACGTTGAACAAATTCGCCTCTGTCACGAAATCCGCCACCGCAACCTTCCTGCCATCAATTATTAACGCTGGAACGCCATCACCAAACTGTCAGAGAAACCAACTCCGCTGCAAAATTGGTCTTCGGGTACTGACTTCAGGTGACTGCGGCTTTGGATTGGATACACGAGCCCAATATCTAATATCATCATCGCTGGTCAAAGCAAAACCCAGCATCAATCTACAATCGATAACATCCGCACCTCACAAGAAAAGTTCGCCACAATCAATAATTTCTGCCTCGATACCCGATCTGGTTCGAAGACCTGAAATTCTCCAATTGACAGAATTCACGATTCAGAACCCAAAAAGGAAACCGGATAGAACTTCAGATCTGAATCGATTTTTAAAGAGAGTTTCAGAATTTGTTTCCAGAAGCGCGTGAATTGCGTTTTGCTGTTTCCAGAATCGAGGCTTTTTTTTAATGTGATTTGATTCAGAGAAAAAAAGGGGTCACGAGATGATTCAGCGAGAACTCCAGACGGGATTTGATTGTTGCTTGAATCATTCCAATTCACGAACCCTAAGTCTCGCTGTTACCAATTTACAGCGAACAAAATCTTGCCGAACTCCTCGGAAAGAAGATAATATAAAAAAAAAACGAAACTCAACGAAGTTAACAACAATCCTCTCTCTCCTTCCATGAACCTGGCTCTGATACCATGTTAGAGAACCCCGGATTATCACAAAACCAATTGGCAATGTGAAGGGTGAACTCATTATAGTTATACAAGATTCATTTTTACAAATTCCCCAATGTGGGACTTGTCTCAACACGCCCCCGCACGTGTGGCATATCATGAGCCTAACACGTGGACCATTATTGGGTGACGTGGATAAGTGTGGCATTGTGCGCACGAATTAAACCTGCTCTGATACCATGTTAGAATTCAGATTCAGAGAGAAGAGAGAGATAAACGGTAAACAATAAAGGGACTACATTTTTATATATTTATTTTTTTGTTATTACAATAGAGATAATTGATTCACTGAATACAATGCTAAATCATATATTTATAGGCTACATTTATTTTCTAGAATATTCCTAGCATATTCTTTATTCTGTAGCATATTCCCTAGCATATTTCTTGGCATATACTCTAACAGAATACAAATTGAGCGAATGTGAAGTGCAGGAATTGGTTCTGCTGCTTGACAGAGAAAACTAAACTACAACCAATGGATGTGTAGGTTTAGAGGTTTTAACACAGGTTTTGACACAGTTACACTTTTATGAAAATCTTGGTCAAATAGCACATGACAATGTTAATGCAGAACTTCTAAAATAAAGTAAACATAGTGATCATTACACTAACTATATAAAATTTTACATTGGATGTTTGTTTGCTTTCACCTATTTTTTACTAAACACGCAAATCATATCCATAAACAAATGCAGATCATATCTAAGAGTTATTATGTTTCTGTTCTATTAGCTGAGAGCTTTAGCAGTGTACTGATGGGATATTTATAGCTATTTTGGTTTATGATCAGTGTTGCATGTAAGTATGTTCCCAATAAGTCATGTACATATATAAATAATAATACAGTGTATATGAATAATCTAAAATTACCAAGGGATTGCCCAGTTCCATATCTTGTTGGTAGGTCTCCTGCTAGTTTTGGTGATCTTGGTTCATTAAGTAGGGATTCCAATTTGAGTTCATCGGGACTGAACAATAGTGGATTTGGAAGCTCAAAATGTAGAAAGACTGGTGGTACGAAAGCTTGGTGTATAGTTTTGTTGTTTATAATTTGGCTTGGTATATGAAAGCTTGGTGTATGAATTGAGGAAGAATTGTGGACTTTTTTTTTGAATGTGAATATGAATGTTCTTTTTTAAATGTTAATATGGATGTTGTTCTTTTTTCAATGCGATTATAGATGCATTTTCTTGCAAGTTTATCTTTGTTTTTTTAATATGCTATTTCAGTGTTCATAGTAATGATGTTATAGTTCAATGTATGTATGTGTATGTGTGTGTGTGTCTATATATATATATATATATATATATATATATATATATATGGGTGTGTGTGTGTGTGTGTATATATAGGCAGATCAGAAGGGGAATAGCGGCGGATTACCAACAAAAAAAGTGAGATTAAGTTTACTTCAATTTAATTTCGATTCCGTCGCTAATCACTTGGCAATTAGTAAGGATTTACCAACGCCTTTTATAAATAATATTTTATTATAAATTAATTATTCGTCGGTAAATAGTCGGTATGTAAATTAAAATAAAATTAATAAATAAAATTTTATTTTTATTATAAAATTAGTAAAATTATGGAAAAATGTCGGAAAACTCATGCTAAATTCCTTTGCAAAATCCGACACAGATACCGTCATGGTTTTTACCGACCACACCGGTATGTAGGAAATCCGTCGCTAATGCCTGTTTAGCGACGGATTAGAAGCAGATTCTGCCGCTTTTATATGCTGTTTTTCTTGTAGTGTTATTTTTCAATTTTCTATAACATATATTTTGTTCGTTTTTTTTTTTTGAATTTTTTTTTTTTGTGTTAATCAGATGTCAACCTCATCCACCACCGCTACTTCTCAGTCATTTGCAAACTGGACGGACGAACGAGAGTCCGCTTTTATAGATATTTACATAGAGTTTATAGCCGAGCGCGATACTGGCGTCAGCCACTTCTACTCAACAGTCGGGACAGCAATGAACGACCGTTTTAATCTGGAGTTCACAGAAACCCAGACTAAAAATAAATGGGATAACATGAAGCGCTCTTTTCGCGATTGGGACAAACTGCTAAAAACACCAGACGGTGTATGGAATGCAGAGTTCGATTATTTAGACGGTTCTGATGAGTTTTGGAGCACCGACGGTGGCATACCATACAGACGATTCAAGGAGGAACTCGCCATTGAAGTTTTGAGACTAGGACATTATGCTCGAGGGTTGTTTGCGCAAAGCTGCTTGTGCGTACCTGATTTCTAATGTTGTGCCTCCTACTGCACCTACACTCCACCAGCGCTTGTGCCAACTACTTCTTTCTCCCCTGCCGAAGCGAGTTTCTATCACTACAACAAAACATGATATATATAGCACAATATCATAGCATTGTAATTAGAATGTTATGTAAAATTGATTAGAGCAGAATATAAAAAACAAATTGAGCTATAAAAAAACAAATAAGTTAGCTATTTCCGCTATATCAAACCTAAACCACTTTGAACGCGGGAGCATGAATAAAGCAGCCTTCTCATAAAAAAATAGGTCGCGAAAGCTAAAATTTCCTCTTTCCTCTCAAAATCATCTCTACCCTAATTCAATCCTACCAGCCATAAGCGACGCATCCTATCCACTCACTCCACTGCAACTACGTCTCATTCCACATCGATTCTCACAAACAGCAAAAGACTTCGAATCCGACATCGATTAGCAGCGACGTCGCCTGTATTGGTTCGCTCCACCAGCCGATTCACTCCAGAATCGTTCGCACAGATTCAGTGTAGCATCAATGACTTCATCGACCATATTCGTTGATTATCTGGTAATTTCGATTTTCTTTTTTGCGTTATTAATATTTTATAGATTTGTCCAGAGTTTGATTCTGAAAGTTCCCCTTTGCAGTCAGGATTTATGTAGTTTTTTAGTTTTCTAGAAACCCTAGATTTTGCTGACGGTTATGATTTATATTAACTGAAAATAGATATTTTGTCATAGTATAATAAGTTATTGATATTAGTCTCTTAATATAGTTAAATGATTTTAATTTAGTGATATAACATTGTTCAAAATCAGTTTAACGTTTCCAATAATTCCACCTTGAATTAATCTTTTATTTTACAGTAAAAGATAATGGGAAGTTAAAAATTAATGTACTATATATTGGGATCTTAGAAATTCAACCTTGAATCAGCGAAGTGGAAGAAATCAAGAGTTATTCCTACTAAGGTATTGAACCAACTTGAGCCTATTGTTTGATACATTATGTTGTAAATAGTATCATCTCTGCATTCGTTTTTCAAAACCATTTTCATACAAGATATTCATTAGCAAATTGTTCTTTATAATATTCATAAACCAATTGCCAATTTGATACTAAAATGAAACCCATATCCACATGGGCTATCTCTTGCACTTGCAGTAATATCAGTTCAGGTTCTGCCATTATATTCTTTGTTTTAGCTGTGGTTATGTGCCTTTATGCCTGAACAATACGATGGAAACTGTGCATGTAAGTTTTGTTCGAATATTTCCTTTTAAATACTCAACAGGGTACTGTTCATAAGATGTTAAACATATATGCATTTACCTTAGAATACATATCTTGGATAATTTGTACACAGAACCAAATCTATTTGGTAGCAGCAATCTTCTGCTAAACAGGCCAGGCAGAAACGGTCTCCCACCAGGCCTTCAAGTGGGGTCTATCATTGACCAAACAGGCCTTCTTAGTCATCATAAGCACATTGAACTATACTATATGGTAGCAGTCCGCAAAGGTGAGCTCGTCTCCAGTGACGTGCTTGCTTTTGGAAAGTCGGGGTTCCTAAATGACCAGGATGATGAAGTCAATTGCGTGTTTCTCTGCTGCTTACTCATCTACGACCATGCCGAGTATATGCTTGATCAGAAGCTCGAAGAAGACTTTGGATATCAGCTGCGAGAGTTATTAACTTATTACGACTCCACTTTCAGCCATATTTCTGTTGCTGTTTTAGCAGGTAGGTCTGTCCCTGACTCTTTGTACTTGGTTGCTAGTTACCAACATATAGCTTATGATACTGTACATTTTTATTTCTATCAACGATAAATAAATTCATATGTGTATGCACATACAGACGCACACACATCTAAGTTCTTAAATCTGCGTTTCATCCCTATATGATAGTCATTTATTTTAAATTTGTAAATTTCAAAATTTGCTTTAAAAATAACATGAATGGTGTTGATTGCATGGCTAATTTCCACGTATAAATTCCCCTTATGCTGCAGGACTATGAAAGAAAAATCTCTGGTCTTAACTTAGGTAATATTTTATGAATAATCGCTTACAATATAGTTTTATGTATAAAAACATATGAAAGTCGAGGGGCCAACCAGTGAAAGTAGTACGTTGATGCTAGATTACTACCATTTGTTCATGAGAATGTGTGACCACTAAATTTAATTGTCAGATTAGTTATGGTCTTCAAAATGTATTTTTAACTGGTTTTCTTTTCTATGGCATGACCTACTAATAATAGACTTTTGTACAATCAGTTATTAGTTTATTTACATATTTGGGTATAAGCCTTGCTTTAGAACCCATATTTATATCCCTAAATCTGGGTCCCTTCACTTTACCAGATCAACATAATTCATTGGAAATTAATTGATTTCAAATAGTGAATGAAATTGGAAAAATGGCGGTGATTGCATGGTTAGATGCCCATATATAAATTTCCCTAGCAGTGTTGACTATGAAACCAACAAAGCTTGAGTCTTAACTTAAGCCAGTAATGCTACGAATTATTGCTTACAATATATTTTTGTATATGGAAGCAAAAGAAAGTCAGAGGGGCCAACTAGTGAAAATGATATGCTCACCTACTACCAAAATTGAATGGGCTCTTCTTGAGGTTCTAGATGTAGTTCTATGGAGATCAACTTCTGATCTTGTCTGCATTGTAGATGCTGCAGGCTTTACAATAGCGTGGCCAGTCCCAAATTTGTAGTGGAATCAAGTTTTGGTACGCATATTTTTTTTTTTGTTATAAAATTTTAAGATTTGTGCATATTTGAACAAATGATTTGATTCTTAACGTTGTACCATTTTTATTAGGTAACCATCGTTAAGTTTGTTAATAGATCAGAAAAAAAAAAACACTTTTCGTCCTCATTGTAAGTTTAAAATGTTTTGTAATTCTCCATATCAAGTTTATCATTTGTTACCCAACAGTTTAAAATTGAATTTATGTTGAAATATTTTTGTTCGCTTCTTGTTTCAATTTGCATTCATAGTTACTTATTTACCTATAATATTTTGGTAGTAGTTGAATCATTGTTACGGGTTTGATGATCTTCTTTTAAAAGGTGCATGTTCCTTAAATAAGATTCTGAATGTCAGTTAGCTTTCTCATTGTAAAAAAGAAAATCATAAAGTTGCCCATTTTATTTTTGACGTGTCCATTGACATCGGTCTCTTCTTAATCCTGAGAAACATGAGTGTTTGGTATTTGAACAAATAGAATTTATTCAAATGATGATAGTATCTATGTTCAAAGTGAGTTCTATCTACTGTATTACCATTCACTACAGATAATACACATTATAATACTTCCATTAATGATGACTTGACATGCTTTCTTCTCCCTGTAATCACTTTGCCAAGCATTTATGTGCATATCCTGATATTTTTATAATTTAGAAATTACAAATCATTTTGTGAAAAAAATCATTAACATAGGCTTTTTGAATTAAAATTCATGATCTTTCATGGTAATTAGTTAGAAAATATTGAGCAATGTAACGATGATTTTTTTCTAATTTATACTAAAATAATTCAAGAGAATATAGTTAAAAAAAATCATGAGGGAAGACTGTTACATATCAGAGGCACGATCCTATTCTACGATATATAGTGAGCACTAACAGGACACCTGCCACCCTAAATAATATAACTTACTATATGATAAACTTTCAAAGCTTTTATAAAATCCTTCATACCACTTCCATTCTCCCTTTCTTTCAGATTTCTCCATTGCAAAGCAGATCCTCAACGAGCAAATATCCTAACATAATATGAATTTTTTGTGCCTTTTTGTGGATTATGGACCTTTACAAAGTATCGTTCTATGTTCTCATTTATCTGTGGAGTGAGACCATATATAACTCCTACTAGAGAGCATGTTAGGTTGAATTGCAGTAGGGGAGGCTCCTTTTCCTCACTTCTTCGTTTTCCTCCGTTTCCAATAAAAATATATGTGAAAGACCTTTCGAGCTTTGTTTCCTCGCCAAATAAAATAGAAGGATAAGTTGATTTTATGTAGTGCTGCAATGTTGATGGACTTGGACAATGAAATGGTTTAAGAATTCTAGTATTCTACCATAAGTATTGTATAAGGCAAGTCGTATGGTTCGCACATTGTTTAGTTTTAGCTATTTCTTATATTGAATAGTTACAGCTAAACAATTTGTATGAGATAGGTACATTACATTTCCATCATATTACATATAGATTATTATATTATAATTTGACGTTACGTTTGTATTCATATAGTTTTAAATGATATTCGGATATATTATGCCATTGCCCTTTGGTTGTTTAAAACCACCTACACTTCCAGAGTGAAGATTTTGGATGTCCTCTAGAATTCTTTTTTTCCTGTTAAATATGGACTTAATGTAGTATGATAAAGTAGTCAAGCTAAGGAAGTGATTGAAAGCAGCTAGCCTGTATAGCAAAAGAACTTCACTAAATTAATTAGATCTACAAGTGGAAAAATGGTTGATTTTTTTTGCTGAACTGCATGCTTTCATATTATCTCTTTCATAATACGCTACTGTGCTTAAACTCGTTGAAGGCAATATATTTCTTCTCTTAACTTTGTACCTAAAGGATTTGCAACCAATATATGTATTATTTAACTAAGAATGAGATAAAATTATTCATGTAATTTTCTTAAAAGTAAATAAATATAGACTGCTTGTGTTTATCTGCAGTTTTTATTACAGATCATGCATAGTCAATGATGCATTTGCCTCAATCTCGCTTGTGATTCCAGAGATCATAGCATTTTGAATCGATAACTCATATCCATATTTCGTTTTCTTTTTCATACTCTTATGGAAGTCCTTTAATTCATACTCATATGCAGTAAAAGCTAGAGAAGCTGGTTTAAAGATCATAACTTGTATATTTGCATATGCATGTATAAGCATATTTCTGGATTTTGCATAATACCCAAACAATTGAAGAACATCACTTAATATATAAAAATATATATCAGAAATATATATACAATTAAGGGTTTGGTGATTACCTTCATTTTACATGTTCATTTCAAATTATAAATTAATGACGTAAATTCAAAGTTTCACTTAATTTTTGAATAACAGATGGTTATTACAAATTTTGAGTGGAATCATCACCGTACCAGGCCAATCATTTGCATTCTAGTCTTCATTTTT
The DNA here is from genome assembly GCA_030737875.1 of Allium sativum. Classification (NCBI taxonomy): domain Eukaryota; kingdom Viridiplantae; phylum Streptophyta; class Magnoliopsida; order Asparagales; family Amaryllidaceae; genus Allium; species Allium sativum. Next base: position 747,710,940 of record CM060912.1, read on the forward strand.
TCAGCTGCTGTGTTATATTCGATTCCTTCACACTACTTGTCCTTAAGGTAAGCATTAATTCTAAGTTTTAATTTAGTAAAATCTCCATGCCTACAATATTATTTTGTTTCTTATTTTGATTTCATTAACAGAGCGGTTGTGCCAAGAGAAACTGTAATTTAGTTGCAGAAAAGGAAACATAAATGGCGACCATGTAGTTGGTGGAATGATAAAGCTCTAATTGGTAGGGATTTCTATTTTTTATTTTGCTTTTGGAATGCTTATTTAATTCTACTTCTGAGCTTAGTTTGATTTGTATATTTTCAAATATCCAGCTTTGGTTTTTGTTGAAATGTCATAGGTTTGCCTATGCAAAATAATGTGTACATTAGAGTTGATTGCTATGGCGGTCTCAACCAAATGAGATGGGATGCAAGTAAAATTGCATGTTCATTACCAACAATTTTATATATTATGGATAAATAATTTCCCTTACTGAAATTTGTTATGCAAACGCCCGATAGGCAATAACGTTTTTTTTCCTTCAAAACTACACAGAATATTTCTGACTTGGGTGCTATTAAGTGACTTCATACAAATTATAAAAAGTATAGATAAGTTGAAAATTTGTTAACATTTAGTCTTGCAATATGAAATAAAATAAGCAAGTTTTTTAATTGCGATTATGAATTTATTTGCTACTTATAAATAAAAAAGGTAAGCTGTTATCAAACAGTACAAAATAAATAAATAAATTATAAGCTTTTTCTTCTTGATTAGAAGCCATTGCCAAACATTCTTTAAGTATGGATTTTTGATGCAGTTATTTGATGGCATTGGAATTGCACGTTTGTTGAATGCAATTTTAGTTTTTCTGAAATTTGAAGTCGCAACCTATTGGAATGAAACATGGTGAGATAATAAAATTTTATCAGATTGATCTGATTCATATGTCATGTAATTGCTGATGTAAAGTTTTAATCAGTGGATATGCAGATGTGTTTGATGTAGATTACTTTATTGAAACATCAGAAGGATTTATTGATATTGTAAAAGAGGTGCCTAATGACCTTACATCAAAGGAGCCATTTACAGTAGACTGTAGCAAAAGGAACGGCAATTTTGATTATGTTGAGGCTGTTCTTCCATCTCTGTTGGAGCATCGATATATCTCTATTACACCAGCAATGAGCCAAAGAAGAGTCAGGTATTTCATGAATGCTTAAATTCCTTGTGAATCGTATTTTGTTACTTAACTGTGACATGTCTGTAAAACCATATCAGTAGCGAGCTTGATTTGTATAAAAGCTTAATATAGTATGGTGGTTTTTCTTTAAACATGAGCAAGTTTTGATAGTCAGACAAAGGCATTTTGATTTCGATCGATATCTTTATTTTTGAAACACAATATACCAAGTAGAATGACATGAATATCCATCGTCAACAAAGGCATTTTGTGCAGGTCATATTCTGCAGCCTTGCTTTTGATTTGCTTTTGTTATTTTCTCATACACAATTTTATCTGGAGTTGGACTTCTAATCATTTGGTATCTTTGTGAACTTGCTCTTTCCTCTTCACACCTACTGCGCAAGTCATATTATAACACATTACTTTTCGTGGTATACAACCCTCTTTTACGTAATATGTGCAATAATTGCTGCAGTCTTGCAAGTTATAACCAATGTCTTTTCAATAAACCCACGAGATGAAACACGGTCCATTAGACGAGTTCTACATATTAGACTAAGACGTATCTGATTTTCCAATATTATTTATTATATATATTGCCATGTTTAAATTTATCTGTCTATTTACACGAGTAGTATCACTGTGGGCTGACAAGAAAGATACACTGATTGAAGCAGTTGTTAACTTCATAAAAGTTCCAGTATTTTGAGTCAACTGTTAAGATACCTTAGCATGATACTTCCATATCTTTATTTGAGTCAACTGTTAAAATCGACTTAAAATTATTCTATCCTTTTTTTGAAAGTTCTTTTCAAACAAGCCTCATAGCATCTCAGGCCTAATTTGGTAACCAGGCTTTGTTTGCATTGTAAACATAAGGGTGGTCAGCAAATGATATTTTGAAGTCTAATATTAAGAGGATGATCAAGTTGTATTCTAATGATAAATCAAACATGTTTACAATGTGATTCCTTACAAACTGTCGGTCAACATTACTAATAGAATTATCAATTTGCAACAGTAGATTTTGCAAGTTGTTGGTTTCACTTGCATATATCTAATCAAATTGGCATCCTTATAACATAGGTTTATGATATAAAAATTGAACCGTACGAATTCGTATATGAGATTATTACCAATTTTCAACACAGTTAACCTATTGACTTTCAGTAATTTGAGTCTGACAATAGAATTTCATTTAATATCTACTGTTCATATTGCTTGGTCGACTAATTTTATTGGTAACAATGTGTTTATTTTTTAGCAAAAGCTCAAAGTTACCAAGCATGCATGAAGACTTTGGTCCAGAAGCATGCATGAAGACTAATTTTATTGGTAATGATATGTTTATTTTTCTGTTTGAGTTCAAAGTAAAATTCAGTAACTGAAAAAAAGGGTCAAAGGTTTACTAGGAAAATGTTAGAAGAGTCATTGATGCAATACGATGCAACTGGGTTAGTGACAAGTAAGTCAGTTGAAAAAAGTCAAGATAAGTACAAGCTTAAATCTTACTGTAATTTCACATGATTACTCCAACCAGTTTCCAATGATCAACAGTTTGCAATGATTATCAATCAATTTTATTACCATCTTATCAACCAGTCTTCCCTTCTTGAAAGCATGTTTTGAAGAACGCCTCCAATTTTAGTTCTAGGCAGACTGCAAACATAAAGCAGAAACTTGCTGCGATGTGCAGATTTTAATTTTGAGAAGAAAGAAAAATCTATCAAAAATAATTTTAGAAGTGTAATTTAAAACCTGTTTTTGACGAGGGTTTTTTTGTGTATCAAACTTGAAAATAAGGGATGAATCTAAATCTTTAATAACTAATAATATCCATCACTAATAAAGTTAATCGTCTATATTCATTATTTGATGCGGGTGATGCATGTACTTTAATTATTATATATATGAAATCGAGAAGCTGATAAAATCGATCTTAATATCAATATTTGCAAATACTTATTATTTAAACCCATCAAATTTCGCTCAACATTTTACGCGGGGACAAACAGACATGGTTACCAATAATTCTGGATTAGTTGCTGAGGTAATCAGTGATTGAACGTGAAACAACCTTCATCTTATAAATTTGATGAAGCTGATGTGAGGCGACAATCTCAGGATTTTACCTTAACACATTTAAAAAAGAAATAGATCTTATAACGCCAGTTTTGATTGCGGTATGCAGGCAGTATTTGAAAAAAGATTGAAAAGTCATAGCATTGCGGTTCCCCTAATGTGCTATGCAGTGGATATGCTCTCGGTCCCATCAAGGAAACAGGTAGTTCTGGTTGGAAATAAAAATAGTGCAGAGTTCAACGACATGGTAGCTGCAATATGTGCGTGTTATGATCCTAACAAAACAGGAAGTTTTCAACTTTAAGATATATTATCCTCTATTTATTTATTTATACATCATTACATGCTACTTGAAATGAAACTGGTCTGGTAAAAACAATTGATGTTCCCCTAACTTGAAAACAAATGTTACATGTATGTAGGTTATACAAATAGATCGGAACAACGAAGAAGATATAGAGTTTTGGGAGAAGAATAATCCAAATATAGCTCAAATGGCAAAAGGGGGTCCTACAGATAAAGCAGTGGTTGCTCATGTATGTTAAAGTTGGGTTTGTAACCCAGGTAAAGCCAGAACCCGATTCCAATTGCAACCAAGGTCAATCTGAGATGTTGTTCCAACAAGTTATTGGTCATGTTAATCGATTCTCATGTAACTTTACAGTATGACCGAATAAGATGTAAAAAACAATATATTGAAATGCTAGCATGCTTACAAATACTTCGTGTTTCTTGCATTTTGCTTTGTTATAAGACTGTAACTTGTACTTGTGAATTGCAGGTTCTAAAAGTTGGACGAGCTTACAAGCTGAAGACCAAGTGATTTTTCATATTTTGTTTCGAAACGATGTTTGAACATGTATGTTGACTTATTTCTATTACATTAGTATGTTTTATTAACTATGACTTTGTAATTGAGATCAAATATGCTTTTGGTATTAATTTTTTTGTTATTGACAGTTTTGTCTTGTGAATTTACTGCTTAATTGTTTGAACTGTGCACAAATTAAATAAGAGATTTGTATATAAAGATCATAGCTGAAGCAAATGTGTTATATATTAAAAATTTTAATAGCGGAAAATTGCACTTATGGAAATAAAAAGTGAAATGCTATGTAAAAAATTAAATAGTGTGGAAAACCATTTCATATCATTGAATGTGTGCTATGAAAAGACTGAAAACGCTATATATACTATAAATATTCATAGCGGAAAACTCCACTTATGGAATCAAAATGTGAAATGCTATATAAAATGTAAACCGTGTGGCAAACTTTTCATATCACTGAATATGAGCTATGAAAACAATGATAGTGCTATAAAAGAAAGCGAGTATTTAACATAGCATTGATTACGTGCTATGAAATTATTGATAATGCTATAAAAAAATAAGCTGAGATTTTAGTAAGCAAATATAATTGCAAGGTCTGAACGTTATGTAAAACATTTCATGTCAGTGAACGTGCGCTATAAAATGTATAATACTATAGCGTTTAGATTTGAGCTATAAGATATAACAGGGCTATTATTGCATGTCGTTATATAGCGTCGTCACTAATGCTACGATAACCTATTATAGCGTTTTTCACGTGCTATTAAAAGGTAAATCTGTTGTAGTGTATACTGGTTGGATGACTTCGGGTGATCCCCCTTCTGGACAGCCCTCCAGGCATAGACATGTACAACGTGCCAGCTCGTTTATTACCGACCATGTGAGACAGTTGGCTGCTCGTTGCCTGGAGCTTGTTCAGGGACCGGGTACGCGTGTGGAGCTTTGGGAGATTCTGACGATTTTCCGCAATGATGCGCGGAATGTGGATATTGTTTAGGAGTTTATCGATGAAGGCATACGTGGGTTTATTTTAGCGGAGTTGAGCTTATTACATCATCGTCGTTTATTTTAGATTTTCATGTATTTTTTTTAATTTCAGTCTTGTTGTGTTCTTTATGTTTGTATTTCTGATCGTGTAATGAAAAATGTACTTGTTTTGTTTTATGCAATTAGTATTTAATTAATTCAAAACAATTAATTTAATAATTAAATAACACGCTCAAATACCCCGTTCGTCGCTAAAAACACATTCCTCGCTCGCTACAGTACCACGCTCACATTCCCCGCTTAGATACCCCGTTTCCATTCGTTAAGAACGCACCCTAATTAGCCCTGGTATATTTGATTACAAACCATAGCCCCGAACACACACACACACACACACACACAGATATATATATATGTTGGCTAGCTTTTTGACCAAGCCACCAAGGTTCATTCACAAGAAGAAAGTATGAAACTACGTTCCTTAAAAGTCCATGAAGGATCGGGTCGCCCCTCTCGAATCGCCCCTCTCGGATCGCCCCCATAGCTTCAGCGATCCGACTACCCTTGCACGACTCGATCCGTCCTTACGCCACTATCCTGCACAGACCGATCCGATCCCCTGATGCACAGCGAGGCTTCTGACCTGTTCAAGCACGAGCTAGTCTTCAGCGATCCGAGATGCACGGATCCAGCGACACGTGTCCCCAACTGTCACTTTGACTGATTCTCTCCCTTTGCTCGATCCGATATTTATGGGGATCGTGACACCTATACACAACGGCTAATTTGACTAATTCTTCGTAAGGCTGCGATACGATCTGATATTCTCGGGATTTGTGCCACGTGTGACCGCGATCCGCTTGACAAAATCAGCTATAAATAGCCCAGAGCTTGGCATTTTTTAGGATCTTTTGGCAATACTGAGTACTGATTCCGCCATTATTGTCATACCACCATTTCTTATCAGTTTTATTTTGAGATTACTAAGAGAAATCATAATTGTAAAAGTGAGCTTGAGAGAAATCATTGATTGTATTAGCATTCAAAGTATAATCGATAACATATAAAGTGGACGTAGGCTCGTTAACGCCGAACCACTATAAATTCTGTGTGTTTTCTACTTTTTCTTCATTCTCTAGTTAAAATTCTTTAAGAATCAAAACGATTTGGGTGTTAGGTCCAAATTTTGATCCAACATTTTGGTGCTTTCACTAAGAAAACAGTCTCAAAACTCCACTATTCAGTTTTTTGAAAATTCCAGCGACATCTGATATCATGGCTGGAAAGAGGTCTAAGGAAGTACGCGCTTCACGAACAAGTGAAATCGCGAATGAAGCGGTTGAAGAAAGTGTGCACGAGCTGGGTAATGAAGGAACTTTGGATCGCGGAGCGCCGGGGGTGAACCGATCCGATGAAGGTGCCATGCTACGAGTCGACGAGGACGAGACGATCCGGACTGCTGAAGGGTTTGTTACTCAATCCTGTGATAACGCCTCGAATCCTCCACGTACCGTGACCACAAACCGATCCCGGGGGGCGCTGCGAACCACCATCCTCGTTCCACAACGATCCGAATCGATGATCGGACTACAACTCGACCGGGAAAGGAGCCTATGGCTCACTCCTACCGTCCTGGCCCCTCCGCTCGACCTGGCTCAAGCTCTTTGCGCATAAGAGAAAGTGATGATGATCAATATGACCCTTCTGCTCCCGTTACTGAGGGGGATCTCTCTCGCTTTTCCGAAATGTGGGAAAGATTGTTTGATGAATTGGCTGCTCAAAGGCAGGAAAGCTCCGTTTTGCGACAAAATTTGACCGCTATGGATAGAAGGCTTAATGATCTCGCAAGGCAAAGGACGCCACCAGTTCGTCCGCTCACCCCAGAATACTCTTCTTCGTCAGAGGAATCGCCAAGGCCTCCGCGGCGACCGTATGAGAGGCCCGAAAACATAGAGCAGCTTCGATTTGGAACCCTGCCATCACGGGAAGAAGAGACACTGGATGTAGGGCCCTCAAATCGTAATGTGAACGATCACGCCGCAACTCCCAGAGCTCGAGGTGTGGACAGCCCTGTACAGAACAGACTACCTCAGCCCCGTCGCCGTGCAAATGCTCATGGTAACAGGGGGCAACGAAGCCCAATCCGAGCCCCATATTTTGTGATTGCTCCCGGAAGGGAGATTAGAGAACCCCACCGAGCTAGAAGCGCTGACCCCGAACCTCCGCTGACCAGTGCAAATGTTGCAGCTATGATACATCAAATTCTGGCAGATAACCGTGGACAACGGAATGAAGATTGGGGAATTGACCGTAGTCATACCCCTTTCACTGATGATATTTTAGATGCGACTTTCCCGAGGCGCTTCAACATGCCGCAAATGAACCGTTACGCGGGTAGATCTGATCCCGTCCAGCATCTGATGAGATATTCTTGGTCAATGACCGCTGCCGCAGCCTCTGACGCTGTCAAGTGCAAAGCGTTTCCCATATTCTTGGAGGATGTAGCATTGTTATGGTTTACTCGCTTACCAGCAAGAACAATTTCCAGCTTCAGGGAGTTGAGTGAAAGGTTCGTGGAACAGTTCCGCATCTATGCACAGAAGACGAAGAGTGTGATCGACTTGTTCCTTGTCAAGCAACGACCAGGCGAGAGTTTGAGGGTGTATTTAGACCGTTTCAACCTGGCCGCTACTGAAGTTAAAGATCCTCATGAGCCAACTGTTGTGGCAGCCCTGATTGATGGGGTAGATAAAGACACTGAATTTGGGAGATACCTGGCCGGCAAGCCGCCCCATACTAGAGAGTTGTTCTACGAAAAAGCTAACGTCCATTTACGTCGGGAGGAAGTATATGCTAACCGAAAGGCAAAAACGGTTGATAAAGAGGAAATCCAGAGCAATGTCGCCATCAAGCAGACAGGAGACAGCTCGGGGAAGGTCGAGGTTAATGTCGGAAATCGAAATCAGGGTGGTCGTCAGTCAGGAAACAATGATAATAACAGTAATGGCAACAACCGGAAGAGGAATCGAGGGAACGACTCCCAGAGAAGGACTCATCCCAGGTCTTTTGAGAGTTATACACCAATAAACGATACTTTGGAAAATATCTTCATGGATTCGTACAACGTCCTCCAAAATAAGAGGCCACCTCCCAGAGAGTCGACGGAGAAAGAACGCGAAACGGGGAAGTTTTGTCTCTTTCATCAGATTCATGGCCATTCGACAAATGAATGTCGTCACCTAAGAGACATAGTCGAGAGGCTTCTTCGAGAAGGAAAATTAGATGAATACAGAGTAACGCCCAGAGACAGGGGGCAAGCCGTACAGGCCCCAAATCAGAATCAGAATCAACCTGCTGTCAGGCCAACTGCCCAGCAAAAGGGAAAGGACCTTGTTATCAATACCGTAATCGGAGGGCTTTATCTCGCCGGACACGGTTCCAAGGCATTGGATCAGTATGTCAATGCAGCTAAGCAACACCTCGAGGTAGGGGAGTGTAGCAACCCCGAGGACAACGTCCCGGTAAAGCAACAAAAGATGATGTCCGACGATGTCGTTTTCCGCGAACGAGAAAGCATTGGAGTCCATGCTCCGACTGAAGATCCATTTGTAATCACAGTACCTATTGGCCCGGCCACTGTTCATAAAGTTTTGGTGGATAACGGGAGTTCCGTCAATATTCTTTTCAAAAGGACATTCGACCAGATGAACCTCGAGATAAAAGACTTGAAGCCCTGTCAGGGATGGATCCGTGGATTTAATGGAGCATCCACCGCTCCAATGGGTTATGTAGAGTTACCAGTTACGCTTGGGGAAGGAGAACGCCAGAGAGTGAGAATCCTTCCCTTCGTGGTTTTGGATGTTGAATCATCCTACAATGCCTTCCTGGGCCGACCGGCCCTCGCAAAGTTTAGAGTCTGTATAGCCCCCTGGTGCTTATTATTGAAATTTCCTACGGAAGCTGGTGTTGGTATTGTCAGAGGAGATCAGGTTGCCGCACGAGCATGTTATGTTGTAGAGCTAAAGCTACTCCGCAATGGAGGGGACATAGAAACCAAAGGCGCTTCTCCCCCCGCAAGGGCGGAGACCTTATAACAACTAGGGAGGATAACCGTGGGAGAGTCGCCCAGAGAATTGCCCGAGGATATGGATCCCAGAGAGGACAAAGAACCTGGGGACAAAATGGCGACTCCTAACGAGACAACTGTGGATGTACCGATCGATGATGGTGACCCAGAGAAGGTCCTTAAGATTGGATCCCAGTTAAATCCGAATGTAGCTAAAGAACTGACGAGTTTCTTAAAAAATAATTTGGATGTATTTGATTGGACCCACGCGGACATGTGCGGGATATCTCCATCAATCATGAGCCATTCATTAAGCATTAACCCTAAACATCCTCCGGTGAAACAAAAAAGGCGAATGCTGGGTCCAGAGAGGTCCGCTGCCTTGAAAGAAGAAGTTCGAAAGCTAAAGAGCAATGGATTTATCAGAGACTCAATCTACCCAGACTGGATTTCAAATCCAGTTCTGTTGAAGAAGGCTAACGGGAAGTGGCGAACGTGTATCGATTTCTCGGACTTGAATAAAGCCTGCCCGAAAGACAGCTTTCTGTTACCCAGGATCGATCAGTTGGTGGACTCAACGGCGGGTCATGAACTTCTCTCTTTATGGATGCTTATTCAGGATATAACCAGATTCCAATGCACGTTCCAGATCAAGAACACACTAGTTTTATTACGGATCTGGGATTATATTGCTATGTAGTAATGCCCTTTGGCTTGAAGAACGCAGGTGCTACATATCAACGGTTAGTGAACAGAATGTTCTATAACCAGATTGGGAAAACAATGGAAGTATACATTGACGAAATGTTGGTTAAGTTCAAGCAATCCTCTAATCACACTACGGACTTGGCAGAGATGTTTGGCATTGTTCGAAAATACGGGATGAAACTCAACCCAACAAAATGTTCATTCGGGGTCGCCTCCGGAAAATTCTTGGGATTCATCGTCAGTTCTCGTGGAATTGAGATTAATCCCGACCAAATCGCAGCAATCAGAGACATTCAGAAACCTAGGCAAATTAAAGATGTGCAAAGCCTAGCAGGGAAAGTAGCCGCACTAAGCAGATTTATCTCCAGGGCTACGGACAAATGCATCCCATTCTTCGAATTGATAAAGCGAGGAAAATGCCACTTCAAATGGACGCCCGACTGCGTAGAAGCGTTTCAGAACTTGCTAAGACACCTGGAGAAACCACCGATACTGTCTAAGCCGATGGATCATGAGGACTTATTCGTGTACTTGGCAGTGTCATCCCACGCGATTAGCTCAGCATTGGTAAGAGAAGAAGATAAGGTCCAAATACCCGTGTATTACGTGAGCAAAAAATTGACGGCAGCAGAGCGTAATTATCCAAGGATAGAAAAGTTGGCGTATAGTTTGTTGATCGCCTCTAGAAAGCTTCGACATTATTTTCAGGCACATCCCATTACCGTATACACTGATCATCCACTCAAGCAAGTTCTACAGAGACCAGAAGCATCTGGAAGGCTACTCAAGTGGAACATTGAGTTGAGTCAATTTGATTTGAACTTTCAGCCCCGACGGTCAATTCGGGGGCAAGTGATAGCCGACTTCATAGCAGAGTTTACCGTCCCGAAGGAAGATATAGCAAACGAAGAAGTTGACCCCTCAAAATTACTTCTCGACCCCAGTGCTTGGAGATTGTATACTGATGGCGCTAGGAATGACAAGAGATCCGAAGCTGGAGTAGTGCTTGAAACTCCCGAGAAACGGATGATATCCTATGCTATCCGGATGAAGTTTCACGCCACTAACAACGACTCCGAATATGAAGCCCTGATAGCCGGATTAAGGATCGCAAAGGAGTTGGAAGTCACAAAGCTGGACATCTTTTGCGACTCCAAGTTAGTTGTGAACCAGGTTACTGGAAAATTCCAAGCCAAAAGTGCAAGATTGATCTTATACTTGGAGAAAGTGAAGGAGTTGCTGAACGGCTTCGATCAATACACCATATCTCATATTCCGCGGTCGGAGAATCAGCAGGCAGATAAGTTGGCGAAGATGGCTAGCTCTGACGATCTTGAAGAGAGCGGACTAGCCCCAGTTGAGGTACTTCGGTCTCCTAGTATAGATCAGATGGAAATTGATCCAGTACTGGAGACGGAACCAGAAAGGGAGTCGTGGATGACCCCTCTAAAGAATTTCTTGATGAATGGAGCGCTTCCGACCAAGAAAAGAGAGAGGCGTAAAGTAATTCGTAAAGCTGCCCGATACGTTCTGCAAGGCGGAGTTCTTTACAGACAAGGATTTTCGATGCCCCTTCTTCGGTGTATAGCTCATGACGACATCAAGCGTGTGCTACAGGAGGTACACGAAGGTGAATGCGGCGATCACACTAGAGGGCAAACATTGGCGAAAAAGGTGTTGCGGCATGGTTATTTCTGGCTACCATAAACAAGGATGCGGCGAAATACGCACGACGATGTGATGCGTGCCAGAGATTTTCAAAGATGCCTAGAGCACCTCCTAATCAGTTAAAAACAATGATGAGCCCATGGCCTTTCACTATGTGGGGAATTGATATCGTCGGAAGTCTCCCCATAGCTAGGGGCGGAGCGAAGTTCGCTATTGTAGCCGTAGATTATTTCACTAAGTGGGTCGAGGCTGAACCACTGACTACAATCACAACCAAACGAGTGATCAATTTTGTCGTTAGAAACATCATCTTTCGATTTGGGATTCCAAAGATTATTATATCTGACAACGGAACTCAGTTCGATAGCACTGAATTCAGGAACTTCTGCCAAAAATACCACATTGAAAAACGGTACACCTCTGTGCCGCACCCGCAATCGAACGGACAAGTCAAAGCGGCGAATAAAGTGATTAAGTCCATTCTGAAAAGAAGACTGAAACGGGCCAGAGCCATGTGGGCTGATGAATTACCCTTAACATTATGGCCCTACAGGACAACATATAAATCGGCAACAGGACATACCCCCTTCTCCCTTGCTTTTGGAGCAGAAGCAGTCATCCCGGTTGAGATAAAAGCACCTTCTCACCGAGTGACTTATCACGATCCGATGACTAATAACGAATTGCTCCTTGAATCCCTGGATATGATCGAAGAAAAGAGGGACGAAGCAGACCTGCGTGCCTTGAGATGCAAACAACAGGTCGTCCGATACTACAACAAAAAGGTTCGAGCTCGAACCTTGGAACCCGGAGACTTGGTTCTGAAGCGTGTCTTTCCAGCCCCAACTCATATGGGTGCGAAATGGGAAGGACCGTACACCATACTGTGCAAGCTTGATAATGGAACCTTCAAGCTAGCAACTGTAGATGGAAAGGAAATCCCCAGAGTGTGGAATGCCCAACATTTACGGCCGTACCTAACGTAAAGATGTCAGATCTGTTCCTTTTGCTTTGTTAAGAACCATGTACAAGGCACGACTTGCCTAGAATAGTCCTATTTCTTAAAGCAAAAGGAAATAAAGTGGACGTAGGTCATGATTCGACCGAACCACTATAAAAATATTGTGTGTTGTTTACCTTTATTGCACTATTATTTATCTGCCTTTTTCTTTTTATGGAAATTGCTGTGAATCATGCAACGATCCCAGAAGCATATAATTATTGGTGCCTTCCATCAGAATGGAATGTAATCACCAGTCAAAATTCTGAGGGTGCGATAAAGTAAATCATATCATTGATAGAGCTCTAACTCTCCAGAGCCGAGAGAGAGCATAACGGACATGAAACCGATGCCCGTAAGTCATGGCGGTGTACCATGATCGGAACTGCCTTAACGGAACTCTAACCTCGGCGACCGCCAGGAGAGTATAAAAGCGTCTCTGATTGAGCGCTGAGAAAGAGCTCTCGCCCCGCTGAAGGATCGGGGAGCAATTGGACTGCTGAGCTCGAACTCTAACTCTCCAGAAAGAGAGAGTATAAAAGCGTCTTCGATTGAGTGCTGAGAAAGAGCTCTCGCCCCGCTGAAGGATCGGGGAGCAATTGGACTGCTGAGCTCGAACTCTAACTCTCCAGAGAGAGAGAGTATAAAAGCGTCTCCGATTGAGCGCTGAGAAAGAGCTCTCGCCCCGCTGAAGGATCGGGGAGCAATTGAACTGCTGAGCTCGAACTCTAACTCTCCAGAGAGAGAGTATAAAAGCGTCTCCGATTGAGCACTGAGAAAGAGCTCTTGCCCCGCTGAAGGATCGGGGAGCGACTGAGCTGTTAAATTATCTTGCTAAACTCCGACCTCGGCGACCGCCAAGAGAGTATAAGAGAGTTTATGGTTAAGCACTGAGAAAGGTGTCGGAAACTCAGCACCATAAGGACAATTATCTTGCTAAATTTTCTAAGTCCCCCATATTCAGAAATAGGGGGCAACGTGCAGACAACGCTAATCAATCCTTAATAAGCCCTAGTCAGGCGCTGCGTTAACGATTGATTGGGGGCATATACATATATACATATACACATGAACACGGAAATTTTAAAATTTTTCTTTATGTTGCTTGACTGATTTGTAGTTATAATCAGATGGTCTATGACTAAGCATGAAAAGTTTATTAAATGCAGGTACACGGTGATGCAAAAAGAGAATCTTTCATTTACAAACTGCAAGCCTAGAAAGTGAAAAACAACCTAAAACAAAAGTGAGGGCCAGTCTCACAATTACATTTCATGGCCAGTAAGAAGCCTAAAAACAAAATATAGACAAGCAACAATATCCTATTTACGCTTGGACTTCTTCTCCTGCTTCTGTTTCTCCAGCTTCGCCTTGTCAGCGTCGGATTGATCACCTTTCTTTCTCTTCCTTTTGTCTATGAGAGGAACGTCCGACTCTTCAGAAGATTCCTCCTCCACCTCCATTCTCTTCCTTTTATCAGTAAGGGAAGCTGGGAAATCATCAGGGTTCGCAAAATGAAGCTGTTTGCTGATGGATTTGGGCTGGAGTTTCAAAACCATCCCGGTTTTGGGATTAAACTCCGAGATAGGAACTATGTTCAAAGGCTCCTGTCCCGCTTTCTTAAAAGCCATCTCCTTTTCCTGTCTAGCTTTTCTGTTAGCCAAAGTTTCGTCGTCATCGTCTTCGGCTTCTTTGGTGCCAATGATATCCTCCTCATCCTCTATATGGCGCCCATCCATATCTTTCAAGGCCTCGATGGTTTCATCATCCTTGGGAGCGTCAGCACTGGGTGCCAGGACGCCCTTCTCTGCTGTTGTACCCTCGGCCTGCTTCGGTATCTCAACACCGGCGCTAGGCGAGACGACAACCTTCTCTGCCTCTTTCCTCTTCCCGACATCCTTGTCGACGGGCTCGCCACCTCTATTATGTGGAACACATGTTATTAATTTAATTGGTTGCTCTACCAGATGACGACAATTCACAATTGCTTTGACAAATTGTGGGGAAAAAAGGGAGATACCTTCCGCCGATCCTCCATCTTGGCTAGTTGCAGGGGCTCCAACAACCACAGGAGTTAGGCCCAAAGGGATTAATGGATCATCAGGATGGTATTCCTCAACTCCGGAGGTCTTGGGCTCTACAGCTGAGCTCGAACCTTCGTCAGCCTTGCCTTTGCCCTTAGCCAGGGCCCTCTCCTTTTCCATTTCCGCTTGAATTAGACGACGACCTTCTGCCAGATCCTCGGGCTCGTTATCCCTGAGGATGGTCTTCATCAGCTCATCTTCGTCAATTTCTTCAACTCCCAATCTCTGCTTCTCACCCTCAACGATGGCATCCCATAAATTAGCTAAAGTAACGTGATAGTCCGGGATCCACGAGATGTTGCGGGTTTTGAGGACTTGGCCCAGGAAGTCAAAAATCATCTCTTCAAATCCTTCGATATCCTTTTCTCTCTCGAGGAGCTTGTAGTTAGAAGCAGTAGCCATTTCAATGGCACTTTCAACATTCTTTTCGGCGAGAGCTGCCCGCCTCTCCGCATCCACGACTTGATCATTCAAAATCGCCTTTTCCGCTTCAGCCAAAGCTAAACTTTCTTTCAAACTTGCTTTTTCTGCCTCCCAGGCAGCTCTCTCAGCTTCAAAATGGCCTTGTGCTGTCTTCAACTCAATGTTGGCCATTTTAAGATCTTCTACCTCCTTCTTTAAGGCCATCTTCTCTTGACTATTTGAGTCAAGTTCCGAATGAAAGCGTTTCTTAGCATTCTCCAATTCGATCTTATAATTTTCAGCATCTCTCCGCGCTAAGGCGAGTTGAGATTGAGCATCTTCCAAGTCCTTCTCCATCTTTGTCCTGGCCCTTTCGTTGTTATCAATTTTCACCTTAGATCTATGTGCTTCCATTTTAAGCGTTCGAATGACTTCTGAAAGATTAACCGCATGTCTCTTCATCATTTCATACTGCCTGGCTACATGGCGAATGTGCCCGACGACTTCATTATCCCAGTTCCTAGGGACTGGTTCCAAGGCTGGAACAAACGTCATCCTTTCGAAGAAGATGTTGGGAAATTGTTCCCGCAACTTTTCCAGCCTACCTTGAATCTCGGGACCATGTATGTAATCTCGTGACCCGGGGGCAGCCAACTCTGGCTGGCTGGAAGGGACAATGTCACTTCTCTCCTTCTCAGAATCTTTGATTGGATCCTTGCTTTTATCCTTAGGCTCGTAATGTCTTTTTGACGACCTGCTGTGAGAGGGTGCACTTTTCGGAGGAGTTAACTCTTTAGGAAGTTGTTTTCCCCCTGCAGGAGCTACCGGATAACTGGGAAGCTTGCCAGAAGTCGATTTTGATGGAGACCGGGGTAGGGAAGAAGTAGGCTTGTGAGAAGCGCCGCGAGAGCGCTCGGTATCGGATGAAGACTGGGTGTGCCTTCACGAAGAAAACGATTAGAATAAGACCGCATGCGAGACATCTTTCCTGCAAAAGAGAAAAGAGCATATTAAAACTTTGAATACTATTGATATAAAAGTGTGGGGTCAGGCAGTGCGTGTGATTTGTGCATCCCATATAATTCCCCCTAACAGACCCGGGCCTGAAGTCAGGCTCATCTGAGTAGTTTCTTGTCCTCTAATTGGAACGGTGGTCTCCTCAGAAGCAGGGAAAAATGGCTCCCCTTCAAAGTCCCCCTCTGTGTATACATCATCGGGTAAAGGAATTTTGCTCAGCTCTTTGAATAGCTGTTCTTCTGTCAAATCATCGGGAGCAGCAGGTTCGATCGGAAGAGAAGCCCTTGAGGGGAAGCCCCCCGGAGAAACTGAGATTTTCTTGGACTTGTCACCACGGGCCTCATCTCCTCTGTATATGTTCAGGTCCTCGTCGTCCTGGATGATTATCGGGGAAGGACTCTTACGGAATTTAGTTGTTTCTGATGCGTGTGATGTACCCTCTCCCTCCGTTGGGGGCACGTATTTGTAGGGTTTGCCGCCAGCACCAAGTCCAAATCTTATATCCAGAAGGCGATGCTTATGAAGATTCTCGTCAGTGATGCACTTCTTGATCCTTAGAAAATCGGATCTGCTTTGTAGAAGAATAGACAATCGATTATTGTATAACGGGCCTTCCGTCTTGGGGAAGACGTGATCTGCTTAAAACAAAAAAAAGGGGGATGTTAATGCTTCGGTTTCTTAAGCAAGATATTCAGTCAAAAGATTAAAGTTTACTTGATTTAAGCCATCCTCTTGAGCATCCGGCTTGTTTCTTTATATAGAACCAATCAGACTTGGGATCCCCTATATTGCTGTATCCGTCATATAGATCCTTCCTATTCGCCACCGATTCGAAGAAAGAGAAATTTGGGGTTGCCGAGGAGCGATGCTTGAAAAGATAAAAGAATGTTAAATCTTTAAATGTGAGTTCGGTATGCAGGATCTCTGCGTATGCAATATATAGGGTGTATAGAGACGCGTAGGCGTTAGGATGAAGCTGCATCGGAGCGATACCCAGTCGTTTTAAGGTCTCAATGACGATTGGAGGAAACGGAGGAATAGCTCCTACCAAGCACATGATTCGGCTGACTGCCATATACCCTTCCGGAGCTAAGTGGGGTCTATCTTCGCTAACGGGTGTCCTCACATCATCCCAAGGGATCCCATGTCTCAGGCAAATTCTTTTAAGCTTTATGTCATCGAGTTTAGATGCTAAAGAATCAGAAAATTTCTCTATCCCGAGCGCGCCAGGAATCTCATCGGGAGCTCGCCTGTCTGCTTCAGACTCTTCACTAAGTGAAGTACTTTCAGACGGATCTGATTCCGTTGCCTCGTACTCGGATCCAGAATCTTCACCCCCTGGGTTAATTGGAGGGACCTCGGGATTGTGTTGCTCAGGAACCTCGGACTCCGTTTCTGTAACGGATCTTGAAGAGGAATGATTATCCGACATTACTGTTTAGGCGAGAAAACATGAGAAATGAGATTAAAACTACTCGTCCACCCTGTGTGTGCAAGTGCCGGCGTGTGTGTGTTTGTGCGTGCATCGAAGAAAAGTACAAGGGTCAACAAAATCATCCAAACATTGGTCATTGTTCGGTTGATAGATTATGCATTTGTTCGATCCGGAATGTTCGTCTCAAAGGCTCTAACCTAACTGTTCATCGATTTGTTAGAGTTGCATCATATTATTTGGTCAGCGTGTGCATCAGATCGTTCGTCAGTCGGATCGCAGGACAGGTTCAGATCGCGACATGTGGACGGATCGTGGTGAAGGACTCGGTACGCGGAAGGGTACTAGATCATGGAAAGGCTTCGAATCGTGAGGCGCACCAATTCATCCAGAACGGATCGCGATGGTTTCTTAGCGATCCGCATCGCCCCCCATCCTCCACGACCCGAAGCTTCGGTATCCCCGTGATCCGACACTCACGTCTAGTTCCCCACGAATCGTAGCCTTGCCGTTTCCGCGATTCGATCCACCGCTTCGAACTCGGGCCTCGCCCACGAACCGACCTGGTCATCCCTTCCTTCTTCTTCCTCGACTCTCCTCTTCATCCTTAAGTCCATGGAATCGCACCAGGCACGCTTGCGTTCACTATCGTCGAATCCTACGAATTTCCGCTGTTTCCACTTTCTAAATCTGTGCGAACAAGCTAGAAACTAAAGAAAAGCTGTTTAATTACCTTCTTAAAGTTTGAGATTGGTTGGAAATTTGAAAATCAAAGCTAGGGTTTTCTCTCAAGAAAATTGACGGCGGCTGCGAACAAAGAAAAAAGAAGAGGAGAATGAGGGTGAGGATCGATTTATATAGGCAAAAGGGCGACCGTTTGTCTCCCCTTTTTGTCTTATTCGATCCGCGAAAATAGACGGGCCGCGAACCAAAAGCCCACCACGTCTCAAAGAGAAGCCCACCTCGTTCCGTTCCGTGAAGATGCGCAAGTGCTCACCAAAGGACGAGGCGAATGACTCGCTAACGGACCGCGACTCGCGCATGCGATCCGAACCGATAAATGACCGACAGAAATGAAAATTCAAAAATGCACCTGACAGATTCGATAATGAAGACTCTGAAAGATCCTAGAAAAGAATTGTCCAATAAACAGGGAAACTATTAAAGATTTATCCGATATTTATGGCAAGCAAAGAAACAGCTTTCCGTAAACGATATGGCCTTTCGGATAGACGCAACCACTGATTTGCATCTCTTTATGGAAAGACGTTTCCACAGTTTCGAAGCATGTTCCATCATCGATAAAACATGCTTCGAGGGGGCAAAATGTTGGCTAGCTTTTTGACCAAGCCACCAAGGTTCATTCACAAGAAGAAAGTATGAACTACGTTCCTTAAAAGTCCATGAAGGATCGGGTCGCCCCTCTCGAATCGCCCCTCTCGGATCGCCCCTCATCGGATCGCCCCCATAGCTTCAGCGATCCGACTACCCTTGCACGACTCGATCCGTCCTTACGCCACTATCCTGCACAGACCGATCCGATCCCCTGATGCACAGCGAGGCTTCTGACCTGTTCAAGCACGAGCTAGTCTTCAGCGATCCGAGATGCACGGATCCAGCGACACGTGTCCCCAACTATCACTTTGACTGATTCTCTCCCTTTGCTCGATCCGATATTTATGGGGATCGCGACACCTGTACACAACGGCTAATTTGACTAATTCTTCGTAAGGCTGCGATACGATCCGATATTCTCGGGATTTGTGCCACGTGTGACCGCGATCCGCTTGACAAAATCAGCTATAAATAGCCCAGAGCTTGGCATTTTTTAGGATCTTTTGGCAATACTGAGTACTGATTCCGCCATTATTGTCATACCACCATTTCTTATCAGTTTTATTTCGAGATTACTGAGAGAAATCATAATTGTAAAAGTGAGCTTGAGAGAAATCATTGATTGTATTAGCATTCAAAGTATAATCGATAACATATAAAGTGGACGTAGGCTCGTTAACGCCGAACCACTATAAATTCTGTGTGTTTTCTACTTTTTCTTCATTCTTTAGTTAAAATTTATTAAGAATCAAAACGATTTGGGTGTTAGGTCCAAATTTTGATCTAACAATATATATATATATATATATATATATATATATATATACATATATACATATATATATATACATATATACATATATATATATACATATATACATATATACACACACACACGTGTCAGGAAATATTCTAATTAAACTACACAGTAATTGTGGAGGACTAGCTAAAATATAGATAATATGCACTTGGTAAAACAGATACTAGCGGTCATACAGAGATTATATGTTGTTTCAAGGATAAATTTATCACCAGGTGTAATCTGCTTATAAAATTGTAAACTTGGGATAAGTAAAAAATTAATGAATGTCTTAAATATACATCAAACACACAGTCAAGTTGGTTGTGTATATCAGAGCTATCACAAACTATATTTTCAGTCAAAACAACTATCTGTTCCCAAATATCACGAGACATACCTGTAGCTTGAGGAATATCAAAAGTAAAAGCAACAAAGCAAGTATTTAACTATCATTATTTGATTGGGCAGTCGTTTAGTTAGAGGCAAATAAGAAACTTTGAATAATTTGTTTTCTATTTGTCAACTATTTTTAGCTACACTTAGCATTTACAAAAGTGAAAATTAGGTTCAACCGCTTATCATTTCAGCATAATAAATTTTAAGGACAACACTTCAGAAAAATTAGTTCTAAGAACAATTTACAAAAAAAATGATAATTCTAATTATTATTTTCAGTTATACATAAATTGTATAATAATAAATGGTAAATTGAATTTATCATTATTCCTTAAAACTAGTTTTTTTTTTTTTTTTTCCAGTTCTTAAAACTTGATATCCTGAATTAAGAAAGCCTGTGAGTGAAAATCTCTCTTACAAAACCAAACTAACTGGCAAATCGTACAGGGCTAACAATCGGGTTCTTTGATTTTATTACAGTACTTGTGCTCTTGTGGACATACACATGAATAGAATAACACATATAAAAAGTATACTGTATAGAGTACTGAGTACAGACTATATAATAATTGTACCCATAGACCTAGCTGTCAATGCATGGACAAACCAGGTTTCTTCATGCACAAGCTAACCAAAACTTGCCCAATTTTATAAGCTTTATGCGCATGAAACAGGTTCCCCACTTGCAAATTCTAAAACCTATCGCTTTCCAATCATTTTTTGTTAATTTTCCCAGAATCCCATGCGCATACTTTCTACAAATAGTAGTTCAATTTGTGCATTCATACGATCAAATACCTACATAATCACATGGCTGGAAATATATTATCAAAATTCTTTTTTTCACTACTTTTATGTACTGTTATAGTATAATTAGAAGTAGTTATAAGCATTACAGCTTTTGGTGCAAAATCTGGTGGCAAAACAGATTCATCTAAATTATTCCTTGATGCATGGAACATTGCATGTGGCTCAACTGTTGCTTCAATCATATATGATTATATGTACCAGTAGGCACATTCTTGGTCGAATCAATTACATTCTCTGACCCATGCAAGAGTAGCCGGACAATAGTACAAATAGATGGAACACTAGTTTCTTCCTCTGATTTCAATGAATTTGGCAAGAAAGGAGAATTGATGGCCGAGGTACTTCATTATGGTGCCACTGTAAGCTCTCATTTTATAATTTGTGAGATATGTATTGTACTACCTACTCTGTTCAAAATTCAAAATCTGTAAAACTGAATCAACAAATATCCAAATTAAGGGTTCAAAGTTAATTGCGGTAACCGTGTCATTAACATGATTAGTAGATTAAATGATGGTCAAATTGGATTCCCAAATCTGGCAGCCTGCATATCTTGTTCATGCATAATAAATCACATAATGATATCTGAAAACTACCCAATTTTGCACTCAGTGGCATTCACGAACTCAAAAAATGTAATGATCGGTGGCCTTACATCGATCAACAGTGAATTATACCACATTGTAATCGATGGATGTGATGGAGTAATAGTTCAAAACTTGAAAATATCAGCACCTGGAAACAGTCCAAACACGGATTGTGTGCACGTTCAAATGTCCACATATGTAACTTTTAGAGGAATTCAAGTGAAAACAGGTGACAATTGCATCTCGATTGGAACAAGCACGACAAATATCTAGATTGAACAAATCAGTTGCGGCCCAGGCCATGGCATCAGGTATTACACTGAGCAAAGCCGGCCCGTTGATTTGATTGCTGTTGAAATTGGTGATACCCAAATCACAATTTTGAACAACAAATAATCTTCTATATTTTGTGGGGAGATTTGTTGTTAGATTTTATGGAGAGATTTGTTGCTAGATTTTATGGAGAGATATTGGTTGCTATATTTGTGGGATAATTAAGGTAATGATTATTTGGTGCTTATCCAACTAAATTTATGACATATATAAAGATAATTTGGATGCCTAATTTACTTGGGTATGAAGCAATCCAATCTATAAAAAGCCTAGCTAAAATCTTCATTAGGTGTGGAAAATTTGTCATTATTCTACATTGTCTTTCTGCTTAATTTTTTTAGCCATTATATATTCTCTATCAATTTATTAATAAGGTTATTGGTTCAAGTTGTAATTGTTTGTAACGATTGTTGAGATCAATTATAAACAATTTTTATTGGTGAATCAATAAAGAGAGAGGTTAGATGGAATATCGTGCACTCATATTTTCGATATTTTTGTGGTGTTGTTTATTTTTTCAGTCACATTCATCTTCAAGTGATTGGGCGATAAAGTTCCTATTTTTCTTGACATTTTGTCAAACTTTCGCTGCGCACAAAACTCCAACAGTTTGGTATCAGATCTAGATCATCGCATAGCTTAGAGTGTTTGTTGAATTGAAAATTGGAGATGTCGGAGATGATGATGTTTTCAAAGATGGCTATTTTAAATGGGAAGAATTGGGGTATATGAAGCCGAAAATGGAGGACATTCTATATCTCAATGATTTGCATAATCCCATGGATGGAGATGGGGTGAAGCCCTCGAATATGGATGAGGGAAAGTGGAAGAAAATGGACAAAAAGGCGATTGCGTTGATTCGCTAATTTTTGGATGATTCTGTATTCCACCATGTGGCTAGTTGTGCATCCACGAAGGCGTTGTGGGATAAATTAGTATCTTTGTATGAGTCGAGGAGTGCTACATGTAAGGATTTTCTGGTTCGAAAGTTGGTGCAACTTCGATTGGATGAGGAGAAGTCTGTTGCAGAGCATTTGAACGAATTTCAAGATGTGATCAATCAATTGGCAAACATAAAGGTCAATTTTGATGATGAGTTGCAAGCTCTTTTGTTGATGAGTTCTCTTTCAGAAAGTTGGGAGACTTTGGTTGTTTCTTTAAGTAATTCCAATGCTAATGGAACTATTTCTTTGGAAATGGTTCGAAGCAGTCTTTTGAATGAGGAGCTAAGAAGAAAAGGGTCGGAGTTGAAATCGGTTCAAACTGAGGCGATGGTACACTACAACAAAACAGATCTATTACAACGTCCATTTTACAACGGGCGTTGGCTGCCCGTTGTAATAGACTGTTGTTACAACGGTCATTTTCTGGACCGTTGTAATAGATGCATGTACAACACCCTTTCTACAACGGGCATATAACGCCCGTTGTAATAAATGCTATTACAGCGGTCATTTTTTAGCCCCTTGTAATAGATATCTATTTTACAACGGTCACAAAACGCCCGTTGTAATAGATGTCTATTTTACAACGGTCACAGAATGTCCGTTGTAATAGACGCTAATTTTTGATAATTAATAATTACAATACTTCCATTAAATTAAGTTTGATTATTTAATAATTAATCATTAATCATATATTACTTATTATTAAGTATAATATTATATTACTAATCATTAATATATTATATTATTTATTAATCAATCATTAATAATATTATATTAATCATTTATAAATTATAATAATTAATGATTATTAATAAATAATCTCTAATTATTAATTATTATATATAATCAATATTCCAACAAGCTGAATTTTACTTTACAGTTATTAGTAAATAATATATATCCAGTAATCAATATCAATAATTTATAATTAACAATAAACATTAATAATTTATGATTAATAATATTACTACACTATATGAAAAATAATCATTTTAACCGATGTTAATTTTACAACGATCATATAAATTTATGCTAATTAACAATAAACATTAATAATTTATGCTAATTTTTTAATTTCGAAGGTTGTTTTTAATTTTTTAATTAATTTAGCAATGATGAGAAATTAAAGTCAATTTCAACTGATACAATATAATATAATTTTTGTTTTTGGTCTAGTTATTAAACTTAGTTATCCGTAAACCTAATTTTATTTTGAATTGTGTTATTAAAACATCAGTTAACCGACCATCTTAACCGAATATTTTCGGTTCGGTTAACCAAATTTTTGTCGGTCAGTTAACCGTTAACCGATGTAGTTTATGATTTATTAGAGCTGACCAAAAACTGAATAAAATCGAGCTCAATCCATTACCCAATATCTGACCCACCGACCCGACTGTGCCGTAGTAGAAGTAAAAAGTGAAAAGCTACGGCTTTACTCTTCAATACCATATACCAGACGAAGTTGAATAAAAAACCCTAGTATAATCTTCATTGTTCAATCATCAATCAAATCTCCTCAATCGTCGGTTGAGTGTCGATGTTGCGCCTGCCACTGGTGCTCCCCTTGAAGGAACGAATGTTCATGGCATCGTTTTGATTTCGAGAGCAGTGCAGATTGCAGAAATTAAATGGCTTCGACTACGTGAGGGACAAGATAAGTGTTTTAGTTTTCTATTTTGTTACATCCTTAGGCAAATTATTATTATCGACCGACTAGAGCTGTACAAACTACAAAGTTAGTGCTGCTTGAATATGCCTTTGAATTACCATTATTTGAGTTTATTGAATTTGTATGTACTTCATTTTGAACATTGATTGTACTGGATGGGGTATTGCAGAATCATACTACAACTATAAATATTAGTATTTGTCTTTTTTGATGTCATGTGGAAGGAAATGAATAATAATTTGCTGCTCCACGAGCATTAGTGAAAGATATAGGCTTAAGGGTGTGTAGTTTGCAGATCGCAAGTTTTGATTGAAATTGAAATGTAGACTTGAGGATAAAAAAGCTAAGCTGTGAAGTGTGGATATTGCGTAAATAGGTGAATAGTATGTGATGCACTGTGAAATGTGGCAAGATTAGTCATCTGTAGGTGTATATGTTAAGTGCCAGTTATGATGTTATTATAATTAAGTATGCCAGTTTCCTGACTTTGAGTATATATTTTGTAACGATCTATTTTTTTCCAGTGTTTTAAAATATATAGAATTCAAATTTTGTTTTGAAAATTTGACTTATATTAAGAAATTATTTGTTATATTAGAATTTATGAATTCTGATTTGAATTTAACTTGATATATTGTTTGAAAGTTATTTAAATAATATAGGTTTAGTTGAATTTGGGGTTTAATTAAAATTTAGATATGTATTTGTATTGGATAAATATTTTGGTATGGTTGTATATAATAATTGACGTATATTGTTTGTGAAATATAAATTTGTTTTTTGTTTAAAAAAAATTAACTTTGAGATTTATTTATTTATTTAGATTTGAATTTTTGATTTTAAATTTACATATGTTGTTCTTGAACTGAAAATATACACCTATTTTATACCTTTGGAAAATAATTGTAAATTATTTAAACATAGTTTCGGTGGACACTTGTTCATGGTATTGAAACAGATTTAAACACTTGTTTATGCTATGTTTTTCTTCGTACGCGTGTCCTACCTTTTCACCGGGTTCGTTCCCTTAGAGAGCCATCCATCCTCTTTTTATTTACTTCAGCTATTTCTCTTTTATTCCCAAATCTGAAAATGGCTATGCCCAAATAATCAAATCATGGCCCCAAATCAATTTGCGATTTTCCTCCTACGCAATCCTTATCGTGCTCCATCCTCATCGTAAGTTTTTCCACCGCCGTGAAACCCTTTTCCTTGAAGCAATCCAAGCTCCTGATCCTCTCGCGCCTTGCCTCCGTGCATCAGCCATCGTCCGCCTCGTCTGTAGTCCACGCCGGAGCCGCCATCACCAAATCGACCTCATCGCCATCCCCAAGTTGCGCACCGCCTTCTCGCTGAAATAAGAACCCGCAGAAATGATATCTGCTCTTCCGCTACCGTGACCTCACTCAGTCTCAGCCTCCGTCAAGTTCACGTATTTCAGTCCAAGCTGCAGCTCCACCTCGCGTTGGTGGTAGACACGGCTGCGGACCGAATCACTGCTATTCCTTCTTTTATCTTCGACGCAAGGTAAGCATAGCTTACGATTAAATCCATTTCAAGTTTTCCACTTCGATATAAACTAAATATAAGGGTTGATCCATTGTGAGGTTGCTAATTCTCTCCTTGTTGTTTTGTGCATTACATATTCTATGTTTAGTGCCAGTTGCTGGATTTGGGTGTACCACTTTTGTACTAAGTTACCATGTCTCATCTGTTGAACATAACTGATAAGAACAAACAAATTACACTTGACAAGTAACATATATTATCACTTGAACTACTCGTTTTTCCCTTACACGCATGACTGCCCCTTGACCATTTGTGTACAGAAGCTTATAAGAAAATAACCTTGATGTGTTGTGAAATCACCCTTTTTATGCGAGTACCCTTTTAATTCTTGAAAAAAAAAGAGTATAAATATAACAATTGTATTCAAATTTCTTGCTGTTATGTTGATGTTCATATTTCGGCACCTTGAACTGTGCATAGTACCATGCGAATTTTCATTGGCATCTTGTTATATGAGTTGTCTTCCCCTTTAGTTGGCAATAGACCGTCACAGTTAAATACCGAACATGTTGTCTGGGTCGATTTTAATTATTACATCATCTTGAACTCGGACCTTCTCACCGTATTGTTGCATATTAGCTATATTGCCGCGACTTATATTTCATACAACTATCCTACACTATGACCATATATCAACCTGGAGACTTTTAATTTGTGCATAAGCAAACTGGAAACCGTCTTGTCCCGGTTCCCTAACCTGCGCACGCATTTGGACTTCAACATTTTATTTTGCACATGCATGGACTGCATGCAAAGATTGTACGCGCCACAATTGAACTAGATCTCCCTGTTATGTAGCCTGATTGTCCCTCACATGGCAATATTAATTTGGAGAAATCATTCCTAAATATTAGAACCTAATAACTGTTCGGACCAAGATTTTAGTTTTTGTTTATTTGTTTGTTTTATGAAAATTTGGTAGAGATGCCGCACACCACAAAAATAAACAAAATAAAACGAAAAATCACTATGCTAGCCTGCCCTTAGTTTCATGCAAGGCTCACATGGTTGGGCACTATTATGTTTGCTGTATCGTTGGGAACTGAAATGTAATTGGCCATATCTATTTGAAGTTATTCGTAGGAAACTGAACTGAATAAACTTGTTATTCATTTGCCATTCCTATTTTGCACTTCCTCTGTTCTCTTTTGATGCATTTGAATTAGTTCGTGTATGTTTGGTTGGTTTAGTGTAAGTCCCTATGTCTTTGGCATTTCAATTGTCTTGGTATTCACCTGTAGAGTCCATTTGAGTATCCGAATCTTTCCTCAATTTAGGCAATCATGTTGCGCTATATATATTGTTTTGGTTGATCTTCTTAAATTGATTTGCTTGGTCATTTGATGGGTGAGGGTGACCTTTAATGGTTTACGTCTCAGTTTTGATCTGGTCATCTGTCTTTGTTTTCTTATTTTAGAAATATTTTATGCAAACGGTGCACTCTTAAAACACACGGTTGGTCCATGCCATGTAACTTCACAGTCCAAACCGTGCATGTTGAATCTTAGGCACGTATTAATGAATTTTCCCCACCTTATTTTCTTCTGTTTTTTCCTTGATACTTCTTATAATCCAACATACACCCAAGTTTATTACAAAACTATATCTATCCATTTTCACTCATGTATATTCTGTTTGCACAAATATATTTCATGTTATTATAGACATATACCCAAGTATATTCAGTTACTAAGCTCGTTGTCAATAAGAATATCAAAAGGTAAATTCATAAACTAAAAGTCCAATATGGTGAACTGTAGCAAGTGGTATTTGGGTAATGAAATGAATATAGCTGCGCCTGGACCGAGAAATAGAATTATGTACTGATTGAAACTGATTCTGCTGTCAAACGCATGCACACTCAACCTCTCACATCTGCATATGTTTGGACTTTCAATAGAAGCCTATTTATTATGTAATCAATTCTTTCTTTGGTCATATAATTGTAGAAATAAAAGTTCGTATATAATGTCAGTTACAAATACAAATATTTTTACTTAAATACAACTGCAAATTGTGGATATGGTGGTGTCTAAACTGTGTCTAAACTGAAGTAGGAAGACTATGGAACCATAGGCTGTAAAGTTACAGCAATGCAAAGACTTAAATGTTGTATAATAAGTTTTGAATGGTGTATAATAATATATTCTCTCTACATTTGGTAACTTTTTTTCTTTTTTTGAAGTCACATCGTGCTAGTAAATATATGCAGACTCAAGATCAACAGGCCATTGGATCTGCCGTAGCGTGGCACAAAGATTACATTTCCTTGGTCAGTTTTGGTACTTATGAAACTAGTTATGTAATTTATGTTGGAACTATGTCGACGTAACTTATGTAACCTTTTGGAATGTAAACTTATCTAGTCTTTTAGATTATAAACTTATCGAACTTTTTGAAATGTGTTGGAATTATATGATTCTTGCTTTAGTCTTTTAGTATGTGTTATTATGTGATTTTAATTGTTGCATTACAGTATTTATTGCATGTTAAAATATTCATTATTATTATGGATGCGTATCGCAGCAGTTATTTGCTATTACAATGGGCAAAAACCGTTGTAATATATTGTATTACAACGGGCACAGGCCGCTTGTAATTTATAAGCTATTACAACGGGTTAATAACCATTGTCATAGAGTCATTGCACGTGATAGAGCAAGTTATTACAACGGTCTTTTACAACAGTCATTGCCCGTTGTCAAATATTCAATAGCTATTACGACGGCTCATATTAAGACGGGCATATGCCCGTTGTGAAATGCATATTACAACGGTTTTTGCCCGTTGTAAAAGGGCTGTTTTGTTGTAGTGGTAGCAAGGGACTTGGGGAAAGATACAAGAAGGAAGAAGAAATATACTAATGATAAAGGTGCTATCATTTGTCATTTTTATGGTAAGAAAGGCCATAAACGCAATGATTGCTATTCATACATACGAGATATGAAGAGGAAGAAGGCGCAAGGTGATAATAATAGTGATTTGGCACAAGCTGGTTTTGCTGAAGGTACCGAAAGTGATTCTTCATGTGATGTCCTATTTAGTGTTGTGGAGCCTTGGAAGATGGATTCAGGAGCCAGTTTTCACATATGCCATGATGTGAAAAGTTTTTCTTCATATGAGAAGAATGTTGGCATGATAAAGATGGTCAATGGAGTAGAGCTACCAATTTGTGGAGTTGGAACAGTTAGGTTTTGGATGCATGATGGAGTAGTGAGAGAAGTGGCCGGTGTGAGGCACATACCCACTTGTTCGCATAACCTCGTATCTCTCGGTCAGTTAGATCGCCACGGTTGCACTTATAAGACTCAAGGTTGAGTTTTGAGGGTGAAGAAGGGTGGTCGTGTGATGATGCGAGGAGTTTTGGGGGAGGGAAACCTATATAATTTGGTCGGTTCGGTGGTCAACAATGGAAGGCGAGTGACGGTTGAAGAACCTAGTCCACAACAAGGTAGAGAGGTTAACATGGTCACTGTTGATGGTCCTAAGGTGGAGGATCATGGAATCGACAAGGGTCTAGATGTTGATGATGCTCGAGGGATCCCAGAGATGAAGAGATCATGTTAAGCGGAAGATGGATG
Organism: Allium sativum; assembly: GCA_030737875.1. Classification (NCBI taxonomy): domain Eukaryota; kingdom Viridiplantae; phylum Streptophyta; class Magnoliopsida; order Asparagales; family Amaryllidaceae; genus Allium; species Allium sativum. The sequence goes on from CM060912.1 coordinate 747,740,418, forward strand.
TCGCATTGTGAAATCCACAAAGACGAGATGGAGGTCTTTGTGGTATTACAAATGCTTTTGAAGATTGCTATTGGCGTGATACACGGATGAAAGAGGTGCATCATTAGCGGGCGATGGTGGAGGTTTGTAATGATATTAATTGAGAAAAGAAGGTTGAAAGTGAGAGCTAAGTTAGCTGGTTTTGAGGAGATGTTGTGATTTGGTATCAAGGTGGAGTGTTGAAATTAGTGATACGCAAATCACAATTTTGGGCAACAAATAATCTTACATATATTGTGTAGAGATTTGTTGCTAGATTTTATGGAGAGATTTTTTACTAGATTTTATAGAGAGATTTATTGCTAGATTTTATGGAGAGATATTGGTTGCTATATTTATGGGATAATTAAGGTAAGGATTATTTGGTGCTTATTCAAATAAATTTATGACAGATATGAAGATAATTTGGATGCCAAATTTACTTGGTATGAAGCAATTCACTCTATAAAAAGCCTAGCTAACATCTTCAATAGGTGTGGAAAATTTGCCATTATTCTTCATTATCTTTCTCCTCAAATTTTTTAGCCATTAGATATTCTCTACCTATTCTCAATAAGGTTATTGGTTCAAGTTGTAATTGTTTATAACGATAGTTGAGATCGATTGTAAACAATTTTTATTGGTGAATCAATAAAGAGGTTGGTTAGGTGGAATATCATGTGCTTATATTTCCGATAATTTTTGTGGCATTGTTTATTTTTTCAATCACATTCATCTTCAAGTGATTGAGTGATAAAGATCCTATTTTTCTTGGCGTTTTGTCAAACTTCCACTGCACACAAAACCCCAACCCAAAATCAGTTATCAAAAGTTAGAATGTAAAATTTAAAAAAAATAGAATAGCATTCTTGCGCTTGGATTTGTATTGTGATTTGTGATATTGAATCACATTGATGTTGAAGACGAGGCGTGGAAGTGCTTGGAGATAGAGGAGATGGTGTAGATGCAGAAAGAAGGCAAGAAGGGGACAATTTTGTGTCGAGCTTCAGCTCAGACATCTGAGCCATTTATGTCAGATGTCTGATCTGTCAGGGTTTTGGAACCCAAGAGTTTGGACTGACGTCTAACAAATATCGATCAGACGTCTGAGCGGGATTTCTGCTGAATTTTGACCTGGTCTTTCTATGACTTATTCTACAAGATGGCATCATGATGGGCTACACATCTGAGCAATGGGACAGAGAAACCTCTGCGGTAGAGAATCCCATCCACAAGAAGATAGCGAGCTGATTGGCAGGTGAGTGCTCGTTTTTCCTTGTAGCTCCCCGGAAGGGTCCCGTGCTGTAGGTAATTCCTGATTGGTGTCATCTAAGATTCAGGTTCGGGTTCGGTGCTCATGACTGCCTCAGTCTGAATTTGCTTTATACTAGGAGAGTTGAGCACTTCGACGGGGGCGAACCCCAAAAGTTGCGGATCCTCGGAGCTTGCTAGTTTGGATAGTGAATCTGCTTTTTCGTTTTGTTATTGGGGTATGTGAGTGATGACGAAGTGGTAGAGGTGAATGAGTAGTTCCTGAACCTTGGTTAAGTAGAGGGCGAGTCATTCCCCCTTTGCTAGATATTCCCCTTTTACTTGACGCACGATGAGTTGCGAGTCGGAGAAGATTTGGATTGTCTTCGGTTTAAGCTCAATCGTGATTCTAAATCCGGCTATCAAGGCCTTATATTCAGCATTCTTGTTGGTAGCAGGGAAATTTAGTCTTAGCATGTAGCGTATCAGGCGTTCCTCGAGGGTGACGAACACGACTCCGGCCCCAGAGTACCTGTTGTTGGAGGACTCGTCCACGAACAATTTTCATTGAACCTCGGGAGCTTCCGTGTTCTCTGCCGGAGTCTCCTCGGGGGTAGTAAACTCTACTATGAAGTTAGTGAGAGCTTGTCCGAGGATGGCTCGATGGGGAATGAAGGTTTTCTCAAATTGACTCAGCTCCATACTCCACTTCAATAGCCGTCCAGACGCTTCGGGTCGCTACAGGACCAGTCGTATTGGCTGATTGGTGAAAATCTTTATAGGATGTGACTGGAAGTATGGTCGAAGCTTCCGAGAGGAGATGAGCAAGCAGAATGCCAGCTTTTACAGCTTCGGGTAATTCTTCTCTGCCCCTGTTAATCACTTGCTTATGTAGTAGACGGGCCGTTAGACGCGGTCCTCGAGGCGGATTAATGCCGAGCTGGTTGCCTGCATAGAAACATCCAAATAAATGTATAAGTCCTCATGGTCTACGGGCTTAGATAGGATAGGTGGTTGCTCTAAGTGATCTAAAAGTTCTTTGAATGCAAAAATGCATTCTGGGGTCCACTCGAAATTGCGTTTCCCTTTTCGAAGTAAATCAAAGAAATGAATGCACTTGTCAGTGGCCTTGGACATGAATCGGCCTAAAGCGGCTACCTTTCCATTTAAACATTGGACATCCTTGACATTTTTGGGGACTAGGATGTCCCAAATAGCTTGGATTTTTTCTGAATTAGCTTCGATTCCCCGGGAGTTGACGATGAAACCCAAGAATTTCTCCGAAGCGACTCCGAAGGAGCATTTCAAGGGGTTGAGTTTCATGTCGTACTAGCGGAGGATATCGAACATTTTACAGAGGTCGTGGACGTGACCGCTTGATGATTTATATTTTACCAAAATGTCGTCCACGTACACCTCCATGGACTTCCCAATTTGTTTTTTAAAGAGTCGATTAACCATTCGCTGATAAGTAGCGTCAGCATTCTTGAGGCGGAAGGGCATGACGCGATAACAGTAAAGTCCGAGGTCTATTATGAAAGAGGTGTGATCATAGTCGCGAAGGTTCATTGGGATCTGATTGTAGCCTGAATAGGCGTCCATGAAAGATAGCAGCTGGTATCCGGTGGTTGAGTCAACAAGTCGGTCAATCTTTGGAAGTGGGAAGCTGTCCTTGGGACATGCTTTATTTAGGTCGGAGAAGTCAACACACGTTCGCCATTTACCATTGGCCTTCTTGACCAGAAAGAGGTTGGAGACCCAGTCGGGGTAGTTGGCTTTGCGAATGAAATTGTTGTTGATAGACAATCTACCTCTTCCTCAAGTGCTTTAGACCTCTCGAGTCCCAAGAAGTGATGCTTCTGCTTAACTGGAATTGTCGTAGGATTGATACTTAGATAATGGCAAGTGATCGTAGGGTGGGTGCCTTTCATATGGAATAAGTCCAGGCAAACACGTCTAGGTTAGCCTTCAAGAAATCTACAAAATCTTCTTTTATTGCGGGATGGATTTGCGATCCTATCTTTAGAACTCTGGATGGATCATCGGGATTAACTGGAATATCTATTGTAGATTCGACCGGGGTAGCCCTTTCATACTCAGGCTCTTCATCCTTCCATGTGTCGAGGTCTTCGGAAAGACAACAGTGGTGCCTGAGCCAAGTCCTAGATGCCGCTGATTGCTATGTTGAAATAGGTTTGGCACAAGAAGGCGTGGGCACTGCTTTTCCCTTATCCTTATTGCGTGCGTTCTTCCATTCTATTGCATAACATTCTTTGGCACTTACTTGATCGCCTCTGACTGTTCCAATCCCGTTTTCTGTTGGAAATTTCATTAGGAGAGACCATGGCGATATGCAAACCTGAAATTCTATGAGAAAAGGGCGCCCAAGGAAAGAATTGTAGGGGGAATCAATGTCTATAACCACGAAAGTGAGGATTCGGACCCGACTCCGATCCCCATCGCCTAGCTCCATAGGTAAATTGATCACTCCTACTGGCGAACTAGATGCCCCATTGAAGTCGTGGATCGTGGCGCAACATGGATTTAAGTCCTTTGTTTCTAATTTCATCTGGTCGTAAGCAGCTTTGAAAATGATGTTGACTGAGCTTCCAGAATCGATCAATACCTTTCGGACAGAAGTGGCACCGATCTGAGCAGTGATAACCAGTGGATCGGTGGTTGGGATTTCCACCCTAGTAGAATCTCTTCCGGAAGACGATATCATCCCGCATGGTCTTTTGGAGCTTGGCTGGAATGGATTCGTTGAGCGCGGAGTAAGTTTCATAAGTAGCATGCTTTATCGAACTAACATACTCTTCCATTTTTCGGAAGCTATCATGTGTGGGATAAGGTTCGCCACATATGGTGTTGATTACTATCCCACGTCTTGGGTTAGATGGACCTGGAGCTGCTTTGGCGGCTGCCTGAGGCGTTGATGCCTTAGGCTTTGAATTTGCTTCGGGAGAAAAAGGCTCTTGGACATATTGCTCAAGTCACTTTTTGCGGAAAAGCTTTTCAATTGTATCCCTCCCAGTATTGTGGCCATATATGACATGGTATTGTTATGCAAAAGAATGGTATTATGGTCGTATACGTCATGGTATCGGTAGTATCTCCCAGTATTTTTCTCAAGATCGGTTGATTCCCTAGTGTGTGGCTTCTTATATGGAAAAATGTTGCATGTCTCCAAGTAGATTGTTTCTAGATCCTCGTTTAGCAGGGTATATGTCTCGAAGGCTCGATAAGGGACAGGCTTTCTTGGCTCGGTCGGGGTCTGATGGTTGTTCTGGCCGTCTTGCCTACCACTGTTCGGTCTTTGCCTGTTAGGACCTGCCCCTTATTCTGATCAAAGGGCTCTCCTATTTTTCTTCTGAGGTTGTTATTTGCAGCGCCTGCTTGATGGCCATTGGGGCGACTGGTGGCTGAGAGTCGGTTGTGCCTTGCCTCCTCTTGGCATAAGTACTGATCTGCCTTCTCATAGAAGGCGTCGAGGCTTTTTGTTTGCTTCCGATCGATCCGTGCCCCGAATTCGGAAGTAGAGAGGACACCTTTGGCTAACTGAAAGAGTATGGTGCGATAGTCCAGATCCTCGACCTCGGCGAGGGAAATATTGAACCCGGAGAGGTAGCTTTTGAGCGACTCAGCGGGCCCTTGATATAAGTTAGAGAGGGTGAGAGCATTCTTTGGAGTTGGTATGTGCATCCTGAATTGCTTGACCATTTGCATCGCTAACTAACCGAAGTTGTTAATGGAATCGAGCGGGAGGCGAGAGAACCATAACAGAGTGGTCCCTGATAAGAAGACTATGAAACATTTGCATTTGACCGGAGCCCTGACTCGAATCCATTTGCCATTCATATCGATTTAGGAAGACACATGGGTCAGTTGTGCCATCTAGAGCGGCATTTGCGGCATGCTGAAGCATTGTGGCCATTCAGCTTCGTTTACCCTTCTTGTGAAGTGGTTATGCCTAATGTGCGCTTCCCATGAATCGTGCACATTTCCTCGCATTTCCCTCATGATTCTTCGAACCATGTCGAGTAGGTAAGTTGGATGGGGATCCGCCATTGGGACCCATGGGTTTTGCCGAGGTTCTGGAGTTCTTTTGTGAGGGCATCTCCTATGATGGACATCCGGATCGTCTTCCTCCATGTCCTCGAAATCTATGATTGGGCCTTGGTGTGGACTGTGAGGTGGAGCAGGGTGATGTGGTTCCTGTTCTGGAGGAAAGCGGGCCATTGGAATAGCTGGCCCATCATCCTGATTAGCAACCGTCGAGTTGTGTCAAGGAAGAGGTTGGTTTGTAGGACCTGGTCCTTCATTGATGATCAAGCGAGAGCGGTCTCGGTATTGTGCCCCCTCGCTATATGTGGTGGTAGTTCAGTCGCCATTCCCATTGCGTGGGCGTATCCATTGCCATTACCGATGTCGAGGGCACTGGTGCGGGAGGCGACATTGTTGATGAGGCTAATCCTCCTCCTTTGATGCGGACCCCTCGAATCGGAAGAGGAAGTTTCTGACATGGTTGGTCGGGGTCAAGCATTGTTCCGAGTTAGTTGAAGTCGGGCGATGATGCGCTGACTTTCTTGAAGTTGTCGCATAAGGTCGATTTTATTCGTTAATGCTTGATTAAGCTCAACCGTCGTGCTCTCATATTTTTCATTAAGTGCACGGATTTGAGTTTGTGTCGCCGGCGCTTCGGGGTCCATAGTAGGAGGGATGGTTTCATTAGTGGCCGGGAATTCCGTTGGTTGAGGCTGTTGGGACGTACCGGCCTCGGCTGCAGCTGAAGAGCCGACCATTGCGTTCTTTGGTCACCTTGCTATCGTAAGCGGACTCGACAACAGGTTTAGCAAGTAACCTCAAGTTTGTCGGGGGTCGAGATGACAACGTGCGACAAAGGCGCAAAATTCGAGTTTTCTCTGTGAAAGCACCAAATGTTGACGGAAAAAAAGTCGCAAACACCAAAGATTCCAATTACTAGGAATAGTTAATTTGGTTGCGCAGACAAGAGTAGAAAGGCTGTAAATAACACAAGAGATTTATAGTGGTTCGGCCTCGTGAGGGGCCTATGTCCACTTTGAAGCATCGTTGGAATATTGTTAATCACAAAAAGTTACAAGATTGATACCCTCTCATGACATTTCATTACATTCATCTATGCTAGATGACTATAAGATGTCATCCTTAGGGCTATATGATGTCACCTCTAAGGCATGATGTCATCATCCTCATATATGATGTCATAATTATCATATATTAAATATCTCAAGAAAGGGACACTTTTGTCCTTCTTCTTTCTCAAATATAAGATGCCATTAATGGAGCTCTCTAGAGGTCCCAAGATCTCAAATTTCAACCCCTTTAAAGTGTGAAATCATTGGGTATTTATTGGAAGGGAGTAGGTAGGGGTTAGATAGGAGTAGGTAGAAATAGGGGACCACATGCAGAAATTCGCACCTGGAGCCTGCGCCTATGGGAAATTCGCTCCTGGGCCTGGGGCACGAAATTTCGCACCTCGTAGGTACGAAATTTCGCTCCTCGCAGGTGCGAAATTTCACACCTTGAGGGCGCGAGATTTCGCACCTCGAGGGTGCGAGGCTCCATACCTCGAAGGCTGCATCAATGAGATTTTGGGGTGCCGTGAGGTCTCTGCTGGCGCAATCCCTCTTTATCCTGTTTCCTTCGCCTCTAAGCGTCCCTTTCGGCTTTAGTTCCATGCGATGTGTTAAGTTGAGCGTGTCTTGTGTACTTTTGGGAACCGGACCAAAAGGCCGGTTAACATGAAGTATTTTTCTTCTTTTGAGAAGAACGTTGACATGATTAGAATAACCAATGGAGTAGGGCTACCAGAATGTGATATTGGATCTATCCGGTTTTGTATGTATGATGGCGTGGTGCGTGAAGTTTTTGGAGTTAGACTTGTACCCGCTAGTTCGCATAACCTCATTTCTCTTGGTTGGTTGGATCGCCATGGTGGTATTTATGATACTCGAGGTGGAGTTTTGAGAGTGAAGAAGTGTGGTCGTGTTATGATGAGAGGTGTCTTGGAGGAGGGAAACCTGTATAGATTGGTTAGTTCTGTGGTTGACTGTGGAATGCGAGTAAAGGTTGAAGAACCTAGTCCACAGCAAGGTGGAGAGGTTAATTTGGTCACAACTGATGTGTTAAACATGGGTCTTCATGTTGATGGTGCTCGAAGGATCGGTAGAGATTGGGGAAGGAGCTTTGAACAAGTGGAAGACGGATGTCGATTTGGAAAATCTACAAGGTGGAGATCCTTGTGGTATTACAGACACTTTTAGACCGTTAATGTTGTGTGGTGTGTCTCAGGGGAAATATGCATCTTTTGCAGGCAGTGAGTTGTATTTATGATGCTTTAATTGAGAGTAGGCATTGTTGAAAGAGCTAAGTGACTTGTTTGTTGATTGTTTGAAGTTTGCTTGATGATGTGATTTCATATCAAGTTGGAGTGTTGTGATTTGTGATATTGAATCACGTGGATGTTGCAGACGAGGCGTGGAAGTGCTTGGCGACAAAGGAGATGGTGCAGCTGTAGAAAGAAGGCAAGATGGGGGCAGTTTTGTGTCGAGATTCATCTCAATGTCTGAGCCATTTATGTCAGACGTCTGAGCTGTCAGGGTTTTGGAACCCAAGAGCTTGGACATACGTCTGACAAATTTCGGTCAGACGTCTGAGCGGGTTTGCTGCTGAATTTTGACTCGGTCTTTCTATGACTTATTTTGTAAGTTTTAAAGGGGCAAATCGGGTATTTTCCTAGACCTTCTATTCTCCGATAAAAGCATCATCTAGGGTTGGATTTAAGATATAGGATTGAGACCGAAATAGTTTATCCAAGGGTTTGCCTTCATTCTTCATTGTTCTCCTTGTCCAATAAGAGTTGTAGTCATATAGGTATTCTTTCCCTTTCTCAATAAGGTTATTGATTCAATTGTAGTTTGTTTACTTTTGGTTTTTGATGCATTCAGTGTAAACAAAAGTTGTTTTGTGAATCAATAAAGAGGGTGGTTAGGTGGAATATCCTGTGTTTGTGCGTGTAACTTCATATATATGTTATTTTTCCATAGAAATCATATTTAAGTAATTGATTGAATAAAATTCTCGCCGCTTCCGCAAAGGCGCAATTTTCCTAACAATTTGAACGCTAGTTCCAGGCCTTTCACCTCAAAAACTTACCACTATATAACCATGTCTTTCCAGCCAAACATGAAGGCCAGAGTTTTTCTATTAGAATCATCAAATACAAAGTATTATTATGTTTCCCTCGGCCTTGTGGGCTACCCCAACCCGAGGGCTTAGTGGGTTGCCCTCTAGGCCGACCTTGACAATGAGCAGTACTTCATATGCAAAAAAATAAATCTTTGATACTTAATTTGATGACATAAATAAAATACAGTATCGGAAGTCTAGGTAAATAATGGGAAGAGGATGGAGTGCAAAATGTGACGACAAAATCAGCAGTCTTTATAGGAAGTGAAAATGGACTGAGAATCAAAACATGGGGTCACCCGAGCACTGGGTTTGTGAAGAACATAGCGTTTGAAAATGCAGTCAAGCAAAATGTTCAGAATCCTATCATTACTGATAAATACCATTGTCCTGACGACAAAGGATGCCCAAATCAGGTATTAAACAAGCATACTTCTGTATGAGGATAAACTAGCAGAGTCAAGCTGAAGGCATGCAAATGACTCTATTTCTAGTGTCATTTAGCGTCCAAGCTGCCTTTAGATTATCATTAATTTAGAAAATAAGTCAGTTTGATATGTATGGGTTGAAGGTCTACGGTACTGTTGTATGTGTGTAGTGTATTTAGCTTGTTGCTGAAAGATTCAATTGTGGTGTTATTTTCACAATGTTGAAATCCAGACATTGAGGGAATGGTGTAAGATCATTGCATTTAATCCTTACTAAATGTGTGGTTAATGAATAAAAAGAGGTTGATGAAGCCATATATAATTTTTTTCTTCTTCTAGTTTTGAAACAAAAATTGAAATATGGCCCAAGGCCCATACTCCTAAAGAAAAAAAAAGCGAATCGGATTACGAAGCACACTACCAGACATCAAGACCAAATACAAAACCTAGCCACAACATTATCAAAATCAAAGGGCGATGTTAATGACCCTCCATATTTGAATAAGAGGAGAGTGAGGGAGAGCGGATTTGGCTAAAATTCTGCAAGATTTTGCCGCATTTATCCAAGGAATTCGGTGGAGATGTAACTATGTTTGAGCCTGAAATTCGACTAAGGGCTACTGAAAATGGAAAAAACCAAAAAACTGTGGGTATACTGATTTTTTGTTTTTTGACGTATCCAAGGTTTTAAATCTCGAATATCGGTCGCGTTTCATTTAGGGAATTTTATAGACTTGATCTCGTATCGGGGTAGATCTCGGACGAGACGAGTCTAACTCGGGAATTCATCTCAGAATTACATCTCAGGTCTGAAACTTCATATCAGAACAATCTTGGAGTACATGATTTGTTAAAATATGATATTTTTAAAAAATGATTTTTATGAATGCTATTAAAAACATAGTAACTTAAACTTGAATTTCAAAATAACTTTATTATTCTTTATTTTGCGATAGACCATTCATACTCTAAATCGTGATATGTTTAAAACATAAATATGGTTAGACATAAAACATTAAAAGGATCCAATACATGAAAAAATTCAGTATAATAGACCCCTAAATACATAATTTCGTTAGTAACATGTATGTACAAAAGACAAATATGAAAATCATAAGCATTGTAGAACATATATGAACATACAATATGGTTATTTAACATGCAAAATGTAAAAGAACAAAAGACTATCATGGCCAGATTTGAGTTTAATTAATTTTCTAGTTCATGCATGAATTTAAATTTTAACCAAAAATACCAATATCTCAGATGATATTCTAGTATTTCATCTCGATTGATACATCGTTTGATACTGCAATATTTCGGGTGATATAGTCGAAAGGAGATTTAGAATGATATTTGCCGTTTCGTTTCGGAAGGTGCCCAAACCGAGATATCGGAGGAGATCTCCGACGATGTTTGCGAGGTTTGAAACAATAGACATATCCCCCCTCATCTGTTTTTAGAGTGTCATTAACATCACCTCAATCCATTTACCTCTCGAGAGTTCAAAAACTTTAAAAATGGCAGAGAAAAAATAGTATGTTCCCCGTTCTCTTCAAGATTCGAGAGATATTTCTTCCTAGTGGGTTCAGAATCATTTCCTTGTTGATTAAGTGAGATAAATTTTCCAAGTCGAAGCAATAATCTCTATGAATATTAGGTTCAAAAGAAGAATTCATATTGACCTTTGAAAGCTCTCAAAGCTTGATGCTTTCTCTTAAATCCAAAATATCGGCCATTGAAGTTATTTTCTTTACTCAGATTGTTGTCCGTGAAGTTTCCATTCTCCTAAGTTCTGCAATTTTGACCTCTTTAACAAACAGATAAGTGATAGATTTTATTATTTGCTAAACTTCTGTAGTGATAACTTCCGATTCTTCGATTTCTAACATGCAAATGGCTTTCAAAATCGGTTTGCAGAGAATTCATCTTCGCAGTAACACTAACGGAAAAGCGATAATCTCCTTCATCTGATTCAGGTAAATAGTAGTGATTAATTTTTGTTATATTGGGATGGCCACCTCAAGCAAATAATCTGAGTAGCAGTAGTTTTGCTTCTTTACGTACTCTTCTGGCTTATGTTGAAATTTATGTTGATTGCTGCATAAAAACCTACCTTGTGAAATATCGGAAGAGTATTTCCCACAATGTAATTGTTAGAATTCCAAGAGGTGAATTACATATACTTTAGTTCCACACTGGCAAAAAGAAGATTAGATCTTTGCATATATATCTATTCCTCACTCCCTATATTGGCCCTTAGGGTCAGGTAATTTTGTGCGAGGGGAGGACCTATATCATATGAACCAAACACACACGTGCACGCCACCCGCCCGTCCCGTCCCGGGCCGGGTCGGGTTTGGTTTTGAGTTTGGGTCTAGGATGAAATCTTATTTTTGCTACGAAAAACTTAACCAAATTTTTATGGGTTTTTGTGACTGGATGCGGTTGGAATCAAACGGGTTTACCGCCCGTTAACATATGAAGAGAAAGGAACGGGTGCGACCCGTTGTAATGAAATAGACGCGATTGTTTGAATTCAAATGTTCACCAGACGCGACTAATTTGAAATTACGACCGTTCGAAGAATATAAATACGTGATGAATCCTGATCACATTCTTCACGAATTTACCGACTCTTCTTCCTCTTCTCTTAATTCTCCTCCAGTCGTTGCTGTTGCCTTTCGCTACTCAGACTGACGAACTCATTACATTCCCGAGTAGTTTTCGTCTATTGTATCCTAGGAGACTTCGAATAAAGTCTTAAGCAAATCGGTACGTCGAGCCTCCGACAATTTACTTTTCTCAGTATACATTGCAATTACTGTGATCTGTTCGATTACAAATTTCTGTATTAACACACAAAAGTGTTGTTGTTTATGCATTGTGTGCCAACGCGTGCGGCTGTTAGTTCTGCTCTTTACTGTCTTCAATCAACAGTAATAATGTCTCAACTCTGTTATCATAATTGTCTGATTTTCTGATATCCCGGAAAAAATTCATTTGCCTAATCTAACATTCTGAATTGATAATTTTTCTTGGCATCTTGTTTTTTCCCTCTATTATGATTTAATAGTTGATTCTTTTCTCTCCATTAAAAATATGGAGGCAATCGTGAACACTTTTGATTTGACTTCGATGTTTTTCCCAATATATTCTATGCTTTTTATAATTTTCTTAATTGTTTCAGGTTGGTAAAAATACAATTTACATTTGGTAATATGCCAAATGTGTTTTGAATAGATACAATGAAAAAACAAATGAAAAATGCTTTCTGAGACACGTTTGCAAAGTGAACACATGCTTTAAGCTCTCTTATTCCACTTTAGCCTCTATCCCTAGTAGGCAATTTGTTAAATATGGCACCTATCTCTTTAAATTTTCTTTCAGTTCATTTACTACTAGTTAATTCTCTGCAAATAATGATATTTTTCCAAGTGAATGAGTGGTGATTTCCTATGTTTTTAGTCCAAAAATTCTTGTTATTTAGATTCTTTGCTTTCAACCGCCCATCCCATCTTCAATAAATTTCCAAAAAGGTTTTAGTACATGCCAATGTCTTTGATGTTTCTTTGTCCAAGACCACTACTCTTTTTTTATTTGCAAATTTTTTCCCATGTCACTTTTTGATATTTATCCTTCTTTATCTTTATCAAATTTCCTTGATTGGAATATTGTCGGACTGTATGTAGTAAATGACGAAAGCGGTGATGATTGTGTGATCACTACAAGAAACGGCTCAAATAGCGACGATAAATAGCCGTCGCTAGCCGTCGCCAAAAGCCGTCACAAATAATGTGGACGCTAAGTAAATAACGTCGGCTATAGCGACGGCTTTGGACACTGCTTTAGCGACGGCTAGCGACGACAAGGTTGCCACGTGGACAAAACGGCTATAATTCATACAACCGTCACAAACCGTCACCAAATGGCCCTAACAAGCCGTCGCCAACCGTCATTATGCCATGCAACAAAGTCGTCGCTAGCCGTCGCCTTACGTGGCAAAACTGGGTAAAAAAACCCTCGTAAGCCGTCGCCCGCCGTCGCTAAACTTGACCAGAACGCCGTCACCAGCCGTGGCCAGCCGTCGCCAAACTGTAATTTTTTTTTTGCATTTCAGCAGCTAATAAGCCATCAAACCACACAAACTCAAAATGCAGTTCATCGGCAACTCATATACACTCAATTTCACATTCCATCAACTCAAATTCACATTCAATCACCTCATCAACACTATAAATCAACTCATACCATCAACACGTCCAAAAAACAAAAATATAAACGATAAACTATCAAAAAACCATCACCATATCCAACATCAAACATACCATGTCCAAAATATCATCAAACAAACCATGTCTCCACAAAATACCACAAACATCTCAAGTCCATCACCAACAACTAGTTTGTATTTACAAAACAAGTCCAAAATAAAAAAAGACAAGTACCTACCTACTCATCATCATCAGTCTCACCGTCCTCCTCGTCCTCATCGTCCTCCTCCACGGGCTCACTCGGCGGCATCACACCATGCTCCTGAAGATCTGCAGCAATCCGCGCATCCAGCACGGTCTCGAGCCTGTTCTTCTGAAAATCTTCAAAGGCTGCAACCTGTTGTCGAAGCATGTTGATCTCCTCCTCATCCTGACGCCTCGTATAAGAGGCCTGAGTGCCCGCTATCTGTAATTATATTAAAAAAGTTAGAAACCATTGTCAAAAGTTTTTTTATACACTTTACATGCTTTATACAATTATTGTAATAGAGTTGTCGATATAAAACGCTTTAATAAAACGCTTTACCTCTATGTTTCTGAAGCCGTAGCGTCTATCCCTGGTAGGCGGGTCGATGATTCTGTTCCAGATGCGATTGCACTCCTCCATGTCCGACTCTTGACCTAACTGCATCGCTCGAGCATCTAAGGCCGCCCTGTATTTGTTCTGCGATAGCAGACAATTATGGAATACATTAAATACTCAATTCAAATTAACAATGTGAAATACAAATTATTACAAATACTAACCATCGTTTCGCAGGACTTAGGGTCCAACCAGGTATATGAGGTGTTACCCTCCTCATCTGTCCGCTCGACGGCATGAGTCTGTGTAAATACCTCAGCAAATGTAGGCTCTCGTTGGAGCGTCGACATCTGAAATGATAAAATATATATTTAGAATTAATCAATACGATTTAAAAAGTTTAGAACTATTTGTAAATGTAATTTATCGTTCGTACCAATTCGCGACGATGCTGGGAGAAGGACTTAGACCCAGCCCGATGCAAAGCAGGATTTTTGAGCCTGTTTGCTCTATTTCGCTCTGAAAGCTCCTGTATATTTAATTATATGATTAATTGATGGATATAGAAAATAAAATTTTAAAACAAGCTTAAGTAATTTACCCTCGCAGCTTTCATGGTCCACAAAAGGATCATACTTATAGTAATGCGATGTGTGCTTTATTTCTATAAGCTTGTAATCTTTATGCACGTTGATTCCAGTACTAGGAACATTACTAAACCAGTTGCACTTGAATAGAACAACTTTTTTAACGGGTTGTACATAATATCTCCAAGACGATCCCATAAATAATAATTTGGCACAAAACCTGATTTGTACAAATGTACTTTAACGATGTCTGGTTTATGAAACCTCATCAGCTTACACTTACTACACAGACAACGAAGCTCCTCGTAATTTCGATTATTAGATACTGCAAATCTAACAAATTCATTTACACCATTATAGAAATCTTCTTTCACTGAGCCTTTCATTCCAATTCTAACTTCATACATCCAACGACGGTCAATGTAATAATTGGACATTTTTCCTGATTCAAAAATATATGTCACTGATTTCGATAACACATACATATATTGTTCAAAGAATTTATTCAACGCATGAATATTTTTAATGGTTCATACATACATAAAAAATGTGATTTTTATTGTTCAAAGAATTTATTCAACACATGAACATTTTTAGTGGTTCATACATATAATAAAAATGTGATTTTCATTGTTCAAAGAATTTATTCAACACATGAATATTTTTAGTGGTTCATACATACAATAAAAATGTGATTTTTATTGTTTAAAGAATTTATTCAGTACACGAATATTTTTAGTGGTTCATACATACAATAAAAATGTGATTTTTATTGTTCAAAGAATTTATTCAACACATGAATATTTTTAGTGGTTCATACATAATAAAATTGTGATTTTTATTATCTACGCAATTTATTTCTATCATGAATAAATTATCAACACATGGATATACTTCAACATATGAAAATAATTCAAACACATGAATATTTCTAAAAATTTCGGCAGCATAACGGCAAAGTAATTAAAACCGGCACCGTCCCGATGTACGGCTCCTCGCGCTACCTTAAAGTCTCGCAGCTTTTGATAAGGGGGATTTCAACAATCTATTTCGTACGCAGATGATTTTTTTCCGACAAACTAATCCTATTTGGTTTCAACTAAAGTCAACCATAATCAACAACCAACCATAAGTAATATTCACCAAATTTCACATTACAACCCAACAATTTCAAAACCATCGCTTTTAAATAGCTATATCCAACAACATGTATACCAATCCCATATCCAACAACATGTATACCAATCCCATATCAAGTAACATACAATGCTCACGCACAAAATCAACTAACATACAATATTCACCAATAAACAACTAAATTCACATTTAAGGGTTTTTAATCATAACTAAATCAAAAATAATTCAACAATCATGATATACTCACACAACATATACATTTAACTAACCGTTAATTAATTAAATTAGTAAATTAGGTTAGAAATCAAACCTAGAATTGAAGAGGAGTGACGACTGGAGAGGAGGAGTGACGGCTGGAGAGGGGGGAAGCGTCGGTCAGTGGGGGTCAGCGGTGGAGCTCGGTTCGGCGTCGGCCGGTGTCGGTGGTGGGTGGTGGGGGTTTCTAATTTTCAGTCGGAGGGTTTAATTTTTGGGGGAAAAGTGGAATGATCGATCTATACTGTAGGCTCACGGTATATCATTTTTTGGGCGACGGCTGGCGAGGGCCGCTTTTTTTAACCGTCGCCAGCCGTCGCAAGGGGCCGACACCAATTACACCTTTTCTTGTAGTGGATTAAACTCTAATCTATCAGCTAGTGATAACAACTTAGTATACCATCCTCTCAGTCTGTTTTGAATGATATAATATTGTCAAGCATACTCTTTCTCCCTCATTGATATGATTTATGCTAGGAGGCAAACCCAAATATTCGACCGTAGTTTATCGTCTTTAAACTTTAGGATATTAAGCATTTCTTCTTTTCTAGTAAACCCTTTACTAAAATATATCTTACTTTTACATCTACTAACGTTGACGCCAACATGCAATTCTAGCATTCTGAATATTTTTACAATAGATCTAGCATTTTTAATATTTACATTAAAAATTAAGAGTAAATTATAAAAATTTAGTAAATTAGTAGAAGAAAGCTTGACTCTAATGATGGTTTTTATATTCCCATTAAAATTTTAAATTCCCATGTAAACTTTAGGTATCGTTGCCATATCCCTCTAAACTATGGATAAAACCTTTAGGTGATCCATTTAATAATATATAAAAAGTTAAGTTGTCACTGCATTCTTTTACTATTTACTACTTCTGGTTTCTAGAGTGGTCTATCCGTTGTTACTATCCCAGTTTAAAGTACATGGGATAGATTATATATCTAGACTACTACAAGATAACTCCACGCAAGGATCACCCATTACACCAAATACAAACTGACCAATCAGAGATACCCTAGGGACAAGTCTCAAACATTGTCCATCACCACGCTGGTGTGATAACATATTACAGCAAGGACACTTGCATTTTCAAACAATAGTTGAAAAAAGATTGCACATTCTAAGCTTCAAACCAGAATTGAGCAGCACTTTACATAAGAACAAGATAACATTTAACACTCCTATTTCTTCCTCCCAAGTGCTGCACACACCAACAATTAACTGATGAGAACCAACCATGCACCACAACTTCTTTCTCCATCATAACACTATGACAATCCTACCTTTACATGGCTGCAACCAAAAACAAAATATACGTCTAGCCAAACCCGAATCCAAAGCTCCATACTACTCAGATTAAATTGGACAGAGACCACAACATCAATTAACACATGAAACTCAAGTCAAGTCAAACCCAACACACCGCACCTATCCAAAATCAAACAGATAATTGTAGCCAAAACCAACCAAAGCCAGAAACACTACTCCCGGTAGCACCAGAAAAATAAGAAAAGCTGAAACATACAGGATGCAAATCAAATTCGATTTTTTGAAAATGAAAACATTTGTTTTTAAATGGTATCTATTTTTAGATGAAAAATAGAACTTGAGATTTCAATGAATAGATTTTGAATTATTTTCAAATTAAATTTCAATAAAAATCGAGGTATTGCAATTTGATGACCAAATCGGGAAATCTTTAGAAATAGCCATTTTTAAATTATTAAAATTATGATTAATCATAATAAATGTTTTAAAAGTTATTTAGATCTCAAAATTAAAAAATTTAAATAATAAATAAATTATTTAAATCAAACAAGCTGATTTAAGTTAGTTAGCAATACTTCTAAAAAATGTTGATATTTGAAGTTTTTAGACTAAGTAATCATTATCCAAAACTCTGTAAACATTTCCAAATGAATAATATAGTATTTTAATGATAATTTGGAAGTTCAAACATTTAACAAATTTACAATGAAGATTTAGTTATCAAATAAGATGGAGGAGACTTAATTAAAATCATATATATCCATATTGTTTTAAAATGACGCTTATTATTTGCAAAGACTAAGATAAGATTCCTATTCGAAAACCATTTCAAATAATAATACGACGTAATAGAGAAAATGAAGGTATTGAAGATGATGGTAGAAGACCGGGAACCTTCACATCGAAAGGACTGCTTTTTGGTCTTCTCTTCAGTGCATTGCTCCAATGTTGAGATTACCCTATTAAGTGGTAAGTCCAGACATATTTGAAGAATTTCCGGATTGCAAGGGCTTCTCTGCTTTATTGAACGAGGAATAAAGCACCTTCTGTTTCGTTCAGTCCTACAATGAACTTGTATGGATTGTATATCTGACATTGCATTATATGACATAGTAATTAATCTTTACTAAAATATGTGTCGGTTTTGTGGCGGAGAAACTATTCTCTTAGCTTAACACCCTTCTCTAAGACGATCAAACTCGGAGGTTATATATTGGTATATATCGGTTGTGTGTTATAAAATGACAGTGTGACATGCTAAGTGAAGTGTGTTGCAGATGGTCAAAGTACGGCTTTGTTGAAATGTAGCTTTGTGTAATGTGACTTCAAGCCTCACATCCCATAAATGACCAAAAACAGAATGAATGCAGCAAGGCTATGTGGTTTTCTACCATTAAGGTATGATCATTCTCTTCTAGACTGAAAGTTATACCATGATATAGAGCCCAGGTATTTTTTACTTATACGGATGATGGAATTCAGGATCTCAGTTAAAGATCGATTATGATAGGGGAATGACATATTCAGTTGTTATCTAGTTAAGGGATAACTCGGTCTTGTCTTGGCAGAGAATCTATGGATGCATCGGATTACCGGGGCATACTTCTAGAGGTGTACCTATCGTGGATAGGAAAGATCCTATGCCTTGGTTATTGTTGGAAATCCATTCTCTAATAAAATCTGTACGGTTTTTAGTTGTATAACCTACCACGAAATGGGAGGGTGTCAGCATAATATAATGGCACCTATGATGGCTAAGACTAATAAGTTTATTTGCAAAATGGTTTCCACGCTATGCACCAACAATAATATTAAATGATTCCATGTATCAAAGGCAATTTTAGTTACCATATAAAGAAACCACCCACAACGTGTGTGAATTGTTATGTGTGTGTTGCGAGACCTTTTAGTAGCTTCATTTTCCAAAAAGCATGTACAATTTTCTGCCAAAATAACTGTTTTAAATTTCTCACACCAGTCTTATGACTGACTCTAAATTTATTTATTTTTCCCTTTAAACTCCAGGTTCCTTTATTTTTCCACGGGGCAGCCTAGTAATTAGGTTAGCAATAGAAGTACTTTGAGAAAATAGTATGGAGCACATTTTTGGTTGAAGCTTGGAGTTGAATTTGGAGCATTTTGGATTAACTCTCTGAAGCCTTTAGTTCTTTCCGTTGTGTATTTTGTGCTGTAGTAGTACTTTAAACTGGACTTATGTTTATGAATTCTGATCTATCACCTAACATGATTTTATGTAATATGATGTAAATTATGTCTGAATGAAATGATAGTTGTTCTATTTCTGTTCTAATATGTTATTACCCACAGTAATCTGCCTCCGTAGTACTTAAATTTTGGCATGTGAATACCGAGGATGTATTAGTGTCTAGTTTCAGGGATCGAGGAGACGTGTCGTCACACTAGTATCAGAGTTAAAGGCTGAGTAAGAACTTTAGCTTTTGGGGTAATACTTATTAGAGATTGGGTTTGTAATACCCTAAAATGAGTATAATTTGAGAGAGCGTAATTTTTTTTAAAATTCATTCCCTACCCATTCATATTGCTAGCATTTCTATATCTCGTCCGTATGCCCTGAAATCGTTTTCTTACTATTTACAAATATTAGAAGATAAGCGGAAGAAGAGGACAAGGTAGGGGAAGGGGAAGTACCACTACCAATGGTCAAAACCCACCGCAACGGTAGTCGAAGAGGAAACTATTCAAGTTTAACCTCAACCCAACTTGGAAGTTCTATACAATAATTTCACTAAGTAGGGAGGTAAGCCATCCAAAGGCACATAAACAATTATTAAAGCACAAGCTTGGATTCGTTCGTGCGAGAGATTACTCAAAGGACTAAACATTGATGATAATCAGAAGAGACTCTTGGCTTCCTTGCAACTCTAGGACGAAGCTTTAGCGTGGTGGGAAATTATTACTAGGGGAAGCCAAGAGATGATTTCTCATGGGAGCATTTCAAGGAGCCTTTTAAATAGCAATATGTTCCATCAACAGGAATATCTCGTTTGTACCAAGATTTCATGGGTTTGAAGCATGAGGATAAGACATTTGGAGAATATGTAAACAGATTCAATGAATTGTCCCATTTTTGGACCTGAATTGATTAACACACCATTGAAGAAAAATGAGATGTTCATAAAAGGGATGAAGAACAAGTCAATGAAAGAGCGGCTGCACATATGAAACAATCTTTTGTGAATTTTGTAGATATGGGATATCGATATTCGACATTGGATAAGCATGATTTACCAGAGGAAAAAATTGGGAACAACAATAATTGGAAGAAAAGGAAGTTTAAAGGAAAGAAACCAAGGAAAAATAAATCAAAGAAAGGAACTCAGGAAGATCGCCTAAAGGATATTACGTGTTACAACTGTCAATAGAAGGTTCAATTGGAAATTAACTGCAAGAAGCCAAAGAAGCCGACAAATCAAAGTCAAGAAACTAGGGAGTGTTACAATTGTAATAAGTCAGGGCCCCTGATAAAGGATTATCCTCTAAAAAAGAAAATAGATGTGGCAAGAGTTTATGCAAACAAAGATGATCCTTCATCCTCGAAGGATGTAAAAGTAAAAGGAGAATAAGAAGGTAACATTTTTATTTATAATAATTGAGTTAGTGTATTATTCGATACCGGTGCTTCACATAGTTTTATTTCAAAGAAAACTGTATAAAAATAAAAACTCAAACAAAAATTCACTGAGCAACCAATTTGCATTAAAAAATCCTATTAGGCGTTCCATGAATCTCCATCTATATTTCAACAAGAGGTTCTTATTTCTCATTCTCTTCATCAATTCCCTCTTGATCTTTGTATCCTTGATTTTATCAAATTTAATATTTTACTTGGAATGAATTGGTTAATTAAGAATGAAGCTTTTCTAGATTATTTAAAAAGAACGGTATTAGTAAAGATGAAGTTCGATAATTTCATATAAAAACCTTGTAAGGATTCAAGTCCAAGGAGGAACAGTTTTATATATGCCTTGGACTCTTCCCTTACAAATTAGAAACCATACCCATTGTCAAAGAATTTGCAGATGTATTTAAGGAAGTTAAATGCCTATCATCGCACAGGTAAATTGAATTTAGAATTGACCTAGTTCCGAATGCAAGACCAATTGTCCATGCAAATCGAAGGATGGCACCAAAAGAAAGGGAGGATTAAATAAACAAATCAAAACCTGTTGAAGAAAGAATTGATACGACCTAGTCGATCAAATTGGGAATCTGCAGTAGTATTTGTTGCAAAATCCAATGGGTCCTTAAGATTATGTGTAGATTATAGAAACCAAAATAGACAAACCATCAAAAACAAGTATCCTCTAACCCGGGTAGATGACTTGTTTGATCAATTGCATAGTGCTCGAGTTTTCTCAAAGTGGATTTTAGCTACAGGATTCCATCAACTAAGAATTGCCAAGGATTGTATTTACCTAACCACCATCAAAGGCCCAACACCTTCTGCGAATGGTTAGTTACACCTTTCGAACTAACCAATTCCCCTGGTTATTTCTTAGGCCTAATGAATAAGGTATTCTAGAAAGTATTGAATAAATTTGTTTTAGTTTTCATTGATGATATTATTTTCTATTCCAAAACTGAAGAAGAATATGTTAGACTTCTAGAAGTTGTTCTGGAAATATTAAGAAGCAGTGTGCTAAAGAAAAAGTTCTCCAAATGTCATTTTTTGGAGAAAGAGTTAAGATACCTTGGGCACATCATATTGGAAGATGGAATCTCAGTTGAACCAGGTCAGATTTCCGCCATTCTGAATTGGAAGCAACCTATAACTCCTAAAGATATCCAAAGCTTTCTAGATTTAGCCAGATATAACCAGAAAGTTGTTAAGGATTTTTCTAAATTAGCTTGTCCCTTAAAAAAAAGCTAATGATGAAAAATGCAAAGTTTATGTGGACTTCTAAATGTGAAGAAGCATTTCAAGATCTGAAGAAAAGATTGACTACCGCTCTAGTTTTAGTTATTATCAATGGAAATAAGGGGCTGACAGTTTACACAGAAGCATGTAGAGAAGGAGTCAATGCGATCTTAATGCAATAAGGAAAAATAATTGCCTACACAATAAAGCAATTTAAGCCACATGAAAAGAGTTATGCAACCCATGACTTAGAATTATTGGTTGTGGTATTTGCTTTAAAAACGTGGAGGCATTGTTTGCTGGGTAAAAAATTTAAGTTATTCAAAGACCAAAAATAATTGAAGTATCTTTTCACCCAAAAGGACCTAAATATGAGACAACAACGATGGATGGAATTTCTAGCATCTTACGATATAGATATTATATACACTCCTAGAAAAGCCAATGTAGTAGCTGATGCATTAAGTAGGAAACATGCTGTCTTTACCTATCTAATTATTACTCCAACTCTTATTGAGAAGACTGCTGGAAAGAAAAAGGAAGATGAATTTATCTGATGAATCTATAAGAATATAAAACAAGGTGAGGATTCAAGTTTTGAAATCGATAATCATGGAATTCTACGATTAAATGGGAGAATATGTGTTCCAGATATGGAAGATCTTAAACAAGAAGTGTTAGATGAATGCTAGAAATATCTAAACTCAGTATCCATCCAAGAGTTAACAAAATGTATCGTCATATAAAACATACATTTTGGTGGAATACAATAAAAAGGGACATACCAAAATATGTTAGGCAATGCGCAACCTGTCAACAAATCAAGAGTGATCAGCAAAAGATTTCAGGATTACTCCAACCTTTGGAGATTTCAAAATGGAATTGGGATCAAATATCCATGGATTTCATTGGCGGATTACCCTGAACCAAGAAAAGAAATGAAAGTATTTAGGCTATTATAGATCATTTGACAAAGAGTGCTCATTTTATTTCAGTAAAGCCCAAAAGAACTATGACAAACCTTGTAGAGTTATATGTGATGGAGATTGTCCGTTTACATGGAGTTCCAAGCAACGTAATGAGTGATCGAGATCCGATCTTTACTAGCCAATTTGGGAAAGCACTACAAGTAGCATTAGGAACAAGACTAAGTCTCAACAATGCCTATCATCCACAACGGATGGAAAAATGGAAAGAGTCAATCGAATCTTAAAAGATCTTTTGCGAGCTTGTGTTCTTGACTTTGGAGGATCATGAGAGAACTACATAGACTTAGTTGAATTCTCTTATAACATTAGTTATCAAGCTAGCATTGGTATGGCACCTTTTGAAGCATTATATGGTCGCTCATGCAAATCGCCAGCCTACTGGATAGAACCTGGAGATAGACTTATACTTGGTCCTGACATGATATGAGAAGCTACAGAAAAATTTGAATTGATCAGAAAAAACTAACAGTTGCACATATTCGATAGAAAATTTATGTGGACCACAAAAGAAGAGACTTGGAATTCTCCATTAGAGATTCAATATTTTTGAAAGTTTCTCGATGAGAGTAGTTATAAGATTTGGGGAAACAGGAAAATTGGCCCCTCGATACATTGGGCCTTCTCCTATCCTTGAAAGAATTAGCCCACTAGCTTATCATGTACAATTACTTGAATGGTTATCGGGCGTGCACAAAGTTTTTCATGTATCACCTCTTCAGAAATATGTTCATGATCCAGAATAGATTATTAAAAAAGCTACTCAACAAGACTTGGAGATTATACCAAATTTGGCAGTCAAAAGACAACCTTTAAAGATGATTGATCATAATGAGAAAAGTTTGATACAAAAGATAGTGAAGTTAGTCAAAGTGAAATCGAGTGGAGATCTAAATGATTGCACTTGGAAACCAAAGAAAATATGCAGAAGTCTTATCCTAACTGTAGGATTAAGATTCAAGCATAGTTATACTCATCTTTCTTGTAAAATCACTTATCTTATATCTTTCCATTAAATATATTTCTTTCCAGCTATTCCTTTTCTTATCCAATTTCAAGGACGAAATTTTCTTAAGTGTGAGAGAATGTAATGACCCTGAAATTTGACTAGTCGAATAATGAATTCTTCATAAGAATTTATAACCTGAAATAAAATTTACACAAAACTAAAACCATAAGATAATATTTATCCATAACATTTATAATTCTTTTGACAACATGAAACCATAACACTATAGAAAGTGCTATTTTTTTCATTTCCTAAGGCATGGTCATGTGTCCATACACATGTCTACTTGCTTGTTACCTTGCTTAGGAAAATGTTATATATTCCCTTAGGTGTAAGCATAAGAAGTCCCCTCCTTTCCTGTAAATACCATACTTCCCTTCACCTTTTTCATTCATTCCATCCTTCTCCGTTTCTCACTTCTCTACTTTCCTTCCTCCATTCTCAACCCCATCTTCCATCCTTCTCCCTCACGCCTCCTTTCCCTTCCTCATGGCCTCCACCTTCCCCACCACCACACACACCTCACACCCTACCTTCTCACCTCATCACCACCTCACTCATTCCCCTTTTCCTCCTACAAGCCACGACCACATCTCCTCCTCCTACAACACCTTGGTCGAACCCCTTCCACCTACAAAATAACATATTTTTGAAAAAGAAAAAGAAAAAGAAAGTTAAGCGCTTCGAAGTGATTTCAAGCGATAAAATCCAAAATGAAAAAATTAGGAGGAGTGCAACCCAAAGGTGAGAAACTATTTAGTTATATGTGTTTTAAATAGTTGTTATTTTGTTTGATTTGAATTCACATAATTTGGTTGAATTTAAATTATAAGCGTTAAATACCGTAACACTTTTATTGTACATGATATGAAATTGTGGAATGGTTTCTATGGATGAACTCATGATTGTTATTGATGTTAGTGTGACACCCTTCATATACCCAAATTTATGGAATTATACGGGTAGTAGTTAAGTCTCATTCCAATTTAATAATATAAATGAATATTATATTCATTTAAGTGAAAATAAGGTGTGAAAATAAAAGTTGAAATTTTATATCCGAAACTGGATAGAAATGAAATTAAAGTAGTTATGAAAAACTATTGTAAAGGGGGAAATCAATTTGAAAAAGAATTTGATATAAAATGGCATGTTCAATTTCAGAGTGAATAGTGAAATCAATTTGGAATAGTGATTTTGAAAATGAGTTTGAGTTAGCTATGTAAATGATGTTTTGTACTCAAATTGAAAGTTCTAATGAGTTTATATTGTGTTTGAATTAAGGTTTGGAAAGTTGAAATTCAAAAGGTTAATTTTTGAAAAATATTAATATAATAATTATATAATATTCAATTAAAATAAATAATTGAATTAAAAGTGAAATATTGGAAATATTGATTTGAAATGAAGTTATATATGTTTTAAATAAGTTATAAAACGTATTTGAAGCAAACCATATTAATTTCGATATAAAACGGAAACAAGGTTAGAGTAGAGCTAGACGTGATGCGATAATTCACGAACTTCGACTATCAACTTCAAATAAATATACAAGACGCAAATTATATCGGATTTTCCTAAAATGAAAAATATTTATTTTTAAACGGTATTTATTTTCAAATAAAAAATGGAATTTGAGATTTCAATGAACAGATTTTGAATTATGCTCAAATCAAATTTGAATAGAAATCACAGTATTGCGGATTGGTGACCAAATTGGGAAATCTTTAGAAATGTCTATTTTTAAATTATTAAAAATAAGGAAAAAATTATGATAAATTATAATAAATGTTTTGAAAGTAATTTGCATCAAAAATTAAAAGTTTTGAATAGTAAAGAAGTTATTTAAATCAAACAAGCTAATTTAAGTTATTCAACCGCACTTTTCAAAAATGTTGATATTTGAAGTTTTTAAACCAAGTAATCAGTATAATCTTTGGTAAACATTTCTAAGTGAATAACGTAGTATTGTAATGATAATTTGGAAGTTCAAACATTTAACAAATTTAAAAGGAAGATTTAGTTACCAGATAAGATGAAGGAGACTTAACTAAAATTTTGTATATCCATATTGTTTTAAAATTAAGCTTATTATTCGAAAAGACCAGGATCAAATTCCAATCTGAAAACCATTTCGAATAATAATACGACATAATAGAGCAAATGAAGGTATTGAAGACGATGGTAGAAGACTTGGAATCTTCACATCGAAAGAATTGCCTGCTGATCTTCTCTTCACTTGGTTGCTCCAGTATTGAGATTACCCTATTAAGCGGTAAGTCCAGACATAATTAAAGAATTTACAGATTGCAAGGGCTTCTCTCCTTTATTGGATGAGGAATAAAGCATCTTCTGTTTCGTTTAGTCCTAGAATGAACTTGTGTGGATTGTATATCTAACATTGCATTATATAGCATAGTAATTGGTCTCTACAAAATATAAGTCTATTTGGTAGCGGAGAAACTATTATCTTAGCATAACACCGTTCTTTGAGACATACGAGTTCAGAAGCTATATGTTGGTAGACATCAGTTGTGTGTTACGAAATGGCAATGTGGCATGCTAATTGAAATGTGCTGCAGATGATCAAAGCATGGTTTTGTATGAAGCGTAGCATTGTGTAATGCTACTTCACATCCCATAAATGACCGAAAATAGGATGAATGTGGCATGGCTATGTTGTTCGCTACTAATAGGGTATGATCATTCCGTTCTAGATTGAAAGTTATACCATGATATAGAGCCCATGTATTTTTTACTTATGTGGATGATGGAATTAGGGATCCCAGTTAAAGGTCGGTTATGACTGGAGAATGACATATTTAGTTATTATCCAGTTAAGGGATATCCCAGTCTTATGTTGGCAGAGAATCTATGAAAGTATCAAATTCGTAGGACATCCCTTTAGAAGTATTCCCATCTTGGATAAGGAAGATCCTTTTCCTTGGTCATTGTTGGAAATTCATTCTCCAATACGAACCCATATGGTTTTTAGTTATATAACCTACTAGGAAATCAAAGGGCGTTAGCATAATATAATGATACCGATGCTAGCAAGGATTATAGGTTTATTTTGCGAAATGTTTTCCATAATATGCACTAACAATAATATCAAAGGTTTTTACATATCTATGATAACCCAAACCCCCGAGCCATGAAAGCAAGGATAAATCATTGGAATATAACACATTAATCACATCAGTAGATTACAGATAATAGCATAACACATGAAATCATGGAATAATATACATCATCATAAAAGCGGAATCATAAATGTCATCATCATCAGAGTTACACATATACATAATACTACTTAGTACATAACAAGTTCCATTAGGTAGATAATAAGTCTACAACATCATCAAATACAGTATACATAAGGTGATGTCTAAATATCCAAAATAAGTGATAAACGATAGTCTTCGTCTTTTGCCAAAAGAGCACCTCATGCTACAGTGCATATCCAAAACAAATCCAACTACATGGTTACTTGGTTGCCCATGTAAAAATAAGAGCACCCGACTTTGCAAGCGAAAACAAACTACGAGTCAGTCATGGGACTGATATGAGAAATCTTACTTAACTTATTTAATAATAAGGCTAATCACAGGACCATGCTGCTAACTCAAAACGGGTTTACTCCATTGGATTGCTAGTGCATAAATAAAGTAAATCATTTAAACAATGCAGTGCTTTTTTAGAAAAATGAAGCCATTATAAGACTCAGGTCCCATCACAAAATGCAATGCAAGCCGGAGGATAGAGTTTTACCTTATAATGGCCAAATATGCTTGGTACACCTAAAAGAAAATCATTTAATATTATTACCAGTGTCTAGTCAGTTTAAAACATTTTCAATATAAATGTATCAATCCTAGACGGCATAGCCACCATATACTATGTCGCCATACTAGTTTTACAATTAAAACTGCACAATGTCGTACTGGAAATTAGATTTCCATTACGAACGAAGGCAAGGGATCTCCCTTCGGATTCGAGACACTCTAGCCTGTGCCTCAGGATTCAGCCACAACTGCACCTAGAGCATGTAGGGCTGGTCCACACTTACTTTAGTGGATTGACAATTCCTGAGCAATACGTTTCCCCGCCCTATAGGGCATAAAATCTGGTCAGTATGTCGACCAATACCAAGATCCACTAGGGACTCAAATCCGAGGTACCTCGCTTTCCAACAACCACATAAGCAAAATGTCTGGGCTCCATACCATGACATCACTCCTAGCTAAAAAGAAATGCATGTCCTCCCTGCTATCCTCTCCCACTTCTGGTTCATACGTCTGAGCTCGTACGTCTCAGAGACGGGTGTTAAGCAAAAGAATAAATTCTCCACCACCACACACATATATATTTAATAGAAATCAATCAACAAAGAATGAAATCCAAGGTCATACACACGTCCATTTACAAGTCTGTTCTAGGTCTAAACGAAACCGGAGGCACCTTATTCCTCATTCCATATGTCCAATACGGAAGAGAGATCCTATCATATCTGGACAATCAACAAATACGTCCAGACCACTACCACTGTAACCTCATTAAAAGAGCTACCCATATCGAAGGCATCAGTAGTAATCCATTCGATATGAAGTTACAGGTCTTGCACCATCTTCATTTTCGTCGACTTTTATTCATCGATTAATTATATGAAATGAAATTTAACTCGGCCTTTTCAAATAATTTTGGAATATATTTATATATAATTCAAATCATTCTTTTCTTGTTCAAATTCAATTCGATTTTATAGATTAATATCAAATGTATCTAACTGTCCATATTACTTTATAAACCAAGTGAAATTAGTTTATTTCCATTCCATATCATTTATAATATTCTATAACGATTTATTGCTATTTTTATTTATGTAAAAATAGCCCATTTAATTCGAAAAACGTTTCAGGTCACTACGCGTCCCTGGCGCTGTTTTTATTCAAATTTGAATTACACATTTCTCGAAATCCAACCATTGGATCTTAACAAATTTAATATCGTTGGAAAGATCTTTCCAAAGCGAACCCAAAGGTTCTATTTGGTAAAATCCGATGGTCGAATCTCCTGGTATAATCGTTTAAAATTACGATTGCAAAACGCGAACTACCGCAGGCGATTCATTTTATTTTAATTTATATATATATATATATACATATATATATATAAACATAATTCGTTTGACGATTTCAAAACCATTTATTCTTCAAATAATTGGCTAACGCCTTTAAATTTTGGAAAATTTCGCCATAACCTCCGTTGTACGGGCTGATTAGAAAAACCACAACTTGCCTCGTAGGCCCTCATAAATCAAAAGAAAAAGAAAAAGCCAAGCGGCTAGCCAGTCGATTCATAAAATCATCAAACCCAATGAATACATTAAACATGTACCTATTTGTCGAGTATATAATTTTATTCCTCTTCTTAGCTTCCATGTTATGACCTGTTCATTATATACACATGCATAGCTGTCCAATAAATAAATCCAGTTCTATATTATTGATTTTAAATAAATCAATTTATGGTCATAATTTCATGATATCAATACGGTTTGTTTTGAATATCTTTCTAATTTTCATCACATACATTAGTTAAAAAATATATTTTTAACTAACCAGTAACTACTCCATAGCATGTAAATTTTATCCATTCCATATATATATTAATAATTTAATTTTTAACAAATAAACATTTATTTCATCACATGTAAATTTTATACACTTCATATTCATGTTAAAAATTATATTTTTAACATACAAACATTTATTTCAACATATGACAATTTTTAATACTTCACATACATGTTAAAAATAATATTTTTTATGAACAAAAATATATTTCAACATATGGTTATTTTTTTCACTTCATACACATGTTAAAAATAATATTTTTATTGAACAAAAATATATTTTAACATATGGTTATTTTTAATACTTTATAGACATGTTAAAAATAATATTTTTAATGAACAAAAATATATTTCAACATATGGTTTTCTTTAAAACTTCATACACATGTTAAAAATAATATTTTTAATGAACAAAAATATATTTCAACATATGAATATTTTTAATACTTCATACACATGTTAAAAATAATAATTTTAATGAACAAACATATATTTCAACATATGGTTATTTTTAATACTTCATACACATGTTAAAAATAATATTTTTAATGAACAAACATTTATTTCAACACATGGTTATTTTCAATACTTCATACACACGTTAAAAATTATATTTTTAATGAGAAAAAATATATTTCAACATATGATTATTTTTAATACTTCATACACATGTTAAAAATAATATTTTATTGGACAAACTTACATTTCAACATATGGTTATTTTTAATACTTCATACACATGTTAAAAATAATATTTTTAATGAACAAACATGTATTTCAACATATGGTTATTTTTAATACTTCATACACATGTTAAAAATAATATTTTTAATGAACAAGCATATATTTCAACATATGGTTATTTTTAATACTTCATACACATGTTAAAAATAATATTTTTAATGAACAAGCATATATTTCAACATATGGTTATTTTTAATACAACAGTTTCAGAAAATTTCGGCATTATAACGACACTATATTAGAACCCGCAAAATGATGTCTAGCAGCATCCCTCTCCTGCCCTTGGCTCGCGCTATAAATAATCATTCCATTCAAACAAATCAATCATAGGGGTTTACAAACCAACCCATATTCAACAAAATTTTCGATCACACAATCAATTTCGTTACATTTCCAATTTATACAACACATAACCAATTTTTATACATCGCACATACATTTTCTACAACACATATATTTATTATACATCGCATATATATATTTATTCACATCGCATATATATATATATTTTATTCACATTGCATATATATTTTTTACTCACATCGCATCACAATCACAACACAATACAATCAATTTAAATCGTCCATGGTCTGTGAACGAAGGAGGTGAGCTAACAGGCATCATATACAATTTATAATGAATTTACAAATCATAAATAATTTACTCCATTTTATTTTGAATTTAGAAATCTCACATTGGGTTCCACTCCTCCTTAATTTGCGGCTAGCTCAAAAATTCTCCCGATCACTTCTACAATGTAGAATACGCTGTCAAGAGTCCAATGTCCCCTCTTTCACTGGATTTTGACATCGTATGAGTAAGTGGTGAATTTTTATAGGTTCATGACATTTTAAAATTAATTAACTAAGTAATTAATAAAAAAATTAAACCTTTCTTTCTTCAAATACCCAGGCCGTCGGTTCCAGCAACTGGTTCAAAACTAGGTCTTGGTTTTTCGCTCAACACACTCTGCTTCGCGACGATCGAACCTCACCATGCGGAAGAGCTTCATGATGCGTGCCCCTGGGTCCCAACCATGTCAAACTCAGTGGCGGTGGGAGGGAGAAATACGTGGTTAAGAGGCAGGTCTTGGTGAGGTCGGTTTGAACAAAACACTGAGTGATAGATGCTTTATCCCTTATGGATGTGAAGAGGGTGGAGAGCACTACAAAATTGCCTCAAGAATCACTCGAATTCATTGCGTGGATCAAAAAATATCGAGGAGAGAAGTTCGGAGCATTTAACGCAACTCGATTTCAGGAAAGAAGGCGGCGGTTTCTTCTTTTACGATAATGAACCAGGGTTTTTTTAGTGAATTCTAATTGGCCAATCTATTTATATTTAAATTATTTTATTCCTTTAATTCCGAAAATACCCATTAATCCATACGAGGTCCAAATCAAACCCAACGACTATTGCTCCTAGCTAAATACCCCCATTCCGGACACAATGGAATATGTTTCGTAAGCCAATTCGACTGTTTCAATCTGTTTTAATTTACCAGGGCCACATATTGATTCCAAAAATTCTCGAAAATAAATCTAGCTATGTTTTGACGATACAATCCTAACAAAACTAATTTCGTCAAATTTGGAGACCGTTTGAAAAATGACATTTTAATGGTTGATCCAATTCAGCGGAAATTACCAAACGCGTTTTAATTTACCACCCTCACATATTAGTTACAAAAATTATGGAATTTTAAATCTAGCAGTAATTTGACATTCCAAATCCAACAAAAGTTCTTTCATCGAGAATGGCTATTTTTAAGGGTTATGTTCTAATTTAAAAATCGAATTTTTAAATTCTTACTCAATTTCTGACAAAATTTCCTTAAAATAATTTTTTAAATTGGTTCTGAATTTTAGGGTTGTTACATTCTCCCCCACTTAAAACTTCTCGTCCCCGAAAAGGAAATAATAGTAAAGTAGGAAACAAAACGGAAATATAAAATATTGTAAAGGTACCTTTCACCAGAGCTAATCAGAGATGTCCACTCTGCACTTGAGATAAGCCTGCTTAATGCTATCTTCTGTTTCCATGTACAGTCTCTAGGATCTCCTCTCCATTGCACTTTGACTAAATGCACCCTCTTATTTCTGAGAACTTTGGTTTCTTTGCCAATAATTTTCACAGACTCTCTTCTCACTGTTAAGCTTAGAGTAATATCCAAATCTTGTTGCGATGCTTCTTCCACGACCAAGTCTGGATCAAGCACATGCTTACGAAGTTGAGAAATGTGAAACACATCATGCACTCCGGGCATCCAGTCTGGCAATTAAACCCTGTAAAAAAGAGTTTATATCATTTATAGTATAGGAAACTGACCAATAAATTTAGGTGCCAACTTTCCTGTCTTCCCGAATTAGAGTACTCCTCTCATCAGAGAAACTTTCAAATATACATAATCACCAACAGAAAAGGCCAAATCTCTTCTTCTAGAATTTGCATAACTCTTCTGTCTGCTTTGAGCTGCTTGTAGTCACTTCTTAATGAAATCCACTTTATCTGAAGCTTCTCGGATCATATCAAGACCCAATACCAGTCGATTTCCTGGCTCTACCCAACATGCAGGCGATCTCAAGGTCTACCGTACAATGCTTCAAATGGTGCCATTTCCAAGCTTGATTGATAGCTGTTATTATATGAGAACTCAGCCAAATGTAGGTGATCTTCTCAAGATCCGCCAAAATCAAGAGTACATGCCCACAACAAATATTCTAATATATGATTCACCCTCTCAGTTTGGCCGTCTGTCTGAGGATGATATGCGGTGCTAAGATTCAGCTTTGTTTCCAACTCTTCATGAAATGCTTCCCAGAACTTACTAGCGAAAATCGGATCTCTATCACTAACAATACAGCTGGGCACTCCATGTAGTCTAACAATTTCTTTAAAATATATCTACACCAGACTTTGAGCTGTTCTATTCGACTTCACAGGAATAAAATGGGCGGTCTTCGTGAAACGATCTACGATCACCCATATATTGTTATTGCCTTTCTTGGTTCTAGGCAAACCATCTATGAAATCCATGAAAATTTGATCCTACTCCCAATCTGGAACCTCTAATGGTTGCAACAATCCTGCAAGTTTTTGCTGATTACTCTTGGCTTGTTTGCAAGTAGAACACCTACTAACATATATAGAAATGTCCCTTTTCATAGATCTCCACCAGAACGTGCACTTGAGATCATGATACATCTTACTCACCTATGGATGAATACTAAACTTTGATTTGTGACATTCATCCATTACTTCTCTTCCGAGCTCAGGAATATTCAGAGCGCAAATTCGGCTTAATAACCTCAGAACTCCTTTGTTATCAATCTCGAAACTCGAGGGTTCGCCTTCCTGAACTCTCTTGCTAATCCTCTGAATAAATCCATCATCTTTCTGAAGAACATAGATTTTATCAATCAATGAAGGCATAATAATGAGATTAGCGACAATGGCATTCTTTCTGCTAAGCGCATCTGTTATAACATTGTCCTTCCCTGGAGTATGCAAAATATCTAGATCATACACTGCAATAAATTCTAACCAACGCTGCTGTCTCAAATTCAAGTCTTTCTGGGTAAACAAATACTTCAATGACTTATGATCTGTATATATTTCAAACTTCTCACCAAAAAGATAGTGCCTCCATATTTTCAAAGCGAACATGATGGCTAACAACTCAAGATCATGAGCAGCATATCTCTTCTCATGCGGCTTTAACTGACGGCTAACATAAGCAATTATTTTGCCTCTTTTCATTAATACCGCACCAACAACTTCAAGAGAAGCATCTGTATAGACTGTCAAATCTTGATTGCCATCGATAAAGTCAACACTGGAGCAGTAGTCAACCTTAATTTCATCTCTTGGAAAGCTGTCTCACAATCAGTCGTCCAATTAAACCCTGCATGCTTCTTGGTAAGCTTCGTTAATGGACTAGATAGATTCGAAAAATCTTTAATGAAATCTTTAACGAATTTTCGATAATAACTAGACAATCCTAGAAAACTTTTAACTTCTGAGGGCATGCTAGGCTGTTTCCAATCTCCAATGGCAGTGATCTTGCCTGGATCCACTGAAATTCCTTCCTTCGATATTACATGACCGATGAAATTTACTTCTTCTTGCCAGAATATACATTTAGAAAATTTGGCTATTAATACATTCTTTCCTAGAATTTCCTAAACCTGTTCCAAATGCTTCGTATGCCTGCTGGCTGACTTAGAGAAGATTAAAATGTCATCAATGAAAACCAACATAAATTTATTCAACACATCACAAAATACTATGTTCATCAAATCAAAAAAATAAGTAGGAGCGTTACATAAGCCGAACGACATTACTAACCACTCATAAAATAAGTCTGGACCTCTGAAAGCGGTCAAAGGAACACATTCTTCGGCAATACGCAATTGATGGAAACATGTAGCTAGATCCATTCTGGAAAATGCTTCGCTCCATTCAAGCGATCTAGTAAATCATCAATACGCGGTAAAGGATATTTATTCTTCAATGTTTTCTTATTTAAATCACGGTAATCCACGCATAATTTGAGGGTACCATCTGACTTTGGAACAAACACTACTACTGCACCCTAATTCGAAAAACTTGGCATGATCAGACCTTTCCATCAAAGCTGTCGAGTTTGATCACTCAATTCTTCTTTCTCTTTCAATGTCATTCTCCGAATAGCATGTACTACTGGCCTTGCATTCGAAATTAGATCAATTTTGAAATCAATTTCTCTTCGTGGAGGTAAGCTATCAAATTCTTCGAACACATCCGCATAATCTCTAACTACTGGAATATTCTCAATAGGAGTAGGAGAAATTTCAAGAGCAGACCAAAATTCTTTTCTGTCTGAATCTGAACCTTCACATGGTATCATTATATGGTTTCCGAACTTAGTTATATGCCTAACAATTCTTTCTACATACTTAACTTCGATTGCATACTTGGTTAACCAATCTAATCCAAGTATAATATCGAACTCAATAAAATCCATAACAATCACATCGAATGAAAAACGATAATAAGAATAAGAGATGGGCACTCTGCAAAGCAAACCAAGAACAAGAGAACCTCCTATCGGATTATGAACGCTGATGGATTCTTTAAGGTCCCTTAGTTTTAAATTCAACTTCTTAACCATATTACTTGAAATAATACTTCGTGAAGCGCCTGTATCAAACAATACTCTAACTGGAATATTGTTGACAGTAAGAGTGCCTTCCAAAACATCTGGCCTTTCCTCACTAGTTGAGGATGCTGGAGCTTCTACCACTTTATTTACTTGTGCCACTTTGGTCCCCTTTTAAAAGCCAGCAATCTTTCCTTACATGACCAGTGTTATGACAAATGTTGCATTCTCTGCTCTCTTGAAACTTCTTACTGGATTTAGATTTATCGTTCCTTCATTTCTTTACAGATTTGCAATTTATCGACAAATGTCCTTGCCTATTGCAGTTGGAGCATACAGCTGTTGTTACCCCTCTCTTTTTACTTACTTTGGATCTCTTACCTGTCTCGGGTTCCTTACTTTCCTCAGGCTTCTTACTTGCCTCAGGATTCTCACTTTCTGTAACACCCCGTATTTTCTATAAATATTAAAGTAACGAATTAAAGAATAATTAATTACAAATATGAGAATTAAGGGAAACGAGTTATGTCATTGCGTTCGTCTTGGAATTCTGCTTGAGAAGAGTCTGAGTTTGCGTAAAACGAACTCCGTATGAAGGAGTTATGACCTTTGGAAGATTCAAGAATTTAAATAATAAAACCAGCCCGAAATTTAGATTCAAGTTTCGAAATTCAAAAACCTTGAAGCAGGCTAGTGGGAAATTTCCCATCCAGAAATCAGGTCGATCAGGGGGTCGACCTGGGTCACATAGGTCGACCAGGGGGTCGACCTCCCCCTCGGGCCAGATCTGAAACATGACGTATTTCTTTGAGTGACGATTTTCTGAGTCATTAGGGCTTGTGTGGCAAGTTCTGGATGGTTCTTTTAGGTTTAAATGGCTTTGATTGGCTCTAGGTTGATCTAATGGCTCCTATTAAATCAAACTTCTACATAAGCAACCTAAATCTAAACCCTAAGCCACACACAAATATTCTAGAACCGTCATGCTGTCAATACTCAACCTAGAGTAGCCGCCATTCTCCTTCAACTAGAAAGCAAGTTAGAAACTACGAATCAAATCTAATTCAACTAAGAGAATTCAATGTCTACAACAAAGGAGAGCTATTCAGTTTCAGAATTCAGATCCCAGAACACAAAGAATTGCCTCCTTTTTGTAAGTCCAGTTATCATTTAGACCTAAATGATATAAGAATCGCAACTAAAATAACTGGATGTAGAACAACGCCTAATGTAAATTTATGCCTATCCTTTTTGTTAAAACTGAATTGATTAAGACTATGACTCTTATCATGTTGAGTTTGTGATCATGTTGTATGTAATTTGATGATAACCATGTTAAATGCTTGGCAATGAACCTATACGTTGTATAATTTGGCGATGACATATCATGTTGTATAATTTGGCGATGGCATATCATGTTGTATAATTTGACGATGACATATAATGCTGTATAATTTGGTGATGACACCTATATGTTGTATGTCAATTTAGGAATTTTGCTATGTTTATGCAAGTACAACCATGTTCACATATATTGTGACGGCCCACCCCGCACCAGTCGACATTTCCTCCGATAGTGCGCTGTACACATGCTTGACTAGCACGGAACGGTCGTCAGAAGAAAGGAAAGAAGATGAAGAATCAACAAGGAACCTGTAGAATGTCTCACAGCGCATAGAACAAAATATAATAACAACATACTTGGCATAAAACAGGTGAGACAATGCATAAGCTAAAAACAAACTATCATAGCAGCGGAAAATCCAAATACAACTTATGTTCCACATCATCATTATTACAACTTTTCAAACTGTCTCTAAAGGTAAAAGCAAGATAAGTGAGTTATACTACTAATGCCTAAGTAGTGACCACCAACGACATAGGGAAAATATCTATATATATCATACGTGGAAGCCTCCTGCTCGCCTCCGGATCAGCCACTCGTGCATACCTAGCTAACCTGTCTCTAGTCTGCTCGGGAGAGCACC
The DNA here is from genome assembly GCA_030737875.1 of Allium sativum. Classification (NCBI taxonomy): domain Eukaryota; kingdom Viridiplantae; phylum Streptophyta; class Magnoliopsida; order Asparagales; family Amaryllidaceae; genus Allium; species Allium sativum. Next base: position 747,777,801 of record CM060912.1, read on the forward strand.
CAGAGTAATAAGAAGAGACATAAAACTATGGGTCAGACAAAAATTCTGGTATGAGCGATAAGCAACAAAACAGAACAATAACAGGTATAATCCAATCCTACCTGAATCTGGACCTGCAACCAAAGAGTTAGCACTACATACTGTACAATACTCTAAGGTGCCACTAAACAGATGGTGTAAAGAATACGGGGGTGAGGTTGTGCATGTCGCAATGATGGCAAACAAATCAAACATTGCAACCATCCTCACATCTCTCACTCAGTGCGTAAAGCATACGATATCCACTACCTTGTCACCTATCCATTGGGCCATGACAGAATCCAATCCCATACAACTATCACCACAAGCCCACTATCCGTTTCTTAGTGGTGAACCAAAGTTATGAATACCGACAACCCCTTTGCACACGTCCTGCAGCAAATCCCAACTCATGAAGTCGACTCGTTGGTTCCCAACTGGATCCTGAGCTCTAACTTCTTATTTGGACTGCCTTTGCAACCCGGGTTATTGGTCTTCTTCTCCAGATCGGTCTTCTTCCTTTACTTTACTTCGGATCGTACTCCCATCGGGTTTGGATCGTTGTCATCACCCCTGGCGGATTGGGTCGGGGCCTTCAAGTCCAATCGCCATACATCGGTTCAGTTCAAAGGTGGCTATGCGAGTCGGGTCGGGGTGGCCTTCCTCCAGCGGTTCGGATCGGAGTCCACACCTCCTGGCTTCATGGAAAACTCCTCTGGTTCAGCCCTTCTTCCCAAACACTCCGGATCGGGTCGGGCCCCTCAAGCCTCTCCATGGTGCATCGGTTCGGATCGGAGTAGCTTCATGCCCACGAGGGCGGATCGGGTAGGGTGTGAGCAGCTCTCGTGGAAGGTGGTTCGGATCGGGCTCCTCCCTCTGATCCGATCCGGATCGGCCAGAATCCCGCGACTTCTTCCAGCGACTATTTACGCCATTCGACGGCGTTTTCGACCAATCTAACACTTCTAGACAATCACAAATCATATCATACAGTCATAGCAACATGTATAATCATTCACAAACACCAAAACAACAATCCTAGCATGTAAAACGGATCAAATATAGCTAAAATCCCATATTTTCCCTTAAGCATATTTAGGAAAAACTAATAATATGATTAGTAAAACTTAACCAAATTAACCCAAATTTCTAACAGAGGTCTAAAACATCATTTAAGAATTTATAAATATTTTTCCAGAATTTATTAGTGTATAAATTCGCTAATCATCACTAATTACCCTTAATTAACCATAATTAGTGAGAAACTATGCAAATCACTCACCTTAGCCACAAATAAACCTTAGATCTGAAATAAATCTCTGATATGGCGCGAATACCAATACTAAACAGCAGCTCCAATCTTGATTTGGTGAAGATCTCCCTTGATTTGATGTTGCTAAGCTTAATCCTTAATCCTTAATTAGAAAGTGATTTAGAGGTGATTTAGAAGTCGGAGGCCATTTTTAGGGTTTCTAAGAGGTAAGTGGAGGCTAGAAAACTGAAATGGAATGAAAGCCTAACTCTTTTCAGCCTCATCATAACCCTAATCCCGAAATGAGTTATGGGCCCATTCACTAATCACCCTATTTGGCCCGGTTAAGCAGTTTTTCACATTCCAAACCTTATTTCAGCCGTTTCTCCCAAACAGTAAGTCCGTTTTTCACTTGTGACCACTCTACGGAAAGGTAAACCATCATCCGAAGCCAACGGAAGTTGTTTCAGGTCAAAACTCCTTTCCAATCAAAAGTTATGGCCGAAACAAGATCAGTTAGGGGAAAAACAGTCATTTAAAATCGGAAAAAATCATGAACATGGGAAATGACCCCAATGGTCGTTTCCCAAAGCCACATGACCAGACGACTTCATATAAGAAAGAAATAAATATTCTGCGATCCTCCAATCCGTAGAATGCGGGTTGTTACATTCTCCCCCTCCTTAAGAAATTTCGCCCCCGAAATTTCCTAACCAAAACACACAAAAGGTCCCGTATGCCTATCAGTCATAAAACAATAATCAAACATGCAAAACAAGTCTATCCTAGCATGCGGAATAACTAAATTGCAAAGTAAATCTTACCAGGAAAAGAGCTTTGGATACGACTTTCTTATGTCATCCTCTATTTCCCAAGTATAGTCGTTCTCTCACCACCGATTCTCATCTCTACCCTAGAGGTGATTTCCAATAGGTTAGGATCGTCCCTCTGACTGGAACCGATCCACTTAATCTAGATCGATCTAATCGTCAAGCTTACTAGCGTTTCTGAATCCAATTCACACTTAGGTCTGAAGTCATATCCCGTGATATACTCTAGTTGCTTTCATTCCAGAAAAATAGCCTCTAAACTGGCATGTCTCCTACCCAATGCATCAGTTATCGCACCCAGTCTGGTACTATGGCATCCGTCTATACTGTCATCTTCTCAGGTAATCCAACCCTATATGCCAAATTTTCAACTACATTCCAAATGTCCTTACAAGTCCAACTTGAGTCCTTCCCACATTCGTACTGCACGTCTAACGTACATTCACCTCTTAGAGGCAAACTAGACCCATCCAATGAACCTAGGTACTCCACTTATACTCGTACTGCACGTCCAATGTACATTCACCTTCTAAAGGTAAACTAGACTCATCTAATGAATCTAGGTACTCTACCTTTGAGTCCAAGTCCAACTTGAAGCTCCTATATCCGTTGAATCTCCAAGGTCAACAGACGCCCCACAATGCCCATCATACTTCAATCTAACGTAAAGTATCTTACACCCGTCATATCACCATGATCAACGAACTTATCCTATTTCCATTCAACAGGATCCTACAGGTGATACTCAAGAGAGAAAAAGGTAGGAACAAACACAACAACCATAACATTCATCAAACAAATCCTATCTATCACCTGCTAAAGACATGAATACGTCGATCCCTGTATGTCTGGTCCAACCAACATCAATAACTAATGGAAACTCTACCTCCAAACAGACTACCATACTTCCAACGTACGTTTATCCTCCAAGGATAACTAGATCACGTCCAACGGATCCAAGGTAAGTGGGCGTCCCCACATACCCCTGCTTTTAGTCCGCTTGAAACCTCAAGTCCCACCCAAGTCTATCCATTATCATGTTGCCCTCTCGAGTCCAACTCGAGCCCATCCAATTCCTTGCAGCCTTCTCGAGTCCAACTCGAGTCAATGTATTACCCATAAACTCAGACGTAGTCTTGAGTATCCATTACCTACAGACCTTAGTCCAACGTGAGTCGTCTCCCTATTCGTTGCATTTTCCATGATCGACGAATACATCCTATTTCTTCAAAAAGAACATTAACATAAGGTCCTAAACAATCCATTACTTTGCATCTTTCTCGAGTCCCACTTGAGTCATCTCATAACCCTATCGAGCCTAACTCGGGACAGTCCATACCATCGAATGGTCTTATCCTGTCACAGCTGCACATTACTCCTCGAGTAAACCAAGACATCATCCAATGAAGAATCGCAGCAACTAATTATCTCTCACGCAAACCATCCTAGTCGAACTTGACATTCCCCAAGCACAAGCCCCAAAGGCCTAAACAAATATCAGATAAGCACCTAAGGAACATCTCCTCCGAATTCGGACAATCCACGTGAAGTGATACTAGCAAAACAACTAAGCACTGGAGCACTCATTTGCCTCCCAGAGACAATTAGAACTTATTACAACGATTACCTCTCAGCTTCCTTAACTCCAGTTATTATCGCCATCACTAGGTAGGTACCTAATACCACCCTATTCCTTTAGAGTAGATCGACTCCCCAAAATAATGCTAAACCCAGTAAAGCCCAAAACAAAGTAATCACAAACAAACATACATCCATGACTCAATAAGACCACATTACGACAAATCACACTAAGGCTAGTCGAACCACCAATCGGGTTCGTCACTACTAAAGGTCTATCGACTAACTCAGGTTTGTCAAACAAAACTCGATCAAAAACATCTTAAATAGGAAGCATACCTCGAATAACGACACCTTTTTCCTTCTGCGCTGCAGTTGGGGCATTCGACGAAGAAGGAACAACGTTGATAGCATATGCTTTCACGATCTGCTTCTCCCTAGGAGGTTGTGGACATTCATTCTTGTGATGTCCCGCTTGGCCACAATTAAAGCACTTCCTTTCCCCAGGCTTTTCCCGACAATCTCTGGCATAGTGGCCCTTCTTACCACAGCTAAAGCACTCGCCATCTTTCTTATTTTTCTTATTCTGACCATCCATGGTTTGGTCTTGTTTCCTCTTATTCTGGGAATTATTCTTGCCTCCACTGCCTGCTTGCGGCTTTGGCTCCTCTGCAGATGCAATAGCAACCTCAGTCTTTGGCTTAGGGTAAAGACTCTCTGACCTCAATGCTTTCCCCACAATCGATTCAAACGTCTCATCGATGTGGTTAATAAGCTTTTCCCCCAAGTACTGATCCAAACCTGTTATGAACTTCTCATTCTTCTTCTCAGGAGTATCGATAAGGGATAATCCATACTTCGACAAGGTGTCGAATTCAGCAATATAGTCTGAGACTGCCCTACCATTCTGCTTAAGCTCCAAGAACTTCCTAAACAACTCCGACTTCTGAGCAGCTGGGATAAACTTGTCGCTAAAGCGAGCCTTAAACTGATCCCAAGTAACCTGATCCTCTGGAGTGGCTGCCCTAATAGCATTCCACCAATTCATCGCTCGCCCTTGCAGCTGACGAGACGCTGGCCTTCTCTTCATCGCATCCTCGATACCCAAGTCGACGAAGATACGATCACAGCTATCCAACCAATCCTGAACATCCGTAGCCGACTCCGTTCCGTGGAACGGCTTCCCACCAAGGCTGGTATAATCCTTATTCAGCTTAGCGAAATCGGCCGTAGGCGCCTGCACTATTAAACCACCACCATTACCACCATTGGGAGTTTCCCACTGCATATCCCTAAGCATCTCCCTTATGAGGTCAGTAAACATCGTCCTCATGTCAGCAGCATTCCCATTATTGGCTCCCCTACCGGCACCTCTTGCGTATCAGCTCATCGTTCAATCTGTAAAGAGAAAACGATTAACCATCTCCATAGTGGTGCTAGTGCAGTGCGACTTCATCCTTAACTACACTAATAATATATATATATATATATAGCATTTGAAAACCAAAAATAATCACAAATAAGCGCTCTCATATACGTATACTATCTCTCCCTGATGAATCCCCTAGGTTAACTACACAACCTAGAGCTCTGATACCAAATGTGATGGCCCGCCCCGCACCAGTCGACATTTCCTCCGATAGTGCGTTGTACACATGCTCACTAGCACGGAACGGTCGTTAGAAGAAAGGAAAGAAGATGAAGAATCAACAAGGAACCTGTAGAATGTCTCACAGCGCATATAACAAAATATAATAACAACATACTTGGCATAAAACAGGTGAGACAACGCATAAGCTGAAAACAAACTATCATAGCAGTGGAAAATCCAAATACAACTTAAGTTCCACATCATCATTATTACAACTTTTCAAACTGTCTCTAAAGGTAAAAGCAAGATAAGGGAGGTACACTACTAATGCCCAAGTAGTGACCACCAACGACACAGGGAGAATATATATATATATATATATATATATATATATATATATATATATATATATATATATATATATATATATATATATATATATATATCATACGTGGAAGCCTCCTGCTCGCCTCCGGATCAGCCACTCGTGCATACCCAGCTAATCTGTCTCTAGTCTGCTCGTGAGAGCACCTAGAGTAATAAGAAGAGACATAAAACTCTGGGCCAGACAAAAAGTATGGTATGAGCGATAAGCAACAAAACAGAACAATAACAGGTATAATCCAATCCTACCTGAACCTACAACCAAAGAGTTAGCACTACATACCGTACAATACTCTAAGGTGCCACTAAACAGATGGTGTAAAGAATATGGGGGTAGGGTTGTGCATGTTGCAATGACGGCAAACAAATCAAATATAGCAACCATCCTCATATCTCTCACTCAGTGCGTAAAGCATACGATATCCACTGCCTTGGTCACTATCCATTGGGCCATGACGGAATCCAATCCCGTACAACTATCACTACAAGCCCACTATCCGTTTCTCTGTGGTGAACCAAAGTTATGAACACCGACAACCCCTTTGCACACGTCCCGCAGCAAATCCCAACTCATGAAGTCGACTCGTTGGTTCCCAACTGGATCCTGAGCTCTAACTTCTTATTTGGACTACCTTTGCATCCCGGATTATTGATCTTCTTCTCCAGATTGGTCTTCTTCCTTTACTTTACTTCGGATCGTACTCCCATCGGGTTCGGATCGTCGTCATCACCCCTGGTGGATTGGGTCGGGGCCTTCAAGTCCAATCGCCATACATCGGTTCGGTTCGGAGGTGGCTATGCAGGTCGGGTCGGGGTGGCCTTCCTCCAGCGGTTCGGATCGGAGTCCACACCTCCTGGCTTCATGGAAAACTCCTCTGGTTCGGTCCTTCTTCCCAAACACTCCGGATCGGGTCGGGTCTCTCAAGCCTCTCCATGGTGCATCTGTTCGGATCGGAGTAGCGTCATGCCCACGAGGGCGGATCGGGCCGGGTGTGAGCAGCTCTCGTGGAAGGTGGTTCAGATCGGGATCCTCCCTCCGATCCGATCCGGATCAGCCAGAATCATGCGACTGTTTACGCCATTCGACGACGTTTTCGACCAATCTAACACTTCTAGACAATCACAAATCATATCATACAGTCATAACAACATGTATAATCATTCACAAACACCAAAACAACAATCCTAGCATGTAAAACAGATCAAATATAGCCAAAATCCCATATTTTCCCTTAAGCATGTTTAGGAAAAACTAATAATATGATTAGTAAAACTTAACCAAATTAACCCAAATTTCTAACAGAGGTCTAAAACATCATTTAAGAATTTATAAATATTTTTCCAGAATTTATTAGTGTATAAATTCGCTAATCATCACTAATTACCCTTAATTAACCATAATTAGTGAGGAACTATGCAAATCACTCACCTTAGCCACAAATAAACCTAAGATCTGAAATAAATCTCTGATATGGCGTGAATACCAATGCTAAACAGCAGCTCCAATCTTGATTTGATGAAGATCTCCCTTGATTTGATGTTGCTAAGCTTAATCCTGATTAGAAAGTGATTTGGAGGTGATTTAGAAGTTGAAGGCCATTTTAGGGTTTCTAAGAGGTAAGTGGAGGCTAGAAAACTAAAATGGAATGAAACCCTAACTCTTTTCAGCCTCCTCATAACCCTAATCCCGAAATGGGTTATGGGCTCATTCACTAATCACCCTATTTGGTCCGGTTAAGCAGTTTTTCACCTTCCAAACCTCATTTCAGCCATATCTCCCAAACGGTAAGTCCGTTTTTCACAAGTGACCACTCTACGGAAAGGTAAACCATCATCCGAAGCCAATGGAAGTGGTTTTAGGTCAAAAATCCTTTCCAATCAAAAGTTATGTCTGAAACAAGATCAGCTAAGGGCAAAACAGTCACTTAAAAATCGGTAAAAATCATGAACATGGGAGACGACCCCAATGGTCGTTTCCTAAAGCCACATGGCCAGACGACTTCATATAAGAAAGAAATAAATATTCTACGATCCTCCGATGCGTAGAATGCGGGTTGTTACATATATGACTAGAACTACATGCTAATTTGCAAGTTCACAACTACATGCCTAATTTAAGTTTATGTAGTTGTATGTCAAACCCCTATTTTACGATTCATGTTGAGTATATCTAAATTTGCAAGTTCATAATTAAATGCATATTGTTCTATGCCGGATTCATATGACACACGTGTAGTTAGATCCATATTTTTATGATGTTGGAATATTACATGTTCCTCTTTTTCCCCTTTTGTGTATGATTTAGGCTAAGTAGCGAGCCTAACATTTTACGTTATTTATGCGAACGTCTAACGGGGGTAACGTCGGGGAAAAACATGAAATTACATGTAATTGGCATATTTGACTCATAATCATGTAAATGGTTTATAGCATAAAGTGGTATAATTTTTATTCCTAAAATTATGAACTTGATTTAATGGGAAAGTGGGGCTTGACTTGAGTGACAATAATTTACATATAAACATAAAGAGGTAAATATGTAAATTTAGAAAAGACAAATATGCCTAACACGAGGTTAGATTGAGTTACGGTGTAAGACTGCCCGGAACTGCCCGGCACATCTAGCAACCGTAACAATATATATCTAATGTGAGAGGTTAGTGCATTAAGCCCAAAAGAACCCGAGGTTAGACTGAGTTGCGGTGAAACTGCCCGGACCTGACCGGCACATCCAGTGACTGCAACAATACCTATCCAATGTGAGTGGCTGGTGCTTTATGTCAAGAATGGTAGGGTTAAGTTAATTAAGGCAACACTTAACCAATACAACATGTTAACTAAACTGATTGGTGGGGTTAGGTTAACTTGGACACTTAACCAATTTAACATGTTGATTAGGAAACCCTAGTAACAGGGACCCATTTCAGCTGTAACCCACATAGATGTATCATGGTACCCTGAACTAGGCAGGGTGGGGCAAGATTGCTGGGTTGATTATACGCGGTCAAAACAACGGCGGTTGGTGCATCAGTGTAGGTTTTGATGGAGTACGGACGTGCACGTAATCCGGAGTGGAAAAAGAAGGCACTGGGCATCAGTAGCTATACACTGTGCATCTTGAATCGTGTCGGGTTGTCACCATAGGATTTGATACACCCCATGGTGGAACAACATAGGTATCTACAATCGAGCAGGGCCGTATGACACAAGTAGTAAATGCGTGCGAGTAGGAGCCGATCGATAAAAAGGGATCACTGGGTTTGAACACATGATGATGGTTGAAATATCTAGTAGGTGCAGTGAATATGGATATGAGTGCGATAGTATGATTAGTTTATCTTGCCTTGTTTATCTTGCTTGTCCTATGTTACCTTATTTCTTTGTTATTGTCCTGCGTCCAATTTATTCATGTCATGGTTCTCTTACCAATTTGCATGCTTAATAATCACTGGACTTACAAGACTTATGTCCGACCCATTTTTATTTCGCTCTCTTTCCTTCCGTTTCCCTTCCCCCTCAGGTAGCCAGGGAGGGAATAGCTCAGCTTGATTCGGACCGTTCATCTTTCCAAGCTTGAAGACTCTATGATGTATGGCTTGGAACCTCTTATCTTTGGCTATGGCTTTGGAAACACTACCACTTGGCTATTTATGCAATTTTATTTGTGTTTTATGCTTCTTTATGTTCTAATCAAGATATAGATTTTGATGTAATGATTTGGAAGTTGTTTTGAGACAGTTTGTTGTAATGTTTTTGTTATGAACCACATATGAAATAAATTTAGTTTTTCCGCTGCTTATATATGTCTGTCTTGTAAATTATCTGTGTCTTTTACCTATAATGCTCTGCTAAAGTTAAGGCATTCCCTTTGTGAGTGACCTTAATGGAGGAGGGGTGTTTCATTTGATATCAGAGCAAAGGTTTACCAGGTCAAATAGAAAAATTTGAAAAATGTTTTTCAAAAAGAAGTGTAAAGAAGCAATTTTCAAGAAAAAGTGTTTTATTTAAAAAAAAGGCATAATCCCCCAAAGCCATATGCATTATCTTTCTATCCTTTATTTTGAATCTTTCCTTTTTCGTTTTAGCATGTCCGGGGATCTTAACCTTCCAGAGGGCGTGCCGGTACCTGGCTGGTTCAGAAGGTACCTAGAGGATAAGGCTAATATCGCAGGCCCAACAGACGTTCCTCCTCCCCCAGCTGTAGTGGTTCCTCCTCCTCCTCCGCGTGCAAATGCTTTCTCAAAAATATGTAGGGACTTTCAAGCCATGGGTGGAAAGAACTTCAATGGAAATGAATCCTTCGTGGAAGCAAGAAACTAGCTCAAAGAAACTGAGGATTTGTTTGTTATCTTTGAAGTGAACGATAGGCAGAAGATACAGTTGGCCGTATGGTTGCTTAAAGACGAAGCCACCTATTGGTGGGAAGTTACTAATGCTGAAAGACCAATTGAGAGTTGGATGGATTTTAGAATGAGGTTTGAAATGAATTTCCTCTCACAAGCTGAACGAAGCCTATAGATGGAGAAGTTCTTAGCTCCAAACAGGGAAGTATGTCGGTCAAGGAATACGTTAACCGATTCAACCAGCTGGCTAGGTTCAGATTGGAGTTAGTGAACACTCCACATAAGAAGGCTCTCCGTTTTGTTAAAGGATTGAATGAGCCACTGCACAGCGTAGCTATGTCCCATATACCTATGGGTGCGACTTATGAGAGACTGGTGGACATGGCACTATTACAAGAAGAAGATAAGGTTGGCAAGAAAGAGACAAAGGTGGAAGTACCTCAAGATAAGAAAGTGGAGGGATCACAGAGCATGAAGACAGATTCCAAGAAGGGCGGGAAGAACAACAAACCCCGTGACAAGAGGAATTGTTATTTTTGTGGCATTCCTGGACATCTGGTTAAGGACTGCAGAAAGAAGAAGAGGAAGATGGGTGGTTGTTTCCATTGCGGCGAGACATGACACATGGCTAGGGACTGCCCAAGAAAGCAAGAGCAAGGGAAGAGAGCTGGATCTACTTCTTGAGGGCAGGTTCATGCTCTCATGGCACCTCCGCAAGAACGAGGTAGAAATATTTCTGTTAAGAGTTTAGTTTATCTTTTTGATCATCCTATTCGTACACTCTTTGATTCTGGTGCATCACACTCTTTTATATCTACTGATTTAGTTGAATCTTTGCACCTAGACACCAGTTTAGTAGAGGATCCCATGGTTGTTTCAAATCCAGTTGGGGGCTCAACTTATTTGTCAATGATTTGTTTGGATTTGGAAATTTCTATACTAAGTGTTGGGTTTAGATGTAATGCCTATGTTTTGGGCTTCATGGGCTATGGGTTGATTCTAGGCATGGATTGGCTATCTAGTAACGGTGCCATCCTCGATTATGAAAAGTGAGTGGTTAGACTGATGACTCGCCTCGGTAACACCCTCGAAATTTCTTGTAATCCCATGAACTCTGTTATGCTTAGCTATCTAGAATCTCTTGATGCGTCTGTTGAGAATTTGCAGTCTGTTAGAGTAGTCCATGAATACTCGGATGTCTTTGAAGAGGTGAAGGGGTTACCTCCAACTCGGGAGATAGACTTCCGCATATACCTCGTTGACAATGCAAAACCCGTTGCTTTACCCGTTAGACACATGGCTCCAAGGGAGAGGAAAGAATTCAGCAAGCAAGTTAAAGAGTTGCTTGAGAAGGGGTTTATAAGGCGGAGTATTTCTGAATGGGGTGCTCCAGTAGTATTCGCAACCAAAGCAGATGGTTCGCTTCGCCTATGTGTTGATTATAGGGAGCTAAACAAGCTGACCAAGAAGAATAGGCACCCACTTCCAAAAATAGATGGCTTGTTCAATCAGCTTGTAGGTGCATCAGTTTTCTCCCAACTAGATCTAGCTATCGGGTTTCATCAGCTAAGATTGGCTGAAGACAGTATTGATAAGACCGCGTTCAGAACCCTAAATGGTTTTTTCGAGTTGCTTGTCATGCCTTTTGGCTAGACGAACACACCCGCTTATTTTGTTGACTTAATGAGCAGGGTGTTCAGGGAGTTCCTTAATAAGTTTGTGGTGGTCTTCGTAGATGACATTTTGATTTTCTCAAAGAGTGAGGAAGAGCATGCTCAACATTTAAAAGAAGTCATGGATACTCTTCGAGCACATCAGTTGAAAGACAAATTCTCCAAGTGCCACTTCTGGAGAGAGGAAGTAAGGTTTCTTGGATATGTGGTGCTCAAGGAGGGGTTAGCTATGGACCCCGCAGAAGTAGTTGCGGTGCAAGATTGGAAGGTTCCATGGAATGCGACCGAAGTCCGAAGCTTCCTCGGGCTAGCGGGCTTTTACCGAAAGTTTATCAAAGACTTTGCGGAAATCTAAGCTCCACTTACAAGGTTGACGAAGAAGAACCTAACTTTCAATTGGGATTTGGATTGCGATGTTGCTTTCCAATGATTAAAGAGGGCTCTAATAACAGCCCCAATCACTACAACAAAAAAAGGATTTTATAGCGTTTCAAAAATGCTATTATATCCAAACATAGCGTTTTAGAGAACGCCATATAACGACATGCTATCTTAGACCATCAACTTTTAATAGCACATTCGAAAACGCTATGAAAACAAAAATTCGATAGCGTTTTATCTTTGCAATTAAACAAAAACGCTATATGAAATGTTAGCCACATGCAGCCTATAATAGCGTTTGTCCCATATTTTGATAGCGTTTGTCCCATGTTTTTATAGCGTTTGTCCCATGTTTTGATAGCGTTTTATAAACGCTATAATATTTTATTACTATTTCTATCGTATTTACCAATTGTATACTACTCTTCCGTTGCTTTTCAATACATAAATATCATTCAAACAACGTTCATATGTATCACTATCTATTTCTCAATAGTATACAAACATAACACATTTTCACAAACATGCAAACTACAACATAGTATTTCATTCATATCATTTAAACAACATCCATATATTAAAATTTAATATTTCGTACATAACATTCAGACTACTTCTCATATATCCAAACTTAACTCATACATATTGTTTGATCAACTCTTCCATGTCCATAATACGTCATATATACTTGCATTAACAAATTACTTACAAAGTAGTCGAATGCTTGATTTACTCCTTCTTTGCTTTTGATATTTTCTCCTAAACATAAGCAATTTGGTCCTGTTACAACAAAAATAAACAATATTAGCTTAAAATATTTATACTTGCATATATACATCACATATACAATTCCAACACAAATAAGCAATATTTGCTCCCATAAACATATGCATCTACATTGGTTTCCACTTAACTCAGCACATACGAAATCACAAGTACCCAAAGACTTGCACTTGGACAACCAAAATTCAACAGCACCATAAGGTAAATCAAAAGGCAGATTAATGTAAGAATAAAAAGCAGTATGACTTAATCACAAGGTATTATAAGTTTATGATTTTTAAGTCAAAACCATCGTGATGCAACTTACATCATGTAGCAACTCTTCCTCTGAAGAAAAGGGAGACCACATCGACAATGTGGAGAAGTTAGCAGAAAATTCTTTGATCTTCCAAGCCTCTTCAATACAATCTCTAAATGTTCCATTTCATTATCGGACGTGTAGCTGACCTACTAAACATAGAGAGTGCAGTATTATAGTCAGCTGCTACAAGATTATAAGTCCATATAAAATAGTTAGAGAAATATAAAAAAATTGTTTTTGAAATTTACAATTAGCAGTACTCACATTGCATCTACCTTAGGAAAATATAAGACATGAGTCCAATACTACATGCACCGATAAAAAAAATAAGTTAGTAAAGATGCAATATGAAAAATAAATAGTAAAAAATTATGGTGTGGACTAACCATGACTTTAAAGAGTTGGAAAAAAACCACACCTGAACCAATCTACATTGGACTATAAACAATTCAAAACTGCAGGTACATCAGACTTCCAAAAAAAGATGTATTGAAATTATGAAACTTGAATATAATAATTAAATTCATTGATATAATTGTTTATATCCCCACTGGAAAAATCAAGTAGTCAGAATTCGAGTTTAACCACAAAAAGAAAAAGAAAGGGGGGATCATTTAAACAATCATACTTAGTTGCCTATCATTAAACAGTTCAAAACTGCATGTAAATCAGGATTGCTAAACTAATAGAGATAACCACTAGGTGAGTTCATCAATATCGCTATCTTAGCACCATAGAGAGTAGTCAGGTCTGTTGCTTTGGTGAATATACCAAACTTCTGTTGGGCAAGCACACATGTCGTGCTTCCTCACTAGCAATCTTTTCTATAACATTCCTTCCATGACCTTTATTGACTCATTTTCTCCCCGTTAATCTATTAAAACGATATTGGAACTGGAAAAATTGGAATGAATGGAATAATGGCGATACACAACTAGTAACAAATATTTTACTTCGTTCAAGCACCCTTCCTACTTAGAGAGTAGATCACTGAAAATATATAAAACTTACACTGTTCCAAAGTGAAACAACTATCTAACATAAACAAACAAATGAAGCGTCATTCATTTTACTTGATTATGACTACTTTAAATCCTTGTTATTTAGACAGATATAGCAATGACCTCTTGAGAAAGCTGATTTTATACTTTGAGGTGAGAACCCAGCACACCCTTTCTCATAGTTAGCAAAGCCACTGGCAACAATGCTTTAGAAGTTCAAGTTTTTAGACAAAAGGCTGCACTCTTATCAATCGGCATCTACTGCAAAAAGCAGTATTATTTTACGAAGTTGTAGCTGGTCTATATACATGAGAATTCAAAAAAAAAAAATCTATACAGGATCTTCTTTTTCTTTTCACACGACTAAGAAGGTACCTGCATCATCTTTAATAGAATGATACATAAAAATAATCTGAAACCATATTCTTCTCCAGTGCTAACTCTTCGATTGTTGTTAATTGGTTTACATATTAATTGTTTCCACCAATAAAATACTTTCGAATCTACACAGATTTCCACTTTCAAATCTAACATTAAAATGAATTTGCTTAAATAGTTATTACTGATTGTTTTTTTTTTTTTTTACTATCGCTAAGAGTCCTCTAAATGGTTTCACTTCAATATTTATTTGACATTCAACGGTAACACAAAATTGTTTCACCATGATCAGGTTTTCAATTTACCCCTGGATTAGATCAAAATACAAATACAGGGCAAATTTAAATTAGAGGTAGTAATAAAATGGGATAACTCTTAAATTCTAGATCTATTTACTAGACACTAGCAGAAGCAGAGAATAGATCATAGTCAAACCACAAATCATAATCCAGTATCTTCAATTCTACATCTATTTACTGAACATTACTAAACAATGAAGGATGCAATTTCCTGAAACGAAGAACCCACATAATTAAAGCAATTGTCCTCCAGTCCTAACCAATGAATATTTACCGTATCTCAATGTATTTTACAAAACCTTCATGTTTAGAATTTTATTATTGTAAACAAAGGTCTACTTTGCAAATACATCATTACATGTCAGTTTTACCAGTGGAGTTATGGGAGTAAGAGAGCTTGAGACTGCATGACAAAAGGAAAATTTATTTCATGCAAAAGATTCTGAACGAAACAAACAAAAGATGAGTGGAAAAAAAAACCATAACCATGTGCATTGTGCCCCTGAAATTGATCGCTACAACAAAAAAAAATCCAACAAATTTATGGACTAAACGTATAGAATTGGAAAATTCCAGAACTATAGCTACTATTACATCCTGCCCACTTCCATCTAATACATATCTGCACAATATTAACTGCTGCCTCCTCATTTAAAGTTTTTTTGATTGCCCATGTGTGAATGTATGTTCGACTTAGCTAAGCCTACTAAAAATTAGTAAAATTGACTTTTGAGAGTAGATATGGCGAATGCTTTAATGTGAGATTCACTTTGTATCTAAATTAAATCTATTATACAATTTCTTGCTTGCAATATACCGTTATTGTTATAGGTAAAAAAGGTCCCTAGTCATACTCGACTAAAAGCAAATGTCATCTGATACTTGACAGTAGCCAAATTATTAAAAATAATTAAACCAAGCAAACAGTAACAAAATTCTAGATTCTAACGTCTCACTTCCGTAGCCTGGGTGTAATTCAACCACAGTTCTCCCAGTCAACATACAACGGAGAACCATCATCAGCATTCTCTGTCACAGTCCAAATTTTTTCAAAGTCATAAATATACAGCTTTAGATCATTGGAACAATGCACATGGCTGTTGGCTTTTTCAGAGTTACCTAGCTGAATGATTAATCAGCATGAAACCGAAGACTTCTTGTTTAATTATGAGGACGTATACACAGTAGGATCAACATGAAAATGAAGGCTGTACATATAGTAATTAATAACATTCGAATAAGCAATTGTTATGTACCCCTCTGACAATATATAATTAAATAAACGCTAAGTAATGAATACGTAGAGATATAAAAGAGCCTGCACAAACACTAATTTATTGGCCCCAAATATTGGACCTGCACCTGCTATAAGTTGTAGGTCAGATGGAGACTGGATCAAACTCAAAAGTCAAGAGTGGAAAGAAAGAAAGAAAAGACTTTTAAATCAAATGGTTGATTTAGACCAAATCTTTAATTAGAAAATTGGACAAAGGAATGGTCAAATATCATGCAATATTACAATGCAATATTGATAGTTATTAATAAAAAACGTGTAAATATAGGTAGGCATGCGTGCATGTTAATATAATATGTTCGAAATACATACGAAGCAGGCAGCAGGTTATGCGATTGTTATATATAAGAGATGGATTGATCCCTCTATTTACCAATATCACATTAGCTAGCTAGAAACTACAAAATTTGCTTTCTTGTTCTATTATCCCCCTATATTTACACAAATGTCGGATAGTAAGGACGATATATGCTGTATTTTAAGCACCACCACTACAAAATTTGTTTTTGAGCACTATCGTGATCACCATGAACAACGAACAACAACGACGTTCTCCACCAGAAAGCACAAACTTCACCAAACCACCTTCGCCATTAACCCGAGCACCAACCTCCTCTGTTGCCTCTTCACAAAACTAGCATGTCCTCCGAAAAAGCAGACTATGGATATTCCTCCTGCACCTAATCGTAAACAACCACTGCTCCCTTAGCATGCAACCAAACATTCAACCGGCCGCCATTATAGACTCGCCTCCATCAAATACCAGCACTCTCCTCGAGCAGTAAATACCAATCCCACCACTCAAAACTACAACACCAACTTCTGTCTACAGCCAAATTCAATGAGCCATAATATCCTCCATCACCTCTGATGATATACAACACTAACAACCAACTAACCTACCCTTCCAAATGCGACCGTGTTCCATTATCACATCCAAACTACCTGGCACTCGGTAACAACCAAAACAAGAGTCGTCTACAGACCGGCGACTTGCTACTGCTCCAAATCCACCCAAAACTCCTTCACCTTCACAAACCAGCTTTAGGCTTGGCCTCAGCCTATGCCGATGTCAACCTCAAATAGAAGACAGATCCGAAATCTAAAGTAACATGCAACTCCAGTTATCTCCAGTCTGAACCGACCGACATCATTGCACTGCCGCCGTGACACGCAAACCACCCTCAGCAAAACTACGATCACCAACCATCCCAGTTTCCAACTAACTGCAACCATCCCAATTCAGACACCTAACTAAATATAACCAGTACACAAACCAACCTAAATAACCTGATTGAGTTTTCACTCTGTTTTGATTTAACATTCCATTTGCTTTCAGCAATTTCAATTTCACATTTTCTAGTTTTGAATGGTAGATAGAATCGTATTAGTAAGATTTGTTTTAGGGATTATCAGTATGATTTTGTATTGGACTGGGGTTTAATGAATTTAATATTTTTTGAATTTCCAGGCACTTTTTATGCAAATGTTATTCCTTCCCTTATCTCAAAAAACAAACCCCCAACAACTCCCCCCTTCCTTTTCCAAACCACTACACAACCCCCATCAAACCTCAGCCCATCCAAACTCGCAGCCTGAAACTGAACCAATTATGATTTCCAAACCACAATTGTCTTTGTATTTTTCTCATTCGCATTTCAGTTTCTTTCGTTTAGTTCTTTTTGTTTTTTTTGTTTGTTCGTATTTTAATAATAGGATAAGGATCAGGGTATTTGCATTCTATTGGGTAAAGCTTGATTTTTTGAGCTTCTTGCCGGGCTGTTCTTACTAAATAAGGGAAGTAAACAAAACGAATGTGTTCTACTGGGTATCAAATGAACACCACTCAGTCGTTGATAAAACCAGTTGATAAACAAAAATAACAGCTTCTTGGTACTTATGAAAGATATTTTCTGATGTGGGAAGCTATGTTTTCAACAGATTTAACGAATTAACAAGAAGATATAATCTAACCACTGCTTTACATTGATAAAAGATAAGTTTTAAACATCTCTCTCATGTTTATACCAAATCATATTTAGTCCATAAACAATGAATTCGAATACAATGTTGAATTCACATTCATGGTCAAAATACTATACCTCAGGTTTCCGGAGCATTGGTCAAAGTTATAGATATTTAATAAGTTGATATGTTAAAGTAATACAAATAAATGCTTATTAGTAAAATAGAAACCAAAAGAAGTCAATGTAATCTATGAGGTTTCAGTTGTTGAAGTCTTGAAGATGCCATAGACTCACAAGTGTGGTTCAGGGTGCCTGGCCTACAACCCGTCTGGTACAGTGTTAATTTCGCTTCATTTTTCATATAATATATTTTAAATTATATGGCATTATCCACACTTAGGAATACATCCATATAATCAACAGTATAATAACAAATATATAATCAGCATAATAAAATGAAGTCAACAAATTAAAATTTGTGCCTCTGCTTCTTTAGTATATTATTTGCATCTTTGTCATGATTTACAAATAAGCATATGGATCATAATATAAAAAACTACATTCGTGTTGATTAACTATAACGTTATCCAAATTAAAGCTTTCCAGTAGTCACATTATGTTGATTAATTTGAGATGTGGACCAACTGAAAGAAATAAATCGAAGGTTCTTTTAATAAAAAAGGAATGAACCCAATAAGGTGGAAGCTTCAAAAGCAGAAAGCAAGAAGTATTCAATATTTAGATATCCCCACTGAACTGCTATATGTTCTAATATTAAACAAATGTATAATGCATTTTATAAGTGTAAATATTTTATAGTTCTCGCCGCAAAAATACATATTGTAAACTGCATATTTTTACTGAGATATTTTTGTTAAAATGGAAAATATTGATAATTGAAAGTAACATATACATCATTTGTTTTCCGAATATTGAATATTTGTTCATTTTTCAAAAATGTATATGGATAAAATTCGAATTTTCCAACTATCCATTGAGAACAGGGCCTGAAGGGTTGTTAAAAGATATGTCATAAATACCTGCACGCGCAAGGGAAAAGAGGGCTTTATAAAAAGAAAAAGGAAGAAACATGCACTAATGACACTTTAGCAGGTTTCTGCATAGCTGGAAAAATGAAGAAAACGGCCAGATCACATCGCATGCAGGGTCAGCCCAAAGTTCGGATTGCCCAAGCCCAAACCCGAAAATTCAGCACTATATAAAACATCTCAGCTCGACGATAGAAATTGAAGTTTAGTTCTTGTAAAACATTTCAAACAAAAAACATTTCAACGCAGAATTGAACATTGCTCAATTCCTATACTTTCAATAGCTAACCAATAGCCAAAAAGATGCTCACTTTGTAAAAAACATGGATTTACTTTTTTTACATGCACTATGATTGGGAAGTTGATCAATGTTGTGGACTGGCTTGATTGAAATCTTACTGGGAAAATAAACCTAAATTTGAAAAAAAAACAAGTACAATATTAAAAAAAAAGATTTGTTAAAGAAATTGACATACTGGTTGCAACAGCCCTTGAAACCTCCGGTCCGATTGCACTTCCTATGTTACTTTAGCATTTGTTTAAGAAAATAAACACACTATAAACACCTGAAAGTCAATCCATATGTTACTTTTGCATTTGGTAATTGAATCCAACTCCTCGCGTTAATTTTGCCACATTATACTTCTCATTTTTCCATTACATAGCATTGTTCATTACAAAAAGCATGTAAAGTATACATTATATGTTACTCCATTTTAATGACGTGCGTGGACATATTAAAGTGCATTTTATTGATATTTCTTTGCATATATATATTACTAGTTAAACGTGTCATTAATTTGATTATAATTACATTAACTAAGCAACAAACACAGTCATAAACTGAACATAAACAAGTTCAAATGGGGATTAACAGTAAGGGAGAAGAGTACCTTGCTCTGCCAGTTATGACAGCTGAAATCAAAGCAGCTTTATTTTCTATTGATGATGCAAAGAGCCTGCGTCCAGATGGGTTTTCTTAAAAACTCTATAAATTACATTGGGAAATCCTACGACAAGAATTATATAAAACTGTCAATAATGTACTTAAAAAAAGACTTCCAACTGGCTTGAGTCACAATTTTGTAATTCTAATGCTAAAGAAATACAAGCCGCAAATAGTTGAGACTACTGTCATATTGCCTCAAATATCTTGTATCGACATCAAGGTTCAAATAGCTACAAAAATAGGCTAACGTTGCTGACTGTTACAGGAATATAGTAGAAGCTACATCCATGTTTTAACAGAGTTATCAACCTGAAGACCAAAATTAAAAAAATGCAAGACAATTGTACTGTAGAAAATAAGATAAACGCAAATCAGATATAGTAATAAATTAAATATTTTTATTTGAGAAAGGTGGTACTATTTACAACTATTAATTAAATATGTGAATTGTTCACAATTTAGATCTTAACGGTTTTGGCTGTTTAATTTCACATATTAATTAATACTAATTTCACATATTTAATAGCTTTAGGAATAGTACACAAACACAGTATAAGACCCCAAATTTGAACACACAAAATCATACAAAGTATGCCTTCAAAATCTCAAAAGCAAATACATCTCAAAACTACTCAAGTATGCCTGCAAGAAGTGTAACACCCCACTCCCGCTATGATCACTCACTAAGGGAATGCCATAGCATCGGTGGAGTATTTTAGTGAATATAGAACAGAAAAATTACAACAAGACAGATATAAATAGTACTTGAAATTTTAAAACATCATCTCATAACAGCGGAAGTAAAACATGTCTGGTTACATCATAAAACCACAATAAAGGTCAAGTACAATATCCATCAAAATAAAGAAGTACATAATCCCACTCTCATACAATAGCCAAACAAAAGAAAAGATAACTGGATAACTGGAGCTTTACATCTATCCAAGCTCCTAAAGACTGGAACAGCAATCCGATCAAGCTCCACTACTGCTAGGATCCACCGTAGGACCTGAGGGTTGGGAAAAAGATAAAAACAACAGGGTCAGACATAAGTCTGAGCGAGTCCTATAACTTTAACAATACAATCGTTAAAGTAACCAGAGAAGACATAAACTGATATACGGTAACATATAGGGATGAATGGCTACCCTAAGCAGTCAACTAAACGAAGATAAAGGATAAAGACGCATCTACCCTCCCTAAGGTAAATTACTAAACTGCACCACACCAGTCGTTCCTAACTTAAAGGTTGATCCCACCCAAGGACTTATAAAATTTACTAATTAGTACCTGCGTACCCCTAGGTGACCAAGTAGGCGCCACGGGGCCCTACAATCCACTAGGTGTACACACTACTTCCCATTCGATCGGCTCCCTAACGTAGATACCCGTGCTGGCCCCACCGTGGGATGTATCATTCCCCAATGTGGCAACCTGATGAAACTAAAGGTGCACGGCTTATATCTACTCGATGCAACAACGGCTTACCTACCAGCCCGGGCCCACTCACGCATATGAAGCCCGTTGGACTTGCGTTGCCACCGCTAACCCGTTTGCCTCTTACAGTCAAGCCCAGTATGCGTGTCCCGTCCTCGACATGGGTCGAGCCCACAAAGATACGTATGGGTTACTGGTTGAAATGGGCCTCCACAAGCTACCCACCTAAGCTTGTCCCTTTTTCTAGTATATCCCACTTAACCCTTTAATCATGTTTTAATTACATGTTCTATTTTGGTTAAGTATTCTAATCGTATTTTCTATTGCCACCCAAGGCAACCACTAGATTTTCTCATGCCACCCGAGGCACCCACTTAACCCCTCATGTCCCTCTACATGCTAATGTGGTTAAGTGTTTCTTAATTAATTAATTAAGAACGTAACCTTTGTAAAGACCTCTCACATTAGACTGTCTTTTATGACCGCTGGTTAAGCCGGTTGGGTCCGGGCAGCCTTATGTCATAACAGAGTCTAACCTCGTGTCTTTACATTAATTACGTATTTAGTTTGTGCCTAAGACCTCTCACATTGGGCTAACATTTGTAGCAACTGGTTAAGCCGGTTGGGTCCGGGCAGTTTTACGCTACAACTGAGTCCAACCTCGTGTCTTAGTCAATTAATTACACCTAATTAATCACCCTCATAATTTTATATTAATTATCCCTAATTAATCAAGTTTTCTTAACATGGGTAGACCTAACTTAATAGGTAAATTCCCATGGGGTAGACCTAACTCAATAGGTAAATTCCCAACACATAGTATGGGTACACCTAACCAAATAGGCAAATTCCCATACTATGTTTATTTATTTTGTGTTATGCATAATTATATTAATTTCACACAATCTTATTAACTTATGCATTTAATTACCCCATCGTTTCCACGTAATTTCGTTCATGATATAACACATATAAAAGGTGTCAACTTGCATATGAATGAACATGTTTCAAAGGTGCCATCTTGCATATTAACAAACACATAACTTGCATATGAACTTGCATAACATGTCACATAACTTGCATATAATATGTCACATAACTTACATATTCATTTTGCATAACAAACTTGCATATTAGCTTATAGACTTGCATAATGTGTCATCATGAACTTGCATATTAATAAACATGTAACTTGCATATTTACATACATGTAACTCGCATATTAACAAACATGTAACTTGCATATTTACATACATGTAACTTGCATATTAACAAACATGTAACTTGCATATTAACAAACATGTAACTTGCATATTTACATACATGTAACTTGCATATTAACAAACATGTAACTTGCATATTAACAAACATGTAACTTGCATAGCATATTACCATGAACTTGCATAACATGCATATGATTACATAGCCCACAACTTGCATATTTAGCATCATGCAAACATAACATACATCATATTAAACTTGCATAAGCTTACATACTCAACATGCATAAACATAAGATTAATGCTAACATCATATCATATGATTCAAAGCTCATTAACCCACATACAAAACCATAAATCTCATCACATCTCATCTAATTAGTTTACCAAAAGATCATCAAAGTGATAGAAACTCACAACTAGCAACTTTGAACACCAAATGAAGAAGATTAAGATGCTAAGAAGGGATTAGAAGTTGATTAGAGAGTGATTAGTATGCAACCCTCTTCATAAAATTAGTGGAGGCCATGAGAGCTAGCATTTTGCCATAGTTTAGTCACTAGGTTTAATTATGAATGAATTAGGGTAGGTTAGGGTCTTATTTATAGATTAGGCAAGTGTTTTAGGCCATAGGATTAACCCTAGATTCAATCCAAGCCATCAAAGCATGTCTTGGGGAAGAAGTCAAGTGTAGGAACCATCTAGGGCCTTTAGATTAAAGATGGACCATGAGAACCATTCAAATGCAAAATCTGCACTTGAGCGAATCGGCCCACGGGTTGACAGCCAAACACCCTGGATTAACCCCTAGTCGACCCAGCTGGCTCGGGTCGACTTCAAAAATCGGCCGGTTCGGTTATTCCCCTCTCCCAATTCGCTGTTTTGAGCATTTTTGCATATTTATTTATTAAATTTTCAATTATATATATATATATATATATCAATATATATATATATATATCTACACAACCCATTTCACTTAATTAAGTATACTTTAATTTGGGAATTTTCGTGAAACTTCGCGAGGCCATATCTTGGTCATACGGACTCCGATTTTCGAAAACTCGGACTCTATTTCGCGTATTTTTCCGAGACGAACACAATGGCATAGCCCGTTTCCCTTGATTCCCATTTTAGAATTAAATTCTGCCTCGATTTATGTTATTACAGGTTATTGAAAATACGGGTTGTTACATTCTCCCCTCCTTAAAGGATTTCGTCCCCGAAATCTTCAAGTTAGGAAGAACGTATCCTACCATCCAATCATCCATCTACTCAAAGCATCATCCACGAGCAATCATTGTCCTTACAAGATTCTAAATGCTGGATGGATATATGCAAAAGTGTGTGTATATGTACTTACCTAATGCGAAAATCAGGCGGTTACTGATACAGTAAACCTCCTTAATGCAAACCATGATAGTGCCATGCATCCAATATGTATGCGAAACCCTATTGACACATACAAATTTCTACATGCGTGCACAACCATACACAAAAATGCATCATCCATATGATAACACAGCCATGATACATCCATCAATCTAACTACCACATCCATTTATGCAATATGCAACATGAAGTGACTGAGCCGATCTAGTGCCTAATGTGTGTGTATATGCATCCACGAGCAACCACTAGCAAACAATTGCATCCATATGCATCCATCAACCATAACATGTTTCAAACACATGTCTCAACCATAGGTTTTACCCTATCTAAAGGTCATAGGTATTAGCGAGAGGATATACTAAAGATAAGATAAGTACTAGACAAGCAATAAAGGAGAAGTTAAAAGACATACTCTCAAAAAGAAATGGATACAAAGAACGCATCTTTGCTTCCGTCTCCCAAGTAGCATTGCTTTCGTCATCTCCCCATTGCACTTTAACTAGCTGAACTTCTCTGTTCCTCAACTTCCTAGTTTCTGACCCAAGGATGCGAGTAGGAGCTCGTCGAATCGTCGCATCACGCTCTACCTCTACATCTCTAAGCAAGCTCGGCTCTACCACCTCCGCGGTCTCATGTAAGCACTTCCTCAAATGTGATACATGGAATACATCATGAACACCACTAAGTCTGTCGGGCAACTCCACCCTATATGCCATCCGTCCAATCCTTTCCTTAATAGGAAACGGCCCAACAAATCTCGGTGCTAACTTCCCTACGGACCCAAAGCGAACAACATTTCTCAATGGAGATACTTTGACAAAAACCATGTCCCCAACCTCAAACTCAAGATCCGTCCTTCTCCGATCCGCATAAGATTTCTGTCTATCTTGCGCTGCTTTCATCCTTTTTCGAATTAAATCAATCTTCTCTGAAGTCTCTCTAACCATATCCGGCCCAAGCAAGATCCTATCCGTAGATTCCCACCAACATGTAGGAGATCGACAAGGCCTTCCATAAAGAGCTTCGAAAGGAGCCATACCAATACTGGACTGAAAGCTGTTATTATATGCGAACTCCACCAAAGGAAGATGTTCTTCCCATGTACCTCCAAAATCCAAGATACAAAGCCTCAAAAGATCTTCTAAGATACGGTTCACCCTCTCGGTCTGACCGTCCGTCTGAGGATGATATGCGGTGCTCAAACACAACTGAGTCCCTACCGCCTCTTGCAAACTTCTCCAAAACTCACTAGTGAAAATAGGATCTCGATCACTCACAATGCTGGATGGTACGCCATGCAATCTAACAATCTCTCTAACATAGACTGAAGCAAGCCATGGAGCGGTCCTCTTACTCTTTACGGGTATAAAATGGGCACTCTTTGTAAGTCTGTCTACCACAACCCAAATTCCCGTATTGCCCTTCCTCGATCTCGGTAACCCGTCGATGAAATCCATCGAGACACTATCCCACTTCCACTGTGGAACTTCCAATGGGTGTAGCAACCCACCGGGTTTCCTTTGCTCCACTTTAACTTGTTGGCACACTAAGCATCTAGCCACATACTCGGCCACATCTTTCTTCATACCGGCCCAAAAGAAAACTCTCTTCATGTCTTGGTACATTTTGTCTCCACCGGGATGAATAGTCATTCTTGAACGATGTGCATCATCCAAAATAGCCTTCTTCAAACCCTCATCTTGCGGTACACAAAGTCTACCGTCTCTATGCAACCATCCCTTATCATCTATGGTGTATCTACCCAAATGGCTGGACGACTCCCCTCTTATAAGCTTCTCTACCAACACAACCAACTGTGGGTCGTCTCGCTGAGCCTCGCCAATCCGTCTCAAAAGAGTAGGTCTAACCTCCAAGGATGCCAACAAACCAGGTACAAAATCAACAGAAGGTCTGAAGTCAAACAAAGAAAGAAACTCCAAGCTTCGTCGTTCCACGAACAATGGACTCAAAGATAGCCTTTTTCTACTTAAGGCGTCTGCCACCACGTTACCCTTACCAGGGGTATACGCTATCTCGAAATCATAGGATGCTAAGAACTCCATCCACCTTTGCTGTCTTAAGTTTAAATTCTTCTGAGAGAATAAGTACTTCAATGATTTATGGTCGGTGAACAACTCGAATCTCTCACCAAGAAGATAATGGCGCCAAGACTTAAGTGCGAAAACAATCGCGGCCAACTCTAGATCATGGGTAGGGTAATTCTTCTCATGCACTCTCAATTGTCTCCCTCCATAGGCTATTACCCTTCCCTCCTGCATCAAGACTGCGCCTAATCCTGTTCCACAAGCATCGGTATAAACAACAAACGGCTTACTCCCATCTGGAAGCACTAAAACTGGAGCGGTGGTCAAAGCTCTCTTTAACCGTCGGAAAGCATCATCACAATCTACATCCCATGAGAAAACCAGATTCTTCTTCGTCAAGCGGGTTAATGGGGCTGATATCTTCGCGAAGTCTTTGATGAACTTCCTATAATATCCTGCCAACCCCAAGAAACTTCTTACCTCGGTAGCATTTCTAGGAACTTTCCAATCCTGGATAGATACTATCTTTGCGGGATCCACAGCTATCCCTTCCTTAGAGACCACATGCCCTAAGAATCGCACTTCTCTTCTCCAAAAATGGCATTTAGAGAATTTAGCTTTAAGACTATGCGCTCGAAGAGTCTCCAATACTTCCTTGAGATGTAAGGCATGCTCTTCTTCATTCTTGGAAAAGACCAAGATGTCATCCACAAAAACTACTACAAACTTATTCAGATACTCTCTGAACACTCTACTCATGAGATCAACAAAGTATGCGGGGGCGTTTGTCAACCCAAATGGCATCACTAGCCACTCATAAAAACCATCCGGAGTCCGGAAAGCAGTCTTCTCTATACTGTCCTCCGCCACTCTTAACTGATGAAACCCTGTAGCTAAGTCCATCTGCGAAAATACTGACGCGCCAACCAACTGATCAAAGAGATCATCTATCCTCGGTAATGGGTGTCTATTCTTCTTCGTGAGCTTATTAAGTTCCCTATAATCCACACAAAGTCTGAGGGACCCATCCGCCTTCGGGGCAAACACTACTGGAGCTCCCCACTCTGATATACTTCGCCTTATGAACCCCTTCTCAAGCAACTCCCCTACTTGCTTATGAAGTTCTCTTCTCTCACGAGGAGCCATGTGGCGTACTGGCAAAGACACTGGTTTGGCATTATCCACCAAATAAATTCGGAAATCTATCTCCCGCTTCGGAGGCAAACCCTTTACTTCTTCAAACACATCCGGATATTCCCGGACTACTCTGACAGAACACAAACTTTCGACCGAAGCATCGAGCGATTCAAGATAACTTAGCAAAACAGATTCCATGGGATTGCAAGAGATCTCGAGAGTGTTACCCAAGCGGGTCATGAGCCTGACAACTCTCCTTTCGCAATCAAGAACGGCACCATTACTGGATAACCAGTCCATGCCCAAGATCAACCCATAGCCCGTGAAGCCCAATACAAAAGCATCACATCTAAACTCAACGCTAAGTATAGAAATCTTCAAACCCAAACATATCATAGACAGATATATGGAGCCCCCAATTGGGTTTGAGACAACCAAGGGATCATCAACTAGACT
The DNA here is from genome assembly GCA_030737875.1 of Allium sativum. Classification (NCBI taxonomy): domain Eukaryota; kingdom Viridiplantae; phylum Streptophyta; class Magnoliopsida; order Asparagales; family Amaryllidaceae; genus Allium; species Allium sativum. Next base: position 747,805,559 of record CM060912.1, read on the forward strand.
GGTGTCTAAGTGCAGTGACTCAACTAACGATGATGAGATAAAAGAATGCGATGCGCCAGAGTCAAACAAAGTACGAACTGGATGATCAAACAGAAAAACCAGACTTTCAACGGAAATAGTTCTACCTCTCTGCTGAATCGGTGGAACTGAGAGAACCTGAACTTGCCCCCCTGACTGAGGTGGTGCTATAAGAGCTTGCACCTGGCCTCCTGAGGTAGACCCCGTCTTCTGCCCCTTCTTTGGGCAGTTTTTCACAAGATGCCCTGCTTCACCACAATGAAAGCAACCGGTCTTCTTCTTTTTGCGACAATCCTTACTGAGGTGTCCTGGTGTTCCACAATTGAAGCACTTCTTCTTCGTCTTCTTTTTGTCACCATTGCCTTTTCCGCCCTTGCCTTGTTGTTGCTGTTGCGGTTTCTTCTGATCCCCCTTTTTCTCTGGTGCCTTAGAATTCTTATCATCCTCATGCATAAGTGCCATGTAGACAAGCTTCTCAAAAGTGGCCCCCATAGGAATGTGAGTCATAGCTATTCCTTGCAATGGTTCGTTCAAGCCTCTAACGAACCTCAAAGCCTTCTTCTCCGGTGTATTCACCAACTCTATGCCAAACCTTGCTAATTGATTGAATTTGTTGACATATTCTTTCACCGTGAGATTCCCTTGCTTCAAATTCAAGAACTTCTCCATAAACAGATTCTCTTCCGCCCTTGAGAGAAACTTAGCCCCAAACCTTTGCTTAAAATCTGCCCAAGAGTCAACAGGGCGTTCTCCATTAGTGACCTCCCACCAGAATGAGGCCTCTCCCTTCATTAACCAAGCCGCCAACTTGACTTTCTTTCCCTCTTCCACTTCAAAGATATCTAGCAACTCTTCCACTTCCTTAATCCAATCTCTAGCCTCTACGAAAGTCTCTGAACCAAGAAAAGGTTTTCCTCCTATAGCCTTGAACTCCTTGCAAACCTTAGCAAAATTATCCACTCTAGGCTGAGGAGGAGGAGCGGTTGTCTCTGGTGTAGTAGCATTGGCCGGACCCGCAGCCGCGGCCCTAGCCTCTTGCAACCTCCTATACCATAGTGGTATAACTAAACCCTCCGGGATGTTAAGATCTTCAGCCATGCTGAAACGAAAGAGGAAAGATTCAAAAAGGAGATTCCGAAAGATAAAGATATGGCTATTGGGGATTATGCTTTTCTTTTTCAAAAACTTTTTCTCTTAGAAGACATGCTTTTAAAAATACTTTCTTCGAAAATACTCTTAGAAAGTAGTTTTTCTCAAAAATTTTATCTGTTCTGGTAACCTTAAGCTCTGATACCACGTGTAACACCCCACTCCCGCTATGATCACTCACTAAGGGAATGCCATAGCATCGGTGGAGTATTTTAGTGAATATAGAACAGAAAAATTACAACAAGACAGATATAAATAGTACTTGAAATTTTAAAACATCATCTCATAACAGCGGAAGTAAAACATGTCTGGTTACATCATAAAACCACAATAAAGGTCAAGTACAATATCCATCAAAATAAAGAAGTACATAATCCCACTCTCATACAATAGCCAAACAAAAGAAAAGATAACTGGATAACTGGAGCTTTACATCTATCCAAGCTCCTAAAGACTGGAACAGCAATCCGATCAAGCTCCACTACTGCTAGGATCCACCGTAGGACCTGAGGGTTGGGAAAAAGATAAAAACAACAGGGTCAGACATAAGTCTGAGCGAGTCCTATAACTTTAACAATACAATCGTTAAAGTAACCAGAGAAGACATAAACTGATATACGGTAACATATAGGGATGAATGGCTACCCTAAGCAGTCAACTAAACGAAGATAAAGGATAAAGACGCATCTACCCTCCCTAAGGTAAATTACTAAACTGCACCACACCAGTCGTTCCTAACTTAAAGGTTGATCCCACCCAAGGACTTATAAAATTTACTAATTAGTACCTGCGTACCCCTAGGTGACCAAGTAGGCGCCACGGGGCCCTACAATCCACTAGGTGTACACACTACTTCCCATTCGATCGGCTCCCTAACGTAGATACCCGTGCTGGCCCCACCGTGGGATGTATCATTCCCCAATGTGGCAACCTGATGAAACTAAAGGTGCACGGCTTATATCTACTCGATGCAACAACGGCTTACCTACCAGCCCGGGCCCACTCACGCATATGAAGCCCGTTGGACTTGCGTTGCCACCGCTAACCCGTTTGCCTCTTACAGTCAAGCCCAGTATGCGTGTCCCGTCCTCGACATGGGTCGAGCCCACAAAGATACGTATGGGTTACTGGTTGAAATGGGCCTCCACAAGCTACCCACCTAAGCTTGTCCCTTTTTCTAGTATATCCCACTTAACCCTTTAATCATGTTTTAATTACATGTTCTATTTTGGTTAAGTATTCTAATCGTATTTTCTATTGCCACCCAAGGCAACCACTAGATTTTCTCATGCCACCCGAGGCACCCACTTAACCCCTCATGTCCCTCTACATGCTAATGTGGTTAAGTGTTTCTTAATTAATTAATTAAGAACGTAACCTTTGTAAAGACCTCTCACATTAGACTGTCTTTTATGACCGCTGGTTAAGCCGGTTGGGTCCGGGCAGCCTTATGTCATAACAGAGTCTAACCTCGTGTCTTTACATTAATTACGTATTTAGTTTGTGCCTAAGACCTCTCACATTGGGCTAACATTTGTAGCAACTGGTTAAGCCGGTTGGGTCCGGGCAGTTTTACGCTACAACTGAGTCCAACCTCGTGTCTTAGTCAATTAATTACACCTAATTAATCACCCTCATAATTTTATATTAATTATCCCTAATTAATCAAGTTTTCTTAACATGGGTAGACCTAACTTAATAGGTAAATTCCCATGGGGTAGACCTAACTCAATAGGTAAATTCCCAACACATAGTATGGGTACACCTAACCAAATAGGCAAATTCCCATACTATGTTTATTTATTTTGTGTTATGCATAATTATATTAATTTCACACAATCTTATTAACTTATGCATTTAATTACCCCATCGTTTCCACGTAATTTCGTTCATGATATAACACATATAAAAGGTGTCAACTTGCATATGAATGAACATGTTTCAAAGGTGCCATCTTGCATATTAACAAACACATAACTTGCATATGAACTTGCATAACATGTCACATAACTTGCATATAATATGTCACATAACTTACATATTCATTTTGCATAACAAACTTGCATATTAGCTTATAGACTTGCATAATGTGTCATCATGAACTTGCATATTAATAAACATGTAACTTGCATATTTACATACATGTAACTCGCATATTAACAAACATGTAACTTGCATATTTACATACATGTAACTTGCATATTAACAAACATGTAACTTGCATATTAACAAACATGTAACTTGCATATTTACATACATGTAACTTGCATATTAACAAACATGTAACTTGCATATTAACAAACATGTAACTTGCATAGCATATTACCATGAACTTGCATAACATGCATATGATTACATAGCCCACAACTTGCATATTTAGCATCATGCAAACATAACATACATCATATTAAACTTGCATAAGCTTACATACTCAACATGCATAAACATAAGATTAATGCTAACATCATATCATATGATTCAAAGCTCATTAACCCACATACAAAACCATAAATCTCATCACATCTCATCTAATTAGTTTACCAAAAGATCATCAAAGTGATAGAAACTCACAACTAGCAACTTTGAACACCAAATGAAGAAGATTAAGATGCTAAGAAGGGATTAGAAGTTGATTAGAGAGTGATTAGTATGCAACCCTCTTCATAAAATTAGTGGAGGCCATGAGAGCTAGCATTTTGCCATAGTTTAGTCACTAGGTTTAATTATGAATGAATTAGGGTAGGTTAGGGTCTTATTTATAGATTAGGCAAGTGTTTTAGGCCATAGGATTAACCCTAGATTCAATCCAAGCCATCAAAGCATGTCTTGGGGAAGAAGTCAAGTGTAGGAACCATCTAGGGCCTTTAGATTAAAGATGGACCATGAGAACCATTCAAATGCAAAATCTGCACTTGAGCGAATCGGCCCACGGGTTGACAGCCAAACACCCTGGATTAACCCCTAGTCGACCCAGCTGGCTCGGGTCGACTTCAAAAATCGGCCGGTTCGGTTATTCCCCTCTCCCAATTCGCTGTTTTGAGCATTTTTGCATATTTATTTATTAAATTTTCAATTATATATATATATATATATCAATATATATATATATATATCTACACAACCCATTTCACTTAATTAAGTATACTTTAATTTGGGAATTTTCGTGAAACTTCGCGAGGCCATATCTTGGTCATACGGACTCCGATTTTCGAAAACTCGGACTCTATTTCGCGTATTTTTCCAGACGAACACAATGGCATAGCCCGTTTCCCTTGATTCCCATTTTAGAATTAAATTCTGCCTCGATTTATGTTATTACAGGTTATTGAAAATACGGGTTGTTACAAGAAGCATAATACATCTCAGACTATTTACATAGCATTTCATGATTTAAAAGGTTTGGCACAAAGCAGAAGAGTTTATAATTGAAAGATCTGATTTACAAGGACCAATACCAAACTAATTGAACACCGACTATAAGTACATTTTAAAATCAACAAATACATTAACTTCATACCAATTTCGGTCAGATAATTCAAATGACAAACAAATTAAGAATCATAAGAACAAGCTGTAAAAAAAACTCATAACAGAGATTTTAGTACCTCTCATTCCCGTTTAAAATAGAAAGATGCGGTATACGCTTTTGATGATAGAGGAGATTCAACAATTTATGATTTCTTGGTTTAGGGATTTTGTAATTTAACGTTGAAATTAGGGATCGATAGCTTCTGGAGGATATGGAGTGAAAGGCGATTTTCATTTGGGGATTTCCATTTTCTGTATAAAGGGCAGAAGCGTTTTCACGAAAAGGGTTTAGTTCCCACGAAAATAAATTGCTTTCCGCCTTTTTTTTCATCCACTTTGAATAGCGTTGAATAATAATCGAAGAAGAATCTGTTTTGTTGAATAGCGTTTGAAACCTGCATGCCAGAGCGTTTAAAAATACCAGAAACGAAACACTATTTGATTTTGCTATCAAACCTCCTTTTTGTTGTAGTGAATTCTGATATTGTCGGATGGGAGCAAGATGTTTACCGTATACACGGATGCATGTGCTACAGGACTAGGTGTTGTCTTGATGCAAGAAGGGAAGGTAATAGCCTATGGAGACAGACAGTTAAAAGTACATGAGAAAAACTACCCAACCCACGATCTAGAGTGGGCTGCCATCCTCTTTGCGCTTAAGTCTTAGCGCCATTATCTCCTAGGTGAGAAGTTTGAATTGTATACTGACCATAAAATGTTGAAGTACCTTTTCTCGTAGAAAGATCTTAACTTGAGGCAACAAAGATGGATGGAGTCCTTAGCATCCTATGATTTCGATATTTCCTATACCCCTGGCAAGGGCAATGTAGTAGCAGACGACTTAAGTAGAAAGAAGCTAACCTTAAGCCCTCTCTTTGTAGAAAGGCAGAGCTTGGAGTACATAGCCAACTTTGACTTTAGACCCTCTGTCGATCATGTGACTGGTTTGTTAGCATCGCTAGAGGTGCGGCCTACTCTTTTGGACTCAATAGAAACCGCGCAACGTGAAGACCCTCAACTAGTTGATGTGATGGATAAGCTAATTAGGGGTGAGACTTCTAGTCACCGCAATAGATACTCCATCGATGATAAGGGTTGGTTGAGGCAGGATGAAAGACTATGCGTCCCACAAGCAAGGGATTTGGTGAAGAAGGTTCTCAAAGAGGCACACCATTCCAAGTTGACCATACACCCAGGTGGAGACAAGATGTATAAAGACATAAAAAGGGTTTTCTTTTGGAATGGCATGAAGAGGGATGTAGCTGAATTCGTCTCTAAGTGCTTAATATGCCAGAAATCAAGGTGGAGCAAAAGAAGCCTGGTGGTTTGCTTCATCCTCTAGAGGTCCCACAGTGGAAATGGGATAGCATTTCAATGGACCTTATTGATGGGCTGCCTGGGTCAAGAAGGGGCAATACCAGTATTTGGGTAATAGTGGACAGGCTCACAAAAAGCGCTCACTTTATACCCGTTAAAAGTAGAAGGACTGCCTCGTCCTTAGCATTCGTTTATCTTAAAGAGATAGTTCGACTCCATGGGATACCCTCCAACATTGTGAGTGACCGAGATCCTATCTTTACGAGCGAGTTTTGGAGGATCTTGCAAGAGGCTGTAGGCATACAGCTATGCTTAAGCATGGCCTGTCACCCCCAAACCGATGATCAGACGGAAAGGGTGAACAGAGTATTAGAGGACCTCTTGAGATTATGCATTCTTGACTTTGGAGGGACATGGGAGGATCATCTTCCTTTGGTGGAGTTTTCCTACAACAATAGCTACCAAGCCACCATAGGCATGGCACCCTTCGAAGCTTTATATGGGAGACCATGCCGATCACCAACTTGTTGGTGGGAGTCTACAGACAAGCTCGTGCTTGGCCCAGACATGATTAGAGAAACCTAAGAAAATGTGGACTTGATACGAAGAAGAATGAAGACTTCCCAAGATAGACAGAAGTCCTACGCAGATAAAAGAAGGACCGACCTTGAGTTTGAGGTTGGACACAGGGTTTTCCTTAAAGTATCTCCTTTGAGGAATGTCGTTCGCTTTGGATCCGCAGGAAAGTTGGCACCAAGATTTGTTGGTCTGTTTCCTATCATTGAGAAGATTGGAAAGATGGCTTACAGAGTAGAGCTGCCCAAAAGATTGGTTGGAGTTCATAATGTCTTTCATGTTTCTCACCTACAAAAGTGCTTACATGAGTCTATGGAAGTAGTGGAACCAAGCATATTAGAGGAAGTAGAATTAGAACGAGAGGCGACTATGAGAAGAGTTCCAACTCGTACCTTGGGTACAGAAGTCAAAAAGCCACGCAATCGCGAAGTCCAACTTATTAAAGTTCAATGGAGTGACGCTGAGGAAGACGCAACTTAGGAGACTGAGGCCAAGATATGCGTAGCCTAACCTTTTCTTTTTGAGGGTACATCTTTGATCTCTTTTTCCTTAAGTTTATTCATGCTCATATCTATCTTTTTTAAGTATTTCCTCATGCTATTATTGATCCTTAGGTAGAAACCAATGGATGTAAACATGTATTTGAAACATGTTCTGATTGATGGTTGCAAGTGATTGCTAGCGGTTGCTCGTGGATGCATATACACACACATTAGGTGTTAGATCGGCTCAGTCACTTTCATATTGCATATGCATATATATATATATATACTTGTATTGAAACTTGATGTGTTATCATGTGGATGTTGCATTTGTATGAATGATTGTGCACTTGTGTAGAAAGTATGATTAGGAATGATTGCATACATAATGGACTCATGGCACCGACATGACTTACATTAAGGAGGTCAACTGAATCAGTAGAACGCCTGATTTTGCATTAGATAAGGACATGTACACACACTCTGCATATGACCATGAAGCATTGGAAGTCTTTTTAAGGACAATGGACGCCTGTGTTTGATGAATGATTAGATGGACGATTGGATGGTAGGATATACGTTCTTTTTGACTTGAAGATTTCGGGGACGAAATCCTTTAAGGAGGGGAGAATGTAACACCCTGTATTTTCAATAAACATTAAAGTAATGAATTAAAGAATAATTAATTAAAATGTGAGAATTAAGGGAAACGGGTTACGCCATTGCGTTCGTTTTGGAATTCTACTTGAGATAGAGTCCGAGTTTGCGTAAATCGGACTCCGTGTGAAGGAGTTATGACCTTCAGAAGATTCAAGAATTTAAATAATAAAACCAGCCCAAAATTCAAATTCAAGTTTCAAAATTCAAAAACCCCGAAGCAGGCTGGACGGGAAATTTCCTGCCCAGAAATCAGGTCGACCAGGGGGTCGACCTGAGTCACATAGGTCGACCAGGGGTTCGACCTAGGGGTCGACCTCCCCCTCGAGCCAATCTGAAACATGACGTATTTCTTTGAGTGACGATTTTCTGAGTCATTAGGGCTTGTGTGCCAAGTTCTGGTTAGTTCTCTTAGGTTTGAATGGCTTTGATTGGCCCTAGGTTGATCTAACGGCTCCTATTAAATCAAACTTCTATATAAGCAACCTAAATCTAAACCCTAAGCCACATAAAAATATTCCTAGAACCGTCATGCTGCCAATACTCAACCTAGAGTAGTCGCCATTCTCCTTCAACTAGAAAGCAAGTTAGAAACTACGAATCAAATCTAATTCAACTAAGAGAATTCAACGTCTACAACAAAGGAGAGCTATTCAGTTTTAGAATACAGATCCCAGAACATAAGAATAGTCTCCTTTTTGTAAGTCCAGTTCTCATTTAGACCTAAATGATATTAGAATCGAGACTAAAATAACTGGATGTAGAACAACACCTAATGTAAATTTATGCCTATCCTTTTTGTTAAAACTGAATTGATTAAGACTATGACTCTTATCATGTTAAGTTTGTGATCATGTTGTATGTAATTTGATGATAAAACTACCATGTTAAATGCTTGGCAATAAACCTATATGTTGTATAATTTGCCGATGACATATCATGTTGTATAATTTGGAGATGACATATCATGTTGTATAATTTGGCGATGACATATCATGTTGTATAATTTGGCGATGACATATCATGTTGTATAATTTGATGATGACACTTATATGTTGTATGTCAATTTGGGAATTTTGCTATGTTTATGCAAGTTCAACCATGTTCACATATATGACTAGAACTACATGCTAATTTGCAAGTTCACAACTACATGCCTAATTTAAGTTTACGTAGTTCTATGTAAAACCCCTATTTTATGATTCATGTAGAGTAGGTCTAAATTTTCAAGTTCATAATTAAATGTATATTGTTCTATGCCGGATTCATATGACACACGTGTAGTTAGATCCATATTTTTATGATGTTGGAATATTACATGTTCCTCTTTTTACCCTTTTGTGTATGAGTTAGGCTATGTAGGGAGCCTAACATTTTATGTGATTTATGCAAACGTTTAACGGGGGTAACGTTGGGGAAAAATATGAAATTACATGTAATTGGCATATTTGACTCATAATCATGTAAATGGTTTATGGCATAAAGTGGTATAATTTTTATACCTAAAATTATGAACTTGATTTAAAGGGAAAGTGGGGCTTGACTTGAATGACAATAATATACATATAAACATAAAGAGGTAAATATGTAAATTTAGAAAAGACAAATATGCCTAACCCGAGGTTAGATTGAGTTACGGTGTAAAAGTGCCCGGAATCGCCCGGCACATCCAGCAACCGTAACAATATATATCTAATGTGAGAGGTTAGTGCATTGAGCCCAAAAGAACTCGAGGTTAGACTGAGTTGCGGTGTAAAACTGCCCGGACCCGACCGGCACATACAGTGACCGCAACAATACCTTTCTAATGTGAGTGGTTGGTGCTTTAATGAATGAATTAAAGCTAAGTCAGGAATGGTAGGGTTAAGTTAATTAAGGCAACACTTAACCAATACAACATGTAAACTAAACTGATGGGTGGGGTTAGGTTAACTTGGACACTTAACCAATTTAACATGTTGATTAGGAAACCCTAGTAACGGGGACCCATTTCAACAGTAACCCACATAGATGTATCATGGTACCCTGAACTAGGCAGGGTGGGGCACGATTACTGGGCTGATTATAAGCGATCAAAACAACGGTGGTTGCTGCGTTAGTGTAGGTTCCGACGGAGCACGGGCGTGCACGTACTCCGGAGTGGAAAAGAAGGCACTATGCATCAGTAGTTATACACTGTGCATCTTGAATCGTGTTGGGTTGCCACCATAGGATTTGATACACCCCATGGTGAGACCAGTACAGGTATCTACAATCGAGCAGGCCCATATGACACAAGTAGTAAATGCGTGCGAGTAGGAGCCGATCGATAAAAAGGGATCACTGGGTTTGAACTCATGATGATGGTTGAAATATCTAGTAGGCGCAGAGAATATGGATATGAGTGCGATAGTATGATTAGTTTATCTTGCCTTGTTTATCTTGATTGTCCTATGTTACCTTATTTCTTTGTTACTGTCCTACGTCCAGTTTATTCATGTCATGGTTCTCTTACCAGTTTACATGCTGAATAATCACTGGACTTACCAGACGTATGTCTGACCCATTTTTATTTCGCTCTCTTTCCTTCCGTCCCCCCCGGTAGCTAGGGAGGGAATAACTCATCTTAATTCGGACTGTTCATCTTTCCAAGCTTGAAGACTCTGTGATGTATAGCTTGGAACCTCTTATCTTTGGCTATGGCTTTGGACACACTACCACTTGGGGATTTATGCAGTTTTATTTGTGTTTTATGCTTCTTTATGTTATAATCAAGATAGAGATTTTGATGTAATGATTTGGAAGTTGTTTTGAGACAGTTTGCTATAATGTTTTTTTATGAACCACGTATGAAATAAATTTAGTTTTTCCACTGCTTATATATATCTGTCTTGTAAATTACCTATGTCTTTTACCTATAATGCTCCACCAAAGTTAAGGCAATCCCTTTGTGAGCGACCTTAACGGAGGTGGGGTGTTTCACTTTCAGACTTTCTCTTCCTGGTAGAACTTCCTTCTTCTTTATCTTCCAAAGCATGCTACCTATCAATATTCTCATAGCGACAAGCCATTTCAACCGTCTTGGAAATTGGAAGTTCGATGTATGCAGTCACCCGACTATGGTATCTTCGGTGAAGACCCACAATGAACCTATTATTCTTCTTAGTCGAATTCTGAATTAGCTTTGGACCGAAGCGGGAAAGTTCATTGAATTTATTATGGAATTATCGAATGGTCAAATCGCCTTGCTTCAAATTGAGGAACTCATCATATAGCCGCTCAACTGCTTCCGAGGGAATAAATCTTTCTTCGAAAATTTCTTTAAATCTATCCCAAGTAATATTACCTTCTGGATTTTCAATAACGATCGACTCCCACCAGATTAAAGCTTCATCTTTGAGCGACCAAGATGCTAGTAATCTTTTCTTATCGTCTCCAAGCCTCATGCCTTCAAAAATCCTCTCACAAGATCGAATCCATGCTTATGCTTCAATAGCTGATTCCTTTCCCAAGAATGGTACTCCGCCCAGATTTCTATACTTTTTTGCTAGAATATCAAGATATGGTTCTGGCTGTAGGAGCATAATTGGCTCATTAGATTGTTGAACCACAGGATTATTTCTTCTGCCTCTACCACTCATTTTTCTGTTAGTTCTGCCAATAATAAAAAAAGAGTCTGGCCAACTGAAAAGATATCTTAATGAATGGTAAGAACATGAATAATGATGTAATGATCAAGTTATATGCTATCCTGCTGCGCACTCATTCTAGGATATTTCTTGTCCTTTCTCTAATGAGTTTGGTAACATGTTATACTCTAGAACTAAGGTTAACCATTAGCTCTGATACCACGATGTGATAATCCAAACCACCGAGCCATGAAAGCAAGGATAATCATTGGAATATAACACATTAATCACATCAGCAGATTACAGATAATAGCATAACACATGAAATCATGGAATAATATACATCATCATAAAAGTGGAATCATAAATGTCATCATCATCAAAGTTCATAGATACAGGATACTACTTAGTAAATAACAAGTTCCATCAGGTAGATAATAAGTCTACAACATCATCAAATACAACATACATAAGGTAATGTCTAAATATCCAAAATAAGTTTTAAACGATAGTCTTCGTCTTCTGCCAAAAGAGCACCTCATGCTATGGTGCATATCCAAAAAAAATCCAGCTACCTGTTTACTTGGCTGCCCATGTAAAAATAAGGGCACCCAAGTTTGCAAGCGATAACAAACTACGAGTCAGTCATGGGACTGGTATGAGAAATCTTACTTAACTTATTTAATAATGAGGCTAATCACAGGACCACGCCGCAAACGCGGAGTGGGTTTACTCTTTCCAGTGCATAAATAAAGTAAATCATTTAAACAACATAACGCTTTTTAGAAAAATGAAGCCATTACAAGACTCAGATCCCGTCACACAATGCAACGCAAGCCGGAGGATAGAGTTTTACCTTATATTGGCTAAATAGGCTTGGTACGCATAAAACAAAATCATTTAATATTATTACTAGTGTTTAGTCAGTTTAAAACACTTTCAATATAAATTTATCAATCCTAGACTTCATAGCTACCATACACTATGTCACCATACTAGTTTTACAATCAGAACCGCAAAATGTCATATTGGAAATTGGATTTCCATCATGAACCAAGGCAAGGGATCTTCCTTCAGATTCGAGACAATCTAGCCCGTGCCTCAGGATTCAGCCACAACTGCACATAGAGCGTGCAGGGCCAGTCCACACTTACTTTAATGGATTGGCAATTCCTGAACAATACGTTTCTCTGCCCTATATGGCATAAAATCTGGTCAGTATGTCGACCAATACCAAGAGCCACTAGGGACTCAAATCAGAGGTATCTCGCTTTCCAACAACCACATAAGTAAAATGTCTGGGCTCCATACCATGACATCACTCATAGCTAGAAAGAAATGCATGTCCTCCCTACTGTCCTCTCCCGTTTCTAGTTCATACCGGTGTGTGAAGCTCGCGAATTAACGCTATACACAAAGCTATGCTAATTAAAGTTGTGCTTTGATCATCAACCACAAGACTCTACTTTTCAACAAAAGCCTTGATTATTTTCATCTCAGCATACCACATTGACAATCCACGCCATGCAACTAATATCTATCAATATATTACCTCTAAGCTCGTACGCCTCAGAGAAGGGTGTTAAGCAAGAGAATAAATTCTCCGCCACCTAAAAGATATATATTTAATAGAAATCAATTAACACAGAACAAAATGCAATGTCAGGCATACATCCATTTACAAGTCCGTTCTGGGTCTGAACGAAACTAGAGGCACCTTATTCCTCGTTCCATATGTCCAATACGGAAGAGAGGTCCTCGCATATCCGAACAATCAAAAAATACGTTCAGACCACTACCACTGTAAACCCATCAAGGAAGCTACCCATATCGAAGGCATTAGTAGTAATCCATTCGATGTGAAGATTACCTGTCTTGCACCATCTTCATTTTCTTTGACTTTTATTCGTCATTCAATTATTTGAAATGATATTTAACTCGACTTTTTCAAATAATTTTCGAATATATACATATACATAATTCAAATCATTCTTTTCTTGTCAAATTCAATTCAATTTTATAGATTAGTATCAAATGAATCTAATCATCCAAATTACTTTATAAACCAAGTGAAATTGGTTTATTTCCATTCCATATCGTTTATAATATTTTATAACGATTTATCGCTATTTTTATTTATATAAAAATAGCCCATTTAATTCGAACGACGTTTCAGGTCACTAGGTGGCCCTGGCGCTGTTTTTTTTTCAGATTTGAATTACACATTTCTTGAAATATTACCATTGGATCTTAACGAATTTAATATTATTGGAAAGATCATTCCAAAGCGAACCCAACGGTTCTAGTTTCGGTAAAATCCGATGGTCAGATCTCCCGGTATAATCGTTTAAAATTACGATTCCAAAACGCGAACTACCGCGCGCGATTCATTTTATTTAATTTATATATATATATATATATATAAATATAATTCGTTCAACGATTTCAAAACCATTTATACTTCAAATAATTGGCTAACGCCTTTAAATTTTGGAATATTTCGCCATAACCTCCTTTATACGGGCAAATCGGAAAAACCACAGCTTGCCTCATAGGGCCCTCATGAATCGAAAGAAAAGGCCACGCAGCTTGTCAATCGGCTCATAAAATCATCAAACTCAATAAATACATTAAATATGTACCAATTTGTCGGACATATTATTTTATTCCTCTTCTTAGCTTCTGTGCTATGACCTGTTCATTATATACACATGCATAACTATATAATAAATAAATCCAGTTCTATATTATTGATTTTAAATAAATCAATTTATGGTCACGATTTCATAATATCAATACGGTTTGTTTTAAATATTACATTTCTTATTTTCATCACATACATTAGTTAAAAATTATAATTTTAGCTAACCAATAACTACTCTATAGCATGTAAATTTTATCCGTTCCATATATACGTTAAAAAAATTATTTCTTAATGAAAAAACATTTATTTCATTAAATATAAGATTTATGCACTTCGTATTCATGTTAAAAATGATATTTTCAACATACAAACATTTATTTCAACACATGACTATTTTATTTACTTCACATACATGTTAAAAATAATATTTTTTATGAACAAAAATATATTTCAACATATGATTGTTTTTTCACTTCATACATATGTTAAAAATAATATTTTTAATGAACAAAAATATATTTCAACATATGGTTATTTTTAGTACTTATACACATGTTAAAAATAATATTTTTAATGAACAAAAATATATTTCAACAATGGTTATTTTTAATACTTCATACACGTGTTAAAATAATATTTTTAATGAACAAACATTTATTTCAACATATGGTTATTTTTAATACTTCATACACAAGTTAAAAATAATATTTTAATGAACAAACTTTTATTTCAACACATGGTTACTTTTATTACTTCATACACATGTTAAAAATAATATTTTTAATGAACAAAAATATATTTTAATATATGGTTATTTTTAATACTTCATACACATGTTAAAAATAATATTTTTAATGAACAAACATATATTGCAACATATGGTTATTTTTAATACTTCATATACATGTTAAAAATAATATTTTTAATGAGCAAACATATATTTCAACATATGGTTATTTTTAATACTTCATACATGTTAAAAATAATATTTTTAATGAATAAACATATATTTCAACTTATGGTTATTTTTAATATTTCATACACATGTTAAAAATAATATTTTTAATGAACAAACATATATTTCAACATATGGTTATGTTTTAACACAATTGTTTCAGAAAATTTCGGCATTATAACGACACTATATTAGAACCAGGAAAATGATGTCTTGCAGCATCCCTCTCCTGCCCTTGGCTCGCGCCATACATAATCATTCCATTCAATCAAATCAATCATAGGGTTGACAAACCAACCCATATTCAACCAAATTTTCCACAACATAATCAATTTCGTTGCATTTCCAATTTATACAACGCATAACCAATTTTTAAACATCGCATATACATTTTCTACAACGCATATATATTATACATCGCATATTTTTTTTCTCATTTCACACATATATATTTTATTCACATCACACATATATATTTTATTCACATTGCATATATATTTTTTATTCACATCGCATCACAATCACAACACAATACAGTCAATTTAAATCGTCCATGGTCTGTGGACGAGGGAGGTGAGCTAACAGGCACCGTATACAATTTATAGTGATTTTACAACTCATATATAATTTACTCCATTTTATTTTGAATTTAGAAATCTCACATTGGGTTCCACTCCTCCTTAATTTGCGGCTAGCTCAAAAATTCTCCCGGTCACTTCTAGAATGTAGAATACGCTGTCACGAGTCCAACGTCTCTTGTTTCACTGGATTTCAACATCGTATGAGTAAGTGGTGAATTTTTAAAGGTTCATGACATTTTAAAATTGATTCACTAAGTAATTAATAAAAAAATTATACCTTTTTTCCTTCAATTACCCAGGCTGTCGGTTTCAGCAACTAGTTCAAAACTAGGTCTTGGTTTTTTGCTCAACACACTCCGCTTCGAGACCGTCGGACCTCACCACGCGGAAGAGCTTCGAGAAATACGAGGGCGAGCAGCGGATCTTGGTGAAGTCGATTTGAACAAAACAATAAACGATAGATGCTCTAACCCGTATGGATTCAAAGAGGGTGGAGAGCACTACAAAATTGCCTCAAGAATCACTCGAATTCATTGCGTGGATCAAAAAATATTGAGGAGAGAAGTTCGGAGCATTTATCGCATTCGATTTCAGGAAAGAAGGCGGAGGTTTCTTCTTTTATGATAATGAAGTAGGGTTTTTTAGTGAATTCTAATTGGCCAATCTATTTATATTTAAATTATTTTATTCCTTTAATTACAAAAACACCCATTAATCCATACGAATTCCATATCAAACCCAACGAATGTCGCCCCTAGCTAAATACCCCCATTTCGGACATAATGGAATATGTTTCGTAAGCCAATTCGACTGTTTCAGTCTGTTTTTGTCAAAATTAAAATATATAATGTTCAATATTAGATTTAAACGTACATTTTAATTTACCGGGGCCATATACTGATTCCAAAAATTCCAAAAAATAAATCTATCTATGTTTTGATGATACAGTCCTAACAAAACTAATTTCAACGAATTTGGAGACCGTCTGAAAAATGGCCTTTTTAATGGTCGATCCAATTCAATGGAACTTACCAAACGAGTTTTATTTTACCACGCTCATATATTAATTCCAAAAATTATGGAATTTTAAACCTAGCAATAATTTGACATTCCGGATCCAACAAAAGTGGTTTCATCGAAAACGGAGGTCATTTGCAAAATGGATATTTTTAAGGTTTATATTCTAATTTAAAAATCGAATTTTTAAATTCTAACTCAAGTTCTGACAACATTTCGTTAAAATAAAATTTTAAATTGATTCTAAATTTCAGGGTTGTTACAGTATCAACGGCATTTTTGGTTACCATAAGGAGAAATCTCGCGCAATGTGTGCGATTTACAGTGTGTGTGCCGCGAGACCTTATGGTAGCTTCATTTTACAAAAAGCATGTACGATTTTCTGAACAAAAAAACTATTTTAAATTTCTCTCACTAGTCCTATGACTAACTTGGAGTTTATTATTTTTCCTTTAAACTCACGGTGCCTTTATTTTTCCAAGGGGCAGTCAAGTAATCAGGTTAGCAGTAGAAGTACTTGGAGAAAATAGTATGGAGCACATTTTGGGTTGAAGCTTGGAGTTGAAGTTGAAGCATTTTGGATTCACTCTCTGAAGCCTTTGGTTATTTCCGCTGTGTATTTTGTATTCCAGTAGCACTTTAAACTGGATTTATGTTTATGAACTCTGATCAATCACCTAGCATGATTTTATGTAATTTAATGTAAATTATGTTTGAATGAAATGAGAGCTATTCTATTTCTATTCTAATGTGTTACCACCTCCAATAATCTGCCTTCTCAATGCTTAAGATTTCGTCACGTGAATACCGAGGATGTATCAGTGTCGAGTTTTAAGGATCAATAAGATGGGTCATCACACCCCTAATCCTGATGGTACCCAAGCTCGTGACACTTTGATTGGTCAAGTCGTGGGATTTGGCATATGTAATATGGCTTAAGCGCCTTTGCGTGAAGGTTTGGGTGGTAGCGCACGGTTACGAGAGTGAGAACAACGCCCATTGCGTCCCCTCATTTTGAGATTTAATGGATATTCTTATTGCAAATTAAGCGATCGCTTGTGTGGAATTAAATACAACGGGCATCAATGTCGTCTTGGATAATTTGAATTAGTTTCTTGGTATTAGTAGTGGATCTCAAATTGTGGATGTCATTTGTCAATTTACTTAAGACGGAGCCCCTTCTTCGGAATTAGATTGTGTTACTTGCAGTCCATTCTCTTTGGAAATTAGAAATTTTCGGAATCCATAGGACATCAAATTACTATTGTTGAAAGCTTATCACTAGTACAGAACTTGTCTTTTGCGTCCCCTCATTTGCATCTGTTGTATAAATAACAGATGCAAATAGTACAATTTACATTTGTTTCTAAACCACAACAGACACAAATGAAGGAAAACAAATATTACTTTTCCTTTTGCACCCATTACTGTCAACGAACTAACGCGATAGGGTAGGGAAGAAAATTAATTAATGTTATTTGCGTCTGTTCATTGAATAGTTAGACGCAATTAGATGATTGAATAAATTAATTAGCGTCTGCTCTATTAAAAACTGATGCAATAAAGGTGTGCGATTGAACGTTGGAGGAAGAAAATAAAAAAAGACGCATGTATGAAGGGAAAACAAAAATACTCTCCACGCTCTTCTAAATTTTTTAGGGAAAATTTTAACCCTAAATTCAATCAATTTCCGTTTTACAAAGTCAGATCGTAATCAAACCAAAGTGAGGCGACTTCCCACTCAAAAGTAAAGCACTCGCACGTCTTCTTGGTTCTCATATGTTCTCTTCTCTATCTTTCGATTCTCCCTTTTTTTGGTGAAACACGAAATAATAAAATGAAAAAAAATTAAAAGTTAGTGGAGGATTTGGTGGAATCGGGTGAAGGTAGCGATTTTAGGAGTTCGATTGCGATTACGAGCGGGTTTGAATGATAAATTAGTTTGATGGAATTTAGGCAATCCAGTTCACGTAGTGCTGATTTGAGAGGGAGTTTTTGGCGATTGGTTGATTTCTGATGTAAGAAGTGATTAGTTGTTTATGTACTGTGGTGTTTCATGTGAGGAAGTTGCAATGGAGATATGTTGGGGTTGTGGTATTGCAAGGGTTGGTGAGTGATAGCAGTAGTAGGATGGTTAAGATGGTGCACTATGTGATTGATATGTTGAAGATGAATGAGTGCAGTGGTAAAGAAAGCTAACTGAAGTTGTTTGAAAGGAGTTCCTGGTGAAGGAAATGATTGGTTTGGTGTTGTAGGTTATGAGTACTGTTTTTAGCGGATATGTGGTTGCAGATGGCGATGATTGTTAAGAATTGAATGGTTTTGGGCGGAAGTGTAGCTGGGTTTAATTACAATAGGGCTTGTAAAAGCTACAGTAAAGATACCACCATGATATTATTGTAGTGCTTATTGGTTTGCTAAAGGAGTTCAGATGGATTGTTTCAATGTTGTGGGTGGACGAGTTATGCAGGCATTGAGACAAATTGAGTGTAGAAGGATTGTTGTACTGTGTGATTGTGGGTTGTGTTTTCTAGTTGGCCTCAAGAGGAGAAGGGGGCACTGTTGAAGCTGAGTTTGGCAGTTTCGTTGGTATGGGAAGGAGATGAAGCTTGTGTCTGTCTTACACACACAAGCCACTTGTCCTATAAACTGTTTTAAGTTCCGCATAATGCAATAATGTATACTTTTGGCATCTGTTTTAGTATGTGTTTCATTTCATTTTTCTTCTCATAGTAAGCTAGATTTGTTGATTATTTTACTGATGAGTTTCCTATTTCT
This sequence comes from Allium sativum, assembly GCA_030737875.1. Taxonomy (NCBI): domain Eukaryota; kingdom Viridiplantae; phylum Streptophyta; class Magnoliopsida; order Asparagales; family Amaryllidaceae; genus Allium; species Allium sativum. Next base: position 747,824,869 of record CM060912.1, read on the forward strand.
CTAGATCTCTACATGCTTGTGTGCAATGGCTAAATGTCCAAAACTAAAAGGTGTATAAATGGTTGCAAAACAGGTAATCCTTTTTGTCCCTACCTTCTTATTTTGGATGATGGAAAAAACGTACTTTTACCATTTACCTTAACTCTTTATTATTTAGTGCTTATAAAGCATGGTTATGGCGGTTTATGCTATAGAAAAAATGCTTCCCTAATTGTACAATATTTTATTCAAACTTCAGATTATGCTTCCTGCAATTGACATCGGTACCCTACCCTCCCCCCTTCAAAGTAATAAATTTTATGTCCGTATTTTGCACGTTTATTCTATTTGGTAGCTCTTAGGATGAATATCTTATGACATCATTTAAATTTAAAGTATTGCATGCTTAAAGTAAAACATAGGGGAGAATAGATGATATATAAAGTAATATTTCTTTATGCTTTTTGTTTATTGTTTTCGTGGTAGACATCTCCTTCCACTGGTATATTGTACCAGTTCTTCATGGCTACTTGTATTTTTGGATAGTTTGTGATATATATAATACGTAGCTATTAATGTGAAATACTTTATCATGATGGCACAAGATTATTTTTAAAAAAAAATCCTTATATGATGCTTTGTTTACCAACGATTAAGAATTAATGATGTCAGTCCAAATTCTTTAAAAATGATATTTTAATAACTATCTTTATAGGTCATATGATTGCAACAATAGTTATAGGGAGTGTAGGGCTTTTATAAAAAAATTAAAAGATATCATACCTACAGAAAATGAAACAAGATAAATCTTCATGAGTTAAAAAGGAGTTTCCCAAATATAAGAAAACTCGAGTTATTTACTTCCTTGAAAGACCGTACCACTGAACAAAAGGTGTATTAGGATGGTCATTACCACTTAAACGAACATATTGCAAAATAATTTTTCCCGTAATGAATTAGATAAGCAACCCAATTGGCATTTATTATACTAAACTGACATATTTACCAAAGTATGTATGAATAGTCTATTTCTATGCAAATAACAACAAATCCTCATTCAATTCTTCATGTACTACATGGAAAATTATGATGTTTATGTTTTGTCTTCAAATCACCAAATTTTATGTACTTTCTGTTCACACTAAAATGTATACTTTTTGATCTATGTTTACTTCATGTAACTAACAGACAATTGATTAACTAGATATAGAAAGTTCTAAAGCAGCTGATTATATATTTATTGGTAATCATGTAACATAAATTATATTTTCACTATGTTTGATTTCCTAAGGTTGTGCTTAAGCATTATGTCATGACCATATCCCTTATATTGGAAACACTACCGACTCTATTGGATTTTATGTGTTACATTCATCTTATAAGGTAGATTGTGTTTAGTTAATTAGTTGGAAATTTGTGTTACTTTCACTTTCGTTGTCTCACTGTAAATTTGCTATGATTTAGATTTATAATTTTAATTTTTAATATAATAGTAATTCCTGTTTGAAGTCTTAATCTTTAATTTGTAGATATCAATTAGATAATCACTGTCGGGGCTCTTTTCCAACTGCAAGAAGTTATATTTTTTGATATCATTTTTCTGCCCCCATTTTTATGATCAAACTTGCATGTTGGTATGTTAAGCAGAAAATAAGTTTAGTTTTTTTATTTTCCTAGATTCATGCTTCTCTTTCAAATATAATATATCAAATGATGCTCACATTAATTGATGGTAAGTACCAAATCTGTTATAAAAATAAATACATTTTTTAGGTTCCATAGCTAAAAAATTGAGTTCTTAAGATGGAAATAAATCAGTGTGCTGCTTTGAACTTTATTAGCAATATACATTGCGTATGTAAATCATTCCAAGTAATGAACATGGATATTTTACAATGATCTCAGAATCTATTATATATTTATTTTTTGTTAGATCAATTTTATAATAGTCGACTGATCGATTAGTTATGCATTCATTATAATTTTCTATAAAGATAACACTAGAAGAGAATATGGTAACACTAGATCAGGCGTTTTATTATCAGTCCAAAAATATTTGAATGCTTTCCACATTACTAGATAGTGATAACATTAATTTTGTAGTTACGGTGTATAAATCATAAAAGTTGGAATTTTCAGCCGTTTCTGTGACGCCCCACCCCGAAACCTTCATTAGTAAAGAGAATCACTAAGTAATCCTATCAACTATGCAGAGAATAGGGCAGGTTAGGGACGACCATCAAAGTAATACATTAGTTAAGAGCTAAGCATGTAAATTATGTCTCGATTTTTTCCTTATTACCTCATAAGTGGTAGACACACTTAGTCCTTAACTAGTGCACTCTATGGTGGTTTCAGACTATTTCAGAAATAATGCAATATACATGCAAATAGAAAATATTAGTCATAAAACAACAAACCTAGATAAAAGTATATATATAAGTACATATATCATCATATATCTCTATAATAATATATAGTACATAAGTAGCAAGACTATAGAATCACATATACATTCATCCCACAAATATATATATATATATATATATATATATATATATATATATATATATATATATTGTTAATAGAAGAATTGACTACTCATAAGGTATGATATCCAAGCCAAAATGATAAAGAACAACAAAAGCTAGTAAAAAAGATCCAAGGGAGGCTACAATCCATACCTAACCTACAACTCGATCCGACCCGAGTGAAAAGCACACGAGTCAGGCAAGCTAGCCTTATCAATAGTAAAGGTAAATGAATGCAAGTGATAAGGGAAACATTCTGTCGTTGCCAACAGAACGAAATAGTTCATTAACTCATCTCTTAATGAGATGTCTAATAAGATCTATCATGAGTTTATAAGGGATTCGATAGGCATGTAAGATACATTAGAACATTCATACTTTATTTGACTATGAATAATTAAGAATATGAACCATAGGCATACATAATCTTTAAATAAAGAATAAACACCTATAAGTATGCCTAGTCTCATCGGCATATACTAAATCCCAACACAATTCAATATATCATAAAACTCTTCCAATAGAAACTTCTTAATTATTATAACTCATCTCATCGGTATAAATATAAATACATCTCAAATCCATTACTAAAACTCATCATAAAAAAATTACCACAATCTATACCTCATTTCATCGGTATAATCATAAAAGGTCACAAATAAATCTGGATAGCACCCAAAAATGGTCCAAAACTTCATATTCAAAATCACCATAAAACATAATATAAACTTGGCCTTTTTCATACTCGAGGCCTTATTCGAACATCCTCCTCAAATAAGTGAATTCAGAACATCAAAACATCATAGAAAACTACACGTGTTTAACTTTTTGACTAGTACTAAATTTCCGGTACCATACATCGTGATGACTTGGGGCCACATAACATCATAACATTGAGATTGACTATAGTCAGAAACATCTTGATGATACCCAGTCACCAAAACCCGATTAATAACATCGTGATGATTGGAATCGAATAATACCATCATGAACATCGCGATGACTCCAATCGTGTACTCAGTCTATAGTATTAGTGACATCTTGAATGTGTCTCAACCTCTCGGTTAGGAACCTATAAGGCGTCAATGTATGTCCCGTACCATACGATTGCACCTAACGGTTTACTAGCTGTTAGTCGATACCATACTAGAAAATATCATAAAACATCATCAAATATACACCGCCTCATTTCATCAGCGTGTGTACAGGTACCAAACTCTCTCATCTTTCTCTCTTTCCAACGAGTACTAAGTGGCAATCTAACTTGTCTCATCTCATCGATAAGTAAAAATCCATCATAAACATCAAAACAACATAAATTCATAAACTTAATGAATTCATAACATCAAACATCATGAATCGATTATAGAATAGCTTGCCTCGTATCATTGGTAAGTTAACATATCATCGTGGTTGGTTCATCATCGAACATACTCCAATTGAGTAGTTCTAGAGCCAATGACATTCCCCAAAATTTGACAACATCTCACAACATCGTATCAAAAGGATTTCAATCGTATAAGTCCGATATTAAGCTACAAAGCAAAAACACATGTCCCATACCACGTATTTTTTGCTAAATCATTTAATTCTCATTCCTATACACAAAAATTCATGAAAATGAAATAAAATATATTTAAAATAATTTTATAGAGAAAAAAGGATTTTTTAACAATTTTTAGGAAATTTTTGTATAAGCTTTATAAGGAAAAAGCCCATTTTAAATAGATTATATATTTATAGAATAATTTAAAATATTAATAATTGATTAAAGATCCGTTAAAATGATAATAAAAACTTTTATATTCCAAATCATGATTTTTAAGAAATTTTCCAAATTTTATTCGAAATTAAAATAATTAAAACCATCAAAATCTTCAAATATTGATATTTACCGATATTTAAATTCAAAAATCCTCGAAATAAGGTAATCCATCATCCGATATCATGGCTACAAAATCCATCATCAAACTTTTCAATTTAAACATTAATTAACTCCAATTTAGCAATGAAGACTAATGAAGAATGCTGCAAAATGAAATGGCAAAATAAAAATCTTGTTTTTTTAGCCAACTTTGAAAATATGTTTAGCATATCAACACTACCTAGAAATTTATGAAATTTTGCAGTAATAAAATTCTACACATGGACAACATCATACAATAATTTTGTAATATTTTGCTATAAAACGAAGAAGATACACATTTTCAAAGATGGCTCTTTTCGGACATAAAATGTACTATGCTAAAATTCTAGTTTTTAGTCAACTTTGACGATATGTTTTGCATATCATAACCATCCAGAAATTAAAGAAATTTTTCGATAATAAACTTTAGCATACTTACAACAACATACAAAAATTTGATAGCATTTCACTATGAAATGAAGAAGATACACATTTTCAAAAATGACACTTTTTAGACATAAAATGAACTGTGCTAAAAATCTAGATTTTAGTCAACTTTGAAGATATGTTTAGCATATCAAATCCATCTGGAAATTAATAAAATTTTGCAATACTAAACTTTATTATATGTACAACAACATACTAGAATTTGACAGCTTTTCGCTATGAAATAGAGAACATACACATTTTCAAAAATGTCATTTTTTAGACATAAAATGAACTATGCTAAAAATTTAGTTTTTAGCCAACTTTGAAGATATGTTTAACATATCATATCCACCCAGAAATTAATGAAAATTTACGGTAATAAAAATTTGTATACGTAGAACAATACACTAAAATTTGATAGCTTTTTCTGTGAAATGAAGGAGATACACATTTTCAAAAATGAAACTTTTTAGACATAAAATGAACTATGCTAAAATTCTAGTTTATAGTCAACTTTGAAGATATGTTTAACATACCAAAACCACCCATAAATTAATGAAATTTTTCTGCAACAAACTTTAACATGGACTATAATGTATCAAAAATTTGGAGCAATTCGCTACAAATTGAAAGAGTTGTGATTTTTCGAACATAGCACTTTTCAGCGAACAAAATAGAAAAAGATTTTTGGTTGATTTGAACCAATGATTTGCTATGTCAAAACAATCCAAAATTCAATGAAATATGCATAAATATAATACAACCTACAACATATCAAAAATTGGGAGTAATTCGCTGCAAATAGAAGAAGTTACGATGGGTCAAAGTTGAGCCTTCGCTGTGTTTGCACAGCTGAAACAACAAGATGTTAGAACTACATATTTCTCTATAGATTAACATAACATAGCACTAAACCATTACTTGGATTAGAATGAGTGATTTTAACTCACCTTATGGAGATGGATAACAAGGATTTATAGCAAAAAGGCACTGATTTGTGTTCAATGAGCCTTTAAAGTTGAGAAAAGTTGTTGCTATTTCCTGAAAGATGGTAAAAGAAACATGCAAACCCAAAATTCATTGTCAATCAACAAATCTCTCAAAAAAAAAATTGATGGACTAGATCCATGGTTTTAGTGCTATACCTGATGTAGATTGATTAGAGCCTCTCAAATTTTGATTTTGTTGTGAATTTTGTGGCCTAAATTAAGTTGAATGTTTGCTTAGGTTTGTGAAATTTCCCTTTTTCTTCATTTCTGGCTGATGGAGAAGATTGTGAAAGTATACATACTTCTCACCTCTTCCAAGCCCTTCTTTAGGTTAACTGATAATTAGACCTAAAATTACAATTAAAAGGCCCTACTTATATTTAATCATTAACCTAGATTAATATGTTGTATTAGTAAGTAATAAGCCTATGCAATACTAACTTTACACTATATTCTTGCCAACACCTACAATGATTAATACTTATCAACATCCAAGGCTTATTAAATTTGTTAACGCTATTTTAAGATTTATGGATCCTTAATTCCTCATTCTATTATAATTTACATAATTTTAATGTTTTACTTGAAATTTACAAAAACATAAACAAAATATTACAATATTGCACCATTTTAACCAAATAATTTGGTAAAATTCTCTAGAACATTTATTTTCACATTTTTGCATATTTATAAATATTTATTGTTTTCCATTTACGTTAAAATTCAGTATTTGCTTTAATACCAATTATTAAGCTCTCAAATTCTAAAAACCCCATTTTAACACTAAAATAAGTTTTCTTTGGGCTTTCGTTGTTATTTTATCTCGACAAATATTCTAAATCCTCGGTATTAACCATTCATTAATATTTTAAGCATTATAATCAACAGCAATGCACCAAAATCAACAATACATGTAATGTCCCGCCTTTTTGACCGCTTCAAATCGGTAACTAAACCAACTTAAAACGTTCAAACCAACATATTGTTATTTAGCTCATAGGGTTTAAAACCAAATCCACATAGAAAAAAAGGAATAAATAAATAACACAATATTGAACAGTGGAATAAAACTTCTATATATTAATCAAAATTTTGATATAAGATTTTCCTATATAGCCGAATTTAAAATACAATTTGAATACAAGAACAATATTTACTGTTTCAATCTTTAGAGAGCGCATGTCTTCAGAATCCAATAAAATTAGTTTGGCCAACTTTGTTTGTATATGACGTCATTTTAATTTAAAATTATTTATTGGTTCATCGATTTTATTTTATTTGTCTACTAACAACTCTGTTCGATTCCAAATTTTTAACATTAAGTTCAAATTTCTTTATGTATACAAATACACCATACCCAAGCCAATTTTCCATAATTTAAAAAAATAAAATTCCCAATCCGTTTTACGTTAATAACGTTTACTTTTAAATTAAACCATTTATAATTTCAGTCGAATTTCAAATCCAATTTAAATATCCAACCAAATTCAATTATAATTTTCAACAATAAATATTTGATTCTCAACCAACCATTCTGAATTAGATATTGAGTTCGATTCATACCCAAAATCATATATTTGATTTTATATTTCTAACCCAAGTATCAATATAAAAATTGATTGTTCATAGTTAAATCTTTAATTAATTCCATATTCCAGTTGTTGAAGTTTTTGGGACATTACAATCTTCCCCCTTAAATTTTCATCCTCGAAAAGGAGAGATCGCTAGAGTTATACCAATGTATACGTCAATTTTTCATATTTGTGAATTTTTTTCACAACTAATTTAAATATCGATATCTAAGTCGTAAATCCTCTTTGTTTATCCATCATATTCTTAACTCGGAACATCAAATTTCCTCTCAAAACCAATATCTTCTTAAATTTCAAATTCTGCATAAGTTAGATTTATGCATCTCAAGTTAATCCAAATCCGTCAATGTTGACTTATCCATCACTGCACTTATTCCTTACAATCCTAGTTCAACCAAATTTCTTTACATTAAATCCATTTAATCTTTACAAACACTCATTGAAGAGTGTAAATAACATCTCCTCTTCAAGTTACAAATCATTGACTTGAAAATTTCCAAAATCCGAATTTTTTTATAACTTTTATATATAACACGAAATTCATGCAGAAAATATTTGTATCATTATTTCAAAGTTGTGGGATTGAAAATACTCCAAAATCATCTTTCTTAACTTATTTAGTCAGGCACATTTTAATTTCAAATTATTGATTTGACAATACTTCATAACTCGAAGTTTGACAAGTCTGTTGTCGTTCTCACAGATGTTAGGCATACGTTGGTCAGGCGCATGACTAAAATCTCCAAGTACTAAATGTCTTTGCTCCAACTCCTAGTGAAAATATTTCAAAAATTCCTTTTTATTAAAAAAAACACATAAGGAAAGTACCAATGTGATGTTGACTATTCATGAATTGTAGATACACAATGGTTTCATCTGGTTCCCCAAGAAAACATCCGTATCTATAAGAAATCACTTCCTTGCAAATTTCGTCATCGACAGATCAACAGAAGACATTAAAGAATCAAAAGAAAATCTGAGGTCACTGAGCGTTGGTTGCTCTATATCAGGTCATGAAAAAAATCATTAAATTATGAAGATAAATCAAGTCACGAGGACCAATTAAGTCATGAAGACAAATCAAGTCACGAAGACAAAGTGTTGCATCAAATAGGCAGCTCAATATCACTAAGATATCCCACACATAGCATGGCTCCATTCTACTTTTAGTAACTTGAGTTGTTACAATTCTTTCACTTGTAGATATGCCATGTGGACCGCAGGTACACAATGGTTACGCCTGGTTCCCCAGAAAACATCCATACCCTTAAGCTTTCACAGCTCTGTGGTTTACGCTATTATACAATGACTGTAGATCGTAGTAGACACTATGGTTACGCTTGGTTCCCCCAAGAAACATCCATCCGCCATAGGCCATATACATCCCTGCTAATTTCGCTGCATGGTCGTGTCCTTCCAGGAACGATGACAACTCATGAGTTTAAATCAGGCAACCTACTACTACTAGCAGCATATCTCAACTAAGCTCGAAATTCAAAGGAGAAGGAAGGTGCTTTCCTTATCCTGATTTGAGAACATATGATATTATGTACATATAGTACTTCATTTCATACTCCTCATAAATCATACTTATGCCAACCTATATAAGATTTTCTTTTCAAATCATGTTTTTAAATCCATAAATTTTGTTATATTAGATTTTATCTCAATCTATTACCCTCCAATTCAATAGTTTCCGAATTTACTATATTCATATATACTTTTCATACAAGTTTCAAAAATTTCTATATCGGATATCTAAAATCGAATATCCTCAAATTTCCATTCAAATTTCAAAATTTTAGTTTTGATCTCTTAACCAATTCCGATATTTGATATCCTTTCAAACTCAGATTTATGAATCTATTTGTTATAAACCAAATTTCTTCCAAATTCCCGATTATTAATTTCATTACTTAATTCAAACTTTATACTCTCAAAATTTCAGAATTTTTCATTCTTATAACAAATTTCTCATTCATGTATTATTATTCTTCCATATTCTCATCCTTCGACCATAAATTGGCAAGCGAACAACTCTCTAAGTATCAACCCTGAAGGTCGAAATCTAGGCTTGTCAGATATGACCCTAAGTTTTTTACCCAACTCATTTACCCTTATATTAAAAGGGTTGGATTTGACCCATTTTTTTTTTGTTTTCTAACCCAACCTTCCTAAGCCAATAAAACAACGGTTCTAAATCAAAGCAAACCATTTACCCATCTATCCTAATTTACCCTCAAATCTGCAAAACACAAAAACCCTGTCCTTCGAATGATGATAAAGAAAAAAGGCATTTCCTCAGATCTTCTCTTCTTTCGTTGTTTGAAATTCGCTGACCTTGCAAACTTTGTTCGAAATGGTTACGCTGCCTTCAATCTCCGGGCAATCTACGATTACGCTACCTTCGAAACGATTACGATTACACCGCCTTCGCCCACTTTCTTTCGCCTAGTTTGAAAATCTCCGACTTCGTTGCTTGATACACGTAAGTTCTGTTGTAGTTTTTTTGATATTATTTTTGTTTGCAAATGTCTTTCAAGTTTCAATTTTGGTTGTTGTTGTTTCTGGACAGTTAAGCAGTAAAAGGCAGCTAGGAAAGGAGAACAAGTAGAAGATTTCTTAAACTCGTAGGTAAGATAATACTTTTTTGGTGTAAAAGTAGAAGATTTTTTAAACTCGTTAGTTCCAAGATTTCATGTTTGCAACAAGTTATGTAATTTATGCATGTTTGGTATTTTCCAAATTCATCTTACTCAGTAATAGTAAATAAAGAATTTATTGCTTAGAGATTCACTTATATCAGTAATAGTACAAGTGGAAGATTTCTCACGATATATGTAAGAAGAGTAAATGTTTAGTTGGCCATGTCATATTATAAAGGATTTATGGTCTAATTTCACAAACATTTTTTTCCTAAAACAAATAATTTGGATATCAGTTTGTGTTACTGAAAATGTATTGGAACATTAGTTGCTAGCGTTGTTGAATCATGGTTGCTAAATCATCAATGCGTTCCGCAAGAAATCAGCCTATGGCTGCAACGTCAGCAGATGTGGTCGGAGGGTCGACCGCTCCACACCCTAATGCAGATCGACCTGCTCTACCACCTGCAGAACAGCTTTCCGCAATAGATCTAGCTTCCCTCACAACTTTTGCCACCGGTTGGATGCTCATTCCTGAGAGAATGCTGTAATGAAGTAGGATATAAATCGAATGTCGAGGCGATTGGAAGAATTCAGAAGTAATCAACCTGTTCCTCGTCGGCTGGATCAGAACTAGGCGAGCTCATCATCATCCAGGGGAAGTAAGGGTCAATGTCAACAACGACGTCCATTGGAAATATTCAAAAATATATGGCAGTTGCATCTGGAAGGAGGTTCATATCGAGAAGAAACAGAAGGTCAAACCCGAGCCAATTTGGCAGATGTGGAAAACATCGACCCAACATCCCAGACGGAATCGAAGTGCCTCTCCCTTAACTCGCCAAAACAACGGCCAGGAAATCTGAGCTTCTGTCCTTCCTTCTCGGTATCTTGTGATTGACCGAGATGCATGAGGAGGACAAGGAACCACACAGACAGCGTGTAACACCCCGTAATATTAAAGGATATTATTAACAATAAACTAAAGAAAACTTAATTAAATATTGGGAATTAAGTAAAACAGACTATATCATTGCATTCGTCTCGAAATTCTGCTTTAGCTAGACTCCGAGTTTGCATAAAACAGACATAATACGAAGAAGATATAAACCTTAGAAGTTTTATATGTATAGGAGACTTATATATATAATTCAAAACTAGAATTCAAATCATTTTAAAATACATAATCGGGAAAAAAGGGCGGGCGCGGGCTAGCGTTTGACCCGTTATGGGTCGACCCATGCCTAGTATGGGTCGACATATGGGTCGACTCATCCCTGATCTGGCCGGAGGCATTTTTTTTGAATTAGGACTTACTTGTTGGCTGGGTCCGTTGAGGATAGTCTATTTAAAGGACTGCATTTTCTATTGTTTTCCCACACCTAAAACAATGGAGACAATGAGATGCTGCCTCAGCTTGGATTGAATCAAACTATCTTCTTCAAACATCAGCCTATACATACATCAGAAACATTTCTTGTGCTTAGATCCAATCTCTATGAGTTCATCTTACTTTTAGATATAAAAATTTAATAGATGTTTGTAAACTTGGATCTGAACCTATCCCAGTTAAGAAACTTATTCATATCTAAGCAGTTCTTCTAGTATTACATGTATTCTTTTGTACACTTGTTTTGCTGTTCAGTTTTTATATGCCTATTTCTGTTATCACATGTCTATTTTTTCCAGTATATGCCTATTTCTGTTATTCTTCCTTTCCCATTCCCTTTTTATTTTATAGCTTAGGCTACCTTCGAGCTTAGGCCAGTATCACTGAAGTATGCGTACGAATTAACGAATTTGGGATAAACTAAGAATGATTTGGAATGATAATTTGCGGGAATGTCTTATAGTATAAATCATGATTGGAATTTGGGGGCACAACCTATACGGTGAAATATGACTAAAATTTGGGGGCATATTTTATACTATAAATCATGATTGGTGGTTTAGGGGCATATAAATCTGCAAACTTAATTTAAAGATTAAGCGGAACATGTTAATGAAACTGTAAGTAACATGTGAAACATGTTTAATAAGTTGCGGTTAAGTAAACCTATTTAATATGTTGGCGTTAAGTAAACATGTTTAATCTGTTGGGGTTATGTGAACCTGTTAACATGTAAAACTTAACCTGTTAATCTGTGAGGGTTAGGTAAATCTGTTGGTCTGTAGGATTAACCTGTTAAAAATCCTAGTTAATTGTAGGACACAAGTTTAGGGGTTTGACTTGTGTCATTTCTTGCGTGGGACCCATATCAGTTAGTAACCCATTTTGGAATTAAAAGGGAACTCCGCACTAAGTAGGGGTTAGCGAATGCATACTGAACTGATTATAAGAGGTTCATCTGAAAGGGGGTGCATACGGGCGCATTCTTACGGAGTCATGTGCGTGCACAAGTCCGGTCTGTAGGGGGAAATAAGCCGCTATAGCACTAGTAAATAGGTCTGTGTCCATTTGTAGGTTGCCACTTTAGGAAGTAATACACCCTACTATGGAGCTGACACAGAGTATTTACAAGTTAGGGAGACGATCGCTTGGGGTAACAATTATGGTACATCTAGTCCTGTTTGTTTCAATTGAGGTACCTGTTATTTTTGTTTGGAGTAACACCCGTTATTTCTATTGAGGTGCATATTATTTCTGTTTAGGAAAAACCTGTTACTATGGTACACCTAATCCTATCATTATATTTCTGTGGGGATAATTCTGTTTCTGTTAAGTAATTAAGGGATACCTAATCCTGTCACATATCTGTTATACTTGTATTGATGCAGAGAAGTAATTGAGAAGCATAGCTTGGTATGTATTACTCAGTTTTTCCTGCTTATCCTGTTCAGTTTGTTTGTACATGTCACATGATATTGTTATCTCTCATCCAATTTATATTTCTATCATGATACTTTTACTTCTTTATATACTAAAAGTCACTGGACTCGCCATACTTTATGTCTGACCTGTTTTGTTTCCTTTTCTCTCTCTTCCTTTCTCCCCTCGGGTTCTCAGGGTGGGAACTCTAAGGCTTGATTAGGATTCTTTCTTCCGTTTCTGCTTGGATCTGGATATGCTTTGATGTATCGCTTTGACCAGTTGTCTATTTTGTTATGGCTATTATTGGAGATTATGATTTTACATTTCTGTACTCTGATGGTTTTAGCGTAAGACAGATGTTCTGGTTTCATGTACTTGGCTTTAGTATTTTAGCTTGATGTTATAACTGGTTTTGAGACTACGATGTTTTCTGCTAAATAATGAAATTTAAAATTTCCGCTGCTATTTTATATATGTCTTGTGATAATCTATTTCTGTTTACCTATAACGCATCATGGAACTTAATGCATTTGATAAAGAGTGACGTTAACGGACGTGGGATGTCACATTTGGTATCAGAGCTGAAGGTTATAAGGTTGGATAAAAGGTTTTGAAAATTGTTTTCAAAAAGTTTCAAAAAGAAAGTATTTACCAGGACAAGTTTGTTTTTGAAAAACATATTCCCCAAACTATATATAATATCTTTTGATTCTCTGTTTGAACCCCTTTTCCTGTTCTTTTCAGCATTTTGGGGAACCGAATCTTCCTGAGGGCATTCATATACTAGCTTGGTTCCATATGTATCTTGAGGCTACGGTGCCTGCCGGAGGCCAAGGAGACACCCCTCCTCCAGCTGTAGCCTCTGTTCCTCCTCCTCCATGAGATGATTTATGTGCTATGGGAGGAAATTCATTTCGGGGAGCTGAGTACTTTGTGGAAGCATGGAATTGGATAAAAGAGACAGAGAATTTGTTTGGGCTTTTTGAGGTTGATGACCGCTGGAAGAAATAGTTGGTTGCATGACAGCTTAAGGACGAGGCCTCGTTTTGCAGGTTGCCCAATTGACACTTGCTATGATTTCCGACAGAGATTCGAGACGAAGTTTCTCTCTCAGGCAGAAGAGAGTATGCAGATGGATAGATTTCTGGCATTTAAGCAAGGGAGCATGTCTGTTAAAGAGTACGTCAATAAGTTGGCAAGATTTGGTCTGGAGATGGTGAATACCACGCACAAGAAAGCTTTAAGGTTTGTAAGAGGATTAAAACAACCTCTTCAAGCATTGGCATTATCTCACATTCCGACGAGGGCTACTTTCGAGAGACTGGTTAATATGGCATTGATGCACGAAGATGGTAAGGAGGCTAACACTGATGGGATGCATAACAAGAAAGTGTGGCCTAAGAAAGAACTGCAAAAGAAGGGTGGAAAGAACGACAAAGCTCAAGGAAAGAAGAAGTGTCATGGTTGTGGGAGCTTGGGTTATTTGGTCAAGGATTGCAGAAAAAGGAAGAAAGCTTACTTCAACTGTGGTGAAGTCAGACACTATACTAGGGTGTGCCCGAAGAGGCAAGGACAGGGCCAAAGGGTAGGATCTTCTGGAGGGCAGGTGCATGCTCTCGAGGCAGTGTACCGGAAAAAGGTAGGAAAGTTTATGTTGAAGGTTTGATTTCTCTTTCCGATCATCCAGTTAGGACTCTTTTTGATTCTGCCGCTTCTCACTCTTTTGTATCTGATTCTGTGGTTGAGTCTCTGGACCTTAGTACTAGTATTGTTTCCGATCCAGTTATTGTCTCAAACCCCATTGGGGGCATGACTCATATGTCTATGATATGTCGAGGTTTGAGGATATCTATGTTAGGCGTCGAGTTTGAGCGCGACGCGTAAGTGCTTGGTTTTATGGGCTATGGTTTGACTTAGGGATGGATTGGCTAGTCATGTATGGTGACATTCTAGATTGTAAGAGGAGGGTCATTAGACTTTTGACTTGCTGAGGGAGGACTGTTGAGATTTCCTGTGACCCAAAGGGCTCCGTCATGCTTAGCTTCCTAGAACTAAATAATGCTTATGTTGACGATTTATAATCTGTACCAATAGTCTATGATTATCCATATGTTTTTGATGAGGTTCGGGGCTTATCTTTGAGGCGAGAGATTGATTTTCGGATATACCTGGTGGATAATACGAAGCCACTTGCATTGCTATGCACCACATGGCTCCAAGGGAAAGGAGGGAGCTTAGCAAGAAAGTAGGGGAGCTAATTGAGAAGGGGTTTATTAGGCGAAGTATATCAAAATGGGGTGCTCCAATCGTCTTCGCTACCAAGGAAGACGGTTCACTTCATCTATGTGTAGATTTTAGGGAGTTGAATAAGCTCACCAAGAAAAATAGGCACCCACATCCGAGGAATGACGATCTGTTTGAACAGCTTGTTGGCGCATCTGTTTTCTCGTAGTTAGACTTAGCCACGAGATTTCATCGATTGAGGGTGGCCGAGGACATAATAAACAAGACCGCTTTCAGAACTCCAGATGGTTTCTTTGAGTGGCTAGTTATGCCTTTTGGGTTGATTAATTCACATGAATATTTTGTGGATCTGATGAGTAGGGTGTTCATGGAGTTTCTAAATAAATTCATTGTGGTCTTTGTGGATTACATTCTGATTTTCTCAAAGAGCGAGGAAGAGCATACCCTACATTTAGGGGAGGTTTTGAGGACTCTCCAAACACACCAACTTATGGTGAAATTCTCCAAATGTCACTTTTGGGAGAGGAAGTAAGATTTCTAGGTTATGTGGTCTCCAAGGATGGGATAGCGGTTTGTCCCACGAAATTAGTTTGCAGTTCAAGTTTGGAAGGTTCCGAAGAATGCAATGGAGGTGAGGAGTTTTCTCAGTTTAGCGGGCTATTATAGGAAGTTTATCAAGGACTTCACAAAGATATCAGCCCCACTCACCAGACCGACGAAGAAGAATCTGACCTTTTCTTGGAGCATTGACTATGAGGATGCTTTTCAGCGATTGGAGAGGGCTCTGACAATAGCCCCAGTCTTGACTATTCCTGATGGGAACAAAGTGTTCATAGTGTACAATAATGCATGTGGTACAGGGCTTGGTGCCGTCTTGATGCAAGAAGGAAGGGTGGTATGATACGGTGGTAGACAGTTGAGAGTTCATGAGAAGAACTACCCTACCCATAATTTGGAATTGGCTGCTATAGTGTTCGTGCTTAAGAGTTGGCGTCATTATCTACTTGGAGAGAGGTTTGAGTTATACACGGACCATAAATCTCTCGAGTATTTGTTCTTGCAGAAGGATCTCAATTTGAGACAACAAAGATAGATGGAGTTCCTAGGTTCCTATGATTTTGAGATTACTTATACCCCTGGCAAGAATAATGTAGTGGCAGACGTGTTGAGTAGGGAGAGGAGGACTTTGAGTCCTCTATTCGTAGAAAGGTGGAGTTTGTTGTACATATCGACCTTCGATTTTAGGCCATCTACGGATCTTACACCTGGTTTGTTGGCATTCTTAGAGGTGTGGCCTACTCTTATGGATCAAATAGGATCTTCGCAGCGAGAGGACCCACAGATAGCAGACATCTTGGATAGGCTTAGTAGAGGGGAGACTTCTAGTCACCTTAGTGGATACTCCCTGGATGAAAGAGGGTGGCTACGAAGGGATGGGAGGATTTGTGTTCCCCGGTTGGAAATCTGCTCAGGATAGTCCTTGAGGAAGCCCATCATTCTAGGATGATTATCCATCCGGGCGGCGATAAGATGTATAGAGATATGAGCAGGGTTTTCTTTTGGGCTTGGATGAAGAAAGATGTATTGGAGTTTGTCTGTCGATGTTTAGTTTGCCAGCAAGCTAAAGCTGAACAGAAGAAGCCTGGCAGTTGGCTTCATCCTTTGCAGGTACCACAGTGGAAGTTGGAGCGCGTCTCTATGGATTTCATCGATGGTTTTCCAAGGTCAAGGAATGACTACACCAGTACCTAGGTTATAGTAGACATGCTTACTAAGAGCACACATTTCATTCCGCTTAAGAGTAAGAGAACATCGGCATGGTTAGCATAAGTTTATCTTCATGAGATAGTCCATCTACATGGAGTACCTTATAGCATTGTGAGTGATTGTAAACCCATCATCACTATGAGTTCTGGAAGAGCCTGCAAGAAGCATTAGGTACACAGTTATGTTTGAGCACCGTATATCACCCTCATACCGATGGGAAGACTGAGAGGGTGAATAAGGTTCTTGAGGATCTTTTGAGGATGTGTATCCTAGATGTCGGAGAGACTTGGGAGGAGCATCTCCTATTGGTTGAGTTCACCTACAACAACAATTATTATGCTGGTATAGGCATGGCACCCTTTGAGGCACTATACGGACGACCTTGTAGATCACTGACTTATTGGTAGGAGTCCACAGATAGGCTTCTACTTGGACCTGAGATGATTAGAGAGACTTTGGAAAAGATTCTTATCCGCAGACGCATGTAGATAGCTTAGGACAGGAAGAAGTCCTACGCAGATAAGAGGAGGACTGATATTGAGTTTGAGATGGAAGACATGGTTTTCATCAAGGTATTACCTTTAAGGAATGTGGTTCGCTTTAGATCTGTAGGGAAATTGGCGCCAAGGTTTGTAGGGCCATTTCCCGTAATGGAAAGGATAGGTCAAATGGCCTATAGGGTGAGGCTATCAGAGAGATTGGCGGGTTTCATGATGTTTTCCATGTTTCTCATTTACAGATGTCTGCACGATATAACAGAGGTAGTTGAGTTGAACATACTTGAGGAAGTGGAGGTAGAAAGGGAGGCAATAGTTAGACGAGGTCCTACCCACATACTTGGATCATAGGTAAAGAAACTATGAAACAAAGATTTCAAGTTGATGAAAGTATAATGGGGAGAAGACAACGAGGATGCAACTTGGGTGACTGAGGACAAGATTCGCGCTTCGTACCCTTTTTTGTTCAAGGGTATGTTCTTAACTTCTTTTTCCAAGCTTTTATTCGTACTTGCTTCTGTCATTTAAGTCTATCCTATCAATCGAATCTTCAACCTACACTACACCAAAACAGGGGATTCCCAACAAGTATAGGTGTTACAAATAATTTCGGTAACACTTTTAAGTGTCACCAACGGCCTGTGAGGAATTTCCTGTAACACCAATTGAGAAGATCCATCGACCTGAGACGAAGAGAAAGGTCTATCTATTTTCTTTAGTTATTCAGTTAAACCAATGATTCGTTATTGGAGCAGATAGCAACAATCGTTTCATCGGACATGCGTATTTTTTCTTTTCCGACGGATTTCCATGGTTTCATTAATGGAAATTCTTTGATGTAGTGAGTAATAGGCTCTGGTTGTTCACCGTTCAAGAATTCTTGTATAAGTGTTACAAACAGAGTAACTGCTAACACTTATATGTGTTACAAACATATTCATTGCTATCACTTATAAGTGTTACAAACAGAGTAATTGCTAACACTTATAAATGTTGGAACCAGGAGATATGGTAACACTTATAAGTGCTACAAACATATTCATTGCTAACACTTCTAAATGTTGGAACCATAAGATATGGTAACATTTATAAGAGTTACAAACATATTCATTGCTTGGAACCACAAGATATGATAACACTTGTAAGCGTCAGTATCATAATCCTACCAATGCTTATAAATGTTGCCATACATAAATTGGTAACACTCATCTCCATCGCAATATGAAATTAAATTCTTTCCTATTTTTTGCACAATTAATATTAAAATTCTCAAAACAAATAAATATAACATATCTTTATGATTTTCATATCATATATACAAT
Organism: Allium sativum; assembly: GCA_030737875.1. Classification (NCBI taxonomy): domain Eukaryota; kingdom Viridiplantae; phylum Streptophyta; class Magnoliopsida; order Asparagales; family Amaryllidaceae; genus Allium; species Allium sativum. The sequence continues at coordinate 747,843,582 of CM060912.1, forward strand.
TCAACATATCAATTCAATATAAAATTTAGTACACTTCCATGTCTCAAATTCAACAATGTCACATTTCCATAATACTCAAATATGACCTACATGCTTCCGATTTCAAAATACCATAATATCATGTTCAAACTATAAAATGTAAATGCGCTCGTTACATTCCAAAAACTTTAGAGATAAGATCATTGTCAATGTCACACATGTTTGCATTCTCGTTGCCATTACATTCCAAATTATGTTTTATTCCTCCTCCACGAGTGCCTACAAAATATAAACGCAATCATATTTACCAAAAAAAAAAAAGTTGCAATAGAACACCCAATATTCTATTATTTTCAGAAAATAAAAGTTAACAGAACATTCAAAAAAACATGAAAAAGTCTAAATAGTACGTAATTTTTACATCAATAATCATACCTTGTCCATGGTGCTATAATCTGCTTCTATCCCAAATAACCATTATAAACTCTTCTGTTTACCTAAAAAAAATGTAATTTCATTTCAATAAAAATAATAGGTCTTCAAATGATTTCTGCAAGGTTGGGAATGAAATAGTAAATGCACAAACAACAAATATCACACTTAATAACAGAGAAGTGGACTAAATGTGCATTGTTAAAAGGATGAAGCTTAATATGGGCAACCAACTAATGCTAAAACAAAGAGACAGGATGGCCAACCACCTCTTAACAACTGCATAACATCTACATATCGTGCCAGCTCAACAATACTAAACTCTAAAATATATTTTGCATCAAGTAAATGAAAATATTTTTTCATGAATAATTGGTTTAAAATATACCTGAACCTTGTTGTAGGAATTTTAAATAAACATAAACTCCAATTTTGTTTTAAAATATACCTAAACCTTTGTGTAGAGAAATTAAATTACTGTCAATAGATGACAGTTGGAATAAACATACCAATTTTCTTTTGAGTCAACATGAACGCATTGATAATTTAAGTAAAATAAATAGAAAATTCAATACTAATGTATTGACAAAAACATTATAGTAATATTTCCATACTTCATATCTCCAAGTTGGAATAAATAACTTATGCATAATAATATTGCAACATACTTTTATATCTCTATATTGTTTATCGAAAGCTTTGAAAAGAATTAATTCATATTTAGCATTGACAAAATTATAGAAAAAATACATATTATCTTTGAAAATTGAATAAAGTGAACACATGCACACCTATTATAAATGGCCCTCTTCTCGAATATGTTCAAATGGTATCTGAAACAGAGGTAGCTTCCGAAGAATCAGAAGGAAGCAATCATAATGGTAAAGCTATCTGTAACAACCCTAAGTCTCACATCGTGGAAGCCTGTGTGAAGTGGGTACTTATATAGTAGAGCTCATCTCTTACTAACGCCGAGGCCTTTTGAGGAACAAAACCCCACACCTATGTGGTGGCTAAGTTGGGGACAATATCTTGCGCGAACGGAGGTGCGGGCTGTTACAGTGGTATCAGAGCCTATACCCAGCCGGAATTGTGGCTCCTATGTGGACCACAACGCCTGGGTGAGGTGTTTGTGAGCCAACGGGGACGTTGGGCTCTGTAGGAGGGGAGAATGTAACAACCCTAAGTCTCACATCGTGGAAGCCTGTGTGAAGTGGGTACTTATATAGTAGAGCTCATCTCTTACTAACGCCGAGGCCTTTTGAGGAACAAAACCCCACACCTATGTGGTGGCTAAGTTGGGGACAATATCTTGCGCGAACGGAGGTGCGGGTTGTTACACTATCCTTGAAGACGATCCAATAGCTGATGCAAATTCAATGTCATTCGCAACCTGCAAACATAACATGAAAATTCTCAACCTTCTTATATATGTTTATTCTTTAATAGAAGGCTGCCTGCAGCTGTACAAGAGCAAAGAAGTGGTAAGCCCTCTCTAGAGAAGCTAGAATTGAACCTTCTGTTACTACTGCAATATGGGAGATAATGGGAAAAAAATGCTGTTTTTTTTTCAAAGCATACTATGTAGGTTGAAGATAGTAAAACAAATCAGGTTGTTCAATCAGTTGTTGAAACAGCAAACCGATCTGATGAAGCCTGCTACAGATGCACCTAGGGCTCAAATGGCAGATCCAGGTCATGTAGTCAATGCAAATATTCAAGCTTATGCTCATTGGTCATTTCATCCAATGGTAGCTAGTATTGGAAATAATTTTGATACACTTATGGATAGTACTGCCATGCAAGTCCCAGAAGCCTTTTTCAAGAGCATATTTTCCTTTTTCTCCAACATTTCAAGTGTCTCGTTAATTTTGTCGAGAGTAGCCAAATCCTACCGAAAAGCAGCTGTTCGTTGTTTGCTGCTGCAATAGCAGTTCGCTGCTGCAGCCATATATGTGAATAACAAGTGTTCGCTGCTGCAGTAGTTCGCTGTTGCTGCTGCTCGCAGCAGCAGTTCGCTGCTGATAGCTGCAGAAGTTCATCGCTGCTGATAGCAGCAACGATGATTTGCTGCTGTTCACAGCAGCTTGTTATCTTGCATTTAATTTGATGCTTCTTATGTATATTTCTGTCATTATTTTTATTGTCGTCATCTTGTTTTTCTTAAACAGGAAATGTTGAGAAGCTATGCTGGATGGAAGAAAGAACAAAATTTATCTTTGTTTCTATGTTTTTTAAATTTGAATTGTAGTAGTGTACGAATTTGTTTGGTATTTTGTGTATTGCACTTTTATGTACTACTATTGTAGTAACCCGCATTTTAGCTGTTGAACAATTTATTTATTTAATTATTAAATATCGATTTATCGATATCGAGAACGTGAATTAAATAATATTGAATATTTAATTAAGATTTATAATGAATAATAAATTGTAAATATCGAAATAGTCAGAAATAGTAGAATTCACAATAGAGTGTGAATTGAATAGTATACGAGATGTGGTTGAGTTTCGATTCGAAATATAATAACGAATATATTCAATCGACGTCAGTTTGAACGTATAATTATATTATAATTTAAATCGAGCTCGAAATGGCGCTGTAGTTCGCTATTTGGCGATTTGAACTTCAACTGAATATACAGGATCCGTTTTAAGTCGGATTTCTGTGAAATAAGAGCCGTCGGGACCGATTTGATAATAGTTTCCTAATGGAAGAGAAAAATCGGGATTTCGTCGTGTAGATTTTGATGTATGTCCAAATCAAATTTTAGAAAAGTCGCTATGGAATTCCTTTATAATTTATAAACGATTTATAAAAGGAATTTCAATATAAATTGAATATCGATATAATATGGATTTGGAATATCGAGCTATAAATCCATATATAAATATTTAGGAGTTGTGGTATATTCTATGTGGATATATACGATAATATTAAATTATTAATATTTAATTTAATTTATTTAAATATATTTATATATTTAAATAGATTTTTCAAAGCGTTAAAAATAGCCACTTTTGCAAACGAAGTCGGAATTCGACGAAACTAATTTTGTTGGATCCGCAATGTCAAATAGTTGTTAGATTTCCAGTTTCGTGATTTTTAGAGTCACTGTGTGGTCGTACGAATTTTTAGAGTGAAAAACTGTCGATATTCTAATAGTTAAAAATACACTGTGTGAGCATACGGAGTCGGAATTCGACGAAACCAGTTTTGTTGGGATCGTAACGTCAAACTGTAGCTGCATGTCCAGTTTGGTGATTTTTAGTTATCATATGTAACCGTACGAATTTTTAGAGTGCAGAAACGAATAGAAAATGATAAAGAAAAATATCTTTGAAAATATCTAGATATTTTATAAGCCTATAAATACCCCCTTCAAAAACATTCCTAACCTAATTTCATTCTTCATTCGGTCAAATTAAAGGAGCCGCCACTTATTTTTCCTGAAAACATATCTCGTGAGGAATAAAATTCTCAGACAAATCAAATAAAATCCAGTAAATCTCTAAACACTCCTATTTGAATGTGTGCGAAGTCCTCTTCCTTGCGGTGTCAACTGGTGTGAGTTCGATGGCCTGTTCTGTCGTGGGTTTGTAGACAACGGAAGTTAGGGTTCGGAATTTAAAGGGGTTAAGGCGATCGAAGTGGGATTTAATGTCGGATTTGGGTTCAGCGTGAGAAGCAGCACCTTGTGTGTTGATTTGGGGGGTTCCGGTGTAAGAAGGCGTCGCTGCCTGTAGTGGTCATCGCGAGAGCAGATCGAGCTCAGGGACGTCGAGCTCCATCGAAATGGGATGCGTGCGAAGCAGACTCGGAGGGGAGTATAACGGGTTTGGGTGGAAGGTGAACGGTGGAGAAATGAAGTGGCGGTGGGAGGATGTAAGCGACGAAATGGTGGTTAAGAGCTGTCGGATTTAGAACGGGGAAGATGGGTTTTGTTGAGGTCGGGTTGGGTATTTACAGGGGATGATGGGCCGAAACAAAAGGGTAAAAGCCCAATTTGAATTAGAATTTTAGTTTTTATTTATTTAAATAATCGTATAATTTGTAAATTTGATATCTCATCCATACGAGGTCAGAATCGAGAACCGTAAGTTGCGTTGGGATTGTATGGACGGACACTACACCATGGATCTGACTGGGAGTGAATCCGAGCTAGTTACAATTTATGACGAAATAAATTGTCCGTCGAAGTCAAATAACGCAAACCGTTATTTAACGGCTAACGCGCAAATGTGAGTAAAACTCACCAACTCTGAACAGTTTATATTTTCATGTTGTATTTTTTTAGAACTGTTAAAAATGTCTGATTGCTGTGTGTTCGTTGATTGATTGAACTGCTAGTCAGTTAGTAGAAATATTATATATATGTATATATATAAACTGTTAAATATTTATATGTCGATTCTGTTTATCAGAATATTTAACTGTGAAGTGAAATCGATGTTATTCTATGGTCTAACATCTGTGATGCAGGGAAACAGGTTGGAGGAATCCGACTGGATTCCTCAACAGTTATTTTATGGTTTTTCATATATTGCGTTATATGATGTGATATATAATCTGTTGTTGATTGTGTGTGTATGGATGATATTGAACATCGTGATTTGATATGATTGAATACCATAACATACGAAATGTTGAAAAGGGAATTTTCAAAGTGATATTGAAAATAGAATATTTATAAAATGGGATATTTATGAATAAGAAATGTTTATAAATTGGAATATTTATAAATAGGAGATATTTGAAAAGAAAATAAATTCAAAATATTTCTTTTTGAATGGAAAGGCCTGTGTGGCGAGTTTGGGGATTTTCCCAATGCTCCCGATACAAAGGAGGTTATGGCGAATTTTCCCGGAAAGTTAAGGAGTTAGAATATTTTTAAGAATAAATTTGAAAAGGGAAATATTTGCAAACCATTTGCAAATAGAATGAAATAGAAAGAGAAATATTTGTAAAACATTTACAAATCAAATAAAAAGAGAAATATTTGTAGAACATTTACAAATAGATAAGAAAGGATTTATTTCTTGGTTAGAATAAATAGAATTAAAGGGAATATTTATTTGATAAATAAATAGGATTAAATCAAAGGAATATTTATTTGATAAATAAATAAAACTAAACCAAAGTGAATTAGTTAAATTAAACTAAGTGGATTAGTTAAATTAAACTAAGTGGATTAGTTAAGTTAATTGAAGTGAATTAGTTAAGTTAAACTAAGTGGATTAGTTAAGTTAAACTAAGTGGATTAGTTAAGTTAAACCAAAGTGAATTAGTTAAGTTAAACTAAGTGGATTAGTTAAGTTAAAACTAAGTGAATTAGTTAAGTTAAACTAAGTGGATTAGTTAAGTTAAACCAAAGTGAATTAGTTAAGTTAAACTAAGTGGATTAGTTAAGTTAAAACTAAGTGGATTAGTTAAGTTAAAACTAAGTGGATTAGTTAAGTTAAACTAAGTGGATTAGTTAAGTTAAACTAAGTGGATTAGTTAAGTTAAACTAAGTGGATTAGTTAAGTTAATTGAAGTGAATTAGTTAAGTTAAACTAAGTGGATTGGTTAAGTTAATCAAAGTGATTAGTTCAGTTAATCGAGATAAGAAAAATCAAGTGAGGTTAATCAGGTTGAATTAGTCAGTCAAGTTAATCATTTGAGTTAGTCAAGCCAAGTAAATCAAGCTAGGTAAATCGAGTTGAATTAGTAAGTCGAGTTAACCAGTTGGGTTAAGTAAGTCGAGTTAATCGAGTAGAGTTAATCAGGTAGGGTTAATCAGTTAGAGTTAATCAATTAGAGTTAATCGATTAGAGTTAAAACGAACTAGAGTTAATCAAGTATAGTTATTTGAGATAGAGTTAGCCAAACATAGTTATTCAGGATAAGTGTCATTCAGCACGACTGCTAGCGTAATTCGCAGGGCTGTAAACAGCCTACGGCGGTCGGATGTTTCCTGAGGGAGTCAGGCGTAACCATTGTGAACGTTGCGATCTAGAGTCAAGCGAATGGAGTTTAAATCGAATATTAGTTGTTCGATAGGAGTTAATCGAATATAGGTTATTCGAAGAAGAGTTAATCAAATAGAGATTTCTCGAAGAGAGTAAATCGGCAAATTCGATTATATCGAATTCGGGAAAGTACTTATACTTTCCAGTGTCTAAATAGAGATTTATTTATTTATAAATAAATAAGTGTTAGGTTAATTATTCACTAATAAGAATAGAAGTTATAATTAAAGTTAGATAATTCGAAAGTAGGGATTATAACGTTATCGTTATAACCAATGTTTTAAATATAGAAGTGGATTAGTAAAATTGAATCCGAGAAAGGCGTAAAGAAGTTGTTAAAGATTAAAAGATAAACTTTGACCATTTCGAAGTTATAACGTTGTTCAGTTAAGGTCTGAGAGGTAATTTTACCCCAACTTGAGTGACTTCCTTCTTAACTAAGAAATGGTAAGGTTTGATCGTAAAGGAGTTTTGGAAATGTTTTCCAAACGAGAATCAGAAATGTTTTCTGATAAAAGAAAATAAGAATTTAGAATATAGGGAAACAGGAGATAAATAAGTAAATGAACTAAAGAGATTTATGTTAAATGATGTTTGTTCGATATAATTTCCATTGGGAAATAATATTGTTGTTTGCACACTTGTTTTTCTTTGATAGTTAACTCACAGACTATCGAAGTTTTGACCATTTTAACGTTGTTAATATGGAGAGACCGGTTGGATTATTATCCAAAGAACCACTCTGTATTGGCATAAGCGTCGAGAATCATAAATGCCAAAGATAATTGAAGACGGAGTAAAATGCAAGGGCTATCCTGTTTACAGAATTGTGCCTTCGGTTTGTCCAGTCCCAGGACAACTTGTATGGACGAAGGTCTGACAGAGTATATCCAATGGATCACGTAAGTTGTTCTGTTCAAACGTATTCACGTTTGGTGGCGGAGGAATTCGTTTCTCTTAGCTGTATACCCGTGTTATTTTTGGACAAGTCAATTTGTGATTTGGCGGGTATGACGATGTGACATTCTAAGTGAATGAAGATGCAAGCGTTTCTGCTAGATTGATATTTATTTGTACTTAGACATTATTATAATATCAGAATGATATTGCTTTGAAAAGTTATTTGGATTCTCATAAGGGTAAAACCCGTTCCGTTATGTGGCGTGGTCTTGTGAGATATCCTTTATTAAATCAAGTACTAAATTGTTTTACTCATACCAGTCCCATGACTGACCCGGAGTTTATTTTGTTGTTTTCCCTAAACTCTTGGGTGCCTAAATTTATACGGGCAGTCAAGTAGTCGGGATTTTACAGATACACTTGGAGAGCTTGGAGCAGGAGGCTTCAGGATTCTATAGCTATTATTATTTCCGCTGTTGTTGTAAGTGTTGTACTCTGATAAGTGTTATTGTATACATATACTGATGTTATTTCAAAGATATGTTATGTTATATTTTATTCGTTCCGCTGTGAGATTCGTGTTTACTCTGATGATGATGTTCTTCTTCTTCTTCTATTCTATAAGTTCTATCTTATCTATTCTCACCTTCTAATTTCTTTCATTAATTACCGGGATTTTTCGATGTTTTGGTTATCGACGTCGAGCTTACGTCGATAACCAAAGTCGCCGAAAATCCGGGTTACTACAACTATTGTGTATGAACTTGTTTGAGTATGTTATCTTGCTTGAGAAAGTAAATGATTAATCTGTTTTTTTTTAGTTTAAGAAAATTTAGTATAGCATATGTCTTATTCAATTTCGGATGCGAATATATCGGATTTTTTCGGATATTCGGAAATATCCGGATTCATTTTTCGGATGCGGATATTTCGGATTTTTTCGGATATTTAGAAATATCCGGATTCATTTTTCGAATGCGGATATTTTCAGATATCTGAAAAATATCCGCGGATGCGGATACAGATGTTGCTTCTTCAGTATTCGCGGATATTGGATTTCAGATACAGATTTAAATATTGATATAGCCATATCCACTTCCGTTTGCATCCATTAACATGCGATTATATTTTCTGGTGGAAACAGGATCATACTATTCAACCATGAAATACTTTGTTTAAACATTAACAAATTGAGGTAAGAAAATTGTAGAATAGCACAGCCAATCCAATAAACAACTCGAAATAGTTGTCATGGATGGTTGAACTCGATAAACCTTTTTTTTGGGTCCAAAAAGGTCACATTGTTCCTATTTTATCATTCTAGATAAGCTGTTTACAAAAGATAGATGCTTAAAATGAAAAAGAAAGTGAAAGCACTGTCTACTGTGAAAATCAAACATAGAAAACATTAAAAAAATTATTTCTTTGGTCGTTCATATTCAAGTCAAATATGGTACAGTGTCAAATGTAACTTGAATTTCAATCAAAGTTGTAGCATTCAGAATATTAGGCAAACAAACTGGCTAAATTTAGGAAAGAATCAAGCCCAAATCCATAAAATACAAAATAACATCAATTGTGTTAACTATTGTGTTATATCACATACGACATGAAAGAAATCATGACTCCACAATAACAAAGAAAGAAACAGTTTCCTACTTTGAAAAATCATATATACAGTTGTCAAATTATTATCGGAAAACTTTCAAGACAGCTTAACTGAGATGGTTCACCACTATTGGTAAGACATATAATTATGAAAGGTTGAGACAATCTTACTTAGCAAGAAATACTGTTCAAATATTTCTCGTGGCAGTTCCAATCAACCACATTTTCGCAAAGGGCAGTGGCATCAACCTTTTGATTATCTTTGTGGAGGAGGCCACTTTTATTCTTGAAATAAATAATACAAAGGGTACTCAAAACAATATCTTTATTTCTAGTAAAAACATTGAGATAGACAGGAATTTTAACAATTTAATCTTACCTATTGCAAGAACATGAGGTTATCGCTCACCCACCACTGTTTCATAAGAACCACATATCCTGAACAAAGAATTTATTAAGCATTTGAACTTTACAGTCAAAAGAATAGACGGCTATCACTATAAAAGTTTTCTAAACAACAAGATCTACAACTTATCAGTCTGGTGTAAAGGAGACTGTAGTTCTCCACAAGAGAACAAAGCTCCTGCCAACTGCAAGCTCCTTAAGTCAAGAAATCACTCTAGCACTTCAGGTTCGAGGGAAAGCAATGAACTTCAAGAATTTCTAGCAAAATCTCAACATCTCCTGAAGATCGAACTATTTTGAGGATTCAAGCGACTATTGTGATAGATCTGAGTGCTATGACAGTGAAGAAAGTTGTTGGAAGCCTCCTTGAAGCCTGAACAGATGGAGGTGATAAAATTTCGTAGAGGACTGTATTTCCCATCATTCATAGGGTTTGTTTAGAAACATCAAGAATGTGCATTGTGTTTTTTTGTACTCGACAAACTTGTAATTAGGGTTCAGCTAATAATCTGAACATGACTAAATCACAATCTTAGATCAAAATCACCTGACGTCGAACTCGAAATCAGCCAAACTCGAAATCATCGTGAAGCTAAAATCAGCCAAAATCACGGAAATCACCTGACGTCGAACTCGAATTCGCTTCCTTGAACTTGAAATCAAATTTCCTTTGAATCTGACGTAGAACTGGAAATTGCGGAAGTCTTCCCTTTCGTTTAAGGAAGAACTCGAAATCGTTGAAAATGAATTTCTTTTTAGTGCGGCCTCTGAAGTAAAAAGCGTTATAGACTGGTGTTAATAGGGTTTCGGGAAAAAGTAGCATGCTGTTTACATTTTTGTCCTCGAGAACAAGGCCTACCAACCCAAATAAGTGTTAGCAATAAAAAAATTATAAATTTATATTTTTAGTAACACATTTTTAACATAGCAACACATATTTTTGTGATTAAACTGTAACACAAGTAAGGGTTGGTAATTGAAAAAAATAAGTGTTGCCAAATGACCATTATGGTGTAGTGCTATAGGTAGGAAACCAGTGGAAGTAAACATGTGTTTGAGACATGTTATGTTTGATGGATGCAAGTGTTTGCTAGTGGTTGCTCGTGGATGCATGTACACAAACTCTGGACACTAGATCGGCTCAATGCACTCTCATATTGCATATGGATGTGTGTGAATTTTTTTATGGATGGAAATGGGTGATCATCATATGGATGTTGCATTTGTATGGATGATTGTGCACACATATAACATTTACATGATATACTAGGACTATTTGCATACTTGTTGGGTTCATGGCACTAACATACATTGCATTAAGGAGGTCGACTGAATCAGTAGACCGCCTGATTTTTCTCATTAGCATAGGGACATATACGCACATCTTTGCATATGTTCATGCAAGCATTAGAAATCTCTTAAGGATAATGGATGCATGTGGAAGATGGATAAGTAGATGATTGTAGGTGGATGTAATGAACATTTTTCATGGAGATTTTGAGGCCGAAATCCTTTAAGTAGAGGAGAATGCAACACCTCGTAATTTTAAAGGACACTATTAACAATAAACTAAAGAATACTTAATTAAATATTGAGAATTAACTAAAACGGGCTATACCATTGCGTTCCTCTCTGAATTTTTCTTAATATAGACTCCGAGTTTGCGTAAAACAGACATCGTGTGAAGAAGATATAAAGCTTAGAAGTTTTCATACGTATAAGAGACATATATATATAATTCAAAACTATAATTCAAATCAGTTCAAAATACATAAGCGGGAAAAAGGGGCGGGCACAGGCGGCAGTTTGACCCGTTATGGGTCGACCTATGCCTGATCTGAGTCGACCTATGGGTCGATCGAAGGTCAGGTGGGTAGACCCATGGGTCGACCCAGGTGGTGGTGGGTCGACCCATCCCTCATTTGGCCGGATTCATTTTTCTGAATCTAGACTTGTTTGTTGGATGGGTTCATTGAAGATAGGCTATATAAAGGACAACATTTCTATTGTTTTTCTACATCTAAAACAATGGAGACAATGAGATGCTACTTCAGCTTGGATTGTATCAGACTATCTTCTTCAAACATCAACCTATACATACATCAGAAACATCTGTTGTACTTCGATCCAATCTCTGTGAGCTCATGTTACTTTTAGATATAAAAATTAAACAATAACCCTGACATGTTTATAAACCTAGATCTAAACATATGCATGTTAAGAAACTGATTCATATCTAAATAGTTCTGCTAGTATAACATGAATTCTTTTGTACACATGTTCTGCTGTTCAGTTCTTATATGCCTATTTCTGTTATCATATGTCTATTTCTGCTAGTATATGCCTATTTCTTTCTTCTTCCTCTCTCATTCCCTTTTTATTTTATAGCCTAGGCTACCTTCGAGCCTAAGCCAGTATCGTTGAAAAATGCCCACGAACGAAATTGGGATAAACTGGGAATGATTGAGGATGATAATTTGGAGGCATATCTTGTACTATAAATCATGATTGGAATTTGGAGGCACAACCTATACTGTGAAATATGACTAAAATTTGGTGGAATATTTTTTACTATAAATCATGACTTGAGGATTGGGGGCATATATTCGGTAGGCTTAATTTAAAGATTAAGCGGAACATGTTAATGAAACTTTAAGTAACCTGTGAAAACTTTTTAATCTATTGGGATTAAGTAAACCTATTTAATCTGTTAGGGTTAATTTAACCTATTTAATCTGTTGGGTTACGTAAACCTGTTAACCAGTGAACTTAACATGTTAATCTGTGAGGGTTAAGCGAATTTGTTAATCTGTAAGCTTAATCTGTTAATTTTTTTAGTTAATTGGAGGAACACAAGTTTAGGGTTTGACTTGTGTCATCTGTTATGTGGGACCCGTATTAGTCAGTAACCCATTCTAGTATTAAACGGGGACCCCGCACTACGTAGGGGTCAATACATGACCGAACTGATTATAAGAGGTTCATCTGCAAGGGGGTGTATACATGTGCGTTCCAACAGAGTCATATGCGTGCATGAGTCTAGTCTATAGGGGGAAATAATTTGTTGTAGCACCAGTAAATAGGTCTATGTCCTTCTGTAGGTTTCCTTTTTAGGAAGTAATACACCCTACTATGGGGCCGAAACAGGGTATTTACAAGTTAGTGAGCCGATCACTTGGGGTAGTAATTAGGGTACATCTAGTCTTGTCTGTTTCTGTTGAGGTACTTGTCATTTTGTTTAGGGGTAACACCTGTTATTTCTGTTGAGGTGTCTGTTATTTCTGTTTGGGTAAAACCTGTTATTAGAGTATACCTAATCCTACCATTATATTTCTGTGGGGATCATTCTATTTCTATTAAGTAATTTAGGGATACCTAATCCTGTCACATGTTTGTTATACTAGTATTGGTGCGGAGGAGTAACTGAGAAGCATAGCTTGGTCCATATTATTCGCTTTTATCCTACTTATCCTATTCAGTCTGTTTATACTGTTACATGATATTGTTATCTCTCATCCAGTTTATATCCCTGTCATGATACTGTTAGACCAAAAATTGGCTCTAACAACCAAATCAGACATGAATTAAGTGAAATAGAATCAAAAAGCAATAAAGAACATGCAATTTATAGTGGTTCGGCATTAACGAGCCTACATCCACTTTGTTGTCTTTTAATTGATGATTTGAATATAATTACAGCAATGATTCTCACACAACTTCACAATCACAATGCATAAACTCACTCAAATCTCTCAAAAATGGACTTTAAGAGATGATTTTGATTCGAATATGATTGTAGAATTTGACTATGGAGGAAGTATTGACTGAGAATTTGCCAAAAGATCCTTTCAAATGCCTCTAAATGGTGTATTTATAGGTGAGAAATCTCCTCCAAGTGGCTCCGGTTCGGAATTGCGTGGCATCCATCCCTTGAGAGTTGGGTTCGGAGGCTCCAAGATGGCTACAACGCATTGATTTAGTAGGAGATTGTTGGATAAATGGCCAGATCTTGTCCGAGTCTTCAGGGGATATGCGCAGCAATGGCTACAGATTCAAAGGGAAACAGGGGTTTGGATCGGGGCCTCCGATCCGATCCGGTGGTGCAACTTGTTGTCCCTTGATGCTGCTGACGTACTCATCCGATCTGAACCGATGGGATTGCTTGCTTTCTTCTGATGCCGCTGAAGTGTTCCTCCGATCCGAACCGCTAAAGCAACTTGCTTTATGGTGTTGCTGCCATATTCTTTCGTTCCAAACCAATAAGGCCACGTGCTATCCTTTGGTATTGCTGACGTATTACCGATCCGATCCGATGTAATGAGGCTACTGACATATCTCTCCGATCCAATCCGATGTGGTCTCTGCGTTCTTGATCTTTACTCACCTCCTGCACTATCTTCCTCCGATCCGAACCGATTGGTGTCTTTCTTACTATTTACTCTTTAAGCAGCCTAGTTCACAAAGTAGGCTAACATTTTGCCCCCTCGAAGTACACTCTTATTTAAGATAAAGTGTGCTTCGAAGCAACTTACAAGACATCCTTTGAACTAGAGTCATTGAACGATCGCATTCACTTCGGATCCCGATCCGAACGGGTTTCCTTCAGTAGCACACTCGGATGGGCCTTTCAGTACTGCTACACCATAGTCTAATAGGCTAGAATTCCTTCATGGGCTCGACTTTCGGTCCGAACGAAATTAAGTTGGCTAGGAATACGAGTGGTCACGACGATTTCATATAAGTATACCCTCCGTCTCCTTCTTCCTCTTTTGTTATCCTCTTCCAATGAAATTTGCACCAAAACCCTAGAAATTTAAAAACTCTGAAACTCTCTCGTTTTAATCCCCGAATCCAACACATAGGTAGTTTTATGATCTTGAATCTCATCTTTATAATTGATTTTTGGTTAGATTCGCAGTTTCCTTGAACGATTCCAGCAAGGTATTCAATGAATTTCGTCGTCATGACCTCCTCCACTCTGCCATCGTCGTTAATGGAGTTAAATCTCTCTCGAGGTGGCGGTAGAGGGGGTTAAGATCCTTCGTTGAGCGTTTGAATGCATCAGTACTCGATTTCAGTTGGTACTTTCAACATAGGATCGAGCTTGACCCCAAAGAGGGGGGTAAAAGGGAGAGGAGAAATGCAGGGGATCGGTTCGGATGACAAGACAGAAACGAAAATGGCGTTCAACTGACCGGTTCGGGTCGGTCTTGTGAGCCATGAGAAGAGCAAGATTCACTTGACTGGACCGGATCGAAATGTGAAACAAAGAAGGGGAGAAGCATGGTTGTTCAATCCGATCTGGACCGTCCAAGTACTCACCTCCGAACCGATCCGACTTTGGTCACTGGGCACCAACTCTTGTCCCAGGCCAGCACAAGGCTTTCTCCCCGAACCGACCCTAGCGCGTATATCCGAACCGAACCGAAAAACAGTCCAAGATTGCACATAAGACCTTGCTTAGCTGGTTAAACCAATTCTTAATATAATCTTCAACTTAATGGACAGTTAGGATAGTGCCCTGCGAACATAAACGAATATCAAGAACTATTTTGAACATCACTGCTTCCTTGGACCTTTACATTATGCTATCATGTATTTACTTTGCATCTCTGTCATACGTAGCACACACTTTAGTTCACATACACACACGGGGGACACGGGCAACTTTACTCTAATCCTTGCCATTGTTTCTTCAATAGTCTGGCGGTCATGGCCGAAAGACGTTCTTCTAGATTAGCAAAGAAGATGGAAATGGCAGAAACTTCTGAGAAATATACTCTCGATGACATATCTTCTCCTTCAGACCCTGAATGGGATGACGAGGGCTCAGATTATGAAATAGGAACGCATAACAACGAAACACCTTCGGACAGCGAAGTTTCTCTGGGCTATGAGGAGGAAGGAGAGATTGGAGATTACCGAGCTCCTAATGAATTTAAGTCTGCCATTATCTTGGAATCACCCATGGACTCTGTTGAATCAACGATCGATGATGATAGACTTGCTCTCATATGTCTAAAGCACGGTATACTAAGAAGGGATACTCTGGTGCCGTCGAAAACTGACCGTCCTCACAGTCCTCCAGAAGGATTTATGGCAATCACTCGATTGATGTGCATGGTTGGGGCTATCCCACTGTTTTCTCCTTTTGTTGTCGACTTCCTAAGACAGATGCAAATTGCCCTTATGCAGCTGCATCCCAACTCCTATACCTACATATATACCTTATATGTAGCATACCGCGAGATCTTAGGTACAGAGCTCACTTTCGACGACGTTCATTTCTTTTATAACTTCAAGCATCGGATTCGAGAAACTCCTTCTTTCTCTTACATCGAATCAGTCCTGAAAAGGAAAATAATTTCAGCGCCGTTCAGCAGCAAGGCCGGCGATTCCAAGCTGGAATGGATTTACATAAGGCAACAGCCGGGATGTGCTAGGAGATGGACAAAATCAAGTAAAGCATTGGTTTTCTAAATCTCAACTCTGAATGTCCATGCCAACACATTAATCTGTTTTCTTTTTGTTTGCAGTTGATAATCCCAAACAAATATCGGCTCAAGTGTACTTTGATCGGATGCATTAGCTCCTTAATGGCGACCAAAAATTTCTAACCATCGATGAAGTCCTTAAGGATGAATATCTTCATCATCACGGGCTACTGTCCATTACCCGTAGCATAGGTCACAGGTCAAGTCCATATGTATACATTCCTCTAGTGGATGTAATTCCAGGAATGGGCAAGAGCTCGAAAATCCCCACCATACCACTTCGAACGTCACCTTCTCTATCTTCGACTCAAGACGATGAGCTGGCCAACATACCCGAAAAGGCACCAAGAAGGGTACATCATCCCTGGGGATGCTATTTCTCCTGAGAAATCACTATCTCCTAAAGAACTGCCAACAGACGCTTCCCAAGGAGATGCCCCTACTATTGAGGATCCTACATTTCAGGGCTTAGGAGATCTCCCCCTACCCGAAACTATCTATACATCCAAGGATTTCGGCTCAAATCCTTTAGTTTTTACTTCTTCAGAGGAGACTACTCCTGTTAAGGCCGAAGAGCCCACTCACACTAGCTTGGCTTCGGACTCGGGTTTGTCGAGGGGGGCACACCACTTAGGATGCACTTAACACAATAGCACCACACTTCACAGCACTTACTTCTCATGAGAATACTAATTCTGAATTTCATTTACATTGTTGTGCAGGTACAATGTTTCGTGCTCACTATGACATCAGGAAACTACGTCGCAGCATGACTAGACCCCCTTCTGATATTGAGCCTGATCGTCGTGAAAGCCGGGGTAGAGAGGATAGAAGGCCTCATAACTCTTATCAGTCGCGGACCTTGTGCTCTCGCTCCCTCGTTCGGTCGGACCCAGAGCGATACAAAAGCTACCAAGGCCGTCGGGGAGAAGACACGTCACAGTCAAAAGATCAAATCTCTTCTCAAGAAAAACGCAGTAGGGAAAGGAGTCCATCGAAAGATACCGACTCGCGAGGCAAGCGTAAGGTTTCTGCTAAGCGGCCTAGGAAGGGTGAGGAGGCCATTGTGCCCGCCCACCATAAGGATACTGAGCTAACATTCCTCGCACCTCCACCATTGGATGTTGAAACTAAAGTTAAGTGGGCATACCTGGAGGACCAGTTCCCCGAACATTATTTTGAAAACCTGAATTTCTTACCTGCTCTCGAGCCCATTTCCTCGAGGTGGGCAGAAGGGGCCAAAGCGAAGATTGACGCAGTCAAAAAACAATATTTGGAGATGTTCAAGTATTCACGTAACCTCTCCAGAATCATCCGAACTTTAATTACGGACACTAACTCGATGAAAAAGACTGCAGAAGCCGACACAAAGTCCTTGAAAATTTTGGGGAAAGACCTTGATGATACACAGGCCCAACTTGCCATCGCTCAACGGGATGCTGCCAGCTTCAAGCAGCAATTCGAAGAGCTACAAAAACGTTATCATGACTTGCTCGACTCTCATTGTCAAGAGTGCTTGGAGCTGAAGAAGCAAGCAGAAGACGCTAAGTCAGATAACGCCAAAATGCAACTTGCTTACGCTGCTCTTGAGAGAGAAAAGGCCGAGTTAGCGAGGAAGAATGCCAAATTGGAGAAGAAAAACGCTGACTTGGTTTCCAAGTTGATGGAGGCCGAAAACAGGGCTGCCCTAGCGGAGGGTAATGTTGAAAGTGTCATTAAGTCGGCCGAAGAGACCCGCAAGCAGCTGTCAGAGGCCCAGGAGGATGTGCATGATTTCGGCGAATTAATGATCGAATTTTTTGCACATATAATTCGTCACCGAAACAACTCTTGGATCGAAGATTATCCGACTACCTTGGTTCACATGTGGAGCCAAATTATTGAATGGGAGAAGGAGGAACACAAGGTAGATTTCGTCGATGAAGACAAGCTTATGGAAAAATATCTAAGAGATGATGAGCCGGCACGTCTGGCTGAGGGGCGTCGCCTCATTGCTGCTGCCATGGAGGAGGAAAAGAGGACGATCAAACAAAAGCATATCTCCGAGGCTGGTTCTTCTTCTACTGCCGCTGAAACTCCTGAAGTCGATGGATACGACCCCGAAAACCCGGCGATCCCTCATGCATCTCTTTTATCCCCCATTCCCGAGACGGCGTCAGAGACGGCAGTTACTCCAGCTGAGAAATCATCGGAAGGTATTTCTACCTTTTCACCCCAATTCGTCAAAGCTGTCTCCACTTTCCATCACATAATCGGGCAATCGATGAAGGATCCTTTATTTTCTCCCGAGTTGATAACTGTTGCTTCTCATTCTGTAGGTGCTGAACCGTCCGAGAAGACAGACGTGCCTCAGGGGACCACCGTCGGAACAGAATCCGCGGAGAAGGCTGAAGGAGAAAGGGATAAGGCTGATGCTCCTCATGATGACGAGATGATAGCCGCCTTGAAAGATGATGGCGGTAGCGAGGGGCACGAGGAAGACTCTGATGTGGCTATAGTCGGGGATCCAAAAAGCGCCGATGACATCACTTTGGCTGAAATGAAAGCCAAGCAAGATAAACGTATACAGCTAAAGTTTGAAGACCTAGACTCCGAAAGCCTTAAGCCTCTTGCGGTGGTGGACCCTGGATCAAGGTTAGTCGTTAAGCTTTCAACTAGATCTATTACAGAAGAGCTTGCTAAAAAGTCTTCTCTTGATTCCAGTGTTCCTTCTCCTGGGAAAAAACCAACTGATTCTAGCACTTCGGCTACAGGGAAGAAAAAGTTGAAACGCGTTATGACCGAAGCTGAAAAGGAAGCTAAGGCTGGTCAGAAAGTCGCCAAAAAATCCAAGTCTGACCCGAAGCCTAAATGATAAAGTGCTTCGTTTTATTTTGGGCATTTGATTGGTTCACAATTGTTATAGCGAGTACGACCCTCGCACCTTTTTTTGCTTGTTTTCCTTGTACAAACTCACACGTTTGTAAATGAAAATAACTTATTTCCTGCAATGCCTGATAGTAGTTAGTTCAGCACTTATGTAAAAATACAAAAGCATGTCATACTAAAGTTATGTAATGAAGCCATGATGGAGGGGAATATGTGTGTACATGTATGCCCCCAGTCAATCTTGAATAACTGAGGGAGAACTATTCAAGATTAAATTAAAAAGTCCAAATGTCCCCGATTCTCTGACGGGGGTCATATTCCTTTCGTCATTGACGCCTGTTCTTTCTAGCATCTTTATACTCTCCTGTCTCATATCCAGGTTAGAGTTTTTGTTGAGGTGGTCTCTCATCTAGGTGCACCTTCACGCCTCAGAGGACGTCGTCTTCCCGTCCTTTATACTCTCTCTCGATTCTTGAGAGTTAGAGTTAAGAATGTCGTCTTCCTATTATTATATGTCTTATTGTACAAACAGTCGTTTTGTTTATTCCTACATATAGGTCATCTCCAACTTAAATATAACATTTCGGGTTTCACAGTCATAATAGAATAATAATTGAAGATATAAATGACGCAGGAAAGTAAATGACACACGATATTTTTATAGTGGTTCGGCTAAGTCGTAGCCTACATCCACTTTATAATCTTTTGTTCACATAAACAGACTTTTTAAGGCAAGTCGTGCCTTTTTACATGGCTTATGAAAACAAAAGAATTGACATTTCATATTTAGCTCAGATATCGTCGTAGGTGCTGAGCGTTCTAGGCTCTGGGAATCTCTTCACCGTCCACGGTCGTTAGCTTGAATGCTCCTGTATCAAGCTACCGTTGGATGGTGTACGGTCCTTCCCATTTTGGACCCAACTGGGTTGAAGGCGGGAAGACTCGCTTCAGTACTAGGTCTCCTGGTTCAAAGGTTTTGAGGCGAACCTTTTGGTCATAATAATGTGCCACTTGATGTCGATGTCTTAAGGCACGCAAGTCGGCTTCATCTCTTTTTTCTTCAATCATATCAAGAGACTCTAGGAGGAGCGCTTTATTCGTCATCGGGTCATAGTAGGCAACTCGATGAGAAGGGACTTCCAACTCTACCGGGATCACCGCTTCAGACCCAAATGAAAGTGAATAGGGAGTATGGCTGGTAGCCGTCTTAAAGGTCATCCTGTATGCCCATAAGGCTAATGCTAACTCATCTGGCTTTGGCCTGTTTCATCCGCTTCTTTAGAATTGATTTAATGACTTTATTTACGGCTTCGACCTGTCCATTTGACTGCGGATGAGCTACTGCAGTGTATCGCTTATCAATTTTGTATTTCTGGCAAAAGTTTCTGAACTCTATGCTGTCAAACTGTGTCCCATTATAAGTTATGATGGTCTTCGGTATCCCAAATCGACAAATAATGATTCTCACCACAAAACTGATCACTTTCCTTGCCGTGATGGTTGTTAGAGGTTCAGCTTCCACCCACTTCGTGAAGTAATCCATGGAAACGATCGCATACTTGGCTCCTCCTTTGGCAATGGGTAGCACTCCAATAATGTCAATTCCCCACATGGCAAACGGCCACGGACTTACCATTGACTTGAGCTGAGTCGGAGGCGCTCTGGGAACTTTGGCATATCTTTGACATCTGTCGCAGCGTCGTGAATAAGCAGTCGCGTCTTTGTTCACGGTAGGCCAGAAAAATTCGTACTATAACACTTTATTTGCTAAGGTTTGGTCCCCAGTGTGATCTCCACACTCACCTTCATGTACCTCTTGCAGTACACATTTTATGTCGTCGTGTGCGATACACCAGCAGGGGCATCGAAAACCCTTGACGATAAAGGACGTCGTCCTGTAAAACGTATCTGGTGGCCTTACGTCTCACAGCTCGTCTATCACTCTTTTTCAACGGGAGGGTTCCATTTTTGAGAAAATTCTTAATTGATGTCATCCAGGATTCTCTTTCTGGTTCAGCTTCCAGGGCTAGCTCTGTTTCCATTAGATCGAAACTTGGTGAATCCAACACCTCTATCAGAACCATTTCGGATTCTTTAAGACTATCTGAACTTACTAGCTTTGCCAATCGATCTGCTTTCTGATTTTCCGCTCTCGGAATGTGTGTTATGCAATAATGCTCCAAATGTTCCAATAATTCCTTAACCTTCTTGAGCTAAGTGATGAGTCGAGGTCCTTTAGCAGCAAATTCTTCCCGTACTTGACATACAACTATCTTGGAGTCGCAGTATATATCTGGTGTCCTCACTCCCAAATCTTTGGCGAGTTTCAGCCCGGCAATCAAGGCTTCGCACTTGGAGTCGTTGTTAGTGGCAGAAAACTCTAACCGCAACGCATAGTAGATAGATCGTCCTTCAAGAGTTATTAAAACAACTCCGGCGCCGGACTTTCTACCGTTCTTGGCTCCGTCCGTATATAATTTCCATGGACTAAGCTCTAATTCTTGATCCAAAGTAACTGTCTTGTCGCCCACCATTTCTTCTTCAGGAATTGTAAATTCAGCTATGAAGTCTACCAAGGCCTACCCCTGTATTGATCTTCGCGGCTGAAAGTTCAAATCAAACTGGCTCAACTCGATATTCCATTTGAGTAGCCGCCCTGATGCTTCAGGTTTCTGCAACACTTGTTTCAAACGTTGGTCGGTATACACAACTATTGGGTGTGCCTGAAAATAATGGCGGAGTTTGCGGGAAGCAATCAGGAGGCTATAAGCAAGCTTCTCTATCTTTGGGTAGTTGCGTTCTGCAGCAGCTAGTTTTTTGCTTACGTAATACACAGGTTTCTGGACTTTTTTCTCTTCACGTACTAGTGCTGCTCTGACGGCGTGAGATGATACTGCCAAGTAGACGAGCAAATCCTCATGTTGCACGATCTTTGATAATATTGGAGGCTTTTCTAATAAGTCTAACAGATTCTGGAATGCCTCCACACAGTCGAGGGTCCACTCAAAATTTCGCTTTCCCCGTTTTTTGAGATCGAAGAAAGGCACACACTTGTCTGTTGCTTTGGAGATGAACTTGCCCAGTGCTGCAACCTTCCCAGCTAAGCTCTGAACATCTCTAATTTTCGCGGCTCCTCTATATTCCGGATTGCTGCTATTTGGTCTGGGTTGATTTCAATTCCTCTGGAACTCACGATAAAGCCAAGGAACTTGCCTGATGCCACGCCAAAATAACAATTCAAGGGGTTCAACTTCATCCCATTCCTTCGTAGTATGCCAAATATTTCTGCTATGTCTTTCGTATGATCAGGAGATTGCTTGGATTTCACTAGCATATCGTCTACGTAAACTTCCATAGTCTTCCTAATTTGATTGTAAAACATGCGGTTGACCAGGCGTTGATATGTGGCTCCCGCATTTTAATCCAAATGGCATTATGACATAACAATACAATCCCAAGTCTGTAATAAAGCTTGTATGCTCTTGATCTGGTACGTGCATGGGGATTTGATTGTACCCGGAATAAGCGTCCATAAAGGATAAAAGTTCATGCCCGGCAGTTGAATCTACTAGTTGATCAATTCTGGGGAGAGGAAAACTATCCTTTGGGCAAGCCTTCTTCAAATCAGAAAAGTCGATGCACGTTCTCCACTTCCCATTTGACTTTTTAACCAGGACAGGATTCGATATCCAGTCGGGATACTTTGAATCCTTAATGAATCCGTTACCTTTTAACTTCTCTATTTCTTCTTTCAAAGATGCCGACCGTTGTGGGCCCAACATCCGTCTCTTCTGCTTGACTGGTGGGTGCTTTGGATTAATACACAAGGAGTGACTCATGATGGCAAGCGAAATCCCATACATGTCAGCATGAGTCCAGGCAAACACATCCAGATTTGCCTTCAAAAAATCAGCCAATTCTCTTACTCTAACTGGATCTAGTTGCGAGCCAATCTTTGGCACTTTATTGGATCCATTTCATCAATAGGTATATCAACTGTTATTTCATTGGGAGTTGCCTTCATGTCCCCAGGTTCTCTATCCTCTCTGGGATCTATATCCTCGAGCATGTCTGAAGGCGACTCTCTTGGGGAAGGACCCCTTAGTTGCTATGCTGAGGCCCCCTTTGGAGAGGCGGAATCATCTTTAGCATCTATGTTCAGCCTCTTCATTAGCATCTTTAACTCTGCCACTAACAAGCTCGTCCCGTAGCTTGGTCGCCTCTCATCGTCCCAACTCCCGAGTCAGTCGGGAATTTTAGCAGCAAACACCAAGGCGCAATACATGCCCTAAATTCGGCAAGGGCTGGTCGGCCTAGGAAGGCATTATAAGGCGACTGCAAATCCAGAACTACAAATGGTAGGATCCTTACGCTCTGGCGGTCCCCCTGCCCTAGTGTGACTGGTAATTCCACAAAACTCATTGGAGCTGTGGATACTCCGTTAAAACCACGTATCCATCCCTGGCATGGCTTTAAGTCTTTTGCTTCGAGCCTCATTTGTTCGAAGGCTTTCTTGAAGAGGATATTGACCGAGCTTCCATTGTCCACTAACACCTTATGAATCAGAGTGGGGCCAATTGTCGTGGTTATCACTAGCGGATCATCGGTTGGGGATTGAACTCCAAACTCATCTCTATTGTGGAATACGACATCATCGGACATCGTTTTTTGCTACTTTATTGGAATGACGTCTTCAAGGCTGCTGCATTCTCCTACTTCATAATGCTTGGCGGCGTTGACGTACTGGTCCATTGCTTTAAAACTACAACCAACCAAGTGAGACCCTCCTATAATGGAGTTAATGACGATTCTCTTACCCTTTTACTGAGCTGTGGGTTTTGAAGCAGACTGTTCTTGGTTCGGGGCTTGTCCCCCTTGCCCCCTGTCCCTCGGGGCGGCTTTGTACTCATCCAACTTCCCTTCTCGCAGCAATTTTTCGACGATATCCCTCAAATGACAGCATTCATTGGTGGAATGACCGTGTGTACTATGAAACGAGCAAAACTTTCCTGTTTCAATCTCCTTCTCAGTAGAATCTCTGGGTGGTGGTTTTTTGTGCTGCAATATGTTGTATGTGTTTAGATAAATGTTCTCCAACGTATCATTTAACGGCGTGTAATTTTCAAAACTCTGGAATCTGGGTTTTTTATTAGAGCTATTCCCACGGTTTCTGTTCCTTCTATTGTCGTTCCCATTTCTGTTGCTATTACCACCACTCTGGATGCTAACATTTACTTCTACTTTTCCTGAACTGTCACCAGACTGTTTCGCAGCACCTTCCTTCGAGGTCCCTTCGGACTTCCTCTTCCGATTTGCCTTAGCTTCTTCTCGCCTTAGGCGAACATTAGCCTTTTCGTAGAATAATTCTCTTGTAGGAGGTGGTTTTCCAGCCAAGTAATTCCCGAACTCTATGTCGGGATCTACTCCTTCTATCAAGGCCATCATGATAGTGGGATCATGGGGATCAGTGACTGCTGTGACGGCCAGGTTGAAGCGATCCAGATATGACTTCAAAGATTCTCCTGGGCCCTGTTTAATTCGTGACAATTCTATGACGATCTTGGACTTTTGGGCATGGAGTCAGAACTGATTCATGAAACGCTCACTTAATTCTGTGAAATTTGACACCGACCGAGGAGGAAGTCGAGTGAACCACATTAACGCTACATCTTCAAGATAAATGGGAAAAGCTTTGCATTTTACGGAATCGGGAGCTGCTGCCGCATTCATGAACCATGCATATCTCATCAGATGCTGCCCTGGGTCTGTTCTTCCTGAATATCGATCCATCTGAGGCAAGTTGAATCGTCGGGGGAACTGGAAATTCAGGATGTCATCTGTGAAAGGGGTGTGACTTCGCTCAATGCCCCAATCTTCATTGGTATATCGCCGGATTTCAGACATAATCTGTCGCACCATTGCTCATACATCGGCGTTAGTTAATGTCTGCATAGGATCTCTAGATCTGATGTTCGGATTACCCCTGGGTTCCTGATCAGGGGATAACCTTCTGTTTCGGGCGGCAACCTCTCTACGTTGCTCTCTGTGCTCCCGGTCAACCTCTAGAGGTAGAGGTTGGAGGAGTTGTTGCAGTGTGGGGTTAGTAATATTGGGATCCCTGGGTAAGACGTAGGATCTGCGCATAGGTAGTAACATAGGCTGTTGCAGACTCGGGTCATTAGGGCCCAATACACGAGCAGCATCTTCTCGGGATCCCAAAGATCCGAAAGTCAATTGATCTAGATTCTGAGGTCGTTCAAGCGGCCTTCTCTCGCGGGGACGTTCCTCCTCCAAAGGAGACGAATCATCTGTAGGAATGCGGCGTGGTGGGGAAGGAGTTCTCTGCCTCCGGAGCTCTTGTAATTCTCTACCCATGGTGATCATGTTTTCCTGCAAGCGAAGGTGGTCACGCCTTTGGGCTTCCAATGCTTCTTTAGTGCTCTGAAGCATGTTAAGAAAACGCAAAAAGTATCCCTGTGTAATGGGTGCAGATGGATCAGGTTGGACATTAGTCATCGTGGCTGGAATTGGAGCATTGAAGGGAGCTCGAGTAGAAGTTCCAGCTTCATTCTGATTCGGATGAGATCGGCCCACAACAGCCTGTTCGGGGCGGTTCAGATGGAGAGAGTGAGAGCCCCCAACATCACCAGTTCGGATCGGATCAGTAGGTCGGATCGGTGTTAACACGATCCGGTTTGTTTCCTCTCCGTTCGGATCGGCCCCTCCGATCCAGTTCGGATCCTCCTGGTTAGAGTGATCTGCTCCAGAGCTTTGAGCGCGTGACCTTGTTAACACAATGGCTTGCTGATTTTCTCTTGCATCATTTCCCTTAGCACCTTGCACTTCCTTTCCTTTGGTATCAACAAGTACTGAAATATGTCAGAGAGAAGGGATTAACTTCTTTAAACTTGAGGGTCCAAATAGTAGAATGGTAATCCCGAAAAAGCTAAGAATTCGAAGGTTCTCAGTGAAAGCACCAAAATGTTAGACCAAAAATTGGCTCTAACACCCAAATTAGATATAAATTCAGTGAAATAGAATCAAAAAGCAATAAAGAACACGCAATTTATAGTGGATCGGCGTTAACGAACCTACGTCCACTTTGTTGTCTTTTAATTGATGATTTGAATATAAGTATAGCAATGATTCTCACACAACTTCACAATCAAAATGCATAAACACACTCAAATCTCTTAAAAATGGATTGTAAGAGATGATTTTGATCCGAATATGATTGTAGAATTCGGCTATGGAGGAAGTATGGATTGAGAATTTGCCAAAATATCCTTTCAAATGCCTCTAAATGGTGTATTTATAGGTGAAAAATCTCCTCCAAGTGGCTCCAGTTCGGAATTGCGTGGCATCCATCCCTTGAGAGTCGGGTTCGGAGGCTCCAAGATGGCTACAGCGCATTGATTTAGTAGGAGATAGTGGGAGAAATGGTCAGATCTTGTCCGAGTCTTAAGGGGATATGTGCAGCAACGGCTACAAATTCAAAGGGAAACAAGGGTTCGGATCGGGGCCTCCGATCCGATCCGGTGGTGCAACTTGTTGTCCCTTGATGCTGCTGACGTACTCATCCAATCCGAACCGATGGGATTGCTTGCTTTCTTCTGATGTCGCTGAAGTGTTCCTCCGATCCGAACCGCAGAAGCCACTTGCTTTATGATGTTGCTGCCATATTCTTCTGTTCCGAACCGATAAGGCCACTTACTATCATTTGATATTGCTGACGTATTACCGATCCGATCCGATGTAATGAGGCTACTACCGTATCTCTCCGATCTGATCCGATGTGGTCACTGCGTTCTTGATCATTACTCACCTCTTGCACTATCTTACTCCGATCCGAACCGATTGGTGTCTTTCTTACTATTTACTCTTTGTGCAGCCTAGTTCACAAAGTAGGCTAACAGATACGTTTACTTCTTTATATGCTAAAAGTCACAGGACTCGCCGGACTTTATGTCTAACTTGTTTTGTTTCCTTTTCTCTCTCTTCCTTCCCCCGGGTTCTTAAGGTGGGAACGATCAGGCTTGATTAGGACTCTCTCTTCTGTTTCTGCTTGGATCTGGATCTTCTTTGATGTATCGCTTCTACTACTTGTCTACTTTGTTATGGTTATTATTGGGGACTAAGATTTTACATTTCTATACTCCGATGGTTTTTAGCGCAAGACAAATGTTTTGGTTTCATGTACTTGACTTAAGTATTTTAGATTGATGTGGTAACTGGTTTTGAGACTACGATGTTTTTTGGCTAGATAATGAAGTTTTAAATTTCCACTGCTATTTTATATATGTCTTGTGATACTCTGTTTCTGTTTACCTATAACACTTTATGGAACTTAATGCATTCTGATAAAGAGTGACGTTAACGAATGTGGGGTGTCACACAAAGACTCAGGCGATGTTGCATGGAGAGGGGGCATGGAGGGGTCGGTCGATCGAAGAGGGTAATCGATGTATAATTGTCTATCCAGATCTGACCGCCATGGTTCATCAGATTATGAATGTTAGTAAGGGCTACAAGAATGAAGACTGGGGAATCGACCAAAGCCATACACCTTTCACCGATGGCATCCTACAGGAAGAATTCCCTAGAAGGTTCAGTATGCCCCAGATGAACCATTACAATGGAACGACCAGCCCACAACAACATTTTACGAGATACTCGTAGCATATTGAGGTGGCAGTAGCTCCAGAAACAATCAAATGTAAAGCTTTCCCATTCTTCCTGAGCGAGGTAGCACTCATGTGGTTCACCCGTATATCCCCCAGGTCGACCCCGAGCTTCACAGATTAAACGAGAAATTCCTGAACCAGTTCCGACTCTACGCCTCTAAATCGAAGCATGTCATAGCTCTTTCAGCAATTAAGCAGGGAAGAGGTGAATCTCTGAGAAGCTACCTTAATCAGTTCAACCGAGCTGCAACCGAAGTAAGCAATCCTAATCATGAGACGGTGCTGATGGCCATGGTAAATAGCAACGACAAGAGGACATAGTTCGGGAAGTATTTAATTGGGAAGCCGCCCACAACCATTGAGATGTTCAAAAGGCCAACATCTGATTGTGATAGGAGCATGCGCAATTGAATGAAGAACACATGTCGAAAGATGTATCTACAAGGCCCATTAAAAGTAATGTAGCAGTCAAGCAGTCCAGAGGTAATTCAAGGAAGGTAGAAGTGAATGTTGGGAATGGTGGCAAACGAAATGGCGGCAGGTTAGAGGAAGCCAATGGAAACCCTAGACAAAGAGGGAATTCCAGAAAGCGGCCCCGGTTCTAGGTTTTCGAAAATTATACAGCGTTGAATGACACTCTGGAAAATATTTATCTCGATACTTGCAGCATAGTTCAATACAAGAAGCCGCCCTTGCTTGAGCCTACCAGGAAAGAGCGGGCGACCGGAAGGTTTTGCTTATTCCACGAGATTTATGGGCATACGACCAATGAATGTCGTCACCTTCGAGACATCATCGGGAAGTTGACTCGAGAAGGGAAAATCGATGAATATAAAGCAGCCCCAAGAGATAAAAGGAAAGGGACTTTGGCACCTAAACAAAGTCAGGCAACGCCTAGAGCCACGACCCAATGAAAGGGAAAAGGGATAGTAATCAATGCCATTGTTGGAGGATCACATCCAACAGGACATAGCATTCAGACTATGGAACGCTATGTAAATTATGCAAAGCATCTAGATGTTGTAGAAACGAGCACCCCGGAAGCTGCAAGTCCCGTAAATCAAAGAAGGGCGATGACCAATGACATCATCTTTCGTGATAGGGAGTCGATCGGTATAGAGGCCTCGACTGCCTCCATTAGTAATAATAGCCATTATAGGCCCATCCACGATACGAAAGGTCCTAGTCAACATTGGAAGCTCGATGAATATATTATTCAAATAGTCCTATAGTCAGATGAAACTGGAATTAAAGGACTTGGAGCCATGTACCGGCCAGATATGTGGTTTCAATGGAGCGTCCACTGAACCAATCAGCCAGATCAAGCTATCTGTAGAATTGGGAGACGGAGACCACAGGAGATTTAGAATTCTACCATTTGTTGTAATGAACATAAACTCCCAATATAATGCATTTTTAAGGTGACCGACCCTAGTTGAGTTTAGGGCCTGTATCACTCTATGTTGTTTGCTTTTGAAATTCCCGACTGATGGTGGAATCGGGACAATACAAGGAGATCAAGTAATAAGGCGAGCTTGCTACTTGGCGGAATGGAAAGAGATGCAAAGTAAAAGTGGTAAGGAGTATGAAGATACCTCTCCCCCTGAAGGGGGGAAGGACGCATATCAACTACAAAAAAACATCCTGTTTAGGACTGTCCATCTCTGAAATCGAGTATATCGATCCGAGAGAGGACGAAGAGCCAGGATGTAGGAAGGCAGCCCCGAATGAGGCTACCATAGAGATTTTGATAGAAGAAGACGACCCCATGAGGGTCTTGAAGATCGTGTCTCATATCGACCCCCTCCATATGAGGGAGTTGATTGAATTCCTCTGTGCAAACCTTGACGTGTTTGCATGGACCCATGCTGACATTTGTGGATTTTCACCCTCCATCATAACTCCCTCCCTCAGTATTGATCCAAAGTATACCCCTATAAAGCAGAAGAGACAAATGCTTGGTCCCGAAAGATCTGCGGACCTGAAGGAAGAAGTTGGAAAGCTACAAGCCAATGGGTTTATTCGAGACTCGACTTATCCTGACTAGATAGCCAACCCAGTACTTGTGAAAAAGGCTAACAGGAAGTGGTGGACTTGCATCAATTTCTCTGACTTGAATAAAGCCTGCCCTAAGGACAACTTTCCATGCCTAGGATTGATCAGCTGGTCGACTCAACTGCAGGTCATGAACTCCTTTCATTTATGGATGCTTACTCATGGTACAATCAGAATGCACGTCCCAGAATAAGAACATACAACCTTCATAACAGTTCTCAGGTTATATTGTTATGTAGTCATGCCATTCGGCTTGAAGAATATCAGGGCCACATATTAGCGTTTGCTCAACCGAATGTTTCACGATTAGATAGGAAAAACGATGGAGGTGTACGTGGACGATATGTTGGTAAAGTTGAGACAATCATCCAACCACGTTGAAGACTTATCAGAGAAGTTTGACATTATCCGAAGGCAAGGATGAAATTAAATTCCTTGAAGTGTTCTTTTAGAGGAGCATCGGGCAAGTTTCTAGGTTTCATAGTTAGCTCTCGGGGGATCAAAAAATCCCGATCATATTTTGGCCATTAAAAGAATTTGGAACCTAGAAGAATCAAAGATGTACAGAGCTTGGTAGGCAAGGTTGCAGCAATGGTCGATTCATATCCAAGGCGACCGATATGTCCTACCCTTCTTTGAGTTAGTCCCTATAGAGACTCTGGGCATTCCGAGCATCGACCAGATGGAAGTCGACCAAGCAGAAGCCGAACCTGAAAGAGAGTCTTGGATGACTCCCATTAAGAATTTCCTCCTACATGGCATGTTTCCCAAAAAAAGAAACGAAAGATGGGCTATCGTACGACAGGCCTTCAGGTACATCATCCAGCAAGAGCAACTTTAAAAAGGGGTTTCCCTATGCCCATGTTTCGGTGTGTAGCCAATGATGATATCAAACAAATATTGAGATAAGTGCATGAAGGGGAATGTGGTGCGCACACATGAGGGAAAACTCTGGCCAAAAATGTGTTGCGATATGGGTATTTTTAGCCGACTATCCACAAGGATGCTGCTAATTATCCCAGATGATGTTATAAATGCCAGAGGTTTGCACCGATTCCACGATCCCCACCAACAGAGATCACCCAAATGGTAAGCCCTTGGTCATTCTCCATTTGGGATATAGACATCATTGGGAGCTTGCTCATTTTGAAAGGAGGTGCAAAGCATGCGATCATGGCAGTAGATTATTTTACAAAGTGGGAAGAAGTCGAACAGATGACCACGATCGCGACAAATCGATTCATTAACTTCATTGTCAAGAATATCATATGTCGATATGGGATACCTCTAACCATTATTACGGATAACGGGACTCGGTTCGTTAGCTCGAAATTCGGAGATTTCTGTGAAATATATCGCCCCAAGAAGAAATACACTGTGATTGCACATTC
Source organism: Allium sativum (assembly GCA_030737875.1). Classification (NCBI taxonomy): domain Eukaryota; kingdom Viridiplantae; phylum Streptophyta; class Magnoliopsida; order Asparagales; family Amaryllidaceae; genus Allium; species Allium sativum. Next base: position 747,874,410 of record CM060912.1, read on the forward strand.
ACAGTCTAATGGACAAGTCGAAGCCGTAAATAAAATTATCAAATCAATCCCGAAGAAGCGACTGGAACGAGCTAAAGGAAAATGGCTCGATGAGCTCCCTTTATCTCACGGGTACATCGGACCACCCATAAGACTGCCACCAGACACACTCCCTACGCCTTGTCTTACAGGTCGTGTAACAACCCAAATTCCGACAGACCGATTTTTTTTTCAAAAATCCAAATCTATCGAAATTCAAGTTGGCTTGTCTAGTATCCTGCAGAAAAGACAGAGATATAAAATATATCAAAGCTCAAAAAACATCTCACGGCGGAATGGATAATATAAAATATAATCAAGTATAGTGTTACTGTAATAATATTGCCTAACTAGTATCCAAAGTTATCATATCTCTGCCATAAACCTAATCTACGAGGGTGTTATGAGGAGGGGGCCAGTGTTCTGGTGACTGGACTAAATTACTCAATTTGAAATAACCCAGTGTATACTGTTCAGTCATGTTACTTGTTTATTAGGTTACTTGGGTTAACAACAGTCAAGACTTACATATACATCGTATCCATCTACTCCCTAATGGATTAACCTAATACAATATATATGTACCTACCCCCAATATCAAGGCATACCCCATGGTACCCTAATCGCGCGGTCTCCATCGTCACATCACAGAAATATACGCAGTCCCTTATCCTATGCCAGGACGACGTACAGATCTCTATATAACAACGCCACGTTCCGCATAGACCCATCATCGCCATGCTACGTAAGCGTATGGACTGCCATCTTCGAACCATTCAATCAAATCAGATTCCATCATAGAGTAATGCCCTATAGTCTACAATACACCACTTGGAGCAAACATGCATGTGTCTAGACCTTTTCCCATACGTGTCGTCAACCATACTAGATACCTTAACCTCTACGATACACCACCCAGAGTGATAAGCATGTATCTCGCACGTACTATTTACTGTGCACCGAATCACTTAATAGAGCTATATCTAATGTATGAAACTCGGTCGGGAGCCTTTCTCTATATCTATATAGGTCGACTAAGCAGCCTAGAATACAGATACTATGATTTGCATTTCTATGGTGGCTATGGTCCCACCTGACCCCTTCCTCAACTTGTGAAACACTACAGATTCGAGCTAAGTGACCATCCTGACAACCAATCTAAACATACACATGGTCCCTCATCTAATGACCCAATAGTGAAGATCATTGGTCTCTTGTTTTAGCTCTAGTCTTTCCGCATCACGCTGACTGTCGATGACAGGTACCCGATGATTACTATCGTTCAGATGGTCATAACGCAGCCTATCCCTAGGAAAAATCGTTGAATCACCTAATGTCATACAACCACAGCCTTCTGATAGCCAACTATGTTGCAGTCTAGGTATACTCACTGGGTGGTAATGCGCCGACCTAACCTTTGCGACTACAGAGTAAGCATGCACTCCAACAGAGGACCACCACGGAGTACCCTCTCACGTACCTCGTAAGCCGCGTGCTTCCTTCAAGTCCCTCAGAGCCAGCAAGCAGGATATCAGTAAAATAACAGATAGAATAATCAGATGGATGTGCGCTTCCCTCGTGTCTCAAGATACCATGATGATCTACCCCCGTTGGGTCCTTCACTTTCAGACGTGCGGACTGATCCAAGCGCATCACGTTAATGTGTTATTAGACTCTATGTCTAAACGTTTAATTATGCGCTTGGTCTACCTCCTCAGATTCTATCTAACTTGGTTATTCCCAATCGTATTAATTTCTTATTCAAGTTACCAAGTTCTCTCCGATCCCCTTATATCTCTAAGGAATGGACCCCTCTTGCTTATTAATTTCAGTTATATAACTTAACCCATTTAAGTCCATTAATAAACTTTAATAGGTTATTCTCTAGATTGTAATCCAACATTATTTTCTATCATTTATCGTTTAATTTCAGGCTTACAGGTTCTTAGGTTTATAGGTTACGATAACATATTTTACTTAATGTGTCATTAAGTAATTCTCATCTTAATGGGCGGGTTTACAGGTTTTCAGTTAACATATTACTTACTTATATACTTAGTTCTCTTTAACTAAGGTTTATCTATAAGTTTCTTTCCATTTATTATAACCTACGTTATAATTTCCACTCGTCCCTAGGACAAGCTTACCTATTATATAACATTCTTATTAATTGTAATTTATTATAATAGGTTATATTCCCCGTTTATCACATTTTCGTTGGTTCTTCAAATAACCAAAATTTTACTATTGTAACATCCATTCAATTAATGCCATTCATTTATTTTCCTTTTTGTATACCTATATTTGTGTATATGGTTATGCACCACACCTCTCACATTAAGCATACCACTTGTGGAAGATGGATTTGCTGGGCGGTTCCGAGCAGGCTTCTACCATAAGTTGAACTTAACCTCATGTCTTAGCACCACTATAAATATGTTCATGCACCAGACCCTTCACATTAAATTAACCACTTTGTGGATGCGGGATATGCCGGGCGGTTCCGGGAAGACTTCTACCACAAGTTGAATTTAACCTCGTATCTAGGTGCGGTTACAATTACTGTAAATTTAGGCATACTCATTCTTCAAAAAAAAAATCTATTTATAAGATTTTGGCGTAATAGTATTCTTAAACAAATATTCATGTTCATTGTAAATTTCAAAATTACAGCACTTACAGTAAATTCCAACCCAGACAGATGATTAATGGAAATTGGTCTATACAACAGAAATGTTCTCAGTAGATTTAATTACAATTATTCCCAATTTCACTATAACTTAACTTACAATATCCAATTAACAAGTTATTAGAAAAGGTCTATATGCAAAAGTAATCCTTTCCACGTATTTTAACAGGTTTATACATTTCAGCAGATTTACATTTCAGAAGACTTATATATTTCGGTAGGTTTACATTTCGGTAGATTTTTTACATTTCGACAGATTTACAGTCAATTATCACAATTACCAATTGTTCAGCAGTTTTATTATACATATTAACGAGGAATACAAATTATAAATATACCATTATTTAAAATGGTATAATTTAGATCCACTCACAAAATAGCTTTTTAATTCATGAATCTGGTCTAGGCCTAACATTCCACGGCTCTCCTAACTGAATTTCGAACTAAAATAACCATGGATTCACAATTCTGGAACTAAAAGAAAAGAGGAGAAAGAAGTGAAATCTAAATTAACCAGATTCAAGAATTTACCTCACTTGGATCAAAACTATGAACACCCATTTGTAGATATACATCCTTTTCCTCCATATCTTGAATCAGAATTTTCAAAGACTAATTATTCTATTTTTTGAAGGGGTTGAAGAAGAAGAAGAAGAATGGCAGAGTCCAAACAGCCTCTCAGAAAATATGAAATTTAGGCTAGGCTCTACTAGCCTATTTATAGGTGTTCAAGAAAGTGGATATGATCTTGTGCATGCAGCGCTGAGTCATCAACTAGTTTGAAAAATGGTCCAAATTCGCCAAATGAACCTGCCTAGATCAAGGTTGGGTCAACTCACCTGCTCCTTGGGTCGATCCAGCCCCCTTAGGTCGACCCAAGCACAGTATGGGTCGACCCATATGGGTTCATGTGCTGTATTTAACGTTTTTGCTTTAAACGTTTGATTAGTATGCCCATTATACTTTCTTTGATTTATTTAAATATTATATTTACATATAATCTCTTTATATGTATACAAAACTTCAAATGCTCGTTTTTCACATATATATATATATATATGTGCAAATTTTCTTTCATTTTCAAATTTCAAACGACGTTATGCCATCATTTAATTCTTACCTATTTTCATTGATTACTGGTTTATTTTGAATTTCTCTCTTGTGTATGTGTATACATACACACACACACATATATACACGCATATATATATATATATTTGCACATACATATGCATATATTTATATATGCATGCATACATATATTTTTGTACTTCCTTATATGTAAAATTTTCATTATATGTACATTTTTACATATTTTTCTGTTAGAACATGTATTAATTTAGTCGTTTCTCTAAAAAAGGAATATGGCGCCAGCGGGAATCGAATTTGCGGTACTCTCTTCAAAGTCACATGCTCTTACCTACTGGACTACATAGGCTTTTGTTAATAAGACTGAAAACAATGATGGTCATTGTTCTTTTCTTATATCTTCTTTTCATGTTTATTGTAGTATTTCATTTAAATGTATGTCTTTCATCTCAAATCTGTTTTCTGCAATCCATAAGTCCGAACTGACCAGAAAATCGCCACGGACGCAATGATACTAATCCTGTGACCAAATTATGTAAGCTCTTCAAATTTTATTTTACTATTTAATTAACAGTGCGGGTTGTTACATTCTCCCACCCTTAGGAAATTTCATCTCCGAAATTTGGTAAGGGTAAAATTAAGTAATTCCTCACATAATTCACAACCATTATGTGTACATCCACTTTTTGCGAACATCTGTGCACTCATGTAAAGTGTAATACAACATAGTAATACATGTCTGCCTAAGCAGTACCTCCTATATGTAAGCAAATATTAATAAAAACTTTTGAAAACATGACGCACACATCCTAAATATACTGGTAGTTCTACACAAATGCAATATTTTGAAAATCAAAATACATTTTCATCCAAATTCTTCCACATTCTTTCTGAGCAAAAGCGTAGTTCATCTAATTGTTGCATTGAAAATCCTACCAACCATCCTCAAATTTCAAATTTCACTAAATTATAATTTTCTGAATTCGATTTCTTATGTTACAAAAAGGTAGAAAACGGAAAACTTCACATCCCCCTTTTTCTTTTATGCACCTTTTCTATCTGTACTTGGATTTTGTACAACTATTTTATAAAGATCCTCTATTTTCCTATCCAAGCAAAACCCATATAAGAAAACCTTCTTTATTACAAATTTTCTTTTTTAACTTAGTCTTGGAAATATTTATTCTTGTACACCTTTTCTCAGAATTTTCCATTTTCTTTGACTGTTATGTTTGTTGCTTTACTGAATTTGTTGTTTCCTTTTTAGTTGTACCATTACTCTTTTCATAGCTTATTTAACTTAATCTTCTGATCTAAGTTTAGTTTCAAATAAGCCTTCTGATCCTTCAACTAAAACATGAAAACAAACGCTCTACAAAACAACCACTAAGGGCCAAGAATCTGAGGACTATGTCCTCCCTCAGATAGGAAAGTTCAAACTATACGATGTAAACACTTATTTGCCCTCTACTATCTAGTAGTCACTACTGGTTCTTATTGTGTACTAATATTCATTTCTAAGCAACACCCTACGCTTTACAATGCTTCCGCATTCTATAGGAACTTACCATCATCCCAAGATAATTCTCGCTATTTATTCCATAGCCTCAACACTTTTCCTGTCTTCCCTAAGCACTAATCCTTACCTATTCCATACTTTTTAAAACACGGTTTGCCCTTTTCATTTCAAAAACTAAAAGTGTCAAAAACTTTATTTTCCGCATCAAAACTTATTTTTGCGAATCCATAAAAACATATGCCATCTCAAAAAAGCAAAACTTTTTTTAAAAATCACAAAAACTGGAGTACACAAGGACAACTATTTCTCAATCAGGTTAACAACCGTTCTTACTTACAATGTCAGTTCGGCTACTCACAACTAGGTGCAAACATCTACTCCATTCTTAATTTTCTACAAATTATTTCGTCCACCTAAAAAATTTTTATGTTAAAACAATTAGCAAAAAAGATTGTAAAAAAAATAGAGAATTCAAAATTTTCTTTACTAAAAATTCCAGTTTTCAACAAAATGCAACATCAAAATGCAACCTTTTTTATGTTTCTTTTTAACCCTTTCAAACTATATAACTTGAAAATTAGCGAGCTATACATGCTCTATAATATGTAGCTTTTTGAGAGAATTTATTTTAGACAAAAATTTCACAAGAAATTATTGTTTCGAAAATATACCCCATTTTACTTCAAAACCACATATGTAATTTTTAAATATGTTACTTACATATCTATTTCAAACATCAAAAACATTTTCTATTTTTTTTAAAAAAAAATTGTTTCTACACAATTTAGCTAGTACATTTTCAAAATTGTAACTTTTAAGATCAAAACTTTATAACACCATAAACCATCTTCCAAAAACTTTTATAATTTCAAGTTCTTAAAAGTTAACAATGGGGCTAGACTCAAAGTGGGTTTCCAACTTATTTAAGCTTTCCTAGACGCTCTTACAAAGTCAATTCTCTCAACTATATATATTCATAATTCATTTTCCTATTTTTAACCTTTTCCAATTTATAAGGTTTTACTGCAAAACTCACTAATCTGAAATACTAACATACGGGATCCATCTTTTCCAATACAAAACATATTGTGCACTTCCACCCAAATTACCTAAGGATCTCAACTTTCCATATTCATTCCTTTAGTGTACAAAACAGATATCCCAATTCTTACCATATTCTTCTCTTTCTATTTTGTAGGTTCCTCTACGGATCTAGGTACATATATAATATATTTATATTTTAAAAATACAAATACGTTCACTCACTATCTATACAGGAATCCTAAACCTAAGCTCTGATACTAGATGTAACAACCCGAATTCTGATAGACCATTTTTTTTTCAAAATTCCCAATCTATCGAAACTCGAGTTGGCTTATCTCGTATCCTGCAGAAAAGACAGAGATATAAAATATATCAGAGCTCAGAAAACATCACACAGCGGAATGGATAAAATATAATATAATCAAGTATAGCCTTACCGTAGTAATAATACTGCCTAACCAGTATCCAAAGCTATCATATCTCTGCCATAAACCGAACCTACGAGGGTGTTATGAGGATGGGGTCGGAACACAAGTTCTAGTGACTGGACTAAATTACACAATCTGAAATAACCATGCATATACCGTTCAGTCATGTTACTTATTTATTAGGTTACTTGGGTTAACAACACTCAAGGCTTACACACACGTCGTACCCATTTACTCCCCCGTAGGTTAACCTAATACAGTATATATATAGCTACCCCCAATATCAAGGTACCCCCATGGTACCATACTCGCACAGTCTCCGCCGTCATGCAACAGAAATATATGCAGTCCCTCATCCTACGTCGGTGCGATGTACTGATCTTTATAAAACAATGCTGCATAGAACCGTCATCTCCATGCTACATAAGTGTACAGACTGCCACCTTCGAACCATTTGAACGAATCAGATTTCACCACAGAGTAATTCCCTAGAGTCCATGATACACCACTCGGAGCAGACATGCATGTATCTAGACCTTCCCGTGTACGTATCGTTAATCGTACTTGATGCCTTAACCTCTATGATGCACCACCCGGAGTGCATGCATGTATCTCGCACGTACTGTCTACTGTGCACCATGTCCCATAATAGGGCTATATCTAATGTACAGAACTCAGTCGGGAGCCTTTCTCTATATCTGTATAGATCGACTAAGCATCCTAGAGTACAGATACTATGGTCTGCATTTCTACGGTGGCTACAGTTCCACCTGACCCATTCCTCAACTAGTGAAAGACTACAAATGAGAGCTAAGTGACTGTCCTGACAACCAATCTAAACAAACATGTGGTCCCTCATCCAATGACTCAATAATGGAGATCATTGGCCTTTTGGTTTTAGCTCTAGTCTTTCCGCATCACACTGACTGTCCATGATAGGTACCCGATGATTATTATCGTTCAGATGGTCGTGATCCAGCTTACCCTAGGAAAAATTGTCGAATCACCTAACGTCATATCACCACAGCCTTCTGACAACCAAATACGTTGCAGTCTAGGTATACTAACTGAGTGGTAATGCGTCGACCTAACCTCTGCGAGTGTAGCATGAGCATACACCGCAACAAAGTACCACCGCGGAGTACCCTATCACGTCCCTCGGAAGCCATATGCTTCCTTCTAGTCCCTCAGAGACAGCAAGCAAGATATCAGCAAAATAACAGGCAAAATAATCAGACGAATGTGCGCACCCTCTGTCTCAAGATACCATGATGATCTACCCTCATAGGGTTCTTTACCTTCAGATGTATGGACTAGTCCAAGCGCATCACGTTAACGTGTTATTAGACCGTATATCTAAATGGTTAATTACACACTTGCTCTAACTCATCAGATTCTAGTTAACTTGGTTATTCCCAATCATATTAATTTCTTATTCAAGTTACCAAGTTCTCTCCGAGCTCCTTATTTCTCTAAGGAATGGACCCCCTCTCGCTTATTGTTTTCAGTTACATAACTTAACCCTTTTAAGTTCATTAATAATCCTTTAACAGGCTATTCTTCAGATTGTAATCTAATATTAATTTCCTGACATTTATTATTTATTTTCAGGTTTACAGGTTACAATAACATGTTTTACTTAATGTGTCATTAAGTAATTCTCATCTTAATCGGTAGGTTTACAGGTTTTTAGTTAACAAGTTTCTTACTTATTTACTTAGTTCTCTTTAACTAAGGTTTATCAATAATTCTCTTTCCAATTATTATATCCTACGTTATAATTTCCACTCGTCCCTAGGACAAGCTTACCTATTATATAAAATTCTTATTAATGTAATTGATTATAATAGGTTATATTCCCAATTTATCACATTTTCCTTGGTTCTTCAATAAACTTTTACCGTTGTAACATCCATTCAATTAATGCCATTCATTTATTTTCCTTTTTATATACGTATATTCTTGTATATGTTTTTGGACCAGACCTCTCACATTCAGCTGAGCACTTATAGATGCTGGATTTGTCAGGCGGTTCCGGGCAAGCTTCTACCACAAGTTGAACTTAACCTCATGTCTTAGCACCATTATATGTATGTTTATACACCAGATCACTCGCATTAAATTAACCATTTGTGGATGCTGGATTTATCGGGCAGTTCCAGGCAGGCTTCTACCACAAGTTGAACTTAACCTCGTGTCTAAGTGCGGTTACAATTACTGTAAATTTAGGAATATTCATTCTTCCAAATTTTACTGTAATTCTATTTACAATCTTTTGGCATAATAATATTCTTAAACAAATATTCATATTCAGCATTTACAGTAAATTCCAACCCAAACAGATGATTAATGGAAACAGGTCTTATACAACATAAATGTCCTCAGCAGATTTAATTACATTTATTCCCAATTTCACTGTAACTTAACTTACAATATCTAATTAACAAGTTATTAGAAAAGGTCTATATACAACAGTAATTCTTTCCACATATTTCAATAGGTTTATACATTTTAGTAGATTTACATATTTCAGCAGGTTTACATTTTAACTGATTTTTACATTTTAGCAGCTTTACAGTCAATTATCACAATTACCAATTGTTTAGCCGGTTTATTATACATATTAACAAGTAGTACAAACGATAAATATATTGTTATTTAAAATGGTATGATTTAGATCCACTCATTAATAGCTTTCCAATTCGTGAATCTGGTCCAGACATAGCATTCCACTGCTCTCCTAACTGAATCTAGAACCTAAATAACCATGGATTCACAATTTTGAAACTAAAAAAATGGGAGAAAGAAGAGAAATCTAAATTGATCATATCTTAGAATTTACCTCACTTTGATAAGAATTCTGAACACCGACTTGTAGATATATGTTCTTTTCCTCCAGTTCTTGAATCAGAATTTCCTAAGACTAATTATTCTATTTTCTAAAGAGATTTGAGGAGGAAGAAGAACGGCAGAGTCTAGACAACCTCTCGGAAAATATGAAATTTAGGCTAGGCTCTACTAGCCTATTTATAGGTGTTCAAGAAAGTGGATATGATCTTGTACACGTAGAGCTGAGTCAGCAACTAGTTTGAGAAACAGTCCAGATTCGCCAAATGAACCTGCCCAGATTAAGGGTGGGTTGTCCCACTTATCCTCTGGGTCGACCCTAGGATTGACCCAGCCCCCTTGGGTCGACCTATGTGGGTGTTGTATTTAACGTTTTTGCTTTAAACGTTTAATTAGTATGCCCATTATGTTTTTTTGATTTATTTAAATATTATATTTACATATAGTCTCCTTATATGTATACAAAACTTCAAATGCCCATTTTTCACGTATATATATGTGCAACTTTTCTTTCATTTTCAAAATTCAAACGGCGTTATGCCATCATTTAATTCTTACCTATTTTCACTAATTGCAGGTTTATTTTGAATTTCTCTCTCTTGTGTGTGTGTGTATATGCACATACATATGCATATATTTACATGTGCATGCATACATGTATTTTTGTACTTCCTTATATGTATAATTTTCCTTCTTTGTACATTTGTATATATTTTCCTCTTAGAACATGTATTAATTTAGTTGTTCCTCTAAAATAAGAATATGGCGCCAGTGGAAATCGAACTTGCGCCACTTTCTTGGAAGTCACATGCTCTTACCAACTGGACTACATAGGCTTTTGTTAATAAGTCTAAGAACAATGGTGGTCATTGATCTTTTCTCATACCTTATTTTCATGTTTGTTAATATTTCATTTAAAGGTACCTCTTTCATCTTAAATCTGTTTTCTGCAATCCATAGGTCTAAATTGACCAGAAAATTGCCACGGACGCAGTGACGCTAATCTTATGACCAAATTCTGTAATCTCTTCAAATTTTATTTATTATTTAATTAAAAATGTGTGGTGTTATAGGTCAGAGGCCGTCATTCCCAGAGAGCTCGAAGTTCCTTCTCATAGAACTACATACTACGATCCATTATCAAACAAATCCGTTCACTTACAATCATTAGACATGGTGGTGAAAAAAAGAAGAAGCAAACCTTCACACCGAGGCTCACCGACGGAGAGTTGCCTGATATTAAAACAAGAAAGTCTGACATAAAACCTTCGATGTTGGTGATCTGGTCTTGAAACGGGTCTTCCAGACTCCCGTACATATGGGCCTCAAGTGGGAAGGACCCTACGTCATCCATCATAAGCTTGAAATGGAACCTTCAGGCTATCGATTGTTAATGGCATACCTTTTCATAGAGCATGGAATGTGGAGCACTTGCGATCTTATCTTTCATAGAATTTTCAGTTTCCTTATTATTTTAATTGTTTTAGTATTGTAATAAGATGTGTTGTATCACTCGTAATAGTTTATCAATAAAAACTCCTTTCCTCCTCTGACTTGTTATTGTAATGAATGAATGTTGTGATTCGATCGATATTAAGTAAAATGTTGACTTCCTGACATACCGACCTGTGACATAATGAGTCGACCTCGTTGGGGACCCGGTAAAGAATCTCGGGGAACTAACCCTAAATTTAGCATTGGCACTCGAATTCTCGAATCCCACTTTATTGGCCAAAGGGGAGGATGACACCGAAACAAATAGAATGACTGAATGTTTAAAAACAACTCCAACTCTCTCGACTTGAGAAGGAGTAAAAAAAGAACGAGTGTGAAAGGTGCACCCCAACCAAAGACCGCTCGATTCCTAAGGACTTTAAACCACGTCAATTGGAGGGAGAGTATAAATGACTTTTGTTCCTAACTGGGATTGACTGGCCTAGAACTGGTTGGCCCAATCTCAGGGTCAATGGGATGAATTGACTACTAACCAATCCCCTATAACATTGGAGGGAATGGACATGTGCGAGTGACCCGTCCAGAAAAATCACTTAAATAGCTTCCAAAGTCTGGGAACATTAGTGTTGCTCCCCTGAAATCCTTTTAGAAATTTTGACATATCAATAACACAAGTATTTGTAAAAAAAACCATCCTTACACACTCAATTACATTCACAAACTAAACTTTGTTCACAAGTATATTAAACTTTGTCCACAAAATGAGAAATTTGACAAAGACAAAATTGCGAGCGCTGTACTCGCGTACAACATCCAAAGGGCCAGCGACACACATAACAGCTAAAAGGTCCTACACTCAGGGTGGCTTGTCACCACGCTTCTCTGTGTCCTCTAGCTCTTTCTACTTAATCCACTCTTTCATCTCCTCAATACTCAAACCAAGCTTCGGGCTTCTAAGTGTGCTACTAGAGGATGCAGATCGACTAGACATAGTGGAAACATGTTTTCTTCCATTCGGGATCTCTGGAGCTAGGAAAGAAGCCACGTTGCCGGATGAGAGTGATGCTGGTGGAATATATTGGAGAGGAGGAATGTTGAGTGGTTTATCCGATGGTTCGATTTTAAGAGAAGAAACCTTTTTATCACTCCTAGCCTTTATCTCAGCCATAGATGGATGGTCAGTATCTTTAATCTCCTTTATGAACTCTACATCACCATCGTTCGATCAAATCTCGTCAGCATTGACTTTCTTTGAAGACTCGGTCCTATTCTCACCATTGTCGGGGCCGCAATCAAGCTCATTTCCAACACGTCGGTCTCCGCCTCAGTGACATCTCTCGACAATAATGTACCTTTGATAGACAAGCAAAAGTTATGAATAAGGACTAGCTATCGGTAGGATTAAGGAGAAGAAAATTTACCTTTGGCCCCAGATCCCATCGGACGATCTGAAACCTTCCTTGCTAAAGCCAGAGCAACCGGGCCTTCTTTGGGCAAGAGAAGAAGGGGTTCATCTGGACTGTATTCCTCTAGCAAGTCGGAAGACTAATTTTTAGGAGGAGAGATAGAGGATGAACTGACCCCAACATTTAAAGAAAGGAGAGATGCTTTCATCATACTTGCATCAGCCTCGGGGACCGACTTCCCTTTGGCTGCATATCGAGCAACAACTCTCAGCTCATCCAACTTTTTCTTCCCTTCGGTCAACACCCTCTGCTCATCATCATTTAAGGCAATCAAAGATTCCTCGTTTACCGGGTCGCTCCTTCCAGCCTCGACCTCCTCTTTCATAAAACCCCCCATGCATCAGTCAACACCCACTGGTAGTTTCTTGCCCAAGACAAATTCCGATGATGAAGAACATGAGGAAAAATCTGTAGAATGTTGGCTCCATATTTCCTACTTGTTTCTCTCTTCTCAATGGCGTGTTCGCCTTTGATCAATTAAATTTCAGTTTTGTGCTGAAGGTGAGAATTTTCCACATTTTGACTATCTCAATGGCAACACTATCGGCCTTTTCTCTGGCAAGCTCAGATGCATCCAGGCGATCCTTGAAGTCTTGAACTGCTTTACCTAACATATCTTTATTACCCCTTAAAACCTCGTTATCGGTTTTCAAGATTAAATGCTCTTAGATCGCCTTCTCGCACCAATCCTCCAAGTCCTTCAAAGTCTTCTAGCCCTTCTCTTTGGCGGTAACCACCTTAAGTTCATATTTTGCCACCCTCTTCCGTAGCATCTCAAAATCTTTCTTGTTAGTAGCTAGCTCCCTCTACAAGTGTTCATTCTCCTCTGTTTTACCCCTTATCACTTCGCATACTTGCCTCGCATATGCACGCATCTCATCATATTGAGTTAAGAAAAAATCGACATTAGTCCTAACTCGATCGTGGAAAATCGGTGGAAACGGCTATAGCATGGGGGCAGGCTCGATTTCAATAAAATAAAGATATGGGAAGAGCTCATCAAGTTCTTCGATTCGATCGACGACTTCTCTCTTAACCCGAAAAGGTTGGCATCCGGGGGTCCTCCCAGGACAACCAGGAAAAGGAGTAGAGTTGTGATCTTGAATTTCAGCTAGTCGACTCTCAGGGGAAGGGTCACTTGGGAGTTTGGGATGAATTGGAACATCTCGAGAATGCTCGTTGGCAACTTTGTCCCCGCTCTTGGGAGTTTTATCCCGGGAATGGGACGAGGGTCCATGCTGAGGCATCTCATGTTCATATTTTTTCTTCTACTTGTTCCCCCTTTCCCTTCTTCTCTCTTTCGCTTCTTTCTCTCTCGGTTGCACTATTTCTACTTCCTTTTATTTCCTCCTTTCGTTTTTCTTCTCGGTCGATGTGCTCGTGATCGCCCTCTTGCCTGACATGCTGTGGGGCCGACACAATAGGATCATCTCCCTTCAACAAAGATTCAAGGTTGACGTGGTAATACTCCTCATCCACTGCATCTGCATGACGACGAAGAAAATGAGAGATAATAGTGCTATGACATGTAGTGCTAATGTAATCTATCCTCTAAAAAATAGCTCTCTGAGACTAGCCTGAGCTTAAAGCTTGGTGAACATCTCTTGTGTCATGAAGGTCGACCGGTATCAGATCTTCCTTGGACCTAGTGCAGAAGAAAGTGTCCGGATCCAGATTCTAAGAAAACAAGGTTGAATACAGTTTCTCTACGTTTTATAAAACACGGAAAGGAAAGAAAGCTCTACTCCTTGGGGGCCGAAGATAGGAAGGGAACCCCCCTTTACACCGTATCTTGCAATTGGGGCTCGGCAGGATCCTTCTCGACTATTTCACGTTGTACTTCCTTCGAAACATCTGCTTCTTGTCTCTTCTGCATTTCCAACAGATCTGACTCTCGGCGTAGTCTCTTAGGAGCCGACTTCCTCATCCTGACGTGATGAGAAGTACTCTTTTCCCCTCCGAACGTGGGTTGAGCAGACGATCCTTCGACTGGGGACACAACCTTGACATTGGTCGATTTCTCTCGGGAGAGAGGCACGGTCGACTTGAGGTTATGTGAAGAAGAACCCTTATTGTCTGAGGATCCTAGTGACCTTTTCTTATTCAGAAGATGATAATAATGAAGATTCGCATCGGTTAAAAGAACCTTGTAATGTCGGTCATCCTTTTTAATGGCATCCAACTTTTCCAAGCAATCTTTGAACACTCCTCCTTCAGGTCATGATGGATAATTACCTACACAAAAACAATTTATATGACTTGCATGCGATTAAAGCAACCAGGGTAAAGGAACTTACAACACTGGAGCCAGCAGCGGGCACATCCCGGTGGGTGTTTAAAGGAAAACCAAGCATGCACGACATCATCGAGCTTGCAGAGGAAGCCTTCAATGATTTTTCGGGAATGGATGACCTCAAGATAGAGAAAAGACGGAGATGTCTGCACCCGGTGCTTAAGGTTGAAGAAAAATACTATGTCATCAAGCGTGGGGGTTAGATTCAAGTACTTAATATAAAGAAGGCATAAAGATAGCACGTTAGTGTATGCGATCAGATGAAATTGCATGGGAGCAAGATTCATTTGCCTTAAAAAGTTAACTATGAATGGAGAAAACGGGGGGATAACACCAGCAGTACACATCGGAGAGTAACTGCCATATAGCCGCTCGGCGCATCATGAGGGAGATCTCCATGTTTTGGAGCAAGCATGTCAAGTCGTGGAAGCTTATGTTTCACACTTAGGTTGCCCAGCTGCTTATCGTTCGTTGTACCGGGTTGAGAGTCTTTAGGAGCTATTATAAAATTGGCATTGGAAAGAGTATCAGGCGGAACTGCTGCCCCCCTTAGCCCTCCGGTTTCCATAACATGAGAATAGTCGACTAATAGACTATAAGTACCGATGTTAAGCCGAGATTCAGGTCCATCTCTAGAAGAAGAAGCCGAGGATCTCCCTAAGTCCATAGCAACGGACATAGCCTTTTTATTTTCTGCCTTAAGTGCACGAGTGATAGGTCGTCCAGACATTATGAATTTTGCTACAAAAAATCTGTCAAATCGAGGAAACCCTAAAACCTCAATGTATAGATTCCCGAATGAGTAATGCAGAGTACCTTATACCAATGACCGTGCCGAAAACCGTTGTCTCTGCCATTTCATATCCATGCTATCATTTCTTTTATCCTATGGACACGTGTCCTATACTTTGAAATTTGAAAAGTTTAGAAAGGTAGGGCACTTTTTCACAAAGATGACTACGTTCTCACTGCCAATTACCACTGCCCACGTTGTCAGCATCCTATATGACCATTATCGTGTCACCAAACCACTGTTTCGGCGAGTTCAATGCTGACAACCCAAATCGCAGATCATATAAATGCAAATTAAGGTGGAAAAGAGAAAATAGAAAATAGAAAAAATCTGTGTGTAAAATCAGTGCTTAAAGGGATGAGAAAGAAGAACATTAATACCTGCGGAAGAATCGGAGAGGAAGATCTCGATTTTTTGGCAAAGATATTTTTTCCCAGTTTTTTAAAAGGGGCTGCAGTAAAAAGTGAAAAGTAATTAAAGATGGTGGGCCAGCCTTATATAGTGAGATGAGGGGACTCTTCGTCTTCTGTAGATTTGACTACTAAATTAAGCATAAGGACTGACGTGGCAATTCATTATTGAGCTAGATCTGACCGAATGGACGCCGCAGAGCTTTAATGTTTCTCGAATTAATGGTTAGTTCCCGGGACATCTGGTCGGTCGTTAGACCGTGTAATTTATAAAGAATCTTTCCAACCATTGTAGATGCGTATTTCCAATCTTTACTGTAGCAAAAAATAGTCCACAATGAAATATTCAAAGCATGCTCTGTTCTTAACACGATATAATTTGGGGGCAAAGTGTTGACCAGCCTTTTGGCAAGGTCGTTAAGGTCCAGCGGAACTAAGGGATCCGTCCCAGATGATAAGAAAGCCCGCGTAATCCTAGTTGTGGAATTGACCGATCCATGAATGAGTCGATCGACACTTTCAGGCACAGAGACCCAACACGTGAACAGGTTAGAACCCGTAACTTCCGAGTTCACTAAGCCAGATTCATTCTAGCACTATGCCAAATACCCCTTGAAGAACCGATCTCACTCCTATTATAATGCAGTTAAACACTCTTTTTATGATGAAGTCAGATGCCACCTATTGCTGCTAATTCAAATCAAGCCGAAAAGAGCTCATCTTTAACATCTTCTGAAATCTTGGATCAAAGGACACATGTCTCAGCCAATTTGAATATTTTGGCGTCTATAAATAGGCCTTCTTGACATAGAAGGAGAGACTTTTGGCATTTTGCTGATTATATCACCGTTGTAACTATTCGACTGTAATAGATTATTTGATACAAGAAGAATTATAAAGTGGACGTATGCCATTAACGCTGAACCACTATAAATCTATGTGTGATTGCTCTTTTCTACATTTTTCATTTTATTTATCTTCATTTAATCTCTACAAATTCATTTCTTGGGTGTTGTGCCAATTTTTGGTGTAAACACTTAATTTAGATAAAAATACAGTTTCAGACTAACCATACCAATTCATCGAAAGAGAAAATATTTATCGGTGAACATTGCTTATAATTTATGTAGAGCTTATATATTTCATAAGGCAAAGTTTGACGGTTGAAATAGTTATGTTCCCATGCCCATATCGCTTTGCATCGAATTTCATCTGCTATTGAAATAGATTAGATATGTATAGACTACCTGTTTTAGTTCATTTATCAAGGAAAACTGGTATAAGTCAAAAACTAATAGCACAATATAGATACCACTGAAAATTATATTTTTGTATGCGCTAGTTTTATGATAACTCTCTCATGTGGGAATATTGTAATCGTGCTCCTTTAATAGTAGGAAAAGTCTAATCAGCTTGTAGCAACATATGAGAATCATAATACCTAATTACTGCTAAGAACAATAAGCATATTGTCATGCAAATTCAATAATATACTGGATGAACAATTTAAATATCTACTAGCCCATAAATAAATAGCCCACTGATTTGCCAACAAAGCTTAGACAAACATGCAACCTTTGTATTGTTTTGAATCCATTAATTTGTGTTGTTGCTCTAGCTATTCCCATGGTAATGCATTTCTATGCATAAATTAGTTGGTGTGTCATATATATGTAAACTTGGAAAATATCCATTTGACATTACTACTTCAATATATCTTTTTTATGTATTGCCTTGTTTAGTTCATATGTTGTAATGTCTGTTTTAGGTTTCGAGCTTGATGAGTTTTTGATGCTAGTTTGTTGTTGCTGTTGCTTGGAGCATTGAAGGAAATCATGTTGTTTTTACAGTATTTAACTCGATGTTATTGGATTATTATCATGTATATTAGTACTAATATTTTGTACTGTTGTAACATCCTTGATGGTAGTATGTTGGAAATGCTAGTATGATGTTGTTGTGGCTATTTGCTGCAGTTTTTGGCTAATGTATTAGTGTTTTCAGTGTAGTTTTTACAACAGTATTTTTCTGTGTTCAGTGCAGTTTTTGATAAATAGGTTGGGTTGATTCGATCCTTTAATTAATTGAATTGGATTGGGTCGACACATTTATTAAATGGGTTAAACGGGTTGGGTATGTTTATGTCTTGAACGAGTTAGGTCGGATTCTACCCGATCCATTTGATGAGTCTACCAAAACCAACATCAGATCGATACTTAGATAGTCATCCAACTTGACTAATATCTAGTCCGTTTCCAATTTCCTTAATCCACTTCCCGTATTACAAAATCAATTCCTTTTTTTTCACATTCTATCACTCTTCATTCTCGTGGTTTGGCTTTTTGTTCTTTAGTTCTTGCCATTCTGATTTATCAATATCCGTTAGCTTCTCACGATCTTTGAAAAACATTTCCAATTATCATATTTATTTTCTATAATTCTAGAAAATCTCTTATTACTGTTGGGTATACAAATGGAGTCGGATTACAACCAAACTAATTTTATTGGATTCTGATGACGTGCGCACTCTGAATATTAAAACAGTAAATATTTTTCTTGTATTCAAATTGTTTTTTAAATTCCAATGTATAGAAAAATCTTATATCAAAATTCTTTTTATTATATAAAAGTTTATTTTGCTATTCAATATTGTGTTATTTATTTATTCTGTGTTTTCTGTGTGGATTAAGTTTTAAACACTATGAGCTAAATAACGATCTGTTGGTGTGAACATTTTAAATTGGTTTAATTACCGATTTGAAGCGGTCAAAATGGAGGAATGTTACAATACACATTTTGCTTCAAATTCCACAAATAAAAATCACAAAGTCATCATTTGATAACTTAAACATGATTAAATCCGCCCAATATCCACTATCTTAAATTTTCCATTAATAATTAAGTTAATTAAACATTTAATGGTTATCCAAGTTAAAGATCTCTAAATAGTTATATTTCATATAATTATTTATTACAGCAGGTATATCTCAAAAACTCGAGTTGTTACAAACTCCGCCCTTACAAAAATTGTGTCCCGCAATTTACTCGGGGTTAAGTTCAGACAACACATCTAAATCCAAACACGAAACGTGCATATTCCTAGGGGTGTATAACGAACACGTTACAACAATCACAAAGAAAATAAAAGAAATTCTCACCCCCGTCGAGGAAGGCGGGAGGACTTGGATAGTATCGCACGATATACTTCCTGGTTTCCCAAGTCAAGTTTTGCTATAAGCATCTCACCTTAGGGTAAAGAGCGCGAATAGGCTAAGCCCAACAAATAGGATGGAAATAACAAGCTTGATCTACCCAAAAGGATCACTACAAAATCTCTAAAACACTTCTAAGTCAAATGAAAATCCTTATTACCATGCTTAGGAGTACATAAGGAATCGGGGTTTGACATTTAGATTGACCAACAAGGTCATCAAGAACGAGTAAAACATAGATAAAACAGGACACTCAACTCTCTTCGAAGTGTTTAATCTTCGAAGTAAGAACCTAGAAGGACGCGATCCAAATAGTTTACTTTAATTAAGTGTTCGAATGCAACCATCTGGAAAAATCATCGAATATGAACATTACAAAACCTCCCTCAAAGAACACATAGTGCATGCTTGAACACTTCCGATGTCAATAAGGAGGGCATAATAAATACCGAGACAATTAAAAAAAGAGGTAGGGAATAGCTTCAAACTTACATGATAAGAGAAAATATATGCTCGGGGTATTTCCCCAAAGCATCAACACCAAGCTTAAGAAATATAAGAGAGATTTTATTATAGTTAAAATTAATTCAATTTCTCCAAAATCTGTACTTAATAAAATACATTTTTGATTTTTAAATTATCAACAATGAGCCATTTCTAATTGGTGAGAATTTACAAAACCGTTACTCTTATTCTCCACAATCTCTCTTATTTCCAAAAGAAATTAAGTTTTTCATTAATTTACTAAATTGCAAGAAAACCCAATTACTCTTAAGGTCCAACTTTTATAAACTAACTTTACAAAAGCTTGTTATTCTATTTTGATTCAATTATTTTACAATTTGAATATTATAATAGTATAAGGAAAATCAAAGGGAAAGAATATTTAATTTTGAAAATCACATCTTTCCCAAACTAAATCACAAGTTTACAGTTATATATATATATACACACACTACTCACAAACTATATAACTAAAATACTTTTAAATTCAAGTTTCGCCAATTTCATTTCATAACTAATATCCTTGACATTTATAAATCCACTTACTCAAATTTTTATTTAAACTCAAGCATAAGTCAACACTTCACAAATCTTTTATCCCTTAGTTGGAAAAGTTATAAAAGACATCCTTTTAATTGTTAAAGTTCATCTATATTATTTTCACATCGATAATGTCTTATTGTTTTGGAACCTCTATCGACCCAAGGCGTTCCTTGTCTCGATCGAAATCTTAAACCACGCCTAGAGACATCAGCATTATCAATAATCACACTAAAATGCTTAGTAAATCCATTTTAACAAATCCAATTTATTACCCTCATTTTAATACCTTAATTATTAAAGAAAATACTTCTCAATAATTTACAAAATATAAAAATTGATTACCGTGCTTAGCCGAGATGATTAACTTGTTTCCGCTGCGCACTCTGATAGCAAAGAGTTTTTACTTATAAGCTTCTATCTAGGTTCGAAACATACTTTTAGCTCCACAAGAAGAATTAAACCCGATGACTCGATAGCACAAGTCGAGTATTTAAATTCCTCAACACAAAAAGATATGGTAAAAGAGATCACACATACTTATAGGATTAAGGTTAACAGTTTAACCCTACTCTGAAAGTTACATGGATATAATGGTAGTTTAAACTCTTATTCGAAGATCAATGCATGAGATACTTCAATAATCTGAACAAGATATCCAAATAATCACCAATTCAATAACATACTATAGGATGTGAGGTCTATTCACGGAGAGACACACAATCCATAGCTAGGAAGCCCACACGTAAAGTTCCACCCTTACCCATAGCACACACCATCACATCATCTATAAGGGGTGTGTAGTCCACATAATGACCGCTTCTTCCCAGAATGTAACAACCCGGAACTATGGCAATAAAAATTAATTATTAGAACTTCAAAAGTAGGAATTTCTGCAAATGATGGAATTTGGCTGCGAGACTTTAACCCTTGCGTTCGTCTCGGAATCTTGGTCAACTTTCATGTTTGAATTTCGCGAACGGAGTCCGTATAAAAAAGTTACGGACAAAATACGAAAACGAGTGAAAAATAAATAAAACAAATATTTAATTAATAATTTACCATACATAATCCAGCCGACCTAGGAAGTTTGATGCCCAGGCGGTCGAGATGGGGGTCGACCGTCCAGGTTGACCTACTGGGCGTCAAACTACCTAGTGACGGTTAGGTTTTGGTGAGTTGTTTTATTATATTTTTATAACGGATGGACGAATATAACTTAAAACTAATCCTACAGTTTTATGCCATTTCCACCCCTATAAATAAAGGGGTAGAGCCTCATGCTTTTTCCATTCAAATCTATAAAGGCAACAGAGCTCTGCCATTTTCCTCTTTTAACCTAATTTGTAATAAAATATATTCATACATATAACAAATCAAATCAAATTCATAAGGAATTGGGAAGATTAATAGATTCAATGGAAGTGGGTGCCCAATGATAGATTTCTTCGCTCCTTTCCCTTTTTCTTATATTTCTACAGATCTAGAATTTTCCCCTTTCTAGATAAACTATAGATTTGTAAGAATTTGGAGATCCTAAGCCTAAAAAGTTTCAAACTTCAGAAATTGGAAGCTATAAGTTGAGTGGAAAATTTACTAATACATATATAATGATTTATCTATTTCATTTGAATCCAATCAATGTTTTATGCCTATCAGATCTGTTATTTAATTGTAAATTGTGATAACCATCAGATCTGATTATGAATATGTTTGAAATTGGTAAATGATAAAGTTATGATTATGTATAAACATGAATTCTAGGATTTTTATATATATTCCCACATATTCCTACAAGTTGTGTCATGAATTTTGAAATATGTTGTATATGACACATAGCACTTTCAATGTGGAAATCAGTCCCATTAAACATAAATTTATTGTAGTTATGTTCCAGATCTTTAGTTTAGTGATAAGATATGAAATATGTAAATTTGGGTAAAATGATGAATTTGTGTATCATCTGATTGTAAGAATAAAAGAAATATTCCTTGTTTACATTCAATATTGTTGGGTTTTTGGCTCAAGAATTGTAAACTATGCCATTTTCCTCATTTTTAAATAAAAAGGCATTATTTTAGAATCACAAGAAGTATGACAAAAAGAATTAAAAAGGGAAAAGTGGTGCAAACGTAAATACAAAAATAAATACTGTTTTGTATGCATTTTACATCGACTATTCCAAAATAAAAATATAGTACATATATTTCTTGTGATTCGAAAATGCGTCAATTCCACAAAATAGGCATGATTTACAGTGATTTTGGCTAATGATCCTTGTGAGACTTGAAACCTTTTTGGCAAGATTGAATGTATAAGGGAATGTTTGGTTAATTGATTAGATCAAATCATTGATTTAAAAATAAGTATTGTAAAATAATTAATAAATATTAATAACTAAAACATAAAAATGAATATATACATATTATCCGTCCAAATTAGCGTAAAATGGTTAAATGTAAATTATATGGAATATTTGAATGTTTGGATAAAGTTCAATTATGGAATTATGTGTAAATATAATCCATTTTTAATTAATGTATTTTTGGTGACCATTTGCAGCAATAAATATAATTAATTGTCATAAATGAGACCACGAATAAAGGAATAACCACGATAACAAATATTGATTTGGGAAAATAAATTGTGAATAGGGAAATTGTTACAATTCCTAAAATCAATTAGGATAATTGTTGTGGACCCCAAGTAGGAAATTTAAATTATAAACATATTTAGACACGACGTTAAACTCAACTTGTGGTCTAAGCCTGCCGGAACCGACCGGCCAATCCAACGACCACAGGTAGGCAGTTTAATGTGGGGGGTCTAATGCATAAATATAATCGTACTAAGGCACGAGGTTAAGTTCACTTGTGGTAAAAGTCTACCCGGAACCGACCGACATATCCAGCATCCACAGGTAGTCAACTTAATGTGAGAGGCCTGATATGTAAAAATATATATACATATATATAACAGTCAATAAATAAATAAATAAGAATAGGAATTGTCTGTTGGCATACAACAAATAGACAATTTAGGACTGATAAATAGTTGCCTTAGGAAAGTATGACCGTTAGACTCGTAGAAGGGCAATAAAAAGAAATGGGTGTCAAAAAGGGGGTTAATGGATATTGATTATCATTTAAATACTAAGTCTAAATTAGGGAAGAAATTAAATAAATATCCTAGAGAAAAGGAAATATAACCATCCTTATTTATGTCAATAAAACTTATAATTAAAAATATAGTTGGACTTAGTAGATTAAAAATGTAAGACATTATTGACTATATAAACTCGTGATACAAATAAATGGTGTGCGTATAGTATTTCCGTATAAGGGAATTAAACGGAATGACTTAATAACGTAGCCTACTTTATCCTAAAAAGGGAAAGGTGATAAAGGCAAATGGAGGACGAACGAATAACCTTCACGTATATTCTGCTTCCTGGGTCCTAAAAGGCTAAGTGATTATGGTTAAAGAGTCCGCCAGGCAATAGGTTTTTCAGTATAAGGGTCTTAAATGGAAGGTGTGTGTTGGCCTACCCAAACATGGAAATTAAAAGGGCCAGATATGGCCATCTATCCTACAGGAAGTAGTAAGTGACTAAGGAGGCTATCTAATAAGGTCATCTAGAAGGTATAACAAATGATAAAAACCTACTTTCACCTTATGCAGGGCAAGGGTATATGCATGAATGACATAAGCCTTAACTAGTAGGGCCTGTAGCTAGTGCCCTCTAGTTTATGTTTACATTTAATATATTATCGAGGGTTAATAAGTGACCAATGGCCCTGCCTAGGGTCTTAAGTGATCAGGGAGAATCCACCCTATCTATCATTGATAGTGAGGCATTAAATAATAAAGAATAGAGAATGAGGATATAGATAGAAACCCTGAAATTAGGGGCCCACTCTCGATATAATTAACCAGTTAAACTCGGGTATAAAGGCTTCACGAAAATGTGTGTAAACATCCTATCTCGGTAATATAATCTGGGAACACTACTTTGGGAAGAGTAGTAGAGTCGTGCGTAAGCTTTAACAAGGTTGGTTTAGAATCACGAACCTTGTCAGACATACAGCTTGGGTTGGATCAAATGGAATATATATCTATGTTATAGACTGTGTTGTACATTTCTTAGTCACCAGAACTTATTGTTCTGACCCTTCTCCTCATTACAACCTCCAGGTTTCATAGAGAAGGTTGGGTTCTCAGAGATGTTTATGTTTGGCTTTTGGTTCTCATGCTCGATATTTGCAAAGTGACTACTTTGAAAAAGGTAGTTACTTGAGTTAATATTAGTTTATCCTATTTTATTTCCACTATGAGTTATATTTATTGTACTATGATTATGCTCATGCTCATTTATTGCAGGTACCATATATATGCTCTACGCTTGGTTGTATTCAAGTTTTGGCTTTTGTCAAAATTTGGTTGCAGAAAAGTGTGGGGTGTTACATAGGCCACAATAACAAGAACAACAGCAGGGTAAATTCCAAAGGAAATCAATAGTGAGCCTAATACCCATAGACCCAGAATATAAAATGCCCATATCAAACTGAAAGATAGAGTCACATATAAAACAACAACAAAGGTATAACTTAGAGGAATACTAGAAAATGACAAACGAATTTTCCATTCCTAGACGTACTCCTTCTATCTATCACAAAGGAATCAAAAAGGGACACAAGTCAAAACTAGGACATGGACAAAATAAATGCCATGGTTAAGGATGATGTGCACAAAATGTATTATGTTTGATGTATGGTATCTCGTATACTATTTTGTATATACTACATTATATTCTGAAACCATGCTCCGCTACCAAGCTGTGATGCCCTACCCCGAGACCTACATTAGTAAAGAGAATCACTAAGTAATCATGTCTACTAATGCAAAGAATAGGGCTGGTTAGGGGCGACCATCATAGTAATACGTTAATTAAGAGCCAAGCATGTCAATTATGTCTCGATTTTTTCCTTATTACCTCATAAGTGGTAGGCACTCTATGGTGGTTTCGGGCTATGTCAGAAATAATGCAATATACATGCAGATAGAAAACATCAGTTACAGAAAAAAAACCTAGATCCAAGTGTGTGTGTGTGTATATATATATAAGTACATATATCACCATACATCTCTATAATAATACATCATAGATAAGTAGCAAGGACTACAGAATCACATATACACTCATCCCAAAAAATATACATATTGGTAACATAAGAATCGACTACTCATAAGGTATGATATTCAAGCCAAAATGAAAAAGCGCAACAAAAGCTAGTAAAAAGATCCAAGGCTGCAATCTATACATAACCTGCAACTCGATCTGACTCGAGTAAAAAAGCACATGGGTCAGACAAGCTATTCTTATCAATAGTAAAGGTAAATGAATATAAGTGATAAGGGAAACATTTCATTTTCTCTAACAGAACGAAGTAGGTCATTAACTCATCTCTTAACGAGATGCCTAAGAAGGTCTATCATGAGTTCATAAGGGATTCAATAGGCATGTAAGATACGGTAGAACATTCACACTTTATATGATTATGAATAATTAAGAATATGAACAACAGGTACACACAATCTTTAAATAAAGGATAAACACTTATAAATATGCCTAGTCTCGTCAGCATATACTAAATCCCAACACAATTCAGTATATCATAAAACTCATCTAATAGAAACTTCTTAATTTTTATAGCTCATCTCATCGGTATAAACATAAATACATCTCTAATCCATTACTAAAATTCATCATTAAAGAATTACCACAATCTATACCTCATTTCATCGGTATAATTATAAAAGGTCACAAATATATCTAGATAGCACCCAAAATGGTTCAAACCTTCATATTCGAAGTCACCATAAAACATAATATAAACTTGGCCTTTTTCATACTCGAGGCCTTATTTGAACATCATCATCAAATAGGCGTATTCAAAACTTCATAACATCATACAAAATTGCACGTGCTTAACTTTTTGACTAGTACTAATTTTTTGGTACCATACATCGTGATGACTTGGGGTCACATAACATCATAACATCGCGGCAGACTGTAGTCGAAAACATGTTGTTGACATCCAGTCACAAAAATTGATTAATAGTATCGTGATAATTGGAATCGAATAATACCATCACGATGACTCCAATCGAGTACTCGGTCTACAGTACTAGTGACATCTTGATGTGTCTCAACCTCTCGGTTAGGAACAATTATGTAACACCCCGAATTTTAGTTAATACTAAAATTCACTAATTACAGGATAAATAATCTCAGATGTGGGAATTGGGGGTAACGGGCTGCGTCATTGCGTTCGTCTCGGAAAAATACGCGAAATAGAGTCCGAGTTTTCGAGAATCGGAGTCCGTATGGCCCGGTTATGGCCCAAAGAAGTTTGCAGGAAAATTTAAGCTAAAAACAGATTTAAAAATTCAAATTCAGATTTGAAAATAGAACCAGCGGGGTCAGGCGGGAAAGTTCCCGCCCTAACCATGTTGACAGGGCTGTCGACAAGCCTGTCGACAGGGGTGTCGACTTGCCTGTCGACTTGCCTGTCGACAGGGGCGCGGCGTCCAGAGAACCTGGGTGCACCAGGTTGGGTTTTAGGCTGGCTTGGAGGGCTGGGTTCTAGAGATTTCCTAAATCTGACGGACCTAAACTAATCTAGGGTTAATCTAAGGGCCTAAAACACTACCTAATCCTATAAATAAGACCCTAACCCTACCCTAATTCATTCATAATTAGATCTTGTAACTAAACTATGGCAAAATGAAACTTGATCATGGCCTCCACAAATCAATGAAGAGAGTTGCAAGCTAATCAACCTCTAATCATCTTCTTCTTCATATTTGACAACTAGTTTTACTTCATAAGTTTGCTACTCTTGGTTTTGGTGAGTTCCTATAGCTTTAATAATCAATTGTTAAATTGATTATGGTAGGATATGATAAGACATGGCTATGTTTGTGGATAAATATGTTTATGCAAGTTTAGTATATTGTATGTTATGTGTTTGGCAAGTTTTATGCTACATGCAAGTTTAATGCCATGTTTTATGATGCAAAACATTATGTTGAACATTTATGCATATGTAACATGTTATGCAAACTATATGTGAGAGTATATGCAAGTTATATGTAACATGATATGCAAGTTATGCATGTGATTTTATGCATGCTAAGTATTTGGTGTTATGCATGCTAAGTATTTGATTTTATGCATGCTAAGTATTTGATTGTATGCATGCTAAGTATTGGGTTTTATGCATGCTAAGTGGTTGGTATTATGCATAAATCATGACATGCAAGTTTACCCTTTTAAATTGTGATGCATACATATGCAAGATGACACCTTTATATGCTATGCATGTTTACCCTCCTTTAAGATGCAAGTCATATATGCAAGTTCAACATGTTATGCAAGTTATGTGTATGCTTATATGCAAGCTCAATATGTTATGCAAGTTATGTGCATGATGTTATGTAAGTTATGTGCATGTTGTTATGCAAGTTCATATGCAAGTTATGTGTATGAGGGTATGCAAGTTATGTGCATGATGTTATGCAAGTTATGTTTATGAGATTATGCAAGTTATGTGCATGATGTTATGCAAGTTATGTTTATGAGATTATGCAAGTTATGTGCATGATGTTATGCAAGTTATGTTTATGAGATTATGCAAGTTATGTGCATGATGTTATGCAAGTTATGTTTATGAGATTATGCAAGTTATGTGCATGATGTTATGCAAGTTATGTATATGCTTAAATGCAAGTTTAATGTGATATGCAAGTTATGCATGCTTATGCAAGTATGTGAATGCTTATGCAAGTATGTGAATGCTTATGCAAGTATATGAATGCTTATGCAAGTTATGTGTATGCTTAAATGCATGTTTAACATGTTATGCAAGTTATGAGAATGCTTATATGCAAGTTCAACATGTTATGCAAGATATGTGTATGATAATATGCAAGCTCATATGCAACATGTTATGCAAATCATGTGTATGATAATGTGCAAGTTTGGGTTAAATGTAGTTGGGTTAATATATGCTCATATATGCAAGTTGACATCCTCTTAACCCATGACAAAGTTATATTCTAAACCCATGATATTTGTGATGGATCTTTCCCTTTATTATGTCGTGAAATGAGAACGATTTACGTGGGGAACGATGGGGTAATAAATATGTTAATAAAAGTATGATTGGGTATGATTAAGCATACCATAAAAATAAATTAACATAAGTGGGAATTTACCTATTGAGTTAGGTCTACCCCATGGGAATTTACCTATTGAGTTAGGTCTACCCATGTTATGAAAAATGTGTAATTAATTAGGGATAATTAATTGTGGGGGTGATTAATTAGGTGTAATTAATCAACTAAGACACGAGGTTGGACCCTTTTGTAGCGGAAGTCTGCCCGGAACCGACCGGCCATCCAGCGGCTACAAATGATTGGCCCAATGTGAGAGGTCTTAGTCATAAATTAAATACATGATTAAAGTAAAGACACGAGGTTAGACCCTTTTGATGACAGAAGTCTGCCCGGAACCAACCGGCAAATCCAGGAGTCATAAAAGACGGTCTAATGTGAGAGGTCTTTATGAGGTCATGATCTTAATTAATGAATTAAGAAACACTTAACCATATTAGCATGTAAAGGGGCATGAGGGGTTAAGTGGGTGCCTTGGGTGGCATGTAGTAACTAGTGGGGGTGCCTTGGGTGGCATGAGGAAACTAGTGGGTTGCCTTGGGTGGCAATAGAAAATATGATTAGAATACTTAACCAAAGTGGAACATGTAATTAAACATGATTAAAGGGTTAAGTAAGTGCCTTGGGTGGCATGTGGGAATCAAGTAAGTGCCTTGGGTGGCATGCGGAAATCTAGTGGGTGCCTTAAGTGGCAATTGAAATATAATTAGATGACTTAACCAAACCTTAACATGTAAGGGGGGATGATTATAAAAAGGGGTTAAGTGGGATGCACTAGATAAAAGTAGCAAGCTTAAGTAGTAGCTTGTGGGGGCCCATTTCAACCAATATCCCAAACGTATCTTTGTGGGCTCGACTCTAGTCGAGTGACGGGACACACATATTGGGCTTGACTATAAGTGGCCAAAATGGGTTAGCGGTGGCAACGCAGGATCAACGGGTTTCATATGCGTGTGTGGACCCGGGCTGGTTGGTAAGTCGTTGTTGCATCGTGTAGATATAAAGCCGTGCACCGTTGATATTATCAGGTAGCCACTTTGGGGAATGATACACCCCCTTTGTGGGACCAGCACGGGTATCTACGGTAGGGAGCCGATCGCTTGGGGGTAGTAGGTACACCTAGTGGAGATAGGGGCAGACGGCACCTATGTAGTCAGCTAGGGGTACACGAAACTACTGGGTAAAATTACTAAGTACACATAGTGGGATCAACCTTTAAGTGGGAATTACCCTTGGGTGGGTAGAACTGGTGTGGTGCAGTGTAGGAATTACCCTTGGGTGGGTAGATCTGGGGTGGTGCAACCTAGTAATTATCCTTGGGTGGAAAAATGCGTCTTTTCGGTTATCTTAATACATCCTGTGTTTAGTTGGCTACTTAGTGTAGTCATTATCCCCAGAGGTACCGTACCTTGTTTATGTCATACCCTAATTACTTTAATGGTTGTATTGTTAGGGTTATAGGACTCACTCAGACTTATGTCTGACCCCGTTGTTTTTATCTTTTTTCCCAACCCTCAGGTTATCAGAGTGGGCCCGGTACGAGAGGGCTTAGATCAGGCTGCTTTATTCTCTTTTGGAGCTTGGACCATAGATGTAGAGAGCTCAGCTTACCCTTTCTTTTATGGCTATCAGTTCATGTATTGGGATTATGTACTTTTATTTATCAGGATGGATATTTTGTACTTGACTCTTATTATGGTTTTGCGATGTAACCAAACATGTTTTACTTTCCGCTGCAATGAAATGATGTTTCAAGATTTTCAAGTACTACTTATATCTGTCTTGTTGTAATTTTTCTGTTCTATATTCACTTAAAATACTCCACCGATGTTATGGCATTCCCTTAGCGAGTGACCATAGCGGGCGTGGGGTGTTACACGTGTTATCAGAGCAAAGGTTACCAGAACAGATTAAAAATTTTTAGAAAAACTATTTTCTAAGAATATTTTTGAAAGGAGTATTTTCAAAAACATGTCTTTTAAGAGAAAAGTTTTAGAAAGAAAAGCATAATCCCCGATAGCCATATCTTTATCTTTCGAATTCTCCGTTTGAATTACTTCCTCTCTCGTTTTGAGATTCCCCTCCGTGTGTAGATGATCTTTCTAAGATAGATAAGAATGGAAAACCACTTCAAGGGACTTAGACGTTAGTCGGATTAGAAGTTGGTTCAAGAAGGAGGAGGACTGGTAGGTACCTATTAGATAGACGATGGGAGGAAGGCTCAAATAGTTAATGTTTAATGAAGGACGAAACCTCATTTTGATGGGAGGTTATGAATGGAGAATGGGAAGAAGGGGGTTAGTTGTTATCCTTTTGGGAGGAATAGGACACCTTATTAGGATTGTCCAAAGAAGCAAGGGCAAGGTATGGAATCTCCTGGAGGGTGGTTGTATTCCCTCACGACTAAGGTACCAGATGGGGATAGGATCGTCTAGGTCGGAACTTGGATTTCTTTATTATCCGATTCGAACTTGTTTGATTCTGACGCATCGAATTCGTTTATCTCATCATTGTTAGTTGAGTCACTGCACTTAGACACCAGTTTGGTAGATGATCCCTTAGTTGTTTCAAACCCAATTGGGGGCTCCACTTATTTGTCCATGATATGTTTGGGTTTGAAGATTTCTATACTTAGCATTGAGTTTAGATGTGATGCTTTTGTGTTGGGCTTCACGGGCTATGGGTTGATTTTGGGTATGGACTGGTTATCCAGTAATGGTGCCGTTCTTGATTGCGAAAGGAGAGTTGTTAGGCTCATGACCCGCTTGGGTAACACTCTCGAGATTTCTTGTAATCCCATGGACTCTGTTATGCTAAGTTATCTTGAGTCGCTTGACGCTTCGGTCGAGAGTTTGCAATTTGTTAGAGTGGTCCGGGAATATCCGGATGTGTTTGAGGGGGTGAAGGGCTTACCTCCGAAGCGGGAGATTGACTTCCGAATATATCTGGTGGATAATGCTAAACCTGTATCTTTACCAGTGCGCCACATGGCTCCTCGTGAGAGGAGGGAACTCCATAAGCAAGTAGGGGAGTTGCTTGAGAAGGGGTTCATAAGACGAAGTATATCGGAGTGGGGTGCTCCAGTAGTATTTGCTACGAAGGCGGATGGGTCCCTCAGACTTTGTGTAGACTATAGAGAACTCAACAATCTCACAAAGAAGAATAGACACCCATTGCCGAGGATTGATGATCTTTTCGATCAGTTGGTTGGCGCTTCAGTATTTTCTCAGTTGGACTTGGCCACGGGGTTTCATCAGTTGAGAGTGGCTGAGAATAGTATAGAGAAGACTGCCTTTAGGACTCCGGATGATTTTTTTATGAGTGGCTGGTGATGCCATTTGGTTTGAAGAACGCCCCCGCATACTTTGTTGATTTGATGAGAAGGGTGTTCAAGGAGTACCTAAATAAGTTCGTGATGGTCTTTGTGTATGACATCTTGATCTTTTCTAAGAGCGAAATAAATTTTCGTATGTGCTCAATAGGGTGAGCAAAGCCAGTTATCGGAAAAACGGTGGTTTTGGAGCAAGACTGGCGAGGACATCCAGGGCTGGACAAGGGGCTTAATTATTTAGCCGTTTTTACTAGTATCATCTCACGTAGGTCATCTGAATTCGAAGGAGGTATCCCTTGGGTGTTTGTCTGATATTGGTTTAGGCCTTTGGGGCTTGCATTTGGGGGATGCCGAGTTCGACTAGGGTGGTCTGCGTGAGAGATGAACAGTTGTGATGATTTTGGATGATATCCTGGTGGGGAAGAGCATGCCCTACATCTTAGGGAAGTGTTGGAGACTCTTCGAGCGCATAGTCTTAGGACAGCAAAAGTGGATGGGATTCTTAGCATCCTATGAGTTTGAGATAGCGTACACCCATGGTAAGGGTAACATGGTAGCGGACGCCTTAAGTAGAAAAAGGTTGTCCTCGAGTTTGTGGTTCGTTGAACGACGGAGCTTAGAGTTTATTTCTATGTTTGACTTTAGACCTTCCGTTGACTTTGTACCCAGTTTGCTAGCCTCCTTGGAGGTTAGGCCTACTCTTTTGGGGCGGATTGGAGAAGCACAGAGGGACGACCCACAGTTGGTTGAGTTGGTTGAGAAGCTCATAAGGGGGGAGTCGTCCAGCCATTTGAGTAGGTACACCCTAGACGATAGGGGGTGCTTGCGTAGAGACGGTAGACTTTGTGTACCTCAAGACGAGGGTTTGAGGAAGGTTATTCTTGATGATGCACACCGTTCTAGGATGACCATTCATCCCGGTGGGGACAAGATGTACCAAGACATGAAGAGGGTTTTCTTCTGGGCCGGTATGAAGAAAGATGTGGCCGAGTATGTCGCTCGATGCTTGGTGTGCCAACAAGTGAAGGCGGAGCAAAAGAAACCAGGTGGGTTGCTTCACCCATTGGAAGTTCCGCAATGGAAGTGGGATAGCGTCTCGATGGATTTTATTGACGGGTTACCCAGATCAAGAAAGGGTAATACGGGAATTTGGGTGGTGGTAGACAGACTTACTAAGAGCGCCCATTTCGTACCCGTGAAGAGCAAGAGGACCGCTCCATGGCTAGCTTCTGTATATCTTCGAGAGATAGTTCGATTGCATGGGGTACCCTCTAGCATAGTGAGTGATCGAGATCCTATCTTCACTAGAGAGTTTTGGAAGAGTTTGCAAGAGGCGGTAGGGATTCAGTTGTGTTTGAGTACCGCATATCATCCTCAGACGGACGGCCAGACCGAGAGGGTGAATCATGTTTTAGAAGACCTTTTTGAGGCTATGTATCTTGGATTTTGGAGGTACATGGGAGGAGCATCTTCCATTGGTGGAGTTGCCCGACAGACTTAGTGGTGTACATGATGTATTCCATGGGAGGAAGTGCCTACATAAGACCGCAGAGGTGGTAGGGCCGAGTTTGCTTAGAAGTGGAAGTAGAGCGTGATGCGACGATTCGACGAGCTCCTACTTGCATCCTTGGGTCAGAGATTTGGAAGATGAGAAACAGAGAGGTTCAACTAGTCAAAGTACAAAGGGGAGATGAAGAGAGCGACGCTACCTGGGAGACGGAAGCGAAGATGCGTTCGAGGTACCCTTTTCTTTCAGAGGGTATGTCCTTTTGCTTCTCCTTCATCGCATATCTTGTGCTTATCTTATCCTTAGTATGTCCTCTCGTTAGTACCTTTGACCTTCAGATAGGATAGTCCTAT
Organism: Allium sativum; assembly: GCA_030737875.1. Taxonomy (NCBI): domain Eukaryota; kingdom Viridiplantae; phylum Streptophyta; class Magnoliopsida; order Asparagales; family Amaryllidaceae; genus Allium; species Allium sativum. The sequence goes on from CM060912.1 coordinate 747,908,146, forward strand.
GGTTGAAACATGTGTTTGAGACATGTTATGTATGATGGATGCAAGTGGATGCAAGTGTTTGCTAGTGGTTGCTCGTGGATGCATATACACACACTCTAGGCACTAGATCGGCTCAGTCACTTCATATTGCATATTGCATAAAATTGTGTGTAGGAAGCTATATCTATGGATGTATAATGATTGTGTTATCATATGGGTGATGCATTTTGGTGAATGATTGTGCACTCATGTAGATATTGTATGTGTCGATAGGGTTCTCTCGCATACATAATGGATGCATGGCACTATCATGGTTTGCATATGTTCATACAGTAGATAGGGAACATGTACACACACTTTTTGCATATGCTCATACATCGTTAGAAACTATTTAAGGACAATGGATGCCCGTGTTTGATGGATTGAGTAGATGGTTGTTTGGATGGTAGGATATGCATTCTCCTTAGCTTGGAGATTTCGGGGACGAAATCCTTTAAGGAGGGGAGAATGTAACACCCCGAATTTTAGTTAATACTAAAATTCACTAATTACAGGATAAATAATCTCAGATGTGGGAATTGGGGGTAACGGGCTGCGTCATTGCGTTCGTCTCGGAAAAATACGCGAAATAGAGTCCGAGTTTTCGAGAATCGGAGTCCGTATGGCCCGGTTATGGCCCAAAGAAGTTTGCAGGAAAATTTAAGCTAAAAACAGATTTAAAAATTCAAATTTAGATTTGAAAATAGAACCAGCGGGGTCAGGCGGGAAAGTTCCCGCCCTAACCATGTCGACAGGGCTGTCGACAGGCCTGTCGACAGGGGTGTCGACTTGCCTGTCGACAGGGGCGCGGCGTCCAGAGAACCTGGGTGCACCAGGTTGGGTTTTAGGCTGGCTTGGAGGGCTGGGTTCTAGAGATTTCCTAAATCTGACGGATCTAAACTAATCTAGGGTTAATCTAAGGGCCTAAAACACTACCTAATCCTATAAATAAGACCCTAACCCTACCCTAATTCATTCATAATTAGATCTTGTAACTAAACTATGGCAAAATGAAACTTGATCATGGCCTCCACAAATCAATGAAGAGAGTTGCAAGCTAATCAACCTCTAATCATCTTCTTCTTCATATTTGGCAACTAGTTTTACTTCATAAGTTTGCTAATCTTGGTTTTGGTGAGTTCCTATAGCTTTAATAATCAATTGTTAAATTGATTATGGTAGGATATGATAAGACATGGCTATGTTTGTGGATAAATATGTTTATGCAAGTTTAGTATATTGTATGTTATGTGTTTGGCAAGTTTTATGCTACATGCAAGTTTAATGCCATGTTTTATGATGCAAAACATTATGTTGAACATTTATGCATATGTAACATGTTATGCAAACTATATGTGAGAGTATATGCAAGTTATATGTAACATGATATGCAAGTTATGCATGTGATTTTATGCATGCTAAGTATTTGGTGTTATGCATGCTAAGTATTTGATTTTATGCATGCTAAGTATTTGATTGTATGCATGCTAAGTATTGGGTTTTATGCATGCTAAGTGGTTGGTATTATGCATAAATCATGACATGCAAGTTTACCCTTTTAAATTGTGATGCATACATATGCAAGATGACACATTTATATGCTATGCATGTTTACCCTCCTTTAAGATGCAAGTCATATATGCAAGTTCAACATGTTATGCAAGTTATGTGTATGCTTATATGTAAGCTCAATATGTTATGCAAGTTATGTGCATGATGTTATGTAAGTTATGTGCATGTTGTTATGCAAGTTCATATGCAAGTTATGTGTATGAGGGTATGCAAGTTATGTGCATGATGTTATGCAAGTTATGTTTATGAGATTATGCAAGTTATGTGCATGATGTTATGCAAGTTATGTTTATGAGATTATGCAAGTTATGTGCATGATGTTATGCAAGTTATGTTTATGAGATTATGCAAGTTATGTGCATGATGTTATGCAAGTTATGTATATGCTTAAATGCAAGTTTAATGTGATATGCAAGTTATGCATGCTTATGCAAGTATGTGAATGCTTATGCAAGTATGTGAATGCTTATGCAAGTATATGAATGTTTATGCAAGTTATGTGTATGCTTAAATGCATGTTTAACATGTTATGCAAGTTATGAGAATGCTTATATACAAGTTCAACATGTTATGCAAGATATGTGTATGATAATATGCAAGCTCATATGCAACATGTTATGCAAATCATGTGTATGATAATGTGCAAGTTTGGGTTAAATGTAGTTGGGTTAATATATGCTCATATATGCAAGTTGAAATCCTCTTAACCCATGACAAAGTTATATGCTAAACCCATGATATTTGTGATGGATCTTTCCCTTTATTATGTCGTGAAATGAGAACGATTTACGTGGGGAACGATGGGGTAATAAATATGTTAATAAAAGTATGATTGGGTATGATTAAGCATACCATAAAAATAAATTAACATAAGTGGGAATTTACCTATTGAGTTAGGTCTACCCCATGGGAATTTACCTATTGAGTTAGGTCTACCCATGTTATGAAAAATGTGTAATTAATTAGGGATAATTAATTGTGGGGGTGATTAATTAGGTGTAATTAATCAACTAAGACACGAGGTTGGACCCTTTTGTAGCGGAAGTCTGCCCGGAACCGACCGGCCATCCAGCGGCTACAAATGATTGGCCCAATGTGAGAGGTCTTAGTCATAAATTAAATACATGATTAAAGTAAAGACACGAGGTTAGACCCTTTTGATGACAGAAGTCTGCCCGGAACCAACCGGCAAATCCAGCAGTCATAAAAGACGGTCTAATGTGAGAGGTCTTTATGAGGTCATGATCTTAATTAATGAATTAAGAAACACTTAACCATATTAGCATGTAAAGGGGCATGAGGGGTTAAGTGGGTGCCTTGGGTGGCATGTAGTAACTAGTGGGGGTGCGTTGGGTGGCATGAGGAAACTAGTGGGTTGCCTTGGGTGGCAATAGAAAATACGATTAGAATACTTAACCAAAGTGGAACATGTAATTAAACATGATTAAAGGGTTAAGTAAGTGCCTTGGGTGGCATGTGGGAATCAAGTAAGTGCCTTGGGTGGCATGCGGAAATCTAGTGGGTGCCTTAAGTGGCAATTGAAATATAATTAGATGACTTAACCAAACCTTAACATGTAAGGGGGGATGATTATAAAAAGGGGTTAAGTGGGATGCACTAGATAAAAGTAGCAAGCTTAAGTAGTAGCTTATGGGGGCCCATTTCAACCAATATCCCAAACGTATCTTTGTGGGCTCGACTCTAGTCGAGTGACGGGACACGCATATTGGGCTTGACTATAAGTGGCCAAAATGGGTTAGCGGTGGCAACGCAGGATCAACGGGTTTCATATGCGTGTGTGGACCCGGGCTGGTTGGTAAGTCGTTGTTGCATCGTGTAGATATAAAGCCGTGCACCGTTGATATTATCAGGTAGCCACTTTGGGGAATGATACACCCCCTTTGTGGGACCAGCACGGGTATCTACGGTAGGGAGCCGATCGCTTGGGGGTAGTAGGTACACCTAGTGGAGATAGGTGCAGACGGCACCTATGTAGTCAGCTAGGGTTACACGAAACTACTGGGTAAAATTACTAAGTACACTTAGTGGGATCAACCTTTAAGTGGGAATTACCCTTGGGTGGGTAGAACTGGTGTGGTGCAGTGTAGGAATTACCCTTGGGTGGGTAGATCTGGGGTGGTGCAACCTAGTAATTATCCTTGGGTGGAAAAATGCGTCTTTTCGGTTATCTTAATACATCCTGTGTTTAGTTGGCTACTTAGTGTAGTCATTATCCCCAGAGGTACCGTACCTTGTTTATGTCATACCCTAATTACTTTAATGGTTGTATTGTTAGGGTTATAGGACTCACTCAGACTTATGTCTGACCCCGTTGTTTTTATCTTTTTTCCCAACCCTCAGGTTATCAGAGTGGGCCCGGTACGAGAGGGCTTAGATCAGGCTGCTTTATTCTCTTTTGGAGCTTGGACCATAGATGTAGAGAGCTCAGCTTACCCTTTCTTTTATGGCTATCAGTTCATGTATTGGGATTATGTACTTTTATTTATCAGGATGGATATTTTGTACTTGACTCTTATTATGGTTTTGCGATGTAACCAAACATGTTTTACTTTCCGCTGCAATGAAATGATGTTTCAAGATTTTCAAGTACTACTTATATCTGTCTTGTTGTAATTTTTCTGTTCTATATTCACTTAAAATACTCCACCGATGTTATGGCATTCCCTTAGCGAGTGACCATAGTGGGCGTGGGGTGTTACAAATTAAGGCATCAATGTATGTCCCATACCATACATTTGTGCCTAATGGTTTACTAGCTATTAGCCGATGCCAGACTAGAAAACATCATCAAATATACAACGCCCCATCTCATCGGCATGTGCGCAGATACCAAACTCGTCTCATCTTCCTCTCTTTCCAACGAGTACTAAGTGGCAATCTAAATTATCTCATCTCATCGACAAGTAAAAATCCACCATAAACATCAAAACATCATAAATTCATAAACATCAAAACATCATGAATTCATTATAGAATAGCTTGCCTCGTGTGATTAGCAAGTTAACATAGCATTGTGGTTGGTTCGTCATCGAACATACTCCATTTGAGTAGTTCAATAACCAATGGCATTCGACAAAATTTTACAACGTCACAAAACATTATATCAAAAGGATTTTGATCGTATAAGTTCGATATTAAGCGATAAAGCAAAAACACATGTCCCATACCACATATTTTTAATAAATCATTTAATTCTCATTTTTATATGCCAAAACTGATGAAAATGAGAAAAAATATATTTAAAATAATTTTATAGAGAAAACAGGATTTTAAAATTTTTTAAGAAATTTTTATATAAGCTTATGAGGAAAAAGTTCATTTTAAATAGATTATCTATTTTTAAAATAATTTAAAAATATCAATAATTGATCAAAGATCCTTTACAATGACATAAAAACTTTCATTTTCCAAACCATGTTTTTTAAGAAACTTTCAAAATTTTATTTTAAATCAAAAAAATTAAAACCATCAAAATCTTCAAATATTGATATTTACCGATATTTAAATTTAAATTCAAAATAACTTCAAACAAAGATAATCCATAACCGGGTATCATGGCTACAAAATCCATCATCAAACTTTTTAATTCAAACATCAATTAACTCCAATTTAGCAGTGAAGACTAATGAAGAATGCTAATAAAAATCTTGTTTCTTAGCCGACATTGAAGATATGTTTAGCGTACCACCACTACGCAGAAATTTATGAAATTTTGCAGCATAAAACTTAGCACATGAAAAAAAACATATTATAATTTTACAGTATTTCGTTGTAAAATGAAGAAGATACACATTTTCAAAGATGGCCATTTTCAGACATAAAATGAACTATGCTAAAAATCTAGTTTTTAGTCAACTTTGAAGATATGTTTAGCATATCACAACCACCCAGAAATTAATGAAATTTTGCAGTAATAAACGTTAGCATATGTACAACAACGTATTAAAATTTGACAGCATTTCATAGTGAAATGAAGAAGATACACATTTTCAAAAATAACACTTTTTAGGCATAAAACGAACTATGCTAAAAATTTAGTTTTTTTTATCAATTTTGAAGATAAGTTTAGCATATCAAATCCACCTAGAAATTAATGAAATTTTGCATTAATAAACTTTAGCATCTGTAAAACAACATACTAAAATTTTACATATTTTTACTATGAAAGGAAGAAGATACACATTTTAAAAAATGACACTTTTTAGACATAAAATGAACTATGCTAAAAATTTAGTTTTTAGCCAAATTTGAAGATATGTTTAATATATCAAAACCACTTAGAAATTAATGAAATTTTGCAGTAGTAAATGCTTTTATATTTACAACAACATATTAAAATTTGACATTTTTCACTATGAAATGAAGGAGATATACATTTTCAAAAATGTCACCTTTTAGACGTAAAATGAACTATGCTAAAAATCTAGTTTTTAGTCAACTTTGAAGATATGTTTAGCATATCAAAACAACCCAGAAATTAATGAAATTTTATTGAAACAAACTTTAACACATGGACTATAAAATATTAAAATTTTGGAGTAACTCGCTGCAAATTGAAAGAGTTATGATTTTTCGAACATAGCGCTTTTCATCGAACAAAACAGAAAAAAGATTTTTGGCTGATTTGAACCAACGATTTGCTATGTCAAAACAATCCAAAATTCAATGAAAATTAGCAGAAATATAATACACCATGAGTACTACAACATACCAAACATTGGGATTAATTCGTTGCAAATAGAAGAAGTTACGAAGCATCAAAGTTGAGCCTTCGATGTGTTTTCACAGCTGAAGCAATAAGATGATAAAACTAAATATTTCTCTATAGATTAACACAACAGAGCACATAATTATTACTGATATTAGAATGCGCGAGTTAAACTCACCTTACGGAGGCGGACAGTAAGGATTAATAGCAAAAAGGCACCGATTTGTGTTTAACGAGCCTTCAAAGTTGGGAAAAGCTGGTGCTATTTCCTAAAAGATGGTAAACAAAACATGCAAACCCAAAATTCATTGTCTATTAACAAATCTCTCAAAAAGATAGAAAATAGTGGATTAGATCCATGGTTTTAGTGCTATACCTGTGTAGATTGATTAGAGACTCAAATTTTTTGATTTTGTTGTGAATTTGGTGGCCTAAAGTTGAATTTTTGCTTAGATTTGTGAAATATCCCATTTTCTTCATTTCTGGGTGATAAAGTATACGTACTACTCACCTCTTCCAGCTCCTTCTTTAGGTTAATTGATAATGATGCCCAAAATTACAATTAAAAGGCCCTGATCTTATATTTAATCATTAACCTAGCTTACTATGTTGTATTAATATGTAATTAACCTATGCAATACTAATATCACACTATATTCTTGCCAAAACACCTACAATGATTAATACTTATCAACGTATCCAAGGCTTTTTAAATTTGTTAACACTATTTTTAAGTTATCTTAAGATTTATGGATCCTTAATTCCTCATTCTATCATAATTTACATAATTTTAACGTTTTACTTGAAATTTACACAAACATAAACAAGGTAATATAATATTGCATCGTTTTAACCAAATAATTTGTTAAAATTCTCTAGAACATTTATTTTCACATTTCTGCTTATTTATAAATACTTACTATTTTCCAGTTACGTTAAAATTTCAATATTTGCTTTAATACCCATTGTTAAGCTATCAAATTCTAAAAACCCCATTTTAACACTAAAATAAATTTTCTTTGGGCTTATCGTTATTATTTTATCCTGACAAATATTTAAAATCCTCAATATTAACCATTTCTTAATATTTTAGCCATCATAGTTAATAGCGATGCCCAAAAATCAATAATACATATTTTACTTCAAATTCCACAAATTAAAATCGCAAAGTCACCATTTGATCACTCAAACATGATTAAATCCACCTAATATCCATTACCATAAATTTTCCATTAATAATTAAGTTAAATTAAACAATTTAATGATTATCCAACTTAATGATCTCTAAATAGTTATATTTTATATAATTATTTATTATAGCAGGTATATCTCGAAAACTCGGGTTGTTACTGTTTCTCACTCTGTTTCACATATAGTCAAGGGTGGTTCTAGTATATGATTTTTGATAATGTTATTATGTTCAAAGTTTTGTATATTTTTGTGGTGATTTGCTAATTTAAACATTAAAAATGTATGTTTATACTAGAACAATAATGGATTAAAGGAGATGTATTGTATACTGATATAATAGGATAAAGGACAAATAAATGGAAAAAGATGTTGAGTCAAGATGTTTGGATTAATGACCATCTAAAATAGATTACTAAGATGTGCCATCACTCATGTTTTGAACGAATGTTCGCCAGCATCATAAAATTTATGGTGTAGTGAATTATTTCATACCAAATACATTTTGATAACCATTGAGCCTTATAACATGTTCACATATTGGTAAAGATTTTCATGACTTGACAGCAAGTCAAAACATTAATCACCCTTCCTTTTGTGTGAGTGGAGGTGAATTAGGTGCTATTTTGCAAAGGTTGCTGAACGAAGATAACGACACTGCTTCAACTACATTTGGTGCATGGATTGGAACAGTAAATATGTTCTCATTGTTTGGTGCTTTTCTCGGCGATGCTTACCTAGGGAGGTACAAGAGTTGTGCTATTTTCCAAACTGTTCTCGCCATTTTAAGTACATTATGATATAGTGGTAATGCGAGATATTATGATAGCACACTTGTTACAAATATGTAGTCCCATCTTTCTTTAAACCCTCTTCATATTTTATTCTTGCATGCGCTCTATACATCGACGGTAACCATTTCTCATATGACCAGTTGAAAATATAATGATTTTTAGATGGCTTTTAGTTGATCTCTCATGGTTATCAATAATAACATGCTTTAATCTTCATCTCAAGCTTTGAAGTTAAGAACTATGTTTTAAGTTGAGTTAAAAACTCAAACTAAGTTTTAGTATAAGTTTAAAACTCAGTTTTCTATTATGTTTAAAACACAATTTTGGACTGACTTTAAAACCTGGTTTACTGAGTTAATAACTCAGTTTGAAACCAAGTTAAATTCTCAGTTTGAAGCTAAGTTAAAAACTAAAACTGAGTTTAGAACTTAGTTTATTAAGAGTCCAGAACTTGGTGTAAAATCAAGTTTAGAAGTTGACTTCAGAACTCAGTATTCGCAGTTGTGTTCGTTCGTGGTGAGATTATTTTACTTTTGATACGGTTCAGAATTTAAGTTTACCGTTTATCTAGCTTAATACAACGACAGTTGAATGTACCCTCTTTCAATTCAAACTGCATGAAGTCTCTCAATATCTTTATATTTTACAAAATCATATGCAACAAGGTGAGATTAGTATTGTTTTATGATACCCGTTTTATAGATAAATAGTTTGTGTTTTAATAGCTTAATATGTTGCTACATCTATCACATGCAATAAGGTGAGTTGAGTATTTTTTTACTGATACCCGTTTTCCTAATAAATTATTAGATGTATCCATTTTTGTCATGTTTGTCTCTAATCTTTATTCTTTTCTTCAAAATGCTATCAGTTTACCTATGTCCGAAATTACTAAAGTTTACTTATACCAACCACTGTATCTATTCGATGGTATGGCTAAAATTTTTGACTTGAATTAGAATATGTCGGCTCCGCTATAACAAAGCTTTTACATTCTTTAGTTTTCATTATTAGGCTTTGTAATATAAGGCTTAGCCCAAAGCCTTTTGCTTCCGCTAATACTATATACATTTGTCCATTGTGTACATTATCAATAACGTTATCATTTGTATCAATTTACAAATCAATAAATAAAATAATTCTCTTGTTTTCGGAATTCCAATTTGGTATCAGAGCCAAGATTGTCTTCTGTGTATAGATCATCAACAGTGTTGATCTTATAGTCGATCCATCAAAGATATTTCATCATTTGGAACTCCCTTCATCAAAGTTACTACTTACCAATTGAATGTTGTGGTTCTATTCAAGAATCAAGTGCCTCACTAACAATTGTTTGCGGTTGCATCTTGATTCAACCATAAAGCTTGCTACAGGATCAGATTTGTGCTCAAGAAACCGATCAAAAAGTATCAAGAAGTCATCCCTATTGAATCAGTGCCATCACAGATTGTCTATCAGATCATTTCATCTGTTCTTATCATAATTAGTTGTAATCTGAATTGTTCATCATTTAAGCAATCTGTGTTGCAACATTCTTCAACAAAGAGATCTCATGAAATTCTTTTTAATTCAAATTTTTTGGAAACAAATCTTACCTATTCACTTTTGAAGCGACCCGAACTTCCCGGATCTCCGAAGAGAAGAGAAAGAACGAATTATTTTGAGAATAAGACGAATCAGAACGCAAACAGAGGAACATTTCATTGTATATTACAACAATTCCATCAGAATACAAGAATATACAGAGTATGAATAAATATTAAACATTATAAAATATCAAAGATTATAATACATTACATAGCAGCGGAAAATAATACAATGCACAACTAGAAGTAATACACGGATACAGAGCTTTCCGGATATCGTTCCAGCTGTAAATCAGGATCCTGTGAATATAAATCTGCAAAACCAAAACTACTAGCTGCCCGTCAAGAAAATAGGGGCACTCAGAGTTTAGGTTAAAACAATAAACTCCAGGTCAGTCATGTGACTGGTGTGAGAACTAAAACAGTTGTTAGTCTTTATTTTAAATATAGGTAAATCATGGGACCACACCGTATAACACGGAACGGGTTTCCTCCCAAGAATACCAGTGCATAAAACAACAGCGTGATGCTAAATAAAGAACAATGAAGCTATTATAAGACCCAGGTCCCATCACACAATGCAACGCAAGCCGAAGGATAGGATTTTACCTTATAATAGCCAAAGAATGCTTGATACACTAAATTTCATGTTTTATTATTACTATAAGTGTATAGTGTTAAAACAATTTCAATCATAAATATCAATCATAGACGACATGGGTACCATATATCATGTCTCCATACTAGGCTCTACAATCAAAACCACAAATGTCACGTATTTGGAAGTTGGATTTCCATCTGTGAACCAAGGCAAAAGATAGTCCTCTACCAATTCGAGACGCTCTAGCCCATGTCTCAGTCAGAGCTCGAGTGACCTTTGGATCGTCAGGGCCGGTCCACCGATGTGGATTAAAATTCCTAAACACTGCGTTTCCCCACTATTTGGGGTGTCAATGTGTCAACAAATGACTCCATCGGCTTCACATAGTCACCGATATATCCGAGGTGCCTCGCAACAGCAACAACCACATAAGTCGAACTCGTCAGGTCATGTAAAACCACTGACGCCACTTCTAGCTAGAAGGAAACGCATGTCCTCCCTGAGGTCCTCTCCTGTTTCTGGTCCACTACCGGGGTGTGAGGCTCGCGAATCAACACTACACAAAGCTATGCCACACAGGCCGTGCTTTGATCATCAACCACAAGACTTTGCTTTTCAACAGAAGCCTTGATCAATTGCGACTTAGGCATGCCACACAGGCAATTCACGCTATACAACCGATATCAATCACACAAAATGAAATCCGATGTCAGACACACATCCATTTACAAGTCCGTTCTAGGTCTGAACGAAACTGGTGGAACCTTATTCCTCGCATATCCATCGATCTCCAAGTACGTCTGGACGATCACCAACTGGTTCCCTCCTCTTGGGTGTACGGCCCAATCAAGATCATCAGTAATCACCCGAACGACGCGAATACCTCCAGTCTTCCACTACCGTCTTCACCTTCGACTTATCGTCGTATCAGTTATTCAGAATGGGATAAACCCGGTCTTTCTGAATAACTCGCGTATATAATAAATAAGTGTTACACAAACACAACATACGCCTCATTCCAATTCATCAGTCACTAACCTTAAATTAGCAAGAGAATAATTCCCCAAACATTAACCCCGAAGGCCGAAACCAACATCAGATCAATACCCAGGAAACCATTCTTCTTAGCTAACCTACAGTTAGTTTCTAAATTTCACATTCTTAGGGAAAGGTTCCCATAAATTTTATCAAAGATAAATTCTTTTAAATTTATTCTTTAATCTTCCTTTGAATATCCCTTCAAAACTAGTCGGAATTAGCGAACCACACCGAAGTAATCATTTATTTTATTTCCTAATCCCAACCTATTCATCCCATGAAGTAAAACTGGTAATACTTCATATTTAACACCACGGTGTTATCGGTAAATTCAATTAGCATTTCACGTTCAAATCTAATTAAAGATTTAACTATCGCCTGGAGCAAAACTGGTGATACTCCATTCTCGATCTTTTCAATCTAATTAAAGATTCATTAAAACTCCACTTAGTTTTAATCTTTAACTGGGTTAAAGAACCGATGTCATTTAAAACACGGTTCACGATAAACCCCAAAATCACATTCCTTTCTATCAACCTTTAACCGTAAAATAGCAAGTGAGAAATTCCCTAAATATTAACCCCGAAGGCCGAAACCAACATCAGATCAATACCCAAGAAACCATTCAACTTAACTAATCACCAGTTAGTTTCTGATTTTCTTAACTTAGTTGGGTCTAAGATTAGAATTATTGAAGATACCGCTCATGACAACCCAAAATCACATTTGATATTAAATACAAGGCTCTGAATAGAAAATATATCGGCTTATATTCAATATCAAATTCTACGACCAATAAATATCGTATTGAAAATAACTATATATATATATATATATATATCTTTCAAATTTCCATAACAACATCTGTATAATCACGAAATCCAACATCGAACTATTCCGAAGATGATTTCGATTCAAATCCATTCCAATTCAATTATTGGAAATCCTGGTTATTTTCAAAACCAATTCAAATCCAATTTATTTATTTTAAAAATAAATAAATTATTATTTTAGTTCAAAACTAGTTCTTTTTGATAAAAATCTATTTTTATCTTTTCAAATATGGAGGTTTTCATCCCAATTCTTCATAAATCATTTCTTATGATTTTACACTTATTATTAATATTTTTATCAAGGCCCGTACAGTCGATTTCCATCAACGGCCATCGAACTGCACTTACAACGAGATTTTCCAAATTTGATTTGGACATAATTCCAAATCCACCATTAGATTTCAAATCTCTAATATTCGTTAGAAAGCCCTTTTCGATACGAACCCAACGGTTCCGATTTTAGGAGAATCCGATGGTCGGATCTCCCGCAATGTCCACTCGAAGTCAATGGTCGAAATTCAAAAACTACCGCGGCGCGGCGCGTTCTATTCAGGCCATTCTATATATCTAATATATATATTTCATTGATTTCCTTTTAAAACGTATTTTATAAATCGTTTTAAATTCGTTTTCAAAACGATTTCCACTTCCTTTTCAAATTCAAATAAAGATTGAATTTTTCAATATAAATTCTTTTTAATTTCATTTCAAATCGATTTCAATTCAATTTCAATTTAATTCGAATTTCAATTTAATTCGAATTTCAATTCATTTCAATTTAATTCGAATTTCAATCCATTTCAATTTAATTCGAATTTCAAATCTATTCAATTTAATTCGAATTTTAAATCTATTCAATTTAATTCGAATTTCAATTTAATTCGAATTTCAATTCATTTCAATTCATTTCAATTTAATTCGAATTTTGAAATCACTTCAATTTAATTCGAATTTCAATTCATTTCGAATTTTGAAATCACTTTCAGTATTCATTGAAAAATGAATAAAATTGATATAAATATCGTTCATGTCAAAATGGTCAACACGGCTTTTATTCAACACATGAATGTTTATTTTATTCAGCACATGAATATTTTTCAATTCAACACATGAATTTATTTTCTATTCAACACATGAATTTATTTTGTATATTGGAATGAGGCCCAATCAGTTACCATTTAATGTTAATTATATGGATTTTCTACAACACATGTATATAATAGCAATGACAAATAATCAACCATCATCCAGAGTGCACCTTACAACTGCATAAGCATTAAATATAAATATTTAACGCTTATAACAGCCTGTCAATCAATCGATCGACATACAACTAATTATTCGGATTAGTGTATGTCATATATCATCCCAGTACCCGTGTGGGGTTTCAATCAATCAAACACAGATTTTATTTGTGCAGTTGGGCGATGTGTAAAATTTATCGTCCCAATCAATATCAGTCAAATGTGGGTATATAAACAAATCGTTCGATTTGTTTATAAATATTTATTTTATATACATGTTAAAAATTATATTTTTAACTATAAAATATTTTCAACTATAAAATATTTTATTCCGTTCCACATCACACAATCAACTATCACAACACATCAATTAAACAAACAAGTCATCCATGGTCTGTGGACGACGGGTGTCGGGTGCTACTAAACACCGTCTGCACCCTAGTATATATTTCAAACTAGAAATTAAAATAAAAGTGAGGAGTTCTCACCAATTGCTAAACCAAACACCGCGACTCTTCTTATGTAGAAATCTTCGTCGTGCTTGCCTTTCATCACTTTCGCCGTCCGCATTCGCTAAATATATAAAAATCACATTTTTATATTGTTGCTATGTATATAAAAATCATATTTTTACACCGCTACTATATAGATAAAAATTCTATTTTTACGCCGCTACTATATAGATAAAAATTCTATTTTTACACCGCTACTATATAGATAAAAATTCTATTTTTACAATGGTGTTCATATAATGAAGATTATATTTTTATCACGCTATTCTCTATATAAAAATTATATTTTTATATGCAAAGATCGTATTTTGATATCACTGCTACATATGTAAAAATCACTTCTTTACAACGCTACTTCCATGATAAAAATTATATTTTTATCTTACTAGTAATATAATAAAAATTATATTTTTATTACTCTACATAAACAAAAATCATATTTTTATTCTTCCTATGATATAAAAATCATATTTTTATTCTTGTATTATTTAATTTTACCTATAAAGACCACACCTTTATTTTCAAAATCATATCTTTATAATAAAAATCCCATTTTTATTATAAAAATCATCTCTTTATTCTACTTTAAAAACAATACTAATTATAAAAACCAATTTTATAATATGTCATAAATATATATATATATCATCAACGCTACTTTGAATATAAAGATTATGTTTTTACTTAACTAAAACTATATTTTTTCATTTATAAAAATCAGGTTTTTGACTAATAAAAAGAGAAATTGGACTTTTATACAAAATAAAGAAAAAATAAAGTAAAAAGAAAAGGTCAGAGGAACTCACGATTGAAGGGGGGTCTGCACGTCGTTGGAGGGTGGCTTGGTATCGGGAAATGGTGGCACAGGCGTTGGGGAATGGTGGGAGAGTGGGTCCAGGCGGCGGCGGTCTTCTCAGAGGTTCGGAGGTTGGTTCGATTTGGCAACGGGGGAGGGGGGTCTTCTCGAGCAGCGTAGGAAAGGAGGAGGGAAAGAAGGAGCCGCACTGGACCTGAGGAGGCGGCGCGCAGATTGAGGTGGCGCCAGGGTGGGCGGCGCTGGGCTAGGGCTCCATCGACATTGGGTTTCTCTTTTTTTTTTTCCTTTTCCCGCTATCGGGTTTCTGAAGAAGGAAAAGGGGTTCGAACCCCTTTTGACCAAGCCCATATATTTACTTTTAATTTCCTTTTGAATTTTTAAAAGTAACTTCTAAATTCGAACTCCAAACGAGACTCACCGCTTGTCGTCCATAACTAATTACCCCCATTCCAAACGCAATGGGATATGTACCGTAAGCCAATTCGACCGTTTGGATCAGTTTCCATCAAATTTAAAATATAATTAAATAGAACGGTCAATATTAATTTTAACGTACATTTCAATTTACCGGACCTACATACTAACCCGAAAAATTCCCAAAAAATATTTTCTAGCTTCGTATTGACGATTCGGTCCTAACAAAATTGATTTCATAAAATTCTGAGACCGTTTGAAAAATGGCCATTTTCCAATCGATTAAAATCAACTGAAATTGGTCAAACACGTTTTACTTCGCCACGCTCACATATTGATTCGAAAAATTATGAATTTTGAAACCTAGCAATAATTTGACATCACGGATCCAACAAAAGTGGTTTCGTCGAAAACTAAGATCGTTTGCAAAATGGCTATTTTTAAGGACCAGAATTCCATAGCGATTATTCTGAATTTTCAACTGGGCATAACTTTTTATCCCCGCTATGAAATTTCAATTTTTTCGGATTCGTTGGAAAGATATTCTCAAATAGATTCAAATATTTTTGGTTTCACTAAAATTCGGTCTATTTTGAATCCTGTACATTCATTTGAAATTTGAAATCAATTTTTCAAACTACCGTGCCATTTTCAATTCCTTTTATAATTAAAATAAAATATTTATATTCTAACGACGATCTTTATAAATATATATTTCTAATTATATTCAAAATAAATTTCTCGTCGATATTATTTAAAATAATTCATTTAAATAATCAAAATTCGCTAAAATTTCCAAAATAAATTTTTTAAATTGTCTCGGATTTCCGGGTTATTACAACTTTTGTATCAGATTTATCATCATTCAACATGGTTGATTCTGGTTATAATTCCAATTCCAGCCCACAAGTTTCTAGCAATAGAGTTCACCAAACTCAGATTGATCCAATCCAAGATTTGATGAAGATTATCATTAAATCGCAAAGCCAACTGATCTCGACACATCTTGATGAAACAAACTACCTGCTATGGAAATTATAGGTAGAAACAACTATTAGAGCATATGGTCTACAGGACTACATTCTTGGAACGAAAATTGTTCCACACAAGTTTATTAGAGACAGTGAAGAAAAGCTTGTGAATAATTCTGAATATATCATGCATCAGAGACAAGGTGGTCTTGTTTGTGCATGGTTGATGTCATTAATTGGTCCAACTATATTACCACAATTAATTGGGGCTAAAACTGCTCAAGAAGTATGGGAAATAGTGCAAAGAAATTTCTCAAATCAATCTTCTGCTAGAGTTATGCATCATAGAAGATAGTTGCATAGCATAAAGAAAGGTGAATCATCAATGAATGAGTACTTGCTTAAGGTAAAAAATTTGTGATCAATTAAACTCAATAGGTCAAAGAATACCTGAATTTGAACAAGTTATTGCAATTGTAAGTGGCTTAGAAGATGAGTATGAAGCAGTAACAACAATCATACTGTCTATGGATCCAACACCCTCGTTACAATATGTATATTCTACCCTACTGTCTCATGAAGGAAGAATAGAGCACAAGAAAAATGTTAATTCAGATTTATCTGTCAACTATACTACATATGGAAGAGGAAAGAATCAAGACAAGGGAAACAATTCAAGAAATCAAGTTAATAATCAAAGAGGGGGTTGGTCTGGCAGAGGAAGAAGAGGTGGTAGAAGCAATAACAATAATAGAATCAAATGTCAAATATGTGCAAAAGTGGGGATAGTGCTATCAAATGTTATTTTAGGTTCAATACTAACTATACACCTCCACAACAAAACAATGCAAGTGCAAATTTGGTCAATACTACAAAAGATGGTAGTAAAGCAGAAGCAGAAATTCTTAATACAGAAGCTACCACAAGTGATGATGTGTCAGATGACTGCTGGTATCTAGATTTTGGTGCAAACAACCATGTAACCAATAACTTAAGCAACTTGAATTTGGGAAATAAAGAGTACAAAGGTACACAAAATCTTACAGTTGGTATTGGTAAAACTGCACTTATCACACTGGAAATGCAAGTTTAGATGGAACCAAGCAATTAATTTTAAAAAATTTGTTAAGAGTTCCATCTATAAAGAAAAATCTGATGAATAATTACTAAAGATAATAATGTCTTTTTTGAATTTTACCCTAATGCATGCATTGTAAAGGACATACTGACACATAAAATTCTCTTGCAGGGTAAAGAAAGTAGGGGATTATACAAGTTTGATATTAGTTCTAATGATTTTGAGCATAAAAATAATAAGTGTATAATGTCTATTACTAATGATTCTGATAGATTCAAGGAATTTGTTATATGGCATTGTAAACTGGGACATCCCAATATTAAAGTTACTAAGCATGTCATGATGAATAATAATTTTTTTGATAATCAAATTCCAGATTCATATATTTGTTCTACATGTCAATTGGGAAAGAGTTATAAACTTGCATTTCCAAACTAACAAAACCACTTATTTTAGACGCCTTGAGTTAATTGATATAGATATATGGGGTCCTGCACATATTAGTTCCAATTATGGATGCAAATATTATATTTCATTCATTGATGCTTACTCTAAATTTGTTTGGATATACATGCTTAAATCCAAGTCTGAAACCAGTAATGTAGCAATACAATTTATTAGTAAAGTAGAAAACATTAATGGAAATAAGGTAAATATATTTCAGACTGATGGTGGTAGAGAATTTCTACCCTTAAATCCTACTTTGAAAGGAAAGGCATTAATCACAAAACTACATGCCCCTATACTTCTGAACAAAATGGTTTAATTAAAAGGAAACATAGGCATATAGTTGAAACTGGTTTGACATTGTTAGCTCAAGCTTCAAGGCCATTTAAGTATTGGGCAGATGCATTTTATACTGTTGTACATTTGATTAATTTAAATCCCACTAAGGTGTTAAAATTCTAATGTCTTCAAGAAATGCTAACAAAAATTATGCCAGATTATAAGCACTTGAAGGTGTTTGGATGTCAATGCTTTCCTTATATAAGGCCATATAATAATCATAAATTAGATTATAGGTCTACTACCTGTACATTTTTGGGGTATTGTACAAAACAAAAAAGAGACAAGTGTCTAGATAGTAAAGGAAGGATTTATATTTCTAGACATGTAAGATTTAAAGAGAATGTATGTCCTTTAAACAAAAAAAGTGAGAGTACTACAGATAAAGTTGTAAGTACCAGATAAGTAAGTTATGATATACCTGATGAAATTGAAGTATTGGTGCCTGTTCATCATAAAGAACATGACACCAATACTAGCTCTCAACACACCATGCTCTCAACACACCATTCCTTCAAGTAGGCCAGCTCAAGAGCAGTCCATTTCCAGCATTGGTGATAGTGCAGGACAACAAAGACAATATATCAGTGAATCTCATGATGATCAAGAAACAAATAATAATGTCACAAGTAAAAATCAGGCTACATCAGTCAGAGATGCAAACAATCAAGCTACTACAGCCAGAGATGCTGCTAATTAGCATCCAATGATTACTAGAGAAAAATGTGGAATTTACAAGCCAATGCAGTAGTGATAAAAGAACCATCACCATATTTTCAAGCAGCTCAAAATGACAAGTGGAATTCAGCCATGTGGGATGAATACAATGCTTTATTAAAGAAAGGAACATGGTCTTTGGTTGTAAACTAGAACACAAAAATATTATTAGCTGCAAATAGATTTTTAAGTTAAAAAGAAATGCTGATGGTTCAATTTTTTTGTACAAAGCAAGACTAGTTGCAAAAGGGAATTCACAATAGCGCAGGTTTATTTTTCAGAAACCTTTTCAGCTGTTGTGAAACCGGCTTCAATCAGAATCATTTTAACAATTTCTTTGTATAGAAATTGGAACAACAAACAATTAGATGTTAATAATGCATTCCTTAATGGTGATTTGAGGAAGAGGTATACATAGAGCAGCATCAAGGTTTCATTCAACATACGAAAAAAAATTGGTGTGCAAACTCAGCAAGGCCATCTATGGCTTAAAGCAGGCACTTAGGGTTTGGTTTGACAAGCTAATGGCTACACCTGTCAACTATGGATACAAATCATCAAAATCTGACAACTCAATATTTATAAAGATTTCTAATACTGTTGTGACATATATACTGATTTATATTGATGATTTTATTGTTATAAGAAACAGTGAGTCTGAAATTAAAGACATCACAAACATGTTGAATTCAGAATTCTCTATCAAGGATTTAGGTGACTTAAACTATTTTCTGGGAGTTGAAGTTAAAAGGGCACCAGATTCTGAAACTCATCTTAATTAGAAAAATACATTTCAGAAATTCTACTCAGAGCTCAAATGAATAAAGCAAACCCCTTGACTACATCAATGATTATTAGCACACAATTATCTAAATACAATGGAGAACCATTTCAGAATGGAAAACTGCATAGAATTATAGTTGGTGCACTTCAATATGCAACAAAAACAAGACCAGACATAGCCTTCAGTGTCAATAAGGTCAGTCAATATAGCACTGAAGCAGAATTTCGAAGTGTAGCAAGTGGTACAGCTGAAGTTATGTGGATACAATCATTGTTAAGTGAATTACAGGTTGCTACAACAAAACAGCCGACAATTTGGTATGATAATACTAGTGCAATTTCGTTATCATCTAATCCTGTGTTACATTCAAAGACTAAGCACATCGAATTAGACCTCTATTTTATCAGAGAACAAGTCATCAAAGAAAAGCTAAAAGTTGGATATATACCTTCCACAGATCAAAAGGCAGACATACATATTAAGCCTTTATCAAAACCTTGCTTCTCCAAGCTCAAAGAAGAATTAAACGTAGATGTTGTAGATAAAGCTCAAAGATCTGATAGGATGATTTACATCCCAGACTTCTGGCATAGCTCAAGTTTCTGATGATGGCGCCTTTAATTGTTGTTAGATCATATCCTCAAGCCGGGTCTTCATCAGACCGTCCTAGATCAATTCTGATTCATCAATTTAATCTCTCTCAACAAATCCAGTAGTCTCAAGCTTAGCTAGATTTATCTGTTGTGGAGGCCTGTGAAGGAAGATCTTTCATCAGTTAGAGGTGTTCGTGTCAAGGGAGTCGCCATTTTTCTGATTTCACGAGAGCAAACCCTAACCTAAGTAGGGTTTGAAAGGATGAATTAGAATATGTCGGCTCCGCTATAACAAAGCTTTTATGTTCTTTTGTTTTCATTATTGGGCTTTGTAATATAAGGCTTAGCCCAATGCCTTTTGCTTCCGTTGATACTATATATATTTGTCCATTGTTTACATTATCAATAACGTTATCCTTTGTATCAATTTACAAATCAATAAATAAAAGAATTCTCTTGTTTTCAGAATTCCAACTACTTGAATCTTGTTCCAAGAGGTTGTATCCTTAAATTGTATAGTTGTTTAACACATGCAATTAAAGAATATGATAGCACAATGTAATATTTGTGTGCATGGTATTGTACATATGAAATAAACATAAATGATACAATGATTACCATAAAAAATACAGACTTTTCATCGGGTAATAAACAGATCGATCTACCAAATTAAGAAACAATCAATGAATTATATCCAAAATGTGGACAAGCAGTCAGAGAATTTGGTATATTACTACATTTGAACACGTGTTTCTAAAATGAATCATTTTCATTTTAATATGCAATATAGTATTATAGTCATATTTTAATTTGAAACTGCAATATTTCAAGTAGGACTAGGAGTGCTCGCATGGAAACAAAATCAATATGTAATGTTGTTTCTGGTTTAATCCTTAACAGCTTTGGAAACATAAATGCAAGTACATAAATAAGCATAGTTGCCCGAAATTTGCCTTTGCATTTTTGTCTAACTTAGTGTCACCATGTTTTTCAGTATTATGAAATTAAAAAATAATGCGAAGGGAGTCTCTGTTATGATTTTTCAAACATGGAAAAACTTTCTCAACTTAAATCAGCAAGAGGCTCTGTAGCGGTTGGAGACGTAGAATTTGAGTCAATAGTCTAGCAACGTACAATGTGATTTCTATTAATTGGATGAAAAGTTGGAATTTGGAATTCCAAACTTAATCGAATTGCTTAATCAAAGGCAGTATTAAGATGCTCAGATATGCAATAGAATATGATTTAATTTGCAACTGGAAACGTTTACTTTACTGGAGTCTAACATAAAATTCTACTTGTTTTTTCGTATGCATTTATAGAAATGATTTCTGCGTCTAATCATTGTGTATGTGGAAGCAAATATATAACATGTTCCATAAGTTGACAGGAAATATCAGCTTAGTACAAGCTATGCTATGGTCAGGTCACAAGCACTTTTCGAACGCTACAAATGTTCATTTTGATGTAGACAGTGCAAATGCTGAAGAGCTCAATAACCATGGATGACTCGGATTCTAAAAGATTTTTATTTCCTAACCTAATTTTACACTGCAACCCCATATAGTTATGCTTTATTTATCTCATAGTTCAAAGTTGTTGTGTAAAATTGTAGGAATATGATGCACAAAACATGGTACCAATGGATAAACCAAAAGCAGAACTAGAAATGTAGGTAGAATCAAGACAAGTTTCAGTTATGATGCTCACATACACTGTTATGCTCCTAAAGTATACCACTTGGATGAAGGCATTGACAATTTCTCTCTCAAGTATGTTTTACTCCATGTACTATTTCAAGAACTGCAGTCGTATAGTTTATGCATTTTCATTTTATAATATATTGAAATAAATTTCTGTTTATTTAAAGAACTAAACCAAAGATAAACAATAAATACATAGTTGTTCACATTTCTACGTTTATGTGTGATATTTTGTTTTATAATTTATAAGATAACTGGATCATGCAGCTAAAATAAATAGTATTGCAAGATTATAAAATAATTAATTATGATAATATTATATTTAGCTTGTAGTTAAAGATCTCATGCATGAGTAAAGATAGAAGCACAGAGCTTGAATATTTGTTGAAAGATTGGATTTTGCATCACATACATTATCTTCTTGATAGGAGCTGCTTTTCATTGCAGTAACAAACAACTATGGGTACTATTTAAATTATATCCTTCATCGTCCTTCTTTCTGTTCGGTCCATTTACATAATATGATATGAATGTATATACAAGCTTTAAGATATATTTGTTCGTTTCCGTAGAGTTCGATTGGTGATGACAATGAAATAGATAGCTGAAATTCGCGATCAAGGTGACCGACTTTCACTAATAAGATCAATAAAATGCTAGTAGTTTTATTTTATTGCATTGGTTATATCAGAACAACTCATGTTGGTAGGGAAAAATTAATAAAATGAATATTAATTAATAAAAATTTTAGAACTGAGTAAAATAAACTTTACAATTGTGTTCATTATGAAATTCCGATTAGATAGACTTGGTTTTCGTAAATCAGATTAAGTATGAAGAAGTTATGGACTAAAATAGTGTATAATATATATATATATATAATATAAAAACTAAACGCAGAAAGCAACAGTAAGTGGGTGATCCAGCTCCTAACTACTTCGACACCGGGGTCGACCCAAGTCTAAAGCGGGTCGACCCATGTGTTGACTTAGGTAGTAGATGGGTCGACCCACCTGCATGCAGGGCAGGTTCCTGCGCCTGAACTTGGACTATTTTATACACTACCTACATATGCTGACCCAGCTTGAGGTGCACGGTTTGACTTGATAACCTAATACCCTATGGTTTAGATTCATCTTAACTAATTTATAAATAGGCTAGCAGCCTCACCATTTAATTACACACAAAGATTATCTTCTTCCTACTCCAAGCTATTTCTAAATAAAAATAAGAAGATGCCGAGGTGTTGCTAAAACATAGATTGAAATGATAATCCTAGTTTTTCTACAATAACTATATTAAGAGACCTTTTCTAGATCTAAATCAAATCACTATGAGTTCTAAATATTTTTAAATCTGCTATTTGAACAATATTTTTACAGTTAATGATTTGGATCTGAAAGGTAACAGTGTTTATATGTGTATGCGTTATTGATTTACTGCCAGTTTATAGTCATTATATGTTCATATATACATCTTTCTTTATTATCCCCTATTTGTCTTTTATTTATTTATAGTATTTTTTATGCCTATTTTTCAGTTTGAGTTTGGATCTGTTTTCTCCTTTTCCTTTTTATTTTACGCTGAGCCTAGGCCATCGAGAGCCTAGGCCATTTCCGTTTGAATTGCATATAATTGGGATAAACTGAAATAATTTGTAATAAAAAGGAGAAATGCGAATATTATAACTTGAGAACCTTTGACTGTAAATCTGGGGTAATTACAAAAGGGAAGAATGTGCAAACTTCTTAATCTAAATAGGTTGGACTTAATTTAAAGATTAAGTAGAACATGTTATATATATGGATCAGATGTAATTAAGCAAAATGAGTTACTGTAATCTATATACATCCGACCAGGTGCCTGTCTGTTTTGGGCGAGGGGTTGTACACAAAATAACACTTACAGGAAATGTCATTTTACAACCATGCCTATTAATGAACTTAAACCAGCTAAGTTAAACTTGTTAATTAATAAGCTAAGAGGTCCCACATCTTGCTGTTTATATGTGGTTTTGGGACACTTAAAATTCTAGTTACTTTGTGGCACAAGCCTAGGGGCTGGCTTGTGTTAATCTTGTTGTGCGGAACCCATATCAGTAAGTATCCTTGTTGATATCATAGAGGGGACTCACACTAGGTAGGGACTAGGACACGCTTTATTGATACGGATTGTAAGAGTTTCAAAGTTTGGAGATAGGTATGTGTAACACCCCCATTCTAGTGCACTTATCCAAAAGCGGTAGTGCTACATATAAGCCATTGTGCTAATAGAAGAGTACCACAACTTAACAAAAGCTTGTCGGAATATAAATTCATTCATAGTACGTGATTTTAAATGGAAGAGCTATTATACAGTCATCCCATTGTAGAATATGGTTACAAAGATTCAAGTGCCTAATAATTATACATATGAGTACATAAAAAGATAATCTACATGATATAAGTCTTCACTTTAAAGCATCCAACTAACCACCTAATCCTAAAATGTTTTAAGTGTAGCATCACGAGCGACACATACCCAGTGGAATAGCTATTTAAGCTTAGTTTTTATGTCATTTCTTAATGGGTAGTATTATAGTTTCTTCTTCAGAGGTTTCATCAATCCAAAGTTTAAATCAATATTCAAGGAATACTCGAAATATTAAATCAAGCCAGTTTATAATAACTTCATTTCATAAAAAAAAACCTTAATTTATCAAAATACGAATCTAAACCTCACCCTCGATTTAGTTTAGATTTTAGGATATGTTATCTTATTGCGGTAGGCACCCCGTCACTAAGTAGGGACGTACTCTACTCGGCTCAATACCAACACAAAGTAAAAGTGCACTACCCAAGATCTATTGCCATACACCGCACACCATCAAACAAACAGAATTAAGAAAATATTTCTCAAAAGTAATCTTAAATTATTTTTTCAAATTCGTACTTTTAAGGGTTTAAGACAAACCCAAAAGTACCTTAAAATTATTCCAATCTATGTTAAGAAGAACTTGAAAACCACTTCTTGAAGGCTTTAAAATCCAAAAGAAAAATAAAATATAGCATTTCAAAAACGCCACAAAAAGTTTTAGAAGAAAATAAAAGCTGCAGCGTTTTAAAAGCGTTATGGAAAATTCTAGGCTTATTAGATTATTTTATAATAATTCAGAAAAAGACAGCGTTTTCAGAAATGCTATGAAAAGTTAGAGGTGGTTTATAATGGTTTTAGGCTTAAAACAGCTATTGCAGCGTTTCAGGCATGCGATGAAAAGTTCTGTTCTTGTTCAAGTACTTTATAATTAATTAATAGAAAAGACAGCATTTCAGAAATGCTACAGAAATCTTTGGGTAGTTTAGAATGGTTTAAAATAGATACTGCAGCGTTTAAGATGCACCATGAAAAGTTCTGAGCTTGTTAGAATACTTCATAAGTAATTCAGAAAAGGCAGCGCTTCAGAAATGCTAAAAAAAGTTCTGGTTTGAGACACTTCAGTGTTAGAAACAATTAAAAAGTGTTTCAAATTTTCCAAAATCAGCTTTTTGATCAGTTTTTCGGCTAAATGTTTGATGTAATTTCTATTTGATAAATATAATTTTTAACAAATTTTCTATAGTAAGAAGCTTCCATAGTCCACTTAATTACCATGAGAATGAATCCTTTAAATCGTTTATTTATTTAATATATAAATTTCAATATCATGAGGCATGTCCATTACGGGCAGATTTTTGCTTGACTTTGCATCTAGTTTTCAGCTACACGAACGATCGAATTAGAAACAGTGGCCAAAGAGAAAGTTGAAGGCCTTTGAGTTACTTTCCATATTGATAAAGAAATCAAAATTTCATTAAGAATTACAGAAGCTATGGCCAAAATACCAAATGTTATTTTCAGGGGTCCAAGTCCAATCATTCATTCTTAAATTTCACAACTTTTCTTCAAAATATAAAATGAATACATGAACTTAAATAGTTTTTTTTTCATCTTAGAATTGTATCTTGATCTTGTATTTATTCTCTAGGCTTCTTCCAAACTTCTACTCTTTATATTACTTTGCTTTTGTTTTGTGAAGGCATGAAAAGAAGTGAATATTTCTACCCTTTATATAGTATTTTTCAATGCTAGTTTGGTAATTTAGTTTTGGACACTTGTCTACCTTATCTTCATGCAACTTTAGGATGTAGATACATGCCTCCTTAGGTGTTTTTGGAGGTTTCTACACATTGGCACCTAATGGGTTTATGTCTCTTTACCTCCTTAAATCTCATGACATGTGCATCTTTCATTTTATGACACGTGTCCCTATCATTTCAAGCCATTTTTCATATTCTAGAATATATTTACACATACCAATTGTCTTTTATTTATAAACTATGTGTTACGTATATATTTATACATATATATACATGTATATGTATGTATTTATTATACTTAAATATTTGAATAGGATCGAATTAATATATTCAAAATCTCTAGAAAAATTTTCATACCCGGATTTTTGAGTTAGGCTGTTACACTTTACCACCTTTAGAAAAAAGATTTCGTCCTCAAAATCTAGGCTTCAAACATTTCTACATAAGCTATACAAATTTCTGACTCCACTTCCCATAATGCTTTGTCTTCGTTGTGATGGTTCATTGAACTTTTACTAAGGGAATTTCTTTCGTTCGTAGTTTCTTAACTTTTTTGTCAAGAATTTGAATAGGTCTTTTAATGTACTTGGTCCCCTTTTTAACTTCAATGCCGCTTAAATTAGTCACATGAGATGGGTCAGAAATGTACTTTCGTAGCATTGATATGTGAAACACATTATGTATATCTGATAATTTCTCAGGTAAATCGAGTTATGCAAATTTTCCAATTACTTGGTAATACGAAATGGTCTGATAAATCTTGGTGATAGTTTAGCTTTCTTCTTCCAAATCACATTACTCCTCGTATTGGAGAAACCTTAAGAAAGACTTGATCTCCTACTTCGAATTCCAAATCCTTTCTTCTATTATATGCATAACTCTTTTGCCTACATTGTGTTGCTTGCAATCTTTCTCTTATAATGGATATTTTCTCGGTTGTTTCCTTTACTAGC
This sequence comes from Allium sativum, assembly GCA_030737875.1. Taxonomy (NCBI): domain Eukaryota; kingdom Viridiplantae; phylum Streptophyta; class Magnoliopsida; order Asparagales; family Amaryllidaceae; genus Allium; species Allium sativum. The sequence goes on from CM060912.1 coordinate 747,935,192, forward strand.
TCTGGACCAAGAAGCTCATGATCTCCATCTTTTGCCCAATATACTGGCGAACGACAAAGCCTTCCATATAATGCTTTATATGGGGCCTGTAACGACCCGCATTCTACACATCGAAGGATTGTAGAATATTTATTTCTTTCACATACAAAGTCATATGGTCATGTAACTTTGGGAGACGACTATTGAGGTCATTTCCCATGTTCACGATTTTTGCCGATTATTAAATGACCATTTTGCCCCTAGTTGATCTTGTTTCGGCCATAACTTTTGATTCCTAAGGAGTTTTGACCTCAAACCACTTCCATTAGATTTAGATGATGGTTTACCTATCCATGGAGTGGTCACATTAGCCAAATGGACTTATTGTTTGGGAGATATGGCTGAATTAAGGTTTAGAAGGTGAAAAACAGCTTAAGCGGGCTTGATTGGGTAAATAATAGCTAGGCCCAGTGGGGGATTTGGGGTATTTAAGGGCTATTAGGGTTAGGAATTTCGGTTTTTACTCATTTTCCAGCCGTCACATACATTACAGAAACCCTAATATTGGCCTCCAACATCTAGAATCACCTCTAATCACTTTCTAATCAAGCATTAGACTAATCTTCACCAAATTAAGGAGAAATAGCACCAAAGCAAGGTTGGAGCTGCTGTTAGACATTGGTATTTGGCCAAATCATAGGAGATTCAGTTCTGAAAGTTTTAATTGTGGCAAAGGTGAGTGATTAGCATTGTTTTTACACTAATTACAGTCAATTAGGGTGATTAGGGTGATTAGTGTTAATTATCGAAATTATGCATGCTAAAAATCTGGAAAAATGTTTAGAAATTCTAAAATATTATTGTAGGGCTCTGATAGAAATTTGGGCTAATTCGGATAAGTTTTGCTAATCCTATCGTTAGTTATGCTTAAACATTGTTAAAGGGAAAATATGGGTTTTTGGGTATGTTTGATCCATTTCAACACATTAGATTGTTGTTTAGGTGTTTATGGTTGATTATATATACTGTTATGACTGTATGGTATGCTTTGTGATTGATTAGAAGAGCTAGAATGGTTGAAAACGTCGTCATATGGCGTAAAACAGTCGCTGGAAAAGTTGCAGAGTTTCGGACCGGATCGGATCGGGCATGGGGCTCGGATCGGATAAGGGAACTTGTAATGACCCGGATTTCCTGTCGATTAATTTTAAATATTTAATACGGATTTAAATATTGAGTTGATAATATAAATGGAATTTTATATTTGAGGTATCGATTTAAAAATTAATTTCAATTTAATATTGAATATATTAAATTATCATAATACGAAGTAAACTGAATTCAAATTTTAAACTGAATTAAAATCAGTTCAAATAATCAATACGAAATTCTATTTGAATCAGAATTATAATATTAATTTATTTTCTAAGAATAATCTGTTTTGAAATTTAATTGATATTGGTTTAAATAAATATCTCCTTCAGATGATAAAATTAGACTTCGTAACCTATCCCAGTATGTTCAAAATAGCGGTTTTACCCTAGAATTGACAGTTGCTGGGTTCAGAAAGGAGTTCGGAATCAAGGCATATTTTAATTTAAGGATACCAGTTAAATTCAAAGAGAAAAATAAATAAATGGGTGCTCGTTGGCCCTTCTTTCGCCACTAAGAAAAAACAACCTGTGAAAACCCGTAACTTCCCCGTAAAGGAAAGCGACGGATAGTTCGAGAACAAACCACAACAGAACACATACAGAAGAACATTTCATTGTATATTACAACAATGCATCAGATTACAAGAATATACAGAGTATAAATGAATATTACACAGAAATATCAGAGATTTAAATTACATTTAAATGCATCACAGCGGAAAATAATACAATACACAACTAGAATGAGATATACGGATACAAAGCTTTCCGGGTATCGTTCCAGCTGTAAACCAGGATCCTGTGAATATAAATCTGCAAAACCAAAACTACTAACTGCCCGTGTCAAAATAAGGGCACCCAGAGTTTAGGTTAAAACAATAAACTCCAGGTCAATCATGGGACTGGTGTGAGAACTAAAACAGTTATCAATCTTTATTTTTAAATTTAGGTAAATCAAGGGACCACGCCGTATAACACGGAACGGGAACCTCCCAAGAATACCAGTGCATAAAACAAACAGCGCAATGCTAAATAAAGAAAAATGAAGCTGTTATAAGACCCAGGTCCCATCACACAATGCAACGCAGCCGAGGATAGGGTTTTCCCTTATAACAGCCAAAGAATGCTTGATACGGTTAAAACAAATCGTTTGATGCTATTATAAGTGCATAGTGTATAAGAACAACTTCAAATCATAAGTACCAATCATAGGCGGCATGAATGCCCCATACCACTATGTCGCCATATATAGGTTATACAATCAAAATCGCAAAGTCACGTATTTGGAAATTGGGTTTCCAACTATGAACCGAGGCAAAAGATAGTCCTCAACCGATTCGAGACGCTCTAGCCCGTGTCTCAGGCAAGCGCGCAGGCAAGCCTTGGATCGTCAGGGCCGGTCCACCGATGTGGATTATTATGCCTGAACAATACGTCTCCCCGCCCTTTGGGGCGTCAATGAGCAAAAAAATGACTCCATCGGACCCGGATCGTCTGATCAAACCGAGGCGCCTCGCAATAACAACAACCACATAAGTCAAACTTGTCAGGGCGTGTAAAACCACTGACGCCACTTCTAGCTAGAAAGAAACGCAAGTCCTCCCTGATGTCCTCTCCCGTTTTGGTTCATACCGGGTGTGAAACTCGCGAAGTAAACGTTACACAAAGCTACGCCACGAAGGCCGTGCTTCGATCATCAACCACAAGACTTTGCTTTTCAACAGAAGCCTCGATCATTTGCCACTTAGGCATGCCACACAGGCAATTCACTCCATGCGTTTGATATCCATCAATATATAACCCCTGAGCTCGTACGTCTCAGAGAAGGGCGTTAAGCAAGAGAATAAATTCTCCGCCGCCAAACAGATATATATTTAATAGAGATCAATCACACGGACTAAAATCCAATGTCAGACACACAGTCCATTTACAAGTCCGTTCTGGGTCTGAACAAAACCGGAGGCACCTAGTACCCCGCATATCCATCGATCTCCAAGTACGTCTGGACAATCACTAACTGTTTCCATCTTCTTGGGTGTACAGCCCAATCAAGATCATCAGTAATCACCCAAACGACGTGAAGACTTCTGGTCTTCGACCACCGTCTTCATCTTCGACTTATCGTCGTATCAGTTATTCAGAATGGGATAAACCTGGTCTTTCCAAATAACTCGCGTATATTTTAAATAAGTGTTACATAAACACAACATACGCCTCATTCCAATTCATTAGTCACTAACCGTAAATTAATCCAGAGAATAATTTCCCAAATATTAACCCCGAAGGCCGAAACCAACATCAGATCAATATCCAGAAAACCATTCTGCTTGGCTAACCGACAGTTAGTTTCTAAATTTCACATTCATAGGGAAAGGTTCCCATTAATTTTATCCAAGATAATTTCTTGAATTTATTCTCTAATCTTCCTTTGAATTTCGATTTCAACTAATCGGGATTAACGAAACTTACCAAAGTAATCATTTGTTTTAATTTCTCAATCCCAACCTATTTATCCCATGAAGTAAAACTGGTAATACTTCATATCTAACACCTCAGTGTTATCGGTAAATTCAATTACCATTTCACGTTCAAATCTAATTAAAGATTTAACTATCGCCTGGAGCAAAACTGGTGATACTCCATTCTCGACCATTTCAATCTAATTAAAGATTCATTAAAACTCCACTTAGTTTTAATCGTTAACTGGGTTAAAGAATCCGTGTCATTTAAAACACGGTTCACGATAAACCCAAAGTCACATTCATTAATTATCGGGTTAAAGAACAAGTGTTATTTAAAACACTGTTCACGATAAACCCAAAAATCAATATCAATTCAATTTCAATTAAATATTATTTAATTGGTACACTTCATTAAATCTAAATAAAAAGATTTAATCTTTTCTCAACTGGGTTCAAAAACAGTGTTAGTGAAGACACCATTCACGACAAACCCAAATCACATTTGATATTCAATACAAGGCTCTGAATAGAAAATATACCGGCTTATATTCAATATCAATTTCCACGACTAACAAATATCGTATTGGAAATAACGATATATATATATATATATATATATATATATCTTTCAAATTTCCATAACAACATTTGTATAATCACGAAATCCAACATCGAAATATTCCGAAGACAATTTCGATTCAAATCCATTCCAATGCAATCATTGGAAATTTTGGTTATTTTCAAAACCATTTCAAATTCAATTTATTTACTTAAAAATAAATAGAATTATAATTCTAGTTCAAAACTAGTTCATTTCGATAAAAATCTATTTTTATCTTTTCAAATATGGAGTTTTTCATCCCGATTCTTTCTAAATCATTTCTTATGATTTTACACAAATTATTACTATTTTTAATAATTTTATCAAGGCCCGTACAGTCGATTTCCATCAACGGCCATCGAACTACACTTACAACGACCTTTTTCAAATTTGATTTGGACATAATTCCAAATCCAACCGTTAGATTTCTAATTTCTAATATTCGTTAGAAAGCTCTTTTCGATACGAACCCAACGGTTCTGGTTTTAGGAGAATCCGACGGTCGGATCTCCCGTAATGTCCGTTTGAAATAAATGGTCGAAATTCACGAACTGCCGCGGCGCGGCGCGTTCTATTCAGGCCATTATATTATATATATAATATATACTTCGTCGATTTCTATTTAAAACGAATTATATAAATAGTTTTAAAATCGTTTCAAAAGCAATTTCAACTTTCTTTTCAATTCAAATCAAAATTGAATTCTTCTTTATAAATTCGTTTTAAAATTCATTTCTATTCAATTCAAATTTCAATTCAATTTGAATTCGTTTCAATTTGATTTCAATTCAATTTGAATTCGTTTTCAATTTAATTCAATTCCAAAGTCGTTTTCTATTTGATTCAATTCAAATTGGTTTTCTATTCGATTCAATTCAAATTGGTTTTCTATTCGAATCAAATTCGTTATATATTCAATTGAAATCACATTCGTTTTCTATTCAATGCATTTCGAAATCGTTTTCAATGCAATTCATTTCGAAATCGTTTTCAATTCAATTCATTTCGAAATCGTTATCAATTCAATTCATTTCGAAATCGTTTTCAATTCAATTCATTTCGAAATCGTTATATATTCAATTCATTTCGAAATCGTTATATATTCAATTCATTTCGAAATCGATATAAATATCGTTCACGTCAAAATGGCGTCAATCTAATCAACACGGCTTCATAAATTTCTATTTTCAAATATTCTATTTCAAATATTTCTTTTTCAAAATAGTTGTTATTATTAAAATATTTCGTTCAACACATGACCAATCTCAATGGATGAGCACTGTCAACACATGAACCTTTATTTTATATTACAAAGATGTAAATTTTATTACTAAAATATTTCGTTCAACACATGACCAATCTCAATGGATGAGTACTGTCAACACATGAACTTTTATTTTATAATATTCTTTATTTTTCAAATTGGAATGAGGCCCAATCAATTATCATATAAAGTTAATTATATGGATTTTCATACATTTCACACATATAATAGCATTGAAAAATAATCAACCATCAACCAAAGTGCACTACACTGTATAAGCATCAAATATAGATATCTAACGCTTATAACAGCCTGTCAATCAATCGATCGACATATTTAATCAATCAGGATGAGTGAACTTCAAATTTCATCCTAACACCCGTGTGGGGTTTCAAACAATCAAACACATATTTTATTTGTGCAGTTGGGCGATGTGTAAAATTTATCGTCCCAATCAATATCCTTCAAATAGGTGTACATAAACAAACCGTCTGGTTTGTAAATGAATATTTATTTATTCACATTCACGTTAAAAATTATATTTTTAGCGACAAAACATTTTATTCCAACATATGAATTTCTATTCAGTTCATTCTTTAAATAAAATGATATTTTTATTTTTTTAACTTATTTTAGAAAATTTCGGCGGCATAACGGCACGATACTAGAAACGGGACGAGGCCTAGCCTTATCCCCGGTCTAGTGAAGGCCCACGCCATTCACACATCAATCAAATTCACCAAACAACCAATTCAAATCAAGTCATCAAATTAATTTATGCAACCAAACAAACAAGTCCATGGTCTGTGGACGATTGTGTCGGGTGCTACTAAGCACCGTCTGCATCCTAGTATATATATATAAATAGAAATGAAATTGAAAGGTGAGAAATTCTCACACATAGCTATCCAATCCTCCTGACTCTTCTTTAATAAAAATCATCGCCATTCTCGCCCATTGTCACCTTCGTTGCCCGTATTCTCTACATATGTAAAAATCGAATTTTTACTTTGCTATTCAATATATAAAAATCGAATTTTTACTTTGCTATTCAATATATAAAAATCGAATTTTTACTATCACGCTATATGGATAAAAATGCTATTTTTACACCGCTACTATATAGATAAAAATTCTATTTTTACATCGTTATTCTATATATAAAGATCTCGCCTTTTCAACTATAAAGATTTCTCCTTTTCGAATATATCATTATAAAAATCACATTTTTATTCTTCTACACATATAAAAATGGTATTTTTGATATTTCTATCATGTAAAAATTATATTTTTAATTCTCTACATAAACAAAATCATATTTTTACATCTCCTATATAGTAAAGATTATATTTTTAATACTTTAAAAATATAAAAATCACATTTTTAATACTCTAAAAATATAAAAATCATATTTTTTTATTGTCTCTATTTTATAAAAATCACATTATTAATATTTCTATTAATTAAAAATCGAATCTTTGCCTATAAAAATTCATATGTTTTCTATATTACAAATCAAGTGTTTTATAATCTAAAAACAGTAAATAAATGAAGATTAACAAGTTAAGGAGGCTTACAGTTAGAATCGAGCATTGGGGGGGGAAGAAGCTGAAGAACGCGGCAGGCGGGGTGTGGTCGGTCTGGTGGTCAGCTCGAGGTGGTGGAGGCGTTCGATTTGATTTGGGGTCGGGGTTTCCTTGCTGCTCGAATTAGGGAAGAAAAAGGGGGGAAAGGTGTATCGTTGGAGATGGCGGCTGCGAGGGGGGCCTTGGGCGAACGACGACGGAGGTAAGGGAGGGACGATGGGCCAGGAGGCGTCGACGAAGGTAGGGGTTCGAGCGAAATTTAGTTCGGGTTTTTTTCTTCTGATCGAGTTTGTGAAGAGAGAGAGAGGGAGTGAGTGTGTTGACTAAGAATAGTTATATATATATATATATATATTTAATTAAATTAAATTCCAAAAAGTAACTTTTTATTTTGACCTCAAAACGAGACCCACCGCCTGTCGCCCATAGCCTTTTACCCCCATTCCGAACACAATGGGATATGTATCGCTAGCTGATTTGATCGTTTCGACCAGTTTCCTTTAAATTTACATTTAAATCACTATATTGAATTTTAAACGTACATTTCAAATTACCGGGGTCACATACTGTCTCTAAAAATTCTAGAAAAATATTTTCTAGCTTCGTATTGACGATACGGTCCTAACAAAACTAGTTTCATCGAATTCTGAGGCCGTTGGAAAAATGGCCATTTTCCAGTCGATTAAAGTCAACTAAAACTGGTCAAACGCGTTTTCCTTTGCCACGCTCACATATTGATTCGAAAAATTATGAAACTTGAAACCTAGCAATAATTTGACACTGCGGATCCAACAAAAGTGGTTTCGTCGAAATCCGAGGTCATTTGCAAAATGTCTATTTTTAAGGGCCTGAATTCCATAACGACTATTCAGAATTTTCAACTGGACATATCTTTTGATTCCCGCTATGAAATTTTGATTTGTTGGATTCGTTGGAAAGATATTCACAATTAGATCCTAATGTTTTTGGTTTCACTAAAATCCGGATTGTTTTGCACCCGGTACATTCAATTGAAGTTTGAAATCGAATTATCGAACTACCGCGCCATTTTCAATTCTATTTTATAATTATATATAATTATTTATATTCTAACGACGACGTATATAATATATACGTTTGAATTATATTCGAAATAAATTTCTCGTTGATTTTTATTTAAAATAATCTATTTTAAATATTCAAAATTCGCTGATATTGCCAAAATAAAAATTTTAAACTGGCCCAGATTTTCCGGGTTATTACAATCTCCCCCACTTAAAACTTTTCGTCCCCGAAAAGGAACAAAGTCGAAAGTGGTTTGATTAATCAGCTCTACGTTCGATTTGGCTTCCATTCTCCAACTTTTCAGTTTCTGAGAATTTTCAAATTTTCAAAAATTTGGCTAACACCCTAAATTTTCGAAAAATTTCGCCATAACCTCCCCTGCACCGGGAGCATCGGGGAATTTCAAATAGCTTCCCCGGTCCTTCAGATCTCAAAAAGAAAAAGAAAAAGCCAAGCGGCTAGCCAATAGGCTCATAAAATCATCATCACCCAAACAAAACAGTAAATTATGTAGTAAACATGTACCTATTTGTCGGGCAAACAAATTTTATTCTCTGGCTCTAGCCTCCTTGCTATGACCTGTTCAATGTAAGTACATGTATATGCAAGCAAATGCGAGCAAATTTCAATACAATTCATTATTCGATCAAATTAGGCATAATGGTTCAAAATTTAGCAAACAAATAAACAACAACACAAACATCAATCAATTAGTTGATTAGCTTTTCAAATTCATAACTTTGATACATAGTCAAAAATCAGATTTTTGATGCCAAATCACAACAATTGGCCCTATCTAATTTTGGTTCTCACACCAGTCAATAGGAAATATATAGATATCACACCTTCGAAACACGAATGCCAATTCTGATGATGTTCGAACTATCATCAGAATCATCTCCGGGCGACTAGAGTGTGATTCTATATCTATCCAGTATATTAAAACTTTGAATATACGTTTGCAAGGCGTATATGCAAATTCTTTATATACTGGACTGTCCTAATCAATATAGAATAAATAATCAAATACGAATAATTGATTTTAAATTTTCAAAACAAAATTGTTTTCATTTGAAAAATATACTCTTCACACTCGTTCTAGGATACTACTGATCCCATCTCTAACGAGTCATTCCCATTGGATATTGCTAATCCAATATCTGATGAATTCTTTCGTACGGTTCTAATGTGTCTTGTTCTCTGAGCTTTGTAAACCAAGGCTCTGATACCAACTGTGAAAACCCGTAACTTCCCCGTAAAGGAAAGCGACGGATAGTTCGAGAACAAACCACAACAGAACACATACAGAAGAACATTTCATTGTATATTACAACAATGCATCAGATTACAAGAATATACAGAGTATAAATGAATATTACACAGAAATATCAGAGATTTAAATTACATTTAAATACATCGCAGCGGAAAATAATACAATACACAACTAGAATGAGATATACGGATACAAAGCTTTCCGGATATCGTTCCAGCTGTAAACCAGGATCCTGTGAATATAAATCTGCAAAACCAAAACTACTAGCTGCCCGTGTCAAAATAAGGGCACCCAGAGTTTAGGTTAAAACAATAAACTCCAGGTCAGTCATGGGACTGGTGTGAGAACTAAAACAGTTATCAATCTTTATTTTTAAAGTTAGGTAAATCAAGGGACCACGCCGTATAACACGGAACGGGTTTCCTCCCAAGAATACCAGTGCATAAAACAAACAGCGCAATGCTAAATAAAGAAAAATGAAGCTGTTATAAGACCCAGGTCCCATCACACAATGCAACGTAGCCGAGGATAGGGTTTTCCCTTATAACAGCCAAAGAATGCTTGATACGGTTAAAACAAATCGTTTGATGCTATTATAAGTGCATAGTGTATAAAAACAACTTCAAATCATAAGTACCAATCATAGGCGGCATGAATGCCCCATACCACTATGTCGCCATATATAGGTTATACAATCAAAATCGCAAAGTCACGTATTTGGAAATTGGGTTTCCAACTATGAACCGAGGCAAAAGATAGTCCTCAACCGATTCGAGACGCTCTAGCCCATGTCTCAGGCAAGCGCGTAGGCAAGCCTTGGATCGTCAGGGCCGGTCCACCGATGTGGATTATTATGCCTGAACAATACGTCTCCCCGCCCTTTGGGGCGTCAATGAGCCAAAAAATGACTCCATCGGACCCGGATCGTCCGATCAAACCGAGGCGCCTCGCAACAGCAACAACCACATAAGTCAAACTCGTCAGGGCGTGTAAAACCACTGACGCCACTTCTAGCTAGAAAGAAACGCAAGTCCTCCCTGATGTCCTCTCCCGTTTTTGGTTCATACCGGGTGTGAAACTCGCGAAGTAAACGTTACACAAAGCTACGCCACGAAGGCCGTGCTTCGATCATCAACCACAAGACTTTGCTTTTCAACAGAAGCCTCGATCATTTGCCACTTAGGCATGCCACACAGGCAATTCACTCCATGCGTTTGATATCCATCAATATATAACCCCTGAGCTCGTACGTCTCAGAGAAGGGCGTTAAGCAAGAGAATAAATTCTCCGCCGCCAAACAGATATATATTTAATAGAGATCAATCACACGGACTAAAATCCAATGTCAGACACACAGTCCATTTACAAGTCCGTTCTGGGTCTGAACGAAACCGGAGGCACCTAGTACCCCGCATATCCATCGATCTCCAAGTACGTCTGGACGATCACTAACTGTTTCCATCTTCTTGGGTGTACAGCCCAATCAAGATCATCAGTAATCACCCAAACGACGTGAAGACTTCTGGTCTTCGACCACCGTCTTCATCTTCGACTTATTGTCGTATCAGTTATTCAGAATGGGATAAACCCGGTCTTTCCAAATAACTCGCGTATATTTTAAATAAGTGTTACATAAACACAACATACGCCTCATTCCAATTCATTAGTCACTAACCGTAAATTAATCCAGAGAATAATTTCCCAAATATTAACCCCGAAGGCCGAAACCAACATCAGATCAATATCCAGAAAACCATTCTGCTTGGCTAACCGATAGTTCGTTTCTAAATTTCACATTCATAGGGAAAGGTTCCCATTAATTTTATCCAAGATAATTTCTTGAATTTATTCTCTAATCTTCCTTTGAATTTCGATTTCAACTAATCGGGATTAACGAAACTTACCGAAGTAATCATTTGTTTTAATTTCCCAATCCCAACCTATTTATCCCATGAAGTAAAACTGGTAATACTTCATATCTAACACCTCAGTGTTATCGGTAAATTCAATTACCATTTCACGTTCAAATCTAATTAAAGATTTAACTATCGCCTGGAGCAAAACTGGTGATACTCCATTCTCGACCATTTCAATCTAATTAAAGATTCATTAAATCTCCACTTAGTTTTAATCGTTAACTGGGTTAAAGAATCCGTGTCATTTAAAACACGGTTCACGATAAACCCAAAGTCACATTCATTAATTATCGGGTTAAAGAACAAGTGTTATTTAAAACACTGTTCACGATAAACCCAAAAATCAATATCAATTCAATTTCAATTAAATATTATTTAATTGGTACACTTCATTAAATCTAAATAAAAAGATTTAATCTTTTCTCAACTGGGTTCCAAAACAGTGTTAGTGAAGACACCATTCACGACAAACCCAAATCACATTTGATATTCAATACAAGGCTCTGAATAGAAAATATACCGGCTTATATTCAATATCAATTTCCACGACTAACAAATATCGTATTGGAAATAACGATATATATATATATATATATATCTTTCAAATTCCCATAACAACATTTGTATAATCACAAAATCCAACATCGAAATATTCCGAAGACAATTTCGATTCAAATCCATTCCAATGCAATCATTGGAAATTTTGGTTATTTTCAAAACCATTTCAAATTCAATTTATTTACTTAAAAATAAATAGAATTATAATTCTAGTTCAAAACTAGTTCATTTCGATAAAAATCTATTTTTATCTTTTCAAATATGGAATTTTTCATCCCGATTCTTTCTAAATCATTTCTTATGATTTTACACAAATTATTACTATTTTTAATAATTTTATCAAGGCCCGTACAGTCGATTCCATCAACGGCCATCGAACTGCACTTACAGCGACCTTTTTCAAATTTGATTTGGACATAATTCCAAATCCAACCGTTATATTTCTAATTTCTAATATTCGTTAGAAAGCTCTTTTCGATACGAACCCAACGGTTCCGGTTTTAGGAGAATCCGACGGTCAGATCTCCCGTAATGTCCGTTTGAAATAAATGGTCGAAATTCACGAACTGCCGCGGCGCGGCGCGTTCTATTCAGGCCATTATATTATATATATAATATATACTTCGTCGATTTCTATTTAAAACGAATTATATAAATAGTTTTAAAATCGTTTCAAAAGCAATTTCAACTTTCTTTTCAATTCAAATCAAAATTGAATTCTTCTTTATAAATTCGTTTTAAAATTCATTTCTATTCAATTCAAATTTCAATTCAATTTGAATTCATTTCAATTCGCTTTCAATTCAATTTGAATTCGTTTTCAATTTAATTCAATTCCAAAGTCGTTTTCTATTTGATTCAATTCAAATTGGTTTTCTATTCGATTCAATTCAAATTGGTTTTCTATTCAAATCAAATTCGTTATATATTCAATTGAAATCACATTCGTTTTCTATTCAATGCATTTCGAAATCGTTTTCAATGCAATTCATTTCAAAATCGTTTTCAATTCAATTCATTTCGAAATCGTTATCAATTCAATTCATTTCGAAATCGTTTTCAATTCAATTCATTTCGAAATCGTTATATATTCAATTCATTTCGAAATCGTTATATATTCAATTCATTTCGAAATCGATAAAATCGATATAAATATCGTTCACGTCAAAATGGCGTCAATCTAATCAACACGGCTTCATAAATTTCTATTTTCAAATATTCTATTTCAAATATTTCTTTTTCAAAATAGTTGTTATTATCAAAATATTTCGTTCAACACATGACCAATCTCAATGGATGAGCACTGTCAACACATGAACCTTTATTTTATATTACAAAGATGTAAATTTTATTACTAAAATATTTCGTTCAACACATGACCAATCTCAATGGATGAGTACTGTCAACACATGAACTTTTATTTTATAATATTCTTTATTTTTCAAATTGGAATGAGGCCCAATCAATTACCATATAAAGTTAATTATATGGATTTTCATACATTTCACACATATAATAGCATTGAAAAATTATCAACCATCAACCAAAGTGCACTACACTGTATAAGCATCAAATATAGATATCTAACGCTTATAACAGCCTGTCAATCAATCGATCGACATATTTAATCAATCAGGATGAGTGAACTTCAAATTTCATCCTAACACCCGTGTGGGGTTTCAAACAATCAAACACATATTTTATTTGTGCAGTTGGGCGATGTGTAAAATTTATCGTCCCAATCAATATCCTTCAAATAGGTATACATAAACAAACCGTCTGGTTTGTAAATGAATATTTATTTATTCACATTCACGTTAAAAATTATATTTTTAACGACAAAACATTTTATTCCAACATATGAATTTCTATACAGTTCATTCTTTAAAAAAAATGATATTTTTATTTTTCTAACTTATTTTAGAAAATTTCGGCGGCATAACGGCACGATACTAGAAACGGGACGAGGCCTAGCCTTATCCCCGGTCTAGTGAAGGCCCACGCCATTCACACATCAATCAAATTCACCAAACAACCAATTCAAATCAAGTCATCAAATTAATTTATGCAACCAAACAAACAAGTCCATGGTCTGTGGACGATTGTGTCGGGTGCTACTAAGCACCGTCTGCATCCTAGTATATATATATAAATAGAAATGAAATTGAAAGGTGAGAAATTCTCACACATAGCTATCCAATCCTCCTGACTCTTCTTTAATAAAAATCATCGCCATTCTCGCCCATTGTCACCTTCGTTGCCCGTATTCTCTACATATGTAAAAATCGAATTTTTACTTTGCTATTCAATATATAAAAATCGAATTTTTACTTTGCTATTCAATATATAAAAATCGAATTTTTACTATCACGCTATATGGATAAAAATGCTATTTTTACACCGCTACTATATAGATAAAAATTCTATTTTTACATCGTTATTCTATATATAAAGATCTCGCCTTTTCAACTATAAAGATTTCTCCTTTTCGAATATATCATTATAAAAATCACATTTTTATTCTTCTACACATATAAAAATGGTATTTTTGATATTTCTATCATGTAAAAATTATATTTTTAATTCTCTACATAAACAAAATCATATTTTTACATCTCCTATATAGTAAATATTATATTTTTAATACTTTAAAAATATAAAAATCACATTTTTAATACTCTAAAAATATAAAGACCATATTTTTTTATTGTCTCTATTTTATAAAAATCACATTATTAATATTTCTATTAATTAAAAATCGAATCTTTGCCTATAAAAATTCATATGTTTTCTATATTACAAATCAAGTGTTTTATAATCTAAAAACAGTAAATAAATGAAGATTAACAAGTTAAGGAGGCTTACAGTTAGAATCGAGCATGGGGGGGGAGGGGGGGAGAAGCTGAAGAACGCGGCAGGCGGGGTGTGGTCGGTCTGGTGGTCAGCTCGAGGTGGTGGAGGCGTTCGATTTGATTTGGGGTCGGGGTTTCCTTGCTGCTCGAATTAGGGAAGAAAAAGGGGGGAAAGGTGTATCGCTGGAGATGGCGGCTGCGAGGGGGGCCTTGGGCGAACGACGACGGAGGTAAGGGAGGGACGATGGGCCAGGAGGCGTCGATGAAGGTAGGGGTTCGAGCGAAATTTAGTTCGGGTTTTTTCTTCTGATCGAGTTTGTGAAGAGAGAGAGGGAGTGAGTGTGTTGACTAAGAATAGTTATATATATATATATATATATATATAATTAAATTAAATTCCAAAAAGTAACTTTTTATTTTGACCTCAAAACGAGACCCACCGCCTGTCGCCCATAGCGTTTTACCCCCATTCCGAACACAATGGGATATGTATCGCTAGCTGATTTGATCGTTTTGACCAGTTTCCTTTAAATTTACATTTAAATCACTATATTGAATTTTAAACGTACATTTCAAATTACCGGGGTCACATACTGTCTCTAAAAATTCTAGAAAAATATTTTCTAGCTTCGTATTGACGATACGGTCCTAACAAAACTAGTTTCATCGAATTCTGAGGCCGTTGGAAAAATGGCCATTTTCCAATCGATTAAAGTCAACTGAAACTGGTCAAACGCGTTTTCCTTTGCCACGCTCACATATTGATTCGAAAAATTATGAAACTTGAAACCTAGCAATAATTTGACACTGCGGATCCAACAAAAGTGGTTTCGTCGAAATACGAGGTCATTTGCAAAATGTCTATTTTTAAGGGCCTGAATTCCATAGCGACTATTCAGAATTTTCAACTGGACATATCTTTTGATTCCCGCTATGAAATTTTGATTTCTTGGATTCGTTGGAAAGATATTCACAATTAGATCCTAATGTTTTTGGTTTCACTAAAATCCGGATTGTTTTGCACCCGGTACATTCAATTGAAGTTTGAAATCGAATTATCGGACTACCGCGCCATTTTCAATTCTATTTTATAATTATATATAATTATTTATATTCTAACGACGACGTATATAATATATACGTTTGAATTATATTCAAAATAAATTTCTCGTTGATTTTTATTTAAAATAATCTATTTTAAATATTCAAAATTCGCTGATATTGCCAAAATAAAAATTTTAAACTGGCCCAGATTTTCCGGGTTATTACACAACCGTGGCTTCTTTTCTTCCACAAACATAAACAAAACGTGGTACCCTTTGAAACAGACGTTGTTCTTACCAACTTCGATCTTTCTCCTACTTATACCGTGCTTCTCTTCCCCTTTCAATTAAATTACAAACCCGAAAAGCTTCAGCAAAATTTACAAAACCCAAATCTCCTCACAATCAAAATCAAAGAACCGCGTTTCAAAATTCGTAGGTCACGATCATTATTGAAGCTCGCGATCTGGTTTCCGAAGGCATTCAACCATTTTAGAGGGTGCAAATCATTTACCAAGGTTCGAGGCTTGACCGCTGTGAACTAGGGTTGAGGCGCGAGGTTGTTTGGGCATCGCGATTTAGACTATCGGCTTCCTTGGAACTCGAAGACAAAGTAGAAGCAAGTGCGATGAGAGGGTTAAGCAGCGTTGCAGGAAAGAGGTGAAATGGTTTTGGGGGAGTTTGGTAACGAACGATGAGGAGGTGCGACAATTGGGGATAAAATTTAAATGCGGAGACTATGATTTGGTTTCCTGATTATTGAACTGGGTATTGATGCATGAGCACCAATGTGATTTGGAGTTGGATTACTGATGAGTGAATGGATAGTGGTTTAGGGAGAGTTTGACAGTTTGATTACTGTTTGAGTTTGACAATGGAGATGAAGGAAGGGAGGTTGGAAGTGGCTTCAAAGGTCATTAGTTTTTGAAAGAAGGATCGAAAAGGAAATCAAAGTGATTAGCTAATGAAGATAAGGTAATTAAAATAATAATCAAATTATTTACGTCCTTTTAATTTATGTTAACCTGAGAAAAAAATCGTTAGCTTAAATAGCATGTGTATAATTTATACGAGGTTCGGAAAAAATATACAAACACAAGTTACATTGGGTTTGCAAAATCTACAAGCAGGGACTGCTTAGAGATTTTTCTGAGTCAGCTAAAGATTTAAATAATTCAAAAGCTTGATGTTCGGCAATAAAATCAATGTGAGTAAATCTCACTTACCATTTAATTAGAATTATTTTTAGTTGTTAAAGATAATTGATTGTTGCTTGGATGCATTTAAATATTTTTGTGTTGATTATATATTAGTTATTTAGGATTGACAATTATAATATATATATATATTGGTTTGGGTGATTGGATTGTTCCCGCAGTCTCATTAGCGGATGCCTACAGTATCATTAGCAGATGATCACCCTATACGCCCCCAAGCTATCATTAGCATATGATCACCCTATACGCCCCATGCTATGATAGTGGATGACCTTCTATACCGCGATGTCCTGCCTCAAATCAGGATGGGTATTATTTATGTTGACTAATATATTTGGATGCAGGAAAACAGGTTGGAGGATTCTGACTTGATTCCTCAAAAATATATTATCTGTTTGTTTATTTGTTTGCACATATACTGTCATATATGATGTGTTAGAAAACATGAAATAAATAATTGGTTGTGTGGTGTTTAAATATCACCGGGCTTAAATATTGATATTTTGAAAATATCGAAAAAGGAAATTTCCAGAATTAAAAGGGGAAATTCTATTTCCCTAAAATAGAATTTGAAATTTGAATAGAATAAAAATATTAACTTGTTTTAAAAAAACAAAAAAACAAGTAGTTCTTTTATAAACGAAGTTTATAAGTGAAGTGAAAAGAATTAGCGTTGGATAATTCAGAAATAAAAATACAAGTGTTAAATTGAAAAGGGAAATCTATTTTTCAAAAGTAGAAATATCGATTTCAAAAGAAATTGAAATCGAGACTTGTTTAAGAATGAATATAGAAATTCAAATGGAGTTTGAATATATGAAACTCAATAGAATTGAATATAGAATTTGAATAAAGAAAATTTAAATAGAATTTGAATATAGAAATTCAAATGGAGTTTGAATATATGAAACTTAATAGAATTGAATATAGAATTTGAATAAAGAAAATTCAAATAGAAATTGAATATAGAAATTCAAATGGAGTTGAATATAGAAATTCAAATGGAATTCAAATATAGAATTTGAATATAGAAAATATAAAGGAAATTCAAATATAGGCTTTGAACATAGAAAGTGTAATGGAATTTGAATAAAGAAATTTTAAATATAGAATTTGAATATAGAAATTCAAATGGAGTTTGAATATAGAGAATTTGAAATAGAATTTCAATATAGAACTCAAACAGAGTTGAAATGGGAATTTAAATATAGAATTCAAATAGAGTTGAAATGGAAATTGAATATAGGAAATTTAAATAGAATTGAAATGGAATTTGAACATAGAAGATCGAAGTATAAATAAATTTATTTCCGAGTTAGGGAAAATCGACAATTTTAGAAGATCGGAAATATAATATTGAATTGGAAAAATGGATTTTATATATATTAAAATATATTAGAATGGAGTTAAATTTGTTATAAACGAAGTTTAAACGTTTATATATATAAATATAATTAAAACGAACTCGCCGCAGCGCTGTAATTCGTAAATTGGCGATTCGAATTTAATTGAGTATACAGAACTCAATTGAAGTCGGAATTCTTTGAAACAAGAATTGTCATGACCGATTTGATAATAGTTTTCTAATGGAAGAGAAAAATCTGGATTTCGTCTTATAGATTTTGTGTTATGTCAAAATCAAATTTTCAGAAAAGCAGCGCCAAATCGTTTAAAAACCATAACGGTTTATTTAAATCTATAAAAGGATTTTAATGTAATAAAAATCCGAATGTTCATTAGAAAAATCTAGACTTGAGTTATAAATATATATGAACTCAAGTGAAGTAAAAGAAATGATTTTTGAAACAATAATCATATTTTTGATTATTGAGTAGAATTAACTTAATAGAAGAAAAATTTAGTTAATCAAAGTTTTGAATCGAAATAAGACCTTGAAAAGTGAATTGGAATTGTAAATGTATATTTGAATCGAATATGGAACCTGAGTTGGAAAATGGAATTCAATTAGTTTAAGAGTAAGTTGAAAAACATTTGAAACATGTTATATTCAGATATACAAGTGAAATAGGCAAAGAGTTAATTAACGAATTATTAACGAGTTGAGTTAAAACGAATGTATTAAGTTGAAATGAATTAGAAATGTATGGATATACATGAGACAGGTATGGAATGAAGTTAATGAAGATATATATATATATATATATATATATATATATATATATATATATATATATATAGATAGATAGAATGCCCGACAAAAGGTATGTATTTAATTCACATATGAGTTTTTATTCGCCGTATCGGCTAGCCGCTTGGCTTTTTTATTTTCTTTTTGAATGGAGAGGCCTGTGTGGCGGTTTGGGGATTTTCCCGATGCTCCCGGTACAAAGGAGGTTATGGCGAATTTTTCCGGGAATTTAAGGAATTAGAATATTTTTTGATAGTTAGAAATCAACGTATCGATATATATAGAACTCGATAAGGAAATTAACTTGAAAATATAATATTATAAACAAAAAGGAAATTGATAATCTGGAAATAGAAAGAGAAGCGTATACGTGTTTTAGAAATGGAGGATTGGTTTTATATGATGTTAATTATTCGAGGTAAGTGGTCTTGTCCATTTTGAAGTTAAGGATGTTTTCAGTCAAGATCTGAGAGGTAGTTATACCCTAACTTGATTGATTTCATTTTAAACTGATAAATAGCACGAACCAGTCTCGAAGAGGAATGATTGAATAAGAGTTAGTTGAATGAAGTGTTTTGGGTTGTTGTAACGATGTTTTACACAACATTCATTTTAACCTAAGGAAGTGAAAGTTTGGAAATATGATTATAAATATTTCCTAAGTCTAAAAATGAATGGTCGTGTAAGAGATAAGTAATTGGGATATTTTCCAATTATAAATAGAATATATTTTATATGTATAGAAAACAAAAAAAGGCGATATATGGAAATGTTTTCTAGTGTTAATAACATTCTAAACATAGAAAATAAGGAAATATGAATATATATATATATATATATGTATTTATATATGTTTGATGATTTGATCGATAATTCCATTTGGAAATAAGATCCTTGTGTGTACACTGACATTTTTCATTTGATAGTTAAATCACTGACTATCAAAGTTTTGACCATTTTAACGTTGTTAATATGGAGAGATCGGTTGGATTATTATCTGAAGAACCACTCCGTATTGGCATAAGCGTTGCGAACCAAGTATGATGAATATATTGAAGACGGAGTAAAGTTCAAGGGTTGTTGTATATGTCCGTAGGATGGATGTACTGAATAGTGCCTTCAGTTTCGTTAAGTCCCAGAACGAACGTATATGGACGAGTGTCTAACAGAGTATTTCCAATGATCGAATGGGTTGGTCTGTATAAATATATATGGTTGCAACGGACTGATTCCCCTAGCATAATATCCAGAATATTTGTGCAAATCAATTAATGATTAACGGATCTGATAATGTGGCATTCAAAGTGATCGTGTTATCAATGGATGGAAAGTAATCGTAGCCTCTGGCCTCAACAATCGGGAAATGAAAAAAATTGGGTAGGCAACATGGCTATGTGGTTAGCTCCCATTAGGGTGTATCATCACCTATCTAGAGATTCATTTAATTCCTTATTCTATTCAATGTTGTCCCATTCGGGAAACGATTGCTGATCCCAACCGTTGGTGATATACATTCGATACACTCAAGCGAAATGAGTGGTCGTTCATGTGTGGCTGAGTTGCAAGATGTTCTTGTTGAACTCGATGTATTCTCCTCTAGAGATACACCAATGGTGGGTGGTTCCATACCTTGTCATAGTTGGAAATCAAATATCCAATAAGTGCCCGCAGTTTATGATTGTATATTATTATGTGGAACGTGAGATGCAAACGTTCCACTAGATTGTTATTTACTTGATTTAGACATTATTATAATATCAGAAGAGTTTTGATGTAAAGGTTACCGTTTCTTTCAAAGAGGATTTGAAAGTTAAGTCAAGTGTTTGGATTCTCATAAGGGAAAACCCATTCCGTGTTATACGGTGTGGTCTTATGAGATATCATTTAGTTTTCCGAAACTTTTTTAAACTGTTTACTCATACGAGTCCCATGACTGACCCGGTGTTTATTTTGTTTTGTTCTACCTAAACTCTTGGGTGCCTAAATTTGTACGGGCAGTCAAGTAGTTCAGGATTTTACAGATTTATCTAAAGAGGAGCTTGGGGCAGGAGTCTTAAGCGTTAGTTTTATAGAGTATTGTTCCACTGTGTTGTAAGTGTTGTACTCTGATAAGTGTATGCTATGCAGCTGAAATTTTGTATTTCAAAATTTATGATATATTATATTTTGTTCCGCTGCGATGTGAGATTCTGTGTTGTTATTTCTGTTCTTCTTCTACCTTTTTCTTCTAAAAAAATGATTCATATTTTCGTGATATTTGGGTTGGATGTATGAAGTATGTAGTCAACTCTGATATTATGGATTTGCGGGTCATTACAGTTGGTATCGGATCTTAGGTTGAGCGAACACCTAGGTTTTGGTGGGATGTGCTCATTAGAGATAGGGTCAGTAGTACCCTAGAATGAGTTGGGTGTGTGTGTGTGTGTGTATATATATATATATATATATATGAGATCATGTATTTGTTAATTAATACAAAATTTGATTAATATTATGTTGGCTAGTCTGCTGAGTGGATTATAAATTTTGGTCGAATCGTGGGACGCCACGAAGTCGATAGGAATTTGTAAACACTTGAACAAATAATTCGACACAATATCATTTAAAGTGCGTAAACGAAATAATTTTATCCAAAAATTCTATTTTGATAGAAAAAGAATAATTTTTTGAAATTATTATAATATATGGATGTGTTGAATGTTAATATTATAATCAAATTAGATTATAAAATTGGAATAGTTATATATAAACCAAAATAGAATTTGTATGAATGAAATATACAAAATGTGATGAAATAAAATTGAATTCAAAACAGAATTTGGAATTTTAAATCCTAGGAAGTTGGAAATTATTTTCTGAAGTATATTAAAGTAATATAGCATTACTTTGAAAGGATTTAAATAAAAATCATTTTAGATGGATTTTGAAAGTGGTAAAGCACTGAACTCACTTCAATGGCTAGAAAATAATTCTGATGATAATTGCAACATTATCAGTGTTCAATTTTCGAGTTTCTAAGTGATGGATTGTGACCTTAGAAAAGTTTTTGATGGAAATTTGTTTTAAAGGAAAACAAGTTAGTTTGAAAATTCAAATGTTTTGAATTTGAGATAGATATAAATATATGTATATACTTATATTACTTCAAAGAAGATTTGAAATAAGAACCCAGGAATTTGAATGATTGAAATTAAATTTAACTTAAGTAAGTTAAATAGACCGAAGTGAATAAATTGATCAGAATCAGTTTAAAGTAAAATTAGAACGCATATGAATGGAATATGAATTGAACGCGAATAACTTGATTGTAAACCGTTCAGATAAAATGAATATAAGCATATTTGATCTTCAATGTGAATGAAAACCAAAAGTTTTGGTTAGAACTAAATTAGTTGAAACATAAAATGTTGAGTATCAACATAAGTAAGATTTTGGAAAGGTTAATAGGTTTATATCACTTTTCCTAACATAGTAATTTCGGGGACGAAATTCTTTTAAGGGGGGAAGAATGTAATGACCCGGATTTCCTGTCGATAATTTTAAATATTTAATACGGATTTAAATATTGAGTTGATAATATAAATGGAATATTATATTTGAGGTATCGATTTAAAAATTAATTTCAAATTAATATTGAATATACTAAATTATCGTAATACGAAGTAAATTGAATTCAAATTTTAAACTGAATTAAAGTCAGTTCAAATAATCAATACGAAATTCTGTTTGAATCAGAATAATAATATTAATTTATTTTCGAAGAATAAATTGTTTTGAAATTTAATTGATATTGGTTTAAATTATTATAGCCTTCAGATGATAAAATTAGACTTCGTAACCTGTCCCAGTGTGTTCAGAATAGCGGTTTTACCCTAGAATTAACAGTTGTAGGGTTCAGAAAGGAGTTCGGAACCAAGGCGAATTTTAATTTAAGGATACCGGTTAAATTCAAAGAGAAAAATAAATAAATAAATAGGTGCTCGTTGGCCCTTCCCTCACCACTAAGAAAAAACAACCGTGGCCTCTTTTCTTCCACAAACATAAACAAAACGCGGATTTCAAATTAAAACGAACTCGCCGCAGCGCTGCAGTTCGTAAATTGGCGATTTGAACTTCAATTGAGTATACAAAACTCAACTGAAGTCGAAATTCTTTGAAACAAGAATTGTCAGGACCAATTTGACAATAGTTTTCTAATGGAAGAGAAAAATCTGGATTTTGTCTTATAGATTTTGTGTTATGTCAAAATCAAATTTTCAGAAAAGCAGCGCCAAAATCGTTTAAAAACCATAACGGTTTATTTAAATTTATAAAAGGATTTTAAGGAAATAAAAATCCGAATGTTCATTAAAAATCTAGACTTGAGTTATAAAATTTATGAACTCAAGTGAAGTAAAAGAAATGATTTTTGAAACAATAATCATATTTTTTATTATTGAATAGAATTAACTAAGTAGAAGAAAATTTTAGTTAATCAAAGTTTTGAATCGAAATAAGACCTTGAAAAGTGAATTGGAATTGTAAATGTATATTCGAATTGAATATGGAACCTGAGTTGAAAAATGGAATTCAATTAGTTTATGAGTAAGTTGAAAAATATTTGAAACATGTTATATTCAAATATACAAGTGAAATAGGCAAAGAGTTGATTAACAAATTAATTAACGAGTTGAGTTAAAACGAATGCATTAAGTTGAAATGAATTAGAAATGTATGGATATACATGAGACAGGTATGGAATGAAGTTAATGAAGATATATATATATATATATATATATATATATATATATATATATATATATAATGCCCGACAAAAGGTATGTATTTAATTCACATATGAGTTTTTATGCGCCGTATCGGCTAGCCGCTTGGCTTTTTGATTTTCTTTTTGAATGGAGAGGCCTGTGTGGCGGTTTTGGGATTTTCCCGATGCTTCCTGTACAAAGGAGGTTATAGAGAATTTTTCCGGGAATTTAAGGAGTTAGAATATTTTTTGATAGTTAGAAATCAATGTATCCATATATATAGAATTCGATAAGGAAATGAACTTGAAAATAGAATATTATAAACAAAAAGGAAATCGATAATCTTGAAATAGAAAGAGAAGCGTATACGTGTTTTAGAAATGGAGGATTGGTTTTATATGATGTTAATTATTCGAGGTAAGTGGTCTTGTCCGTTCTGAAGTTAAGGATGTTTTCAGTCAAGGTCTGAGAGGAAGTTATACCCCAACTTGATTAATTTCGTTTTAAACCGACAAATAACAAGATCCATTCTCGAAGAGGAATGTTTGAATAAGAGTTAGTTGAATGCACTGTTTTGGGTTGTCGTAACGATGTTTTACACAACATTCGTTTTAACCCAAGGAAGTGAAAGTTTGGAAATATGATTATAAATATTTCCTAAGTCTAATAGTGAATGGTCGTGAAAGAGACAAGTAATTGGAATATTTTCCAATTATAAATAGAATATATTTTCTACGTATAGAAAATAAAAGAAGGCGAGATATGGAAATGTTTTCCAGTGTTAATAACATATATTTTCTAAACATAGAAAATAAGGAAATATGAATATATATATATATATATATATATATATATATTTGATGATTTGATCGATAATTCCATTTGGAAATAAGATCGTTGTATGTACACGGACATTTTTCATTTGATAGTTAAATCACCGACTATCAAAATTTTGACCATTTAACGTTGTTAATATGGAGAGACCGGTTGGATTATTATCCAAAGAACCACTCCGTATTGGCATAAGCGTTGCGAACCAAGTATGCTAAATATATTGAAGACGGAGTAAAGTGCAAGGTCTGTTGTATAAGTCCTAGGTAGAGATTGCCTAGGATGGATGTACTGAATAGTGCCTTCGGTTTCGTTCAGTCCCAGAACGAACGTATATGGATGAGTTTCTAACAGAGTATTTCCAATGATCGAATGGGTTGGTTTGTATAAATATATATGGTTGCAACAGATTTATTCCCTTAGCATAATATCCAGAATATTTGTGCAAATCAATTAATGATTAACGGATCTGATAATGTGGCATTCAAAGTGATCGTGTTATCAATGAATGGAAAGTAATCATAGGGTCTGGCCTCAACAACCGGGAAATGACAAAAATCGGGCAGGCAGCATGGCTATGTGGTTAGCTCCCATTAGGGTGTATCATCACCTATCTAGAGATTCATTTAATTCCTTATTCTATTCGATGTTGACCCATTCGAGAAACGGTTGTTGATTCCAACCATTGGTGATATACATTCGATACACTCAAGCGAAATGAGTGGTCGGTCATGTGTGGTTGAGTTGCAAAATGTTCTTGTATTCTCCTCTAGAGATACACCGCGGTAGGTGGTTCCATACCTTGTCATAGTTGGAAATCAAATATCCAATAAGTGCCCACGGTTTATGATTGTATATTATTATGTGGAACGTGATATGCAAACGTTCCACAAGATTGTTATTTACTTGATTTAGAGATTATTATAATATCAAAGGAGTTTTGATATAAAGATTACCATTTCTTTCAAAGTGGATTTGAAAGTTAAGTCAAGTGTTTGGATTCTCATAAGGGAAAAACCCGTTCCGTGTTATACGGCGTGGTCTTATGAGATATCATTTAGTTTTCTAAAACTGTTTTAAACTGTTTACTCATACATGCCCCATGACTGACCTGGAGTTTATTTTGTTTTGTTCTACCTAAACTCTTGGGTGCCTAAATTTGTACGGCCAGTCAAGTAGTTCAGGATTTTACATATCTATCAAAAGGAGCTTGGGGCAGGAGGATTCAGCATTAGTTATATAGAGTTTTGTTCCGCTGTGTTGTAAGTGTTGTACTCTGATAAGTGTATATTATACAGTTGAAATTTTGTATTTCAAAAGTTATGATATATTATATTTTGTTCCGCTACGATGTGAGATTCTGTGTTTTTATTTTTGTTCTTCTTCTACCTTTTTCTTCTAAAAAAAATGATTCTTATTTTCGTGATATTTGGGTTGGATGTATGATGTATGTAGTCAACTCTGATATTATGGATTTGCGGGTCATTACAGAACTGGGCAAGGGGATTTGATTCGAATCGGAATTTGGCACTAGAGGAGGTTTGGCAAGTAGAAAGGCCACTCATATTGAGTTGGGATTGGGATCGGACTGAAGCTTGGCGTGGGGAACGGATCAGACTAGAGCTAGAGGACGGGATCGGATGAGGCGAGAGGAGCTGGAGTATTCGAACCGAACAGAATGGAAGGTGGCAATCCGAACCAGATGGAGACTACCAAACCGACCTGAAGTGAAACACCGAACCGAACGGGAAGCCTAGGGCGATGTATTCGAATCGAACTGACTGAAGCAAGTCGAACCAAATCACATCTGGAGGCCGAACCGAACCAGATTGGAGCTGCGATTACGCGATGACTCTTCTGAAGACCAACTCCAATTCGACCAAAACCCGAGATGCAAAGGAGGTCCAGATGGGTGGTTGTTACTCAGGATCCAAATGGGATCAACGAGTTGACTTCATGATTGGACTTTGCTGCGGGACGTGTGCAAAGGGGTTATCAATGTCTACAGCTTTGATTCACCGTCGAGACGGATGTTAGGCTGCGTATCAGTACAGTGGGGTAGTCATTACTCCTTGGGCTGAGTGATCATAGCATGGTTGTGAGCCAGTGTAGTGGAGTCATCATGACTTCATGGGGCGGAGTGGACATAGCAAGGATTAGTGGCTATGGATCAGTGCAGTGGAGTCGTCATGACTCCATGGGGTAGAGTGATTATAGCAAGGATTTGGGTGATCAAAGCGGTGGATATCGTATGATTTACGCACTGAGTGAGGGATGTGAGGATGGTTGCTATGCTTGATTGTTTGCCATCATTATGACATGCACACCCCTCCCCTGTATCTTTACACCATATGTTAGTGTCACCTTAGAGTATTGTACATCATGTTGTGCTAACTCTTTGGTTGCAGGTCTAGGTTCAGGTATGGTTTAGTATGCCTGTTATTGTTCTGTTTTGCTGCTTATCTCTCATACCAGACTTTTGTCTGACCTAGAGTTTTATGCCTCTTCTTATTACTCTGGATGCTCTAAAACGGGCAGACTAGAGATCGGTTAGCTGGTGATGCACGAGTGGCTGTCTGGAGACGAGCAGGAGGCTTACACGTACTATTCTATATATATGCTCCCTGTGTCGCTGCTGGTCACTACTTTGGGCATTAGTAGTGTACCATTCCTTTACTTTGCTTTAGAGACAGTTTTAAAAGTTGTAATAAAGATGATGTGGAACATAAGCTATATTTGGATTTTCCGCTGCTATGATGGTTTAGTTTTTAGCTTATGCACTATCTCGCCTTTTTTATGTCAAGTATGTTATTATTATATTTTATTCCATGTGCTGTGAGACATTCTACAGGTTCCTTGCTAGTTCAAATTCCCTTCTTTCCTTTCTTTGGCGACCGTCCCGTGCTGGTTGGACATTGGCATAGCGCACTTTCATTGAAATGTCAGCTGGTGCGGGGCGGGCCATCACAAGGCCATACCAATACTTGCACGATAACTATTATTATATGCAAATTCGATTAATGGTATGCGAGTTTCCCACGTAATTTCAATTTCCATTATACAAGACCTTAACATATCTTCTATTATTTTGTTCACCCTTTCAATTTGTCCATCTGTTTGAGGATGAAAGCTTGTACTCAGGTTTAATGATGTACCTAGAGCTTTTTGAAGACTTCTCCAAAATCTTGAAGTGAATCGTGAGTCTCTATCTGAAACTATGGTAACTGGTATACCATGTAGTCAAACAATATCCTTCAAATAGAGTCTACTCAAAATTTCCAATGAGTAGGTCATGTTGTAAGGTATGAAATGTGCTGACTTCGCCAAGCGATCCACCACTACCCATATTGAGTCATGACCTTGTTTTATCATTAGTAATCCAGTGATAAAATCCATTGTTATATGCTCTCATTTCCATTCAGCAATAATAAGTGGTTGCAAAATTCCTGCCAGTCGTTGCTGCTCTGTTTTAGTTTGTTGGCACGTAAAATATTTTGCCACAAATTCAGCAACATTCTTCTTCATTCCATTCCACAAAAACTGACGCTTAAGATACTTAAACATTTTTGTGCTTCCTAGATGTACCGTAAGCCTTGAGCGATGTGCTTCACTAAGAATTTCGTTTTTCAATTCAGGTTGATTTGGGACACAAAGTCAATTTTTTAATCTATAACCTCATCTTTAGCAATGTTCCAATATGTAGGTTACTTGCCCCTCATTTTCATAAATAACTCCTTTATTTCTTCATCTTCTTCTTGGGCTTTCAAGATTCTACTTACCAGTGGTTGCTGAATAATAAGATTACATAGATGTGCTACTTTGTTAACCATAGCTCCATTAATCATCCTTGTGCAAGAATTCATATCAGCAAGAGTCTTTAGAGCCCTATGTTCTCTTATCAGTAAATGGGCTACCATGCCATAGGTTTTTCAACTTAATGCATCTACAACTATGTTTTCCTTTCCTAGATGGTAACATAATGTAAAATCATAATCTTTTATAAATTGCATCCACCTTCTTTGTATCATATTTAGTTCTTTTTGCGAGAACAAATATTTTAAACTCTTATGGTTGGAGTAAACATGGAATTGTTCTCCATAAAGGTAATGCCTCCAAAAATTTAAGGCAAACACCATCGCAGCCAATTCTAAGTCATGAGTTGGATAATTGGCTTCATGTGGCTTTAAGTGACGAGAGTCATAAGAAATAACTCTATCTTCCTGCATTAGTACCCATCCTAGTCCTTGTCCGCATGCATCAGAATATACTTTATATGGGACTCCACTCCTTGGCAAAGACAGAATGTGTGCCTCAGTCAATCTTTTCTTTAAGGTTTTAAATGCTATCTTAAATTTTTCATCCCAAATAAACTTGGTTTCCTTACGAGTTAGTTTTGTTAATGGAGATGTTGTCTTTGAGAAATCTTGAATAAATCTTCGGTAGTGACAAGCTAATCCTAGAAAACTTTGAACTTTTGTTGGTGTTGTCGAAGGGTTCCATTTCAACATTGCCTCAACCTTTGATGGGTCTACTTCTATTCCATTCTTTGAGACAACATGTCCAAGAAATTTTACTTCCTCCAACCAGAATTCACATTTACTTAATTTTGCATATAGATGATGCTCTTTTAGTGTTTGGAGACATAAACACAAATGGCATTCATGTTCCTCCTTTGCCTTAGAATAGATAAGGATATCATTAATAAACACAATAATAAAATGATCAAGATATAGATGAAACCCATGATTCATTAGATCCATGAATACTGCTAGAGCGTTGGTAAAGCTAAAAGGCATCACCAAAAATTCGTAATGTCCATACCGTGTTTGGAGAGATGTCTTTGGAATGTCTTCTTCTTTTATTCTTAATTGATGATACCCATATCTTAAGTCAATTTTCGAAAATACGGTAGCTCCTTGGAGTTGATCAAATAAATCATCGATCCAAGGTAATGGTTATGTGTTCTTAATTGTTACCTTATTAAGCTCTCTATAATCTACGCATAAGCAAAACGTTCCATCGTGCTTCTTTACGAATAATACTGGTGATCCCTAAGTAGCTTTACCAGGTCTAATAAATCCTCGATTCTCCATCTCCTTAATTTATCTCTTTAGTACTTGACTTTTCATAGGAGACATATGATAAGCTGCTTTACCAATAGGAGTAGTACCAGGGATTAAGTCAATACAGAAATCAATTTCTCTTTTTGGTGGTAATCCTGGTAATCTTTGAAAAATTTCTTTAAATATCTTTACTATAGGGATTTGGTCCACCAATTGACCCTTATCCTACTGATATGAGCAATATATCCAGATATAAAAGCGTCTTTAACCTTACCACATGAGTAAACAAAGGTTTTGTGCTCTCGAATTGTCAAACATATGGTCTTGTTGTGATAATTCAAGATGGCTTGATGTTCTGAAAGCCAATCCATCCCAAGAATGATATCAAAACGTTCCATTGGGAAGATAAGTGAATTAGCCGCCATATTCTTACCTTCAAAGTTAAGGATACAGTTCGCATACATGCTCTCAAGTTTATCCCTCCCTCCTACTACACTATATACTGTCAAGGGATTAGATAGTTGCTCAATAAGTAATCCTATCTTAGTGGCAAACATTTCAGCAATAAGAGAATGTGTGACACCCGTATCAAATAAAATTCTAGTTTGAAAGTCAAAAAGAGACACAATAACTTCTACTTGAGTCTGTTCATAAACAATTGCATATACTCGTCCTTGTTGTCCCCTATTATCCTTCCTCAGCTTCTTGCAATTCCGATTAATGTGCCCATATTCATTGCAATTGTAATACACAATTGCCTTTGTACAACTCGGAGAAATGTGTCCAATCTCATTGCACCAATAACATCTCCTTACTTTGTCAGGGTCTTTTTCTTGTCCTGTCAGTCCTTCACTTTCTCCATTTTGTTTCTTCTTTTGCTCATATGTTTGCTTTTTATTGTCAGAAAATTTGTTTGGTTTCCTTTTATTTGAAACCTTCCTTTCTTGTTGGAACTAAAGATAATCATCTTCCAGATTTAAAGCTTCAGCTACTATCTTCTCATAAGTCTTGTGTCTATCACCAAGAATATGTCTTCTTATAGGACGGATTAATCCTTTCGTAAACTGTCTAGCACGCTTTTCAGGTGTATCAATTAAATGATTCCTGAATTGGAATAATGCTTCAAACTTATTTTGATATTGGGCTACTGACATACCTTCTTGAGTGAGATTTTGGAATTTTGTCTCTATCTTCTCTATCTCATTCTCTGGAAAATACTTATACAAGAACTTTTCCTTAAATTCTTCCCATGTCATCTGTTCCATCCCATCTGGGATAGTTGTTGTTTGAACTAGCTCCCACAAATTTCGAGCTTCCTTTGATAATTAAAAGATTGCCAACTTCCTCTTGTCAACTTCATTACATTCCAGAACTTCAAATATATTCTCTAGATGTTGAATCCATTTTTCTGCCTTAACTAGATCGGCATCTCCAATAAATTTTTCTGGCTTCAACCCTTTAAAACGACTTAAAAGGTTGTTTGTTGATGATGTCGAAGAAACTTGCTCCGTCTGCTTGATAAAAGATGCCAATAGTTCCATAGCATTTGTTTGTGTGGAGGACCGAGCCTCTTGACTTTGAGTTGTTGAGTTGTTTTGATTTTCCATGACCTTCAATAAAGAACATCTAATTATGGTCGTGGATGTAATACACCTTTAGTTATGAAGAATATTAATATATCTAATGACATACTCAAGACATGATCACACCAACATGTTATATTACTTATAACATTTATTTACAAACAAAATTTTGAGTGTTTATCCATAACCTCCCCAAATTATAGATAGTCATTCGTACTACTTGATATGTTAACTAATACTTAACTCCCATTTCATTTTTAATCTATCACTATTATTTCCTTTGATGTGGAAGGGCCCTTTTCATTCTTTATTGCTCAAGAAGGTCCGGTGACTTCTTAAGAGTAATCATTTGAGCTAACTGTCTCAGACTCCTATTCATCATATTGTTCCACCATTTTATTTGGAAGTCATTTAAGTCTTATATTCCATCCTTGTGGTGGCAATGCTTCTTCTCGCCTTAGAAATTCTAAAGCATCTCCATAGTCAGTTTGTTCCACTAGTTTAATAGCCATCTCAAAGGGTTTCATCTTTCGGCGCAATCGATAAAGAATAAGATCTCTTTTTAGACCATCTTCATAATCATTAGCTCTATGATAAAATTCATATATTTCATCGAGGAGAATCGTCCTTGCTCTCCTTTTAAGCACATGCTTTTCTGTTGTGCGACTTGCAACAATTAATCATTCGTTTGGTGTGGTGGTGCATTTAACACCACCTCATGAATCCCCCGTATACCAAGTTCTGTTGCTTTCCATAACTTATAATTGCAAATAGTCATAAAGATGTCAATAATTGTATAAACTTCCTATTCTGACAAATTAAATTATGGTACTATAAAGTTCTCCAAAAGCACCCCTTAAACCTTGGCTCTAATACGAATACTGGTAACAACCCCACTTTGGTACACTCATCCAGAAGCAGGGATGCCACATATAAGCCATCGTGCTAATAGAACAGTATAACAACTTAGCAAAAGCTTGTCGAAATATATAAAAACATTCATAGAATAGTATAACCATCTAAACCTGAAATGTTTTAAGTGTAGCATCATGAGCAACACAGCCCCAGTGAGATAGCTATTTAAGCTTAGTTTTCATGTCATTTCTTAATGGGTTGTATTATAGTTTCTTCTTCAGAGGTTTCATCAATCCAAAGTTTAAATCAATATTCAAGGAATATTTCAAATATTAAATTAAGCAAGTTTACAATAACTTCATTTCATTAAAACCCCGTAATTTATCAAAATATGAATCTAAACCTCACCCTCGATATAATTTAGGTTTTAGGATATGTTATCTTATTGCGGTCGACATCTCATCACTAAGTAGGGACGCACTCTACTCGGCGCAATACCAGCATAGAATAATAGTGCACTACCCAAGATCTATTGTCTTATACCTCACCCCATCAAAGAAATAAAATTAAGAAAATGTTTCTCAAAAGTAATCTTAAATTACTTTTCCAAATTCATACTTTTAAGGGTTTAAGACAAGCCCAAAACTACCTCAAAATCTATGTTAAGAAGAACCTCAAAACCACTTCCTAAATGATGTAAACTCCATGAGAAAAAGAAAAGATAGCATTTCAAAATTTCTATAAAAAGCTTTAGCAAAAAATAAAAATTATAGGGTTTTATAAGCGTTATGGAAAGTTTTGGGCTTATTAGAGTGCTTTACAAATAATTTAAAAAAAGACAGCGTTTTCAGAAATGCTATGAAAAGTTCGGGGTGGTTTATAATGGTTTTAGGCCTAAAAATACTATTACAGAGTTTCAGGCACACTGTGAAAAGTTATGTTCTTGTTAAAGCACTTTATAATCAATTCAGAGATAGGACAACGCTTTGGAAATGCTACAGAAATCTCTAGGTAGTTTAGAATGGTTTAAAACAAATACTGTTGCGTTTAAGATGCGCTATGAAAAGTTCTGAGCTTGTTAGAATACTTCATAAGTAATTCAGAAAAGGCAGCATTTCAGAAATGCTACAAAAAGTTCTGGTTTGAGTCAGTGTTCGAAACATTGAAAAAGTGTTTTAAATTTCAAAAAAAAAAAAAGCTTTTTGATCAGTTTTTCAGCCAAATGTTTAGTGCGATTTCTCTATGATAATTGTAGTTTTTTACTCCAAATTTTCTATAGTAAGAATCTTCCTTAGTCTGCTTAATTACCATGAGAAGGAATCCTTAAAATCATTTATTGATTTAATATATAAAATTCAATATCATGAGGCATTTTTAACACGTTCATTTCGAGTGGATTTTTACTCGACTTTGCGTCCAGTTTTCAGGTACATAAACGATCGAATTAGAAAAAGTGGCTGAATAAAAAGTTGTAGGCCTTTGATTTAGCTTTCTAAATTGATGAAGAAATCGAAATTTCATCAAGGATTGCAAAATTTATGGCAAAAATACCGAACGTCATTTTCAGGGATTCATGTCCAATCATTCATTCTTAAATTTCAAAACTTTTCTTCAAAATATGAAATGAATACATGAACTTAAATAGTTTTTCTCACCTTAGAATTATATCTTGATCTTGTATTTATTCTCTAGGTTTTACCTAAACATCTAATCTTTATCTTACTTTGATTTGTTTTGTGAAGGCATGAAATGAAGTGAACATTTCCACCATTTATATAGTATATTTCAAGCCTAGTTTGTAATTTAGTTTTGGACACTTGTCCACCTTATATTCATGCAAGCTTTTGGATGTAGAAAAATGCCTCCTTATGTATCTTTAAAGGTTTCTACACATGGACACCTAATGAGTTTATGTGTCTTTACCTCCTTAAATCTCATAACATGTGCACCTTTCATTTTATGACATGTGTCCCTATCATTTCAGGCCATTTTTCACATTCTAGAATATATTTACACATACCATTTGCGTTTTATTTATAAACTATGTATTATGCATATATTTATACATATGTATACATATATATAAATATGTATGTATGTATTTTTTATAATTAAATGTTTGAACCAAATCAAATTAATATATTCACAATTTCTAGATACCCAGATTTTTGAGTTAGGCTATTACAGTATGGGTGCATTTCGGTGGAGTCATGAGCGTGCATGTGTCCGATAGGGGAAACTAAGACGTTGTAACACCAACGAATAAGGATGTGTCTAAAAGTTGACGGGTTAGGGAATTATATCCCCTACTACCATAGCTGGCACAGGTTATCCCCGTATGTAGGGAGCCGATAGCATGGGTAGTAATTATGGTAAAACCTAATCCTTATATTGTGGCAGTTGGTACAGAAACTTGTCCTTGGGATATGAATGAGAAGCTTACTTGATAATTACCTTGCCTTATTATCTCGTTTACCTTGTACTTCTATGTTTTATTGTATTTTCATATCCAGTACTATTTATCTATCTTGATACTTTTTATCTTATGTATATGCTGAAAATCACTGGAACTCACCTGTAACACCCCGTAATTTTATAACATTAAAATTCATAAATTAAAGTATACTTAATTTTTAGAAAAGAATTAAGTGAAATGGGTTGCGCAGAGAAATATATATATATATATTGATATATATATATATATATTGATATATATACATATATATAAAAATTAAGAAATAAATAAATAAATATGCGAAAAAGTTCAAAACAGCGAATTGGGAGGGGAAATAACCGAACCGGCCCATTTTTGAGGTCGATCCATGCCCCGCTGGGTCGACTAGGGATTAATCCAGGGTGTTTGGCTGTCAACCCGTGGGGCGATTCGCTCAAATGCAGATTTTGCATTTGATTGGTTTTCATGGTTCAGGGTTAATCTAATGGTCCTAAATAACTTCCTACACCTATATATACATCCTAATGCTAACCCTAAACCTAATTAAAATAGAATAGTTACCGTCGCCATGGAAATCAATGGAGCCGCCGCCAACTAAGAAGGAAGAAAAGCTAATTCAATTCTAATTCTCTCAACCCTAAAGCAAAGCAAAACTCTCTCTTTTCTTCTCTAAATTGTGAGTATGATGATCTTAACAAGATTATTATCATTTTAATTAGGTTGAGTTATGAATGGATTATGAGTAGATGATGTGAATTATCATATATGTTGTTGTAAACCCCTTTTGCTATCATGTATATTGTAAATCCAATGTTATGTGATGATGATATCTTAATTGTTGTAAATCATGCTATGATGATGTTATGTATGTTGAAAGTTTCTACGCTAAGTTGTGATGAATCATACATGTTAAAAAAACCATGATGTTACCGTCTATGCTAGTTAGTTCATATTAATTAAATCATCATGTTTGGGTTATGTTGATCTATATGACAAGTCACATATGCAAGTTAGATTGATTAGAAAAGTTATGAACATATGCCAAGACATCTATTATGACATCTAGAATTATGCTATGACATATGTGATATCCTATGCTAGTTCACACCATCATTATGTTGCCTAAAAACCCCATATGCAAGTTTATGTATAGATTTGGGCTATGATCATATCATATAAATTGAGACATTTAACAAGTTGACACCTTTTGATCCTTAACATGTGTAGTTTATGCAAGTTTCACCCCTATTATGATTAG
This sequence comes from Allium sativum, assembly GCA_030737875.1. NCBI lineage: Eukaryota > Viridiplantae > Streptophyta > Magnoliopsida > Asparagales > Amaryllidaceae > Allium > Allium sativum. The sequence goes on from CM060912.1 coordinate 747,971,080, forward strand.
ATTTATTTTAATTGTCTATATGTTGTGATAATTTATCTTTGTGCTAGGTGTTAGACTATACAAGTCTAGCCTATATTATGCGTTGAATAAGCGAACGTATAAACGTGGGGTAGGGGTAATATTAAGGATTTAATATTAAAAAGTTAGGGTGCAATTGATATGATTTTGCATGCCATAAGTGGATGGCCATAATTGAGTCAATTATGGACATCATTAAAAGTTGACTTAATTAATAATTTGAATAGGGAATTATTAAAACTGCGGTAAAAGATTTTAAGTGTTAATCAATGCTTAGGACACGAGGTTGGACTCGTTTGTGACGTAAACCTGCCCGGACCCGCCCGGCAAATCCAGTGGTCACAAATGTCAGCCCAATGTGAGAGGTCCTAGGCCTAAACTAAAGCATAACGGTTGTAAAGACACTAGGTTAGACTCTTTTATGGTGTAAGACTGCCCAGACCCGCCCGACAAATCCAGCTGCCATAAATGCCAGTCTAATGTGAGAGGTCTTTATGAGGTTATGGCCTGAATGAATTAAGAAATACTTAACCAGATAAACATGTAAGGTGGGATATGGGGGTTAAGTAGGTGCCTTGGGTGGCATGAGGAATCTAGGGGGTGCCCTTAGTGGCATGTGAAATACGATTAGTACGACTTAACCAAACACAGATGTAAATGAACATGACTAAGATGGTTAAGTGGGATATACTAGTGACAAGCTTAGGTGGGTAGCTTGTGGGGGCCCATTTCGACCAGTATCCCAAACGTATCTTTGTGGGCTCGACCCAAGTCGAGGACGGGACACGCATGCTGGGTTCGACTGTAAGAGGCCAAAACAGGGAGCGGTGGCAATGCAAGTCCAACGGGTTTCATATGCGTGTGTGGACCCGGACTGGTAGATAAGACGTTGTTGCACCGTGTAGGTATAAGCCGTGCATTCTCAAGTTGTATCGAGTTACCACTTTAGGGGAGTGATACACCCCACTGTGGGGCCAGCAAGAGTATCTACGAGTTGGGAGCCGATCGAAAGTGGGTAGTGGGGTACACCTAGTGGAGATAGGGGCAGACAACACCTATGTAGTCAGCTAGGGGTACGCAAGGCTATTTATAAAGTTTCTGTGTGAGGCAAGTGGGATCAAACTTTAGGGTGACTGGTGCGGTGCAGTGTAGTAATGTGCGGAGCAGTGTAGTAATCATTCGTTAGTAATTAGGTGTGCCTTTACCGTTATCTTAAACGCTATCTTTATCTTCCTAAGAGTTCATAGACATTTACTTGTCTTCCAGCTTATGCCTTAGTCTAGTTATTTTTATAATAGTATTGTTAGAATTATCATACTCGCCGGACTTTATGTCTGACCTCCTCTATTTCTATCCTTTTTCCCCCTCCAGGTCCTCAGGTTGGGCCCAGCTCTAGTGTAGTTTGATCGAATTGCTTCTTCTCTCTTTGGAAAGCTTGGACCGTTGAAGTAAAGTCCAGCTTGTTATCTTTTTAATGGCTATTTATGTAATGGGATTATGTATTTTGTTTTCATGAAGATGGATATTGTACTTGGTTATGATCTATGGTTTTATGATGTAACAAACATGTTTAATTTCCGCTGCAATAAAATGAAGTTTTAGATTTCCAAGTACTATTTATTATCTGTCTTGTTGTAATTTTTCTGTTCTATATTCACTTATAACCTCCACGGAAGTTAATGCATTCCCTTTGTGAGTGACATTAATGGACGTGGGGTGTTACACGTGGTATCAGAGCTTAAGGTTACCAGAACAGATAAAAATACTTTAGAAAAATAGTTATTTTTGGAAGAAGTGTTTTTAAAAACATGCTTTAATGAGAAATTTAAAGAGAAATGTTTTTAAGAAAAAAAAAACATAATCCCCAATAGCCCATATCTTTATCTTTCGAATTCTCCATTCTGAATCTTTCCTTTTTCGTTTCAGCATGGCTGAAGATCTTAATCTACCCGAAGGTGTAACGATACCAGGATGATATAGGAGGTTATTAGAGGCTAGGGCCGCTGCAGGTCCAGCCAATGTTCCTCCACCACCAGTTGCACCCGTTCCTCCTCCTCCTCGCGTAGATACTTTTGCAAAGACGTGCAAGGAATTCAAGGCTATGGGTGGAAAACCATTTCAAGGGTCAGAAACATTTGTGGAAGCTAGAGACTGGCTTAAGGAGGTGGAAGAATTGCTAGAAATCTTTGAAGTAGAAGAAGGAAAGAGAGTTCGTTTAGCAGCTTGGTTGATGAAGGGAGAGGCCTCGTTTTGGTGGGAGGTCACTAATGGGGAGCGTCCTGTTGACTCTTGGGCAGAAATCTTATGCAGATAAGAGGAGGACAGATCTCGAGTTTGAAGTTAGGAAAGTAGCACCAAGGTTTGTAGGGCCGTTTCCTATTAAGGAGAGGATTGGACGGATGGCGTATAGAGTGGAGTTGCCCGAGAGACTTAGTGGTGTACATGACGTATTTCATGTGTCACATTTGAGGAGGTGCTTGCACGAGACCGCGGAAGTGGTAGAGCCGAGCTTGCTTAGAGAGGTGGAGATAGAGCGTGATGCGACAATTCGACGAGCTCCTACGCGCATTCTTGGGTCGGAGATCAAGAGGTTGAGGAATCGAGAGGTCAGACTAGTCAAAGTGCAATGGGGAGATGATGAGAGCAACGCTACTTGGGAGACGGAAGAGAAGATGCGTTCACTATACCCTTTTCTTTTTGAGGGTATGTCCTTTAATTTCTCCTTTATCACTTAGCTTGTACTTATCTTATCTTTAGTATATCCTCTCGCTAATATCTTTGACCTTTAGTTAGGATAATCATATGGTTGAAACATGTGTTTGAGACATGTTATGTATGGTGGATGCAAAGTGGATGCAAGTGTTTGCTAGTGGTTGCTCGTGGATGCATATACACACACTATTAGACACCAGATCGGCTCAGTCACTTCATATTGCATATTGCGTATATATGGATGTATTTAGTAAAATGGATGTATAATGGTTGTATTTTCATATAGTTGCTGCATTCGGGTGGATGGTTGTGCACGCATATAGAATTAATATGATCATTACGAATCTTTTGCATACATATTGGACGCATGGCACTATCATGAATTGCACTAAGGAGGTCGACTGAATCAGTAGACCGCCTAATTTTGCATTAGATATGGACATATACACACACTGTGCATATAAACATTAAAGCATTAGAAGTCTTTCAAGAACAATGGATGCTGTTGTTTGATGGTTGAGTAGATGGACGATTAGATGGTAGGATATACATTCTTCTTGACTTGGAGATTTCGGGGACGAAATCCTTTAAGGAGGGGAGAATGTAACACCCCGTAATTTTATAACATTAAAATTCACAAATTAAAGTATACTTAATTTTTAGAAAAGAATTAAGTGAAATGGGTTGCACAGAGAAATATATATTGATATATATATATATATATAAATTAAAAAATAAATAAATAAATATGCGAAAAAGTTCAAAACAGCGAATTGGGAGGGGAAATAACCGAACCGGCCCATTTTTGAGGTCGACCCAAGCCCCGATGGGTCGACTAGGGGTTAATCCAGGGTGTTTGGCTGTCAACCCGTGGGGCGATTCGCTCAAATGCAGATTTTGCATTTGATTGGTTCTCATGGTTCAGTGTTAATCTAATGGTCCTAAATAACTTCCTACACCTATAAATACATCCTAATGCTAACCCTAAACCTAATTATAATAGAATAGTTACCGTCGCCATGGAAATCAATGGAGCCGCCGCCAACTAAGAAGGAAGAAAAGCTAATTCAATTCTAATTCTCTCAACCCTAAAGCAAAGCAAAACTCTCTCTTTTCTTCTCTAAATTGTGAGTATGATGATCTTAACAAGATTATTATCATTTTAATTAGGTTGAGTAATGAATGGATTATGAGTAGATGATGTGAATTATCATATATGTTGTTGTAAACCCCTTTTGCTATCATGTATATTGTAAATCCAATGTTATGTGATGATGATATCTTAATTGTTGTAAATCATGCTATGATGATGTTATGTATGTTGAAAGTTTCTACGCTAAGTTGTGATGAATCATACATGTTAAAAAAACCATGATGTTACCGTCTATGCTAGTTAGTTCATATTAATTAAATCATCATGTTTGGGTTATGTTGATCTATATGACAAGTCACATATGCAAGTTAGATTGATTAGAAAAGTTATGAACATATGCCAAGACATCTATTATGACATCTAGAATTATGCTATGACATATGTGATATCCTATGCTAGTTCACACCATCATTATGCTGCCTAAAAACCCCATATGCAAGTTTATGTATAGATTTGGGCTATGATCATATCATATAAATTGAGACATTTAACAAGTTGACAAATTTTGATCCTTAACATGTGTAGTTTATGCAAGTTTCACCCCTATTATGATTAGATTTATTTTAATTGTCTATATGTTGTGATAATTTATCTTTGTGCTAGGTGTTAGACTATACAAGTCTAGCCTATATTATGCGTTGAATAAGCGAACGTATAAACGTGGGGTAGGGGTAATATTAAGGATTTAATATAAAAAGTTAGGGTGCAATTGATATGATTTTGCATGCCATAAGTGGATGGCCATAATTGAGTCAATTATGGACATCATTAAAAGTTGACTTAATTAGGGAATTATTAAAACTGGGGTAAAAGATTATAAATGTTAATCAATGCTTAGGACACGAGATTGGATTCGTTTGTGACGTAAACCTGCCCGGACCTGCCCGACAAATCCAGTGGTCACAAATGTCAGCCCAATGTGAGAGGTCCTAGGCCTAAACTAAAGCATAATGGTTGTAAAGACACGAGGTTAGACTCTTTTATGGTGTAAGACTGCCCGGACCCGCCCGGCAAATCCAGCTGCCATAAATGCCAGTCTAATGTGAGAGGTCTTTATGAGGTTATGGCCTGAATGAATTAAGAAATACTTAACCAGATAAACATGTAAGGTGGGACATGGGGGTTAAGTAGGTGCCTTGGGTGGCATGAGGAATCTAGGGGTGCCCTTAGTGGCATGTGAAATACGATTAGTAAGACTTAACCAAACGCACATGTAAATGAACATGACTAAGAGGGTTAAGTGGGATATACTAGTGACAAGCTTAGGTGGGTAGCTTGTGGGGGCCCATTTCGACCAGTATCCCAAACGTATCTTTGTGGACTCAACCCAAGTCGAGGACGGGACACGCATGCTGGGTTCGACTGTAAGAGGCCAAAACGGGGAGCGGTGGCAACGCAAGTCCAACGGGTTTCATATGCGTGTGTGGACCCGGGCTGGTAGATAAGACGTTGTTGCAGCGTGTAGGTATAAGCCGTGCATTCTCAAGTTGTATCGGGTTGCCACTTAGGGGAGTGATACACCCCACTGTGGGGCCAGCACGGGTATCTACGAGTAGGGAGCCGATCGAAAGTGGGTAGTGGGGTACACCTAGTAGAGATAGGGGCAGACGGCACCTATGTAGTCAGCTAGGGGTACGCAAGGCTATTTATAAAGTTTCTGTGTGAGGCAAGTGGGATCAAACTTTAGGGTGACTGGTGCGGTGCAGTGTAGTAATGTGCGGAGCAGTGTAGTAATCATTCGTTAGTAATTAGGTGTGCCTTTACCGTTATCTTAAACGCTATCTTTATCTTCCTAAGAGTTCATAGACATTTATTTGTCTTCCAGCTTATGCCTTAGTCTAGTTATTTTGATAATAGTATTGTTAGAATTATCATACTCTCCAGACTTTATGTCTGACCCCCTCTATTTCTATCCTTTTTCCCCCTCCAGGTCCTCAGGTTGGGCCCAGCTCTAGTGGAGTTTGATTGAATTGCTTTGGAAAGCTTGGACCGTTGAAGTAAAGTCCAGCTTGTTATCTTTTTAATGGCTATTTATGTAATGGGATTATGTATTTTGTTTTTATGAAGATGGATATTGTACTTGGTTATGATCTATGGTTTTATGATGTAACAAACATGTTTAATTTCCGCTGCAATAAAATGAAGTTTTAGATTTCCAAGTACTATTTATTATCTGTCCTGTTGTAATTTTTATGTTCTATATTCACTTATAACCTCCATGAAAGTTAATGCATTCCCTTTGTGAGTGACATTAATGGACGTGGGGTGTTACATCGCCAGACTTTGTGTCTAATCTATTTTGTTTTTCCTTCTCTCTTCCTTTCCCCTTCAGGTCAGGGTGGTGGATTGCAGCAGTGACCATGATCTTTTTTCAGCTTGGACTTGGATTGCAGCAGGTCCTCGAGCTTTTGACATGCCATGGGAGAACTCTCAAGATAAGTTGTGACCCACGTGGGTCAATTATGCTTACAACATGCAATAATAAATAAATATATTAGCAATGTTTGTTAGGGTAAAACCAAACAGGTATTTCGAGGGATAATGAAATAAAATACTTCATTATCAATTAAGGTCTTAGGAAATTATGACCGTTAGGTTCATAAGTGACATTAATTGCTGTCAATGAAAATAAATGGTACGTTTGGAAAATAAACAAAATGGTAAACTAATGGACGTTGCAATAGTTAAAGTTTAGTTAAAAAGGAAAATGTGATGAACAGGGAATATAACCTATTATAATTAATTACATTAATGAGAATGCAATATAATAGGTAGGCTTCTCTTAGGGACAAGTGGAAATATTGACATGGGTTATAATAAATAAAAAGGGAACTTATTGATAAGCCTTAGTTAAGAGAACTAAGCTAATAAGTAAACAACAATAGGTTGGGATGACAGTGTAAGAATTATGATCAAATAAGGAAGAATGAGTTAAATTATGGAATCAAATAAGTTATACTTAATTATATACATTAAGTAACATGTTAACTAAAAACATGTGGATTGGAATAATATATACTTAATTATACATTAAGTATAACATGTTTTGGAACTTGCAAAAATGTAATTGACAGTAAATGACATGGTAATAAAAAGGAGTTGTAGATTACTTTCGTTAATTATAATCTAGTGTAAAAGGTGTAGATTACTGTCATTAAAGTAAGGCAATTAAAAAAATTAGACATAGGGTCTAATAACACGTTTGCGTAATGCGCTTGGATCAGTCTGCATGAAAGAAGTGAAGAACCCAATGGGGTAGATCAACGAAGTGTCTAGAGACACGGGATAAGCACGTCCACTTGATTACTCAGCTCATCATATGGATTGATTTCTTGATGGGACTGGAGGAAGCACGTGGCTTCCGAGGGATGTGGTAGGGTACTCCGTGGTGGTCCTCTGTTGCGGTACACGCTCAGGGTGTACTCGCAGAGGTGGGGTCTATGCTATACCGCCCAGTGAGTATACCTTGACTGCAATTATAGCTTGGTGGTCATAAGACTGTGCTAGATGGTGTCGGACGATTCGGCGATTGCCTCAGAAGGAGGCTGGATTAGGACCAATATAGGATAGTAATCATCGGGTACCTATCACCAGCAGTCAGTGGGATGCAGAAAGGCTAGAGCTAATCCAATATAGCATTGACCTTTCACTATCAAGGCATAGTGGTTGAGGGACACGCCAAATTGGATTCTAGATTGGTTGTTAAGGGCACGTCATTAGCTCTTGATGTAGTCTTTCACTAGTTGAGGGAGGGGCCTGGGTGGGGCCATAACCACCATGAAAAAGCAGACCATACTGGATATCTATATTGTAAGCCTTTTAAGGCGGACCTATACAGATATGGAAAGGCTCCCGACCAAGTTCTGTGCATTGGATGCAACCCTATTACGAGACTCGGGTTACGGTAGACAGTACGTACGTGTGAGGGTCTAGGTATATGCACTGGGTGGTGTATCATAGACATTAGGGCATTACTCCGTACACTTATGTGGCATAGCGAGGAAGGTTTTGTTTGGTAACATGGCGTTATGATTTGGATTTCTCTATGCCATTCGCCATAGGATACGCTTCCAGGGCATGGTAGTGGGGACCGTACGAGGTGGGTACTATGTAAGTACCTTGATATATTGGGGTAGCTACGTATATGCTATGATTAGGTTAATCTATTGGACATAGATGGGTATGACGTGAGTGTAGAGCTTTGACTGCTGTTAACCCAAAGTAACCTAATATTTAAGAAAATAGAACTAAGCAGTATATGTAGGGTTATTTCAAAATGTGTATAACTCGTCTAGTCACCAGAACTTTTGTGTTCTTACCCCCTCCTTATAACACACTCGCAGGTCAGGTTTGTGATAGTGATAGGATAGCTTTGGATACTAATTAGATAGTATTATTACATCGGTAAGACTATATTTGATTATATTATATTTTATCCATTCCAATATAAGATGTTTTCTGAACTCTAATATATTTATTATCGATGTCTTTTCTGCAGGATACAAGACAAGCCGACTCAAGCTTCGATTGATTGGGATTTTTGGAAATAGAAATGATCTATTGAAATTCTGGTTTTACACATATCTTGTTGTGTATATCCTATTTTAGAACTATTAAAATCCTAGTTACTTAAGGGCACAAGCCTAGGGCGTGGCTTATGTTAATCTTTCTGTATGTAACTCATATCAGTCATTATCCCCGTTTGTATCATAGAGGGGCCTCCCGCTAGGTAAGGGTTAGGGCATGCTTTACTAATTAAGATGTTAAGAGGTTCAAAGTTTGGAGGTGGGTACAGGCACGCACTGGCGGAGTCATGAGCATGCATGGGTCTGATTGGGGAGACTAAGACGTCGTAACACTAGCGAATAAGGCTATGTTTTAAAGTTGACAGGTTAAGGACTGATATCCCCTATTGACATGGTTGGCACAGGTTATTCGTGTATGTAGGGAGTCGATCGCATGGGTAGTAATTAGGGTAAAACATAATCCTAATATTCTAGTAGTTGGTCCAGAAACTTGTTCTTGGGATATCAATGAGAAGCTTACTTTATCATTACCTTGCCTTGTTATCTCGTTTACCTCGTAATTGTATGCTTTACTGTATTTTCAAATCCTGTATTATTTATCTGTCTCGATACGTCTTATCTTATGCTTATGCTGAAAATCACTAGAACTCGCCAGACTTTATGATTAACCTATTTTGTTTTCCCTTCTCTCTCTTCCTTTCCCCCTAGGTTCTCAAGTTGGTGGATTACAGTAGTGACCTTGATATTTTCTTTCAGCTTGGACTTGGATTTCTTCTGACTCGATGTATTGTTTTGATTTCTGCTATATCATTGTTATGGCATATAAGGAGGGATATGATTTTATGGTTTTGTACTCTCATGGTTTATGTTTTCATAAGACAGTTATGACTATGATTTTTGGTATTTGAAAATGTAACGAAGTGATATTTCTTTTAATAGTAATAAATGTTTTTCACTGCATTTTATATTTTGTCTTGTGAAATTAGTCTCTGTATTGTTATTTTGCTTCATAGATCTTAATGCATCCCCATATGCATGACATTAATGGACGTGGTGTGTCACAACACGGGTTCATAAATATTTGAATGATGAAATATTACCTATGGACAAAATGAAAACCATGAACATTAAGAGAAAGGCTTCAAATCTTATTATTTTGGATGGAATCCTATGCAAAAAAGGCTATGCAACATCATATTTGAGATGCGTCGACCCTAAAGATAGGTTTAGATTGCTAAAGGAGGCATACTAAGGGTTTTGCGGGGACTACTCTAACGAAATAAAACTAACTAAGAGAATAGTGCAACAAGAACTCTTCTAACCACAAATGACTAAGCAGGCCATCGACCTGGTTAAGAGAAGTGAAAAGTACTAAAGATACTCTAAGATTCCTCGCCTACCCCCAAGCAATTTAACTACCACAATGATCCCATGACCGTTTGATGTGTGGGGAATAGAATTTATTAGCCTACTTCCAGTTTTAAAAGGAGGCTCTATATGCGTTGTAGTAGCAATTGGCTATTTTACCAAATGGGTAAAAGAGGAACTATAACACCCCACGTCCATTAATGTCACTCACAAAGGGAATGCATTAACTTCCATGGAGGTTTTAAGTGAATATAGAACAGAAAAATTACAACAAGACAGATAATAAGTAGTACTTGGAAATCTAAAACTTCATTTTATTGCAGCGTAATTTAAACATGTTTGTTACATCATAAAACCATAAATCAGAGTCAAGTACAATATCCATCTTGATAAAACAAAATACATAATCCCATTACATAAATATCCATTAAAGAAGATAACAAGCTGGACTTTACTTCAACGGTCCAAGCTTTCCAAGAGAGAGATAAAGCAATCCAATCAAGCTCCGCTAGAGCTGGGTCCACCCTGAGGACCTGGAGGGAGAAAAAGGATGGAAATAGAGGGGGTCAGACATAAAGTCTGGCAAGTATGATAATTCTAACAATACTATTATCAAAGTAACTAGACTAAGGCATAAGCTGGAAAACAAGGAAATGTCTATGAACTATTAGATATGGAAGAGCAGATAAAGATAACGTTTAAGGCACACCTAATTACTAACGAATAATTACTACATTGCACCACACCAGTCACCCTCAAAGTTGATCCCACTTGTTTCACTTAGAAATTTTATAAATATCCTTGCGTACCCCTAGCTGACTACATAGGTGCTGTCTGCCCCTATCTCCGCTAGGTGTACCCCACTATCCACTTGCGATCGGCTCCCTACTCGTAGATACCCGTGCTGGCCCCACGGTGGGGTGTATCACTCCCCTAAAGTGGCAACCCGATACAACTTGAGAATGCACGGCTTATACCTACACGATGCAACAACGTCTTACCTACCAGCCCGGGTCCACACACGCATATGAAACCCGTTGGACTTGCGTTGCCACCGCTACCCCGTTTTGGCCTCTTATAGTCAAACCCAGTATGCGTGTCCCATCCTCGACTTGGGTCGAGCCCACAAAGATACGTTTGGGATACTGGTTGAAATGGGCCCCCACAAGCTATCCACCTAAGCTTGTCCCCACTAGTATATCCCACTTAACCCTCTTAGTCATGTTCATTTACATGTGTGTTTGGTTAAGTCTTACTAATCGTATTTCAAATGCCACTAAAGGCAACCACTAGATTCCTCATGCCACCCAAGGCACCTACTTAACCCCCATGTCCCACCTTACATGTTTATCTGGTTAAGTATTTCTTAATTCATTCAGGCCATAACCTCATAAAGACCTCTCACATTAGACTGGCATTTATGGGAGCTGGATTTGCCGGGCGGGTCCGGGCAGTCTTACACCATAAAAGAGTCTAACCTCGTGTCTTTACAACTGTTATGCTTTAGTTTGGGCCTAGGACCTCTCACAATGGGCTGACATTTGTGACCACTGGATTTGTCGGGCGGGTCCGGGCAGTTTTACGTCACAAACGAGTCCAACCTCGTGTCCTAAGCATTGATTATCACTTATAATCTTTTACCCCAGTTTTGAATATATCCCTATTCAAATCATTAATTATTTCCAATTTTAATGATGTCCATAATAGACTCAATTATGGCCATCCATTCATGGCATGCAAAATCATATCAATTGCACCCCAACTTCTTATTAAATCCTTAATATTACCCCTACCCCACGTTATACGTTCGCTTATTCAACGCAGAATCTACGTTAGACTCGAATAGTCTAACTCATAGCACAAAGATAAATTATCACAACATATAGACAAATAAAAAAGATCTAATCATAATAGGAGTGAAACTTGCATAAAATTACACATGTCATGGACCTAAAGGTGTCAACTTGTTTGGTAAAATGTCACAACTTAAATGATATGATCATAACCCTAATTCATGTATAAACTTGCATATGGGGTTTTATGCAACATAATGATGTTGTGAACTAGCATCTAATACATAGAATTCACATATGTCATAGCATAATTCTAGGTGTCATAATTCTAGATCTAAATAGATGTCATGGCATAGGTTCATAATCTTTACTAATTAATCTAAACTTGCAAACATGATTTGTCATCACCATAGCCTAAATAATATCAACATTATGACTTGATTGACATGAACTAATTAGCATAGAGAATAACATCATGACTTTATAACATGTATGATTTATCACAATTTAGCATAGAAAATTACAACCTATACAATATCATCATAGCATGATTTACAACATATAGGATATCATCATCACATAACATAGGATTCACAACATACATGATAGCATAAGGTTTACAACAACATATATGACAATCCACATCATTCACTTATAATCCATTCATAACTTAATCTAATTAGTTTAATAATAATCTTGTTAAGATCATCATACTCACAATTAGAAGAGAAAGAGAGTCTTGATTTGCTTTAGAGTTGAGTAGAATTAGGGTTTTGATTAGCTTTCTTCCTTCTTAGTTGGCGGCGGCTAGACTGAGTTCCATGGCAGCGGTATGACGGTGGCTATTCTATTTTTCATGTGAGTTTAGAGTGAGAGACTACCTAGGTATATATAGAGTTTAGGATTTATTTAGGCCGTCAGATCAACTCAGAACTAAACTGAACCGTTTAATTTGCCAACTCATCCCTAAAGACACATCAGCAGCTCAAGATTGGGCTCAGCCAAACCCTAGCCGATTGGACAGGTCGACACCTAAGTCGACTGCCCAGTCGACCTGGGGGTGTCGACTGCCCAGTTGACTCCCCAGTCGACCTGGGATGCTGGGCGGGAAATTTCCCGCCTAGCCTGTTTGACTGCGAATTTTAAATTTTAAATTTTCTGAAATCTGTTTTGAATTTTCTGAAACTTCCGATGGCCATAACTTCTTCATACGTAGTCCAATTCACGCATACTCGGACTCTATTTCAACCAGAATTCCGAGACGAACACAATGGCGCAACCCGTTTCCCACAATTCTCACGTCTGAGATTAGTTATTCTTTTATGTGTGAATATTAATATTAACAGAATTACGGGGTGTTACATTCTCCCCTCCTTAAAGGATTTCGACCCCGAAATCTTCAAGTCAAGAAGAATGTATATCCTAACATCCAATCGTCCATCTACTCAACCATCAAACACATGCATCCATTGTCCTTATAGACTTCTAATGCTTTCATGTTTAAATGCACAGTGTTTGTATATGTCCATACCTAATGCAAAATCAGGCGGTCCACTGATTCAGTTGACCTCCTTAATGCAAATCATGATAGTGTCATGCGTCCATTATGTATGCAAAAGTTCCTTAATGCTACATATTATCTCTATATGCGTGCACAATCATCATCTGAATGCAGTATCCATATGATTATACAATCATCATACATCCATTTTACTAAATACAGCCATTTATATGCAATATGCAGTATGAAATGACTGAGCCGATCTAGTGCCTAACAGTGTGTGTATATGCGTCCACGAGCAACCACTAGCAAACACTTGCATCCACTTTGCATCCATCATACATAACATGTCTCAAACACATGTTTCAACCATAGGATTATCCTAACTAAAGGTCAAGAATACTAGCGAGAGGATACTCTAAAGGTAAGATAAGTACAAGATAAGTGATAAAGGAGAAATTAAAGGACATACCCTCGAAAAGAAAAGGGTATCGTGAACGCATCTTCTCTTCTGTCTCCCAAGTAGCGTTGCTCTCATCATCTCCCCATTGTACTTTGACTAGTCTAACCTCTCGATTTCTCAGCTTCCTGATCTTTGACCCAAGAATGCATGTAGGAGCTCGTCGAATCGTCGCATCACGCTCTATCTCCACCTCTCTAAGCAAGCTCGGCTCTACCACTTCCGCGGTTTCGTGCAAGCACTTCCTCAAATGTGACACATGAAATACATCGTGTACACCACTAAGTCTCTCAGGCAACACCACTCTATACGCCATCTGCCCAATCCTTTCCTTAATAGGAACCGGCCCTACGAACCTTGGTACTAATTTCCCAACGGACCCAAAGCGAACAACGTTCCGTAATGGAGGCACTTTGATAAAGACCATGTCCCCAACTTCAAACTCAAGATCTGTCCACCTCTTGTCCGCATAAGATTTCTGCCTATCTTGCGCTGCTTTCATCCTCCTTCGAATCAAGTCGATCTTCTCCGAAGTCTCCCTAATCATATCGGGCCCAAGTAAGATCTTATCCGTAGATTCCCACCAACATGTAGGTGAACGACAAGGTCGTCCATAAAGAGCTTCGAAAGGTGCCATGCCAATGCTGGGCTGAAAGCTATTATTATATGCGAACTCTGCCAATGGAAGATGCTCTTCCCATGTACCCCCAAAGTCTGGGATACATAGCCTCAAAAGGTCCTCTAGAATGCGATTCACCCTCTCGGTCTGGCCGTCCGTCTGAGGATGATACGCGGTGCTTAAACATAACCGAGTCCCTACCACTTCTTGTAAGCTCTTCCAAAATTCGCTAGTGAAGATAGGATCACGGTCGCTTACTATGCTAGAAGGAACACCATGCAAACGAACTATCTCTCGGACGTATATAGAAGCTAACCATGGAGCAGTCCTCTTACTCTTCACGGGAATAAAATGGGCGCTCTTAGTAAGTCTATCTACTATAACCCAAATCCCCGTATTACCCTTCTTTGATCTTGGTAATCCATCCACAAAGTCCGTCGAGACACTCTCTCACTTCCATAGTGGAACCTCCAATGGGTGAAGCAACCCACCGGGTTTCTTTTGCTCCACTTTTACTTGTTGGCACACCAAGCATCTAGCGACATACTCAGCCACATCTTTCTTCATGCCGGCCCAAAAAAAAACTCACTTCATGTCTTTGTACATCTTGTCCCCGCCGGGATGGATGGTCATCTTCGAACGATGTGCATCATCAAGAATTGTCTTCCTTAGGTCATTGTCTTTTGGTACACAAAGTCTGCCGTCCCTACGTAACCAACCCTTATCATCTAGGGTATACCTACGGAGATGGCTTGATGACTCCCCTCCTTTGAGCTTTTCTACTAACTCAACCAAATATGGGTCGTCTCGCTGTGCCTCGCCAATCCGTCCCAAAAGCGTTGGTCTGACCTCCAAGGATGCTAGCAAACCGGGTACAAAGTCAACGGAAGGTGTAATGTCAAACGTAGAAATGAACTCTAAACTTCGCCGCTCAATAAACAAAGGACTTAAGGATAATCTTTTTCTACTTAAGGCATCTGCAACTATGTTACCCTTGCCAGGGGTATATGCTATTTCGAAATCGTAGGATGCTAAGAATTCCATCCACCTTTACTGCCTTAAGTTCAAGTCCTTCTGAGAGAACAAGTATTTTAACGATTTGTGGTCAGTGAATAATTCGAATTTCTCGCCAAGAAGATAATGACGCCAAGACTTAAGCGCGAAAACAATAGCGGCCAACTCTAGGTCATGTGTAGGGTAATTTTTCTCATGCGCTCTCAACTGCCTTCCACCATAGGCTATTACCCTTCCCTCTTGCATTAGGACTGTGCCTAGACCTATCCCACAAGCATCGGTATAAACAATAAATGGCTTACTCCCGTCTGGTAGCACTAAAACTGGGGCTGAAGTCAAAGCTCTCTTTAAACGTTGGAACGCATCATCACAATTTACGTCCATGTGAAAACTAGGTTCTTCTTCGTCAGGCGTGTCAATGGAGTTGATATCTTTGCGAAGTCTTTGATAAACTTCCTATAGTAGCTAGCCAACCCCAAGAAACTTCTCACTTCGGTAGCATTTTTAGGGACCTTCCAATCTTGGATGGCCACCACCTTCGCGGGATCCACAGCTATCCCTTCTTTGGAAACCACATGCCCTAAGAATCGTACTTCCTTCCTCCAGAAGTGACACTTAGAAAATTTAGCTTTAATATTATGCGCTCGTAGGGTCTCCAACACTTCCCTAAGATGTAGGGCATGCTCTTCTTCATCCTTAGAAAAGATCAAGATGTCAACTACAAAGACTACCACAAATTTGTTAAGGTACTCCCTAAACACCCTACTCATCAAATCAACAAAGTATGCGGGGGCGTTTGTCAAACCGAAGGGCATCACTAGCCATTCATAGAAACCGTCCGGAGTCCTAAAGGCAGTCTTGTCAATGCTATCCTCAGCCACTCTCAACTGATGGAATCCAGTGGCCAAGTCCAACTGCGAAACACTGAGGCGCCAACTAACTAATCGAAGAGATCGTCAATCCTCGGCAGTGGGTGTCTGTTTTTCCTAGTAAGCTTATTAAGTTCTCTATAGTCCACACAAAGTCTAATGTACCCATCCGCCTTTGTGGCAAGTACTACTGGAGCACCCCACTCCGATATACTTTGTCTTATGAACCCCTTCTCAAGAAACTTCTTCACTTGCTTATTGAGTTCCCTCCTTTCACGAGGAGCCATGTGGCGTACTGGAAAAGATACTGGTTTTGCATTATCCACAAGATATATTCGAAAATCTATCTCCCGTTTCGGAGGCAAGCCCTCCACCTCCTCAAACACATCCGAGTATTCTCGGACCACTCTAACAGATCGTAGATTCTCAACAGACGCGTCAAGCGATTCTAGATAACTTAGCATAACGGAATTTATGGGATTACAAAAGATTTCGAGAGCGTTACCAAGGCGAGTCATGAACCTAACTACTCTCCTTTCACAATCAAGAACGGCCCCATTTCTGGATAACCAATCCATTCCTAAAATTAGCCCATAGCCCGTGAAGCCCAAAACATAAGCATCACATATAAACTCAACGCTAAGTATAGAAATTTTCAAATCCAAACACATCATGGACAAATAAGCTAAGCCCCCAATTGGATTTGAAACAACTAAGGGATCCTCTACTAAACTGGTGTTTAAGTGCAGTGATTCAACTAATGATGTAGAGATAAACGAATGTGATGCGCCCGAATTGAATAAAGTACGGACAGGATGATCAAACAGAAAAACTAAGCTTTCAACAGAAATGGTTCTACCTCGTTCTTGCAGCGGCGGGACCGTGAGAGCCTGAACTTGTCCCCTTGCCTGCCCTGGTGCCATAAGATCCTGCACCTGTGCTCCCGAGGTAGCTCCTGCCCTCTGCCCCTTCTTTGGGCAGTCCTTCACTAGATGTCCCGCTTCACCACAGTGAAAACAGCCAGTCTTCTTTTTCTTTCTGCAATCCTTACTGAGATGGCCTGGTATCCCACAGTTAAAGCATTTCTTCTTTACCTTGCCATTATTGTCTTTACCACCCTTCTTGTTTTGCTGTTGTGGTTTCTTCTGATCCCCTTTCTTCTCGGGTGCCTTATCAGCTTTAGTGCCCTTCTCCTCGTGCATGAGTGCCATGTCTACTAGCTTCTCAAAGGTGGCCCACATAGGGATGTGGGTCATAGCCAACCCTTGCAATGGTTCATTCAATCCATTAACAAACCTCAGAGCCTTCTTCTCCAGCGTGTTTCACTAAGTCCAAGCCAAACCTTGCTAACTGATTAAATTTGTTGACATATTCTTTCACTGATGAGCTTCCTTGCTTTAATGTCAAGAACCTTTCCATATATAGATTCTCTTCTGCCCTTGAGAGAAACTTCGCCTCAAACTTACATCTGAAATCCGCCCATGAATCAACAGGACGCTCCCCATTAGTGACCTCCCACCAAAATGAGGCCTCTCCCTTCATTAACCAAGCTGCTAATTTGACTTTCCTCCCTTCTTCTACTTCAAAGATTTCTAGCAATTCTTCCACCTCCTTAAGCCAATCTCTAGCTTCCACAAACGTTTCAGACCCTTGAAAAGGTTTTCCACCCATAGCCTTAAATTCCTTGCATGTCTTTGCAAAAGTATCACCGTGAGGAGGAGGAGGAGCGGGTGCAACTGGTGGTGGAGGAACATTGGCTGGACCTGCAGCGGCCCTAGCCTCTAATAACATCCTATACCATCCTGGTATCGTTACACCATCCGGAAGATTAAGATCTTCAGCCATGCTGAAACGAAAAAGGAAAGATTCAAAATGGAGAATTAGAAAAATAAAGATATATGGGTATTGGGGATTATGTTTTTCATAAAAACTTTCCTCTTTAAATTACTCATCAAGACATGTTTTGAAAAAACTTCTTCCAAAAATACTTTAGAAAAATAGTTTTTCTAAAAAAATTATCTGTTCTGGTAACCTTAAGCTCTGATACCATGTGTAACACCCCACGTCCATTAATGTCACTCACAAAGGGAATGCATTAACTTCCATGGAGGTTTAAAGTGAATATAGAACAGAAAAATTACAACAAGACAGATAATAAGTAGTATTTGAAAATCTAAAACTTCATTTTATTGCAGCGGAATTTAAACATGTTTGTTACATCATAAAACCATAAATCAGAGTCAAGTACAATATCCATCTTGATAAAACAAAATACATAATCCCATTACATAAATAGCCATTAAAGAAGATAACAAGATGGATTTTACTTCAACGGTCCAGGCTTTCCAAGAGAGAGATAAAGCAATCCAATCAAGCTCCGCTAGAGCTGGGTCCACCCTGAGGACCTGGAGGGAGAAAAAGGATAGAAATAGAGGGGGTCAGACATAAAGTCTGGCGAGTATGATAGTTCTAACAATACTATTATCAAAGTAACTAGACTAAGGCATAAGCTGGAAAACAAGGAAATGTCTGTGAACTATTGTTTATGGAAGAGCAGATAAAGATAACGTTTAAGGCACACCTAATTACTAACGAATAATTACTACACCGCACCATACCAGTCACCCTCAAAGTTGATCCCACTTGCTTCACTTAGAAATTTTATAAATAGCCTTGCGTAACCCTAGCTGACTACATAGGTGTTGTCTGCCCCTATCTCCGCTAGGTGTACCCCACTACCCACTTGCGATCGGCTCCCTACTCGTAGATACCCGTGTTGGCCCCACAGTGGGGTATATCAGTCCCCTAAAGTGGCAACCCGATACAACTTGAGAATGCACGGCTTATACCTACACGATGCAACAACATCTTACCTACCAGCCCGGGTCCACACATGCATATGAAACCCGTTGGACTTGCGTTGCCACCGCTACCCCGTTTTGGCCTCTTATAGTCAAACCCAGTATGCGTGTCCCGTCCTCGACTTGGGTTGAGCCCACAAAGATATGTTTGGGATACTGGTTGAAATGGGCCCCCACAAGCTATCCACCTAAGCTTGTCCCCACTAGTATTTCCCACTTAACCCTCTTAGTCATGTTCATTTACATGTGTGTTTGGTTAAGTCTTACTAATCGTATTTCAAATGCCACTAAAGGCAACCACTAGATTCCTCATGCCACCCAAGGCACCTACTTAACCCCCATGTGCCACCTTACATGTTTATCTGGTTAAGTATTTCTTAATTCATTCAGGCCATAACCTCATAAAGACCTCTCACATTAGACTGGCATTTATGGCAGCTGGATTTGCCGGGCGGGTCCGGGCAGTCTTACACCATAAAAGAATCTAACCTCGTGTCTTTACAACTGTTATGCTTTAGTTTGGGCCTAGGACCTCTCACATTGGGCTGACATTTGTGACCACTGGATTTGCCGGGCGGGTCCGGGCAGTTTGACGTCACAAACGTGTCCAACCTCGTGTCCTAAGCATTGATTATCACTTATAATCTTTTACCCCAGTTTTGAATATATCCCTATTCAAATCATTAATTATTTCCAATTTTAATGATATCCATAATTGACTCAATTATGGCCATCCATTCATGGCATGCAAAATCATATCAATTGCACCCCAACTTCTTAATATTAAATCCTTAATATTACCCTTACCCCACGTTATACGTTCGCTTATTCAACGCAGAATATACGTTAGACTCGAATAGTCTAACTCATAGCACGAAGATAAATTATCACAACATATAGACAAATAAAATAGATCTAATCATAATAGGGGTGAAACTTGCATAAAACTACACATGTCATGGACCTAAAGGTGTAAACTTGTTTGGTAAAATGTCACAACTTAAATGATATGATCATAACCCAAATTCATGTATAAACTTGCATATGAGGTTTTATGCAACATAATGATGTTGTGAACTAGCATCTAATACATGGAATTCACATATGTCATAGCATAATTCTAGGTGTCATAATTCTAGATCTAAATAAATGTCATGGCATATGTTCATAATCTTTACTAATCAATCTAAACTTGCAAACATGATTTGTCATCAACATAGCCCAAATAATATCAACATTATGACTTGATTGACATGAACTAATTAGCATAGAGAATAACATCATGACTTTATAACATGTATGATTTATCACAATTTAGCATAGAAAATTACAACCTATACAATATCATCATAGCATGATTTACAACATATAGGGTATCATCATCACATAACATAGGATTTACAACATACATGATAGCATAAGGTTTACAACAACATATATGACAATCCACATCATTCACTTATAATCCATTCATAACTTAATCTAATTAGTTTAATAATAATCTTGTTAAGATCATCATACTCACAATTAGAAGAGAAAGAGAGTCTTGATTTGCTTTAGAGTTGAGTAGAATTAGGGTTTTGATTAGCTTTCTTTCTTCTTAGTTGGCGGCGGCTAGACTGAGTTCCATGGCGGCGGTATGACGGTGGCTATTCTATTTTTCATGTGAGTTTAGAGTGAGAGACTACCTAGGTATATATAGAGTTTAGGATTTATTTAGGCCGTCAGATCAACTCTGAACTAAACTGAACCGTTTAATTTGCCAACTCATCCCTAAAGACACATCAGCAGCTCAAGATTGGGCTCAGCCATACCCTAGCCGACTGGACAGGTCGACACCCATGTCGACTGCCCAGCCGACTGCCCAGTCGACCTGGGGGGGTGTCGACTGCCCAGTTGACTCCCCAGTCGACCTGGGGTGCTGGGCGGGAAATTTCCCGCCTAGCCTGTTTTACTTCGAATTTTGAATTTTGAATTTTCTAAAATCTGTTTTGAATTTTCTGAAACTTCCGATGGCCATAACTTCTTCATACGAAGTCCAATTCACGCAAACTCGGACTCTATTTCAACCAGAATTCTGAGATGAACACAATGGCGCAACCCGTTTCCCACAATTCTCACGTCTGAGATTAGTTATTCTTTAATTTGTGAATATTAATATTAACAGAATTACGGGTTGTTACAGGAACCGCTTTCGAAAATCACTTCTGGGAAATTTCTAAGATTTTTCATTAGGAGCATAGTCACCAAATTTGGAATATCTCATAGGATCATATCCGACGATAGAACTGAATTCGAAACCAAGGAATTCTCGCGATTCTTCTTTAATAATGGTATCAGTAATAAAGTTCTTCCGTAGTGCACCCGAAGGAAAACGGTGTCGTAAAAACCGCAAACAAGACCATAAATACCCTATCAAAGAAATGACTAAACAAAGCAAAAGTAAATGAGGTAAAAGAATTAACCTTAGTGCTCTAGGCTTACTGGATTTTATCTAAATGGTGATAGGTCATACACCCTATTCTCTGACCTTTGGATGTGAATCAATGCTTCCGATTGAAATAGAAATTCCATCATACCAAAGGGTTTCCTATGCTTTCAATAAAAATCAAGAACAAAAGAAGGAATCTTTAAACATAATCCCTGCTCAGGGACAAAGATCACTATACCATAACGGATGTTTTGCAACACTCAAGTGCAGACATTTTTGCAACAACTTAAGGCCGTTGCAATACTACAACGGCTGAATAATGGCTTAAAACCGTTCTCCAGTTGAGTACACCCTTCTGTACAATCTCCGGTTCTCCAATCAGTATCCCAATACGCTTTCTTTTTTTCATCCGTTCCACAATAAAGAAAATTACCCAGATCCAGATCCTTTTGTTCTAGATCGACATATCTTGTTCGAATTCTCTCCAGGTGCATTTTTCCAAAACGCAGACTTCCCAAGATTTCATTGTTTTGATTTTTGTTTTGATCTACCACTCTCACTATTGCGAATGACATGCATAAATATTCTCATATTCGTATTTAGTAGTGAATAGTTTGGGGTTTTTGATGCAAGTTAAATAAATTATGTGCTATAAATTGGGTGAAAATACTTTTAGAAAACGAATTAAGGCAAGGGGTATAACAAGTATTTCGATAATGTTTACGAGGAGGCGGAAGAACGATTATGAAGTTTGTGAGTTAGGTTTTCAGGATTAACTGATGCTATTGACTAGTTGCTAAGGGTTCGTTTGTCTTTTATAAAAAGTTCTGAATGTAAGTTCTGATTTATAAATCAGAACTTTATAGCTTGTTTGTTTTTTATAAAAAATTAAGGCAAGGAAATTTTGCTGCTAAAAACTGAGTGATGCAACTTTGTGTACATATATATGTCATCGTTGGTGGGGATTCTTTCCATATCAATAATTATATGTCAGGCCATGTCATCACTACATCATTGAACATGTCCATATCCATATCAACTAGATCGAAGAAAGGAGACCCAATTCTGAGTTGTAGGTGAAGTTATTTTACACTTTGTAGGAAAAGATAAAGACCCAAATGGGACCAATTATGTTGGTATGGACTTCTTGTCTATTTGGAAACAATGACTTAGATGGTGTTGTATATATTGAACAACGACTTCTCGGCTGTTGGTTTCTATCTTTGTTTCATGGTTATAGGTTGGGGTTGATCATAGGCTTTCTCTTCTAGGTCTTTTTTAATTTCTTGAAGGAAGATGTTGGACGTGTCATTCAAAAGGTTATGCCATAACTTTTTTAGTACTTTGTATAGTTCCTTCGGTGATTCACTTGCGATGGCAATGTATCCATCTGATCTTGTTTGGTGTGCTTGTATTGCTTCAAGATTCCCTTTTGCTATCATCTAAACCTTTCGGTAAGTTATGAGTGAACCTTAGAAGTGCATAAGGTTATATATCTTTCGTGTCATTGTGAATCTGGTTGCTTCATTTTGGTACACTACTAATTTTGGTTTTCCTGGTGATATGCTGGAACCTTTGTGCGTTACCTATTACTAGACTATCATTTACTACATACCAAATGTTTTGGTATCTTTTTTTTAGTTTGGTTAAGTGTGTTTCATTGTACTCTTCCTCGATGAACGTGATTATATTGGAATTTGGTCTCGATGGTGCATGTTATGCACTAGCTACCTTTGATTGCATTTTTTTTTTTTTTGAAAGCTTTTGCTTTAGATGATGATATCTGGTTGTTATTTTTGGAATCTATTTTTTGATTTTACCTCCTTTTCTTTGATATTTTGTATTGCTTGCTAGGTAATCGTGCATCTGGGGGTATTTGGTTTTCAATGAAGAAAATGTAGAAGCATGCATTAATAGAAGTGTACAAGATGAAGAAATTGTTGCCGTTGGATTTAACGCCTAAGAGGATTAAATCCATCTGAATAAATATTACAAAACATTAGGTATATTTAGTGTTTATTTGTATGTTTCATGATTAATGTTTATATCTATATCTCTAAGATGTTGACCGAATTGATCCATTATATTTATGAAGAAAATTGATTAGCTTTGTTTTATGATCACATGTTAGCGTACTTATAATTGATATTACTTGAAAATTTAATTTGATATGTTGGATGAATTGGAAACTTGGTGCTTGTTTTTTTATAGATCAATTCAGTGAACCAAGATACAAATAAAATACATAATTTCTAGTAAAAAAAACCATCAATTCAACCATAATGTGCACATGCCCATTGTTCATTGTCTTGAAGTTTAATGTTCTTTTTCAAGAAAAGAATTAATGATGTTCAAACGATAACATCTGAAGGAATTAACAATGAAGGCTTGATCTTCTCATTCATGATACCAAGCATTTATATGTTTACATACAGGAATATTCCCTAGAATCAAGGATATTCTAGAAAATAAGGAAACAACTACCAATTACATCAATTATGCCTAATTACAAGATATTTACCAAAAGATTATATTCCAATCAAATATTCCCAAAAGATATTCTAGGGAATATTCCAATCAAATATTATATTCCAATCAAATATTCCAATTAAATTATCATATTCCCGTAATACCCCCCCTCAAGTTGGAGCATGAGGATCATGAATGCCCAACTTGGAGAGTAAATTATCAAACTGCATTTTACCAAGCGTCTTAGTAAAAATGTCTGCCAATTGAGAAGATGTAGAGACATGAGATGGAGAAATGAGCCCTTCATTGATTGCATCCCGAACAAAGTGACAGTCAACTTCTATGTGCTTCATTCTTTCATGAAAAACAGGATTCTTTGCAATATGAAAAGCGGATTGACTGTCACAAAACAACTTAATTGCCTTTGGATGATTCACACCTAAACTCAACAACAAGCCTTTTAACCATTTTAACTCATAAGTGATGGCTGCCATAGACCTGTATTCGGCTTCAGCCGAGGACCTGGAGACTGTATGTTGTTTCTTTGTCTTCCAAGACACAGGAGATTTACCAAAAAACACGAGCCAACCCGTAAGAGAGCGTCGAGTGAGTGGACATGCTGCCCAATCTGAATCACACCAACCCTGTAGAGTTAAATCACAATTTGCACTCAAAAGGATGCCTTGACATGGTGTCCCTTTCAAATATCGAACGACCCTTAAGGCCGCCTCCCAATGCTCAGTTCTGGGTTCCTGCATGAATTGAGACAAGATATGAACAGAATATGCCAAATCCGGACGAGTAACCGCAAGATATATCAATCGACCAACAAGCCTGCGATATGATTTCGGATCTTTAAGTAAATCTCCACTGGCTAAGCCAAGCTTATGATTTTGTTCAATGGGAAATCCACTTGGCTTTGCTCCTAACAATCCTGCTTCAGAAACAATATCCAGAGTATATTTCCTTTGACATAAAAACAACCCTGCAGAACTTCTAGCAACCTCTATCCCCAGAAAATATTTCAAAGGACCCAAGTCCTTCATTTTAAAACAGTCACTAAGATAAGACTTGAAAGTACACAAAGCAGCGGAATCATTCCCAGAAATAACAATATCATCAACATAGACTAAGACATTAATCTGTATACCTGTCTTAGTATATGTAAATAAAGAGTAATCAGAGTAAGATTGAAGAAAGCCATACTCTTTCAAGGCTGTGACTAACTTTGCAAACCAACATCTGGGAGCTTGTTTTAATCCATACAAGGACTTTCGCAGTCTGCAAACCATATTAGGATCAGAACACTCAAATTCGGGAGGCAATTTCATGTAGACTTCTTCATCAAGATCACCGTGCAAGAAGGCATTGTGAACATCCATTTGATGAAGTTCCCAGTTCTTAGATGCAGCAATTGCTAAAAAAGTGCGAACAGTAGTCATTTTAGCGACTGGAGCAAAAGTTTCAGTGTAACCAATACCTGCTTGCTGATGATTCCCAAGTACAACCAGTCTGGATTTCAGTCTTTCAATATCACCATTGGACAAAAATTTTGTCCTGTAAACCCATTGACTGCCAAGAGCCCTTTTTCCAGGTGGAAGTGGCTCCAAGGTCCATGTGCCATTGTTTTCAAGAGCTTGTATTTCTTCCTGCATTGACTGTCTCCAACCCTCATATTTCATCGCCTCCTTAAATGATTTAGGATCATTGTTACCAACTATAGCTGCAACAAACTTTCGGTAATTTACAGAAAAATTATCACAATGTATATAATGTGCAAGAGGATACGGAGTACCTGAAGGATGATCAGAAACGGAAGTCGGGAGAGATGGACTATTAGCAAAAACAGTGTGGGTAACATGATCACGAAGCTTAACTGATGGATATTTGGTACGAAATCCACGGCCCATATTTTCGGTGGTCTGATTTGTGTTGTCGGGAGCCTCGACTTGCTGCTGTTCTTCGCTGCCAGCATCAATGTGCGTGGCTGGTGCTGTGGTCTGGGGCGGACCGCTGGCAATTGAGGGCTGCAAATTCCCGTGGCTAGGCTACTCATGCCTCATTGATTCCCCCCTTTGATCATGACTATGTATCTCTACACCACAATCCTCATCACATATACTCAATTCCGCAAAGTCTTCATGTATTTCTCCCACATAATCCACATTAGACTCAATATTCACATCATCGGGAGAGCCAAAAGGGAACACATCTTCAATAAATTTGACATCTCTAGAAACAAAAAACTCTGTTGTATCTAAATCATACACTCTCCAACCTTTTTGCCCGAATGGATACCCCACAAACACGCATTTCCTACTCTTACTAGCAAACTTGTCCCCTTGTGTTTTCTGATTATGTGCAAAGCAAAGACATCCAAATGTGCGTATAGCATCAAAATTGGGTAATTTATTGAAAAGGATTTCAAAAGGTGTTTTATTTTGTAGGATAGGAGTTGGTGTACGGTTGATGAGATGGGCTGCTGCAAGGACACATTCTCCCCAAAAATAAATAGGCAAATTGGCTTGAAAACGCATTGCTCTTGCCACACTCAAAATGTGTTTATGTTTCCTTTCAACCCTCCCGTTTTGTTGAGGTGTACCAACACAAGAAGATTGAAAAATTATACCAGTGGCACGAAAAAAATCAAACAAACATTTAAATTCAGTACTGTTATCACTTTGCACAATCTTAATCTTTTGACCAAATTGTCTATCAACCATAGCCACAAAAGTCATAAACATATGAAAAACTTCTGTTTTATCCACCATCAAATAAAGCCATACAGCTCTTGAAAAATCATCCACGATAGTCAAAAAATAACGAGCACGACATGAGGACTCATGTCTATATGGACCCCACAAATCACAATGAACTTTTTCAAAAATTCTAGAACTATTATTATTACTCAAAGGAAATTTGTCTCTATGATGCTTAGCCCGAAAACACACTTCGCATCCTTTATTCAAACTATTCTTAGACCTACTAACAGGGGGTAGTAACTTAACTACTTTCTCAGAAGGATGTCCCATTCGCCTATGCCACAATTCCACATCTGATGGAGCATCAATTGCAGACACCACCTCTGGTTTGCTGAAGTAGTATAGTCCATCCCGCCTAACTCCCATTCCAATCAGAGCCTTCATTTGGTCCTGTATCAAACACACATCAGAATTAAATGTGACAATTGATTGTAAATTATCATTTAGTTGCGAAACCGAAAGTAAATTACAACTTAAGTTAGGAACATAAAGAACATGATTCAGAGTGATCATATCTGACAAATAAACTGATCCCTCCATAGATGCAATAACAGTGTCCCCATTAGGTAAACCAACAGGACAATTCAATTGTTTAATGTCAAACAACCAAGATTTTTCTCCAGTTACATGATGAGTTGCTCCTGTATCAATGATCCAAGAAGTATTATCAAACTTACCACTTAAGCGATTTTCCGGTATATTAGAATTACCAAAAAATCCCATGATAGCTTTCCATTGTTCTTCTGTAAAAACTTGACCATGTGAAGGCGAAGGAGTGGTGGAGTTTGATAATTTGATTTTTGATGGTGGCGGTGGTGGAGCATCGTTATCGCTGGCCATGCTCTGATACCATGAAGGAATTAACAATGAAGGCTTGATCTTCTCATTCATGATACCAAGCATTTATATTTTTACATACAGGAATATTCCCTAGAATCAAGGATATTCTAGAAAATAAGGAAACAACTACCAATTACATCAATTATGCCTAATTACAAGATATTTACCAAAAGATTATATTCCAATCAAATATTCCCAAAAGATATTCTAGGGAATATTCCAATCAAATATTATATTCCAATCAAATATTCCAATCAAATTATCATATTCCTGTAATAACATCACTATACGAAACCATACAAAATTAAGTAATTTTAATTAGTGAATATTAGGCTCACATCCCTATTTTGAAACTTAATTAGGCTCACATCCGGTCATAAACTTATTGTAAATTAGGTCCCTATTTTCTGAAAAGTCATCAAAAAAATATAAAAAAAATATAAAAAAATCACGTAAATTCGTATTTAAATAAAACATGTAAACACTAAAAAATTCAGAACAAAAAACCATCAAAGAAGGCGTCAAAAATCAAAAAAACCAAAAAAAAAAAAAAAAACGAAATTTCCAGTTAAATGCATAATAGTATGCACATATATCACTTTCCTGCATACATCCGTGCATATTTTTCACTACATACATCTTCGTTGATTTCTATTCATGCAAATAAATGCATACATGTGCGCAAAAATTTCAAATACTTGCATACATTTGTGCAGGTTTATTTTCAGATTTTAATCTGAAAACAGCTTACAGAAAAGTTGCATACATATATGCAATTATCAGTAATAATTGCATAAATGTATGCAACTATTTTTTTTCGATTTCCGTAGATTCCTGATATTATTTCCATATTTTAGAATATTTTTTTATGAACGTACGCACATTTTTTTAAAAAAAAGGCGGAAAAAATAAAATAGGGGGCGGGTTTAAAAATTTTCAGAACTTGGTTTTTTTTTTTATAAATTAGGTCCCTACTTTTTATCCTATAAAAATGTTGCACACATGTGTGCATTTTTTTGAGAAATTTGCACATTTGGATGCAAATAAAAATGAACTGAAAAATTATGTTAAATCTATCTACTGGAAGAACTGCAATAATTGCATATATGCATGCAATAAAATCAAAAAGGTGCATAATATTATGCATTTAACTGCAGTTTTTTCTGTTTTTTTGCTGTTTTCTTCTTTCTGACATTATTTTTGTTGTTTTTTGAACTGAATTTTTTTTTATAATGCGTAATATATTTTATTACTAATTTACGAATTTTTTTTTATTTTTTTTAATTATTATTTTATAAGTTTTGAAAACAGAGACCTAATTTACAATAAGTTTATGACCGGGTTTTTTTTATATTTTGAAACTTAATAGGGACCTCTAAAAAATGCACCCTTTTAATTATATAGTGATATTGCATACTATTTACCCAATAATCAAAATTAACTAATATATAATTAGATCATTCTATTTTGAATAGTCTGACTTTTCGTAAGTCTGATGCATAGTGTAATGAATTTGATAACAAGTCTAATAGAAATGTATTTGAGTTTTCAATACACTTACAACTTTGATCCTAGTCTTTGTTGCTAGAGTAGCGTTCCCGTTTGAACCTTTCTTAGAGCACTCCCAGCAGTGCTGTTCTGGGAGAAAGTGGGGGAGAATTCCCACTTTTTCTTCTTCCCTCGCGCTACAGCAGTGTAGATCCGAGCGTGAATAGAGAGGCACACTACCAAATTAATCAATATTAGGGAAGCATAATAAGAGGTAAACACTACTATGTGCCTCTAATAAATATCAATTTAAGGCAAACGTAAATTTCGTCTATAATAAAACTAATAGTGGCATATTAAAATGGGGCTTTGTTAATGACACCTCATTTTTAGGTAAGATATGACAAAGATTTTAGTTTTTAAAATTTTGTTAAGGAGAGTACATTACAATCTAAACACCCCTTAACAATACACAATAATAAGACAAAATTACCTTTAAGCTGAAGAAGAAGCGCGACATGGTTAAATTCGGTCGCGAGTCACCGTTTTCCGAAGCACGACGTAGATGTGAAAAAACGAAAAACGGTAGAGTATAACCGTTTTAGTGTGCAAACACGGTGGAGTATAACTGTTTTCGTTGTTTGTTTTAAGTTTGTTATAGAGATAGAAAAGATGTTCTAATGCTACCGCTTTTATTAAATAAAAACGGTATACTCTTACTGTTTTTACTGGTTCGAGCATGAGCTTTGAAATACAGCAGGGGTAATTTTGTCTTTTAAAAGTAATACTTGTGTTGCCCCTTAACATTAAAATATCGGACGGGTGTGTACTTAAAATATGACACCCCTTACCCAAAAACGAGATGTCATTAACAAAGCCCGTAAAATCCCCCTAATGGAAACCAGTCACCTTCTAGGTGGGCCCATTAAATAAACCATTCGAATAGATTTTACCTGTTAATCTTACTCCTTTAATCCCGTATCTCTCTCTTAAACCGTAAATTCGGATGAAGATTTTGATTTGAGAATCAATTTATCACCATCGTTTGCAGTCAAGGGGGGCATCATTGTATAGAAAAATATCATTCGTTGATTCTGATTTGAGAGAAGTTGGATTTGAAGGACGTCGCCGTCGTTTCTTCAGATCTATCTAATCAGAATGGTTATCTACAATCAAGGTAAACAACTTTCACCAATACTTATTTTCATTCTTCTATCTATTCGTATGAATTCCAGATTAGGTTTAGTTACAATTTCCTATTTAATGCTTTTATGAAGAACTACAAATTGGCATTCGCTAAGTATATATAATGTTATTTGATATGTCATGCCACCACAAAACTTAACCAATTTCTCTTTCACTTATAATTTATATTTATATATTGCAGTAACTCATCTTGATTGTGGTGCGTGTAACAATTGAAATATTGAATTGAATTGGTTAGAGATGTACTTCATAAATGAAGGAATAACATGTCAGGTGAAGATGTCCTCAATTTAGTAAGTTACAGTAACATGTCAGGCGAACATGTCCTCCATTTAGTAAGTTACAGTTTCACAGTGGTGGCTAGAAAGACACTTAAATGAGCCAAAGCCTAACAACATTGCAATTAGGTTAGTAGCATTATGAAATGTTCATAGTCTAAGTTCAAGTTAACTTCACTTGAACCATGCATAGTCACCTCTATCCTATAAGTTTATGTGTTTACATACTTTGTCTTTAATTTTGAGCTAACTGTGAAAGTGTCGGGTCTTCCATATAGTTACCCAACTTTGTCGGAACTGTCACAAGGGCTTGCTTAAACACCATCCATATTACAGTGGATAATCTTATAGTAGAATAATTATACATTCGAATTATAAGGTTAAACCTTGTTCCTTCCAGGGATTCATGGTATTATCATGTTTTCTTTTGTGTAGACGATTTTTAACAGATATGCAAAAGCCAGAGGTAGATGACCCTATTCAGATAATTAAAAATGTATAAATGCATGTTTGAAGCAACTTCTTTCAAGTCGATTAGATGTTATATTTAAGTATATACAAACCTATAGTGGCCCCAATCTTTATGTGATGGAAAATCTTTCTTTCAAATTGTTTCATTCTTTGATACACATCCTATGATATTCTTCTTCCTTCTAGTTCTCCTCCTCTTTTTCCTCTATTTTTTTCTTTTTCCAAAGACTTTATTTTTCTTATTTGCTAAGCAATATTTTCCCTCTCTCCTTGTGCATTTTCTTACATATTTTGCATGTATTGACTTCATAATGCAGTCATTAATTTATTTATGCAGGTGTAACCTGCGCCAAACGACTCTGTGTCTAGCCTAATTTTCAGTCCCAAGGCAAATCACTTGGTTGCCACTTCTTGAGATAATCAGGTTTGTTTCCTTAGTGATAATCTATTCAGTTCTATGCAATACATAATAACAAGTAACATATGGTGCTTCAATAGACATGATGTATTAATCTTTATTTCCATCTAACACATATGCATATACACAGGTATACATATGCACATATATACCTAAACATACCCGCCCCCCTCCCCGGGGCAACATGCACACACAGGAGGGAGGGAGATACATGTGCGTGTGCGTGCGCGCATGTACACATTCACACACAAGGGGTTATGCATGTATATGCTTGCTTGTATGTATATGTGGCAAGTTCTGCGACACCTTGATTTGTTGAATTAATTTTTTTCGGTTATCATCAATGATGCTAACATCATAATTATTAGTAATAAGGAAAATCAATGACAAATAAACGCTAATTATAGTCATTAATTCAATACAAATTCACATTTCTTTCGTTAAATATGGTTTTTTTCGTGCTTAGTATTTTATTTTGATTTTGATATCATTGTCAAGACTAATTTCGTTCTCATTAGCATGTCGAATGTTATCTAACATTTCTTCGATGAGGATGTCAAAACTTCTGTAAGGATAAAATTAGATACTTCTATGCAGACATGCAATGATGTAATATAACAGTTGTAAAAGTGTGAAATCCTATTTTAGAAAACTAAAACGCAACATGTTCATTTAAAAATAACCAAGATGGTAGAAAGTATAGAATCATAAGAATTTCAAATTGCATGATTCTTTTTTTAAACAAAAATTGATTGGAATGTTGCGTCTGTTGTATTTTCATATCCTCTAGAGGATTGACCACGTGGGAAAATGATATTTTAGTTTTACAAGTTCAGAAGGAAGTTGGGAACTGTAATAAAAGAATTTTGGAGATATCCCCTATTATTATGGTTTTGCATTTCCCTTGTTTGCCTTTTGCCTCTGTTATTATCGCAATAATATTTCTCATGGATAAATAACAATAATAATAATAGGGGCTTTCTTATCAAACAAATTTATGAAAAATAACAAATAACATAACCTTAGTTTGTTAGTCTGGACGTGGAGTTCTTAGTTACATGATTTAAGTATTCAATTATAACATAGTTTCAATTTCAAACATGAGAGCTTAATATTATATTAAATAAAACAAAAATAGATGAGCATCCTTAATGAATTCGCTATAATATTATATTAAATCACAGGTTTGATTTTTTGATTCGACTACTAATTATGAAAATTTTCGCTGTCTTGATTCACCAATTTTATAGTACTTTTAATATCGTTTTTATGGCCCTGCTTGATCGATACTGCCATTTTATTAATCATCGGTGCAGTTCTTTGCTTATTATGTAATATTTTATTTTCTGATCATTGTTATTATAGTGGTAAGTCGAGTCGACAGAGGTCCAGTTAGTCGACTAGTCGATTGGTCATATAGACTAGTCGTAGATTAGTCTACAAATATATTGTTGCCACTAAAAAGTTGTTAATTATAATATATTGCTACCAACAAATATATTTCTATTGAATAAAGAAAATAAACAAAGAGTGCATATAATTTAATAAAGTGCAAGCTGCAAGATGGCAGTGGAAAGATGGCGCTGTACGTTCAGGGTATCAATCAACTTTCGATCGAAGCTTCAATTTTGAAGTTTTTTTACGTTCGATAATCGGTACTCGGTCCTTTTCAATTCAAAAAATTTAAATTGACTTTCGATCGATTTGTTTTTTTGATCGATACTAGGTATCGATCTTTTTCCGCTGTTTTTTAATTATTCAATACAGATGTCGATAACTTTCAGTTTTTTTTCCTGTTTGATGTATCGATAACTGTAAGGGGTTTGGATTTTTTCTTTTCCAAAATGGGCCAATACCAAACTAGTCGACACCAATAACAACCTAGCCGACTCGACTGGTCGATTAGTCAACTAATTTCTACCTAGGCACTCGAAATTCATACAAAAAGCATGTCAAGACTTCATGTCGATGGTTTGATCTCGATTAGTCGACTAGTCGCCGACTAGTCGAGCGCCGTGATAACAGTGTTTCTGATTATGCTGTATAAACCGGTGCAACTGTTGATCATGTTTTAGAAACGACATACGTGAAATACACGGAAGATTACATCTTTTTAGATATTTAGTTTTTTTCGGAGACAGATTTCAAGAGAAGAACAAATCTTCATATAGAATGACTGAAACAAAAAAAGTCTGTATCTTATGGGGCAAGAATTTTGACGTTTCATGTGAATAAGTCTATAAACACTATTAATTTTAAAATCACTAGGTTGATTTAAAAAGCCTTAGCATGTTAAATGTTAACACCTGAAAAGAAGTAGATTTCTTTTTAGGGCACTTCAAGTAAAGCACCTTTTGTCCATTCTTTAAAATTAGAAGATAACATATTTCCGTATCTTTCATGAATTGATGATGACTCAAAAATCATGTTTTGATGATTCAAACTTCCTTTACTACTTTGAATAGAGCCACCAACTTTTATGCTCTACAACCGTATATAAACTAGCAGTAGCATCCTACTCAACAATCACACTCTTTGAGCAAGACAAACTCCATGAAAAGTACAATAAATTAAAACAAACATGCTTAACTATAATCAGATCATTGTTTTTTATCATGAGGGTTCGTATTAGAAATAGGCGAGGATTGCTAGCAACATATATAATGCAGATCCAACTCTACTTTCCTGATCCTTTTTTGGCTCATTTCTTCTTCTTTTTCCAGCTGTGTTTAGCTTTGGTTCATAAAATATAATACACTCTTCATCTAGCTAAAACAATATTGGTGACAACATAAGCTGTGTGTATTTTATTTATTTTTATTTTTCAAATCTCAAAGAACAAGGCTATTTATTTATGCATTTTAAAAACTGAAGACGAGTTAAAAGATGCAAATGAAAAACATATTTGTTCCCTCATTTAGATAAAGGTATATCTTAACTCATTGGTTAAAATATGCATTTAGAAAATAAATAATAGCTGTAACATTTTAATTCTACTCCATTAACCAATTACATTTTTGAACCGTTGGTAAGGTAACTCATTGTTTTGTTTTATTTTTCGATAATTGTTTGAGTCATGTTAAATATTCTGAGGTTTTATTTGACATTACGATTAGTTTTTTCTTTTCTTCATTTGAATAATTTCAATTTTAGTGTGACTATTCTTTCTCATTTATACGTTTTCTTTGGCGAAAGCATACTCGTTAATATATGGACTATGTTTTAGTTGTAGAAAAAAACCCAAGCAATTGAGATTTATGCATGAGTACATGTTTATTTTTTTAGTTCCATTTTGATTCTGTAGCCACTTCAATATATAGTACACATGAATAGAAATTGTATTAGTTTATGTTGTTAATGTTTGTTATTGCACTATGTCCATATTATTTAATTAGTAGTATTTTCACATAAGCATTCATTGGAGTGAAATGAATATGTAAGCCTTCATCCAAACTGACAATGGGAATTGCTTGATAGATTCATCTTTTGATCCATATTTCATGGTACATTTTGTTTAACTAGCCAAATAGGCAATCACTCCTACATAACTATGCAAAATAATCACTATGCATATAACATATTACAATGCTTATTTATTATCATCCATTTTTATTTTGAATGTGAGGCATGATTTATATTTTCTTTTTTTGTTTAGATGACCAACTTTGTTTCAAATTCCAATAATGAAAATCATTCAGACGACATCATATCTGAAAATGCCGGCTTTGGACTTTCTCTCTAAATCTAGTTTATTTCTATTAGATTTTCCTTCTTAGTTAGTCATGTATTTCCTTGGATCAAATATTTAATTTGTTTATTGCCTTTTTGCTATTTTAATAGAAGGGGAAGTTTGGCCACATACCTAATCCCATTGCAGTGTTTGAGTTGGTTCATAGAAGAAAAGACAGAAACAGAAGTTAGGTTGATGTTGCTTTGGACTTTTTTGATGGGATGTATAAGACCAATTGAGGTAAGATGTTATGTTATCTTAACTATTTGTACTCTTCCTTGTAGTCAGTTTGGTCTTTTGCATGAGAGTCATATTTAGATGCAGCAGCTTGGTCATGTTTATGAGATTGCATATCTTTTGAAATTTGGGAAGAGACCTTCTTTTTGAGTCATAGATTGCTCCGAGCAATGCAATTCGAATGGTTAACCTCAACATTCTTAGGTTCATATCTTATTTTAACCTATGATATTTGGGGATATGAGATACTTACATAATTTAGTAGTTTGGATAATTTGACGGTGTTAGTTGAAGTTCTTTTAAATGTTGTGAACTTGAATCATCTAGTCAGTGGTTTACATTCTCAAAATTGCTCCTCCTTTTTATTTAAGTTATAAAAGTAGTAAATAATACTACACATAGGATGGATAAGGAATGATAATGATGCTACAATAGATATACAAGATCCGATCGACATTTTACCATAAATGAAATGGGTACACTAAGTTTAGAATTATCCCTAAGATATAGTTCCACTTAACCATGGTAAGATCATAGAGAAATAAAATAAGTTGCTTAGATACATATTCATTCGTAGTTCTAGTGAGAATTAATCATTTGGTTATATTATGTATGACATTTTGCATTCTATACTTACGGTCCCTAACGGTGTAAATGAATCCTTGCTCAAGTTTCTTTTAAAATAATAGATGCTTCATCTCTGGTTTAAAATGTTGTTTGTGATTAACTACTATCATTAACAAGTCCATCATACAAATCATAATACTGTTTCCGTTCTGTCGTTTTAGCATAAAGAACTCTATTGAATCATCGTCATAATTGA
The DNA here is from genome assembly GCA_030737875.1 of Allium sativum. NCBI lineage: Eukaryota > Viridiplantae > Streptophyta > Magnoliopsida > Asparagales > Amaryllidaceae > Allium > Allium sativum. The sequence goes on from CM060912.1 coordinate 748,007,127, forward strand.
ATACATTTAGACAAGAGACTATTAATAAACATTTATTACTATTTTATGTTGATACACTTGCCCCTTTGCATGTGTCATGGTGAAAATGAGCATGTTTTATATTCGTTCTTTTGATATTTGTCACCTTGTACCCACGTTGAAAATAATAATAATAATAATAAGGCAAAGAATACTCCCAGGAACTCATTCTCTATAACATAAAGCTGATATCCTTTTAAACATGCATACCTCACATAACACACAATTAACAACACTCACACCAGATTAATAGTCCGACCATCACCACCTCTATGCTTGTCTACCTCACTGTAATAACCCGGAAATCTGAGCCAATTTAAAATTTTTATTTTGGCAATTTTGATGAATTTTGAATATTTAAAATGAATTATTTTAAATAATAACGACGAGAAATTTATTTTGAATAGAACTAGAAGTATATATTTATACAGATCGTCGTTAGAATATAAATATTTATTTTTAATTCTAAAAGGAATTGAAAATGGCGCGGTAGTTCGAAAATTCGATTTCAAACTTCAAATGAATATACAGGATTCAAAATAAACCGGATTTTAGCGAAACCAAAAATATTAGAATCTATTTGGGAATATCTTTCCAACGAATCCGAAAAATCAAAATTTCATAGCGGGAATAAAAAGTTATGTCCAATTGAAAATTCAGAACAGTCGCTATGGAATTCTGGCCCTTAAAAATGGAAATTTTGCAAACAACCTCTGTTTTCGAAGAAATCACTTTGGTTGGATCCGGGATGTCGAATTATTGCTAGGTTCCAAAATTCATAATTTTCTAAATCAATTTGTGAGCGTGGTGAAGTTAAACGTGTTTTGACAGTTTTAGTCAATTTCGATCGACCAGAAAATGGCCATTTTTCAAACAGTCTCAGAATTTGACGAAATTAGTTTTGTTAGGACCATATCGTCAATACGAAGTTAGAAAATATTTTTCGGGAATTTTTAGAGTCCGTATGTGGCCCCGGTAAATTGAAATGTGCGTTCAAAATCAATATATAGATTTATATTTTGATTTTGACGGAAACCTATCATAACAGCCGAATCGGGTTACGAAACATATCCCATTGTGTTCGGAATAGGGGTAATTAGCCATGGACGACAGACGGTGGGTCTCTTTTGGAGATCGAAATTTAAAGTTACTTTTTGGGATTTATAATAAATATAATTTTATAAATAACCCCCTCCCTCTACTTTATCTTCCCAATTCAGTTGTTAGAAATAAAAAAAAAGAGGGAATGACCCGTCGCTCCTCCGATTGTCAGCACCGCCCACCCTTGCGCCACCTCCGATCGTGCGCCACCTCCATAGGCTGCGCCACCCCCTCCCGTTCTCTCTCTCCTCCCTATTCCCTTTCAGTTCGAAAACCCTAGCCCTAACCACCTGTTTTCGCGCCACCCAACCCCTCTGAAGCCTGACGCTGACCCCCTGACCACCCACCGCCACCTCTCCGTGCCTCTGACCACCAGCGCAAGCCCCACCCCCTCTTCCTTCAGCCGATGCCTCCAAGAATCCCCCCCTCTTCATTTTAAAACCCCTTTCCTTCGCCGTGAACCACTCCTCGAGGCCACACCACTTGGCCGCCACCACCTCGCCTTGTCCGCACCGCCGGTGAGTTTTAATATGAGTTTTTATTTATTTAAAACATATTATAAAATCAGTTTTTATATATAGTGTAAATAAATGGTTGTGATTTTTATAAATGAAGAAAGATTTGATTTTTTTCCTAAGTACAAGATTTGATTTTTATCGGTAGAAAGATTGGATTTTTATCGGTAGAAGGATTGGATTTTTATCGGTATAAAGATTAAATTTTTTATCAATGAAAAGTATAGATTTTGATTTGAAGAAAATAAGATTTTAGCGAATAAAAATATGATTTGAATTTATAAAAATCTGATTTTTAATATGAAGTTAGATTGGTAAAAATATAATTTTTAGAAGAGTAAAGGTAAGTATGTTTTTCAAAATAGAAAAGGCAAGATTTTTATAAAGATAAAAATGAGAATTTTCATTTATTTGAAGTTATGAGTTATATGTTACGAAGTTAACATTATAAAAATATAACCTTTATATAAGAGGTAGCGTTGTTAAAAATATAATTTTAAACATATACCGCGTGAAACAGATCTCATTGGAGACACGATGAAGATTTCCTACATATGAAGAGTCGCGACGTTGGTTTAGCTCTTGGTGAGAACTCCTCACTTTTATTTTAGTTTCTAGTTGAAATATATACTAGGATGCAGACGGTGCTTAGCAGCACCTGACACCCGTCATCCACAGACCATGGATGACTTGTTTGTTTGATTTCTGTGTAGTGAAATTTGATAGTGTGATGTGGAATGAAATAAAATATATATTTATATGTTGAAGTAAAATAAATATTCATAAACAAATCGGACGATTCGTTTATGTACACACATTTGACTGATATTTATTGGGACGATAAATTTTACACATCGCCCAACTGCACAAATAAAAATCTGTGTTTGTTGATTTGAAACCCCACCCGGGTATTGGATTGATATTTGACGTACACTAATCCCGATTGTTTAGTTGTTTGTCAATCTTTGGGTTGACAGACTGTGTAAGCGTTAATTATTGATATTTAATGCTTATGCAGTTGTGTGGTGCACTCTGGATGATGGTTGATTATTTATCGTTTTTATTATATACATGTGTCGTATGGAATCCATATAATTAACATTATATGGTAATTGATTGAGCCTCATTCCAATTTGAAAAATAAAGACTATTATAAAATAAATATTCATGTGTTGAGTAAAATAAATATTCATGTGTTGAACAAAATAAATATTCATGTGTTGAATAAAATAAATATTCATGTGTTGAATAAAATTAATATTCATGTGTTGAATAAAATAAATAAATATTCATGTTTTGAATAGAAATAAATATTCATGTGTTGAATAAAATAAATATTCATGTGTTGAATAAAATAAATATTCATGTGTTGAATAAAAGTCGTGCTGATTAGATTGATGCCATTTTGATGTGAACGATATTTATATCGATTTTATTCATTTTTATAATGAATATAGAAAAGGAAGTGATTTCAAAATATAACGTTTTGAAAATATTATCATTTATATATCGATGATATGAAATATTCAATTTTGATTAGAAATTGAATAAGAAGTTGAAATCGTTTTGGAAACGAATTTAAAACGATTTATAAAATACGTTTTGAAAGGAAATCGACGAAATATATATAATATTATATATATATATATATATACATATAATGGCCTGAATAGAACGCGCCGTGCGGTGGCAGTTCGCGAATTTCGACCATTGACTTCGAATGGACGTTACGGGAGATCCGACCGTCGGATTCTCCTAAAACCAGAACCGTTGTGTTCGTATCGAAAAGTGTTTTCTAACGAATATTAGAGATTTGAAATCTAACGGTTGGATTTGGAATTATGTCCAAATCAAATTTGGAAAAGGTCGTTGTAAGTGCAGTTCGATGGCCGTTGATGGAAATCGACTGTACGGACCTTGATAAAATTATTAAAAATAGTAATAATTTATGTAAAATCATAAGAAATGATTTGTGAAGAATTGAGATGAAGAATTCCAAATTTGAAAAGATAAAAATAGATTTTTATCGAAATGAACTAGTTTTGAACTAGAATTATAATCCCATTTATATTTAAAATAAATAAAGTGGATTTGAAATGGTTTTGAAAGTAACCAGAATTTCCAATAATTGAATTGGAATGGATTTGAATCGAAATTGTCTTTGGAATATTTCGATGTTGGATTTCGTGAATATACAGATATTGTTATGAAAATTTGAAAGATATATTTATATCGTTATTTCCAATACGATATTTGTTGGTCGTAGAATCTGATATTGAATATAAGTCGATATATTTTCTATTCAGAGCCTGGTATTTAATATCAAATATGATTTGGTTTTGTCGTGGATGGTGTCTTCATTAACACTATACTTAGACCCAGTTGAGAAAAAGATTAAATCTTTTTATTTAGATTTAATGAAGTATACCAATTAAATGGTATTTAATTGGAATTGAATTTGAATTGATTTTTGGGTTTATCGTGAATGGTGTTTTAAATAACACTTGTTCTTTAACCCGATAATTAATAGAATGTGATTTTGGGTTTATCGTGAACCGTATTTTAAATGACATTGGTTCTTTAACCCAGTTAAAGACAGGATATGATTTCCCAAGTTAAATAATCGTTGATAGCGATTTTTGGGAAGATTAAAACCAAGTGGAGTTTTAATGAATCTTTAATTAGATTGAAATGATCGAGAATGGGGTATCACCGGTTTTTCTCCAGGAGATAGTTAAATCTTTAATTAGATTTGAACGTGAAATGGTAATTGAATTTACCGATAACACCGTGGTGTTAGATCTGAAGTATGACCAGTTTTACTTCATGGGATGAAAAGTTTGGGATTGGGAAATAAAATAAATGATTACTTCGGTGTGGTTCGTTAATCCTGACTAATTTGAATTGAGATTCAAAAGAAGATTAAAGAATAAATTTGAGGAATTTATCTTTGATAAAATTAATGGGAACCTTTCCCAAAGTAAAAGAATATTTGAATAAAAGAATATTCTGAAATGGAATGAGGCGTATGTTGTGTTTGTGTAACACTTGTTTATTATATACGCGAGTTATTCAGAAAGACCGGGTTTATCCCATTCTGAATAACTGATTCGACGATTTGTCGAGGATGAAGACGATGGTAGAAGACCGGAGGTCTTCACATCGTTTGGGTGATTGCTGATGATCTTGATTGGGTTATACACCCAAGAGGAGGGAATCAGTTGGTGATCGTCCAGATGTACTTGGAGATCGATGGATATGCGAGGTACAAGGTGCCTCGGGTTTCGTTCAGACCCAGAACGAACTTGTAAATGGACTGTGTGTCTGACATTGGATTTTATTCTGTGTGATTGATCTCTATTAAATATATATCTATTTGGTGGCGGAGAATTTATTCTCTTGCTTAACGCCCTTCTCTGAGACGTACGAGCTCAGGGGTTGTATATTGATGGATACCAACCGCATGGAGTGAATTGCCTGTGTGGCATGCCTAAGTGGCAAATGATCAAGGCTTCTGTTGAAAAGCAAAGTCTTGTGGTTGATGATCAAAGCACGGCCTGTGTGGCATAGCTTTGTGTAGCGTGGATTCGCGAGCCTCATACCTCGGTTGTGAACCAGAAACGGGAGAGGACCTCAGAGAGGACATGCGTTTCTTTCTAGCTAGGGTGGTGTCAGTGACCTACCAGCCCTGACTTTTATATTATTTTCACTTGCGTGGTTGTTGCTGTTGCGAGGCGCCTCGGATATATCGGTGACTATGTGGAGCCGATGGAGTCATAGGACTCATTTACGCCCCAAAGGGCGGGGAAACGCAGTGTTCAGGCATTTTAATCCACATCGATGGACCGGCCCTGTAACACCCCACTCCCGCTATGATCACTCACTAAGGGAATGCCATAGCATCGGTGGAGTATTTTAGTGAATATAGAACAGAAAAATTACAACAAGACAGATATAAATAGTACTTGAAATTTTAAAACATCATCTCATAACAGCGGAAGTAAAACATGTCTGGTTACATCATAAAACCACAATAAAGGTCAAGTACAATATCCATCAAAATAAAGAAGTACATAATCCCACTCTCATACAATAGCCAAACAAAAGAAAAGATAACTGGATAACTGGAGCTTTACATCTATCCAAGCTCCTAAAGACTGGAACAGCAATCCGATCAAGCTCCACTACTGCTAGGACCCACCGTAGGACCTGAGGGTTGGGAAAAAGATAAAAACAACAGGGTCAGACATAAGTCTGAGCGAGTCCTATAACTTTAACAATACAATCGTTAAAGTAACCAGAGAAGACATAAACTGATATACGGTAACATATAGGGATGAATGGCTACCCTAAGCAGTCAACTAAACGAAGATAAAGGATAAAGACGCATCTACCCTCCCTAAGGTAAATTACTAAACTGCACCACACCAGTCGTTCCTAACTTAAAGGTTGATCCCACCCAAGGACTTATAAAATTTACTAATTAGTACCTGCGTACCCCTAGGTGACCAAGTAGGCGCCACGGGGCCCTACAATCCACTAGGTGTACACACTACTTCCCATTCGATCGGCTCCCTAACGTAGATACCCGTGCTGGCCCCACCGTGGGATGTATCATTCCCCAATGTGGCAACCTGATGAAACTAAAGGTGCACGGCTTATATCTACTCGATGCAACAACGGCTTACCTACCAGCCCGGGCCCACTCACGCATATGAAGCCCGTTGGACTTGCGTTGCCACCGCTAACCCGTTTGCCTCTTACAGTCAAGCCCAGTATGCGTGTCCCGTCCTCGACATGGGTCGAGCCCACAAAGATACGTATGGGTTACTGGTTGAAATGGGCCTCCACAAGCTACCCACCTAAGCTTGTCCCTTTTTCTAGTATATCCCACTTAACCCTTTAATCATGTTTTAATTACATGTTCTATTTTGGTTAAGTATTCTAATCGTATTTTCTATTGCCACCCAAGGCAACCACTAGATTTTCTCATGCCACCCGAGGCACCCACTTAACCCCTCATGTCCCTCTACATGCTAATGTGGTTAAGTGTTTCTTAATTAATTAATTAAGAACGTAACCTTTGTAAAGACCTCTCACATTAGACTGTCTTTTATGACCGCTGGTTAAGCCGGTTGGGTCCGGGCAGCCTTATGTCATAACAGAGTCTAACCTCGTGTCTTTACATTAATTACGTATTTAGTTTGTGCCTAAGACCTCTCACATTGGGCTAACATTTGTAGCAACTGGTTAAGCCGGTTGGGTCCGGGCAGTTTTACGCTACAACTGAGTCCAACCTCGTGTCTTAGTCAATTAATTACACCTAATTAATCACCCTCATAATTTTATATTAATTATCCCTAATTAATCAAGTTTTCTTAACATGGGTAGACCTAACTTAATAGGTAAATTCCCATGGGGTAGACCTAACTCAATAGGTAAATTCCCAACACATAGTATGGGTACACCTAACCAAATAGGCAAATTCCCATACTATGTTTATTTATTTTGTGTTATGCATAATTATATTAATTTCACACAATCTTATTAACTTATGCATTTAATTACCCCATCGTTCCCACGTAATTTCGTTCATGATATAACACATATAAAAGGTGTCAACTTGCATATGAATGAACATGTTTCAAAGGTGCCATCTTGCATATTAACAAACACATAACTTGCATATGAACTTGCATAACATGTCACATAACTTGCATATAATATGTCACATAACTTACATATTCATTTTGCATAACAAACTTGCATATTAGCTTATAGACTTGCATAATGTGTCATCATGAACTTGCATATTAATAAACATGTAACTTGCATATTTACATACATGTAACTCGCATATTAACAAACATGTAACTTGCATATAAAGAAACATGTAACTTGCATATTTACATACATGTAACTTGCATATTAACAAACATGTAACTTGCATATTAACAAACATGTAACTTGCATATTTACATACATGTAACTTGCATATTAACAAACATGTAACTTGCATATTAACAAACATGTAACTTGCATATTAACAAACATGTAACTTGCATAGCATATTACCATGAACTTGCATAACATGCATATGATTACATAGCCCACAACTTGCATATTTAGCATCATGCAAACATAACATACATCATATTAAACTTGCATAAGCTTACATACTCAACATGCATAAACATAAGATTAATGCTAACATCATATCATATGATTCAAAGCTCATTAACCCACATACAAAACCATAAATCTCATCACATCTCATCTAATTAGTTTACCAAAAGATCATCAAAGTGATAGAAACTCACAACTAGCAACTTTGAACACCAAATGAAGAAGATTAAGATGCTAAGAAGGGATTAGAAGTTGATTAGAGAGTGATTAGTATGCAACCCTCTTCATAAAATTAGTGGAGGCCATGAGAGCTAGCATTTTGCCATAGTTTAGTCACTAGGTTTAATTATGAATGAATTAGGGTAGGTTAGGGTCTTATTTATAGATTAGGCAAGTGTTTTAGGCCATAGGATTAACCCTAGATTCAATCCAAGCCATCAAAGCATGTCTTGGGGAAGAAGTCAAGTGTAGGAACCATCTAGGGCCTTTAGATTAAAGATGGACCATGAGAACCATTCAAATGCAAAATCTGCACTTGAGCGAATCGGCCCACGGGTTGACAGCCAAACACCCTGGATTAACCCCTAGTCGACCCAGCGGGCTCGGGTCGACTTCAAAAATCGGCCGGTTCGGTTATTCCCCTCTCCCAATTCGCTGTTTTGAGCATTTTTGCATATTTATTTATTAAATTTTCAATTATATATATATATATCAATATATATATATATATATATATATATATCTACACAACCCATTTCACTTAATTAAGTATACTTTAATTTGGGAATTTTCGTGAAACTTCGCGAGGCCATATCTTGGTCATACGGACTCCGATTTTCGAAAACTCGGACTCTATTTCGCGTATTTTTCCGAGATGAACACAATGGCATAGCCCGTTTCCCTTGATTCCCATTTTAGAATTAAATTCTGCCTCGATTTATGTTATTACAGGTTATTGAAAATACGGGTTGTCACATTCTCCCCTCCTTAAAGGATTTCGTCCCCGAAATCTTCAAGTTAGGAAGAACGTATCCTACCATCCAATCATCCATCTACTCAAAGCATCATCCACGAGCAATCATTGTCCTTACAAGATTCTAAATGCTGGATGGATATATGCAAAAGTGTGTGTATATGTACTTACCTAATGCGAAAATCAGGCGGTTACTGATACAGTAAACCTCCTTAATGCAAACCATGATAGTGCCATGCATCCAATATGTATGCGAAACCCTATTGACACATACAAATTTCTACATGCGTGCACAACCATACACAAAAATGCATCATCCATATGATAACACAGCCATGATACATCCATCAATCTAACTACCACATCCATTTATGCAATATGCAACATGAAGTGACTGAGCCGATCTAGTGCCTAATGTGTGTGTATATGCATCCACGAGCAACCACTAGCAAACAATTGCATCCATATGCATCCATCAACCATAACATGTTTCAAACACATGTCTCAACCATAGGTTTTACCCTATCTAAAGGTCATAGGTATTAGCGAGAGGATATACTAAAGATAAGATAAGTACTAGACAAGCAATAAAGGAGAAGTTAAAAGACATACTCTCAAAAAGAAATGGATACAAAGAACGCATCTTTGCTTCCGTCTCCCAAGTAGCATTGCTTTCGTCATCTCCCCATTGCACTTTAACTAGCTGAACTTCTCTGTTCCTCAACTTCCTAGTTTCTGACCCAAGGATGCGAGTAGGAGCTCGTCGAATCGTCGCATCACGCTCTACCTCTACATCTCTAAGCAAGCTCGGCTCTACCACCTCCGCGGTCTCATGTAAGCACTTCCTCAAATGTGATACATGGAATACATCATGAACACCACTAAGTCTGTCGGGCAACTCCACCCTATATGCCATCCGTCCAATCCTTTCCTTAATAGGAAACGGCCCAACAAATCTCGGTGCTAACTTCCCTACGGACCCAAAGCGAACAACATTTCTCAATGGAGATACTTTGACAAAAACCATGTCCCCAACCTCAAACTCAAGATCCGTCCTTCTCCGATCCGCATAAGATTTCTGTCTATCTTGCGCTGCTTTCATCCTTTTTCGAATTAAATCAATCTTCTCTGAAGTCTCTCTAACCATATCCGGCCCAAGCAAGATCTTATCCGTAGATTCCCACCAACATGTAGGAGATCGACAAGGCCTTCCATAAAGAGCTTCGAAAGGAGCCATACCAATACTGGACTGAAAGCTGTTATTATATGCGAACTCCACCAAAGGAAGATGTTCTTCCCATGTACCTCCAAAATCCAAGATACAAAGCCTCAAAAGATCTTCTAAGATACGGTTCACCCTCTCGGTCTGACCGTCCGTCTGAGGATGATATGCGGTGCTCAAACACAACTGAGTCCCTACCGCCTCTTGCAAACTTCTCCAAAACTCACTAGTGAAAATAGGATCTCGATCACTCACAATGCTGGATGGTACGCCATGCAATCTAACAATCTCTCTAACATAGACTGAAGCAAGCCATGGAGCGGTCCTCTTACTCTTTACGGGTATAAAATGGGCACTCTTTGTAAGTCTGTCTACCACAACCCAAATTCCCGTATTGCCCTTCCTCGATCTCGGTAACCCGTCGATGAAATCCATCGAGACACTATCCCACTTCCACTGTGGAACTTCCAATGGGTGTAGCAACCCACCGGGTTTCCTTTGCTCCACTTTAACTTGTTGGCACACTAAGCATCTAGCCACATACTCGGCCACATCTTTCTTCATACCGGCCCAAAAGAAAACTCTCTTCATGTCTTGGTACATTTTGTCTCCACCGGGATGAATAGTCATTCTTGAACGATGTGCATCATCCAAAATAGCCTTCTTCAAACCCTCATCTTGCGGTACACAAAGTCTACCGTCTCTATGCAACCATCCCTTATCATCTATGGTGTATCTACCCAAATGGCTGGACGACTCCCCTCTTATAAGCTTCTCTACCAACACAACCAACTGTGGGTCGTCTCGCTGAGCCTCGTCAATCCGTCTCAAAAGAGTAGGTCTAACCTCCAAGGATGCCAACAAACCAGGTACAAAATCAACAGAAGGTCTGAAGTCAAACAAAGAAAGAAACTCCAAGCTTCGTCGTTCCACGAACAATGGACTCAAAGATAGCCTTTTTCTACTTAAGGCGTCTGCCACCACGTTACCCTTACCAGGGGTATACGCTATCTCGAAATCATAGGATGCTAAGAACTCCATCCACCTTTGTTGTCTTAAGTTTAAATCCTTCTGAGAGAATAAGTACTTCAATGATTTATGGTCGGTGAACAACTCGAATCTCTCACCAAGAAGATAATGGCGCCAAGACTTAAGTGCGAAAACAATCGCGGCCAACTCTAGATCATGGGTAGGGTAATTCTTCTCATGCACTCTCAATTGTCTCCCTCCATAGGCTATTACCCTTCCCTCCTGCATCAAGACTGCGCCTAATCCTGTTCCACAAGCATCGGTATAAACAACAAACGGCTTACTCCCATCCGGGAACACTAAAACTGGAGCGGTGGTCAAAGCTCTCTTTAACCGTCGGAAAGCATCATCACAATCTACATCCCACGAGAAAACCAGATTCTTTTTCGTCAAGCGGGTTAATGGGGCTGATATCTTCGCGAAGTCTTTGATGAACTTCCTATAATATCCTGCCAACCCCAAGAAACTTCTTACCTCGGTAGCATTTCTAGGAACTTTCCAATCCTGGATAGATACTATCTTTGCGGGATCCACAGCTATCCCTTCCTTAGAGACCACATGCCCTAAGAATCGCACTTCTCTTCTCCAAAAATGGCATTTAGAGAATTTAGCTTTAAGACTATGCGCTCGAAGAGTCTCCAACACTTCCTTGAGATGTAAGGCATGCTCTTCTTCATTCTTGGAGAAGACCAAGATGTCATCCACAAAAACTACTACAAACTTATTCAGATACTCTCTGAACACTCTACTCATGAGATCAACAAAGTATGCGGGGGCGTTTGTCAACCCAAATGGCATCACTAGCCACTCATAAAAACCATCCGGAGTCCGGAAAGCAGTCTTCTCTATACTGTCCTCCGCCACTCTTAACTGATGAAACCCTGTAGCTAAGTCCATCTGCGAAAATACTGACGCGCCAACCAACTGATCAAAGAGATCATCTATCCTCGGTAATGGGTGTCTATTCTTCTTCGTGAGCTTATTAAGTTCCCTATAATCCACACAAAGTCTGAGGGACCCATCCGCCTTCGTGGCAAACACTACTGGAGCTCCCCACTCCGATATACTTCGCCTTATGAACCCCTTCTCAAGCAACTCCCCTACTTGCTTATGAAGTTCTCTTCTCTCACGAGGAGCCATGTGGCGTACTGGCAAAGACACTGGTTTGGCATTATCCACCAAATAAATTCGGAAATCTATCTCCCGCTTCGGAGGCAAACCCTTTACTTCTTCAAACACATCCGGATATTCCCGGACTACTCTGACAGAACACAAACTTTCGACCGAAGCATCGAGCGATTCAAGATAACTTAGCAAAACAGATTCCATGGGATTGCAAGAGATCTCGAGAGTGTTACCCAAGCGGGTCATGAGCCTGACAACTCTCCTTTCGCAATCAAGAACGGCACCATTACTGGATAACCAGTCCATGCCCAAGATCAACCCATAGCCCGTGAAGCCCAATACAAAAGCATCACATCTAAACTCAACGCTAAGTATAGAAATCTTCAAACCCAAACATATCATAGACAGATATATGGAGCCCCCAATTGGGTTTGAGACAACCAAGGGATCATCAACTAGACTGGTGTCTAAGTGCAGTGACTCAACTAACGATGATGAGATAAAAGAATGCGATGCGCCAGAGTCAAACAAAGTACGAACTGGATGATCAAACAGAAAAACCAGACTTTCAACGGAAATAGTTCTACCTCTCTGCTGAATCGGTGGAACTGAGAGAACCTGAACTTGCCCCCCTGACTGAGGTGGTGCTATAAGAGCTTGCACCTGGCCTCCTGAGGTAGACCCCGTCTTCTGCCCCTTCTTTGGGCAGTTTTTCACAAGATGCCCTGCTTCACCACAATGAAAGCAACCGGTCTTCTTCTTTTTGCGACAATCCTTACTGAGGTGTCCTGGTGTTCCACAATTGAAGCACTTCTTCTTCGTCTTCTTTTTGTCACCATTGCCTTTTCCGCCCTTGCCTTGTTATTGCTGTTGCGGTTTCTTCTGATCCCCCTTTTTCTCTGGTGCCTTAGAATTCTTATCATCCTCATGCATAAGTGCCATGTAGACAAGCTTCTCAAAAGTGGCCCCCATAGGAATGTGAGTCATAGCTATTCCTTGCAATGGTTCGTTCAAGCCTCTAACGAACCTCAAAGCCTTCTTCTCCGGTGTATTCACCAACTCTATGCCAAACCTTGCTAATTGATTGAATTTGTTGACATATTCTTTCACCGTGAGATTCCCTTGCTTCAAATTCAAGAACTTCTCCATAAACAGATTCTCTTCCGCCCTTGAGAGAAACTTAGCCCCAAACCTTTGCTTAAAATCTGCCCAAGAGTCAACAGGGCGTTCTCCATTAGTGACCTCCCACCAGAATGAGGCCTCTCCCTTCATTAACCAAGCCGCCAACTTGACTTTCTTTCCCTCTTCCACTTCAAAGATATCTAGCAACTCTTCCACTTCCTTAAGCCAATCTCTAGCCTCTACGAAAGTCTCTGAACCAAGAAAAGGTTTTCCTCCTATAGCCTTGAACTCCTTGCAAACCTTAGCAAAATTATCCACTCTAGGCTGAGGAGGAGGAGCGGTTGTCTCTGGTGTAGTAGCATTGGCCGGACCCGCAGCCGCGGCCCTAGCCTCTTGCAATCTCCTATACCATAGTGGTATAACTAAACCCTCCGGGATGTTAAGATCTTCAGCCATGCTGAAACGAAAGAGGAAAGATTCAAAAAGGAGATTCCGAAAGATAAAGATATGGCTATTGGGGATTATGCTTTTCTTTTTCAAAAACTTTTTCTCTTAGAAGACATGCTTTTAAAAATACTTTCTTCGAAAATACTCTTAGAAAGTAGTTTTTTCTCAAAAATTTTATCTGTTCTGGTAACCTTAAGCTCTGATACCACGTGTAACACCCCACTCCCGCTATGATCACTCACTAAGGGAATGCCATAGCATCGGTGGAGTATTTTAGTGAATATAGAACAGAAAAATTACAACAAGACAGATATAAATAGTACTTGAAATTTTAAAACATCATCTCATAACAGCGGAAGTAAAACATGTCTGGTTACATCATAAAACCACAATAAAGGTCAAGTACAATATCCATCAAAATAAAGAAGTACATAATCCCACTCTCATACAATAGCCAAACAAAAGAAAAGATAACTGGATAACTGGAGCTTTACATCTATCCAAGCTCCTAAAGACTGGAACAGCAATCCGATCAAGCTCCACTACTGCTAGGACCCACCGTAGGACCTGAGGGTTGGGAAAAAGATAAAAACAACAGGGTCAGACATAAGTCTGAGCGAGTCCTATAACTTTAACAATACAATCGTTAAAGTAACCAGAGAAGACATAAACTGATATACGGTAACATATAGGGATGAATGGCTACCCTAAGCAGTCAACTAAACGAAGATAAAGGATAAAGACGCATCTACCCTCCCTAAGGTAAATTACTAAACTGCACCACACCAGTCGTTCCTAACTTAAAGGTTGATCCCACCCAAGGACTTATAAAATTTACTAATTAGTACCTGCGTACCCCTAGGTGACCAAGTAGGCGCCACGGGGCCCTACAATCCACTAGGTGTACACACTACTTCCCATTCGATCGGCTCCCTAACGTAGATACCCGTGCTGGCCCCACCGTGGGATGTATCATTCCCCAATGTGGCAACCTGATGAAACTAAAGGTGCACGGCTTATATCTACTCGATGCAACAACGGCTTACCTACCAGCCCGGGCCCACTCACGCATATGAAGCCCGTTGGACTTGCGTTGCCACCGCTAACCCGTTTGCCTCTTACAGTCAAGCCCAGTATGCGTGTCCCGTCCTCGACATGGGTCGAGCCCACAAAGATACGTATGGGTTACTGGTTGAAATGGGCCTCCACAAGCTACCCACCTAAGCTTGTCCCTTTTTCTAGTATATCCCACTTAACCCTTTAATCATGTTTTAAAATTTCAAGTACTATTTATATCTGTCTTGTTGTAATTTTTCTGTTCTATATTCACTAAAATACTCCACCGATGCTATGGCATTCCCTTAGTGAGTGATCATAGCGGGAGTGGGGTGTTACAGGCCCTGTCGCTCCAAGGGTCACTCGAGCTCTGATCCGGAGGCTCGGGCTAGAGAATCTCGAATTCGGTGCGGACTATCTTTTGCCTCGGTTCACAGATGGAAATCCAGCTTCCAATACGTGACTTTGCGGTTTTATTTGTAGAGCCTAGTATGGCGACATAGTGGTATGGGGCACTTATGCCGTCTATGATTGATACTTATGATTTGAAATTGTTTTGACACTATACACTTATAGTAGTAATAAAACATGAAATTTCACGTACCAAGCATTCTTGGCTATTATAAGGTAAAAACCCTATCCTCCGGCTTGCGTTGCATTGTGTGATGGGACCCGGGTCTTATAATAGCTTCATTTTTCTTTATTTAGCATTGTGCTGTTTGTTTTATGCACTGGTATTCTTGGGAGGAAACCCGTTCCGTGTTATACGCCGTGGTCCCTTGATTTACCTAACTTTAAAATAAAGATTAATAACTGTTTTAGTTCTCCACCAGTCACATGACTAACCTAGAGTTTATTGTTTTAACCTAAACTCTGGGTGCCCTTATTTTGACATGGGCAGCTAATAGTTTTGGTTTTGCAGATTTATATTCACAGGAACCTGGTTTGCAGCTGGAATGATATCCGGAAAACTTTGTATCCGTAAATCCCTTTCAGTTGTGTATTGTATTATTTTTCCGCTGTTATGTAATGTATTGTAATCTCTGATAATTTATGATGTGTAGTATTTATTCATACTCTGTATATTCTTGTATTCTGATGGAATTTTTGTAATAAACATGAAATGTTCTTCTATTTGCGTTCCAATTTGTCGTGTTCCCAAAACAATCAGGGGTTTCGAACGGTCTTGGTCGGTTTAGCGATCGATTCGGATCGAGCGAAATTCTCAATTGTTACATGTGGTATCAGAGCTTTGGTTTACAGAGCTCGAAGAACAAGACACGTTAGAACCAAACGAAAGAATTCATCCGAGATTGGATTAGTAATATCCAACGAGAATGACTCGTTAGAGATGGGATCAGTAGTATCCTAGAACGAGTGTGAAGAGTAGTGTTTTTGAAATAAAATTGAAAACAATTTTTGTTTTGAAAATTTGATTCAACGTATTTGAATATTTATTTGTATTGAATTTGGACATTCCAATATATAAAGATTTTGCATATACATCTGATCCATGGGTATTCGAAGTTTTAATATGCTGGATAGATATAGAATCACATTCTAGTCGCCCGGAGATGATTCTGATGATGCCGCGACGTCATCATCATTTATATTCGAGTGTCGAAAGTGGGATTTTTATATATTTCCAATTGACTGGTGTGAGAACCAAAATTAGATAGGGCATATTGTTGTGATTTGGCATCAAAAATCTGATTTTTGGACTATGTATCAAAGTTATGAATTTGAAAAGCTAATCAACTAATTGATTGATGGTTGTGTTGTTTGACTATTGGTTTGGTATTTTTAACCATTTAAGCCAAATTGAACCAAA
This sequence comes from Allium sativum, assembly GCA_030737875.1. Taxonomy (NCBI): domain Eukaryota; kingdom Viridiplantae; phylum Streptophyta; class Magnoliopsida; order Asparagales; family Amaryllidaceae; genus Allium; species Allium sativum. The sequence goes on from CM060912.1 coordinate 748,023,692, forward strand.
TAGTGAGTTGTATTGAAAATGATTACAATTGCATGCATATACATGTACTTACATTGAACAGGTCATAGCAAGGAGGCTAGAGAAGAGGAATAAAATTGTTTGCCCAACAAATAGGTACATGTTTATTATATTTCTTGGGTTTTTGATGATTTTATGAGCCGATTGGCTAGCCGCTTTGCTGTTTCTTTTTCTTTTTGGATTGGTGAGGGCCATGGGAGGCTATTTGAAATATCCCGAAGCTCCCAGTGCAGGGGAGGTTATGGAGAAATTTTTCGAAAATTTTGGGTGTTAGTCAAATTTTTGAAAAATTTGAAAAGTTCTTAGAAACTGAAAAGTTGAAGAACTTAATCCGTAATGAAAATGCTGGAAGTTGAGTTGATTTGTGAAACAACTTTCAGCATCGTTCCTGTTCGGGGACGAAAAGTTTTAAGTGGGGGAGATTGTAATAACCCGGAAATTTGAGCCAATTTAAAAAATTAATTTTGGCAATTTTGATGAATTTTGAATATTTAAAATGAATTATTTTAAATAATAACGACGAGAAATTTATTTTGAATAGAATTAGAAGTATATATTTATATAGATCGTCGTTAAAATATAAATATTTATTTTAAGTTATAAAAGGAATTGAAAATGGCGCGGTAGTTCGAAAATTCGATTTCAAAGTTCAAATGAATGTACAGGATTCAAAATAAACCGGATTTTAGCGAAACCAAAAATATTAGAATCTATTTGGGAATATCTTTCCAACGAATCCGAAAAATCAAAATTTCATAGCGGGAATAAAAAGTTATGTCCAATTGAAAATTCAGAATAGTCGCTATGGAATTCTGGCCCTTAAAAATGGAAATTTTGCGAACGACTTCTGTTTTCGACGAAACCACTTTGGTTGGATCCAGGATGTCTAATTATTTCTAAGTTCCGAAATTCATAATTTTCTGAATCAATTTGTGAGCGTGGTGAAGTTAAACGTGTTTTGACAGTTTCAGTCAATTTCGATCGACCAGAAAATGACCCTTTTTCAAAAGATCTCAGAATTTGACGAAATTAGTTTTGTTAGGACCGTATCGTCAATACGAAGTTAGAAAATATTTTTTGGGAATTTTTAGAGTCCGTATATGGCCCCGGTAAATTGAAATGTGCGTTCAAAATCAATATATAGATTTATATTTTAATTTTGACGGAAACCTATCGTAACAGCCGAATCGGGTTACGAAACATATCCCATTGTGTTCGGAATAGGGGTAATTAGCTATGGACGACAGGCGGTGGGTCTCGTTTGAAGATCGAAATTTAAAATTACTTTTTGGGATTTAGAATAAATATAATTTTATAAATAACCCCCTCCATCTACTTTATCTTCCCAGTTCAGTTGTTAGAAATAAAAAAAAGAGGGAAAAACCAGTTGCTCCTCCGATTGCCCGCACCGCCCACCCTCGCGCCACCTCCGATCGTGCGCCACCTCCCCAGGCTGTGCCACCCCCTCCCGTTCTCTCTCTCCTCCTTATTCCCTTTCAGTTCAAAAACCCTATCCCTAACCACCTGTTTTCGTGCCGCCCAACCCCTCTAAAGCCTGACGCCAACCCACTGACCACCCACCGCCACCTCTCCGCGCCTCTGACCACCTGCGCAAGTCCCACCCCCTCTTCCTTCAGCCGCTGCCCCCAAGAACCCCCCCCTCCCTCTTCGTTTTAAAACCCCTTTCCTTCGCCGTGAACCACTCCTCGAGGCCACCACCTCGCCTTGTCCGCACCGCCAGTGAGTTTTAATATGAGTTTTTATTTATTTAAAACATATTATAAAATCAGTTTTTATATATAGTGTAATTAAATGGTTGTGATTTTTATAAATGAAGAAAGATTTGATTTTTTTCCTAAGTAAAAAATTTAATTTTTATCGGTAGAAAGATTGGATTTTTATCGATAGAAGGATTGGATTTTTATCGGTATAAAGATTAAAAATTTTATCAATGAAAAGTATAGATTTTGATTTGAAGAAAATAAGATTTTAGAAAATAAAAATATGGCTTGAATTTATAAAAATCTTATTTTTAATATGAAGTTAGATTGGTAAAAATATAAATTTTAGAAGAGTAAAGGTAAGTTTTTTTTTTCAAAATAGAAAAGGCGAGATTTTTATTGTAACACCCCACGCCCGCTAAGGTCACTCACTAAGGGAATGCCTTAACTTCGGTGGAGTATTTTAAGTGAATATAGAACAGAAAAATCACAACAAGACAGATATAAATAATACTTGAAATCTAAAACATCATTTCATTGCAGCAGAAGATAAACATGTTTGGTTACATATCAAAACCAACTAAAACAAGAGTCAAGTACTAAATATCCATCCTGATAAAGTACATAATCCCACTACATAACTAATAGCCATAATAGAAAAGATAAGCTGGGCTTTACATCACGGTCCAAGCTCCAAAAGATAGATAAAGCAATCTGATCAAAGCCCACTAGTGCTAGGCCCACTCTGAGAACCTGAGGGTTGGGAAAAAGATAAAAACAACGGGGTCAGACATAAGTCTGAGTGAGCCATATAACTTTAACAATACAATCATTAAAGTAATTAGGGTATGATATAAACTTGGTACGGTGATGACTGGTGATAAATGACTACACTAAGCAGCCAACTAGACATAGGATGAACTAAGATAACGGTAAAGACGCATCTACCCACCCAAGGTTAATTACTACACTGCACCACACCAGTCATTCCTACTTAAAGGTTGATCCCACCCAAGGACTTAGAAATTTAACTAGTAGTTTCGTGTACCCCTAGCTGACTACATAGGTGCCGTCTGCCCCTATCTCCACTAGGTGTACCCACTACTCCCCAAGCGATCGGCTCCCTAACGTAGATACCCGTGCTGGCCCCACAGTGGGGTGTATCACTCCCCAAAGTGGCAACCCGATACAACTTAAGAGTGCACGGCTTATACCTACACGATGCAACAACGTCTTACCTACCAGCCCGGGTCCACACACGCATATGAAACCCGTTGGACTTGCGTTGCCACCGCTAACCCGTTTTTGGCCTCTTATAGTCAAGCCCAGTACGTGTGTCCCGTCCTCGACATGGGTCGAGCCCAATAAGATACATATGGGTTACTGGTTGAAATGGGCCCCCACAAGATACCCACCTAAGCTTGTCCCTTTTTCTAGTGCATCCCACTTAACCCTTTAATCATGTTTAATTACATGTTTCCACTTGGTTAAGTATTCTAATCGTATTTTCTATTGCCACCCAAGGCAACCCACTAGATTTCCACATGCCACCCAAGGCACTTGATTTCCACATGTCACCCAAGGCACCCACTTAACCCCTCATGCCCCACTACATGATTATATGGTTAAGTGTTTCTTAATTGATTAAGACCGTAACCTTTGCAAAGACCTCTCGCATTAGACTATCTTTTATGGCAGCTGGATTTGCCGGTCGGGTCCGGGCAGCCTTACGCCACAACCGAGTCTAACCTCGTTTCTTTACACTTGTCACGTATTTAGTTTATGCCTAAGACCTCTCACATTGGGCCAATCATTTGTAGCCGCTGGATTTGCCGGTCGGGTCCGGGCAGTCTTATGCTACAAAAGGGTCCAACCTCGTGTCTTAGTTGATTAATTACACCTAATTAATCACCCCCATAATTTGTATTAATTATCCCTAATTAATTACAAATTTAACGATGTACATAATTGACTCAATTATGTCCATCCACTTTATGGTATGCATAATCATACCAACTTCACACAACTTATGTGTTCATTCATTTTTAACCCATCGTCCCCACGTAAATACGTTAACATGACATACTTAAAAGGGAAGATTCATCATAAACACAATGGGTTCCACTAACATAACATTAGCATTATCATGGGTTTAAAAGGTGTCAACTTGCATATATGACCATAGTGTTAAACCCAACTTGCATAAATAACCAACCCAAACTTGCATGAATCACATATGTCATAAAGAGGGTAACTTGCATAAGTTACTTATGTCATACAAAGGGGTAATCTTGCATATGTATGTATGACATACAAAGGGGTTAACTAGCATATGTATGCATATCATACAAAGGTGTAAACTTGCACATGTTACTTGCATATAATCAAACACCAAACTTGCATAACATGTCATATATGAACTTGCATATAATCAAACACCAAACTTGCATAACATGGTGTCATAATGGATCAATGTTTATCATAGTGATTTGCATAACTAGCATCATGAACACATAGCATAAAACTTGCATAACTAGCATCATGAACATATAGCATATGACTTGCATAACTTGCATAACATCATGAACACATAGCATATGACTTGCATAACTTGCATAACATCGTGAACACATAGCATATGACTTGCATAACTTGCATAACATCATGAACACATAGCATATGACTTGCATAACTTGCATAACATCATGAACACATAGCATATGACTTGCATTGATCCACATACATAACCATAACCTCATTACATCCTATCACAATTAGTTTAGCAATAGCTTACTAAAGGCATAGAAACTCACAACTTGTTGATTAGCACTTCAATGAAGAAGATTAAGTTGCTAGAGTTGATTAGAAGTTGATTTGAGAAGCTATCTTCCTCTTTAATTTGTTGGTGGCTCCTTCTAGTTGCATTTTGACGGCATAACGACGTTGTCTCCAATTTTAGTATGAATTAGGGTAGTCTTAGGGTGTATTTATAGATTAGTTAAGTGTTTTAGGCCATTATATTAACCCTTAATCAGATTAGAGCTGTCAGATCTCGTCACAAGCCACCAAAACACAGCCCAAAGCTCAAATCAGTGCACCCAGGCCAAACTGACCGACAGGGGGGTCGACCCCTGGGTCGACACATGGGTCGACCCCTTGGGGGGGGTCGACACCCATGTCGACCCTAGTGTCGACACCCTCTGTCTGGCGGGAATTTTCCCGCCTCTTCTGAAATTTGAAATTTGAATATTTTAAATCTGTTTTGAATTTTCTGAAACTTCGGATGGCCATAACTTCTTCATACGAAGTCCAAATCACGCAAACTCGGACTCTATCTCAACCAGAATTCCGAGATGAACACAATGGCGCAACCCGTTTCCCTTAATTCTCACGTCTGAGATTAATTATTCTTTAATTACTAAACATTAATATTAAGTGAAATTCGGGGTGTTACATTCTCCCCTACTTAAAGGATTTCGTCCCCGAAATCTCCAAGTCAAGAAGAACGTATCCTACCAACCAAACAACCATCTACTCAAACCATCAAACACTGGCATCCATTGTCCTTAAAGTTTCTAATGCTGTATGAACATATGCAAAAAGTGTGTGTATATGTTCCCTGTCTAATGCAAAATCAGGCGGTCTACTGATTCAGTTGACCTCCTTTATGCAAACCATGATAGTGCCATGCATCCAATATGTATGTGAAAGAACCCTATCTACACATACTATTTCTACATGTGTGCACAACCATACACCAAAATGCATCATCCATATGATAACACAACCATTATACATCCATTAATATAGCTACCTACACACAATTATATGCAATATGCAATATGAAGTGACTGAGTCGATCTAGTGTCTAAAGTGTGTGTGTATGCATCCACGAGCAACCACTAGCAAACACTTGCATCCACACGCATCCATCAATCATAACATGTCTCAAACACATGTTTCAACCATAGGTTTACCCTATCTAAAGGTCAAAGGTACTAACGAGAGGACATACTAAAGATAAGATAAGTACTAGACAAACGATAAAGGAGAAGTTAAAAGACATACCCTCAAAAAGGAATGGGTACAATGAACGCATCTTCGCTTCTGTCTCCCAAGTAGCATTGCTCTCATCCTCTCCCCATTGCACTTTGACTAGTCGAACCTCTCTGTTTCTCAACTTCCTAATCTCTGACCCAAGGATGCGGGTAGGAGCTCGTCGAATAGTCGCATCACGCTCTACCTCCACTTCTCTAAGCAAGCTCGGCTCTACCACCTCTGCGGTCTCATGTAGGCACTTACTCAAATGTGACACATGGAATACGTCATGTACCCCACTAAGTCTCTCGGGTAAATCCACTCTATATGCCATCCGTCCAATCCTTTCCTTAATAGGAAACGGTCCTACAAACCTTGGTGCTAACTTCCCAACGGACCCAAAGCGAACAACATTCCGTAATGGAGATACTTTAACAAAGACCATGTCCCCAACATTAAACTCAAGATCCGTCCTCCTCTTATCCGCGTAAGATTTCTGTCTGTCCTGCACCGCTTTCATCCTTCTTCTAATCAAATCAATCTTTTCTGAAGTCTCTCTAACCATATCAGGCCCAAGTAAGATCTTATCCGTAGATTCCCACCAACATGTAGGTGATCGACAAGGCCTTCCATAAAGAGCTTCAAAAGGAGCCATACCAATACTGGACTGAAAGCTGTTATTATACGCGAACTCCACCAATGGAAGATGCTCTTCCCATGTACCTCCAAAATCTAAGATACATAGTCTCAAAAGGTCTTCTAAAACACAATTCACCCTCTCGGTCTGGCCGTCCGTCTGAGGATGATATGCGGTGCTCAAACACAACTGAGCCCCTACTGCCTCTTGCAAACTCTTCCAAAATTCGCTAGTGAAGATAGGATCTCGATCACTCACTATGCTAGAAGGTACCCCATGCAATCGAACTATTTCTCGAAGGTAAACTGAAGCTAGCCATGGAGCAGTCCTCTTGCTCTTCACGGGTATGAAATGGGCGCTCTTAGTAAGTCTGTCTACCACAACCCAAATTCCCGTATTACCCTTCCTCGATCTTGGTAACCCATCAATAAAATCCATCGAGACGCTATCCCACTTCCATTGCGGAACTTCCATTGGGTGAAGCAACCCACCAGGTTTCTTTTGCTCCGCTTTCACTTGTTGGCACACCAAGCATCTAGCGACATACTCGGCCACATCTTTCTTCATACCGGCCCAAAAGAAAACTGGCTTCATGTCTTGGTACATCTTGTCCCCACCGGGATGAATGGTCATCTTCGAACGATGCGCATCATCAAGTATAGCCTTCCTCAAACCCTCGTCTTACGGTACACAAAGTCTATCGTCTAGGCTGTACCTACTCAAATGGCTGGACGACTCCCCCCTTATGAGCTTCTCTACTAACTCAACCAACTGTGGGTCGTCCCGCTGTGCCTCACCAATCCGTCCAAAAAGAGTAGGTCTGACCTCTAAGGATGCTAGCAAACCGGGTACAAAGTCAACGGAGGGCCTGAAGTCAAACATCGAGATAAATTCCAAGCTTCGTCGTTCAACGAACAACGGACTCAAAGACAACCTTTTCTGCTTAAGGCGTCCGCCGCCACGTTACCCTTGCCAGGGGTATACGCTATCTCGAAATCATAGGATGCTAAAAACTCCATCCACCTTTGCTGTCTTAAGTTCAAATCCTTCTGAGAAAACAAGTACTTCAACGATTTGTGGTCAGTGAACAATTCGAACCTCTCGCCAAGAAGATAATGGCGCCAAGACTTAAGCGCAAAAACAATAGCGGCCAACTCTAGATCATGGGTAGGGTAATTTTTCTCATGCTTTCTCAACTGCCTTCCCCCATACGCTATTACCCTTCCCTCTTGCATTAAGACTGCGCCTAGTCCTGTCCCACAAGCATCGGTATAAGCAACAAATGGCCTACTCCCATCTGGCAACACTAAGACTGGAGCTGTGGTTAAAGCTCTCTTTAACCGTTGGAACGCATCATCACAATCTATGTCCCATGCGAAGACTAGATTCTTCTTCGTCAAGCGAGTTAATGGGGCTGATATCTTCGCGAAGTCCTTGATAAACTTCCTATAGTAGCCAGCCAACCCCAAGAAACTCCTCACCTCGGTAGCACTCTTCGGAACCTTCCAATCTTGGATGGATACTACCTTCGCGGGATCCACAGCTATCCCTTCTTTAGAGACCACGTGCCCTAAGAACCGCACTTCCTTCCTCCAAAAGTGACATTTAGAGAATTTAGCCTTAAGGCTATGCGCTCGAAGAGTCTCTAACACTTCCCTAAGATGTAGGGCATGCTCTTCTTTACTCTTAGAAAAGACTAAGATGTCATCCACAAAGACCACCACGAACTTATTAAGGTACTCCCTGAACACCCTACTCATCAAATCAACAAAGTATGCAGGGGCGTTCGTCAAACCAAATGGCATCACAAGCCACTCATAGAAACCATCTGGAGTCCTAAAGGCAGTCTTGTCTATGCTATCCTCAGCCACTCTCAACTGATGAAACCCCGTGGCCAAGTCCAAATGCGAAAACACTGAGGCGCCAACCAACTGATCAAAGAGATCATCAATCCTCGACAATGGGTGTCTATTCTTCTTTGTGAGCTTGTTGAGTTCTCTATAGTCTACACAAAGTCTGAGGGACCCATCCGCCTTCGTGGCAAAAACTACTGGAGCACCCCACTCCGATATACTTCGTCTTATGAACCCCTTCTCAAGCAACTCCCCTACTTGCTTATGGAGTTCCCTCCTCTCGCGAGGAGCCATGTGGCGCACTGGCAAAGATACTTGTTTAGCATTGTCCACTAGATATATTCGGATGTCTATCTCCCGCTTCGGAGGTAAGCCCTTCACCTCCTCAAACACATCCGAGTATTCCCGGACCACTCTAACAGATCGCAAACTCTCGACCGAAGGGTCAAGCGATTCAAGATAACTTAGCATAACAGAATCCATGGGATTACAAGAGATCTCGAGAGTGTTACCCAAGCGGGTCATGAGCCTAACAACTCTCCTTTCACAATCAAGAATGGCACCATTACTGGATAACCAGTCCATGCCCAAAATCAACCCATAGCCCGTGAAGCCCAAAACAAAAGCATCACATCTAAACTCAACGCTAAGTATAGAAATCCTCAAACCCAAACACATCGTGGACAAATAAGTGGAGCCCCCAATTGGGTTTGAAACAACCAAGGGATCTTCTACTAGACTGGTGTCTAAGTGCAGTGACTCAACTAATGATGATGAGATAAACGAATGCGATGCGCCAGAGTCGAATAAAGTACGGACAGGATGATCAAACAGAAAAACCAGACTTTCAACGGAAATAGTTCTACCTCTTTCCTGAATCGGTGGAACCGCGAGAGCCTGAACTTGCCCCCTTGCCTGACCTGGTGCCATAAGAGCTTGCACCTATCCCCCTGAGGTAGATCCCGTCCTCTGCCCCTTCTTAGGGCAGTCCTTCACTAGATGCCCTGCTTCGCCACAGTGGAAGCAGCCCGTCTTCTTCTTCTTCCGACAATCTTTGCTTAGGTGGCCTGGTGTCCCGCAATTGAAGCACTTCTTCTTTCCCTTGCCACCGTTGCCTTTCCCACCCTTGTTTTGCTGTTGCTGTTGAGGTCTCTTCTGATCTCCTTTCTTCTCGGGTGCCTTATTAGCATTGGGACCCTTCTCTTCCTCATGCATGAGTGCCATGTCTAATAGCTTCTCAAAGGTGGCCCCCATAGGGATGTGAGTCAAAGCCAATCCATGCATTGGTTCATTCAAACCTTTAACGAACCTCAAAGCCTTCTTCTCCGGTGTATTCACCATGTCTATGCCGAACCTTGCCAACTGATTAAACTTGTTGACATATTCCTTCACTGATAGGTTTCCTTGCTTTAGAGTCAAGAACCTTTCCATATACAGATTCTCTTCCGCCCTTGAGAGAAACTTTGCCACAAACCTTTGTCTGAAATCCGCCCAAGAGTCAACTAGGCGTTCTCTATTAGTGACCTCCCACCAGAACGAGGCCTCTCCCTTCATTAACCAAGCAGCTAACTTGACTTTCTTTCCGTCTTCCATCTCAAAGATATCTATCAACTCTTCCACCTCCTTAAGCCAATCTCTAGCTTCCACAAAAGTTTCTGATCCTTGAAAAGGTTTCCCTCCCATAGCCTTAAATTCCTTGCAAGTCTTAGCAAAAGTATCCGTGCGAGGAGGAGGAAGATCGGGTGCAACTGTTGGTGGAGGAACATTTGCTGGACCCGCAGCGGTGGCCCTAGCCTCCATCAATCTCCTATACCATACTGGTATCGTCACACCCTCCGGAAAGTTAAGATCCTCAGCCATGCTGAAACGAAAAAGGAAAGATTCAAAACGGAGAATTCGAAAGATAAAGATATGGCTATTGGGGATTATGCTTTTCTTTCAAAAACTTTTCTCTCAAAAGACATCTTTTTGAAAATACTTCTTCCAAAAATGTTTTTAGAAAAATAGTTTTCTAAAAAATTTATCTGTTCCAGTAACCATCAGCTCTGATACCACGTGTAACACCCCACACCAGCTAAGGTCACTCACTAAGGGAATGCCTTAACTTCGGTGGAGTATTTTAAGTGAATATAGAACAGAAAAATCACAACAAGACAGATATAAATAATACATGAAATCTAAAACATCATTTCATTGCAGCAGAAGATAAACATGTTTGGTTACATATCAAAACCAACTAAAACAAGAGCCAAGTACTAAATATCCATCCTAATAAAACATAAGTACATAATCCCACTACATAACTAATAGCCATAATAGAAAAGATAAGCTGGGCTTTACATCACGGTCCAAGCTCCAAAAGATAGATAAAGCAATCTGATCAAAGCCCACTAGTGCTAGGCCCACTCTGAGAACCTGAGGGTTGGGAAAAAATGTAACACCCAGCCTCCGCTAGGGTCACTCGCAAAGGAATGCACTAGCTTTAGAGGGGCATTATTGGTAAACATGCACAGAAATATCACAAGACAGAACATATATAAATAGCGGAAGTAAAATCAAACATTCATAACATGAATAAATAAGGTCTAAAGCCTTTTACATCAGAGTACATCAAAACCTGTCTTGCAATAGTAAAGAAGCATAAAGACTTTTTAATAAATTATTCCCCAAGTAAAAACAGTAAAGTAGCCATAGCCAAGAGAAGTCCAAGCCATCCATGATGACCTTCAAGCGGAAGAAGTCCGAACTAAACAACATTGTTTCCTCCCTGAAACCTGGGGGGGGGGAACGGAAGAAAAGAGGCGAAACAAAACGGGTCAGTCAAAAAGACTGAGTAAGTCCTATCTACTTCCAGTATAAAAACAGGTAAAGGTAACATGACATGCATAAACTGAAAGTAAACATAAGGATAACTACAAGACAGATAAACCAGGATAGCCGGTTGAACTACTGTGGCAAAGTAAACTAAGGTATCATGATATCTACGGTGTTATGATAAGTCAAGGTATCACATCGTCAGATTTCTATCGAGTACATTATCCCAAGGTATCTACCCCATCTAACATCCCATGGTATCTATTATGTATATTCTTCCTAGCTCTAACATGTATATTTGCTCTGCACCTCTCGTACTAGTATCCCTACCTGCGTCATGTGTTAACCATGAACGTCCCTTGCTCAAAGTCGTGTAATTGTCCATGTCAACCTAATATATCACATATATAGGTTACTCAAATCATATGTTTCTTTCCATGTATATAAGTTCAGTCCTTTGCCGTACCTCGTACGGGCTTCCTCATGTCGTATTATCCTTGAAGTCGTTTGGACTGTCACCCTTGTTCTAGCTAGGCTCTTCCATATGAATCATCGTTTGAACTACTAGGACTTACGCCACCTTGCACCCCTAGGGATTACGCTTACCTATTGCACGCTTTCGTATTTCGGTTTGGGTTAAACCACCTAGGCCACTAGGGATTACGCTAACCCTCAACCGCGCCCTTTTTCCCCCGCATTCATCGTGAATCGTTTTTCTATAACGGTATGCACATGTATCACATCGTGCCATCCGAGTCCTGTCACAGGGCAAAACATGAAATACAGGACTCGGTCGGGAGCTTTAGATTTATCTGCCGATGCAGATACTAAGGTCTGCTTTTCTACACGTGGCTATGGTCCCACGAGACCCCTCCCTCAACTAGTGAAAGGCAACACAAGAGAAAATCTTGCATGAGAACTACACTCCGGCCAGCCCACATCCTACGGCCTACCTCACCCATAATTAGATAGCAATTATGGTCTGTTGGGTGTTCCCTGCCTTTCCGTACGTACACGATTGACTCAAGATGGTAGATGATCGACGAACTTGCTATCTCGGGCACCTTATGTATTCGTCGACTCACTGCTATCCACCCCAGTCTTTAGGTCGCTCGCATAGCAACCAAGGCATATTCTTGGTTCTTCCGCAGACCTCTACCTCTCGTGATCCTAGTATAATGACCTGGCAGCTCACAGAGGGATCCCAAGAATATCCTCACGTTCATTGAAGCCGCTGCTTCATTACCCAGTTCGCTGGAGCCTTTATCTAAATCAGATAGCCCGCTCCTACACGTATACTTAAACGTTGACCTAACGTATCGGGTTACTAATCTATCTAAGAAATGGTCCAAATTTCCTTGACTAAGAATTATTACTTGGTTTCCCTTAACTAAGGTTTACCACTTAGCCTTATTTCCATAATCCTTGTTAACTATGGTTATTTACCTAATCCTCCGAATTAGGGTTTATCTAATGGGTTAAGTGTCACTTAGCCCGTCTACAAACCATGTCAAAATTGGCTAAGTATCCAAGTCCAAGACTTAACCCTACAAACCATGTGTCAAGTTCGCTAAGTATATTAAGCAATCCATAACTTAACCTCGTCTAATTATCATTTTAGATTGGTTAATTGTATAAATTAACTTGACCTTGTCAAATTACCGAGTCAAATCGGTCAAGCGTATTCAAGTGATTCGTGACTTAGCCTTATCATGTTTTCACGTTATATCGGTTAAGTATGGGTTAACTTAATCTCCATAAATTCACGAGTTAGATTGGCTAAGTATAGGTCACTTAACCACATCCAATTAACGAGTTAGATTGGTTAAGTTTAGGTCGCTTAACCACATCAAATTAACGAGTTAAATTGGTTAAGTTTAGGTCACTTAACCCCATCAAATCATCATGTATAATTGGTTAAGTATAAGTTGCTTAACCCCATTAAATTATCACATTTAGTTGGTTAAGTATTGGTTACTTAACCTTATTGAATTACCAAGTTTAAATTGGTTAAGTGTTTAACTTAACCCCATCGAATTACCGTGTTTAGATTAGTTAAGTGTGGATTACTTAACCCCATCTAATTATCGTGGTTAGGTTAGTTAAGTCTTAATTACTTAACCTCGTCTAATTACCCAGTCTGAATTGGTTAAGTGTCATTAAGGAAATCAAGCCCGGTCCCACTTAACCTACCCATTCGTGTCATATCGGTTAAGTGTCATTAATCAAATTTACTTAACCTTATCATGTGGCATTAATTTAATTAATGCACTCTTAACCTCTCACATTAGACCTTGTTGTGGTTACTAGTTAAGTCGGGCGGGTCCGGGTAGATTTACACCACAACCTAGTCTAACCTCGGGTCTTAAGCGCGACATGACCAACTTCTCACATTGGGTCCTATTGTTTGCAACTACTAGTTAGGCCGGTCGGTTCCGGGTAGTTTTACGTTGCAAACTCAACCCAACCTCGAGTTGGCCACACTTGTATTATCTAAGTTCATCATGTTTCCAAAACATGTTACAAGTTTTCAAGCATTTGGGTAGACCTAACTTAATAGGTAAATTCCCAAAGGGTAGACCTAACTTAATAGGTAAATTCCCAAGCTCATGTTTTTATGCATACTTACATGTCAACTACCATGTTATCTTTTAAGTCATATTTTCAAGTATAAACACATGTCATATTCAAGTTAAGATTCCGCGACATGTTCATGTTTATCTAACTACCCAAAATCGCGTTTTCCCAACGCAAGCAAAGCGAGTCAACATAGTAGGTATACTATGGCTACATGTAGACCCCAAAACATACATGATGCCACAAAAGGGATTGGCTCCAAACATGCATGGCGTCATAAGGGGGTTTGGCCTTAAAACATGCATGATAGAGTCATATAGGGATTGACCATAAGCATGCATACTATCATATAGGATTTGGCCACAAACTTGCATATTATCATAAGGAGGTTTTTGCCACAAACATGCATGAATCATAAGGGGTTTGTGTTCATATGCATGCATAAGCCCCAAAATCTTGTCTTAGCCAATGTTTCACACATAAAGTGGTTCCTAAAGGTTCATGCTAGCATTTCATGCATAAAGATCCTAACTTGCAAGTTAAACTAGGTTATGCATAGCATGAGAGGCATGATTAAGTCACTCACATGGCCTAAAATCATAAATATGAACACAAGAGGCAAGGGAAGGTTCATATAGGTTCGCATAATCATGTTTAGCCTCATTTTATCCCATGTCAACATTAAAAATACCGTTTTGATCCAAAAGTAGCTAGAACTTACATAGGCAAGGCTTAGGAAAGGGATCATGCATCATCTTGACGAAGAAAGGTGGCTCCTTTGAAGAAGAACCATCATGAAACTCGCATAACAATGTTGATTTGGCCTCTATTTGGTGTAGCAAGCTTGCACCTTTTGATTTGAATCCGATTTGAATGCATAGGCTCTAGGGATTGGAGATGGAGGCCATGATCAAGATTGATTTTGGCAGCACTTAGTTGCTAGGTTTGATTTTTAGGGATTTAGGTTAGGTTTAGGGTCTTTTTATAGAGATTAGGATAGTTTTAGGCCCTAGGATTAGATCTAGGATTAATCTAGGCCACAGAAATCGTCACAGGCCCATCAGACCAGACTAAGACTGCATCCAGGTGCACCAGGCCACAAAACACGGAGTTGTGTTTTTGGACCCAGTCGACACCCAAGTCGACAGCCCTGTCGACTTGGGGTCCAGGGGTGTCGACAGCCCTGTCGACATGGGCTTTGGCGGGAAAATTCCCGCCTACCCCAAAACTTGAACTTCCTAGGTGATTTTCAAACTTGAAAACCCTGAAAACTTTGACGGATCATAACTTGGTCATACGGACTCATATTCTCGAAAACTCGGACTCTATTTCGCGTATTTTTCCGAGACGAACGCAATGGCATAGCCTGTTTCACTTGATTCAGAATTTAAAATTAAATTCTGCCTTGATTCTCGTTTTAACATGTTATCGAAAAATACGGGTTGTTACATTCTCCCCACCTTTTAGGATTTCGTCCCCGAAATCTCCAAGTTAGGAAGAACATATCCTACCATCCATCATCCATCTACTCAAAACATCATCCACAAGCAACCATTGTCCTTAGATGATTTCTAATGCTGTATGAATATATGCAAAACGTGTGTGTACATGTTCCTTAGCTAATGCTAATGATCAGGCCTGGAAAAAAACTTTCTAATGCAAAGTATGTTTAGTGCCATGAATCCAACATGTATGCAAATAGCCCTAGTCATGTAAATACTATATGCGTGCACAATCATTCATTCATATGCAACATCCGCATGATAACACATTCAATTTCATCCATAAGCAAGTATAAATACTCATGCATATACAATATGAAATGTAACCGAGTTGAGCTAGTATCTAATGTGTATTCGCGCATCCACGAGCAACCACTTGCAACCATTTGCAACCATATCAACCATAACATGTTTCAAATACATGTTTACATCCATAGGGTTCTACCTAAGATTCCCTTAAACAGGGTCGAGAAGGTAAACAAAACAAACTCCTTACGGGATTTGTAACAGAGACAGGACCGAGAGGATATCCATAAAAGATAGCCTACAAGCAAGCTCAACAGAAAAACAGGGATCGAGGATATATTCGCAAAAGGGATATCATGCATGTCTTTAGTCTTCAGTCTCCTGAGTCGCATTACCTCGATCTTAGTTCCATCGTGCCTTGACCGCCCCTTTTACTTCACGATTTCGCAGCTTCTCATTTCCTGTTTCCATAACATGAGTTGGAACTCATTTCCTCGTTGCCTCTCGTTCCACCTGCACTTATTCTCCTTCTAGAATACTTGGCGCAAACCGGACTGCGTATTCATTATTCCATGCGAGCCCTCAAAATTTACTAGTGAATCCTGGACCTTGTACCATAAGGTATTCCACGTAGAAAAACTTTCCCTTGCAAGTAAACAGGTTACCATGCGCACTTACTAGGGTAATTCCCATAACCCATACATAAGCGAAGTAAGCCATCCATTTTATTAGCGAACACCACTCGATCGGGTTTCTAATTTCCAACAAAGGCATCTAGGGATTTTAAGTAACTAATCATGACAGAACCCAAAAGGTTACGCGATACTTCAAGGGTATTACCAAAGCAAGCCAAGAGTCTAACTACCCTCCTTCTAAAACCGAGAGTGGCACCCCTTACTGGATAACCACTTCATCCCTAGAATCCATCCACAACTTATAAACATAAGCATTATTTCCAAACTCAACACTTGGCATAGACATTCTCAAATCCAAACAAGCCAGGAGTAAATGGACCGATCTTCCAATAGGACTTGAGACAAAAACGGGATCCTCTACTATGCTAGTACTAAGGTGCAGAGACTCAACTATCGAAGCGGACTTAACAGATGCGGTGATCAAAACAAAGTCCCGACAGGATGATAGAGAAGAAAAGCGAAACCTTTGACAAGATCGTTACCCTCCTTCCGAGGTACTCTAGAAATGAGAGCATACTACTGCCCTCCCGATGATCTTGTCCTTGTCCCATAATACTTAACTATCCGCCTCGTTATGCCAAAGGTACTCTCTCGTCATGGGTTTCATTGTTCATCTTTCTCCCTCCTTTGAGGACTAAGCCATACCAACAAGTTGCTCATCCTTAAGCTCGTATCCTTTATCCTTCTTTCTCACGATCCTTTCTTATAACGCGGTCACTGGTCTCTCGAGAACCACCTCCATCGTATGGAAAGCACTTTCGTAGGTAGAAAAGACTAGTCGCAGTTAAAACTACTGTGACTACAGATGGAGGAAAGAGAGGAAAAGAGACTCAATTAAGGAAACAAGGATAGTGCTAATGGCCTTTGGGGAATAGCCTTTTTCTTTTTAAAAGAAAATTTTCTTGAAAAATGCTACTTTGTAAACGGTTTTTCAAATAATTTTCAGAAGGTTTTTAAAAACTTTTGCCCAGCCTGGTAACCTTCTGCTCTAATACCAAATGTAACACCCAGCCTCCGCTAGGGTCACTCGCAAAGGAATGCACTAGCTTTAGAGGGGCATTATTGGTAAACATGCACAGAAATATCACAAGACAGAACATATATAAATAGCGGAAGTAAAATCAAACATTCATAACATGAATAAATAAGGTCTAAAGCCTTTTACATCAGAGTACATCAAAACCTGTCTTGCAATAGTAAAGAAGCATAAAGACTTTTTAATAAATTATTCCCCAAGTAAAAACAGTAAAGTAGCCATAGCCAAGAGAAGTCCAAGCCATCCATGATGACCTTCAAGCGGAAGAAGTCCGAACTAAACAGCATTGTTTCCTCCCTGAAACCTGGGGGGGGGGGAACGGAAGAAAAGAGGCGAAACAAAACGGGTCAGTCAAAAAGACTGAGTAAGTCCTATCTACTTCCAGTATAAAAACAGGTAGGGGTAACATGACATGCATAAACTGAAAGTAAACATAAGGATAACTACAAGATAGATAAACCAGGATAGCCAGTTGAACTACTGTGGCAAAGTAAACTAAGGTATCATGATAACTACGGTGTTATGATAAGTCAAGGTATCACATCGTCAGATTTCTATCGAGTACATTATCCCAAGGTATCTACCCCGTCTAACATCCCATGGTATCTATTATGTATATTCTTCCTAGCTCTAACATGTATATTTGCTCTGCACCTCTCGTACTAGTATCCCTACCCGCGTCATGTGTTAACCATGAACGTCCCTTGCTCAAAGTCGTGTAATGGTCCATGTCAACCTAATATATCACATATATAGGTTACTCAAATCATATGTTTCTTTCCATGTATATAAGTTCAGTCCTTTGCCGTACCTCGTACGGGCTTCCTCATGTCGTATTATCCTTGAAGTCGTTTGGACTGTCACCCTTGTTCTAGCTAGGCTCTTCCATATGAATCATCGTTTGAACTACTAGGACTTACGCCACCTAGCACCCCTAGGGATTACGCTTACCTATTGCACGCTTTCGTATTTCGGTTTGGGTTAAACCACCTAGGCCACTAGGGATTACGCTAACCCTCAACCGCGCCCTTTTTCCCCCGCATTCATCGTGAATCGTTTTTCTATAACTGTATGCACATGTATCACATCGTGCCATCCGAGTCCTGTCACAGGGCAAAACAAGAAATACAGGACTCGGTCGGGAGCTTTAGATTTATCTTCCGATGCAGATACTAAGGTCTGCTTTTCTACACGTGGCTATGGTCCCACGAGACCCCTCCCTCAACTAGTGAAAGGCAACACAAGAGAAAATCTTGCATGAGAACTACACTCCGGCCAGCCCACATCCTACGGCCTACCTCACCCATAATTAGATAGCAATTATGGTCTGTTGGGTGTTCCCTGCCTTTCCATACGTACACGCTTGACTCAAGATGGTAGATGATTGACGAACTTGCTATCTCGGGCACCTTATGTATTCGTCGACTCACTGCTATCCACCCCAGTCTTTAGGTCGCTCGCATAGCAACCAAGGCATATTCTTTGTTCTTCTACCGCAGACCTCTACCTCTCGTGAGCCTAGTATAATGACCTGGCAGCTCACAGAGGGATCCCAAGAATATCCTCACGTTCCTCGAAGCCGCTGCTTCGTTACCCAGTTCGCTGGAGCCTTTATCTAAATCAGATAGCCCGCTCCTACACGTATACTTAAACGTTGACCTAACGTATCGGGTTACTAATCTATCTAAGAAATGGTCCAAATTTCCTTGACTAAGAATTAATACTTGGTTTCCCTTAACTAAGGTTTACCACTTAGCCTTATTTCCATAATCCTTGTTAACTATGGTTATTTACCTAATCCTCCGAATTAGGGTTTATCTAATGGGTTAAGTGTCACTTAGCCCGTCTACAAACCATGTCAAAATTGGCTAAGTATCCAAGTCCAAGACTTAACCCTACAAACCATGTGCCAAGTTGGCTAAGTATATTAAGCAATCCATAACTTAACCTCGTCTAATTATCATTTTAGATTGGTTAATTGTATAAATTAACTTGACCTTGTCAAATTACCGAGTCAAATCGGTCAAGCGTATTCAAGTGATTCGTGACTTAGCCTTATCATGCTTTCACGTTATATCGGTTAAGTATGGGTTAACTTAACCTCCATAAATTCACGAGTTAGATTGGCTAAGTATAGGTCACTTAACCACATCCAATTAACGAGTTAGATTGGTTAAGTTTAGGTCGCTTAACCACATCAAATTAACGAGTTAGATTGGTTAAGTTTAGGTCACTTAACCCCATCAAATCATCATGTATAATTGGTTAAGTATAAGTTGCTTAACCCCATTAAATTATCACATTTAGTTGGTTAAGTATTGGTTACTTAACCTTATTGAATTACCAAGTTTAAATTGGTTAAGTGTTTAACTTAACCCCATCGAATTACCGTGTTTAGATTAGTTAAGTGTGGATTACTTAACCCCATCTAATTATCGTGGTTAGGTTAGTTAAGTCTTAATTACTTAACCTCATCTAATTACCCAGTCTGAATTGGTTAAGTGTCATTAAGGAAATCAAGCCCGGTCCCACTTAACCTACCCATTCGTGTCATATCGGTTAAGTGTCATTAATCAAATTTACTTAACCTTATAATGTGGCATTAATTTAATTAATGCACTCTTAACCTCTCACATTAGACCTTGTTGTGGTTACTAGTTAAGCCGGGCGGGTCCGGGTAGATTTACACCACAACCTAGTCTAACCTCGGGTCTTAAGCGCGACATGACCAACTTCTCACATTGGGTCCTATTGTTTGCAACTACTAGTTAGGCCGGTCGGTTCCGGGTAGTTTTACGTTGCAAACTCAACCCAACCTCGAGTTGGCCACACTTGTATTATCTAAGTTCATCATGTTTCCAAAACATGTTACAAGTTTTCAAGCATTTGGGTAGACCTAACTTAATAGGTAAATTCCTAAAGGGTAGACCTAACTTAATATGTAAATTCCCAAGCTCATGTTTTTATGCATACTTACATGTCAACTTCCATGTTATCTTTTAAGTCATATTTTCAAGTATAAACACATGTCATATTCAAGTTAAGATTCCGCGACATGTTCATGTTTATCTAACTACCCAAAATCGTGTTTTCCCAACGCAAGCAAAGCGAGTCAACATAGTAGGTATACTATGGCTACATGTAGACCCCAAAACATACATGATGCGACAAAAGGGATTGGCTCCAAGCATGCATGGCGTCATAAGGGGGTTTGGCCTTAAAACATGCATGATAAAGTCATATAGGGATTGACCATAAGCATGCATACTATCATATAGGATTTGGCCACAAACTTGCATATTATCATAAGGAGGTTTTTGCCACAAACATGCATGAATCATAAGGGGTTTGTGTTCATATGCATGCATAAGCCCCAAAATCTTGTCTTAGCCAATGTTTCACACATAAAGTGGTTCCTAAAGGTTCATGCTAGCATTTCATGCATAAAGATCCAAACTTGCAAGTTAAACTAGGTTATGCATAGCATGAGAGGCATGATTAAGTCACTCACATGGCCTAAAATCATAAATATGAACACAAGAGGCAAGGTAAGGTTCATATAGGTTCGCATAATCATGTTTAGCCTCATTTTATCCCATGTCAACATTAAAAATACCGTTTTGATCCAAAAGTAGCTAGAACTTACATAGGCAAGGCTTAGGAAAGGGATCATGCATCATCTTGACGAAGAAAGGTGGCTCCTTTGAAGAAGAACCATCATGAAACTCGCATAACAATGTTGATTTGGCCTCTATTTGGTGTAGCAAGCTTGCACCTTTTGATTTGAACCCGATTTGAATGCATAGGCTCTAGGGATTGGAGATGGAGGCCATGATCAAGATTGATTTTGGCAGCACTTAGTTGCTAGGTTTGATTTTTAGGGATTTAGGTTAGGTTTAGGGTCTTTTTATAGAGATTAGGATAGTTTTAGGCCCTAGGATTAGATCTAGGATTAATCTAGGCCACAGAAATCGTCACAGGCCCATCAGACCAGACCAAGACTGCATCCAGGTGCACCAGGCCACAAAACACGGAGTTGTGTTTTTGGACCCAGTCGACAGCCCTGTCGACTTGGGGTCCAGGGGTGTCGACAGCCCTGTCGACTCCCCTGTCGACATGGGCTTTGGCGGGAAAATTCCCGCCTACCCCAAAACTTGAACTTCCTAGGTGATTTTCAAACTTGAAAACCCTGAAAACTTTGACGGATCATAACTTGGTCATACGGACTCCGATTCTCGAAAACTCGGACTCTATTTCGCGTATTTTTCCGAGACGAACGCAATGGCATAGCCTGTTTCACTTAATTCAGAATTTAAAATTAAATTCTGCCTTGATTCTCGTTTTAACATGTTATCGAAAAATACGGGTTGTAACAAAAAGATAAAAACAACGGGGTCAGACATAAGTCTGAGTGAGCCCTATAACTTTAACAATACAATCATTAAATTAATTAGGGTATGATATAAACTTGGTACGGTGATGACTGGGGATAAATGACTACACTAAGCAGCCAACTAGACATAGGATGAACTAAGATAAAGGCAAAGACGCATCTACCCACCCAAGGGTAATTACTACACTGCACCACACCAGTCATTCCTACTTAAAGGTTGATCCCACCCAAGGACTTAGAAATTTAACTAGTAGTTTCGTGTACCCCTAGCTGACCACATAGGTGCCGTCTGCCCCTATCTCCACTAGGTGTACCCACTACTCCCCAAGCGATCGGCTCCCTAACGTAGATACCCGTGCTGGCCCCACAGTGGGGTGTATCACTCCCCAAAGTGGCAACCCGATACAACTTAAGAGTGCACGGCTTATACCTACACGATGCAACAACGTCTTACCTACCAGCCCGGGTCCACACACGCATATGAAACCCGTTGGACTTGCGTTGCCACCGCTAACCCGTTTTTGGCCTCTTATAGTCAAGCCCAGTACGCGTGTCCCGTCCTCGACATGGGTCGAGCCCAATAAGATACATATGGGTTACTGGTTGAAATGGGCCCCCACAAGCTACCCACCTAAGCTTGTCCCTTTTTCTAGTGCATCCCACTTAACCCTTTAATCATGTTTAATTACATGTTTCCACTTGGTTAAGTTTTCTAATCGTATTTTCTATTGCGACCCAAGGCAACCCACTAGATTTCCACATGCCACCTAAGGCACTTGATTTCCACATGCCACCCAAGGCACCCACTTAACCCCTCATGCCCCACTACATGCTTATATGGTTAAGTGTTTCTTAATTGATTAAGACCGTAACCTTTGCAAAGACCTCTCACATTAGACTATCTTTTATGGCAGCTGGATTTTCCGGTCGGGTCCAGGCAGCCTTACGCCATAACCGAGTCTAACCTCGTGTCTTTACACTTGTCACGTATTTAGTTTATGCCTAAGACCTCTCACATTGGGCCAATCATTTGTAGTCGCTGGATTTGCCGGTCGGGTCCGGGCAGTCTTATGCTACAAAAGGATCCAACCTCGTGTCTTAGTCGACTAATTACACCTAATTAATCACCCCCATAATTTGTATTAATTATCCCTAATTAATTACAAATTTAACGATGTACATAATTGACTCAATTATGTCCATCCACTTTATGGTATGCATAATCATACCAACTTCACACAACTTATGTGTTCATTCATTTTTACCCCATCGTCCCCACGTAAATACGTTAACATGACATACTTAAAAGGGAAGGTTCATCATAAACACAATGGGTTCCACTAACATAACATTAGCATTATCATGGATTTAAAAAGTGTCAACTTGCATATATGACCATAGTGTTAAACCCAACTTGCATAAATAACCAACCCAAACTTGCATGAATCACATATGTCATAAAGAGGGTAACTTGCATAAGTTACTTATGTCATACAAAGGGGTAAACTTGCATATGTATGTATGACATACAAAGGGGTTAACTTGCATATGTATGCATATCATACAAAGGTGTAAACTTGCACATGTTACTTGCATATAATCAAACACCAAACTTGCATAACATGTCATATATGAACTTGCATATAATCAAACACCAAACATGCATAACATGGTGTCATAATGGATCAATGTTTATCATAGTGATTTGCGTAACTAGCATCATGAACACATAGCATAAAACTTGCATAACTAGCATCATGAACATATAGCATATGACTTGCATAACTTGCATAACATCATGAACACATAGCATATGACTTGCATAACTTGCATAACATCATGAACACATAGCATATGACTTGCATAACTTGCATAACATCATGAACAGATAGCATATGACTTGCATAACTTGCATAACATCATGAACACATAGCATATGACTTGCATTGATCCACATACGTAACCATAACCTCATTATATCCTATTATAATTAGTTTAGCAATTTCTTGCTAAAGGCATAGAAACTCACAATTTGTTGATTAGCACTTCAATGAAGAAGATTAAGTTGCTAGAGTTGATTAGAAGTTGATTTGAGAAGCTATCTTCCTCTTTATTTTGTTGGTGGCTCCTTCTAGTTGCATTTTGACAGCATAACGACGTTGTCTCCAATTTTAGTATGAATTAGGGTAGTCTTAGGGTGTATTTATAGATTAGTTAAGTGTTTTAGGCCATTAGATTAACCCTAAATCAGATTAGAGCCGTCAGATCTCGTCACAAGCCACCAAAACACAGCCCAAAGCTCAAATCAGTGCACCCAGGCCAAACTGACCGACAGGGGGGGTCGACCCCTGGGTCGACACATGGGTCGACCCCTTGGGGGGGGTCGACACCCATGTCGACCCTAGTGTCGACACCCTCTGTCTGGCGGGAATTTTCCCGCCTCTTCTGAAATTTGAATATTTTAAATCTGTTTTGAATTTTCTGAAACTTCGGATGGCCATAACTTCTTCATACGAAGTCCAAATCACGCAAACTCGGACTCTATCTCAACCAGAATTTCGAGACGAACATAATGGCGCAACCCGTTTCCCTTAATTCTCACGTCTGAGATTAATTATTCTTTAATTACTAAACATTAATATTAAGTGAAATTCGCGGTGTTACATTTATAAAGATAAAAATGTGAATTTTCATTTATTTGAAGTTATGAGTCATATGTTACGAAGTTAGCGTTATAAAAATATAATCTTTATATAGGAAGTAGCGTTGTTAAAAATATAATTTTTAACATATACCTCGTGAAACAGATCTCGTTGGAGACACGATGAAGATTTTCTACATATGAAGAGTCGCGACGTTTGGTTTATCTCTTGGTGAGAACTCCTCACTTTTATTTTAGTTTCTAGTTGAAATATATACTAGGATGCAGACGGTTCTTAGCAGCACCTGACACCCGTCGTCCACAGACCATGGATGACTTGTTTGTTTGATTTCTGTATAGTGAAATTTGATAGTGTGATGTGGAAGGAAATAAAATATATATTCATGTATTGAAGTAAAATAAATATTCATAAACAAATCAGACTATTCGTTTATGTACACACATTTGACTGATATTGATTGCGATGATAAATTTTACACATCGCCCAACTACACAAATAAAAATCTGTGTTTTTTGATTTGAAACCCCACCCGGGTATTGGGATGATATTTGACGTACACTAATCCCGATTGTTTAGTTGTATGTCAATCGATGGGTTGACAGACTGTGTAAGCGTTAATTATTGATATTTAATGCTTATGCAGTTGTGTGGTGCACTTTGGATGATGGTTGATTATTTATCGTTGCTATTATATACATATGTCGTATGGAATCCATATAATTAACATTATATGGTAATTGATTGGGCCTCATTCCAATTTGGAAAATAAAGAATATTATAAAATAAATATTCGTGTGTTGAATAAAATAAATATTCATGTGTTGAAAAAAATAAATATTCATGTGTTGAATAAAATAAATATTCATGTGTTGAATAAAATAAATATTCATGTGTTGAATAGAAATAAATATTCATGTGCGGAATAAAATAAATATTCATGTGTTGAATAAAATAAATATTCATGTGTTGAATAGAAGAAAACATTCATGTGTTGAATAAAAGCCGTGTTGATTGGATTGACGCCATTTTGACGTGAACGATATTTATATCGATTTTATTCATTTTTATAATGAATATAGAAAAGGAAGTGATTTCAAAATATAACGTTTTGAAAATATTATCATTTATATATCGATGATATGAAATATTCAATTTTGATTAGAAATTGAATAAGAAGTTGAAATCGTTTTGGAAACGAATTTAAAACGATTTATAAAATACGTTTTGAAAGGAAATCGACGAAATATATATAATATATTATATATATAATGGCCTGAATAGAACGCGCCGTGCGGTGGCAGTTCGCGAATTTCGACCATTGACTTCGAATGGACTTTACGGGAGATCCGACCGTCGGATTCTCCTAAAACCAGAACCGTTGGGTTCGTATCGAAAAGTGTTTTCTAACGAATATTAGAGATTTGAAATCTAACGGTTGGATTTGGAATTATGTCCAAATCAAATTTGGAAAAGGTCGTTGTAAGTGCAGTTCGATGGCCGTTGATGGAAATCGACTGTACGGACCTTGATAAAATTATTAAAAATAGTAATAATTTATGTAAAATCATAAGAAATGATTTGTGAAGAATTGAGATGAAGAATTCCAAATTTGAAAAAATAAAAATAAATTTTTATCGAAATGAACTAGTTTTGAACTAGAATTATAATCCCATTTATATTTAAAATAAATAAAGTGTATTTGAAATGGTTTTGAAAGTAACCAGAATTTCCAATAATTGAATTGGAATGGATTTGAATCGAAATTGTCTTTAGAATATTGCGATGTTGGATTTCGTGATTATATAGATATTGTTATGAAAATTTGAAAGATATATTTATATCGTTATTTCCAATACGATATTCGTTGGTCGTAGAATTTGATATTGAATATAAGACGATATATTTTCTATTCAGAGCCTGGTATTTAATATCAAATATGATTTGGTTTTGTCGTGGATGGTGTCTTCATTAACACTATTCTTAAACCCAATTGAGAAAAAAATTAATTTTTTTTATTTAGATTTAATGAAGTATACCAATTAAATGGTATTTAATTGGAATTGAATTTGAATTGATTTTCGGGTTTATCGTGAACGGTATTTTAAATAACACTTGTTCTTTAATCCGATAATTAATAGAATGTGATTTTGGGTTTATCGTGAACCGTGTTTTAAATGACATTGGTTCTTTAACCCACTTAAAGACAGGATATGATTTCCCAAGTCAAATAATCGTTGATAGTGATTTTTGGGAAGATTAAAACCAAGTGGAGTTTTAATGAATCTTTAATTAGATTGAAATGATCGAGAATGGGGTATCACCAGTTTTGCTCCAAGCGATAGTTAAATCTTTAATTAGATTTGAACGTGAAATGGTAATTAAATTTACCGATAACACCGTGGTGTTAGATATGAAGTATGACCAGTTTTACTTCATGGGATGAATAGGTTGGGACTGGGAAATAAAATAAATGATTACTTCAGTGTGGTTCGTTAATCCCGACTAATTTGAATTGAGATTCAAAAGAAGATTAAAGAATTAATTTGAGGAATTTATCTTTGATAAAATTAATGGGAACCTTTCCCAAAGTAAAAGAATATTCTGAATTGGAATGAGGTGTATGTTGTGTTTGTGTAACACTTGTTTATTATATACGCGAGTTATTTAGAAAGACCGGGTTTATCCCATTCTGAATAACAGATTCGACGATGTGTCGAGGATGAAGACGGTGGTCGAAGACGCTGGTCGAAGACGGTGGTCGAAGACCGGAGGTCTTCACATCGTTTGGGTGATTGCTGATGATCTTGATTGGGCTGTACACCCAAGAGAGGGAATCAGTTGGTGATCGTCCAGACGTACTTGGAGATCGATGGATATGCGAGGTACAAGGTGCCTCCGGTTTCGTTCAGAACCAGAACGAACTTGTAAATGGACTGTGTGTCTGACATTGGATTTTATTCTGTGTGATTGATCTCTATTAAATATATATCTGTTTGGCAGCGGAGAATTAATTCTCTTGCTTAACGCCCTTCTCTGAGATGTACGAGCTCAGGGGTTATATATTGATGGATATCAATCGCATGGAGTGAATTGCCTGTGTGGCATGCCTAAGTGGCAAATGATCAAGGCTTCTGTTGAAAAGCAAAGTCTTGTGGTTGATGATCAAAGCATGGCATGTGTGGCATAGCTTTGTGTAGCGTGGATTCGCGATCCTCACACCCCGGTTGTGAACCAGAAACGGGAGAGGACCTCAGGGAGGACATGCGTTTCTTTCTAGATAGGGTTGTGTCAATGACCTACCAGCCCTGACATTTATATTATTTTCACCTATGTGGTTGTTGCTGTTGCGAGGCGCCTCGGATATATCGGTGACTATGTGGAGCCGATGGAGTCATAGGACTCATTTACGCCCCAAAGGGTGGGGAAGCGCAGTTTTCAGGCATTTTAATCCACATCGGTGGACCGGCTCTGTCGCTCCAAAGGTCACTCGAGCCCTAATCCTGAGGCTCGGGCTAGAGAGTCTCGAATTCGATGAGGACTGTCTTTTGCCTCGGTTCACAGATGGAAATCCAGCTTCCAATACGTGACTTTGCAGTTTTATTTGTAGAGCCTAGTATGGCGACATTGTGGTATGGGGCACTTATGCCGTCTATGATTGATACTTATGATTTGAAATTGTTTTGACACTATACACGTATAGTAATAATAAAACATGAAATTTCACGTACCAAGCATTCTTGGCTATTATAAGGTAAAAACCCTATCCTCTGCCTTGCGTTGCATTGTGTGATGGGACCTGGGTCTTATAATAGCTTCATTTTTCTTTATTTAGCATTGCACTGTTTGTTTTATGCACTGGTATTCTTGGGAGGAAACCCATTCCGTGTTATACGGCGTGCTCCCTTGATTTACCTAATTTTAGAATAAAGATTAATAACTGTTTTAGTTCTCACACCAGTCACATGACTGACCTGGAGTTTATTGTTTTAACCTAAACTATGGGTGCCTTTATTTTGACACGGGCAGCTAGTAGTTTTGGTTTTGCAGATTTATATTCACAGGAACCTGGTTTACAGTTGGAATGATATCCGGAAAGCTTTGTATCCGTATATCCCTTTCAGTTGTGTATTGTATTATTTTTCTGCTGCTATGTAATGTATTGTAATCTCTGATAATTTATGATGTGTAATATTTATTCATACTCTGTATATTCTTGTATTCTGATGGAATTGTTGTAATAAACAATGAAATGTTCTTCTGTTTGTGTTTCAATTTGTCGTGTTCCTAAAACAATCAGGGGTTTCGAACGGTCTTGGTCGGTTTAGCGATCGATTCAGATCGAGCGAAATTCTCAATTGTTACACTCACCCCCCCAAGTGACTCCTCTATTGACTTCCCCTTCAACTCTGGTACTATAAAAGAAAAACGAAAACCCAAAAAATTACAGTAAAGTGACGGGACTTGTAATCAACTTGTATATCGATAATGAAACTAATTAGTTTTGATTCAATAAAGTTTTACCGGGTCTCTGGTTTTACATCTCAGTTTGCGGAAGCTTATGTTTGCATTTTATTCTGTCCTTTTCAAAATTCAATAGTACTGCTTATTTTTTACTTCTATTAAAATCCGACAAAATGTTATTAAGTGAGGGACTCTTTACAAGTCAATGTTATGACATTAACATAGGTGATGAATGTTGATCTACTGATTGCAAATGGATGATGAAGCAAACACCATGAAGTTTCATTTTATGTCCTTGCATAATAGAGTTTAGCCAAGACTGTTGACATAGAGAGTGTTAGATTAGTTATTTTTTATTTTTTATATTAACATGATTCAGTCTAGTCATTTGACTTGGAAACTGTGTATTTACATTCGGTACTGTGCTAAGATGATGCAAATTTTTATTTTACATTTATGTGGATTATAATTTGCTGTTTTGTTTAGATAATGAGAAAGCATGTTGTAGTTGTATTGTATTTTGCTGCAGTATAATATATATTTACATGTCTTTGTGCCAGTTGTCTTTGTATTTACAGGGGCTATCGGCTGTAAAAGTGACATGGTTTGGCCTTTAATATTCACAGAATCAGCGGTACTTTTTGCCTTTAACATTTGTACAAGCTGGGCTGGTTGTAGCAACTGTAGGGGAAATTATAGAATTCAATCTGCCTCGACTAATTAACAGGGACGCCTCTTTTTGGGTCCAAAAATAATTTGCCTCCCATAACTATAGGGGCACTTTAGTTTAACTTTTCGCCTTTATTTATTACAGTAGAGGCAGATGTTTGAGCCTCTAATGCTTTCAGATTTAGTAGCGGCAGAGTGTGAATTCTTTATGTTTTTTTTGAGCAGGGATCCCTAAACGGTTTTTTGTTTATCGTTTAGCGACCTGTAGCTATTAAGAAAAAGAAAAGTAACTGCTAAACGAAAAATTGAATCCTGTTTAACGTTTATTGATTTTTTTTCTTTTCCCCACTCACTGCTAGGTGAGTGGGGATTGTTGATTCTTTTTTTATGCCTCCTCCCACTTGAACCCACGCAGTTGCTAGAAATGTTCTTACTGTAAGTAATGCAATCTTTCTTGTTGAGATATTCAATTCTGACAACCTTCGAACCTTCGCTCAATTCAGTCAAAATATGAGAGATGTTATTTCTTTGCAGTTAATAATTTGCTACCTCTACATGGATTAATTCATCTAGTTTTTTATGTGCACAAAACCCTTAGGGCACATGATAATAAAAACTCAAATCGCACACCATGGTCCACGTTAAGTAGCATTATGATTCTCAGGGCACATGATAGTAAACCCAAATGGTCTTTTAATGGACCATGAGAATTTGACATGGTTAATACTGTCATATGCAATTTTATATTTTGCTTAATAAAATTACTTTAATGAACATGAAGAAGTGATATACTTTAAACTGTTATTCCAAACAAGTCTACTAGCCATTTATATCACTGTTAAAATGATACGGCTCATTAGGTAGAACTCACCCCCAAAAGCTAGCTTGTAAGGGGAGGGTGCCTAATGACCTATATACTAGGCAATATTCCCATATTTTATGGTATGGGACATATCATTTCACCGCTCTTCGAAAGTCCGACGTCCACGTTGGCCTACTCTATCGACACTGACCCGACGGTAGCCCTTTTCTCTTTGGACGGCTTTCACTCGCCTATCAGTATTTTAATCCAGCCTATAGGTCGCCCCTTCTCATGGCTCGAACTTTCCGTCGAGCGGATCTCAATGAAAGCACCAAATGATAGACTCATTTGGTAGAACTCACCCCCAAAAGCTTGCTTGTAAGGGGAGGGTGCCTAATGACCTATATACTAGGCAATATTCCCATATTTTATGGTATGGGACATATCATAAAATGTCCATATTTTTTTTAGGTTTCAATGGTTCTATTTAGACATGTATTATGCTATATATGGTATGAAGTCATCTCGTGCCTCATTTGCAGGTATAAATTTTTCAGAACTTTCTACATGGTTTCTTTACTTGTTTCCTTGTTTGCACATGAAACGATACTATGTGAAAATGCATTGTCATCATTTAAGTAAGTGATACGGTTTGTTTGTACATGGTTTGTAGTTTCTTTTTGAAGGTCCTCGTTAGATAAGAGTTCATATGGGTCATTTATTCTTCTCATGATATAGTTTTGATAATCAATAATGTTTTTCTCTTCCAACTAACATCTTAATGAAGCATTTTCATGCTGTAATAACGCATTTTTTCCTCTTACATTCATTAAGGATTGCTACATGTTTGTTGATTTGATTCTTAGAACATTGGCTAATCGTTTGTCTCGTTTAAAAATTTCAAGGCTGTGTTTACGAGCTTCGGACTATAAGACTATGCTCAAACTTTCGTATATTTTGTAGTATTATTATTTATGTATGACTTGATTTTTGCAAGTGTATTTGTTTCATCTATTTTTTTAATAAAGTCTTATGCTATGTATTTAAAAGCACGTCATAAAATGCCTAGAATATTTACACCGATCACTCACTTTATAGAGACAAATGTATGTGTGCTGCTTTGCATTTGACTAAAATAAATTATGTTTCTGAGTTTAGCGAGTAATACTGTTGCGAAAAAAAAGAATAGGAACGGATTGATGGTGAGGCAAAACAAACAACCAGATAGTCACCAGCAAAGCAATCACAGATCTAGCAATAAAAGAAATAACACAAGCGGTATATAATGGTTCCACTAATGTCTTGTTAGTGTACGTCCACTTGGGGAGAGGAGATTTTATTACTTTTCTCAATAAGAAAAATTACAAGACTGATAGTAGGGAAGAAGAAGAACTTTAGAGATGATACACCTCACATTTTTTTGAGATGATAATACATTCACCTAATCCCTATCCTTATATAAGGATTAATGCTTGGAGTTGAAGTAATTGATTTATGATATAAATCAATGCCTAATTAATTCTCCAATTCTCCTGATAGGCATCCTTGTTTAACCAACCAATTAGGGAATTAATCCTTACTTCACTATCCTAAAAAGAAACCTTCTTCAAATCCTTCCACTTATGTAGGTAATTTATTGCCTATCTCTTTTACAAATAAAAAAGCAATAAATTTATGATATCTTCCAAATCTTCTGCAAATTGGAAATATTATATTCCTAAATTAACAATATTTTCCAAAAAATTTCTTAACGGAAATATTGTATCACCATAAATAATATATTCCAATCTTCAGCAAATGGAAATATTGTATCACAAATTCTAACAATCTCCACCTTGATAATATATTTCCTTGAAAGCATACCAACTCCACCTACATCGTCTTACTCAAAGCATCTTCTCAGACAAGACACCATGGTTACTTCCCCCAATGAGCATCGGCATGGCCATCACCCATTGCACTTTGTCAACAAACTCTGGCAACGCCGCCGCCTGCCAACAAAGTGTACAAAGTAACCCCTTCAAGTAAGACCTATCAATCTTCACCATGAAAACAAACATCTCTGTAATGACCCGGGATTTGGAACTAAAAACTGAAACATATAAAAAAAATTAAATGAAGGATACTTTATTTAAAATTTACCAAAGTGTTGCGAAAGCATAGCTAAAAACACTGAACGTTATAAAAAGGAAATATTATAACGAAAAGGAAACGTTGTAAAAAGTAAATCTTTATAAACCAGAAGCGTGGCTAAACTAAATAACATAAGCGTAGCTAAATGTAGTAACAACAGCACTACTAAAGTACTGTAGCGAAGCGTTACTAAAGACACCATAGCAAAAACGTTGCAAATCTTTAACTAGAGTTTAACGTGACATTTAGAGATAAATCGAGTAGCTCATTAACTAAATAATGTGTGCACTAGCTTGTACCTTTCCTAAGCTAACTAATGCAAGTGCATTCGACCATTTTATCATGCATTTGAACCCATCCTTTTGCGCATAGAATTAGACCAAATGCAAGGAAACTAGGTGTTTGAAGTGAAGTATAACATGACCATTTAAATGCTTAGCAACTTAAGCATTTATGCGCAACATCTTTAGATAAAACTATTATGAAAAGTATACACATAAGTACACTTAGACAACTAAGAATTTAGCTAACTAAACATAGAAAAAACACTCAGCCCATAAGGCCTTAAAATAGCCCAAGATCTTGTGCAAAAACAATATACCAATGCTAGCTGAAACAAGCCCATTTAGGTGCAAGAAAACCAACCATTTGCTAGTTGAAACACAGCCCCTTCATGCGCAAGATAATGCAGCCACTTCCATCCAAAACCAAGGCCCCTTTAGTGAGCTTTACTTCATAGTTAAGAGTAGGGTACCCAGTTGAAAGTGACACATGAACTAAAATAATTATACTTAGACAAATAGGATTTGTTATCCATACATGCCGGAGGCATTCAATGCCATAAGATCTCCTCACATTTGCATTTAAGATTTAAGGAAAACAATAGGTGGAAAACTATGGACCATTGGGAGCTTGACATATGTTTGTACCATAGAAGCTTCCCATTGTTTATGATTATAAACTAGAGAAGAGGACGCGGCATTGTAAAGCTTTGGAAACTAGTGAACCCATGATGTGTGGCTCTCCTTCATCCACCATGACATATCCATACAATGCCAAAACCAAAACTTAGCTTTCATAGGAACATCCTCGTGCCAAATCTCTGCGCAAATATAATGATGGGAGTAATTAAGATTTAGTTAATTAAATGATAATGAAAACTAATATAATACAATATATATAAGCCTATACATATATGATCATTCTCCACCAATGGTGCACCTAAAATCCCAGCAGAGAGAAGGAGATCTGGAACTATATTTTTCACCATTCACCTGTTGTTTAAAACTGTGAGTAAACACTCACTAAACTCACCTTCGTTCATACTTACAAGTGCTCAAAATTGCCCTGATATGCTTTGGTTGTGTTACTGCTGTATTCATACATGAAAATGATTACTGCCTTGGATTGTTTACTGCTGATTTCTTCTATATAAATGCTTGTATAGCTCGAGATCTGTTTCATACTCATGTACGAGATGATATACACATATGCATTGACTGTTTAACTAAGATATAGAATATATTGCATAGAAAACATGAATATACTCTTACTGTCTTACAACATGGAAAATACAACCATCTCGAATTCGATTCTCAGGGTAATAAGGGGTTGCGGCCTTCCATAACATGAATTTACAAACAAATTACATGATTTTTAGTTATGTAGATCAAGAGATATTCAGTTTTTCACCAAAACATGGGTTTCGAACAAATATGGATGATCCACGACGTTAGGAGTTGAACGGCTTTGTGTATACATGTGCAACAGGGTGTAGATAGTAGGAAAAATGCTAACACGATTTTTAAATACATAGTTTTGGTGTGGGGATGGATTTCGAGCACGTTAAGCTCGGCTGCACAATTCAACTTTAACGTCGAACTGCACCACGCCGGAGCCACGTGGGACCGCCGCTCTAGTGCCATTGGAAGCGTCAGTTCGGGGGCAACAAACGGTCGGAGGTGCTCAAGGCCCGGTGGCCTGAGGCGTTGGGGATGGTGGTGTAAGCTGGGTGATGATTCGTGGATAGGGTTTTTACAGTGGAGGTTGGCAAGGATCGGGCACGAAGGAATTACGGTGGCCAAGGGGTTTGGCACGATATTTTGGAGGGTTGGTACTTTGCAAAGTGGTAGTACCACTTGGTACTTTGGCACATGGTGAAAACATGGGGGCGACAAGGGGTTTTTGGGCTGGAACACGGTAGCTGAGGGGTTGCACTTGGCAAAAGTGGTAGTACCACCTGGTACTTGGCTGAACCGAGAACTGGAGTGATTTTTCAATGCGCACACCGCCGTTTTCAACCTGGTACTTGGTACTTCAGCCAAAAACCTTTCCAAAGAGATTTTTTGAATAGATTTTTAAATTAAAATTGTTTAATTTAAAAATAATAATTTAAAACTGAGAAAAGGGAAAAATGTTTTCGAAAAATAATTTATTTATTTATTTATTTTAAATTAAATAAATAATTAAATAATTAGACTTTAAGTAAAAATATGAATGAAGGAAAATTCATATACATCGTTGTTAACATTTTTATAACATATAAAAATGATAATCGTGTTAATAATTTAATCAGAGAAAAGGGAAGTGTTCATTTTATTTAAATCGAATCAACGATAGATAAAATGAAAGTAGATCAAGAGAAAGGGATAATCGTGTTGTAAATGATTTCTAATAATTTAGAATCAGAAAAGGAAATGTTTATTTTATTAAACCAAAGTAATGATAAATAAAATAAGATTAGATCAAGAGAAATGATTAATGGTCGATATTAGATCCAAATGTTCTACCCCGGGTTTTATAAAAGAGGAATTTTACATTAGGAAGGTTGTAGACCCGTGCTTTGCATACAGTATAGTATACATATATATGAAAAGGATTGATCAAATAGAAAATCCAATTGGAAATAAGATTGTTGTTTGCACACGTGTTTTCAATTGATAGTTGAATCACCAACTATCAACGTTTTGACCATTTTAACGTTGTTAATATGGAGAGACCAGTTGGATTATTATCCAAAGAACCACTCCGTATTTGCATAAGCGTGTCGAATTAAATACGCTGAAGATAATTGAAGACGGAGTAAAATACAAGGGCTATTGTATAAGTCCGAGGTAAAAATTGCCTAGGATGGATATACTGAATAGCACCTTCGGTTTGTCCAGTCCCAGGACAACTTGTATGGACGAATGTCTGATAGAATATTCCCAACTAATTACGTACATTGATCTTTTCAAACGTAGTTATAAGTGGCAGAGGAATTCGTTTCTCTTGCTTTATACTTGTAATATATTTTTGAAGAAGTCAATTAGTAAATTAGTGGGTTTGATGATGTGACATTCAAAGCAAATCTAAAGAGTGCCAAGATAGTTTTAGCTTCAAGCTTCACAACCGGAAATGACAAAAATCGGGCAGGCAGCATGGCTATGTGTGTAGCTCCCATTAGGATGTATCATCACCTATCTAGAGATATTTCCTTGTTTCTTATTCTATCGATTCTGACCAATTTCGGGGAACGGTTGGCTTGCTACCACCGTTGGTGATATACATTCGATACACTCAAGAGAAATGAGTGGTCGGGCATGTGTGGCTGGGTTACAAGATGTTCTTGTTGAACCTGTGTATTCGTATCTAGAGATACACCTCCGGAAGGTGTTCGCATACCTTGTCCTAGTTGGAAACCCAATATCCATAAGCATAAGCGGTTTTTGTTTGTATACTACGTAGTAAAATGTGAGATGAAAGCATTTTACTAGATTATAATTATTGTGGACACCTTAGACATTATCATAATATCTGTTTAAATATGCAAACTGTTTTGATCTCATAAGGTAAAAACCCGTTCCTTATTCACGGCGTGGTCTTATGAATCATTGTGATTTATTAAAACTTGTTTATAAATCGTTTACTCATACCAGTCCATGACTGACCCGGAGTTTATTTTCTGTGTTTTCCTTAAACTCTTGGGTACTCATAATATTTATTATGAGTAGACAAGTGATCCAGGTTTTAAGGTAACTTTGGAGTAGCAGGATGGCAGACCCTGGAGCATTGGCTTATCTATCTTATGTTATGTATAACTATCCTAATGTTGGTTCAATTATGATGTTATGTACTATCATTATGCAAGTTATTATTACGACTGATTATTATGTAATCGATGTAACC
This sequence comes from Allium sativum, assembly GCA_030737875.1. Lineage (NCBI taxonomy): Eukaryota > Viridiplantae > Streptophyta > Magnoliopsida > Asparagales > Amaryllidaceae > Allium > Allium sativum. Next base: position 748,060,117 of record CM060912.1, read on the forward strand.
TGTATCCCGATGTATCCAGTACTTTAAATGTACTTGACTTATGATATGTAATATTTTGGGTTATTAATATATTGTCCCAAGTTCCGCTGTGAGATTCTGATGTTTTACTTAGTTCTATCTTCTACCTATTTCTTTTCTTATATGATGTCACAACCTTCCGAGGCACTGAAAAGTTGGGTCATTACAGTTGGTATCAGAGCTTAGGTTACCGTATACCTAGGCTTTGGGTGAGTATTGAGAGAGCGTATTTTTTAAAAAGTTGGATGTTATTATATATATACATACTTAGGAATGATCGACTTAAGTTTTATATAGATTAGGTATCTTAATATCCGATCGAGTTTTGATGTTAACCTGTTATATTCAGGTTAGTAAGAATGAATACCCGTGGACAAAGAGGTCGAACTAGTGGAACCACCAATACCAATGGTTGTAACACTACTCAGAACCAAGTAGAAACTGTGGAAGAAGTTATCCCAGTTCAACCTAGGACGAATTTTGCAACTATCTGTAAGGAGTATAACACTCTGGGCGGAAAGGTTTTCAAAGGAACCGAACCATTCATTGAAGTTCAAGCATGGCTGAGATCTTGTGAGAGGATTTTCAAAGGGCAGAATTTGAATGATGAACAGAAACGACTTTTGGCTTCGTGGCAACTACAAGGAACTGCTGCGATCTACTGGGATGCACAGACTGCGAACGTTTCTGAGAATGATTTTTCCTGGGGAAGGTTCAAAGATGAATTTGAGGCACAATTTTTACCTGCAGCTGGAAAGACCTGAATGTATCGAGACTTCATCGATATGAAACAAGGTAACGTGTCAATCGTTGAGTATGAGAATAAGTTCAACGCACTCTCTTGTTTTGGCCCAGACCTGATCAATACCTCGCTCAAGAAGAACGAAATGTTCATAGCTGGTTTGAAAGAAAATTTACAAGATAAGGTGATTAGACATCTGAAGAGTCCATTCATCGACATAGTCGACATGGCAATCCGTTATGAGGCACTAAGCACAAAGAAGACAGTAGCAAAGGCACAAACCGGAGAAGCCAGTGGGGATAATCCTTTGAAGAGGAAGTTTAATCTGAACTGGGAGGGCAAAGGAGAAATGGGAGAGAAAGCTAAAGAGCGTTTCAAGAACACCATATGCCACAACTATAAAGAGAAGGGTCACATTGCTAGGTTCTGTAAGAAGCCAACAGCAGAAAAGCCACAGCAACCTCAGCAGGAACCACAAGAATCAGATAACGCTTCTGTCCGACAGTATTTATGCTATAAGTGTCATCTGCCTGGACATTTGATCAAAGATTGCCCACTTATGAAAAAGGGAACGCAACCAACAGTCTTTGCCATAATGGATAAGCCATCAACCTCTGCGGATGTGAAAATGGAAAAATGATGGAAGGTACCTTATTCTTTTAATAATGAAGTTAGGATTATTAATCGAATTAAAATTTGGATTTTTTTTTACTAAATTAAGTTTAGACTTAGATTAATAAAATACTTAACGGAGTTAAGTGAAGTGGACTAGAGATCGTTGGATATGGACTCAAGTAAAAAGAGAATTCGGGGCAGATAAATATATTTGAATGAGTCAATTCAAATTTAGGAAGTATACGTGGTTTGGGAAAATTTTCCAAATGAAATCGATGATATTTAAGTAATATGGGTAACGAGGAATTAAGATGTGAAGTTAAGAAATTAGAACCTAACTGGAAATTGATTAAGTTGGATAATTTTTTGAGTATTTATCTGATGTTGATTTCGGTCTTCGGGGTTGATATTTAGAGGGTTATTCGTTCACAAATTTACGGTCAGGAACTGATGGATAATGAGAAATAGTAATGCACTAATAGAAATGTTTTCTAATGGTAGTAACAGATATTGTGGTTATGAAAATAACCGCGACAAACAACAATTGGCTGATGTGTGTTGATTATTTATATAAGTTTATAACTTTAATTATAACTCGAATTTACGACTTAATTACAAATTTCGAGGACGAAATTTTAATAAGGGGGAAAGACTGTAATGACCCAGGATTTGGAACTAAAAACTGAAACATATAAAAAAAATTAAATGAAGGATATTTTATTTAAAATTTACCAAAGTGTAGTGAAAGCATAGCTAAAAACACTGAACGTTATAAAAAGGAAATATTATAACGAAAAGGAAACGTTGTAAAAAGTAAATCTTTATAAACCAGAAGTGTGGCTAAACTAAATAGCATAAGCGTAGCTAAATGTAGTAACAACAGCACTACTAAAGTACTGTAGCGAAGCGTTATTAAAGACACCATAGAAAAAACATTGCAAATCTTTAACTAGAGTTTAACGTGACATTTAGAGATAAATCGAGTAGCTCATTAACTAAATAATGTGTGCACTAGCTTGTACCTTTCCTAAGCTAACTAATGCAAGTGCATTTGACCATTTTATCATGCATTTGAACCCATCCTTTTGCGCATAGACTTAGACCAAATGCAAGGCAAACTAGGTGTTTGAAGTGAAGTATAACATGACCATTTAAATGCTTAGCAACTTAAGCATTTGTGTGCAACACCTTTAGATAAAACTAGTATGAAAAGTATACACATAAGTACACTTAGACAACTAAGAATTTAGCTAACTAAACATAGAAAAAACACTCAGCCCATAATGCCTTAAAACAACCCAAGATCTTGCGCAAAAACAATATACCAATGCTAGCTGAAACAAGCCCATTTAGGCGCAAGAAAACCAACCATTCGCTAGTTGAAACACAGCCCCTTCATGCGCAAGATAATGCAGCGACTTCCATCCAAAACCAAGGCCCCTTTAGTGAGCTTTACTTCATAGTTAAGAGTAGGGTACCCAGTTGAAAGTGACACATGAACTAAAAGAATTATACTTAGGCAAATTGGATTTGTTATCCATACATGCCGCAGGCATTCAATGCCATAAGATCTCCTCACATTTGCATTTAAGATTTAAGGAAAACAATAGGTGGAAAACTATGGACCATTGGGAGCTTGACATATGTTTGAACCATAGAAGCTTCCCATTGTTTATGATTATAAACTAGAGAAGAGGACGCATCATTGTAAAGCTTTGGAAACTAGTGAACCCATGTTATGTGGCTCTCCTTCATCCACCATGACATATCCATACAATGCCAAAACCAAAACTTAGCTTTCGTAGGAACATCCTCCTGCCAAATCTCTGCGCAAATATAATGATGGGAGTAATTAAGATTTAGTTAATTAAATGATAATGAAAATTAATATAATACAATATATATAAGCCTATATATATGTGATCATTCTCCACCAATGCTGCACCTAAAACCCCAGCAGAGAGAAGGAGATCTGGAACTATATTTTTCACCATTCACCTGCTGTTTAAAACTGTGAGTAAACACTCACTAAACTCACCTTAGTTCATACTTACAAGTGCTCAAAATTGCCCTGATATGCTTTGGTTGTGTTACTGCTGTATTCATACATGAAAATGATTACTGTCTTGGATTGTTTACTGCTGATTTCTTCTATATAAATGCTTGTATAGCTCGAGATCTGTTTCATACTCAGGTACGAGTTGATATACACATATGCATTGACTGTTTAACTAAGATATAGAATATATTGCATAGAAAACATGAATATACTCTTACTGTCTTACAACATGGAAAATACAACCATCTCGAATTCGATTCTCAGGGTAATAAGGGGTTGCGGCCTTCCATAACATGAATTTACAAACAAGTTTCATGATTTTTAGTTATGTAGATCAAGAGATATTCAGTTTTTCACCAAAACATGGGTTACGATAAAATATGGATGATCCACGGCGTTAGGGGTTGAACGGCTTTGTGTATACATGCGCAACAGGGTGTAGATGGTAGGAAAAATGCTAACACGATTTTTAAATACATAGTTTTGGTGTGGGGATGGATTTCGAGCACGTTAAGCTCGGCTGCACAGTTCGACTTTAACGTCGAACTGCACCACGCCGGAGCCACGTGGGACCGCCGCTCTAGTGGCGTTGGAAGCGTCAATTCGGGGGCAACAAACGGTCGGAGGCGCTCGAGGCCTGGTGGCCTTAGGCGTTGGGCATTGGGGTGTAAGTGGGTGATGATTCGTGGATAGGGTTTTTACAGTGGAGGTTGGCAAGGATCGGGCACGAAGGAATTACGGTGGCCAAGGGGTTTGGCACGATATTTTGGAGGGTTCGTACTTTGCAAAGTGGTATTACCACTTGGTACTTTGGCACATGGTGAAAACATGGGGGTGGCAAGGGGTTTTTGGGCTGGAACACGGTAGCTGAGGGGTTGGCATTTGGCAAAAGTGGTAGTACCACCTGGTACTTGGCTGAACCGAGAACTGGAGTGATTTTTCAATGCGCACACCGCAGTTTTCAACCTGGTACTTGGTACTTCAGCCAAAAACCTTTCCAAAGAGATTTTTTGAATAGATTTTTAAATTAAAATTATTTAATTTAAAAATAAGAATTTAAAACTGAGAAAAGGGAAAAATGTTTTCGAAAAATAATTAATTAATTTATTTATTTTTAATTAAATAAATAATTAAATAATTAAATAATTAGACTTTAAGTAAAAATATGAATGAAGGAAAATTCATATACATCGTTGTTAACATTTTTATAACATATAAAAATGATAATCGTGTTAGTAATTTAATCAGAGAAAAGGGAAGTTTTCATTTTATTTAAATCGAATCAACGATAGATAAAATGAAAGTAGATCAAGAGAAAGGGATAATCGTGTTGTAAATGATTTCTAATAATTTAACCTGAGAAAAGGAAATGTTTATTTTATTAAACCAAAGTAACGACAAATAAAATAAGATTAGATCAAGAGAAATGATTAACGGTCGATATTAGATCCAAATGTTCTACCCCGGGTTTTATAAAAGAGGATTTTTACATTAGGAAGGTTGTAGACCCGTGCTTTGCATACAGTATAGTATACATATATATGAAAAGGATTGATCAAATAGAAAATCCAATTGGAAATAAGATTGTTGTTTGCACACGTGTTTTCATTTGATAGTTGAATCACCAACTATCAAAGTTTTGACCATTTTAACGTTGTTAATATGGAGAGACCGGTTGGATTATTATCCAAAGAACAACTCCGTATTTGCATAAGCGTGTCGAATAAAATACGCTGAAGATAATTGAAGACGGAGTAAAATACAAAGGCTATTGTATAAGTCCGAGGTAAAAATTGCCTAGGATGGATATACTGAATAGTACCTTCGGTTTTTCAGTCCCAGGACAACTTGTATGGACGAATGTCTGATAGAATATTCCCAACTAATTACGTACATTGATCTTTTCAAACGTAGTTATAAGTGGCAGAGGAATTCGTTTCTCTTGCTTTATACTTGAAATATATTTTTGAAGAAGTCAGTTAGTAAATTAGTGGGTTTGGTGATGTGACATTCAAAGAAAATCAAAAGTGTCAAGATAGGTTTAGCTTCAAGCTTTACAACCGGAAATGACAAAAATCGGGCAGGCAGCATGGCTATGTGGGTAGCTCCCATTAGGATGTATAATCACCTATCTAGAGATATTTCCTTGTTTCTTATTCTATCGATTCTGACCCATTTCGGGGAATGGTTGGCTTGCTACCACCGTTGGTGATATACATTTGATACACTCAAGAGAAATGAGTGGTCGGTCATGTGTAGCCGGGTTACAAGATGTTCTTGTTGAACCCGTGTATTCGTATCTAGAGATACACCTCCGGAAGGTGATCCCATACCTTGTCCTAGTTGGAAACCCAATATCCATAAGCACAAGCGGTTTTTGTTTGTATACTACGTAGTAAAATGTGAGATGAAAGCATTTTACTAGATTATAATTATTGTGGACACCTTAGACATTATCATAATATCTATTTAAATATGCAAACTGTTTTGATCTCATAAGGTAAAAACCCGTTCCGTATTCACGGTGTGGTCTTATGAATCATTGTGATTTATTAAAACTTGTTTATAAATCGTTTACTCATACCAGTCCATGACTGACCCGGAGTTTATTTTCTGTGTTTTCCTTAAACTCTTGGTTACTCATAATATTTATTATGAGTAGACAAGTGATCCAGGTTTTAAGGTAACTTTGGAGTAGCAGGATGGCAGACCCTGGAGCATTGGCTTATCTATCTTATGTTATGTATAACTATCCGAATGTTGGTTTAGTTATGATGTTATGTACTATCATTATGCAAGTTAATATTACGACTGATTTTTATGTAATCGATGTAACCTGTATCCCTATGTATCCAGTACTTTAAATGTACTTGACTTATGATATGTAATATTTTGGGTTATTAATATAATGTCCCAAGTTCCGCTGTGAGATTCTGATGTTTTACTTAGTTATATCTTCTACCTATTTCTTTTCTTATATGATGTCACAACCTTCCGAGGCACTGGAAAGTTGGGTCATTACAGTCTCCATGAACCATCTCAACCCTCTCCCCACACCGTGCCACAACGTGGCACCTAGCATTTCGATAAGCAATTCCAGTTCGAGCAACGCCCGAACTTAGCAGTCTGCAAAGGCTTATGCATATCCACTGCTTTCTCCTTTGATCTCTAGCCAAATTCAGATGATCCCTTCTTCCGCTTGTCCAGCACATCCTCTTGGCAAAATCCCACCTTGTTGAAGCTTTCCCCTTTGATCGTATTCTGCCTATGCAGAAACTCAAAGTCCCTTCTCGTATGCCTAGCTTTGACATCTTTCCACGAGAACTGTAGGCTCCAACCCTTGACTCTCCAAGTACAGTGCTTCCCATCTCTTGACTTTATTTTCTTCTTCTCCTCTCTCTATATACCAGCTAATAAGGCTTCCATACTACTTCCTCCTCTACCTTCACTCAACCCCTCCATCTAATCCTTCAAGTCCTCAGATAGAAGACCTGCCTTCACATCAAGATGTGCCTTAACTGAAGTACCTTCTCTCATCCGCATGGTGAAAAATGTCTTCAGCAAAATCAGACGGTTGATTAGTGACTTCTTTAAATAGAGTTTTTTCAGCTTGGTTCAAATGTCCTTAGCAGTGGTCTCACCGCTAATCTCTGAAACGACATTTTCTCCCATTGCTAATTGTAAAGTAGTAAATGCCCATCGTTCCATCTCCTTCCTTTCCACGGCTGAAATATCATCCGTCAACTCCTCAGGAGAAAATACCACAGGATGAATATTGTTTCTCATCAGAACAGCTTTCATCCTCCATTGCCACTTCTTGAAGTTTTTATCCCCATTCCATCTTTCTATTGCTAACTGAGATCATGCTTCCATTTATGTCCCTTTGACATATGACCTTGATACAATTGTTGAATTCTCTTCATCTCTTGCCAATGCCTACCACCCTTTCTTAATCAACCTAGTTGCTCTGATACCAATTGTTGCAGAAAAACGAATAAGAACGGATTGATGGTGAGGCAAAACAAACAACAGATAGTCACCAGCAAAGCAATCACAGTTCTAGCAATAAAAGAAATAACACAAGTGGTTCATAGTGGTTTCACTAACGTCTTGTTAGTGTACGTCCACTTGGGGAGAGGAGATTTTATTACTTTTCTCAATAAGAAAAATTACAAGACTGATAGTCGGGAAGAAGAAGAACTTTTAGATATGATACACCTCACATTTTTTTGAGATGATAACACATTCACCTAATCCCTATCCTTATATAAGGATTAATGCTTGCGGTTGAAGTAATTGATTTATGATATAAATCAATGCCTAATTAATTCTCCAGTTCTAGTGATAGGCTTCCTTGTTTAACTAACGAATTAGGGAATTAATTCCTTTCTTCACTATCCTAAAAAGAAACCTTCATTAAATCCTTCCACTTATGTAGGTAATTTGTCACCTATTTCTTTTACAAATAAAAGAGCAATAAATTTCTGATATCTTCCAAATCTTCTGCAAATTGGAAATATTATATTCCTAAATTAACAATATTTTCCAAAACTTTTCTTAATGGAAATATTGTATCACCATAAATAATATATTCCAATCTTCAGCAAATGGAAATATTATATCACAAATTGTAATGTCCCGTATTTTCACGGTATTATAATTGTTAATTTTATTTAATTATTTAAAATATGGTTTTGTAATTTAAATGGTTTAATTTAAAATAACTATTGAATATCTAATTAATGAAATAATTAAATAATATATTTAATTTCTGCAATAGTAAGAAATAGTGAATTGACAATATAATGTTGGACAATTTAAAAATATATATATTCAGTTTAGAGTTGAATTATATTAACGAATTTATTTATAACTGTTAGTTGAACGTATAATTTATAATCGAGCTCAAAATGGTGCGGCAGTTCGCTATTTGGCGATTCGAACTTTAAATGAATATACAGAATCTGTTTTAAGCCGGATTTGTGTGAAACAAGAAAAGTTCGTAGGTGGTGAAGTATATTTTTCTAGTGGAAGAGAAAAATGGGGATTTCATTGTGCATATTTTGAGTTATGTTCAAATCAAATTTTCAAATAGTCGCTATGGAATTCCTTTATAATTTATATCGATTTATTTATATTTTAAAAGGATTTAAAAATAAATTGAATATCGATATAACTGGGAAATTGGAAATATCAAGTTATAAATCTGATTGGAGCTGTATGATACTCTGTTGGAAATATATACGATAATATTTATTTTTAATATTTAATTTAAATATATTTATATATTTAAATGGGTTATTTAGAGCTTTAAAAATAGCCAGTTTTGCAAACAAACTTTGTTTTCGACGAAACTAATTTTGTTGGATCTGTAATATCAAATTATTGTTAGATTCTAACTTTCATGATTTTTGGAGTCAGCGTGTGGTCGTACGGATTTTTAATGTGAAAAACTGTCAGTATTTTAACGGTTAAAAATACAGTGTGAGCAAACAGAGTTGGAATTCGATGAAACCAGTTTCGTTGGGACCGTAATGTCGAACTGTTGCTGCATATCCATTTTCGTGATTTTTGGGTATCGTATGTGATCATAGGAATTTTTAACAATAAAAATAAATAGTGGTTGCTTATAGATAAATATAAATAATGAATATTTAATTATTTAATTATTTAAAATCTTCTACAAGTAATCCTTAACTCCTTAAACCTAATTCACAACTCTGGTCAATGAGAAAAATCGCGCCTCCAGTAAACTAAAACAAAAGGAAACGCAGAAAAATCATCTTCAAAAATCAAGATTTAATCCAACAAAATTCTATAAATTGAAACTCATGTATATTCAAACTTTTGTGATGATTCTCTACAGTCTGGTGTATGATTCAAAGGGTGTGACGCATTCTTTTTTAGGTCGATGATTTGTACAGTAAAACTAGGGCTGGAACGTTGGGCGATTTTGGTCTTCGAGCTCAGGAATAGAGGAGACCATTGAATAGGCGATGAAGTTTAGCTTTGATTTTGATTTTTTTGTGTGATTCGAAAATAAAAAGGGTCGATCGAAGTTTGAGCACGGAATAATGTTGTCGACGAAATCTTTTCGAGGAGTTCAAACTGCTCGTGAGTGATCTAAGGTTGAAGGGTGTTCGAAGTGGAGTTCGGTTGTATTTATTATTTGGATTTTTACAAAGTGAAATGATGAAGGAGGATGGATCGAAGAATCGACAATGGGGAGGATGGGTTTCCTGAAGTGCAGAAATTCAATTCGAGGAAGAAGGTCACGGTAGCATTGGGTGCGGGTCAGAATGGATGGGCCGAAGTTAAAGGTTTAGCCCAATAGAAATAAATAAATTATGTTCATTCTTAATTTAAATTAATGTATTATCTTGTAAAATACATATCTTTGTCATACGATATCAGAATCCGATGAAACTGAATCCGTTAGGATCATATGGACGAGGGCTACAAAATGGAACTGACAAAGATGGATTGGAGCCCGTTTCAATTTATAGAAAAATAAATTGTCCGTCTGAATCAAAGATAGTTAATCGTTATTTAACGATAGTTGTCCGGTGTGAGTAAAACTCACCAACTCTATTAGTTCATATTTTTATAACGTATATTTAGAACTGATAAATGATGATTGATTATTGGGTATTGACTGTTTGGTTGAACCGCTAAGTAATTGTTTGAAATTATAGATTTGGTTATATATATATATATAAATTGATTATGTTTAGCAGAATATTTCATATTGAAATGAAATCGATGTTAATTATATTGGTTAACATCTGTGGATGCAGGGAAACAGGTCGGAGGAATCAACTGGATTCTTCAACATTTATTTTACTGTTTTTCATATATTGTAATATATGATGTGATATATAACCTGTGTTGATTACGTGTGTTGAATGATATCGATCATTGTAATTTGGGTATTTTAAATACCGTAAGAAATACTGGAATGTAGAAAAGGGGATTTTCAAAGTGTATTTTGAAAATAAAGTATTTATATAAAATTAATGGATTTTATATAAAAAAGGAAAATATTTGTGGAAAAAAATATAAAAGGAAAATATTTGTGAAACAAATAGGAAAGGAAATATTTGTGAAACAAATAGAATAGAAAAGGAGATAGTAAAAAAAACAAATAGAATATGAAAGGAAATATTTGAAAAACATTCACAAATAGAATTGAAAGGAAATATTTGTAAAACATTCACAAATAGAATATGAAAGGAAATATTGTAAAACATTTACAATAGAATTGACAAGGGATATTTATTTGTTAAATAAATGGAGTAAGATAAAAGGAATATTTATTTGTTAAATAAATGGGGTAAGATAAAAGGAATATTTATTTGTTAAATAAATGGAGTATGATAAAAGGAATATATATTGGGAAAATAAATAGAAAGATAAAAGGAATTAGAGTTAATCAAATAAGAGGTAATTGAATATTGGTTATTCGAAAAGAGTTATCAAATATTAGTTATTCGAAAGAGAGTTATCGAATATTGGTTATTCGAAAGAGAGTTATCGAATATAAGTTATTCGAAGAGAGTTATCGAATATTGGTTATTCGAAGAGAGTTATCAAATATTAGTTATTCGAAGAGAGTTATCGAATATTGGTTATTCGAAAAGAGTTATCGAATATTGGTTAGTCGAATAGAGTTATCGAATATCATTTATTCGAAGAGAATTAATCGAATATTAGTTATTCGAAGAGAATTAATCGAATATTAGTTATTCGAATAGAATTAATCGAATATTAGTTATTCGAATAAGAGAATTAATCGAATATTAGTTATTTGAATAAGTGTTAGTCGAATATTAGTTATTCGAACAAGAGTTAGTCGAATATTAGTTAATCAAATATAGTTTATTTGAATAGAGTTAAAGGAGTCAATCGAATATAGTTTATTCGAATAGAGTTAAAGGAGTTAATCGAATATATTTTATTCGAATGGAGTTAAAGGAGTTAATCGAATATAGTTTATTCAAATAGAGTTAAAGGAGTTAATCGAATATAGTTTATTCGAATAGGGTTAATGGAGTTAATCGAATATAGTTTATTCGAATAGAGTTAAAGGAATTAATCGAATATAGTTTATTCGAATAGGGTTAAAGGAATTAATCGAATATAGTTTATTCGAATAGAGTTAAAGGAGTTAATCGAATATAGTTCATTCAAATAGAGTTAAAGGAGTTATCGAATATAGTTTATTTGAAAGGAGTTAATCGAATATAGTTAATTGAATATAGTTTATTCCAATCGAGTTAAAGGAGTTAATCGAATATAGTTTATTCGAATAAAGTTAAAGGAGTTATCGAATATAGTTTATTCAAAAGGAGTAAATCGAATATAGTTTATTCGAAAGGAGTTAAGTGATAAGAGTTAATGAATTAAAGTTAATAGAGTTAAAGTTAATGGAGTTAGGATTAATTGATTTGAGTTAATCGAGTTATATTTTGGAGTTAGATATTTCAGAAGTAGGGAATTTAATGCTATAGTTATAATCAATGTTTTTCAATAAAGAAGTGGATTCGTAAATAGAATCCAAGAGTAACGTAAGGAAGTTTGTTAAAGATTTGAAGGTGAACTTTGTCTATTTTCGAAATTAGAAATGTTGTTCAGTTAAGGTCTGAGAGGTAGTAATACCCCAACTTGATTGAATCCATTTTTAACTAAGGAATGGTTAAAGCTCGATAGTGAAGATTGGTTAAGTGAATTTAGTTAGTGAAGGTAAGGGTTTGAGTTGGAATAGCGACGCTTTAGTTAAACATCTGCTTAAATCCAATGAATGAGTTTTGGAAACATTTTCCAAATATAATCAGAGATATTTTCTAATTATAGAAAATGAAATGTTGATGATAAAGAATACTGGAATGACAGTGATACGTGAAAAAGAGATGGAAATGTTTTCCGTTGTTAATAACGTATATTTTCTAAATTTAGAAAATAAGAAATGTTGAATATTTGGAAATAGGAATAGGGAAATGGATAATTGAATGACAAATTAAATTAAAGTGGATCAGTGTTGATTGATGATTTGCTCGGTAAGATATCCATTTGGAAATAATACCGTTGTTTGTACACATGTTTTCCTTTGATAGTTAACTCACCGGCTATCGATGTTTTTGACCATTTTTCCATCGTCAATATAGAGAGACCGGGATCAGATTCATTATCTGAAAACCACTCTGTATGGGCGTTAGCGTTGCGATCAAATATGAAGAAGATAATTGAAGAAGGAGTTATGCAAGGGCTGTCCTGTTTACAGAATAGAGCCTTCGGTTTGTCCAGTCCCAGGACAACCTGTATGGAAGAATGTCTGACAGAGTATATTTAATAGATCGCGTAAGTTGATCTCTTCAAACGTATATACGTTTGGTGGCGGAGGAATTCGTTTCTCTTAGATGTATACACATTGTATTTTTGGGAAAATCAATTTTTGATTTGGCGGGTATGATGATGTGACATTCAAAGTGAATAATTGTGTGATCTGTCAGAGATAAGCATGGCCTCTAGCCTCACAACCGGGAAATGACAAAAATCAGACAAGCAGCATGGCTAAGTGGTTGGCTTCCAAGTAGGGTGTATTATCACCTATCTAGAGATATTCATTTCATTCTTTAATCTATTCGATGTTGTCCCATTCGGGAAAACGATTGCTGATCCCAATCGTTGGTGATATACATTTGATACACTCAAGCGAAATGAGTGGTCGGTCACGTGTGGCCGGGTTGCAAGATTTTCTTGTTGAACCAGTGTATTCCTCTCTAGAGGTACACTATCGGAAGGTGGTTCCATACCTTTTCATAGTTGGAAATCCATTACCCAATAAGTGCTTGCGGTTTTGATTGTATACTATATATGTGGAACGTGAGATGAAAGCGTTCTGCAAGATGATTATTATATTGTGGTTGATAGGCACTATTATAATATCAAAAGAATTTTGATATAAAAGATCATTGTTTCTTTCAAAATGATTTGAAAGTTAAATCAAATTGATTTGGATTCTCATAAGAGAAAAACTCGTTCCGTTATACGGTGTGGTCTTATGAGATATCATTTAATTGCTCAAACTGTTTTAAACTGTTTTACTCACACCAGTCCCATGGCTGACCCAGAGTTTGTTTTGTTTTGGTTTCCCTAAACTCTTGGGTGCCCAATTTTGTATGGGCAGTCAAGTATTCAGGATTTGACAGATATACTTGGTGAGCTTGGAGAAGGAGGCTTCAGGATTATATAGCTATAGTTATTTCCGCTGTGTTGTTAGTGTTGTACTCTGGAAATGTTACTGTATACATATACTGGTTTTATTTCAAAGTTATGTATCTATTATATATTGTTCGTTCCACTGTGAGATTCGTGTTACTCTGATGTTGTAGGTTCTTCTTCTTCTTCTATTCTAAGTTTCTATCTTATCTATTCTCACCTTCTAATTTCTTTCATGGACTATCCGGTGTTTCCGATGCTTGATTAGTCAACATAGTGTTGTATGCCGATATCCAGGATCGCAAATTCCCCGAGTCGTTACAGTGGTATCAGAGCTTAAGGTTAAGTAATTACCTTGGCTCTATGGCGTGACTCAGTAGAGATGGGGTTAGCAAAACCCTAGATTGAGTTGAGTGTATATATACGACTGAACGTATTTGTTATTTGATATAAAATGGTTTTATATTGTGGTGATTTATTGGTTGAGTTGTTTAGGGGTTTTGATCGATCAGTTTGATCCACTGTATCGGTAAGAGTTTATAAACACTCGAATATGATGGACAGAAATAGTATGTTTTGAAAAGAGGGTAAATGAAATAGTTTTACTCTGAAATATATTTTGTTATAAAAGGAATCTATATATTGGAATTATTATAATATATAGGATGTGTTGGTTGTTATTATAATCGAATGAGATTATAAATTGAAATGGTTATATAAATAACCAATCAGAAATCATATAAGAGAAACATATGAAATCAGATGGATTAAATCTGAAGTTAAAATCAAAATTGAAATTAAAACCCTGGAAATTGGAAAGGTTTTTGTAAATGGATTTGAATTGAATATATGAGAATTTTAAAATCCTGAGAAATTTTAAATTGTTTTACCAGCACTGTGAATGGCATATTGAAATGTATTTCAAAATGGAATAGTTTAAAAGTGATTTTGAAAGTGATATAGTATTGAACTCACTTCGATAGCTGGGAAATAACCCTGATGATGAATCGCGACATCATTAGTGTTCATTTTCGAGTTTCTAAGTGACGGATTACTACCAAGGATTTTGTTTTTGAATTATTTAGAGAAAACAAGTTGTTTTGATTTCGAATGGGAATATTTGATTTTTGAGAAAAGCAAAGCTACTTAGAACTCCCAGGAAGAGACTGTTTGAATTAAAAACAAATTTAAATAGAAATTTGTGGAAGTAAATAGGAATTTAAGTCAGTTGAGTGAAAATTGAATGGGATATATAAATGGAACTTGCCTTGGTTAAGTATGGTGAATTGACAAGTTAAAATCTTGGAATCTAGAATGGAGTCGAGATTGATAATTGGTTTGGGTATAAAATGATTGGAGTTTGATTAGGATGACATCGATATATGCAAAATTGATAACAGATGGAAAGGATATAATGATATGCTCGATAAAAAGGTACAAGTTTATATTTCATATGGTATGAGATTTATGAGCCGAATTGGCAAGCCGCTTGGCTGTTTGATTTTCTTTTGGGATGGAGAAGGCCCAGAGAGGCGAGTTGCAGTTGTACCTATTGAGCAGTACAAAGGCGGTTGGCGAAATTTTTCGAAAATTTCGGGTGTTCGAAAATTTTCAGGATCTTTGAAAATTTTCATTGATAAGAATTAATTAATATTTTAATTGAAATAAATTGGTCCAGTTGAAACTGAAGTTAAGAAGTGAACAAATAAGTTCTAACCAGTCAATAGGGTTTGTTTTCTACCTTATCAATTTCGATGACGAAATTATTTTAAGGGGGGAAGAATGTAATGTCCTGTATTTTCACGGTATTATAATAGTTAATTTTATTTAATTATTTAAAATATGATTTTGTAATTAAATGGTTTAAATTAAAATAACTATTGAATATTTAATTAATGAAATAATTAAATAATATATTTAACTTCTGAAATAGTTAGAAATAGTGAATTGACAATATAATGTGAATTGGACAATTTAAAAATATATATTAAGTTTAGAGTTGAATTATATTAACGAATTTATTTATAACTGTCAGTTGAACGTATAATTTATATTATAATTATAATCGAACTCGAAATGGCGCGGCAGTTCGCTATTTGGCGATTTGAACTTTAAATGAATATACAAAATCCGTTTTAAGCCGGATTTCTGTGAAACAAGAAACGTTCGGAGCTGGTGAAGTATATTTTTCTAGTGGAAAAGAAAAGTCAGGATTTCATTGTGTAGATTTTGAGATATGTCCAAATCAAATTTTCAAATAGTCACTATGGAATTCCTTTATAATTTATATCGATTTATTTATATTTTAAAAGGATTTAAAAATAAATCGAATATCGATATAACTGGGAAATTGGAAATATCAAGTTATAAATCCAATTGGAGCTGTATGATATTCTGTTGGGAATATATATGATAATTTTTTTTAAATATTTAATTTAATTATTTTTAAATATATTTATATATTTAAATGGGTTATTTAGAGATTTAAAAATAGCCAGTTTTGCAAACGAACTCCGTTTTCGACGAAACTAATTTTGTTGGATCCGTAATATCAAATTATTGTTAGATTCCAACTTTTGTGATTTTTGGAGTCAATGTGTGGCCGTATGGATTTTTAATGTGAAAAACAATCAGTATTTTGACGGTTAAAAATACGCTATGTGAGCAAACGGAGTCGGAATTCAACGAAACCAGTTTCGTTGGGACCGTATTATTGAATTGTAGTTGCATTTCCATTTTGGGATTTTTGGGTATCTTATGTGATCATAGAAATTTTTAACAATAAAAATAAATAGCGGTTGCTTATAAATATATATAAATAATGAATATTTAATTATTTAAAATCTTCTATAAGTAATCCTTAACTTCTTAAACCTAATTCACAATTCTGGTCAATGAGAAAAATCGCGCCTCCTGTAAACAAAAGGAAACGCAGAAAAATCATCTTCAAAAATCAAGATTTAATCCAACAAAATTCTATAAATCGAAACTCATGTTTATTCATACTCCTGTAATGATTCTCTACAGTCTGGTGTATGATTCAAAGGGTGCGACGCATTCTTTTTGAGGTCGACGATTTGTACAGTAAAACTAGGGCTGGAACGTTGGGCAATTTTATTCTTATAGCTCAGGCATGGAGGAGACCATTGAATTGGCGATGAAGTTTAGCTTTGATTTTGATTTTTTTCTGTGATTCAAAAATAAAAAGGGTCGATCGAAGTATGAGCACGGAATAGTGCTGTCGATGAAATCTTTTCGAGGAGTTCGAACTACTCGTGGGTGATCTGAAGTGGAAGGGTATTCGAAGAGGAGTTCGGTTGTATTTATTATTTGGATTTTTCCAAAGTGAAATGATGAAGGAGGATGGATAGAAGAATCAGCAATGGGGAGGATGGGTTTCCTAGAGTGCAAAAATTCAATTCGAGGAAGAAGGTCACGGTAGCATTGGGTGCGGGTCAGAATGGATGGGCCGGAGTTAAAAGTTTAGCCCAATAAAAATAAATAAATTATGTTCATTTTTAATTTAAATTAATGTATTATCTTGTAAAATGCATATCTTTGTCATACAATATCAGAATCCGACGAAACTGAATCCGTTAGGATCATATGGATGAGGGCTACAAAATGGAACTGACTAGGTGTGGATTGGAGCCCGTTACAATTTATAGAAAAATAAATTGTCCGTCTGAATCAAAGATAGTTAATCGTTATTTGACGATAGCTGTCCAATATGAGTAAAACTCACCAACTCTATTAGTTCATATTTTTATAACGTATATTTAGAACTGATAAATGATGATTGATTGTTGTGTATTGACTGTTTGGTTGAACTGCTAAGTAATTGTTTGAAATTATAGATCTGGTTATGTATATATATATAAAGAAATAAATAAATAAATAAATATAAATTGATTCTGTTAAGCAGAATATTTCATATTGAAATGAAAACGATGTTAATTATATTGGTTAACATCTGTGGATGCAGGCAAACAGGTCGGAGGAATCAACTGGATTCCTCAACATTTATTTTTACTGTTTTTCATATATTGTAATATATGATGTGATATATAATCTGTGTTGATTACGTGTGTTGAATGATATCGATCATTGTTATTTGGGTATTTTAAATACCGTAAGAAATACTAGAATGTAGAAAAAGGGATTTTCAAAGTGTATTTTGAAAATAAAGTATTTATATAAAATCAATGGATTTTATATAAAAAAGGAAAATATTTATGGAAACAAATATAAAAGGAAAATATTTGTGAAACAAATAGGAAAGGAAATATTTATGAAACAAATAGAATAGAAAAAGAGATAGTAAAATAAATAAATAGAATATGAAAGGAAATATTTGTAAAACATTGACAAATAGAATTGAAAGGAAATATTTGTAAAACATTCACAAATAGAATATGAAAGGAAATATTGTAAAACATTTACAATAGAATTGAAAAGGGATAATTATTTGTTAAATAAATGGAGTAAGATAAAAGGAATATTTATTTGTTAAATAAATGGAGTAAGATAAAAGGAATATTTATTTGTTAAATAAATGGGGTTAGATAAAAGGAGTATTTAATTGTGAAATAAATGGAGTAAGATAAAAGAAATATATATTGGGAAAATAAATAGAAAGATAAAAGGAATTAGAGTTAATCGAATAAGAGGTAATCGAATATTGGTTATTCGAAAAGAGTTATCGAATATTAGTTATTCCAAAGAGAGTTATCGAATATTGGTTATTCGAAAGAGAGTTATCGAATATTAGTTATTCGAAGAGAGTTATCGAATATTGGTTATTCGAAGAGAGTTATCGAATATTAGTTATTCGAAGAGAGTTATTGAATATTGTTTATTCAAAAAGAGTTATCGAATATTGGTTAGTCGAAAAGAGTTATCGAATATTAGTTATTCGAAGAGAATTAATCGAATATTAGTAATTCGAAGAGAATTAATCGAATATTAGTTATTCGAAGAGAATTAATCGAATATTAGTTATTCGAATAAGAGAATTAATCGAATATCAGTTGTTCGAATAAGAGTTAGTCGAATTTTAGTTATTCGAATAAGAGTTAGTCGAATATTAGTTAATCGAATATAGTTTATTCGAATAGAGTTAAAGGAGTTAATCGAATATAGTTTATTCGAATAGAGTTAAAGGAATTAATCGAATATAGTTTATTCAAATAGAGTTAAAGGAGTTAATCGAATATAGTTCAATCGAATAGAGTTAAAGGAGTTAATCTAATATAGTTTATTCGAATAGGGTTAAAGGAGTTAATCGAATATGGTTTATTCGAATAGAATTAAAGGAATTAATCGAATATAGTTTATTCGAATAGGGTTAAAGGAGTTAATCGAATATAGTTTATTCAAATAGAATTAAAGGAATTAATCGAATATAGTTTATTCAAATAGAGTTAAAGGAGTTAATCGAATATAGTTTATTCGAATAGAGTTAAAGGAGTTAATCGAATATAGTTTATTCGAATAGAGTTAAAGGAGTTAATCGAATATAGTTTATTCGAATAGAGTTAAAGGAGTTATCGAATATAGTTTATTCGAAAGGAGTTAATCGAATATAGTTTATTTGAAAGGAGTTAAGTGATAAGAGTTAATGAATTAAAGTTAATCGAGTTAGGATTAATTGATTTGAGTTAATCGAGTTATATTTTGGAGTTAGATATTTCAGAAGTAGGGATTTGAACGCTATAGTTATAATCAATGTTTTTCAATAAAGAAGTGGATTCGTAAACAGAATCCAAGAGTTATGTAAGGAAGTTTGTTAAAGATTTGAAGGTGAACTTTGTCTATTTTCGAAATCAGAAATGTTGTTCAGTTAAGGTCTGAGAGGTAGTTATACCCCAACTTGATTGACTCCATTTTTAACTAAGGAATGGTTAAAGTTCGATAGTGAAGATTGGTTAAGTGAATTTAGTTAATGAAGGTAAGGGTTTGAGTTGGCATAGCGACGTTTAAGTTAAACATCTGCTTAAATCCAATGAATGGGTTTTGGAAACATTTTCCAAATATAATCAGAGATATTTTCTAATCATAGAAAATGAAATGTTGATGATAAAGAATACTGGAATGAAAGTGATATGTGAAAAAGAGATGGAAATGTTTTCCATTGTTAATAACGTATATTTTCTAAATTTAGAAAATAAGAAATGTTGAATATATGGAAACAGGAATAGGAAAATGGATAATTGAATGACAAATTAAATTAAAGAGGATCAGGGTTGATTGATGATTTGCTCGGTAAGATTTCCATTTGGAAATATGACCATTGTTTGTACACATGTTTTCCTTTGATAGTTAACTCACCGACTATCGAAGTTTTTGACCATTTTTCCGTCGTCAATATAGAGAGACCGGGATCAGATTCATTATCTGAAAACCACTCTGTATGGGCGTTAGCGTTGCGATCAAATATGAAGAAGATAATTGAAGACGGAGTTATGCAAGGGATGTCCTATTTACAAAATAGTGCCTTCGGTTTGTCCAGTCCCAGGACAACCTGTATGGAAGAATGTCTGACAGAGTATATTTAATAGATCGCGTAAGTTGATCTCTTCAAACGTATATACGTTTGGTGGCGGAGGAATTCGTTTCTCTTAGATGTATACACATTGTATTTTTGGGGAAATCAATTTTTGATTTGGCGGGTATGATGATGTGACATTCAAAGTGAATAATTGTGTGATCTGTCAGAGATAAGCGTGGCCTCTAGCCTCACAACCGGGAAATGACAAAAATCAGACAAGCAGCATGGCTAAGTGGTTGGCTTCCAAGTAGGGTGTATTATCACCTATCTAGAGATATTCATTTCATTCTTTAATCTATTCGATGTTGTCCCATTCGGGAAAACGATTGCTGATCCCAATCGTTGGTGATATACATTTGATACACTCAAGCGAAATGAGTGGTCGGTCACGTGTGGCCGGGTTGCAAGATTTTCTTGTTGAACCCAGTGTATTCCTCTCTAGAGGTACACTATCGGAAGGTGGTTCCATACCTTTTCATAGTTGGAAATCCATTACCCAATAAGTGCTTGCGGTTTTGATTGTATACTATATATGTGGAACGTGAGATGAAAGCGTTCTGCAAGATGATTATTATATTGTGGTTGATAGGCACTATTATAATATCAAAAGAATTTTTATATAAAAGATCATTGTTTCTTTCAAAATGATTTGAAAGTTAAATCAAATTGATTTGGATTCTCATAAGGGAAAAACCCATTCCGTTATACGGCATGGTCTTATGAGATATCGTTTAATTACTCAAACTGTTTTAAACTGTTTTACTCACACCAGTCCCATGACTGACCCCGAGTTTGTTTTGTTTTCCCTAAACTCTTGGGTGCCCAATTTTGTACGGGTAGTCAAGTAGTCAGGATTTGACAGATATACTTGGAGAGATTGGAGCAGGAGGCTTCAGGATTATATAGCTATAGTTATTTCCGATGTGTTGTAAGTATTGTACTCTGAAAATGTTACTGTATACATATACTGGTTTTATTTCAAAGTTGTGTATCTATTATATATTGTTCGTTCCGCTATGAGATTCGTGTTACTCTAATGTTGTAGGTTCATCTTCTTCTTCTATTCTAAGTTTCTATCTTATCTATTCTCATCCATTAATTTATTTCATGGACTATCCGGCGTTTTCGATGCTTGAATAGTCGACATAGTGTTGTATGCCGATATCCAGGATCGCAAATTCCCCGGGTCGTTACACAAATTCTAACAACTAACTTGTTAAATGTCTTTAAATGTGGATATTAACATGGATCATTGCAGCATTTATAATCGGCATCAATGACTACCTTCTCTTGGAAATTTTAACTTCTTCAGTGCATGGACTGTTGTTTGGTTCCCATGTTTCTATGGCGCGCTTTAGACATATATGTGGTGGTCGTTATTTACCTTATTGTGATATGCATGGAACATAATACTATTTTGGACAAGTTGTAATTGTACTATAATACTATTATTTTGGAACAATTGTAATGTACAATAATACTATTCTGGCAACTGTTGTTGAATTTGTAATGCGCGGTAATACTATTTTTGCTACTGCAAACTGTTAAAACTTTTAAAGTTTGCAGTGGTATATATTGTTGAACTTAATTTGTGTGAAGTTTGGTCATTATGTTGAATTTATTGGAAATATTTGGTTAACTGATCTTTCTTTTGTGGTATTATGTCAAATTTCCAAAAGCTTGTGTCGAGTATGAAGTAGACAAGGAGAGCTAATATGTAGTATTTTTTTTCAAATTACGACGGTTAGCAATGACTTAAAGCCCTTGCTAAAAAAAACTAGCAATGGACTTTGTCAGTTGCACAACAACAATTTAGCAACGGCCTACACCCGTTGCAAAAGAAAAAATAGCAACGGGCATACCTGTTGCTGAATTTTTACTACTTCTTATTTTGCAACGGCTATAAGCCGCTGCGAAATTGCATTTACGGTATAATGGATGTTGTTCGAACAAAAGAATGTCAAAGGAGAATGACTCGATATTTCAATACGAAGGTAAGATCAAGAGTATTCGTGGAGAGAGATCTAGTACTTTGTAGGGTAATGCATAATACCAAAAATATGACAGACGAACCATTAGGCCCAAATTGGGAAGGACCCCTAATAATTCATACAGTGATACCATTGGGAACCTATAACCTATTTTATTCTAAGGGAAAAATGGTTTCGATTGTTGGAGAATGGAGTTTTGATGACCTCAACCTTAATTCAATTATCATTGATTATAAAATATATACTAACATTACTATCAAGAATATATATACACACATATATGCAGGCTTTGTATACAAGACTTAAATATTGAAGATTGTACAGTTTTAGAGTTTTAAGGAATTCAGAGGAGATTCAAGACTAATGAGTAATCAAGTTATCAAGAGTTCAAGAAAATATAGTAATAGAGTCTAGTTTATATGTAAGACTCTGAATAGCACTCCAGGTTCAAATTGAAATTCTGTTTTTCAAATTCTGTTTTCAAAAGTTCAAATTTTATTTTCAAGTTGTTTTCTATCTTATGATTTCATATATAAGTTTTAAATTTAATATATAAGTTTATATATGTTTATATAGTTGTATAATTTTAAAGTTATATAGTTTTAAACCTTATAAATTTATAAATATGTTTATATAATATATTACTATGATTTCATATGGTTTTATACTTTAGAATACTCATTTATATCGCTAAGTTTTAATTCAAGAATTTCCAAAATAATATATATGTTTAAACACTTGAAAAGGTTCAAAATTCAAATTTTGCACATGCCTGTGTCGGCATACATACAAGGCTATGTCAACATTCAACTGTCAGAAATTCATTTTTCAAAGGATGTGTCTTTTCATTATTTGTAGCATTCCAGAAGCATTGCCACCTTTAAAATCTTATAAATAGGGGTTGATATCTAATTTTTTAATTATTTTTCTTCTCCATCTTCACCCCTCTTCATTCTACCATTAATATTTCATATTTTATTGATTTATACACTTTTACTTTGCCGATTTCTACTCTAATTATATGAAACTTCATATTTTCTCACACTCTATCCATTACTCTTTGAATTGAAGTGTTATTGAAGAGTTGTAGGGTTGTTGTAATCATTTGGGAAGTGTTTGGGAAATGGTGTGTTCCTTGTAGCCCTGAAATCAAGGAAAGGGAGCGGTGGTAACCTTGTAGCTGTAAAATCAAGGGTGTTTGGAGCGGTGTTAACCTTATAGCTGTGAAATCAAGGGGATTGTACTTGGATATTATAGTAATAAAACTATACGCAATCCAGCGTTGCATGGGACTGGATGTAGGAGTAATCCGAACCAGTATAAAATCCAGTGTATTCTTTCATTTTTTTGCATTTTATATTTATCTATTTTTGTGTTTTCGTTTGGTTCTGTGTCTATGATCATCTTTGTTGTGTCTGATTCATATAGTGGATCATTTAAGTTTAAGATTTTAGTTAACTTCTTACACGCATTATTCACCCCTCCCTCTTTCCTTAAGATCCGCCTTCCACTTTTCCTAATAATTGGTATCAGAGCATAGGTTTTCAAAAGTTCATAATCTAATTTTTGAAAACATTAAACGGAAAATTTTAAGTGATTGTTAATACTAGTGTCAATTCATACATTGCATCAGTGTTGAAAGATTCTACATTCAGTTGTGTTGAAAATTCAAGTGATCTACTCAAGTATTGTTCAATACCGGAAAAGATGTGTTATATGAGCATTTGAAATTCAAAATTTGAAAAGATGGGTGAAGTAGCTGTTGAAAATTCAAATTCTGAAATCGTGTGTTACATGGCTATTGAGAATTCAAATTCTGATGAACAAATGGTGGAAATCAAAAACGACAAATGGATATTGGATAGTGGCTGTTCAAGACACATGATGAGAAATCCAGAATTACAAAATAATCTAGTATGTGAAGATGGTGGAATGGTCAACTTCGAATATAACTCTGAAGGATATATTGTTGGCATAGGAATTGTCGGTAATTTTGAAACTCCTATTATTTCTGATGTTTTATTAGTTAGGAATCTAAAACATAATTTACAAAGTCAACTTTGTGATAACGGCCATAAAATAAATTTTGAAAAAGATAAATGCTTTATAGAAGATAGGAATTCAAAAGTAATATTCGAAGGAGATAAAAGGAAAAATATTTATATATTGAGTATGAAAATCTCCAATGATAATATATGTCTTATGGCTAACATAAGTGACCCTTAGATCTGGCATAAGAGATTTAGTCATAAAAATTTCCAACACATCTCTAGGATTTTAAAGTTAGATTCAATTAGAGGACTACCCAAAATGAAATTTAAAGTAAATAATTTATGCGACGCTTGTCTGTTTGGAAAATTAAAAAGAAGTTCATTTTAATCAATAGAGGAAATTACAACCTCGATACCATTAGAGTTAATTCATATGGATTTATTTGGTCCATAACAAACTCAATCAATAAATCACAATAGATATGTTTACGTAATAGTCGACGATTTTTCTAGATTTACCTGGACTTCATTTATTAAAAATAAAAGTGATGCGTTTAATCAATTTAAAACTTTTACTAAAAGAATTCAGAATTTATTATCTTTAAAAATTAAAACAATAGTGACCATGGTGGAGAATTCAAAAACGAAAATTTTGAAAAATTTTGTAATAAAAAGGGAATAACCCATAATTTTTTCTTTCCCTAGAACCCGTCAACAAAACGGACTAGTTGAACGTAAAAATAGGTTGATACAAGAGTGTGTGAGAACTATGTTATTTCATAGTAACTTACCAAGAAATTTTTGGGCTGAGGCAGTTGCAACAGCTTGTTATATTTTAAATAAAATTTTTATAAGATCCTTAACTCATAAAACCATATGAACTTTTGTATAATAATAAACCAAAAGTATTATATTTTAAGATATTCGGAAGTAAATGTTTATACTTAACACTAAAGAAAATTTAGATAAATTTGACTTGAAATCCGATAAAGGAATATTTATTAGATATTCAGAAATAAGTAAAGCATATAGATTTTTTAATTCAAGAACCAATACTATAGAAGAAACCTTAAATGTATCCTTTGACGAAAACTATAAAAATATAACACAACATAACGAAGATGAATGTGAAAATGAGATTATTGAAACAAATAGTGAAGATAGTCAACCCAATAAAAGGATTAGATCACCAAGAGACCACCCTGTAAAAAATATCTTAAGAGATATTGAATCCTTTGTTAGGACTCAAAACCAATTAAATAATATGAGTAATTCAGCATTTATTTCTACTATCGAACCTAAGAATCCAAAGGAAGCATCATCGGATGATTCATGCATCCTTGCTATGCAAGAGGAATTGAATCAGTTTACTCGGAATGATGTATGGGAACTTATTCCTAGACCAAAGGAAAAACTATAATTGGAACTAAATGGGTTTATAAAAATAAAATGAAGGAACACGGTAAGGTCGTAAGAAATAAGGCACAATTAGTAGCGCAAGGCTATACCAAGAAGAAGGAATAGGTTACGATGAAACGTTTGCCCCCGTAGCGAGATTAGAAGCAATTAGGGTATTACTAGACTTTGCAAATCATAATAATTTCAAATTATACCATATGGATGTTAAAAGTGCTTTTCTAAAGGGATATGCTAAAGAAGACGTATATATAGAGCAACCACCTCTTTCTGAAGACGAAAAATTACCAAATCATGTACATAAATTAAAGAAAGCGTTATATGGATTAAAATATGAACCTAGAGCTTGGTATGATGGATTAAGAAAGTATTTATTGCAATCTAACTTCAAAATCAGTAAAATGGATAATACTATGTTTATTAAAAGAAATAATAACGATATACAATTTGTACAAATATATGTTGACGATATAATTTTTGGATTGACGAATAATAAGATGAATAAATAATTTTTAGATATTATGACCCAAGAATTTGAGATGACTCATATGGGAGAACTAACATTCTTCTTAGGCTTACAAATTCGTCAATTAAAGAATGGAATATTTATCAATCAAGAAAAATACGCAAGAGATTTAATTAATAAATATAATTTAACAACGACTAGTGGGAGTCCAACACCAATGGCAACTAATATAGCCTTAAGAAAGATGATACATCAAAAGGCGTTAATCAAAAATTATATAGAGGTATGATAGGATCATTATTATATAAAACTGCTTGTAGACAAGATATAATGCATAGCGTATGTCTATGTGCAAGATATCAATCGTAAGCTAAAGAAACACATTTAAAAGCCGTTAAACGTATTCTAAGATACATAAAAATTTGGATTATTTTATCTAAAGGATGATTCGTTTGATTTAGTTTCTTATCATGACACTGATTATGTGGGATGTAAATCCGATCGTAAAAGCACAAGTGGAACATGTCATTTCTTAGAACATTCACTAGTTTCGTGGTTTAGTAAAAAGAAAAATACAGTATCCTTGTCAACCACTAAAGCAGAATATATCTCTGTTGCTTTGTCTTGTTCACAAGTAATGTATATGCAACATACTATAAAAGATTTTGGATTAAATATAGATAGGTCACCAATATACTGCGATAATACAAGCACTATAAATATATCTAAAAATCCAACTCATCACTCAAGAACTAAACATATAGATATACAACATCATTTTCTAAGAGATAACGTTTGTAAAGAAAAAATTTCACTCAAATTTATAGAAACAGATAAACAAGTAGTATATATATTAACAAAACCATTAAACAAAGCAACATTTACTAAATTTAGAAGAGAATTAGGTATTTGTTCATTAAGTGAACTAGAGTAATTAAATATATTAGTATATATAAAAATCAAAATCAAAATCAGAAAAATAAAATTAAAATTGCATGTATGTCAACATACATGCAACCCTATGTCGACATATAATTGCCAGATTTCAAAAATTAATTCCCACCATAAGTTAGTTATAATAACTGTTTAAACTTTCTACTTCGAATTTTCTTCTTCGTTCTCTCATTCATTTCTAGAAAAACTCAAAACTAAAATAAATCACAGCCTCCACTAATTATAATGACCAAATTAACCCCGAATTGTCTGTCGGACAATCTGAAGGTCCATTTCAATGCTCTACTCACGCTCATGTGATAAAACTGGAAGAGAAAATGGGGTATGTTGTTCAAAAATTCGCTGAAATGCAAGTTCTACAAATTCGGATGAATCAAGAGCATGTAAAACAAGGAAAGATAATGAGAGACCTAAAAAAGTTTGTAATGGATAATCAAGCAAACTCAATTATCATCGAAGATGAAAATCCAAAATTGGAAGAGGAAGAAGAGGAAGAGATGATATAAGAGGAGGAACAAGAAGAGGCATAACAAGAAGGCACGGAGGTAGACGATCAAGTCGTATACGTTGGAGAAGTTTCTTTCGATCAAGAAGGGATCATAATTGAGAAAAATGGGGAATTTTGTCTCCATTATCCCAATTGTCCAATTCATAAGTCTCCCATTGTGAAGAATCATTAGAAGTTAGGTTTCTTTGTAGTATTTCATGCTTTCGTGAAACGTTGTAATTTTCTTTGGTTTGTATTGTAAAACAATGATTAAATTGTTTATTTCTTACAATATTTATTTGTCTTAGAATTAGAAATTAGAATAGTTATATATATATAGTATAAGGATATAATGTAGGCTTAAATTAAGAGGAGTAATTTACTTTAGTACAGAATCAAATATTATAATCATAGAATTTGTATAGGTAGATATAGGATATAGGGGGAGTATATTTAGAATTTCTTTTTTGATAATGACAAAGAGGGAGAAATTATAAAATAAGGATTAGTTAGACTTAGTTTGAGGGAGAGTATGTAGAATTCATGATGACAGGGGGAGTATTAGAAGGATCAGAATCAATAGGAATGAATATTTTATAAATCAAGTTTGTGATTATCAAAAAAGGGGAGATTGTTGGAAAATAGAGTTTTGACGACAACAACCTTAATTCAATTATCATCAATTATAAAATATATACTAACATTTCTATCTGGAATATACATATATATATATATATATATATATATATATATATATGCAGGATTCGTATACAGGACTTAAATACTGAAGACTGTACAATTTTAGAGTTTCAAGCAATTCAGATTTCAGAGGATATTCAAGACTTATGAGTAATCAAGTTATCAATAGTTCAAGAAAAATATAGTAATAGTGTCTTGTTTATATGTAAGAATCTAAATAGCACCCCAGGTTCAAATTCAAATTCTATTTTCAAAATTCAAATTCTATTTTCAAATTATTTTCCAAATGTTTTTCTATCTTATGATTTCAAATATAAGTTTTAAATTTAATATATGAGTTTGTAAATGTTTATATACTTATATAGTTTTACAGTTTTATAGTTATATGGTTTTAAACCTTATAAATTTATAAATATGTTTGCATAATATATTACTATGATTTCATATGATTTTATACTTTAGAATACTCATTTATATCACTAAGTTTTTGTGACGGCCAGGAATTTCGCTCGATCCGAATCAGTCGTTAAACCGATCTAGATCGTTTGAGAACAGGACAAATCAGAATACAAACAGAAGAACATTTCATTGTATATTACAACAATGCATCAGAATACAAGAATATACAGAGTATGAATGAATAAATTACATTCGATAAATATCAGAGATTACAATAAATTACATAGCAGCGGAAAATAATACAAAGCACAACTGAAGGTGATATACGGATACAGAGCTTTCCGGATATCATTCCAGCTGTAAACCAGGATCCTGTGAATATAAATCTGCAAAATCAAAACTACTAGCTGCCCGTGCGGAAAATAGGGGCACCCAGAGTTTAGGTTAAAACAATAAACTCCAGGTCAGTCATGTGACTGGTGTGAGAACTAAAACAGTTATTTAAAGCTTTTCTTTAAAAGAGAGTAATTCAAGGGACCACGCCGTATAACACGGAACGGGTTTCCTCCCAAGAATACCAGTGCATAGAATAAACAACGCAATGCTTTTTCGAAAAATGAAGCTATTATAAGACCCAGGTCCCATCACACAATGCAACGCAAGCCGGAGGATAGGGTTTTACCTTATAACAGCCAAACATGCTTGATACGCTTAAAACAAATCATTTGATACTATAATAAGTGTATAGTGTCAAAACAATTTCAATCATAAATATAAATCATAGACGGCATGAGTGCCCCATCCCACTATGTCGCCATACTAGGCTCTACAAATAAAGCCGAAATTCACGTATTGGAAATTGGATTTCCGTCATGAGTCGAGGCAAGGGGCAAGCTCCTCTCCGCGTTCGAGACACTCTAGCAAATGCCTCCGGGCTACACACTCTGGGCAACCCTGGATTCGGCTGGGCCGGTCCTCACTTACGTTAGAGGATTAATTATGCCTGAACACACGTCTCCCGGTCCTTACAGACCTATAATCGAGGCGCCTCGTTCCAACAACCACAAAGGTGAAAAGTATATAAATGTCAGGGCTGGTAAGTCACTGACACCACCAAATCTAGAAAGAAACGTCGTGCTCTCCCAGCGGTCCGTATCCCGTTTTTAACTCATACCGAGGTGTGAGGCTCGCGAATTCACGTTATACACAAAGCTACACCACTAAGGCCGTGCTTTGATCATCAACCACAAGACTTTGCTTTTCAACAGAAGCCTTGATCATTGCATCTTAGCATGCCACACAGGCAATTCATGCCATGCGACTGATGTCCATCGATATACAACCTCTGAGCTCGTACGTCTCAGAGAAGGGCGTTAAGCAAAAGAATAAATTCTCCGCCGCCAAACAGATGTATATTTAATAGAAATCAATCAACACAGAATAAAATCCAGTGTCTGACACACAATCCATTTACAAGTCCGTTCTGGGTCTGAACGAAACCGGAGGCACTTTCCTCGCATATCCATCGATCTCCAAGTACGTCTGGACGACCACCAACTATTTCCATCCTCTTGGGTGTACAGCCCAATCAGGATCGTCAGTAATTATCCAAACGATGTGAAGACTTCCGGTCTTCGACCACCGTCTTCATCTTCGACATATCGTCGAATCGGTTATTCAGAATGGGTATAAACCCGGACTTTCCGAACAACCCGCGTATATTAAAAACAAATGTTACACAAACACAACATACGCCTCATTCCAATTTATATTCTCAGGGAAAGGTTCCCATTAATTTTATCAAAGATAAATTCTTTAAAATTTATCCTTTAATCTTCCTTAGGATGACATTTCAAACCAAATTATGGTTTTCTAAACTAGTCGAGATTAGCGAACCACACCGAAGTAATTATTTATTTTATTTCCCAATCCCAACCTATTCATCCCATGAAGCAAAACTGGTAATACTCCATATCTAACACCACGGTGTTATTGGTAAAATTAATTACCATTTCACGTTCAAATCTAATTAAAGATTTAACTATCGCTTTGGAGCAAAACTGGCGATACTCCACTCTCGCTCATTTCTAAATTTGATAATTTAGATTATAGATTCACATTTCAATCTAATTACAGATTCATTAAAACTCCTTTTACCGGGTTAAAGAACTAGGTGTTATTTAAAACACAGTTCACGACAAACCCAAATCACATTCTATTTATTATCGGGTTAAAGAACTAGTGTTATTTAAAACACAGTTCACGATAAACCCATTTCAAATCCAATCGTTATACGTTAGAAATTCCGATTATTTAAAACCCCTTTTTTTAATCTAATTTATTTATTTAAAAATAAAAACCTGGGTTTTAAATTGAGTTCAAACTAGTTCATTTCGATAAAAATCTATTTTTATCTTTTCAAATATGGAGTTTTTCATCCCAATTTTTCCCAAATCATTTCTTATGATTTTACACAAATTATTGATATTTTTAATAATTTTATCAAGGCCCGTACAGTCGATTTCCAACAATGGCCACCGGACTGCACTTACATCGACCTTTTCTGAATTTGATTTGGACATATCTCCAAATCCAACCATTAGATTTCAAATTTCAAATATCCGTTAGAAAGCTCTTTTCGATACGAACCCAACGGTTCCGGTTTTAGGAGAATCCGACGGTCGGATCTCCCGTAATGTCCGTTTGAAATAAATGGTCGAAATTTACGAACTGCCGCGGCGCGGTGCGTTCTATTCAGGCCATTATATTATATATATAATATATATAATATATATTTCGTTGATTACTATTTAAAACGAATTATATAAATAGTTTTAAATTCGTTTCAAAAACAATTTCAACTTCCATTTCAATTCAAATCAAAATTGAATTTTTCCTTATAAATTCGTTTTAAAATTCATTTCTATTCAATTCAAATTTCAATTCAATTTGAATTCATTTCAATTCGCTTTCAATTCAATTTGAATTCGTTTTCAATTCAATTCAATTCCAAAGTCCTTTTCTATTCGATTCAATTCAAATTGGTTTTCTATTCGATTCAATTCAAATTGGTTTTCTTTTCAAATCAAATTTAATTTGTTTTCTATTCAATTCGATTCAAATTCGTTTTCTTTTCAAATCAAATTAAATTTGTTTTCTATTCAATTCGATTCAAATTCGTTTTCTTTTCAAATCAAATTAAATTTGTTTTCTATTCAATTCGATTCAAATTCGTTTTCTTTTCAAATCAAATTAAATTTGTTTTCTATTCAATTCGATTCAAATTCGTCTTCTTTTCAAATCAAATTAAATTTGTTTTCTATTCAATTCGATTCAAATTCGTTTTCTTTTCAAATCAAATTAAATTTGTTTTCTATTCAATTCGATTCAAATCGTTTTCTTTTCAAATCAAATTAAATTCGTTATATATTCAATTCATTTCGAAATCGTTTTATATTCAGTTCATTTCTGTTTTAAATTCAAAAATGAATGTAATCGATATAAATATCGTTCGCGTCAAAATGGCACATCACTAATCAACACGGCTTTATATGTTTCAATAAATTCATTATTCTATTCAACAAATGAATATTTATTCTACTCAATATGTGAATCTCTATTTTTGTCAACACACGACTAATCTCAACGAATGAGTACTGTCCATGTGTGACCATTTTTGTTATTTACTATATTTTATGGAAATTAATTTGATATTAAATCAGACTCCAACTGTAAATTAGTAAGAGAACGATTCCCTGAATTTAACCCCGAAGGCTGAAACCAACATCAGATCAATATTCAGGAGACCACTCATCTCATCTATTTTCCAGTTAGTTTCTAATTTCATATATGATAAAGATGTAAATTTTATTGTTAAAATATTTCGTTCAACACATGACTAATCTCAACGGATGAGTACAGTCAACACATGAACCTTTATTTTATAAAGATAAAGATATAAATTTTATTGTTAAAATATTTCGTTCAACACATGACTAATCTCAACGGATGAGTACAGTCAACACATGAACCTTTATTTTATAAAGATAAAGATATAAATTTTATTATAAAAATATTTCGTTCAACACATGACTAATCTCAACGGATGAGTACAGTCAACACATGAACCTTTATATTATATTATTCTTTATCTTCTAAAATGGAATGAGGCCCAATCAATCACCATATAATGTTAATTATATCGATTTTCATACAACACATGTATATAATAGCATTGAAAAATAATCAACCATCAACCAAAGTGCACTACACTGTATAAGCATCAAATATAGATATTCAACGCTTATAACAGCCTGTCAATCAATCGATCGACATATTTAATCAATCAGGATGAGTGAACTTCAAATTTCATCCCAACACCTGTGTGGGGTTTCAAACAATCAAACACAGATTTTATTTGTGCAGTTGGGCGATGTGTGAAATTTATCGACCCAATCAATGTCAGTCAAATCAGTGTACATAAACAAACCGTCCGGTTTGTAAATGAATATTTATTTATTATCATTCACTATATTCATATTCACGTTAAAAATTATATTTTTAACGATAAAACATTTTATTTTAACATATGAATTCCTATTCAGTTCATTTATACAATAAAAATGATATTTTTATTTTTCTAACATGTTTTAGAAAATTTCGGCGGCATAACGGCACGATACTAGAAACGGGACGAGGCCTAGCCTTATCTCCGGTCTAGTGAAGGCCCACGCCATTCACACATCAATCAAATCCATTCATTTCACCAAACAATTCAATTTCAATCAAATAATCTAACTAATTTTATGCAACCAAACAAACAAGTCCATGGTCTGTGGACGGTTGTGTCGGGTGCTACTAAGCACCGTCTGCATCCTAGTATATATATATAAATAGAAATGAAATTGAAAGGTGAGAAGTTCTCACATATTGCTATCCAATCATCTTGACTCTTCTTTGATAGAAATCTTCATCGTTATCGCATTCTTGTCATCTTCGTTGCTGTAGCCACTACATATATAAAAATCACATTTTTATTTGTTGATGCCTTTAAAATAAAAATCACATTTTTATTTACTCACCTTCAATTTAAAAATCATATTTTTATAATCACTTCATACGTTTAAAAATTGAATTTTTATTCCGTTATTCAATATATAAAAATCGAATTTTTACTAGTATGTTATATAGATAAAAATTATATTTTTATCACGCTATTCTCCATATAAAGATTTCGCCTTTTCTAAAATAAAGATTTCGCCTTTATAAAAACATAGACTTCGCCTTTTCAAATTTAAAGATTTCATCTTTATAAAAATCTCATTTTTATTTTTCTACACATATAAAGATGATAT
The DNA here is from genome assembly GCA_030737875.1 of Allium sativum. NCBI lineage: Eukaryota > Viridiplantae > Streptophyta > Magnoliopsida > Asparagales > Amaryllidaceae > Allium > Allium sativum. Next base: position 748,094,076 of record CM060912.1, read on the forward strand.
TTTTAATATTCCTATCATGTAAAAATTATATTTTTAACTCTCTACCTAACCAAAAATCATATTTTTACATCTTCTATATAGTAAAGATTATATTTTTATCCTCCTACAATATAAAAGATTGTATTTTTAATTGCTAAAATTAATTAAAATACCTTTCTCTATCGATTTCAACCTGGGAGAGCTCGAACCCGTGCTCCCCTCAACTTCACCGTTGCTGTGCTACCCAAAGTCCACCGGAGAAGCTCTAAATCGATGAAACTCGGCGTCGGAGGAGGGCTTGGTTCTCTGGTAGTCTGAGAAGGGTCGCTGGGGTTTGTTGGTGGCGCAGGAGCCTCGTCAGGCGGTGGTGGAGCTCGGTGGGCCGGCGGTGCTGACTTGGGGAAGGGCGCAGGCGGTTTTCAAGAGGGGGAGGAGGAGCGAGACACGAGGGCGAGAGAGGGGGGCTTCTGCTTGCAACGACGCGCCGGGGGAGGGGGGAAGATGGCGGCTGCGACGTGGGGGGGAGGGGGCGACGGGGTTTCGGGTTTTTTTTTTTCCGATCTGAAGAATGAGAGGGGAGAGAGTGGAGGGTAGGGATATATAATAATTTATTTTATTTTATTATTCAATTAAAGTTGACTTTTTCATACGACCTCTAAACGAGGCCCACCGCCTGTCGTCCATAGCGTTTTACCCCCATTCCGAACACAATGGGATATGCTTCGCAAGCTGATTCGACCATTTCGATCAGTTTCCGTTGAATTTACATTTAAATCACTATATTGAATTTTAAACGTACATTTCAAATTACCGGGGTCGCATACTAACTCGAAAAATTCCAGAAAAATATTTTCTAGCTTCGTATTGACGATACGGTCCTAACAAAACTAGTTTCGTCGAATTCTGAGACCGTTTGAAAAATGGCCAATTTCCAGTCGATTAAAATCAACTAAAACAGGTCAAACGCGTTTTCCTTTGCCACGCTCACATATTGATTCGAAAAATTATGAAATTTGGAATCTAGCAATAATTTGACATCGCGGATCCAACAAAAGTGGTTTCGTCGAAATCCGAGGTCATTTGCAAAATTCCCATTTTTAAGGGCCTGAATTCCATAACGACTATTCAGAATTTTTAACTGGACATATCTTTTGATTCCCGCTATGAAATTTTGATTTTTCAGATTCGTTGGAAAGATATTCCCAATTAGATCCTAATGTTTTTGGTTTCACTAAAATCCGGATTGTTTTGCACCCGGTATATTCAATTGAAGTTTGAAATCGAATTATCGAACTACCGCGCCATTTTCAATTCTATTTATAATTATATATATAATTATTTATATTCTAACGACGACGTATATAATATATACGTCGAATTATATTCAAAATAAATTTTCTCGTCGATTTTATTTAAAATAATTCATTTTAAATATTCAAAATTCGCCAAAATTGCCAAAATAAAATTTTTAAACTGGCCCAGAATTTCCGGGTTATTACAGTTTTAATTCAAGAATTTTCAGAATAATATATATGTTTAAACACTTGAAAAAAGTTCAAAATCCTGAATTTTCACATGCCTATGTTGACATACAACTGTCAGAAATTCAATTTTCAAAAGAAGTGTCTTTTCACTAATTGTAATGTCTAGAAGCCTTGCAACCTTTCAAGTCTTATAAATAGGGGTTGATTTCGAATTTTTTAACTATTCTTCGTCTCTATCTTCACCCTTCTTCATCCCACCATTAATATTTCATATTTTATTGATTTCTACACTTCAACTTTGATGATTTCTACTCTAATTATATAAAGCTTCTTCTTTTCTCACTCTCTATCTATTACTCGCTGAATTGAAGTGCTATTGAAGAGTATAGGGCCGTTGTAATCATTTGGGAAGTGTTTGGGAAAGGGTGTATTCCTTGTTCCCCTGAAATTAAGGAAAGGGAGCAGTGGTAACCTTGTATCCATGAAATCAAGAGTGTTTGGAGCGGTGTTAATCTTGTAGCCATGAAATCAAGGGGATGGATATTGATAGTAATAAAACTCTACGCAATCCAGCATTGCATGGGACTGGACGTAGGAGTAATCCGCACTAGTATAAAATTCGGTGTGTTCTTTCCTTTTTCTACATTTTATATTTATCTGTTTTTGTATTTGTGTTTGATTCTATGTCTGTGATCATCTCTGTTGTGTGTGATTCATATAGTAGATCATTTAAGTTTAAGATTTTTGTAAATTCCTTACAAACACTATTCACCCGCCTCGATGTGTTAGTCTTGCCTTAAGATTCACCTTTCGCGTTCCCGAACATCAATAACATGGAATGCATAACATTTGAGACCATACTTTCCCTACACAGACGAATAAAATAAATTCATCAAGAAAAAAATTTCCATCAACGATTAAAAAAGTTTTGCCCCAAGGGGAAGAAAAGGAAATAAGCCTCAAACAAGTTTTGTCAAATTCATCTGTATGGATAAAAATAATGGAGAATGACTTCCAATGGGAAATCAAAATAAGAGATTCTACTTGGTTAGGCATGAAATTACCTTCGTACATGGTTAACCTAAAAATTCCTTGACGTAGTCAAGGCTCTTTCCGAAAGGAGGAGGTGTAAGCTTGGGGGACGCGCCGAGCACCTATTGAATTCCTTGATACACTAAGGTCCTTCCTCAAAGAGGAAGAGGGTAAGCCCAGGACAAGAGTTCCTGGCCCTAAGTATAGCTAGGTATCTCCTGAAAGGAAGAGGGTAAGCCTGGGGGATGCAGTCGGCTCCGCCAACCCTTGATGCAGTAAAGGCGCCCTCTTGAGGAGGGATGGGTAATCAATAGTGCACAGGCCTAGTTCTGAATGAAGCACGCTCTGCTTTTAATGTTTTTAAAACAAGTCTTGCTACTGCCTCGGCACAAAAATGTTAGAAACTCTATTGTTGGATTTTTGATGACAACAACTATACAATTATACCAAAAAACCTCTAAGCTAACCTGCAGGTACATGGGTATCAAAAAGAGAAAAAGAAATACGTTCAATACGAAGATACACAGTAAAAAAGAGGATAAAAGCATATATATGAAGGATGCTAACCAATTATGTAGTGTTCGAGCATTTAAATATCTACTATGGCGCTTGAAAATCTATTTGGGCTCTAATGATGGAAGAAGACAAGAAGAAACGGACTCAAGAGCTTCAGAAGAACTTATATCATAAGTAGAGTTTACATAAAGTCATTATAGTCCAGAAATGTTAAAGCCCCACAAATTAACTTCAAATCACTTCAAATTTCTAATAAACATCTAACATGTCATAAAGCATTTTTCATATTTTTTTGGAATTTTTTATTGCAAGAAAAACGATAAAAAAAAGTCAAAAAATGATGAATATAGAAGGCTATTTTTGCAGAATTTTTCACAGCAGAAAACGGTAGCATTTTGTCCAGAAACGCTATTAAAGGTTATAACGGCTATATTCCGAAACGCTATGAAAGGGTATAACGACTATATTTTGAATAGACATATGATAGCGTTTTTCGACCAAACGCTACTGTTCAGTGCTGTCTTAAGTGCTGTAAATAACAGCTATATTTTATGAAAAGACACTTCGTTTTTCACCAAATCTTTTCAGTTTTTTGATCTTTCAGAAGGGTTGTGACTATTCTAATGATATCCCTTCATCATTATATAAGCCCCAAACATCTCCATTGATTTTACAACAACTACTTTGATCAAATCTATTGATTTTGCTCTAAAATTGCTCTACAACTATCATTCTCTCAAATTCTGTTAAAAAGATCGATTATTTTCATTCACATCCTTTATAATCGATCTAATATTAATCCTAGCCTTTGTACATCCACTAAAATACTATTTGTGAGGGCTATAGGAGTGTTGTACTATATTGTGACTACTCAGTGTTGTTTTGAACACATTCAAAAGTCAAAAATCTTTGTAATTGTGAAGTCCCCTTCAGTGGTTGAGGCAAGAAATCCCGTTCAGTGGTTCGGGTAATTGTGAACCTATTCCTCCGGGTGAAGTGAGGGTTTTAGTGTTAGTGAAATACCAGAAGTGAGTCTGGGACTGGACGTATGACAGTGGTCCGAACCAGTATAAATCGACTGTGTGATTTACTGCTTTCTACTCTGCTATATAGATATTATATCCTATTCTCCATACTACACGTACCTATACCGCTGCATAGCCTCTTTCAATTGGTATTAGAGCTTAGTATTCTAGAGATCGTAACAACAACCTAGAATAAATGACACTAAAGAAATCTAGTAAAGGCATTAGAAAGTGGAAGAACAACAAAGCAAAAGCGACGGAGCAAGAGAGCAAATGTTTAATAGCTAAAGTGAGATCACAATCGGTATGTGAGGATTCATTATATAAAGATCTTTTATTAGACCATGAAAAATTATTAAAAGATTTTAAAAGTTTGGGTAAACTTAATGCAATTATTTTAGCCAACTCTAAAGATTGTGAGCAAGAAAATTCCAAATTAAAAGAAGAAGAAAAAAATTTAGTCAAACAAACCAAATGTTTTGAAAATACCTTAGAAGAGCTTGTTTTTCAAAAAGATTTCCTTCTAAAAGAAAATGAGCGACTAGAAGATAAAATCAATGTTCTTTTAAAGGAAATCGATCTCTTGAAAAATAGAAATGAATCATTAGAAGATTCTTTAAATAATTCTAATTCTTTAGTTTCGTCTCTTGAAAAAGAGAATGGAGCTTTAACTGAAAAGAATATAGAATTATCTAAAGAATATGAGTTTTTAAAGGTTAATAATAATACTTTGCAAAATGAAATGTCTAATTCGAATGAAAATTTTGAAAAATTACACTCTTCTTTAGTTAATTCAGGATCTCAAAGTTGTCGTCTCGAAAATGAGAATAGTACTTTAAAAAGGGAGAATTCTGAATTAAATAAGAAAATTGGTTTAAAAGATTGCAAGACTTCTTTTGAAAATTTCAATCGCGACTTTGGAGTCAAATTTGAAAAATGTACAAATAAGTTCGCAAAATTTAATAAAGGTCAAAATGATTTAAATGATATTTTATCTTGCTCTAGACCTTTACACGATAAAAGTGGCTTAGGGTATAATAAAACTAATCATAGAACTAGTACTAGATATGCTTTCATGTATTACAAAAATTTAACTGCTAGTACTAAAGCACGTGTAACTCGAAGATCAAATCTCTATAGAAATTGAAATGGTTCTATGACTAGAAACATTTATAATAGAAGTACAAAAGTAAATATTAATAGAAATTATCTAAGTATTTGGGTTCTTGTAAATTGGAAAAACAGAGAAAAATATATTGATGATTATTTTGATTCGGTAGTTAAAAATAAAAACTTTATTTTCAAAGGTACCATTAAACCCTTGTGGGTATGGTTACCTTCTCTCTAACCCCTGGACCCTAATAGAGAAAGTGGGTACCAAAGTATATATATAATATTTGTTGCAGGTACACCACAACAAAAAGGAGGGTATTTCAGTATCTCTAATGTCTTTGAAAACTGAGCTCAAAGCTAAATCAGGGAATTTGGGAAAATAATAGTCACATACTTAGGGGGAGAAATATTCATATATCACACATTCAGGGGAAGAAAATAAAGAGAAGACGACGATATTTATTACATTCCCTCATTCTTTTTGATAATGACAAAGGGGGAGAAATTCATATGTATATTGATAGAGGGAGATATTATACTAAGAGGAAGATGTTATAGAAAGAATATATTTTTAAATTGTATAGTTGTCATCATCAAAAAGGGGGAGAATGTTAGAAACTTTATTGTTGGATTTTGATGATAACAACTATACAATTATACCAAAGAACCTCTAAGCTAACCTGCAGGTACATGGGTATCAAAAAGAGAAAAAGAAATATGTTTAATACGAAGATACACAGTACAAAAGAGGATAAAAGCATATATATGAAGGATGCTAACCAATTATGTAATGTTCGAGCATTTAAATATCTACTATGGCGCCTGAAAATCTATTTGGGCTCTAATGATGGAAGAAGATAAGAAGAAACGGACTCAAGAGCTTCAGAAGAACTTATATCATAAGTAGAGTTTACATAAAGTCATTATAGTCTAGAAATGTTAAAGCCCCACAAATTAACTTCAAATCACTTCAAATTTCTACATAACATCTAACATGTCATAAAGCATTTTTCATATTTTTTTGGAATTTTTTATTGCAATAAAAACGATAAAAAAAGTCGAAAAATGATGAATATAGAAGGCTGTTTTTGCAGAATTTTTCGCAGCAGAAAACTGTAGCATTTTGTCCAGAAAGGCTATTAAAGGTTATAACGGCTATATTCCGAAACGCTATGAAAGGGTATAACGGCTATATTTTGAATAGACATATGATAGCGTTTTTCGACCAAACGTTACTGTTCAGTGCTGTCTTAAGTGCTGTAAATAACGGCTATATTTTATGAAAAGACACTTCGTTTTTCACCAAATCTTTTCAGTTTTTTGATCTTTCAAAAGGGTTGTGACTATTCTAATGACATCCCTTTATCATTATATAAGCCCCAAACATCTCCATTGATTTTACAACAACTACTTTGATCAAATCTATTGATTTTGCTCTAAAATTGCTCTATAACTATTATTCTCTCAAATTCTGTTAAAAAGATCGATTATTTTCATTCACATCCTTTATAATCGATCTAATTTTAATCCTAGCCTTTGTACATCCACTAAAATACTATTTGTGAGGGCTATAGGAGTGTTGTACTATATTGTGATTACTCAGTGTTGTTTGGAACACATTCAAAAGTCAAAAACCTTTGTAATTGTGAAGTCCTCTTCAGTGGTTGAGGCAAGAATTCCCGTTCAGTGGTTCGGGTAATTGTGAACCTATTCCTTCGGGTGAAGTGAGGGTTTTAGTGTTAGTGAAATACCAGAAGTGAGTCTAAGATTGGATGTAGGACAGTGGCCCGAACCAGTATAAATCGACTGTGTGATTTACTGCTTTCTACTCTGCTATATAGATATTATATCCTATTCTCCATACTACACGTACCTATACCGCTACATAGCCTCTTTCAAAAAATGCCCTGCCTCTTCTCTAAAATCAAGAATGCAATGCCTTTGCTTATGTCTCATCCCGCAGAAGGGAACGAGAGCTCAAAAGGAGCACCTTAATTATGTTAGGCCTCTACTTTAGAAAATGCATATAAATGGAAAAGAGTCAGTTAAAACCGAAAACACTTCTGTATGTATAATCTCTGGAAGAAGATTTGTTGATTTTGTTTGTCTGATTACCGAGATAATGGTTTTGGAATTTCCCTATGCTGAAAAGAGTCTTCAAGCATAATAGTTGCTTCCAAAAGAGGGTTTTCTGGATTTTTAATATTCAATGCCAGAATATGATTTTCAGGTCATATACTAAGCCAATAGAGGTTTTGTACTTATTATTTCCATAAAAGGTTTCTAGACTTTTGTTATTACCCGATTATGGGTTTTGGGTCTTCTACTAAGCTGAAGGTGGCTTCCTATTTATTTCTTGATGATGGTTTCTTGATTTCTAATATTCAATACCTAAATCTGGGTTAGGGTCCTATATTAAGCCGAAGGAGAGTTCGCACTTATTATTTCTGGAAAAGGTTTGTCGATTTCCATTATTACCCGAGACTAGTTTTCCAGTGTAATATTAAGCTAAATTTGGCTTTCATCTAACCAAAAGAAGATTTTTGGATTTCTATTATTCTAATACCAGAAAGGGGTCTCGGGTCATCTATAGACAAGGAGGCTTCATTTATATATATTATTTCCAAAGGACGATTTCTGGGTTCCTACTATCTCACTAACCGAAAGGGGGGTCTCGGATTTTCTATTAATCCAAAAAGTTTTCATATATGTTATGTCCAGATGATGGTTTATACTATTTTATTACCTAACTCTGGGTTTCGGGTCTTCTGTTAATCCAAAAATGGCTTCGTACCTGTTATCCCGAAAGAAGATTTCTAGTTTACTACTACCTAATTTCCCAAATATGGGCTTCGGAACTATAAATGAGCCGAAAGTGTTTACGTATCTAATATTTCTTGGAAAGTCTTCGAACTACTATTATTCTTAGTACATAAGTTTGAGTTTTAGATATTATCTAATGTTGGATGATGCTCTGATCCTCTATTATTCTTAGTCTTTATTAAGCAAAGGGTGGTTTCGATCATGGTCAACTAACTATAAAAAATGTTTTTTTTTTAATTTTTTAGTATTCTAATACCCGAGTCTTGGTTTCAAATTTTCTATACACTAAAAATGGTTTCAACCATACAAACATCTTCCAAGAAAGGGTTTTGGGATATCTATTATCTGAATTTGATATTGTTTAAAGCCATAACAGGCTTTATTTATGCCAATAAATTCTAAAAATTGATTGTTGAGCTTTTACTCAACTAATACCAGTTTAGGGGTTTGAGACCAAAATAGTTTTTGGTTCTACACTATTGCCAGGAGAATTGATATTCCATCTTCCCAGCTAAAATACAATTAGATGAACTTATGCACAAATGTTATTTTAATATACTAAAATGAATATGCTAGCACACAATAATAAGTGTGAGCTTGCTTTATGACTAGGCTACCCAAAGCCAAAGACTTGAGTATGAACTTACATTGATCGGTAATCGCTTAGATGAGTGATGGAGCATGGAAAAACTTGATTTTTGGCATTGGTGAAGCTCCAAACCGGGTCGCACGTCCACCGGGTCGCACCTCCACTGGGTCGTACCCTCACCAGGTTGCTCCTCCATCGGGTCACCCCCTACCCGATCTGCCTAAGAGCTGCAACTACATTTCAATCCTGACATACTTTTTAGCCTATTTTCGTGGATCAGATTTCACCTTGCATTCGTGACCCATAGATATGTTCCCCACTAGCTCCATGTTCAACTCTGAATCCCACTCGATGCCTGCTATGTCATCTGCGACCACGAGCCCCATCTCGCTATAAATACATGATTTCGCAGCAACTTCATGGACTTTTGGTACCTTGATTATTCAGGTCGGCCATGGCATTGCTCCTCCACAAATTATCACATTTTTCTTCAATAAAAATCAATGGATTCAGAGAGAAATATTCATTATATTTGAGTGATTGAGCGGTTATATATATTGTAATTGTAATTTTGGAATAAAATGAGAAACTATCAAGTATACGTAGGCTCGTTAACGCCGGATCACTATAAATCTTGTTTTCCTATTGCTTATCTACGTTTTTAGCTTATAATTTTTCTTTATTCTCTATAAAACCTAGTCAATTAGGCGTTAGTGCCTTTTTAGGTCTAATATTTTGGTGCTTTCACCGAGAAATGAAGATTCTCGGCGTTTAAGGATTTTCCAGTCTAATTATTGGATCGTCGCATCCGATGATGAAATCCTATAAATTGAAAACGTGCATGTCTTGTATAAAATCTTATAAATTGAAAACGTGCATGTGTGTGTATCACCAACGAAGACTTTAACATATAAATCTAGGACTAATAGACTCTTACAACATATTTAATCTTCAATTATAGCTCTTGAATCTGTTGTTGAGTATCTTCCTACAAGACAAAGTTAGTCGATAATAATATATATGTACATGTATAGTTGTCATAATCAAAACGCCATATAGCGAGATTCAACATTCTCTCCCTTTTTGATAATTACAACTGTATATGTAACTCCCCCTGTCAATATGCATATATTATCATATATTTCTCTTTTTGATATCCATGTACCTGCAGGTTAGCTTAGAGGTTTTTTGGTATAATTGTATAGTTGTTGTCATCAAAAATCCAACAATAGAGTTTCTAACATTCTCCCCCTTTTTGATGATGACAACTATACAATTTAAAAATATATTCTTTCTATAACATCTTCCTCTTATAATATCTCCCTCTATCAATATATACCTGAATTTCTCCCTCTTTGTCATTATCAAAAAGAATGAGGGAATGTAATAAATATCGTCGTCTTCTCTTTATTTTCTTCCCCTGAATGTGTGATATATGAAAATTTCTCCCCCTAAGTATGTGACTATTATTTTCCCAAATTCCCTGATTTAGCTTTGAGCTCAGTTTTCAAAAATATTAAAGATACTGAAATACCCTCCTTTTTGTTGTGGTGTACCTGCAACAAATATTATATATATACTTTGGTACCCACTTTTTGATAGGGTCCTAAGAGTTAGGTCTTAGGAAGCCAAACCCAACTAGGTTTAGTATCCCTTTTATATAAATAATTTTCATTAAAATGCACAGATTCCATAAATGAGTTAATGTGCTTCTTCCTAATCAAACTATTGTTAGTTTTTGGAACCCATATCTTAATTTTATTAATTGTTTTTGTCGATTTCAGTTTTGCATTAATTTTCCTCATAAACTTTGTATTTTTCTTTGGAGGAAATTTCAATTCATTTTTGAATCCTAAACCATTTTTGTTTGAAGAGGGTTGAGAGTTTTCTATGATTCTTGTTAAATTTTCTCTACCCTTGTTAAAATTTGAAACATTTTTTGAAATGTTTTCTAACTTAGTTTGAATACTTTTGTTTTCTAATTCTAGTTCTTTTACTCTAATTTTCAACAAATGATTTTCAGAACTAATTTCATCATTCTTCGTCTTTTGAGTTTCAATTTCTTGACTCAAAAGAGAAAGCTGACTATCCGAATTCGTTAGAGTTTTTTGAACTTTTTCAAGTTCTTCTTCTAGAATTATCTTTTCATCTTTTAACATATCTCTTTCGAATTCAGCTTTGTTCTGATTTTCACGAGTTTCTTTAATCTTTTTCTTTAGAGTTTTTATTAAATTTAAAAGTTCAGCATTGACATCTATTAGTTCTTCATAAGATAATTCACTTACCTCAGATTCTTGTGCCATAAAACACATATTTGCTTGCTCTTTGTCACTATCACTATCACTGTCACTGCTTGATGAATCTGAGTCTGAGTTGTCCCATGTAACAGAAAAGGCTTTTTTCTTGAATTTTTCTTTCTTGCTTTTATTGAAGTTCTTTTGATTTTCTTTCATTTCTGGACAATCTTTTACCATGTGACCTTTCTTTTAACAATTGAAACATTCTAGTTTTGAAGATGAAGGCTTATTTGAAATATTCTTTTTGAAATTTCCTTTTCTATATTTCAGAAATTTCTTAAAGTTTTTGGCAATAAAAGCTAGATCTTCGTCTTCTGATTCAGACTCCTCTTTATCAGCATGAAAGGCCACATTTTTCTTTTCTTGAGCTAGTTCCCTTTTTGCTTGAAGGTTTACTTCATAAGACATAAGATTTCCTATTAGCTCTTCTGGTTTCATTGCTGATAAATCATTTTCTTCTTCAATGGCTAGTACTTTTCTTTCCCCATCGTCAGTTAAAGAATTTAGTACTTTTGAAATGATGTCAAAGTCACTGTATTTTTCTCCAAGTCCTATCAATGCATGTAAGATATCTTGGAATCTTGAGTACATTTTGTTGATAGTTTCATTTTGCTTCATTTTGAAGTTCTGGAACTGATTTTTGAGCATCAAAATTTTAGTTTGTTTGACTTTGTTTGTCCCTTCATGAATAGTTTTTAGCGTCTCCCATATTTGATAAGATGATGTACAAATGCTAACACGATCGAATTCATTTCAATCTAGGGCATAGTATAGCATGTTCATTGCTTTTGCATTAGCATTTGCTTCATCTTTTTGAACAGTTGTCCAAGTTGCATATTCAGTGGTAGGAGCTGTAAACTCTTTTTGAGTTGCATTCCATGCACTAAAACCACTTGCTTGCATATAAATTCTCATTCTTGTAGCCCAGTAGTTGTAGTGTAGTCCGTTGAATAGTGGTGGTCTTTAAGTGGATTGTCCTTCGGCAAAAGTAGTTGAGCTAGTACTTGGGTTATTCTCCATTTTATCAAAATATCAAATAACGGTGTTACGGTTATAGGATGGCCTCGCTCTGATACCAATTGAAAGAGTCTATGCAGCGGTAGGATCGTATAGAATGGAGTATAGGATATAATGTATATGGTAGAGTAGTAAGCAGTAAATCACACAGTCGATTTATACTGGTTCGAACCACTGTCCTACGTCCAGTCCCAGACTCACTTCTGGTATTTCACTAACACTAAAACCCTCACTTCACCCGGAGGAATAGGTTCACAATTACCCGAACCACTGAACGGGATTTCTTGCCTCAACCACTGAAGAGGTCTTCACTAATACAGAATAATTGTTGACTCTTTTGTGTTCTTGATAACACGGATTGTCGAATATTAAGTACACCCTTCCTATAGCCTTTCCTTGATGATAATCGTGAAGTGCGTGAAGGAATATGGAAGTTTAAAAGTCTCAAGTATGAAAGTAGATAGCTTTTTAGAACTTAGAGAGCTTTGAATAAGATAGAGAGAATTAGAATAAAATTCGGTTATTAGATCATCTAAGCAATTCTCTATTTATAATATATAAAAAGATACAACTGATCGTGAAGAGTTTTGATGAAGAGATATGGATTAAATAGTTGTATCTCTTCATAAAGGATGCAACTCTTCGGAATTCAGATGTCTGAAAATAAAATTCAGATGTCTGTTTATTTTAAAAATCAAATCAGAAAGGAAATAGTGTATTTCGGGGGCATTTCAGATGTCTGAATTTTTTATTTCAGATGTCTGAATTAAAAAATTCAGATGTCTGTTTTTGAACAAAACTCAAACAGCAAAGAAATAGGCTATTTTAGCGAATATTCAGATGTCTGAATTTTTTAATTCAGATGTCTGAATTAAAATTCAGATGTCTGAATTAAAAATTCAGATGTCTGAATATTGTGGTAAGTTTATTTTTCTTTCAGCAGACAGACGTCCGATTTAAAAATTTTAGACGTCTTTTTTCTGCTTCATGCCTATGCCTTGTGTATGTCTTGTATACAATCTTATAAATTGAAAACGTGCATGTGTGTGTATCACCAAGGAAGACTTTAACATATAAATCTAGGACTAACAGACTCTTACAGCATATTTAATCTTCAATTATAGCTCTTGAATCTGTTGTTGAGTATCTTCCTGCAAGACAAAGTTAGTCGATAATAATATATATGTACATGTATAGTTGTCATAATCAAAACGCCATATAGCGAGATTCAACACAGATATTGTTATGGGAATTTGAAAGATATATTTTTTATCGTTATTTCCAATACGATATTTGTTGGTTTCAGAATATGATATTGAATATAAGCCGGTATATTTTCTATTCAGAGCCTTGTATTTAATATCAAATGTGATTTGGGTTTGTCGTGAATGGTGTCTTCATTAACACCGATTATTAAGCCCAATAGAGAAAAAGATTAAATCTTTCTATTTAGATTTAATGAAGTGTACCAATTAAATAATATTTAATTGGAATTGAATTTGAATGTGATTTTGAGTTTATCGTGAACCGTGTTTTAGATGACATTGGTTCTTTAACCCAGTTAAAGACAGGATATTGATTTTTGAAAAGATTAAAACTAAGTGGAGTTTTAATGAATCTTTAGTTAGATTGAAATGTGAATTGTTAGTTTAAATTATCAAATTTGGAAAGTGATCGAGAATGGAGTATCACCAGTTTTGCTCCAAAGCGATAGTTAAATCTTTAATTAGATTTGAACGTGAAATAGTAATTAATTTTACCGATAACACCGTGGTGTTAGATATGGAGTATTACCAGTTTTGCTTCATGGGATGAATAGGTTGGGATTGGGAACTAAAATAAATAATTACTTCGGTGTGGTTCGCTAATCCCGACTAGTTTGGAAAACCATAATACGGTTTGAAAAGATATCCAAAGGAAGAATAAAGAATAAATTTAAAAGAATTTATGTTTGATAAAATTAGTGGGAACCTTTCCCTAAGAATGTGATTTTGTGAATAAAAGAATATTCTGAATTGGAATGAGGCGTTTTTTGTGTTTGTGTAACATTTGTTTATTATATACGTGGGTTATTCAGAAAGGTCGGGTTTATACCCATTCTGAATAATCGATTCGACGGGATGTCGAAGATGAAGACGGTGGTTGAAGACCGGAAGTCTTCACATCGTTTGGGTGATTACTGATGATCTCGATTGGGGCTGTACACCCAAGAGGAGAGAAATAGTTGGTGATCGTCCAAACGTACTTGGAGATCGATGGATATGCGAGGAAAGTGCCTCCGGTTTCGTTCAGACCCAGAACGAACTTGTAAATGGATTGTGTGTCTGACATTGGATTTTATTCGGTGTTGATTGATCTCTATTAAATATACATTTGTTTGGCGGCGGAGAATTTATTCTCTTACTTAACGCCCTTCTCTGAGACGTACGAGCTCAGAGGTTGTATATCGACGGACATCAGTCGCATGGAGTGAATTGCTAGTGTGGCACGCGTAAGTGGAAGATGATCAAGGCTCCTGTTGAAAAGCAAAGTCTTGTGGTTGATGAGCAAAGCACAGCCTGTGTGGCGCAGCTTTGTGTATAACGTGAATTCGCGAGCCTCACACCTCGGTATGAGTCAAAAACGGGATACGGACCGTTGGGAGAACACGACGTTTCTTTCTAGCTAGTGGTGGTGTCAGTGCTTAAACTGGCTGACATTTATATACTTTTCACCTGTGTGGTTGTTGGATGAGGTGCCTCGATATTAGGTATGTTAGGACCGAGAAACGTGTGTTCAGGGATTGCCAATCCTCAAAAGTAAGAGAGGACCGGCCCAACCGATTCCAAGGATCATAGTGGGGTCCTGAGACATTTGCTAGAGTGTCTCAAACGGAGAGGAGCTTGCCCCTTGCCTCGACTCATGACGGAAATCCAATTTCCAATATGTGTATTTCGGTTTTATTCGTAGAGCCTAGTATGGTGACATTGTAGCATGGGATACCATGACGTCTATGATTGATATTTATGATTGAAATTGTTTTGACACTATACACTTATTATAGTATCAAATGATTTGTTTTAAACGTACCAAGCATGTTTGGCTATTATAAGGGAAAACCCTATCCTCTGGCTTGCGTTGCATTGTGTGATGGGACCTGGGTCATATAATAGCTTCATTTTTCTTTATTTAGCATTGCGCTGTTTGTTTTATGCACTGGTATTCTTGGGAGGAAACCCGTTCCGTGTTATACGGCGTGGTCCCTTGATTTACCGAACTTTAAAATAAAGATTAATAATTGTTTTAGTTCTCACACCAGTCACATGACTGACCTGGAGTTTATTGTTTTAACCTAAACTCTGAGTGCCCCTATTTTCCATGCGTGCAGCTAGTAGTTTTGGTTTTGCAGATTTATATTCATAGGATCCTGATTTACAGCTGGAACGATACTCGGAAAGCTCTGTATCTGTGTATTACTTCTAGTTGTGTTTTGTATTATTTTTCTGCTGCTTTGTAAATTATTGTAATCTCTGATATTTATTTCTGTGTAATATTCATTCATACTCTGTATATTCTTGTATTCTGATGGAATTGTTGTAATAAGCAATGAAATGTTCTTCTGTTTGCGTTCTATTTTGTCTTGTCCTCAATTCTATCTGTGCTTTCCTTCACGGGGAAGTTCGGGTCGTCTCATCAAGATTCAACAGATAGTCCGAGAATATCACAGCAAAATGGCAACGATTGGGATTATTCCAAGAGCCACGACCTTGATTTACTAACGTTATTCAACATGAGGAGATATTGAGCATATTCAGCATGCTGGCCATGATAGTATGTGAGGGAAAGATTGTTTCCTGGTAGTCTCCTCTTCAAGGTTCCTGATAGTGTACAAATTTCACTGATGCAATTGTTGCTATTCCTGAATGAGTAGTGACCACTTGGTATACATGATTTAAACCCCTCCAACTGGTAGAGTCTCAATTGACATTGATATGGAGCAGTCCTGGCATTATTCTGAAGATGGTTCGGATGATCTTGGTCGTGATAATTCTCAATGACGAGATACCAGAAAGCAACTTAGCCGACCTTTGCAATGTCTATCTGTTATCAACTGCATCAATGAAGATTGGGTTCCGTCGGATAAGGGTTACATCAACATACTTTGGTGTCCAGAGTCGGGTACCAGTTGGACCATCGTAGGCCATGATCAGACCTATCTTGACTTCCCATTAGCCTGTTAGTGAATGCAAAATGGATTGTTAAGGCAAAACTAACACTAGAGGGGGTGAATAGTGTTTTTAAGGAATTTAAGAAAACCTAAAACATATATGATCTACTATACGAATCACTACACCACAGAGATGATCATAGACATAGAATCAAACATAAACACAAAAATAAACAGAAACAAAATTCATAAAAGGAAAGAACACACAGGATTTTATACTGGTTCGGATTACTCCTACGTTCAGTCCCACGCAATGCTGGATTGCGCAGAGTTTTATTACTATATCAATACCCAAGTACAATCTCCTTGATTTCACGGCTACAAGATTACCACTGACTTCAAACTCCCTTGATCAAGAATATTTCCCTTGATTTTCCAAGCTACAAGGTTACCATCGATTCCTTCCTTATTTCAAGGCTACAAGGAATGCACCTTTTCCTAAACACTTCCCAAACGATTACAACAACCCTATAACTCTTCAGTAGCACTTTGATTCAGAGAGTAATGAGTAGAGAGTGAGAAGAGATGAAGTTTTATATAAATAGTATTGAAATCGACAGAATATAAGTGTAGAAATCATAAAAATGTGAAATATTAATGGTGTAATGAAAGGAGACGAAGATGGAGAAGAAGAATGACAACAAAATTCGAAATCAACCACTATTTATAAGATTTGAAAGGTTGCAATGCTTCTTGAATGTTACAAATAGTGAAAGTACACTTCCTTTCAAAATTAAATTTTTGACAGTTATATATCGACATAGGGAACTATGTATGTCGACATATGCTAGTTCAAAATTGAAATTTGAGTATTTTTCAAGTGTTTTAATATATATATATATATATATATATATAATTCTGGAAATTCTTGAATTAAAACGTAGTGTTATAAATAAGTATTATAAAGTAAGAAATCATATGAAATCATAAATATAAGCATATTTATAAAATCATACAGTTTAAAACTATATAAATATAAAGTATATAAAAGTATATAACTATATAAATATTTATAAAACTTATAGACTTTAAAAAGTTGAGTTTAAAATCAAAAGTAAGATAGAAAAATTAATTAGAATTAAAACAGGATTTGAAAATAAAATTTGAAATTTGAAAATCAGAATAGAATTTGAATTTGAACTAGTGTGTTATTTAGAGTCATACATAAACTAGACTCTATTACTACATTTATCTTGAACTCTTGAAATCTTGATTACTCATGAGTCCTGAATCTTCTCTGAATTCTGAATATCTAAAAGCTCTTAAACTGTACAGTCTTTAGTATTAATTCCTGTATACAAATATTGAATATATATATATATATATTCTAGATAGAGGTGTTAGTATATATTTTATAATCAGTTAATATTGAAATAAGGTTGTTGTCATCAAAACTCCATTCTCCAACAATCTCCCCCTTTTTGTTGATGACAACCTTAGTTTATAAAACATCATACTTGTGCATACCTATTGATGATCCTTCGAATACCCTATATCTATATGAATCTTATATATTATAAGTCCATACTTTATAATTTCTCCCCCTTTGGCATTATCAAAAAGAAATTCTAAAAATACTCCCCCTAAATCCTATAACTATCTAAATAATTCCTATACTAAATTAAAGTACTCCCCCTTAAATCTAAATATATAATCATAACATTCTCCCCCTAAATTTATGATCATACAATAATCAATACTAAGTAGTGAATAAACCAATCCAAATATCATAATTGCATATGTTTTAAGTCATATTTACAAATCAATCCAAGCACACCACACCAAGTAATATTTACATATGGTTAATATATACATGTTTCAAGTCAAACAATCTAAACAAATCAAATCATAGCAGACAATCAAGCCTTTCTTGGGACTTCTACCCAACCATCTTCTCCAAAGATAGGATCCTTCTTGATGACCTCCCAATCTTCATCTTCTTTTGTTGGTGGTGCCTTAGCGCGATTATTATCTTCATATCTGAAAAGATAAGTGATTAGCCAATGAATGGCATCAAAATGCTTCTCTTGCTGTTCAAACATCTTTATTTGGCTTAATTCGAGATAACACTAGTTTCGTAGTATTATAGAGAGGATGTTCTTGAAGGAATTCAATGTTTCTTCAAAATTTTCACTTAGATTATGAATTGGATTTGCCATAGTTTTGATAAGAAATGAATAGAGAAAAAGGAGAAATGATATTATGAAGTTTTCTAGAAGAAATAGGCTTAAATAGGGTCTGGAATTCGTTGGATTTGAGTGGACATGAGTTTATTATTTAATTTTAAAATTTGAAAATCTGGCAGTTATATGTCGACATAGCAAAGTATGTATGCCGACATACTTGTTTGAAAATTTTGAAAATTTTCAAATTTTTAATCTTTTGTTTCTATATTATATTTAATTCTCAAGTTTTTTACAGTAACTTAAAGATGATTTTGACATAAATAAAACTCCATTCATTACTTCATAATAAGCAAGTACATCCTGCTAATTAAGACACAATAAATATGAGATTCGAAAGAAAATACAAGAAAATATTAAAGATAAATTAAACTAGATAGGCTAGTTTTTAGCTGACGATGAGGAGGAAGATGAAATTCTAAGTTTTCTTCCTCTCTTGACCATGATCTTAGTCATTTTGGAAAAATTCTTTTTGAGCTTCTTTTGATTGTTGACAATCTTCACTTGGTTTTGAACAATCATCTCTCTGGAAATGGTTTTAGTATTGATTGGACACTTAAACTTTATAAAGAATTTTTTTTTCTTCTTTGATTTTCATAGGCTCTTGTTCTTGTTGCATTTGAGCTTGTTTGTCTTTGAATCTCATATAGTTTGAAAGTGAGAGAAATTTTCATAAGGTGTATGTTTGTGGAGTCAAACACCTTTCTTGGCACAAATTCTTCTCCGTGAAGATCAACTTCGAAATATTTAAAAATGCGAGTGAGATAAACTCCATAGTAAAGAGTGTTCTCTCTTGATGAAGTTTCTATAGGCTTGAATTCTCTTAAAATCATGTCGGCCCAATTGATGTTATAGCCACCAATAATAGAAAAAAGAGCATTTTAGACCTTGAGAGTTAGGTTATTAAATTTTCTGGAACGAGGTGTGATGGTATGTTGAAGGAGAAGGTTTACGATTCTTGTTTTTGGATGGAAAAAACGATTTTTGAATTCCATGTTAGTATCGCTTTCGAATTTCAAATTCAAATTTCAAATTTGAATTTCAAATTTGAATTTCAAATTTCAAATTTGAATTTTAAAGTTTAATTTTCAAATTCAGAACAAAGCAAAAAAACATCCATTCAACCAAAAATAAATAAAAATTAATTAAGGCATACCCGGTTTTAGATCATTTTCTTCGAAATTTTCTGAATTCTGAATTGCCATGAAGCACATATTTGAGTTTCTTGTTTCTAGCTCTTCATCACTTGATGATGAATCTGAATCATCTAAAGTTGATGCGTATGGTCTCTTTCTTTTCTTTGAGGAATTGCTATTGTCCATTGTTGAATCGATTTATCTGGATATTGACAAATTCTCTTTATATGGCCTAGTTTATTGCAGTTACAACATCTACCATCATTTCTTCCTAAACTTCCTTGATTATTATTTTGAAAATAATTTTTCCTTCTATATCTCAGAAATTTTCAAAAATGTCTTGTCATTAGGGTTGTTTCTTCATCGGCTTCACTACTCGATTCAGAATCATTTGTTGTTGCTTTAAATGCTATAGATTTCTTTTGAGTTGACTTGTTTTCTTTTCTATGATTGGACTTCAAAAGACATCAGATTTCTGATTAACATCTCAATCTTTATTTCACTAACATTATGGGCTTCTTCAATCGCCAAAGTTTTTTGATCCCATTATGAAGTCAATGAACTCAATATTTTTCTGACTTGATCTTCTTCAGAATAAGTTTTTCCAAGTGTTGTATTTGAATGCAATATCTCCTGAAATCTGCAATACGTATCGGAGATAGACTCATTCTCGTTCATTTTGAATAACTCAAACTGATTAACTAACATTGATATCTTAGTTTGTTTAATTTTACTAGTTCCTTCATGAGTAACTTGTAAAGTTCTCCAAATCTCATAAGCAGTTCCACATACTGACACTCTATTAAACTCATTCCTATCTAATGAAAAAAACAACATATTCATATTTTTAGAATTGCTTTGTGCAGCAGCCTTTTGTTCATTTGACCATTATGCAAAATTAGTTGTGGGTTCTACATATTCAGTTTGTGTGATATTCCATGTGTCTCATCCTACTGATTGTAAATAAATTTTCATTCTACATGCCCAATATGAATAATTACTACCATTAAAAAATGGTGGTCTAACTGTGAACTAACCCTCTACAAAAGAACTATTATTACCAGTGTTGGTTTCCATTTAAAATTTTCAAAAATCAGATTATGAACTTGTTGAAAAACCTTGCTCTGATACCAATGGGTAGGGAATGCAGAATGGATCGTTAAGGCAAAACTAACACTAGAGGGGGGTGAATAGTGTTTTTAAGGAATTTAATAAAATCTTAAACTTATACGATCTACCACATGAATCGCAATCCGTAGAGATGATCACAGACATAGGATCAAACGCAAACACAAAAATAAACAGAAATGCAGGAAAGAAAAGAACACATTGGATTTTATACTGGTTTGGATTACTCATACGTCTAGCCCCACGCAACGCTGTATTGCACAGAGTTTTATTACTATATCAATATCCAAGTACAATCTCCTTGATTTCACGGCTACAAGGTTACCACCGACTCCAAACTCCCTTAATCAAGTATATTTCTCTTGATTTCCCCGGCTACAAGGTTACCACCGATTCCTTCCTTGATTTCAAGGATACTAGGAATATACCTTTCCCCAAACACTTCCTAAACGATTACAACAGCCCTATAACTCTTTAATAGCACTTCGATTCAGAGAGTAATGAGTAGAGAGTGAGAACAGAAGAAGTTTTATATAAATAGAATTGAAATAGGCATAGTATAAGTGTAGAAATCATAAAAATATGAAATATTAATGGTGTAATGAAAGGAGAAGAAGATGGAGAAGAAGAATGATAAAAAAAATTCGAAATCAACCCCTATTTATAAGATTTGAAAGTTTGCAATAGTTCTAAAATGTGACAAATAGTGAAAAGATACTTCCTTTCAAAATTAAAAATGTGACAGTTATATGTCGACATAGGGAACTATGTATGTCGACATATGCTAGTTCAAATTTGAAATTTGAGTATTTTTCAAGTGTTTTGATATATATATATATATATATATATATATATATATAATTATGGAAATTCTTGAATCAAAACGTAGTGTTATAAACAAGTATTATAAAGTAAGAAATCATATGAAATCATAAATATAAACATATTTATAAAATTATACAGTTTAAAACAATATAAATATAAAGTATATAACTATATAAATATATATAAAACTTATAGACTTTAAAAACTTGAGTTTAAAATCAAAAGTAAGATAGAAAAATTAATTAGAATTAGAATAAGATTTGAAGATAAAAATTGAAATTTGAAAATCAGAATAGTATTTGAATTTGAACTGGAGTGCTATTCAGATTCATACATAAATTAGAATTTATTACCACATTTATTTTGATCTCCTGAAATATTGATTACCCATGAGTCTTGAATCTTCTTTGAATTCTGAATCTCTAAAAACTCTTAAACTGTACAGTCTTCACTATTAATTCATGTATACAAGTCCTGCATATATATATATATATGTTCTAGATAGAGGTGTTAGTATATATTTTATAATCAATTAATATTGAAATAAGGTTGTTGTCATCAAAGCTCCATTCTCCAACATAGCCACCATGCAACCTCGACATTGAAACGAGAGCTCGAGATCAAAGCAAATATGAATCAACCTTTTGATTTCCACTTCAAACTTCCATTATGGAAGAATGCATGGACATTGCCCAAAGTGGTGCACTAGATGGATACGTGGCTTCAATGGTTCGACGACAACACCAATGGTAGTAGTAGATTGATCTGTGGAACTTGGGGAAGGAGACCACCGGAGAGTGCAGATCCTCTCATTTGATGCCAAGGATATTGGCTCTCTATATAACACCTTCTTGGGTTCACCGGCTCTAGCAGAATTTAAAGGTTACATCGCCCTCTAGCGTCTATTGCTAAAACTCCCAACCGAACCTAGAGTAGGAATGGTCTATGGTGACAAATTACCGGAAGAGCCTACTATTTGGCTGAATGGAAGATGCCACGCAATGGAGATGACATGGATCCCAAAGTTCTTCCCCCCTGCAAAAGAGGTGTCAGTGTAGCAAGTAAAAGGAAACATCGCAGAAGGAGTTGTCCGATGATCTGCCCGATGACCTAGTCCCCAGAGAGGATGATGATTCCGGACGTAGAAAGGCGACAGCTAATGAATCAACTGTGGATATTCTGATTGATGACGACGACCTAACTAATGTCTTGAAGATCGAATCACATTTAGGCCCCCTCCGAACGAGGGAACCAACAGACTTTCTATAGACGATCCTAGATGTATTTGCTTGGACCTACGCCGATATATGTAGAAACTCATTATCAATCACGAGTCATTCGCTAAGCACAAACCTGACGTATCCTCCCATGAAGCAAAAGAGGTGTATGTTAGGCTCGGAGAGGTCGACTACCTTGAAAGAGGAACTTGAGAAGCTAAGAGGTAACAGATTCATCAGATATGCTATATATCCTAACTGGATATCAAACCCCTTCCTTATCAAGAAAGCCAATGGGAAGTGGCTTACATGCATTGATTTTTAAGATTTGAACAAAGCCTGCCAGAAAGATAGCCTCCCATTACCCAAAATTGATCGGCTTGTGGATTCGACGGCTGGATATCAGCTCCTTCCTTTTATGAACCCTAACTTGGGTTACAACCAGATTCCTATTCACATGCCTGATCAAGAGCATACCTGTTTTATTACAGACCTTGGACTGTATTGCTAAGTGGAGATGCCATCTGAACTAAAGGATGTCAGGGCAACGTACAGTTGCTTGGTGAATCGTATGTTCCACAACCATATTGGAAGGTCTATGGAAGTCTATGTGGATTATATGCGTGTGAAGTCCAAGTAATCATCTGATCACACGTCGTTAGCTCATGCGGAATCAAAATCAACACTGATTAGATTGCAGTGATCAGAAACATCTGTGAGCCGCAAAAATTTAAAGATGTTCAAAGCTTGGCAGGGAAAATGGCAGCACTCAATAGATTTATTTCCAGAGCCACCGGCAGATGCATCCCTTTCATCAATTTGATAACGCGAAGAAAACGCAACTTCGAGTGGATCCCAGATTACAATGAGGGTTTACAGAACCTGCAGAATCATTTATAAAAGCCCCCGATATTGCCTAAGCCAATGGATCATGAAGATTATTTCATTTACTTAGCAGTATCATCATGTGCAATCAGTTCAGCACCTATGCATGAGGAGGAAAGAATTCAAAGATCGGCGTACTATGTGAGTAAGACGTTGGCAACAACAGAGCGCAATTACCCAAAGATCGAGAAGCTTGCTTACAACTTGTTGATTGCCTCAAGAAATCTTCGCCATTACTTTCAAGCTGAGATGGTTTGATCTTAATTTCCTCCCAAAGAAGTCCATACGGGGGTAAGCATTGGCAGACATCACCATTGAGTGTTAGATGAAGAAGATGATACCTCACAAAGAAGGATGAAATCAAACGCCGGGAAGCTGTATACAAACGGTGCATAGAATAATCGATGGTCCAGCGCTAGAATTGTATTAATAACTCCTGAAGGACAGTCAATTTACTATGTCTTACGATTGAAATTTTCCGCTACTAACAATGATTCCCAATACGAGGCCCTGATTTATGGGTTGAAACTCTCTAAGGAGTTGGAAGTGGTGGCATTGAATATTGTTTGTGACTCTTAGATTGTTGTTTCCCTGGTTCGAAAGGAATTCCAGATAAAGAGACCACACCTCGCAGCTTACCTACAACGGGTAGAAAAGATATTAGATGGCTTAGAGCATTAAAACATATCTCATATTCCACAAACAGAGAATCAGGAGGTGGACAAGCTAGACAAGTTAGCCAGCCCTGACAATCTAGAATGGATGGATATGGTCCCAATCGAGACACTAGAAACTCCGGGTATTAATCAGGTGGAGGTTGATCCACTGTTGGAGACCGAACCCAAGAGAAAGTCATGGATGACCCCCATAAAAAACTTCCTACAACATGGAATGCTTCCGGCAAGAAAAAGTGAAAGGCATACCATCACTCGTAGAGACACAAGATACGACATGCAAGACAAAATTGCTTATTTCCCTTGGAAGGTCATCCTAAGATGGACATCAACGAATTTCACTACTGAATTTGCTGCCCTGAATGATTTGATAAGGGCACTTGTTGACTTACCGCTTGAATGACATATTAGCATGGATTGCTCATGATTCCACTATCCAGTCCAAAGCTAATGCAACACTACCTTGCATGGCCAACTGCCTCATCCTTTCCCGAAAATTGGAGAACACTTGAGCTTGGATGTTGATTGATTGTCCATACATCAACACTTATTCCCGACGTGGGATTGAAGATAGATGCGGATGAACGAGGCATGCCTATCTTAATAGCCCCCGCACCCACTTCTTGACATGGAAAGGGCCAAGCTTCCGCAAGCATGGATTCATTTTTAGCCATATCCTACTTCCTAGCATGGGAAGTGCAAAGTACCTATAAGCATGGGGTCCTTACTCTCCTGATGGTTTCCAATATAGCATCGACAAGATGAGATGCTACAATTGGTGGTTTTGATCTGATTACTTGACCCTCATTCTTTGCCCCAAACGTAAGGGCAAGAAGGCGATTCAAAGGAGATGCGACCTCATCATTCGCTCATTGGAGTTTGCTTAACCAACTTTACCATTTCAAGACCACGATCAAGGTCTATTTATTCTTGAGACTGCTGCCCTAAAATAGTTTGGAGAGTGATCCTTCATCGACTAAAAACTTTTACAGTCACCCTTGGTAAAGTCGAGATGAAGCAAAGTGGACGTACAAAGAGCATGCAATGCCATTTTCGCATATAATGATATTCATTCCTTTAACAGGATTATTCTTTAACCATGACTCTTATATTTGTAGGCTTTATGAGTTATTAATGTAATTAACTCAAATGAATTGATATGGATGGTGTAGGTACCTTGGATTTGATACCGATCAAACTTCTAACACCCGCATATGAAGGTATGGAGCAATACCACAACGAGCCTAACTGAACTGCTCGTTTACAAAGCCACGCCCTCCGCCTGAGAGAAGTTGTATAGCTTAAGGTGGATCCGAGATGACCATCCACTCCTTGGCTCACACATGGAAGACCTTAAGATAATTGTACGTTGATTTTGCATTTCAAAGTCGAAATCCGACTCCAGGTGTACGTGGTTCGACCGTATGTATGGCTCGATCATGTGCCCAACGCCATCAGATTATATGAATCCAAAATAGAGGAGACAACACTGCACATTAATATGCTTACTTTCCAATCGTGCATTTTGCTTTTACAAGCTTCATGAGTTATTGACATGACTAACTCGTGCGATATAAATGATGCAGGTACCCAAATTTTGGTGCCAATCAGTCCTTCCATAGTTTGATTAGAGGAGTGCAAAGCTTTGGCGAACGCAATTCTACTGTTTGCTTGACTAATTAATCCTCAAAGCTTGGATACAAGGACAAACCTAGGATGATTTAAAGACCACTTGATCCCTGACAATAACCCAATCCGAATCTGGGAGAGTATAAAGGACGAACAACTACGTCTATAACTCTAACTCTCATGACTTGAGAGAGAGCATAAAGGGCGATACCGCGACGTCTTCCTAAACTCCATCCCATGAGTCGACGGGATGAGAGAGACTTGATTATTGCAAATATACCTCTACCCATGAATCGGAGATTATGAGGTAGTGCCTCAGCAAGTGTGACCCGACTGCTTACCCAAAAAGCTCCATCCACCCGAGTGAAGCGTGGAGTATGGACTAGAACCGAGTTTGAGAATGACATTCGAGATGGTAGAATCGCGCTCTTTGAAATAAAGTGTAGAAGTAATGGCGGGGCAAATGATATGGCCATTCGCCTGACCAGCTCAAACTCTCCCAACTCGAGAGTGAGTACAAAGATAGGCATGATTGGTGCACCACGATTAGAGACCGCCTTAATCGAACTCTAACCTGGGCATATGACAAGAGATTATAAAGGCACTGAGATCAAATGCTGAAAGTTGGCTCCTACCCCATTGGAGGATTGAGGGAAAGACTGAAAGATAATCCCGAACTCTAACTTAGGAATACGACATGAGAGTATAAAGGCACTGAGATCAAGTGCTGGGAGTTGGCTTTCACCTAGACTGAAGGATTAGGGGAAAGACAGAAAGCTGAGCCCGAAGTCTAACATGGGCATACGACATGAGAGTATAAAGGCGATGAGACCAGGCGCCGAAGGAAATGATTTTCTACCCCACTAGTGGTTTGGAGGCAAGATTAAAAGATGAGCTCGCACTCCCCACTGAATGGTTGGGGGCAATATAATGTCGATCCTAATCAATCCCGAACAAGCCCTGGCCAGACACTTTATTCACGATTGATTAGGGGCATACATATACACATCACACCCCTATGATAGATGCAATATTATTTGTTGTTTACTTGTAGGAATTTGTATTTGCAGGGATACTGGATGGAAATCCTTGTTTGATCTGTGATGTAATTTATTGTTTATTACTTAGCACAACAATATTTTGATTGCATACTTGCAAACGTATGATATTACAGGAATACTACTTTACTTACTGAATGTAAATTTACAAGACAACTGGTCAAAAATGCAAAGGTCGCACTCACTACAACTATAGCAGCCAGTGGAAAACAAGCAAAGGGCCCCATCCATAAGGATGGTGTTGATGCCTAATGCTAAACCTCCCATGTGACTCAAAGTGACGACCGAAAGGAGGCCTTGAGAGTGGATCGTTCAATGATGTGTCATGCGACTTAAGGCAATGACCAAAAGGAGGCCCTAATAGTGATATATCAAATAAACATACATACCCATGTGTGACTGACCATAGCTCAAGTGCAACGATAAGTATCACCTTGCATGTATATTGAATGGAAAATGCAATGGTTTGAGCGCTTGGATAACATGATCACTTAAGTTTTGAGAGCAATATCCCTTCTACATGCATACATGTCTGAATTCAAAAGGGATGTGATATGACCACCTGTCTTTTGCCATTACCCCCGAACTGAGGGCATAAATATTGAAAGTAATTGCAAATGGCATAACTTATTTGTCTGTATCTAACTTATGCTTTGATCCCGACATGCCACTTGAGGACCACGAAACAGATGCAGAGTGGACATCCATTTGCTAGTCCTGACTTATTTCCTTACTGGACGGCTCAGATAAGGCAGGACATGAATAGGCTATCCTGTCCTATACAACAATTGGGTGTGGCGCAACCACTTTGTCTTCGACTCTTTATTTGATGTAGGGGGAAAGCAGGAACACTCGAGGCAACTACAGTCTGACCCTTCGCCACCTGATTCCAATCCTTAGAGCCTGGATAGGAGACAAGAGAGAAGACATGGATTTGACGATCACCATTAACAAGACCCCGGTGGATGAGGGCACGGGATACAAGCTTCGAGCAACATGATTTGATTACCAGATGACTCTATGCACGCTTATTGTCCTCGGAGTTCTGCAAGATCCCAAACTACAGCCCAAAGGATGATTCCTCAAGATTAACCTGCATACATCTAAGCAGCGGATCATCAACCAGAATCAAATGACGGAAGCCTGATTAACGGCTATAGCATATGCGAAAACATACTACTGTGCCATTAGATCGATGGTTAAAAGGAAGAAAGACGGAACCCCTTCCATGCTGAAGATGTTGGCATAGAAGGTGCTAGAAACAAGGACGGCCCCAAAGCTTCCTCTCATGGGAATCCATCAGCATACCTGACTAGATATGAAATGAGTAATGTCATTGTTGAGCTGAAGAGTAATATGGCGAGGCAAGATGATCTCCTTCGGAAACAACAAGATATGATGAACTAGTTCTTCACTTGGATGGAAGGCTAATAAGCGTTCAACTCATTAGAAATGGTACGAAAGCAGTTCGAGCAGCTGACTCCAGCTGGTTTGGATTGGGTCCTACTTGACCCGTGGGAACCATAGCACTTACTTAAATCAGGAACAACTATTCCCCCTCCTGGAAATGAACGACGAGAAAACCTTGACGTTTTGGATGAAGACATTGGCAATATTGGAATTTCAAGTCAAGATCGATCAACTTCTGATCCGGTCTGGATAGATACTAGCTTCAATTCAACTACAACAGGAAACGGCTAGAGTCGGGAATCAGGATCGGGTCGGCTCGAATGCACCTCTGACCCTAACTAAGCATCTCAGCACGAGCCATATCGTTCTCTTGAAGCACATCCATGGCTTCTTCACTCTCTTAGACTCAACACTGGGAGCACCAGCCCTGATATTAGCAATTTGTGATAGCTTTTTAATGGCTATCGGCTTACAAATCTGATTTGACGCCTCTTGAGGGGCACCACTTCTCAGAACGATGTGGATGAGGTCAATCAAACTTCGCTCACATAGGAAATCAGGAATTCCCGCAATCCTCCGAATTTCAAAACTTCCAATTATGGAACCTTACAATGGCGAAATGGATCCTACCATGCACCTAAAGCGCTACAAATGACATATGGAAGTCCTATCGGCATTGGAAACATCATGGCTAAATTGTTCTCGCTCTTCCCGAATGATATACCTATTATGTAGATTCGGTAGCTGGAATCAGAATCGATCAACAACTGAAACATGTTGGCCTCCCACTTTATATAGCAATTTCGAGTCCACATCTCCCGACACAAAAACGTCATGTCACCTGCCTCAATTAAGCAGACATCCGGTAGACCTTACGCCCATTCCTAGAAAAATTCAATGCAGGGTAGCATCTTTTGATAGACTTGAACCATCTATGCTATTGATGGTGGCAGTATCCGACATTCTAGACAAGTCGAACTTCCAAACATCTGTGCACCGAGACCCACTGCGAGATCTCAGCAAATTCCACCTTGAGGTAAACAAATAACCATCACCAGAAGGTGGTAACATTGAGACGGATGATCTTGATGCTTTTATGATGAAGAACGGAGCACCATCCTACTCCAGAAATGATAAGGACAGAGGAAAAGCCCCAGAAAAGAACAATAAGAATGTCCGGATGCAGAGAGAACCTATTTCACTGATCGAGCCCGCGATCTTATTTGTCAAGCTCAATGGATCTGAGCATGAGAAATAGCCTCAATAAGACTGTGATAGCCATATCGAACTATGCTGAAGTATGAACAGAGGGGCTCGACTAACTACATAACGACATTCATCTGCTTGAATTTTGATGAACCAACTCAACTCCATGACCGATCCAATGAGAGTAACTATGTTCGCTGGCACCCGATGATATAATTCACACTTCCTGACTTAAGAGAAGGGACGACACCAAAGCGAATGTGATTCGACCATTCGCATATACAGCTCCCACTCTTGTTGACTCGAGAGAGAGCATAGAATGACTCGGGTTGATAAAAATTATTAAACCTGTAACTCTAACCCGATGCGACGACGAAAATCATCAAGGCGTAAGGGACAGATGTCCAATTGACTTAGCTCAACCCTCACCGACGTTGGGGGCATAAGAAATAACTTCGCTTGCCCTCTAATGGCACTAATAACACAAGCATCAGTTAGTAGACAGACATTGAAGAGGACCTTGGCTTGGGGCGAGATTCAAAACATATACACTATATCTCCGGAATATGGCCCGATTTGTCTTTCCCGTCTAAATGAGCCAGCTTACGAGCTAAATGTGACTTCAAAGACTCAAATCACTACTGCACTGAATGGAAGGTGAGATAAACTTCTCTACTGCCTCAAAACTGCGATGACCATACGGACACTGGTCCACATGATTTCAACATCTTGAGCCGATAGTATGTGATCATTGGATTTTGGAACGATCCAGAGCGATCGTGGATTTGCAGTAAATATGAACTGATACAACCCTGGATTTCAAGTTCTCTATTAATATGACCCGGAGCGATCACGGTTTTTCTGGCTTCCTACTGTTATGATTCAATGCGATCACGGAATCCAAGATTGATATCCAGATGTCCGGATGGTTCAAAGCAAAGTGAAAATGCCAAATCCATATGCCAATTCTGAGGTGTTCCATTCATATGCTAGCTCAAAGATTTTTATGCTACCCCGTAACTTGAATAACTTCACAATGCATTGATTCTTATGTGAAAGAAGGCCTGACACATTCATGCGCTTGACTCGCGTAGAATGGCGACGTCGCTTGGCAACAATATGTGCGTGTAGAATCATGCTCGGGAGTCAATGATCTGGCATGACTTTTGATGAAAGAATCTAACCTCTTGATTCGATTAGGTTTGAACGGTTACTTGATCATCTCGACAACTCCTTCCATAGAATTTGGCCTGAATAGTACCCATGGAAGCAATGCAACAATTTGATAAAGTCTTCTCAAGGACGGATGATGTTCCAGAAAGATTCAGCTCGACATATTCAAAACACATCTCATCTACGATAAGATGTACTTTGGGGGAGGGGAATGTTAGCCTACTCTGTTACCAGACTACCCAAAGCCAAAGACTTGAGTATGAACTTACATTGATCGGCAATTGCTTGGATGAAGTGATGGAGTATGAAAAAACTTGATTTTTGGCATTGATGAAGCCCGAGACCGGGTCGCACCTCCACCAGGTCGCACCCTCATCGAGTTGCACCTCCATCAGGTCGTCCCTACACGATTTGCCTTCTTAGCCTATTTTCGTGGATCGAATTCCACCTTGCATTCGTGACCTGGAGACAGGTTCCCCACTAGCTCCATGTTCAGCTCTGAATCCCACTCGATGCCTGCCACATCACCTACGACCCCGAGCCTCTAGCCGAGTATAAATACAGGATTTCATAGACTACTCTAGGATGTTAACCATTTTCATGGACAAAAAAATTAGTCATATGACCTCAAATGAATTAAGTAGAATTGTTTTAAAATCCCCTGACATGTGAATAGCAAAAGATTTTTGACTGTAGAGATGAGCTGTGACAGTGTTGTAATGATTTTTTACTTTTGAAAACCTGAGGCATTTTTTGTATTTGAAATATTTATTTTAATTAATACATGGAAGGGTCATCTTTAAAACCCTTTTTAAATTACCGTATATATATACACACATGAATTTCTTTTATTTTCTTTGAATACAAAAATAATAAAGAATAATTTTTCTAATAATTATATATATTTATCCGACAAACTATTAGATTTAAGTGTAAGACATGTGTGTACATATGTGTATTTATGCATACATACATACATACATACATACATACATACATACGTGCATACATACATACATATATATATATATATATATATATATATATATATATATATACATGAGCATACACATACATATACATATTGTTGACACTGGATTTTGGTCAATCAAGCGCCAACGCCTGATTCGTATGCAAACCAAGAATAGTAATCACCAAGTAATTGCAAAGCACAAACATAAAGTGTAGAAAGTAAATGAACACCCAAGGTTTTATAGGAGTTTAGAAAATGTTGACTATGTCCACTTTGAGTAAACTTTATTTATAATGTTGATTACCTGTACAGTGATTTGTTGTATAAATGTAGGGTGAAGGGGTTGATTTTATCTCCAACTTACAGCAGAGCTTTCACACATAGGAGAGAAGATGAAGATCGGAGAAGACCTGATGAAGAAATGGGTCTGGGAAGATCCGAGGGAGAAGTAGATTCGGGAAGATCCAAGGAAGAGGTATATTTGGGAAGATCTAAGGAGAAGTAGATGGAAGAAGAACCCGAGAAGAATAAGGACTCTTTTTTTAATCCCATTGGAGATGTATTTATAGGCGTGAGAGGAGGTTGGATTGGAAGAACATCACATAAGGAG
The DNA here is from genome assembly GCA_030737875.1 of Allium sativum. NCBI lineage: Eukaryota > Viridiplantae > Streptophyta > Magnoliopsida > Asparagales > Amaryllidaceae > Allium > Allium sativum. Next base: position 748,126,265 of record CM060912.1, read on the forward strand.
CCACCAAAGGGGTAAGAACCGACCCATAAAGTAGGGTCGGGTTCACCCCCACCTTTAGGGATCATATCTGATCCCTCAATGAGAATCGTTGCCAACCCCAAAGGATTGATCCTTATGGGTTGCAATCCCCTATGGTAGATAATATTTTCTTTTAGCTTTCTACTCCAACTAATGGTTCGTCATCCTGACTTTCTAAGCTTTGTAAATCAGAATGTAACGACTTAAAATTTTTGAATACTTTGAAAATATGTGTTTTTATAAAATTTGGAATAATGGTGCATGGTTTTAGATACATGTACTCATTTTTTAATATGATTCGAAAAATATAACAATCAAATAGGATAGTTATACGAGTTTTACCAACTTACCATATTTAGCGATTTATCGTATATCGTCAAAATGAGAATTTAACAATTTTTCTGACATCGTAAATTTAGGTAACTTATATATGATTTTTAAATAACGTATGGTATTTGAAAACATTTCATAATGATAGTTAAAATAAAATAATATGGTTTTATAAATTGTAATCAATTTGCAAAATATCAAAATTTGTCGTATTTGGTCGATTTTGTCAATTAGGTCAAAAACCATAGAAATTGGAATTTATATTATACAACTTTTAAATATGAGTAGACATGGTCTAATTTATATAAGTAAGTAGTAAATCCAATTTGTGAATTTGGTTTATATAAACGAGTATGTTAAATAAAACGTCAAAATATGACTATTAACAGTTTTTGTCAAAAATCAACGGTTTAACCATAAAAGTTGTACGTACGTTTTATGATTTGAATAGTAATATACAGATATATAAAAAGGTATTAAATCTCTCTTAAGTTAACGAAAAAAATAATTAAGTTAAAAATAATTAATTAAGTTAAATGTGATGTGATACAAATTAAAGTCATAATTACAAATCAAATCAAAGAGAATATAATCATGAGATTCTTTACTTTTCTCGTAAGTGATTATGACATAAAACAAAGTCGTTATTACTACTTCAAATCAAAAGAGATTGATTTGACAAATTTCTGTATTTATTTAAATTTTTATTAAACATAATCATTACTTTATATCATATCACCATTAATAAAATGTGCTTAGACAACACATCTTGCATGGAAACCAAGCATTAGCACATGTCATCATTACACATTTCAAATCATAATTGACCTATATCATATCTCTGAAAAAGCAAATATCATTTCAAGTGCATAAAGAAATGATAAAGGAAAAAAGGGTAAAGAAGTCATTTGCTTTCCAAAACTCAATCATATAGTGATTCTTTTTGGGATCTTGAAAATATAAAGCAATAAGTTAGTTATTAGTCTTTTATATTTTTTATATAGTAGTTGTAACTATTGAATTAATATTAGGGATCAGTCTTTTTTTATTCTACTAAATCCTCTAAAGAAAAACTAGCGAGTCATACACTAAGCATAGCAATTATAAAAAAATGATTAATTTATTTTTGATTCAACCTTGTAGAATTTGAATTATTTTATTATCTAACCGAAAAATAGAAAAAGTTCACAGTTATATATCACTATATTACTGGATAGAATGATAAAATAAATAAAGGTCTATTATTCTTTATCCACAAATATCTAAATTTTGATGCCTAATACTCCATTTGTAGTTTGAATTGTAAAGGAACAACGATAATTTTAGCGTGAATTATTTGTAGAGGAACCCTGCCTTCTCTAATCCATTCGACATATGCAATTTCTTTTCTGTAAATACATCTTGGAATTTCCTCCACTTTCATTTTTTTTTGGCAAGGCTGACCGGTTTTTGAATAATATGTAATACTTTTTATTATATCAAAATAATAAATACATGGATAACAGGTGATATAGACATTTCATATCTACTTCAGCATAAAATCTTCCACGCAAGGAAGGGACTAAAACAAACAGTCCAAATTACATGAAATAGAATTACTCATCCACAAAACAAGGCAGCTACTTGCAAACCACCAAACTCACTATTTAAATAGATACACTATGTTACCTTATGCCAACTAGAGACACTGCACACGGCTAACCTGCTATTCATTGATGAAATATAGACCTTTAAATATCTCATTCTTCTTACTTCTAATGGCAGGAGCATTGAGCTCCTTGTAACCAGGAAGAGAAGCAGATGGTGGTGAGTTTGAGAAGGCTAGATTTTTAGCAGAAGGAATGAGGGAGATGGGCTTTGTAGGCAGCTGGCAGAAGTAAGTGAGCATAAGGGTATGCTTGGATATTTTTAGATTTCTTTTTTGCTTTCTCAATAGAGGAACCATTTGCAGGGTGCTCGTGACTAGTTGGTGTCTTGCTTGGAGGAGAAGGGGTGACTTCTACCACTGCTGCTGTTGGCTAGCTTTTGAACCCAACCACTTAGACACATGTACAAGTCCAACGTGAAGAGTCGTTTGAGAAGTTATCTTGATCAGGTCCTGCTTTCCTCTTCATTTTTGGTTCGTGATCCCCGCTCTCTGCGGATCGTGGAGCGACTGCAACGACCTAGCTCGTGACACCCTTATGACGATCTGATCTGCCTACACTTGAATCATTCCCACGATCCAACTCCAAAAGCCAAAGAGCGAGAGTAGCGACTTGCTCTTCCACAATCCGAAAGGCTCGGATCTCACGACACCTGTCTACAAATGTCATATTGACCATTTTTCCATCAAGCTACGAACCAGTCCGAGATCCTCGAGATTTGTGCCACGTGTGATCATGATCCGTCTACAGATATCACCTATAAGTAGCCCCATACTTGGCATTTTTCAGGATCTTTTGGCAGTTTTAAGTGTTGTCTCCACCATTACTGTCTCTTCATTGTTCCTAATCAGTATTAATTTGAAATCATTGAATGAACCAACATTGTAAAAGTGAGATTGAGAGAGATCATTGATTGTACTTGAATTTAACGTATAATCTTAGATATAAAGTGGACGTAGGCTCGTTAACGCCGAACCACTATAAATCTTGTGTGTTTTCTATGTTTTCTTGCATTTCTAGATATAGATCTCTGCCAATTCAGATAATTTGGGTGTTAGATCCACTTTGGATCTAACATTTTGGTGCTTTCACTGAGAACGAAGTCTCAACGTTTCAGATTGTTGTTCTATTGTTTAGATAGTCAAGTTCGAAGAAAATAGTCCAAAACATCACTGTTTCAATTTTTGAAGATGCTAGCAAATCCAAAGTATTATGGCTGGAAAGAAGTTTAAGGAAGTACGAACTTCGCAGATCGACGAAGCTACAAACGAAGCTCGTGAGGACAACGTTCAGGAGCAGGTCGAGGTTGAACTGGATTCCTCAGATCGTGGAGATGGAGGAACGATCCGACCTGGAGTGGGTGCCACGAACCGTGCAGTTGAAGGCGTAACGACCCGATCCCAAGATAACTCCACCCTCCTTCCAGCTAATACTCCCACGATCCGAACCCAGGGGACCACCACGAACTGAAGCCAAGAGGGAACCACGAGCCAGCAGCCTAGGGGGACCACGATCCGAAGTGACAATCAGACTACTACCCGACCTGGGAAGGAAATTATGGCTCGTTCCGCTCGTGCTGGTACTTCTGCTCAACCTGGTTCGAGTTCCTTGCATATAAGAGAAGATGAAGATAACCAGTTCGACCCTTCTGCTCCAGTTACCGAAGGACATCTGGCTCGCATACTTGAAGCTTTGGACAGGTAAACTGATGAATTGGCCTCTCAAAGGCAGGAGAGCTCGTTGCTACGTCAGAATATTACTGCCCTAGGCAGACGCATTGATGATATTCAAAGGCAGGTTTCACCACCTCCAGCTCACCTTTATCCCCGAAGCACACATCCTTGTATGAAGAACCTCGCAGAAACCGGCGATGGCCTCCATTGGAAAGGGCTGAGAATATAGAGGCGCTTAATCAGGAAACCAATAACCGTAACTTAAATGAGCCCGTCCTACCGCCTAGGAATGGAGACGTTGTTGATCCTGCTCAGAATCAACCCATTCCTCCTGCTCGTCGCGTGACTGATCGCGACAATAGGGGGCAGGGGAGTTCTGCTCAGGACTCAGACCTTGCAGCAACACGTCAAATTAATTCTAGGGAGGCTCGCAGGGCAAGAAGTGCTGACCCTGAGTCCACCCTGACCCATGCAGATGTCGAAGCCATGATTAGGCAAGTGATGGTGGAAAGTCGCGGACAAAGAACCAAAGATTGGGGTATAGGCCGTAGTCATTCGTCCTTTACCGATGATATTTTAGAGGTTCGATTCCCAAGGAAATTTAACATGCCACCTATGAACCGTTATGCGGGAAGGGCTGATCCAGTCCAACACCTGATGAGATATTGATGGTACATGAATGCAGCTGCCACTTCCGACGTTGTGAAGTGTAAGGCATTCCCAATATTCCTTGAGGATACAGCGTTAGTGAGGTTCACCCGTTTTCCAGCACGATCGATCTCCAGTTTTAGGGAATTAAGTGAACAGTTTGTAAATCAGTTCTAGCTACATACCCAGAGATCTAAGAATGTCATTGAGTTATCCCTCATTAAGCAACGTCTGGACGAATATTTAAGGTCCTATCTAGATCGCTTCAATTTAGCAGTCACGGAGGTTAGAGATCCCCATGAACAAACTATTTTGATGGCTTTGATTGAAGTAGTGGATAAGGATACTGAGTTTGGAAGATACCTGGCCGGTAAACCACCATTAACTAGAGAAATATTTTATGAAAAGGCCAATATCCGCTTGCATCGAGAGGAAATTTACGCCAACCGAAAGAGGAAGGCTACTAATAAGGAGGATATCCAAAGTAATGTGGCCATCAAGCTGACGAGAGATAGCTCAGGAACAGTTGAAGTCAATGTCGGGAACAAGAATCAAGGCAATAGTCGCCAATCGGGGAATGATAATAACAATAATCGAAAGAGAAACCGAGGAAATAACTCTCAGAGAAGATCCAGGCCTAGGCCATTTGAGAGTTTTACACCGTTAAACGATACTTTGGAAAATATCTTTCTGGATACGTACAATGTTCTCCAGTATAAGAGGCCTCCTCCAAGAGATTCGACGGAGAAGGAACGTGAGACTGGGAAATTTTGCCTTTTTCACCAAACTCATGGTCACACCACAAATGAATGTCGTCATCTGAGAGATGTTGTTGAAAAGCTACTCTGAGAAGGAAAGCTTGATGAATATAAGGTGATTCCTAGGGACAAGGGGCAAGCCGCACAAGCCCCAAACCAAAGCCAACCTACTGCCAAACCAACGGCTCAGCAAAAAGGAAAAAATATCGTTATCAATACCATAATTGGTGGGCTTCATATGGCAGGGCACAGTTTCAGAGCTATGGATCAGTACGTGAACGTGGCAAAACAGCATCTTGAAGTAGGGGAATGTAGCAATCCCGAGGATAATGCCCCGATTAAGCAACAGAAGACGATGTCTGATGACGTCATATTTCGCGATCGAGAAAGTAGTGGAGTCCACTCCCAAACTAAAGACCCAATAGTAATCACTGTTACCATCGGCCCAACTATATTCCATAAAATTCTAGTGGATAACGGAAGTTCGGTTAACATTCTTTTAAAGAAAACATTCGACCAAATGAAACTCGAGCCGAAGGATTTGAAACCATGCGAGGGTTGGATACATGGATTTAATGGAGCCTCGACCGCTCCGATAGGATATGTGGAATTGTCAGTAACCCTTGGGGAAGGAGAACGCCAGAGAGTGAGGATCCTCCCCTTTGTGGTTCTAGATATTGAGTCGTCGTACAATGCCTTTTTGGGCCGACCGGCCCTAGCCAAACTCAGGGCCTGTATCGCACCCTGGTGCTTATTGTTGAAGTTCCCGACGGATGTCGGTGTAGGTATAGTTAGAGGAGATCAAGTTGTTGCACGAGCATGCTACATAGCGGAGCTGAAGTTCCTCAGCAAAGGAAGAGATGTGGAAACAAAGGGCACTTCTTCCCCTCCAAGGGAGGAAATGTCATAGCAACTAAAGAAAGTAACTTTGGGAGGGTCGCCTAGAGAGTTGCCCAAGGATATAGATCCCAGAGAGGATGAAGAGCCTGGGGGAAGAATGGCGACTCCCAATGAAGCGACTGTGGACATACCAATCGATGATAGTGACCTAGAGAAGGTCCTGAAGATTGGATCCCAGTTGGATCCTGTTCGAGCCAAATAATTAACAAATTTCTTGAAAGCTAACTTAGATGTATTCGCCTGGACCCATGCAGACATGTGTGGAATATCTCCCTCGATTATGAGTCATTCATTAAGCATCAACCCGAAACATCCTCCTGTCAATCAGAAAAGGCAAATGCTTGGCCCAGAGAGGTCTACTGCCTTGAAGGAAGAACTCGAAAAGCTGAGAAGTAATGGGTTTATTAAAGATTCCACATACCCTGATTGGATTTCAAACCCGGTTTTGGTGCAGAAGACCAATGGAAAGTGGCGCACATGCATTGACTTCTTAGATCTAAACAAAGCCTGCCCAAAGGATAGCTTTTCGTTACCTAGAATCGATCAGCTCGTAGATTCGACGACGGGTCATGAGCTTCTTTCTTTTATGGATGCCTACTCAGGGTACAACCAAATCCCCATGCACGTCCCAGACCAAGAGCATACTAGCTTCATTACTGTTCTGGGATTATACTGTTACGTAGTGATGCCTTTCGGTTTGAAGAATGCTGGTGCTACGTATCAGCGATTGGTGAATAGGATGTTCTACAACCAAATCGGGAAAACGATGGAGGTATACGTTGACTACATGTTGGTAAAGTCCAGACAATCATCCAACCATACTGCTGATTTAGAAGAGATGTTTGAGATTCTCCCGAAATACGGGATGAAGCTAAATCCTTTGAAATGCTCATTTGGGGTAGCATCCGAAAAATTCTTAGGGTTCATCGTCAGCTCGCGTGGAATTGAAATCAATCCAGATCAAATTACAGCAATCCGAAATATTCAAGAACCAAAGAAGATTAAAGATGTGCAAAGCCTTGCTGGAAAAGTGGCAGCGTTGAGCAGATTTATCTCCAAAGCTATAGATAAATGCATCCCGTTTTTCGAGCTGATAAAGCGAGGCAAGCGCAACTTTAAATGGACTCCTGATTTTATAGAAGCATTCCAGAATCTGTTGAATCATCTGGAAAGACCAACGATACTGTCTAAGCCTGTGGATCACGAGGATTTTTTTGTGTACTTGGAGGTGTCATCCCACGCGATCAGTTCAGCTCTGGTAAGAGAGGAAGATAAGGTGCAAAGACCGGTGTACTATGTGAGTAAGAAATTGGCGGCCGCAGAGCGGAATTATCCAAAAATAGAAAAGATTGCGTATAGCTTACTAATTGCATCTAGAAAACTTCGCCACTACTTCCAGGCTCATCCCATTACAGTGTACACCGACCATCCACTCAAACAAGTTCTGCAAAGGCCAGAAGCATCAGAAAGACTGCATAAATGGAATATTGAACTAAGTCAGTTCGACTTGAACTTCCAGCCCCGACGATCGATAAGGGGGCAAGTACTTGCATACTTCATAACAGAGTTTACCATCCCAGAAAATGATGTAGTAAGTGAAGAAGCTGACCCACCAAAACTAATCCTTGACCCCAGTGCCTGGAAATTGTAAACTGATGGAGCTAAGAATGACAAACGATCTGGTGCCGGAGTGGTGCTTGAAACCCCAGAGAAACAGCTAATATACTACGCTCTTAGATTGGAGTTCCACGCCACTAATAATGACTCCGAGTAGGAAGCCCTAATTGCTGGGCTGAAGCTCGCGAAGGAGTTGGAGATCACAAAGCTGGACATCTTTTGCGATTCCAAGATAGTCGTGAATTAGGTCACTAGAGAGTTTCAGGCCAAAAGCCCAGGGCTGATATCATATTTGGAAAGAGTGAAGAAGTTGCTGGGCAGTTTTGATCACAACAGCATATCTCATATTCCTCGAACGGAGAATCAAAAGGCAGACAAGTTAGCGAAGATGGCTAGCTCTGATAATCCTGAAGATACGGAGCTAGTCCCGATTGAAGTGCTACAGTCTCCTAGTATAGATTAGATGGAAATTGATCAGGTACTAGAGATTGAACCTGAGAGGGAGTCGTGGATGACCCCTCCAAAAAATTTTTGGATAAATGGAACGCTTCCAACAAAGAAAAGTGAGAGGCGTGCAGTTATCCGAAAGGCTTCCCGATATGTGTTGCAAGGCGAAGTCCTATACATATAAGGTTTCTCGATGCCCCTCCTCTGGTGCATCGCCCATGACGACGTCAAACGTGTACTAAAAGAAGTCCACGAAGGTGAGTGTGGCGACCACACTGGAGGGCAAACATTGGCAAAGAAGATATTGCGATACGGCTATTTCTGGCCTACCATGAACAAGGATACAGCCAAGTATGCGCGACGTTGTGATGCATGTCAGAAGTTTTCCAAGATCCCTAAGGCACCTCCTAGCCAGTTGAAGACGATGATGAGCCCGTGGCCCTTTGCTGTTTGGGGAACTAATATTATTGGAAGCCCCCGCATAGCTAAGGGCAGAGCAAAATTCGCCATAGTGGTCGTGGATTACTTCACCAATGGGTCGAGGCTGAGCCATTGACCACGATCACAACCAAACGAGTGATCAACTTTGTCGTCAGGAACATTATATGCCGATTTGGGATACCAAAATCATCATAACCGACAATGGAACCCAGTTTGATAGCACCGAGTTCCGAGATTTCTGCCAGAAGTATCATATCGAGAAAAGATATACCTCTATGGCACATCCGCAATCGAATGGACAGGTCGAAGCGACGAACAAAGTGATTAAATCTATTCTGAAGAAAAGGTTGAAGCGGGCCAAAGCCATGTGGGTTGATGAATTACCCTTGGCACTATGGGCCTACCAGACAACATACAAGTCGGCAACGGGTCACACCTCATTTTCCCTCGCTTTTGGAGCTGAAGCGGTCATTCCGGTCGAGTTAGAAGTACCATCTCATCGAATCACTTACTATGACTCAATGACCAACAATGAGCTGCTCCTTGAGTCTCTGGATATGGTTGAAGAAAAGAGGGATGAAGCTGATCTATGCGCCTTGAGGCACAAGCAACAAGTTGCTCGGTATTACAACAAGAAAGTCCGAGCTCGAACTTTTGAACCCGGAGACTTGGTTCTGAAGCGCGTCTTTCCACCCCCAGTACATATGGGCCCGAAATGGGAAGGACCGTACTCGATTTTACGAAGGCTTGATAATGGAACCTTCAAGCTAGCAACCGTAGATGGAGATGAAATCCCCAGAGTGTGGAATGCCCAGCATTTGCAGCCTTATATGACATGAAATTGTTAGTTTTACTCTTTTGTTTTTCGGACCTTGTAAAAAGGCTCGACTTGCCTAGAACAGTCTTATTACTTGAACAAAAGATTATAAAGTGGATGTAGGTCATGATTCGACCGAACCAATATAAAAATATCGCGTGTCATTTACCTTTACTGCACTGTTTCTTGTCTGCTATTTTATTTTAATTAAAAAAATCATTACCATTTCAAGGTTTGTTTTAAACTATGTAGCGATCACAAAACACCTAATTCAAAATGCCATCTATCAGATCAGAAGGCTAATGGTAACTAAAGCTCCAAAAGGTGCAGCGAGGTAAATCACACTACTGCTTGCACTCTAACTCTCGAGATTAGGGAGAGAGTATAAAGGACGCGAAGATAACGTCCCCAAGGCGTTAAGGTGCACCACGATAAAACCGCCTTGATAACACTCCACCCCGCCGAAGGATCGGGAGAGTATAAAGGTGCTAGAGACTTTGCGTCCCCAGAACTCCTGCCCCACTGAAGGATCGGTGAGCAGACTGAGAACCAAGCTCGAACTCTAACTCGTTGAAGGATTGGGAGAGTATAAAGGCGCTAGAGACTTAGCGCCACAAGAACTCTTACCCCGCTGAAGGATCGGGAGAGTATAAAGGCACAGTGACACATGCCACCCAAGGGCTCCTACCCCGTCACACGACTGGGGGCAAGAATGAAAAAGGGGCCCGAACCCCTTATTTCTGGGAATGGGGGGCAGCACACATATGACTCTAATCAATCCTCAATAAGCCCTGGCCAGGCACCATATTAATGATTGTTTGGGGGCATATACATACGACACTTTGCATTCATGAACACTACGCGTTTACTTAGCGCACGAACTTTTCATTGATTATCATTCATGACTTTAGTATTTAGTTACGATTGTTTCAGTTATGATTATTTTTTAAATTATGTGATTCAAAATAATAAACTCTTTAGACATGGTAAACTTGCAGGTATGCGAAGATACAAAAGAAACGAATTTTTAGTAACTAAATGCGAAATTACAAGGGTAAAGCTAAGCAAAAGTGAGGGCCATTCTCACAACTACATTTCTTGGCCAGTGGAAAGCCTAAAAGAAAAATATAAACTAATAAGTGCACTTTATTTACACTTGGGAGACGATTTTGATTTCTTTTCCTTCTTCTGTTTCTCCAACTCCTCTTTGTCAGCATCAGTGCGATCACTCTTCTTCCTCTTCCTCTTATCAATAAGAGACTCTGGGGGAGAATTAGAAGGCTGGGAGGCAAGCTGTGAAGTTATTGATCTGGACGAGAACTTTATGATCAACCCAGTCTTGGGTCAACCTCCAAAATAGGAGGAACATACAGAGGGTCCTGCTCCTCCTTCTTTAAAACCAATTGTTTCTCTTTCTTAGCCTGCATATCAGCCAAGGTCTTGGTATCGTCATCCTTGATTTCTTCTGTGATGACTACATCATCCTCTTCATCTCCATGACCACCGTCAGTGTCTTGCAAAGCCCCAATAACTTCGGCATCCGCAGGAGCATCGGTGCTAGGTGCCACAATAACCTTCTCTCTTGTTGCGTCCTCGGTTTGCTTTGGAACCTCAGGGACTCTAGCACTAGTACTTGAAGGGACACTGGCTTTCTCTGCCACTGCTTTTTCTTCCGTATCCATCTCGATCGGCTTGCCACCTATGTCATGAGAAGTAAATGTTAGCGATTTGGGAGATAACATGGTCATCTCAGTTGTCTGTCCCGTGGTACGATGAAAGTTATAACTGCTTTGACGAATTGTGGAGAGAATATGGAGATACCTTCAGCCGACTCCTCGCCTAGATTTGTAATAGCAGCGCCGACCACTAAAGGGGTTGGAGCCAAGGGAATCAACGGATCATCAGGATTGTATTCCTCGATTTCGAAGGCCTTGGGATCCACAACCAAGCTAGAGCCTTCGTCAATTTTATCCTTGCCCTTGAGCTTTGCTCCCTCTTTCTCAATTTCCTCTTGGATCAGACGTATGCCTATCTCCAAAGCCTCAGGCTCTTCACCTCTGATATAAGTCTGAATGAGCTATTTTTCATCAACTTCCTCGGTTTTCAATCGACGCTTTCCACCCTCAATGATCATATCCCACATATTGACCAATGTAATGTGATAATCCTGTATCCACGAGATGTCTCGGGTCTTAATAACTTGGCCAAAGAAGTCGAATAGCAGTTCTTCGAAGCCCTCTATCTCTTTTTTGGTTGTGTCAAGCTCATCAGCAGTGGTGGAAGCCAATTCAAGAGTGCTATTAACGTTACTTTCAGCAAGAGCTGCACGCTCTTCGGCTTGGATAAGCCGATCATTCAAAGATGCTTTCTCTTTTTTAACAAGAATGAGGTTGTCTTTTAAGCTCGCTTTCTCTTTCTCCCAGGCAGCCTTCTCAGCAGCAAAATGTTCTTGTGCTGTTTTCAGTTCGGTGTTGATTGTCCTGAGATCCTTCGCTTCTTTCTTCAAAGCCAAACGTTCTTGGCTATTTGAGTCGAGCTCAGTGTGAAAACGCTTCCTAGCACTCTCAAGCTCTGATTTGTAATTTTTCGCGTCTCGCCGAGCTAAAGCAAGCTGAGCTTGTGTATCTTCTAACTCCTTTTCCATTTTGCTCCTGGCCCTACTATCATTTTCAATCTTCGCTCTGTTTCTGGCTGCTTCCATCTCTAGGTGGCGATTGGTGGAAGAAAGAGTGGCGGCATGCTTCTTCATCGCCCTATATTATTTGGCTACTTGATTCACTCGCCCTATGTCCTCCACATCCTAGTCCTCGGGAACCGGTTCAAGGTCTGGAACAAACACCATTCTCTCGAAGAAGATGTCGGGAAACTGCTTCCGCAAACGCACCAGCTTGATCTGATTTCATAGGTGTAAACAACATTTTGCATAGCGGTAGTATCCAAATTGCGCTGGCTACGGGGGACAATAGCTACTTTCTCCTTTTCTAAATCCTTGCTCGGATCTTTGTTTTTATCTTTCGGCTCATGGTGTTTCTTGGAAGACTTGCTATGAGAGGGTGTACTTTTTGGGGGAGTCAATTCTTTGGGAAGCTGCTTACCTCCCGCCGATGGCACTGGACGACTATGGGATTTCCCAGCATCTTGCCTTGATGGAGAACAAGACCGTGTAGAATGACTTTGATAAGAGTCACGGGGTCGATAACTATCTCTCCCCCGGCTATCACTACGAGTCTGCTCAGGATCAGAAAGGAGCCTCGGTGTGCTCGCTCGGAGAGAGCGATAAGAATAAGATTGTTTACGAGTCATTTTCCCTGCAAACAAAACAAATGTGTATCAAAATCATGAATATTGGTGATGTAGAAGTGTTGTGACGAGTGGTGCAAGTGATTTGTGCATCCCGTGTAATCCCCCCTAACAGACCAAGGCCCGGAGTCTGGCTCGTCTGTGTGTTTCCTTTTTCCCCAACCGGAACATTCACTTCCTCAGAGATGGGAAAGAACGGTTCCTCTTTGAAATCTTCTTGTGTGTAAATTTTGTTTGGTAGAGGGATCTTGCTCAGTTCTCCGGATATCTGTTCCTCTGTTAGTTCATCATGAACGAGAGGCTCAGGCAGTGGTGAAGTCCTTGAGGGAGATTGTCCCTTCGATACTGAAACTTCCTTCGGCTCATCGGCTCGAACCTCACCTCCCTTATATATGTTCAAGTCCTCATCATCCTGAATGATCATTGGTGAGGGGCTGTTACGAAGTTCAGTGGTTTTCGTGACCCCCGAAGTCCCTTCTCCCCCAGTCGGAGGCACGTATTTGTAAGGAATACCGCCCGCACCAAGTCCGAACCTTATATCCAGAAGACAGTGCTTGTGAAGATTCTCGTCAGTGATACATTTCTTGATTTTCAAGTAGTCTGATTTGCTCTTGAGAAGGCGGGACAGTCGATCATCATACACCGAGCCTTCCGTTTTTAGGAAGCTATGATCTGTATAGAGAAAAGAAACATGCCAGTGCTTTGGTTACGCACTCGGGTCACGCATCTAGAAGCTTAAAGCTCACTTGACTTTAGCCACTTCCTTGCACACCCGGCTTGGTGTTTTATATAATACCAATCAGCTTTGGGATCCCCTGTGCTGCTGTGACCCTCCGATAAAACCTTCTTGCTGGCAACCGATTCGAAGAAAGAAAAGTTTGGAGTCGCTATGGAACGGTGTTTAAAGAGATAATAGAATTTCAAATCTTTGAAAGTGAGCTCAGTCTGTAGAATTTCCGCATAAGCAATGCATAAAGTGTACAAGGCTGCGTAGGCATTAGGATGAAGCTGCATAGGGGAAATGCGCAATCGTCTTAAGGTCTCAACAATGATTGGTGGAAATGGAGGAATAGCGCCTACCCAGCACATTAGCCTACTGACAGCCATATACCCTTCGGGGGCTGAATGAGGTCTATCTCCCCCTTCCGGAGTCTTCACATCGTCCCAAGGGATCCCGTGTCTCAAACATATTTTCTTAAGCTTTATGTCATCTAATTTGGAGGCCAGAGAATCAGTGAGTTTCTCTTCCTCAACTTCCTCAACACCTGGGATATCGTCGGGAGCCCGATCATCTTCTTCCTCGTCTTCAAGAGATGTACTTTCAGAAGTCGTCGATTCAATATCTGGGTCGGTCTCATAATCGGGGTCGGAATCTTCCCGATCTGAATCTGTGGGAAGCACATTGGGATCATAATGTTTTGATGACTCTGATTCTGTATCTCTCTCTGACATTTCGATTGACTGTCTATCTGACATAACTGTGTTGGCGAGAAAACGTGAGAATTAGAACACAAGTACCCGTTCCCCATGTGTGTAAGTGCAAGTGTGTGCCTGTGCATACAATAAGGAAAGTGTGAAGTTAATCAGATAAATAGATATTGGTCGTTGTCCGCTGCTAGGTTATGCTGTTGTTTAATTCAAAAGATTCATCTCGAAGGCTCTAACCTAACTGTCCATTGGTATATCAGAATTAAAGTTATTTTCTGGTCAACATGCGCATCGGATCGTTCATCAAACCGGTTCGTGAAACAGGGTTCAGATCGTGACGCGATGCTGTCGTGAACCAGGCCCCGTCTCGTGAAGAGACATCAGATTGTGGAATGCTGAAGTTCTTGACCCATTAGTTTTAGCCAGACGAATCGTGACAAACCCCCACGATCTGCTTTGCTTCCTACCTCCACGAACCAACGCTCCTTCATCCCCACGACCCGACCCACCAGTCAAATTAATACTTCATCTTCATCCTTTCTCCTACCATCTCTCTATAACCACGTCGTTGTCCCATAAACGAACCATCCTAGCGAAACCAGTCTTCCTCCTCTCCATCACCTTTCTTCCTCTACAAACTTACCAACACCGTCGCCATACCCAAACTCTCATCATCACCGTTGCCTTACTGGTGAAAAAGGAACGGAAAGAAACGAAAAAGAATAAACACTATAATAATGGAAGTAATCGGATCGCCATTACTTGTTGATTGTGGGGTAGCGCTGATTTTTAGTAAAAGATAAGTTAGGGTTTTGGCTAAAGAGCTGGCAGCGGTGACAAAGGAAGAAGGAAAGGAAAGGAGGGGGAGGTGGCCAGCTTATATAGCTGAATGGGGGGCTTTTCGTCTCCCCATTTTTGTTTTATTTGGACTCGTGAGGACCCGTGGACCACGGACTCGCAAGAAGGCCCACCGCAGTACAGAAGGCAGCCCGCTTGATCATAGGCCCGTTGTATCCACCCTGGTCACACTATATCACTACGACCCGGGCTAAAAAAAAGAGAGAGAGATAGAAGAAAGAAAAAAGGAGGGGGAGAAAAGGAAAGACTTACCTAACTAGTCGATCGCAGAATTTTCTAAATTATGGAATTGGCCAACGAATAAAGAACTGATCGAAGGATTCAACTTGATATTTATACCCGCCAAAGGACGCAACTTCCTGAAGCAGTACGACACTTCAGACAGACACGACTACTGATTTACGTCACTTCATGAAAAGATAGCTCAGTATTTTCGAAGCATGTTCCATCCTTGATAAAACATACTTCGAGGGGGCAAAATGTTGGCTAGCTTTTGAACCCAACCACTTAAACACATGTACAAGTCCAACGTGCAGTATCGTTTGAGAAGTTATCTTAATCCGGTCCTGCTTTCCTCTTCATTTTTGGTTCGTGATCCCCTGCTCTCTGCGGATCGTGGAGCGACTGCAACGAACCAGCTCGTGACACCCTTATGGCGATCCGATCCGCCCACACTTGAACCATTCCCACGATCCAACTCCAGAAGCCAAAGAGCGAGAGTAGCGACTTGGTCTTCCACGATCCGAAAGGCTCGGATCTCACGACACCTGTCTACAACCGTCATATTGACCATTTCTCCATCAGGCTACGAACCAGTCCGAGATCCTCGGGATTTGTGCCACATGTGACCATGATCTGTCTACATATATCACCTATAAATAGCCCCAGACTTGGCATTTTTCAGGATCTTTTGGCAGTTTTAAGTGTTGTCTCCACCATTACTGTCTATTCATTGTTCCTAATCAGTATTAATTCGAAATCATTGAATGAACCAACATTGTAAAAGTGAGATTGAGAGAGATCATTGATTGCACTTGAATTTAACATATAATCTTAGATATAAAGTGGATGTAGGATCGCTAACGCCGAACCACTATAAATCTTGTATGTTTTCTGTGTTTTCTTGCATTTCTAGATATAGATCTCTGCCAATTCAGATAATTTGGGTGTTAGAGCCACTTTTGGATCTAACAGCTGCTTTGAGTGGTGGACTTTGTTTTTTACGAATCCGAGTTTGAGCTAGAAGGCATTAGCAAGTGTAGGACCATTAGATGCAATTAAGTGCACGTGTGCATGCTGGACATCACCAATTTTGGACTTGTCGCTTAACACATTGCTTCTTTGAACTACCTCTTCCTTACCTCCTGAAGACAAAGAGGTGCCATATTTCAAAACATCAATTGAAAGATCTTCCATTTTATAATGAGAAGCTTGTAAGTCCAAACTTCGATTCACATTCGTATCAATGATTTTTTTTTCCTTATCTTTTCCATTACACTGACTAAACCCCTCATGTACAGCATTTTGTGACACATTACTACCAAATTTTTTGTTACTACCTCCTACTTTACTTGTTGTTCTACCTAATTATAAATTTCCCCTTCATCATAGCCTTAATCCTCATTCAAGGCATTACCATCTTCAAACAACTTTTCCAGAACATCAAAGCGATTGGAAGTGCCAACGCTAACTTCATTAGCTGTCTTACTATCAAATGATCCAACATATTTGGTTGTCATGAGATCAACCTGTTGTGGAGTGTTTGAAACAATCAAAACACAAAAAGAACCGTGCAACACAGTTTGCATAACTTCCTTACCTTTATTACTATCACTAGCTACTATTGGTCTAATTATATTGCTTTTCTTGATGATCTTCCTCCAAAAATTCTTCTTACTAACTGGTGGAAAAACAATGTTAATCACTCCACTGTTAACTTGATTTTCTTCTTTGGAAACACTATTTTTGACCTTAAGATATCATGAGCCAAATTTCCAGGGAATACGTCCACTTTCCTATAGCTATTGGGAGCAAATAGCATTTACATTTCTGAAGGCTTTGCAAAGAGTACAAAGTTCAGGCTTCCGAAGATAATGAACTTTAACTAAGTGTTCAGAATCATCAACTAATCGAGCTAAAAATTCATCAGGCAAATTGTTAACATGAAAAAAATTCCACCATACATTTTGCATATTCCAACCTCTCGAATCTGTTAATCGAGGCATCCATACAAAAAAGTTTTCCTACTCGAATTACGAGCCAACTAATACCCAACAATGACCATGCGTATAATGGAATATTAGTTAACTTAATCCAAACAGGGACATTTCTAACACACGAACCTGGATTACTCAAAGAAGCTTCCGAAGGTTGGATGATGAAAATCTTAATTCTATTAATGATAGGGTCCGATTCAACAATTTTATTTATGTCTTTTATACTTGATAAATGAACTAAAGCATTTTCCTATTTGACTAGACTTTGATAGAGCCTCTTAGTTTCCAGACATGTTGGAGATGATTAAGCACCACAATATACGACAACGACTTATCGAGGAAGAAGCTTACTAAATACTCTTTCAACATATCCGCATCAGCTTGCACGATGTCATTAGTAGGGAGAAGTCACTAACCAGAAAAGAAAAAAGAAATGGTGGAGGGTGATAAAGCGCCAGCATTTCATGGCTTTGCCACAAGAATGGATGATGGTTTGACGTCAAGGGGTCGGAAGGAGGAGGGATGATTGGAGAGAGAGCAGGATGGTCAGGTACTGGAGGGATGAGGGTGGCGGTGGATTGGAAGAAGGAGAGGACGAGTAGACGGAGATGGGAAAGGATGAATTTAGGGAAGCAAGAAATGGCAGACTAGCCATTATTGGACTCGAGTATTAACTTTTTAAGTAAATGATATTTGTTTCTCAACCTTCACTTCATTTTATTTTGCCCAAAATCTTTTTTTTTACCTTAAGTTCTTCCACTACTATTTCCATGGCTTTTTTGTCCTTTCCTATGTTTTTTCCCTATCTTCCCTCCACGTCCAAGCTCCACCACGCACGACCACAACTTCTCCCACTCACGACCAATTCTCAACTACCTAATTAAGTTCAACTTTAAATTCAACTCTATTTCACTCGACTTCAACCAGCCATATCTTTTTTTTTTCAAATATCAAATCACTCCATTCTTTTATTGACATCATGTAAAATTTAAAGAGAAACAACTTTTTACTTTATCATTTTTATCTATTCAAAGCTTATCTTGTCCAAAACTACCAATCTTTCCACTGCACTTTATTGCCTAGATTTGTCATCCAAAAATACACTATTTTGTATCGATCAGAACTCCTCCAAAAAGATCCAATTCAAGCATTTCTTTTTTTTACATACTATGTAAAATTCCAATGGCTACAACTTTTATGTTGAGCACTTCATCTAATTTTAAGCTTTGATAGCCCAAATTTCTCGATCTTTGAACAGCTGAATTACATTTTTTATTGAATCAGAGAATAGCCTCTCTTTTTTCCACCATATCTCACTCAAACCTAAACCAATTTGGATGATTATTTTTTATTTACCATATAGGAAAGAAAGTCCTACAACTTTCATGTTATACCTTTTTTAATTTCAAAATTTAGGATGTCCAAAAACCCAAGAAAAGTTGGCTTATTTTCGGTTATATTTATGAGTTCAAATTAAAGCTCCACCGTAGTCCATATCCTCCTACACCAAGGCCGAGCCACACCTTCCTCCAAATAATAAGGAAAATAAAAGAAAGGAAGAGAGAAGAAATGATTATAGTAAAAGTCGAGATGTTAGCTCGTGACGTAGAAGAGCAAACACATTCCAACCGTAAAAAATAACGAAGTGGAAATCAAAGGTTAGAAAATCTCATAGCTATAGTAGCTAATTACCTTTAAATCATATGTTTACAAGTAATTATATCTTTTTTGGTTGTTTATATGGTTAATTATGATAAGTGGTGATTGTTTGGATTTGATTGTGAATGAATGAATAATGATTAAAACCATTATATGTTATGTTGAATGGATGAATAATGATTAAAATGTTATATGTTATGTTAAATGGATGAATGTATGACAGTTTGGATGTTGACATCTATAATGTTAAATTTAGGTAATGACACATTTTGATAAACATGAGCCACAAATAGATTTAGTTTAACTCTCTATATGAAAAAGTTAGTTATGACCAAGTTAGAAAAAAAGTTGATAAATCCAATTTTGGAATTTAATATGAAAGTTAGTAGTTTTGAAATTTAAAGAAATATGGAATTCAAAAATGAAAACGGAATTGAATTTGTAGTTAAAATGGATTGTTAACCAAACATCAAAGTTAATAATGAATAATAAATTAAAACTGAAATCAGCTAGGAACATGAAGTTGAGTTAGACTTGTAGATAAATGTATAAACATAATTAGAAAGAATTAATAGACTTACTCTATTTTTAAATTGACTTTATAAGAAATCGGGATTAAAATATATAGATGAGTAATTTAGATTTCATATATATGATCAGCTTGTACTTGATATTAAAGTCCGTAGAGGAAACTCGTCCTATTCGTGGAATTTAAATGGTGATCTCGTCGTTATTTCACCCGTAGCACTTGTTGAATACAATTGATATTTAATATCATTAGAAATAATGTCAAATATTTTGGTATATAAAGATTGTTTGGAACTCGGATTAAGGATCTTAAGGTGAACTTAACACTAGAGGGGGGGTTGGATAGTATTTGGTGAAATTTTATATTTTTTTATTAAATCTTTTTGAATTATTCAGAAACAAATGCAAATCACAAATATATAACAATCACACAATCAAACACAGATGCACAATAAATAGTAAAAGCAGTAAAGGAAAGAACACACCAGAATTTTTATACTGGTTTGGAGTAACCCTACATCCAGTCCCACACAATTCTAGGTTGATGTGGATTTCTTTTCAATGTAATCTTCAACTATAATCCTCGATTTCACAAACCACTAGGTACACCCTAACTATTTCCGGAGCATAGTGAGACTCAATTGATTTCCAGGCTACAATCACACCCAGTTGATTTACACGAGCTACAACCATATCTTTTTAGTTTCAATTTGGGTGGAAGACTCGGTAGAACTCTGATCTTACGATTTTTGATTATATAAACTTCTATAACTCCGAATAGCACTTGAAATCTTGAGAAAGAGTGATAGAGACTCAAACTAGAATTGAATTGGTTTAGTTCTCTTTGAAATTCGGCAGAATTTAATTAAAGAATATAGAAAATTAAGAGTGGAAATGGAGAGGAGAAAGGAGAAAAAATAAATGAAATTATTTATGAAATTTTGAATTTAGAAGCCTATTTACAGTGGTTCAACAGTCATATCCTTTCAGGAAAAGATTCAAACCAAAAGACACATTTTTTGAAATTCAAAATTTAAAAATAATGGTAGCCATGTTGACATGTGGGGTAGCCCATGTTGACATGCCTTAGGAAAAAATTTAATTTTGAATTCTTTTGAAAATTATGTAAATAATGTTGAAATAAATCAAGGTAATTCTGGAGTTTAAACATACTATTGTTCTGAAACACCCCACCTCCATTAAGGTCACTCACAAAGGGAATGCCTTAACTTTGGTGGAGGTTTATAAGTAAAAGCCACAGATGAACTCAAGCCAGATATAAATACACATATTTTAAACAGCGGAAACCAAACAAACTTTTATTTCATCAATACGTGTATCAAACAAAGATTTCCATAATTGTCTCAAAATACTTCCAACATTACAACCTCATAACTGCCTTGATTATTAAAGAATCATGAAAACATAAATAAAGTGACAAAAATCCCCATAGTGATATCCAAAGCCATTTTCCGAGCAAGAAAGATCCAAATCATACATCTACGTTCTTGGTGCTTGTAAAGAGCCTCACTGAGTTGAGCTGTTTCCTCCCTGTGGACCTAGGGGGGAAACGAAAGAAAAGAAGACAAAAAGAAAATAGGGTCAGACATAAAGCCTGAGTAAATCTAGTAACTCTTCAATATGTGAATAAGAAAAGGGTATGATGGATGTAAACTAAAAATAGGAAAGTGTCACAAGCTAAGGAAGTGTCGAATGTACTATCACACCCATACTATATCTCTGCACCTACTTGAGTTTATTCTAACTGGCACCCCGTGGTGAGGGTGAAGTGGTCCCCATTCTTATTAAAGATCGGCTCCTACTCGCGTTAACATGTGTCATACGGCCCCCAAGAATTGTAGATACCTATGCTGATCCCACCATGGGGTGTATCAAGACCCATGGTGGCGGCCCCGACACAAATCCTAGAAGGCATAGGTTATACTACTGGTGTCCCCAGTGTCCTGGTTGTCTGCTCCGGAGTGTGTGCACGCCTGCACCCCGTTAGACCTAAACTGTGCACCCACTGCCGTCGTTTGACCGCTTACAATCAACCCAGTAATCGTGCCCCACCCTGCCTAGTTTCAGGGTACCGTTGATACCTAACTTTGGGTTACTGCTGAAACGGGTCCCTCGTTACCAGGATTTTCTAGTCAAACATGTTAAGTGGTTAAGTGTCTGTATTTACCTAACCCCACCCATTAATTCTTGTTAACATGTCGAATTTGGTTAAGTGTTATAGTTGACTTAACCCTGCCATCTGTCCTTAGCCTCTTAGGAGCACCAGAGCACTCATATTAGACAGGTATTGCTACGGTCACTGGATATGCCGGTCGGTTCCGGGAAGGTTTACACCATAGCTCAGTCTAACCTCGGGTCCTTATTGGGCTCAATGCTTAACCACCCACATTGGATAGGTATTGTTGTGACTACTGGACAGCCGGGCGGGTCCGGGCAGGTTTACATCACAACTCAATCCAACCTCGGGTTAAGCATGTCGTGTTTTCTAAATTTACATATTTTATTACTTCTCAACTATATGTAAATGTCATATCTTTTATTTTTGGGTATTTCAATTCATACCGCTTATGTGTCATAATCGTTGGCATGTGCCAAGCATGCCAACATATATTTACATATTTTACACCCAACGTTATTACCCTCGTTTGTTCGCAACGTTATAACATGTGTTGGGCTTGTCACAATTCAACCCAACTTTATAAACGTGAGGAAAAGGGGAAATCAAGAACATGTAATACATAAAGGTGTGTGGCGCATGAACTTGCAATTTGGCGATTCAACTAACATATAACATGGGTCATGTGAACTTGCATTCAAATCAAAGTATGACTAAGTAGGGGACATATGAAATGGCATAGTTTAGGCAAATACAAACTTTTGTTTAAACATGTTTAACTTGGCATAATATCGACCACAAAACTAGCATGTTATATATTCATCAAAAATGTACAATTTTTACATCTAATCATATAGCCTATTTCAACATGAACTTGCATAGTTTATGAAACCCAAACGATGTTTGACATAGAACCAATTATATTTTGCAAATAAACATGAACTTGCATAGTTTATGAAACATAGATCCAATTATACTTGCAAACATAGATCTAATTATACTTGCCAATAAACATAAGAATGATATCATAGGTTTTGGGTCATGTAGGCATAAAAGTTCTATAACATGTTTACATAATTCTAATTTAGACTAAGGGAATATACATAGTCCATGCCATCGACATATACAAAAAGGGATCAATTTCTGGTTTTTGCCACAAACTTGCAAGTGTCATTGTTTTCATATACAATTGTTCAATAGGCTTGCATCAATCAATTTATGCCACAAACATCAATACACAAGTCATGGTAGAACCATTACAATACACAAAAATTATAACAACACGATTCTATTTTCATTTAAATCGAATCACATCACAGTTTTTATATATATTCTGAAAGGTCACTATACTTACAACGAATGCAGAATCTTGAATTCTGGATTCTGAATTCTGAAACTGAGATGCGCTCCTTTGGGTAGACTAATGTTGCGTTGATTGATTTGATTAAACTATAATTTGATTCGTGTCTTAGGCTATGGTGTTGGCTTGTCTCTAGGCTTTCTAATTGACGGCCATTCCTAGTTCCTCTCCAGCAGCATAACGGCTTTTGTATTCTATTATTTGTGTGAATTTAGGGTTAGACTTGAGTTGTATTTATAGAATTTAAACTGTTTGAGCCGTTAGATGAAGATAGGAGGAATCTAGACCATACAAAGTTCAAAGAGCCAATCAAGAGGTGACACGTAAGCCCTAGTGACTCAGCCAAGCATCAGAATTCGACCAGACCCTGACCAAGCCAGCCAGGACCTGACCAGCAGGTCTTTCTGACCTGGGCGCACTTGGCAGGTGCGCCAGGCCAAAATTGTACTGGCGCACTTCCCAAGTGCGCCAGTTCAACTTTGTTCTGGCGCACTTCACAAGTGCGCCAGTGCATTCTGACCCGTTTTCTGGTTTTTCTACCCAACTTCGTTCGTCCATATCTTCTTCATACGATATCCGTTTTACGCAAACTTGAACTCTATCTCAAGCAGAATTTCGAGACGAACGCAATGGCGTAACCCATTTCCCTTTATTTCATCATTTATAATTAATTATACTTTAATTCGTGAAGCTTAACGTTATAGAATTCACAGGGTGTTACATTCTCCCCCCCCCCCCTTAAAAGGATTTCGTCCCCGAAATCTTCAAGTTAGGAAGAATGTATATCCTACCATCCAACAGTCCATATACTCAACCAACAACCACAGGCATCCACTGTCCTTAAAAGACTTCTAATGCTTCATGATCATATGCATAGTGTGTGTACATGTCCTTATCTAATGCAGAAATCAGGCGGTCTACTGATTCAGTTGACCTCCTTAATGCGAATCATGTAAGTGTCATGAATCCATTATGTATGCAAATTTTTTTCCTACTCATAATTTTACATGAGTGCACAACTATTCATACAAATGCGACGACCATATGATAGCATATCAAGTTTTCAACCATAAACAAATAAGAATACATATATGCATATGCAGTATGAAGTGATTGAGCCGATCTAAGACCTGGATTGTGTGTGTATATGCATCCAAGAGCAACCACTAGCAACCACTTGCAGCCACTTGCAGCCATCAACCATAACATGTTCAAATATATGTTTACATCCAAAGGGGTTTCTACCTAAGTATAAAGGATAATATCGAGGAGATATACCTAAAAAGATAGATACAAGCACAACTTAAGAAAAAGAGAGGTCAAAGATGTACCCTAAAAAGGAAAATTGTAGGCAGCGCGTATTCTATCCTCAGTTTCCCAAGTCGCGTCTTCCTCGGCGTCGCTCCACTGAACCTTAATGAGCTTCACTTCGCGGTTGCGTAGCTTTTTGATTTCAGTTCCTACGATTCGAGTTGGAACTCTCCTTATAGTTGCTTCACGTTCCACTTCGGCTTCTTCTTGAATGCTTGGCTCCACCACTTCCGTTGATTCATGTAGACATTTCCGGAGATGAGAAACTTGAAAGACGTTGTGAATTCCGGCCAATCTTTCAGGCAGATCTACTCTATAAGTCATTTTCCCAATCTTCTCGATGATAGGGAACGGTCCTACAAATCTCGGTGCTAGCTTTCCTGCGGATCCAAAGCGAACGACGTTCCTTAAAGAGGATACCTTAAGGAAAACCCTGTCCCCAACTTCAAACTCAAGGTCGGTCCTTCTTTTGTCGGCGTAGGATTTCTGTCTGTCTTGGGTTGTCTTCATTCCCACCAACAAGTTGGTGATTAGCACTGTCTTCCATACAAGGCTTCGAAGGGTGCCATGCCGATGGTATCTTGGTAGCTGTTGTTGTAGGCAAATTTCACTAAAGGAAGGTGATCCTCCCACGTCCCTCCAAAGTCAAGAACGCAAAGTCTTAAAAGATCATCTAAAACTCTATTCACCCTTTCCGTCTGACCATCGGTTTGGGGGTGATAGGCCGTGCTCAAACATAACTGCGTGCCTACAGCTTCTTGTAGACTCCGCCAAAACTCACTCGTGAAGATAGGGTCTCGGTCACTAACAATGCTGGAGGGTATCCCATGGAGTCGAACTATTTCCTTGAGATAAAGAGATGCTAGAGATGAGGCAGTCCTTCTACTCTTGATAGGTATAAAGTGGGCGCTTTTAGTGAGCCTATCCACTATTACCCAAATGCTAGTGTTGCCTCTTCTCGACCTAGGCAGTCCATCAATGAAGTCCGTTGAAATGCTATCCCACTTCCACTGTGGGACCTCTAGAGGGTGAAGTAGTCCTCCAGGCTTCTTTTGTTCCGCCTTGACCCGTTGGCAGGTCATGCACTTAGAAACGAAATCTGCCACGTCTTGCTTCATGCCGCTCCAAAAGAAAGTCCTTTTTATATCCTTGTACATCTTATCACCGCCAGGGTGTATAGTCATCTTGGAATGATGCGCTTCCTCGAGAACCTTCTTTGTCAACTCCCTTGCTTGTGGGACGCATAATCTTCCATCTCGCCTCATCCAACCCTAATCATCGATGGTGTACCTACTGAGGTGACTAGAAGTCTCACCCCTAATAAGTTTATCAATCACATCAACAAGCTGAGGGTCTTCACGTTGTGCAGCCCCTATTGAGTCCAAGAGAGTAGGGCGTACTTCGAGAGATGCTAACAAACCCGATACAAAATCCGAGGAGGGCCTAAAGTTAAAACCGGCTATATACTCCAAGTTTTACCTTTCCACAAAGAGAGGGCTTAGGGTCAGTTTCTTTCGGCTCAACGCGTCTGCTACCACGTTGCCTTTTCCGGGAGTATAGGAAATTTCAAAATCATACGAGGCAAGAAACTCCATCCATCTTTGCTGCCTCAAGTTAAGATCCTTCTGGGAGAAGAGATATTTCAACAATTTATGGTCAGTGTATAATTCAAACTTCTCACCTAGGAGATAATGGCGCCAAGACTTAAGTGCAAAGACGATGGCGGCCAACTCAAGATCGTGGGTTGGGTAGTTCTTTTCATGAACTTTCAATTGTCTTCCGCCATAAGCTACTACCCTTCCTTCTTGCATTAGAACAGCGCCTAGTCCCGTTCCACATGCATCCGTGTATACTATGAACATTTTGCTTCCGTCAGGCAGAGTTAGAACTGGGGCTGTTGTAAGAGCCCTTTTTAATCGTTGGAAAGAAAACTCGCAGTCCAAATCCCAAGTGAACGCCAGATTCTTCTTTGTTAGCCTTGTGAGTGGGGCTGAGATTTTCGCGAAATCCCTAATAAACTTTCGATAAAAACCGGCTAGCCCAAGAAAGCTTCGAACTTCGGTTGCATTTCTTGGTGTCTTCCAATCTTGCACTGCCACCACTTTCGCGGGGTCCACAGCCAACCCTTCTTTGGACACTATATGCCCAAGAAACCTTACTTCTTTTCTCCAGAAGTGACACTTGGAGAATTTGGCTTTTAATTGATGTGCACGGAGAGTATCCATGATTTCTTTCAGATGCTGAGCATGTTCTTCCTCACTCTTTGAGAAGATTAAGATATCATCTACGAAGATAACCACAAATTTGTTGAGGAATTCTCTGAACACCCTACTCATTAGGTCTACGAAATAAGCGGGTGCGTTTGTCAAGTCGAAAGTCATGAAAAGGCACTCGAAGAAACCGTCTAGGGTTCTGAACGCTGTCTTATCAATTCTGTCTTTAGCTACTCTTAGCTGATGGAACCCAGTTGCCAGATCAAGTTGGGAGAAGACCGTCGCACCTACAAGCTGATCAAACAAATCATCGATTCGGGGAAGACGGTGCCTATTTTTCTCGGTCAATTTGTTTAACTCCCTATAGTCGACGCAAAGGCGAAGCGAACCGTCTGCTTTGGTTGCGAACACCACTGGAGCATCCCGTTCCGAAATGCTCCGTCTAATGAACCCCTTTTCGAGAAGTTCTTTAACCTGCTTACTGAGCTCCTTTCTCTCCCTTGAAGCCATGTGTCTGACAGGTAAAGCTACAGGCTTTGCGTTATCCATAAGATATATGCGGAAGTCTATTTCCCGCCTCGGAGGTACGCCTTTTACTTCCTCAAAGACATCCGGATATTCCCGGACTACTCTAACTGATTGCAAATTCTCATCAGAAGCATCAAGCGACTCTAGATAACTAAGCATAACTGCATTCAAAGGATTACAAGAGATTTCTAGAGTGTTACCAAGCCGAGTCAAGAGTCTAACTACTCTTTTCTCATAGTTAAGAATGACACTATTACTGTATAACCAGTCCATGCCTAAGATCAAACCATATCCCGAGAAGCCCAAAACAAAGGCACTACAACTAAACTACATGCTGAGAATAGAGATTTTCAAACCCAAACAAACCATTGACAAGTAAGCGGAGCCCCCAATTGGATTTGAAACTACTAAGTGATCTTCTACCATACTAGTGTCTAGATGCAGAGATTCTACTAAGGCAGATGAAATAAAGGAGTGTGACGTGCCAGAGTCAAAAAGTGTGCGAACTGGATGATCATAAAGATAAACTACACTTTCTACAGAAATATTACTACCTAAAGTTCTCAAGGTAGGATTGAGAAGATAAGCAGGATAAAACAAAGCATCTAGGAGAAGAAGTTAAAGAGGTACCCCCAGAAGGTCCTGCTTGCGGGCCTTGCCCTTGCTTCTTAGGGCAGTCCCTAGCCATGTGTCCAGCCTCACCGCAATGGAAGCAAGTAGCACTCATCTTCCTCTTCTTCTTTCTGCAGTCGTTCACCACATGTCCAACAATGCCACAGAAATAACATTTCCTTTTCTCACGTGTCTTGTTATTATTGTTGTGGTCCTTTCCTCCTTGACTATTATCCGTCTTCTTGTTTGACGATTCTTCCGTTTGCTAGTTCACGTAGAGGAGGAGGAGTAACAGCATTTGTAGCTGGGGAGTAAGGTCCCCAGACATGCTGAAACAGAAAGGAAAAATTCAAAACGAAGGATAGAGAGGGATAGATAGGGCACATGGCTTTGGGGGATTTTGCCTTTTTATAAATATAACACTTTTTCTAAAAAAATGCTTCTTTAAACTTTCTTTTTGAAAACAATTTCAAAAACTTTTATCTTGTCTGGTAAACCTATGCTCTGATACCAAGTGAAACACCCCACATCCATTAAGGTCACTCACAAAGGGAATGCCTTAACTTTGGTGGAGGTTTATAAGTAAAAGCCACAGATGAACTTAAGACATATATAAATACACATATTTTAAACAGCGGAAACCAAACAAACTTTTATTTCATCAATACGTGTATCAAACAAAGATTTCCATAATTGTCTCAAAATACTTCCAACATTACAACCTCATAATTGCCTTGATTATTAAAGAAGCATGAAAACATAAATAAAGTGACAAAAATCCCCATAGTGATATCCAGAGCCATTTTCCGAGCAAGAAAGATCCAAATCATACATCTACGTTCTTGGTGCTTGTAAAGAGCCTGACTGAGTTGAGCTGTTTCCTCCCTGTGGACCTGGGGGGGAAACAAAAGAAAAGAAGATGAAAAGAAAATAGGGTCAGACATAAAGCCTGAGTAAATCTAGTAACTCTTCAATATGTGAATAAGAAAAGGGTATGATGGATGTAAACTAAAAATAGGAAAGTGTCACAAGCTAAGGAAGTGTCGAATGTACTATCACACCCATACTATATCTCTGCACCTACTTGAGTTTATTCTAACTGGCACCCCGTGGTGAGGGTGAAGTGATCCCCATTCTTATTAAAGATCGGCTCCTACTCGCGTTAACATGTATCATACGGCCCCCAAGAATTGTAAATACCTATGCTGGTCTCACCATGGGGTGTATCAAGACCCATGGTGGCGGCCCCGACACAAATCCTAGAAGGCATAGGTTATACTACTGGTGTCCCCAGTGTCCTGGTTGTCTGCTCCGGAGTGTGTGCACGCCCGCACCCCGTTAGACCTACACTGTGCACCCACCGCCGTCGTTTGACCGCTTACAATCAGCCCAGTAATCGTGCCCCACCCTGCCTAGTTTCAGGGTACCGTTGATACCTAACTTTGGGTTACTGCTGAAACGGGTCCCTCGTTACCAGGATTTTCTAGTCAAACATGTTAAGTGGTTAAGTGTCTGTATTTACCTAACCCCACCCATCAATTCTTGTTAACATGTCGAATTTGGTTAAGTGTTATAGTTGACTTAACCCTACCATCTGTCCTTAGCCTCTTAGGAGCACCAGACCACTCACATTAGACAGGTATTGCTATGGTTACTGGATATGCCGGTCGGTTTCGGGCAGGTTTACACCATAGCTCAGTCTAACCTCGGGTCCTTATTGGGCTCAATGCTTAACCACCCACATTGGATAGGTATTGTTGTGACTACTGGACAGCCGGGCGGGTACGGGCAGGTTTACATAACAACTCAATCCAACCTCGGGTTAAGCATGTCGTGTTTTCTAAATTTACATATTTTATTACTTCTCAGCTATATGTAAATGTCATATCTTTTATTTTTGGGTATTTTAATTCATACCGCTTATGTGTCATAATCGTTGGCATGTGCCAATCATGCCATCATATATTTTCATATTTTACACCCAACGTTATTACCCCCATTTGTTCGCAACGTTATAACATGTGTTGGGCTTGTCACAATTCAACCCAACTTTATAAACGTGAGGAAAATGGGAAATCAAGAACATGTAATACATAAAGGTGTGTGGCGTATGAATTTGCAATTTGGCGATTCAACTAACATATAATGGGTCATGTGAACTTGCATTCAAATCAAAGTATGACTAAGTAGGTGACATATGAAATGGCATAGTTTAGGCAAATACAAACTTGTGTTTAAACATGTTTAACTTGGCATAATATCAACCACAAAACTAGCATGTTATATATTCATCAAAAATGTACAATTTTTACATCTAATCATATAGCCTATTTCAACATGAACTTGCATGGTTTATGAAACTCAAACGATGTTTGACATAGAACCAATTATATTTTGCAAATAAACATGAACTTGCATAGTTTATGAAACATAGATCCAATTATACTTGCAAACATAGATCCAATTATACTTGCCAATAAACATAAGAATGATATCATAGGTTTTGGGTCATGTAGGCATAAAAGGTCTATAACATGTTTACATAAATTCTAATTTAGACTAAGGGAATATACATAGTCCATGCCATCGACATATACAAAAAGGGATCAATTTCTGGTTTTTGCCACCAACTTGCAAGTGTCACTGTTTTCGTATACAATTGTTCAATAGGCTTGCATCAATCAATTTATGCCACAAACATCAATACACAAGTCATGGTAGAACCATTATAATACACAAAAATTATAACAACACGATTCTATTTTCATTTACATCGAATCACATCACAGTTTTTATTCATATTCTGAAGGGTCACTATACTTACAACGAATGCAGAATCTTGAATTCTGAATTCTGAAACTGAGATGCGCTCCTTTGGGTAGACTAATGTTGCGTTGATTGATTTGATTAAACTTTAATTTGATTCGTCTCTTAGGCTTTGGTGTTGGCTTGTCTCTAGGCTTTCTAATTGACAGTCATTCCTAGTTCCTCTCCAGCAGCATGACGGCTTTTGTATTCTATTATTTGTGTGAATTTAGGGTTAGACTTGAGTTGTATTTATAGAATTTTAAATTGTTTTGAGCCGTCGGATGAAGATAGGAGGAATCTAGACCATACAAAGTTCAAAGAGCCAATCAAGAGGTGACACGTAAGCCTTAGTGACTCAGCCAAGCATCAGAATTCGACCAGACCCTGACCAGGCCAGTCAGGACCTGACCAGCAGGTCTTTCTGACCTGGGCGCACTTGGCAGGTGCGCCAGGCCAAAATTGTACTGGCGCACTTCCCAAGTGCGCCAGTTCAACTTTGTTCTGGCGCACTTCACAAGTGCGCCAGTGCATTCTGACCCGTTTTCTGGTTTTTCTGCCCAACTTCGTTTGTCCATATCTTCTTCATACGATATCCGTTTTACGCAAACTTGAACTCTATCTCAAGAAGAATTTCGAGATGAACGCAATAGCGTAACCCATTTCCCTTGATTTCATCATTTATAATTAATTATACTTTAATTCGTGAAGCTTAACGTTATAGAATTCACGGGGTGTTACATGTTCTATATAATAAAATAGTATAATAGAATAAAAATATATATTAAAAACATATCATTATAATTTATTAAATTGATATAAAATTTAATTTAAAATTATAAATATATAAACTTAATATACAAAGTTATAGATATAAATAAAAAACTTAAAACTTAATAAATTAACCTATAAATAGAAGAAAATAATATTATTAAAACTTAAGCAATCATATATAATTTAAACTTAAAATATAAGTAAGAAAATCTAAAATATTTAATACAGGAGTTAGATTTAAAATCCAAGAAATAAATTTAAATATTAAAAGATAAATAAATAAATAAATATATATATATATATATTAAATAGGAAGTAATTTTGAAATCAATTTGAAAATAAGAAGATTTAAATAAAGTAAAAATGATAAGAGATTTGAAAAAGAGGTTCAGTGTTATTATGAAGTTTTAACAATAAAATCTTGACTCTATAACTTATCATGTTTTCTTGAACTCTTGTTACTCATGAGTCTTCGATCGTGAACTATTTTTCTTCTTTGAAATCTTTGAATTTCTAAACTGTACAGTCTTCAATAATCAATACCTGCATCTAATATCTATATACAAACAGGCACGCGCGCGCACACACACACACACACACACACACATATTTCTAGATTAAAGTGTTAGTATATATTTTATAACAATAATAGTTAAAATAATGTTGTTGTCATTAAAACCATCATCACCAACATCGTAGTCCCTAACAAAGATTTTATCATAAGGGAAAAACTCGTATGTGTTTATGTACGAGTGTGGTCTAATGAGGTACTCTTTCTTTCCAAAGGGATTTTCACTCACCTAAAGCTGATGTGTGTGTGTGTGTGTGTGTGTATATATATATATATATATATATATATATATGTGTGTGTGTGTGTGTGTGTGTTTGTGTTTGTGTGTGTGTGTGATATTGTCATTTATTATTGTTTTTTTCTCACGTTGGTTTATCTAAGCTTGATCCGAGTGTTTTTAATGCTCAGGTCAAATCCGAGTGATTTCAGGTTTAGTTAAAGATAAGTTGGAGTTTCTAGAGGAGAGCTGGAGATCATGATCGGCCGTATAGACATATTCAATTTTCTGTTTTATGCATATGTTGATTGTTGTGTTGTCAGCAATTGTAAAGACAAGTAATTATGACTACCCAAGCTGAATCTATGTTAAACTCTGATATATGTATTTAAAAAGTTTACCACTGTAAAGAATATTGTTTAATATTATATATTATTCCATTCGAGTTATATTTTGTTCTATTTTATTTTCTTATACCACTCCTGATAATCAAAGGATTCGTACTATTTAAATCAAACAGTGGTTATTATTATCAGTTCAAAGGGTATGGATTTTTGGATCATCACAGGTTGAGTTTATATTGGTTAAGTGCAGAGATAATGAGAACAAGGTTATATGTTTATTTCCATAGAGGTGTCAGACATAGAAGGCACCATTGCTTGATCAAAATGTTCATTTGACTTGGTTTTCACCAACTATTTAATCATCTTATTTTACCCTTTTCTTGAATTATATAGATTTGTAATGTTTTTTCTAAATAGTTTTAATTTAATTTGCTTCAAATAAACAATCAAAATGCCATAAAAATTTAATGCAAATTTTTTTGTTAATTTTATTATTAGTTTATAACATTTATAAGTTAATTTCATCGAATTTAGAAACACATTTGTGTTGGCTATCTTGTAGGAGCCCGGTCCTCATTCAATATTTAAGGAATTGAAATACTAAAGTGTGCATTAACTTTGATAACATGCAAAACTAACGATATTTTTTATATGTATTAATTTTGTCATCACTATATCAATTTAGTGTATAGAATTTAGTCATTTAAGGTTAACAACATTATCTGTGTTTGTAATTGACTGCATAGATTGTTCGAGAACCATATATTATCACAAAATTAATTGAAAATGCAAAGGATGATCTCTTAATATTTATATGGAAAACATTTTATATATTGACCATGTGAGACTTATCTCAATGCACCACGCACCTACACGTATGGTGTATCTTGAGTCAAACACGTGGAAATTTATACTGGATAACGTAACACTAGAGTGGCGATCAAGCGCATATGAATTACACTCGCTCTGATATCTTGTTAGAGAACCACATATTATCATAAAACCAACAACAAAATGTGAAAGATGATCTCTTGATATTTATGTAGAATACATTTTATACATTGCCTGATGTGAGACTTATCTCAACACAGATCACTTTAAATTTCTTGATTTAATATGATAAAGGTTATTATTAACTGTTTTATGTTAGCCAACATTTTTGACTTAAATCGACTATTAGTTACAATGATACTATGCTTATATAGTGAATGACAGATTCTCACTTGGTCAATGTTTCACTCTAAGTAGTTTAACATGCATCCAACAATGGTCGTAACATGGTTGACATGATGTTTAGTCGATAATAATCAAAGTACAGCCTACCTCTTTAAGATCGACAGTACCCTCGAGTCTTAAGGTATATTGTAGGTCGTTATGTTCTATATTGAATTAGTTGTAACCTGAACTTGTGACTATTCCAAATAATCGCATGTACATTAGTTTGGATCGGTCCCATGTATGCTTCTGGTTCGACGGTCCCAGAACTTTAACTGGTTCGCGGCTCTGTCAATCTAATGACAGGTCAGCATTGGTACAGTTCACACAGCGACTGGTGTTGTCTCTTTCGAGCAACTCCACATCTTTGTTTCCTTGTTCTTCTCCGGCTTCTGACAATGATGTCCCGGTGGTTTACAGTTTTTCTTGTATTTCTTCTTCTTGTCCGGTATCTTCGGCTCCTGTGTCATTTCCCCTTCTTAGTACGGCTGAGATAGCGATCATTAACGATCGCTTATCTCGTCTTACTAAGAATTCTTATCCTGCCAAGTCTAGTATGGCGGTTTCTGCACCGCATTACGACGCTTCTCTAGCTAGGCAGCTTTCTACGAGCCACCATTTAGGTGGATTACCCTTGCCTCTCGCCATAGTCTGCGACCGGTACTACGCACCCCCTACACCATTCACACATGCTCTATAGCGGCGTCCGAGCAGATCGTTAGATCTACTCGACACACTCTATACTTTATCTGAGTTTTTCAGTGAGCTTGCTTTCTGTGCCCTCTTTTCTGGGAGTTTTGCCTTGTATCAGACTTGATGGAGAACTTTCTTTTCTGGAACGTTCGAGGTATCGGCAATGATGCGTCATTAGCTAGGCTTAAGCGCATTGTTAAGTAGCACTTTATCTGTTTGGTAGCGCTACTGGAACCACTGGTGGAACTGGACGCGACCACCTCTACGGTTCTTTCTCTTGGCTTTAGGGGTGCCTTAGACAATGTGTCCAATAAGATTTGGATCATTTGGTCCAAAGGCATTGTCGTCCGCCTTGTCTTCGATTCGGACCAACTGCTCTTTGTGGCTTGTTCGTTTCCGGCTTTCTCTTCGTTCTTTTTGTTTTCTGCGGTTTACGCTAAGTGCCACAGGATTGAGAGACCAGCCCTGTGGTCCAACATTCTCTCCCCCCCCCCCCCCCGCGTGTTTTGGGTTTTTCTACTTCTGTTTTGGGTGGCGACTTTAATGTTGTCGTCAACCAAGCAGAAAAACGATGACGAAATACAGTTACTGTTTGGCGGTTGCGGATTTCAACGCTTTCATCATTAGCTCGGGTCTTTCTGAGGTTTTTTTGCCGGCTTGGCTTTTTCCTTGGTGTAACAACCACGAAGGTCCTAACTGGATTCTCTCTAGGCTTGATAAAGTCTTCGCCTCGGAAGGGCGGTTTAGCCTACCCTTCACGTTCACAATCTCCCGTCTGCATCACACCTTTTTCGACCATGCTCTTATGATTCTTAGTTGTTCTCCCCTTTCCTGTTCTGGCCCGTCCTCCTTTAGGTTCCAAAGTATGTGGAGATCTCACCATGCTTTCCAAAGTTTTGTGGAAAATTCTTGGAACTCCCCAGCGAATGGTCCCTCGTGCGTGGTGTTTTCTCGTAAGCTACACTACACCAAAACAGTGGATTCCCAACAAGTATATGTATTACAAATAATTTCCGTAACACTTTTAAGTGTCACCAACGGCCTGTGAGGAATTTCCTGTAACACTTATAAGTGTTACAAACAGAGTAACTGCTAACACTTATAAGTGTTACAGACATATTCATTGCTAACACTTATAAGAGTTACAAACATATTCATTGCTAACACTTATAAATGTTGGAACTATAAGATATGGTAACACATATAAGTGTTACAGGAAATTCATTACTAACACTTATAAATGTTGAAACTATAAGATATGGTAACACTTATAAGAGTTACAAACATATATATTGCTAACACTTATAAATGTAGGAACCATAAGATATGGTAACACTTATAAATGTCAGTATCATAACCCTACTAACTCTTATAAATGTTGGCATACATAAATTGCTAACACTTATATAACATGCTTTTATGATTTTCAATCACATATAATTCAACATATCAATTCAAATAAAAGTACTTGGTACACTTCCATATTTCAAATTCAATAATGTCACTTTTGTATAATGCTTCCAATTACAAAATACCATAATATCAAGTTCAAATTACAAAAAACAATACAAAGTTTTAGTAAAGATACATAGAATTTTAGATATTATGAAAGCGAAACATGGACCATATCACAAAGCCTCCATCCAAAAATTCACAAAGCTTGTAATGTTCGTTTTGAGGACCATCGTAAATTGGTGCTTCCGGATCTAAAACTTCTGTCATCCTTTTTATTCTTGTCGGCAATTGCTTTTGATGCTTGCATCATCTTTATATGCTTTATGGCAGAAGAGGAGCTAATTGCACAACAATAATTTTTCCATTTATCAAAACCAAAAACTTCGGAGATAGGATATTGTCAAGATCAAACATATTTGTTTTCCCGTTGCTATTACATTCCAAACTCTGTTTTTTTCCCTCCTCCTCCACAAGTGCCTACAAAATATAAACGCACTCATTTTTACAGAAATAACAAATTGTAAAACTGATAAATAACATCTTGTATTAACTAACTGAACATGGTTAATTATAATGTTAATGAGAATAAATCACACCTTGTATAAAAATATCCGGCATATTAAAAAAATTAACAAATCCTTGTTCACAACATTGCTATGCTCAGTTTCAAGAAACTGAGTATTGCTCAGTTTCAACAAAACTGAGCATATGCTCAGTTTGAAACAAAACTGCTAATACTTTAGTAAAAACTGCTAACACTGTAGTAATTGCAGTATGACTGCAGTTAAGTAGCATTGCTAAAAGCAGTATTTTCAGGTCATGGTCATACTTGTAAAATATCTTGAATACATTTGATTCGATATCGACACTTGAAATACATCTAAAAATATTAAATTCAATGATTAAGGAGAGATTATAAAATCTAATTTAATTTCATTCTGAGCAACTGATTATAAATGTAAAACAGGATCTGATTTATGATTTTTTTTGTGAAATGATATATGGCTAAGGTTATGTCTAACATGGAATTTGAGTCAGAAACTCGGTAAATCTCTTATGGTACATGCATGTATGGAATCATGATATTCAGCATGCTAAAAATGATTTATCGTTGTAAATACGGATTTGAATTTTTTGGAAGTTATTTTCTCCTGCCACTGACACATACCCGTAACGACGTTGCTCTGGCACTAAAACACTGAGTTTTTCCTTGAGCAAGCTTTTTCCTTAAACTCTTCATGAAGTGGGCCTGTAAAATTTATTACTTCATTATTTTTTTAGTTCTAATATTTATGGAAGTACTAAATTTAACTATTTATGGAAGTACTTATTATTCAACATTATAGCTCAAACAGAAACTATTTGTACCAAGAAAATGACAGTGTTTTTGATTTGTGAAGGTGTGTATTATTGACAAAGCCATTGGAATAATATTAACATCATCAACTTTTTCATAAGGGTATGACATCCCAAATAAACTCTAAGCAAAGAAGTTAAATATTGACCGAAGTCATTTTCTACATGAAAACTGAAATTAGTAATAACTAATCATCAACCTATATTTTCTTGCAAGTATAAATTAGTTTAAGAAGGAAGCTAAAATTATAACCAAGATTATGTGTTAAACAACTCATATCCCAAAACAGGACATCCTTGCTTTTGAAATAGTTTAGCTATGGGAATACAGAATATTAATACATCTTTTCCAATGATAGTATTTTTTTTTATAAAACTTAGTTACTGTATGACCATGGTTTGAGCATATGCCTCGACTTTATAAGCGAATACAACAACAATATAATAATATAAGCATATACCACACAGGATGTATGCTGATGTAATTAACTTCAGTAGTTTACATGCCAAAGTTAAGTAGAATATAGTTTTAGCTAACCGAGTTGTCTAATATATGATAAATTCATAATCACTGTATTATGATAAATTCATAATCATTGTATTATGATAACTCAAATATATAGGTAAAACTTATTAATCCATAGAATTAAGATATGCACATACCGGATAAACTAAAACACGAAATGGTTTTGTGCTTAGGGGTAGATAGTGTTATACTCATGATTATTGATTGTTGATCAACGCAAAGATGATACATGCATGTCTTCTTTTTGAAATGATATAAAAAATTCACACACATACTTCTACAATCATTTTACTAGATGTCAAAAAGAATATTACATATGATGATGTAAAATGTCTTTCAACCAAAGAATGTACCCTGACTTATGTATGGGTTAAGTGACTTTACTATAATTGTATCACAACCAATATAGAGTGTGTAAGAGTTGTGTTAAGTTAACGAGAAACATGTAAAGTGAGTGAAGGTGAAGCTCTTATGGTATATGAGAAATTTGGCCTTAGTCGCAAAAAAGAAAAGACTATTGTCCATCATTTTCGAAGTCATTGCGTTCTCAACCCAACCAACACATTTGCAATCAAAATAGTCTCCATTTAAATAACAATTTAAAATGAATAGAATGTCAACGGATTTCGATACTGCATATACTAAGTGACCACCATTTACTCTTCCTGATACCATGATAGTCTCCACTCATTTTACCATGACGACAAACTGAGCATTGCTCAGTTTTGTTTGAAACTGAGCAAATGCTCAGTTTCGAAACAAAACTGAGCATATGCTCAGTTTCGAAACAAAACTGAGCATATTCTCAGTTTTGTTTGAAACTGAGCATTGCTCAGTTCGAAAAACTGAGCATATCCAATCATTTGCAGTTTTTTCGTTTCTATTTCTTGGTATCTTCTTTATGCTTGTATAACCTACAAAGGTTTTAATATTATGTCATAAGAGATCATAAGTTTGTAGTACACCATTTCCTTCCATAGTGGATGCACCTTTGTAGACAGCAATATGCAAACATGTATCCAATGATACCATAAAAAACTAACTAATAACTCCACAACTAGTTTAAAACATATAATATTTACATAGATATATGAAAGTTCAACATGAACACTAGCAACAAATATACCTCATTTTCAGCAAAATTCATGCATCCCTCATTTTGTTTAATATTTTCAGGAATCCTAGCAGCATCAGTCTTCCAATCAACTATTTTCTCTTCACAAGCTTAATCCTGTAAACCAGTATCCATCTTATCTAGCACACTGTCATTTTTTTAAACCTGAAAGAAGATAAGAAAGTTTTATTAGCATTACAGTGGAAAAGAATTTTGACCTAAATATCTCATCACAGTGCGACCACAATTGCACAACAAAACACCATAACTACCCAAACACCTTCGCCATCATCACCTAACAACCATCAACAATTGGCTTACCTTTCACTCAACACCAAAAACCTCCATTCGCAGTTTCATCTCCCTAGACTTCCACTATCATCAACCTTGAAACCCCAAACAGTGCCTCTAACCCTCGTCAAAGCGCCATTATTACATAGCAACAAATTGCAACCTCTCCTACAATCACTCAATGCCATCGTGACTCCCCTAATCGCCAAATCTCACTCGAATGCCTGAGTAACCTCACCTCAAATCGAAGATAATTATGTTCCCCAAAATCACAACAGTCGGCAGCCCACTCGCACTCCTCAATGAATTCGAACCTCCTTCAATCACTCGCGAACTTGTAACCTCGATTTCTAGACTAAATTTTAATTTTAATTGCGTATTTCATGATTTTATCGTCGATGGAGTTTTTTTTTTCGCTGTAGATGAAGAAACTGAAAGATAAGGTTTTGACGATAGATCCAAAAAAGGGAAAGATATGCGGCCTTGGAGGAATAAGCGTTGAGGAATAAGTGTTGAGGCAACTATTAGGTTAAATTGTGAGAACTTACCCTTTTGCCCTTAGAATTTAAAAATTGACCAGACATAGCAACACATAAAAGTGTTGGCACATTTTTGGTGACACATTTTTTCTATAGCAACACATATTAGTGTCACTAGTCTACAACACATATAAGTGTTGGCAGTTGAAAAAAATAAGAGTCGCCAAATGGCCATTATGGTGTAGTGCTAGTTCGTCTTAAGACCTGTCTTAAGACATGGAATCTTCTTGTTTTCAAGAACATCTTCAACCGAGTCCAGGCGGCTGAAGATTCTCTTGTGCTAGCAGAGGCGTTTTTGATGAGGAACCCTCCACTGCCAATAAGGAGGCATGGGCGTTGGCTCAGCTTGCCTTCTTGTCGGAGCTTCGTATCGAACATAACCATCTTCGTCAAAAGGCGAGGATCAAATGGGTTGTCGAAGGAGAAACGAACTCCAAGTTTTTCACTCGGCTATTCGTAAGAAGAATAGTATTCTCACCATTCACCAGATCCGCCGCCCTGACCTTTCCTTGGCTTCTACCCCGGTGTAAGTTAAGGATAACATTATGTCCCACTTCCAGTCTTTCCTTAGTTCTCCCTCGATCTCGATTTCTGACCTATCCCTTCTTGTTTTCATACCTAGACTAATCCTCCCGTCGGATAACTCCGACTTTGCCGCACCCCTTCCTCGGATGAAATATGTGCTTGCGTGTTTGCTCTAAGTAAGGACAGTGCGAGTGGGCTGGATGGGTTCAAAGGGATTTTTTACAGGAGTATGTGGCCTATTATTCAGGCGGACTTTTGTCTTGCCATTCAGTCCCTCTTCTATGGTGGAGAACATCCTGCATGTTGGACCTCAACCAATCTGGTCCTCATCCCAAAATGTAAACATCCGAGCTCTTGTGCGGATTTTCGTCCGATCAGCCTATGTAATTTCACTAGCAAGGTCTTATTTAAGGTTCTTACCACAACGCTAGCACCGTTTCTCGAGCATCTAATTTCTTCTTCGCATGCTGGGTTTGTAAAAGGACGTTTAATCATTGATAACGTTCTTTTAGCCCAGGAGCTGATTTCTCAAATCGATAAGATGGTACGAGGCTCTAATGTGGTCGTTAAGCTAGATATGGCTAAAGCTTACGACCTTATGTCTTGGTTCTTCATCATCAAGGTGCTGTGGGCTTTCGGTTTTCCAGAACCCCTTATCAATGTTGTTTGGAGTCTTATCTCCAACTGCTGGTTTTCCGTTCTCATCAACGGATCAGCCACTGGTTATTTCAGGTCCTGGAGGGGTCTTCAGCAGGGAGACCCCCTCTCCCCTTCTTTGTTCGTCCTAGCTGCCGAGGTTTTCGTTCGAGGTCTGCACTCTCTAACGATAGCTGGGAAAATACATAGGTTCAGCATTCCTAGGGGTTATCCTCTTATATCTTCCTTTCCTTTCGCAGATGACATCATCATTTTCACTAATGGTAGTCATCGGTCGATTCGCAGCCTGATGAGTCTTATTCGGCAGTATTAGGGATGCTCAGGG
This sequence comes from Allium sativum, assembly GCA_030737875.1. Lineage (NCBI taxonomy): Eukaryota > Viridiplantae > Streptophyta > Magnoliopsida > Asparagales > Amaryllidaceae > Allium > Allium sativum. Next base: position 748,167,117 of record CM060912.1, read on the forward strand.
CAACTCATTAACTCCTCAAAAAGTTGTTTCTTGTCTACGAAAAACCTATCTACGGTTAGATCTTCTTAGATCGAGACATATACGGGTTTCATGGTTGTCTCGCTTCCTCTTCCTTATCTCGGTATTGTATTATATCGAGGACGGAAGCTCAATGCCATCTTCGATCCCTTAACTGACAAAGTCAGGGGAAAAAATCATTAGGTGGAATGCTACTATCCACTCTCATAATGGCAGATTAGTTCTCATGAAGTCTGTACTCGACTCTACAGGATCCTATATCTTTGCTGTCATGACTCCCACTGCTTCTTTCTTCCGCTCTTACTACTCTTTGGCTTCTTCCTTTTTTTGGGGAACCAAGGACAACGCTTCTCGCCACCACTAGATCTCTTGGAACTCCATTTGTTGTCCCAAAAACGAGGGAGATTTAGGCCTGCGTAACCCTAAGGACATCTGTTCGGCCTTTGCTTGCAAGCTATGGGCGAGGTTTGTAGCAAATAACTCCCTTTGGGAAACGTTCCTCCACGCCAAGTACCACAGGCTGGCAGGTATGAATTACACCGGTGTCCCGTCCTATGCTATTGAGATGTGGAAACGAATGCAGTCCGTGAATGCCTTATCAGATGCACATGGGGATGGAATCGCTTGGGACGACAATCCATTTTCGCTTGTTGCAGCGTGGAATTCGGTGCAGACTCAAGGTCTGCGACTCCATCTTTTCTCTTTCCCTTGGAATAACCGTATTCCCCCCAAGGTCTCTCTGTTTATGTGGAAAACCCTACATGACGGTTTACCACTAGATGAGAATCTGTAGAGAATTAGCATCCCTCTCGTGTCTAGGTGCAGATGCTGCAGTTTTGGATGCTCTGAGCCGTCTGTTTATTTTTTGTTCTTTGGGTCTTGTGCCAGATCTATTTGGAATTACTTTGGGAATCTGTTGGGTTGCCGAGGAAATGCCACCTCGCTTGAAGGTTTACTGAGATTCTAGTGGTCCGGCATCTCAGAAAAATCTTTTAGATCGATCCTTCTTAGTCTTATTCCTTGTCTTGTCTGTTGGCACATCTGGTGCACGCGGAATAAGGAAGTATTTGACAAAGTGGCTATGGACCTCCTACCGTTATCCGAAAAGTAAGAAATGATGTGTTCCTTGCGTTTCGTGGTAAGCCTTTCAGGGGACTCTTCGATTTCCGCTCTAGAAGGTTGGCTGTAACATTTGATGTTTCAACGATTTTGGCTACTCCCAGGGCAGGTATTGGTTGTTTTTTGTTGCTATGTTATGTTTATGGTTTTTGTTGTTTTTTATGATATCCCACTCTATCCTCCCCCCCCCCCTCCCCCTCCCCCTTCAGGCTTATATCGTTTGCTAATTTTGGAGGTTCTAGGTTACAGGTCATTGGAGTAGGGCTGTCTGAAGCAGGTTGGTGCTTTCGTTACTTTAACCAGGTGGGTTTGCTTGAGTAGATGAAGTTTCTGGTACTTTACATGGAGCGGGAGGACAGATGCTTTTTCTCCGGTATTGCTTCCCACCTTGGATATGATGGAGCTTATAGAGCCGGAGGTATCGAGGGTTCTACGGCCATCTGTTTGGACTTCCCAGCCTTTGCCTGAGACATTTCTGGAGGGTCCGTCAGTTACACTAGCTCATTGATCGACTTGTATGGAGCTTGAGCCTTGTCTGCTGCTGAGCTTGATTTTTGCTTTTGTCTGCCGTTTGGTTTTAGATGTTTGTTATTTTTGTACATCTATTTCTTGTATTTTTGTGTGTGCACGGTTTCTGCACTTCGTAGGAACTATTTTTATGAGCCGTTGGAGGATGACTAGATTCTCCATATTTTATTATATTATATATTTATATTACAACCATGTTGTAGAACACAAACTTGTCAAGTCAAAACTACTCTATAAGAATCGTATTCCTCTCGGTGAAATGAGGGTTTACTAAAAAGAATATCGCATGTACGTAACCCTATGATGCTCCGATGATAATTCACCATCTAATATATATTTGTGTACACTCATGCGTACACACATACTTCTAGGAAACATTAGTCATTTTTTCAACATTCATTATGGGAAGGTAGTTAATAATCAATTGAAAAGTTATTTGATGGACTAAATCCGAAATAATAATAACAGCAGCAGTAGTGGTGGTGGTGGTGGTGGTGGTGGTGGTACTCATAGATATCAGATGCTCGTTGTTGCCATCATTTTGTTTGTTAAGCAAAAGAATATTTATGTTTCTTCTTTTATCCGCATAAACACGCGATTTTTATTAAGAGAATTGCTAGGGGCTAGCAGATCGATTAACCGCCGATCAAATAAGTTTTGATGGGCGGTTGTTTATCAATCAAAACTTGGTCGATGGATAACTGTAGACCAGACATGTGGCTGGTAGCCTTACAACAAACAGATGAGTTCTTCTTTCTTTTATCACTTAGGAGCCGTGCGAGATGAAAGTATCATGCACGGTTTTGAAGGAGAGAAAGAAGTGAGGAATCCTCTTTTCGACTCTGACTCATTGGAATGGCGGTCGTTCAACGGATAAAAGTTACTCCAGGGATAACAAGCTGATCTTCCCAAGAGTTCATATCGACGGGAAGGTTTGGCATCTCGATGTCGGTTCTTCGCCACCTGGGGCTGTACGTGATCTCCTTAGCAATGCACAAATAATATACCAATTTTGCCGTGTTGACATTTAGACTTGTGAAAGAACACATATCCTCGAGATAGCAGCCGTCACCTCGAAATTTGAATGTATTCGCTTTAAACTATACTTACACATATGCCGTTAAGCATGATATTTTTGATTTCGTTGTACGTTTGAGTATGAATGTGGGTACAACTTGACAACTCAATATATGTTTCCAAATCGAGTACAAGTAGGGGAACATATTTCTATGCTGCACTGGTAATAGAGAAGACTTTTGCGTCAATAGCCTTACTTAGCTAAAGTCTTACGATGATTATAGCAAATTAATTATAACTAGGTGCAAACTAATGCTAAGGAAATTAAAACGAAAAGCATCTTTATTCTGACAACGAAACTACTGAGTGAATTTTTGAATGCAGTAAAGTGGTATGTGGTGAAAATACGATTGCTTTTGCTTGTGATCTAAATACGATTACTTTTGCTTTGTATAAATATATATGCAATCCAGGTATTCAATATATATGTAATTCCGTATGTATACAGGGCTAAAATATATTTGCATAAATTTGACTGGCAGATTATCAGAAGCAACTTGGAGGCTGAACTATGCTAGAAGCAGAACCTTGAGCATTCTTACAAGAAGAACCAGCCACTTTATCTCGATAAGTCAATTTGATATCTTGCAATTTTATATTTGTGCATGGATTATTAGAACTGCAGTCGAATTTTACTGCGACCTGTGTAGCTGATGATCCTTTTATATCCTTGTAACTCACGCCATTAATCTTAACCCCTGAGTTCTGCACATGCAGTAAAAACATAATATTACCCATTACTTGGGTGAAGAAGAATACCTAGTCATTTGTTCAGAAAATTACCTGGTCAGGACAGCCTCTATTGTCAGGACAGTAATTCTGATCAATGATGATAGGATTCTCAACATTTTGCATAAGTGCCTGTTCAAATACTACATTGTTCACAAAAGCCGTGCTTGGTCTACCCCAAGTTTTAATCCGTAGCCCGTTTTGACTTCCTGTGAATACTGTTGATTTTACTGTCACGTTTTGTACACCATTCTCCTGACTGAATTTCCCCAGACTCCCGATGCTGCATATGTTATGGACGTTATATAATTATCATCTTGATTTGGGATTAAAAAAAAAATGAAGGTATTCTCACCTGATACCATGGCCTGGGCCACAACTGACTTGCTCAATCCATAGATTGGTCGTGCCAGAACCAATAGAGATGCAATCATCTCCTGTCTTTATTTGAGCCCCTCTGACATGCACATTACTTGACATCTCTACGTGTATTCCATCAGTGTTAGGACTGTTTCCAGGTGCTGATATTTTAACATTATTAACAGTCACTCCCTCACATCTGTCTATCACAATGTGGTACAGCTTGCTGTTGATTGATGTTAATCCACTTATCAATATGTTCTTCGAGTTTGCAAATGTCAGCGACTGTAAAAAATATGTAAAGTGTCTAAATTCAGGCCAAATATGATTGAAATATCAATGAAAACTGCACTATGCAAATATAGTTGGGATGATAAATTTTTGAATGGGTTATTTAAGTAACATGAATGCACTTCATGCAACTAAAGCAGAAGGAACATACAGTTGTGCCGGCTGGACAGTTTTGTGCATTAACTTTACATGACCATAGAGAAGTGCCAGAGCCGTCGATTACTCCTCCATAAATGGATACGCCATCTACATGTTCAAAAAGTATCCACTCTCCCTTGTTTCCGAATTTGTCATAGTTTGATGGAGAAGTTATAGTTCCATCAATCTGGAAACTGATTTTACTGCTCTTACAAGGACCCATGAATTTGACTTGGTTAACTGAAAATACTCCGGCTGGCACGTGTATAGTTGATGGACTGGATGAAGTGCAGGCAGCAGACCATGCTTTCAGAAACGACTGGGATGAGTCTGATTTTCCATCTGGTTTTGCATTGAAGTTTGTGATGTCGTAGACTGCAGCTTGTGTTAAATTATGAATGTTAATCAGCAGGGCCGATATTAATATCAAATTAAATAACTGACACATGATGATTTGGAAGATGTTATTCAGTTATGTATCGGTAGTGGAAGGGAAGGAATTAGTTTATACTTGATATATCCATGCAGAATGTTGGAAGTATATATAGCAATAATTTGAAGTTGAATTTTGTTAATGAATACTCCTAAAGTCGCATTTTGCAATATTCTAGGGATCTTGTCATGTGATTTTGGAAATTAAGCTGCAGTTAACTCTTGTTGCAAGTTATTAAGAACTTTGTGCCCCAGATATATGTGAAGAATACTTTAACAACCTCCACAATTGGGTCATAAGTAACTAATATTAATAATAACAAATAATTTTCAATTTGGGTTATAAGTGATAACAGCTAATTTTTGGAAGCAAAATTGCAGAAGGCAAACCAGTTTCAATTTGGAGTTTTAAGAATGCAAATTGAATTCAATGTTTATTCTATCAAAATGTCAACCAGTGTTGATTGCATTGTCCTATGATAAGAGCCTGGTTTCAAGGTTTTTTTTTTTTTTTTCAACACAGAACCATACTTCCACTTGTATATCGATCATGCAAAATTGAATTATTTTTCATGATACATACTCCAATGTGGATACGTGCTGGTGATACAAAATCAATAGAAAGCATGTTATTCTAATAGCCATGAAGTACAATTTTATCATATTCTTCCCTACTTTTTGAACATTATTTTAATTATGTTGTTGTTTTTAGAAACTCCCTGATACATTAGACCTATTTGAGGACCGCGGACCGATCAACTCTAAAAGATGATTAAGTTGCGTATATTTGTTTCAACTCATGACACCATCTTTTATGTAACTTTTTTTTGAATGAGAACATGTGTAATGCAAGCTCGAACACCAGACCAAGACACATATTTTTGAATCATTAGACTAATCCAAGCAATATTTTTTTTATTGTTATAAACATATATAGTTTATCAATAATTAATTATGCTAACATTTAGCTAAAGGAAAAGATAAGTATTTAAATGCTAGCAAACAAATGGTGTCATCAACAAAATAAATCTCTCCAACATAAATGGTGTCATAATCCCTATTTGTCAAATATTTTATCATAATTTGGACTACAAATCTGATTTGCACTTAAATGTTAAAGCAAAATGGTTGATCAAAATTGTAGTTCTGCATCTCAGGTCATATTACAAGCACTTAATGCATGAATTAGTTTACTTGAATTATTTCTTAAGCATACTCAAATTATTCCTTAGTTTTAGGGTTATGCTGCGGAAGATGTTCATATTATATTAGACATCAGGTTAGAAAATTAGTCAAATGGCTTAAATTAGTCACTCAAATAATAGAATACCAGCTATATATGTAACGCAATGGACAAATTCTATGTATACAACGCAAATCCTATAACTTAATGAATTGATTATAGCGAAGCCCATCAACATTTGATACAATTGGTATTTTGTTTCATAGTTTCATTTTCCAAGCAATGCTAGCTATTTTGCCAAGCAAAGGAAGAGTACGCTTGCTTCTTCTATTATAATGTATATATTATTTTTATTAATAAAAATATGTTACTCAATCAGATTCGGTTCACCAATCCATTGTCAATATAATATATACTTGTGGCTACCAAACACAGATCTTCAGGATATTTGTCGCTACACTTGACATTACCATCCATTTGCAATATGCAGTATTTGTGCCCTGATATATATGATTACAACTGAGTAGTACCATAGCCATGAATATATATTTACGTATCAGGAAACATTCTTTTATTAAACAGCCTAATTAAACAACACAGTAATGTAGAAGACTATTTAAAATATGGCAAGTTTTATATGAATCCACGGTTTTAGTTTCCTAATCCATCCGTAAAAATAGCATCTTTTTACTTTGACATAATTTTAAAAAATGATTAGTTAATCTATCGTGCATATTTCTTTCTTCTTATCTTTTATATTATAGGTCACTTTTTTGTTCTAATACAATAATAAAAGTAATTCAGATTTGTAAATAGAATTTATCGTAGGCAAAATGAAAATACTCTTATTTATTAATGACTCTAAATCTTTTATGTCTTCTTATAGTGTAAGAGAGTTCAAAACTTAAAATGATTCAAGCTTAAAATGATATGTAGATGGTGTCTCATGATTTTATTGTGCTTCGATTAGATGAAGCATGAATTTGAGTTTTTATATATGTAACAAAAATATAATCCATTGTACAGATATTAGACAAAGGAAAATATAAGAGTAATAAATGAAAAGATAATTAGGAATATCACATTTTATCTTCTAATCCACTTGAGGATTAACATACAAGTAATTCATTGATTAACTTAATAAGATTATATTGTGGATTAACTAAAAGAAATCCTCAATTTACCTTAGAATTGTTGGGGTAAACCAAAATTAGTTAATTATAGTAGTGTCTATTAAAATAAAAAGACATGTCAATTAGACGAAGTGTCATATCTATTGGTGAATTGTTGTGTCCTTTAAGTTTAAGAGTCATGTTCATTTAATGGTTATGTCTATTGAAATAGTATGTAAACCACTATATATATATATGTGGTCATTTTGTTGTAAGGAAGTAAGGAAAAAAGCAAGAAATAAAAGCAATTTCCTCCTATAATATATCGTCTTCTATCTTCATCAAAAATATTGATAATATGCACTTGGTAAAACAGAGACTAGCGGTTATACAGGGATAATATGTTACTGTTTCAAAGATATATTTATCACGTGGTGTAAATCTGCTCAAAAAAATTGTAAATTTGGGTTAGTAAAAAATAACGAATGACTTAAATACATATCAAATAAACAGCCAACTTGGCTGCGTATATAAGAGCTATCACAAAATATATTTTCAGTCAAAACAACTCTCTGTTCCCAAAAATCACGAGACACACCTGTAGTGTGAGGAACATCAAAAGTAAAAGCAACAAAGCAAGTACTTAACTACGATCATTTGATTGGGCAATCGTTTGGTTGGAGGCAAATAGAAAACTCTGAAGAATTTGTTTCCTATTTGTTAACTATTTTTTGCTACACATATGCATTTACAAAAGCGGAAACTAGGTACAACCGCTCATCAATTCAGCATAATAAATTAAATTTCAATAACTAATAACACTTCTAAAAAAATAGTTTTAAAAAGATGGAAATCAGATCTTGATTGGTTAGGTATAGACAGACAGGAGATTTGATTTGTAATTAGGAACCCTTTGAGTTCTTGATTGGTTAAGTACAGAGAGACAGGGGATTTGATTTGTAATTAGGAAGCCTTTGAAGTGAAAATACCTTTAACAGAACCTAACTAAATGGCAAATCACGTATAGAGCTAACATTCGGGTTCTTCAATTTTATTACAGTACTTGTGCTCTTGTGGACATACATATGAATAACACATATAAAGAATATTACAGTATAGACTACAGGCTATATAACAATTGTACCCCTAGACATAACCGTTAAGTGTCAATGCATAGACAAACCCCGTTTCTTCATGCACAGGCTAACCAGACTTGCGCAATTTTATAAGCTTTATGCGTGAAACAGGTTCCCCTACTTGCAAATTCTAAAATCTATCGCTTTCCAATCATTTTTTGTTATTTTGCCCATGCGCATACTTGCTATAAATAGTCGTTCAATTTGTGAATTCATATCATCAAATATCCACAAAATCGCATGGCTGGAAATATATTATCAAAATGCTTTTTTTCACTACTTTTATGTACTGTTATAGAATCAATAGAAGCAGTTACAGACATTACTGCTTTTGGTGCAAAATCTGATGGGAAAACAGATTCATCTAAATCATTCCTTGATGCATGGAACATTGCATGTGGCTCAACCGATCCTTCAACCATATATGTACCAGTAGGCACATTCTTGGTCGAATCAATTACGTTCTCTGGTCCATGCAAGAGTAGCAGGATTACAGTACAAATAGATGGAAAACTAGTTTCTTCCTCTGATTTCAATGAATTTGGCAAGAAAGGAAACTGGATACTGTTTGATCATGTAGATGGAGTGTCAATTTATGGAGGAGTAATTGATGGCCGAGGTGCTTCATTATGGTCATGCAAGGCCAGCGGTAATAATTGCCCATCCGGTGCCACTGTAAGCTCTCATCTTATAATTTGTGAGATATCTAGTTGTATTGCCTACTCTGTTTAAAATTCAAAATTGGTATAACTGAATCAACAAATATCCAAATTAAAGGTTCAAGTTAACTGCGGTAACCGTGTCATTAACATGTAAGTTTAGTAGATTGAATGACAGTCAAACTGGATTCACAAATCTGGCAGCCTGCATATCCTGTTTATGTATAGAAAATCACATAACCATATCTGTAAACTACCCAATTTTGCAGTCAATGGCATTCATGAACTCAAAGAATGTAATGATCAGTGGCCTTACGTCGATCAACAGTGAATTATACCACATTGTGATCGATGGATGCGATGGAGTAACGGTGCAAAACGTGAAAATATCAGCACCTGGAAACAGTCCAAACACGGATGGTGTGCACGTTCAAATGTCCACATATGTAACTGTCAGTGGAACTCAAATCAAAACAGGTGACGATTGCATCTCGATTGGACCAGGCACGGCAAATCTCTGGATTGAACAAATCAGTTGCGGTCCAGGCCATGGCATCAGGTATTAAACTGAGCAGTACGTCATACGCAAGAAAATAAAACTTTAATACTTAATTTGACGACATAAATAAAACGCAGTATCGGAAGTCTAGGAAAAGAGAGGGAAGAAGAAGGAGTGCAAAACGTGACGGTAAAGTCAGCAGTCTTTACAGGAAGTGAAAATGGACTGAGAATCAAGACATGGGGTCGCCCAAGCACCGGATTTGTGAAGAACATAGAGTTTGAACATGCAGTCATGCAAAATGTTCTGAATCCTATCATTATCGATCAATACTACTGTCCTGATGACAAAGGATGCCCAGATCAGGTATTTACCAAAGAAATTTCTTGCTTGGCAAAAAGTTAATGTATGTTGATTGTACATTTTAAACCGAAAGTTGCGTTTTGAACAGAATTCGGGGGTGAAGATTAGCGAAGTGACATACAAAGACATTCAAGGATCATCAGCAACACAGGTTGCAGTGAATTTCGATTGTAGTTCGAGCAATCCATGTACAGGTATAGAGTTGCAGGATATAAAACTGCTGTATGGTAATAAAGTAGCAGAGTCAAGCTGTAGGCATGCAGATGGTTCTGTTTCTGGTGCCATTCAGCCTCCAAGCTGCCTTTAGATTATCGTTGATTTAGAAAATAAGTCTGTATGGGCTGAAGGTCTGCGGTACTGTCATACTAGTGTGTAATATGCGCATTGGACACGACAATATTATTAAAAATAGTATTTACCAGTTTAATATTAAAATGATGGCTTTGTTATGCAATATATGATTAATTTTACTGTGAAATACATGGACTATTAATTAAAATTATTATTATTGGTTGTGTGTAATTTATGTTCTATGAGAATTTTTTAAATTATTTTTGTTAATATAGATACACATTTGAAATTGATGTATGTTAGTACTTTATTTAATAAATTAACAAATATTATTTAATAGAATTTGTTCAAATAATTTAAATGTAAAATTACGAAATTAGTTTAATTGTATAGCATAGGAAGAATAGGACAGAAATTTGTAAAAAAAATGTATATATTTGTTGTGAAGTTATTGATGTTCAAAAAGAATTTTATGATATGGTATATGGTAAATTCTTGATATAAATGAATCATAACTAATTTACAAATTAACTTTGTTATTATTGTTGATATACATAGTTCATGTTTTATAGTTGCATGAAAGATTATCTTTTTCTAAAATAGATAGTAAATTTGCCGTATATTTTTAAGAGCTATTTGAAAAATGGATTGAATGCTCTCTAAGATTATTTAAATAATTAGAAATTAAGATTTCATGAGCAATTTAAACATTTGGATGGAAATATAAAATATCTCGAACGATTCGAGGAGGTCCGAAAAATAATTATAGAAATGTTAAATGCAGATATTTAAAGTGGAAATTATTTTCTTCAATATATGATAAATTTATTGAGATAAGTGGATAATATATTATTTTTTATTATTGTTTACATATATTATTTTAATTGTGTGACTTATTTAACTTTATATTTGAAAGAAAAATTAATTTTGCCATTTTTGTTATATGAACATGGTGTACGTTTTAAAACATCACACTCAATGTTAATTAAATGAATAACAACAACTTGTTGGTTGAATGCATTTGTTAAATTCAAAATCACATAATTAATTTGACCATATTGACTTAAATGTACAATGTTAATGACATTGTGCAGTAAATAACTAAATAAATTTTAAAATGTAGGCGTTTGATATTAATATAACAATGCAATACACGATAAATATATTGACGTAAGTGACTTCAACTTTGAACTCGTTATTGTTATTTATGTATATAATTTATGTTATGTGATTGACGTGTTTGTATATTTGATTTTCTTTAATTTTTATAAAAATGAATATGGTTAATCCTGATGTGATTTATTAGGCGAATCAATAAATAATATTATGATAAAATTATTTAAATAGTTTTCATATTATGTAGTTATTTGTAAAATATGGCACTAAATACAAATATCATAAAAGAATTTAGAGAGACTTAATTAATTATAGAAAATTTGAAGTGTGAGTAATTAAAGCTAAAAAAAAATAATTTTTTCATTTTGAGTATTTAAAAGAAATATTAATTAATTATATTTGTTTAAATTTCTTAAATTTTGGGTTTTGTAATTAGTTTAAATATGTGGACATAAATAGAAAATGTTAAGAACTAACTGTTAATAAATAATTTTGTAAATTTTAAAATGTCCATATCAACATGAAAAATGATAAAAGAGAAAAAATAATGTGAGAGAAATAATAAATAAGTATAAAGTAATAAACTAATTTAAAATTGAAATATCCGAAGAAAATTAAGGAGAAATGAGAAAACTCATGGAATTAAGGAGAGCAATTTAAAAAGTTCCGTTTTACTATTATTTATAAATGTATGTGTTAACATATTTAATATGCTAAAAGGGTAGTACAGTGGTAGTACAGTTGTAGTACAGTACTTTTCTGTACTACCATGTAGTACAGTCATACTACAGTACTTTTCTTTATTCTAGTTTTGCCAATATATAAAGGCTTTCTGTTCTATTGTTTGCAATTCATCTCTCTGCATCTTATTTTATATTCAATGAATGGTTTAAGATTTCTTCATTAATGTTATCATGGTATCAGAGCCAATTTTTCTCTCTTGTCATTAGTTTTTGGTGATTTTTCTGATTGCAAGTCTTCTCCTCGGTTGCTTCTCAATTGGAACCGTGATCTCGATCTTCCCAGATCCGCAACTTGCAATCCAATGTTTCCCGATCCTAACCCCGATCTCGAAGCACCAATAACCCCGATCCCGATCTTCTCAAATAGGCGGCGGTCCAGATCTCGAAGCTTTCACAGGCGGAGGTGATGTTTTTCAACTGTTGAGTTTGGTACAGTTTATTTTCAGAAGTTGGAAGTTCTGTTATTTTCAGAATTTGGAATTTTTTTCTTTTTCTCTGTTTTGGATTTGAAAATTCTGTTTGTTCTCTCTGATTTATTAATATGGCTGAAACTAGAAATGATTCGCTTCAAGCTGTTAGTGTTCAGTTAGATGGTAAAAATCATGCGTGTTGGAGTTATGCGATGATTTTTTTTTTTTGAAAGGTAAACAAAAGTGGGGTTATATTTCGGGTACAATTGTCAAGCCTATGAATAGTACAACTGCTGATTATATGTCTTTGTTTGATAAGTGGGAAGTTGCAAATTCTAAGATTATTACTTGGATCAATAATTCAGTCAAGCACTCGATAGGTACTCAAGTAGCAAAATATGAGACAGCTAAGGAGGTTTGGGATCATCTAGCTAGATTGTATACATAGTCTAATTTTGCAAAACAGTACTAGTTGGAGTTTGATATTCGTGCTCTACAGCAGAAAAGCATGAGTATTCCGGAATTTTATGATGCTATGACAAATTTGTGGGATCAGTTGGCTCTCACAGAATCTGCTGAATTACGCGCCTTTGGGCCTTATATTGCACGAAGAGAGGAGCAGAGATTGGTACAGTTTTTAACGGCTCTTCATGATGAGTTTGAAGGACTTCGTGGGTCTATTCTACATTGTCATCTGTTGCCTTCAGTTGATTCTGTTGTTCGTGAACTTTTGGCTGAGGAAATTCTTCTTCAGCCTTCTGTTGCAAAGGAAGTCTCTACCCCGTCAGTCTTCGCCATGCCTCCACGACCAAATTCAAATTCGCAAGTCAGAACTGTTGCTTGTGATGAATGTAGTTTTTGTAGACAAAAAGGTCATTGGAAATCACAATGTCCAAAATTAGGTAAAGGAAAGCAACAATATGCTCAGCAACAGCCCCATAAGCAATCTCAGCAATGGAGTTACCGACCTCCTCATAATGGACCTCCTCTTCTTCCTCGCCCTCATAATGCTTTTACAACTTCTTCTTTAGATCCATCAATGATTGAACAGTTTCATAAGTTCCTTGCATCATAGCCGCATGCCATGTCAGCTTCGTCTCAAATAGGTTTGTCATCTAGTTCGTCAGGTATATCTTCTTCTACCTGGATTTTAGATTCTGGTGCTTCGAATCATATGTCACCTAATTTATCATATTTAACTTCTTTGGCTCCTAAAGTTTCTGTTCCTGTCATGAGTGCTAGTGGTACACCTATGCATGTGCAAGGTGTTGGTTCAATCATTACACCTTCTTTGTCCATATCAAATGTTTATCACATTCCTAGACTTGCATTAAATCTTGCTTCTGTTGGTCAAATTTGTGATAATGGTTACTTGGTTTCTTTTTCTTCTTCTGATTGTTATGTTCAGGATCCAAAGTCTCAGAAAGTGATTGGGACCGGCCATAGGGAAGGAGGACTTTGTGTATTGGATCAGCTCAAAACTCCTAAGATTGCGGCTTCTGTTCCTGGTGCGGATGTTTCATCTTTTCGTTTGAGTCGGTCTTCTTCTATGTTTTATTGTGGCATTCTCGCCTTGGTCATGTCTCTAGATCTCGATTACAATTTGTAGCGTCTACATGAGTTTTAGGAGAATTGAAAACTCATGATATTTCTGATTGTAGTGGTTGTAAACTTGCAAAATTTTCTGCTTTGCCTTTTCCTCAAAGTAATACTTTTTCTAGTGCACCTTTTGATCTTATTCATTTTGATGTTTGGGGACCCTCTCCTGTTTCTACAAAGGGAGGCTCTCATTATTATGTCTCTTTTATTGATGACTGCACTCGTTATTGTTCGATTTATCTTATGAAATGTCGTTCAGAATTTTTTAGCATCTATAATGAGTTTCGATCTCTTATTAAAACTCAGAATGCAGCTGTTATTAAATGTTTCAGATGTGATTTAGGGGGTGAATATACTTCTCATGCTTTTAAGGAACTTCTTGCTTTAGATGGCACAATTTATCAGACTTCTTGCACTGATACTCCTGAACAAAATGGGGTTGCTGAAAGGAAACATAGGCATATTCTTGAGACTACTAGATCACTTTTATTGTCTGCTAGTGTTCCAAGTGAATTTTGGGGGGAGGCAGCTCTTACTTCTGTTTATTTGATTAATAGAATACCTACTTCTCATAATTCTGGATTGTCCCCCTTTGAGAAATTGTATGGTTGTCCAGCAGATTATTCTTCTCTTCGTGTTTTTGGTTCTACATGCTTTGTTCTTCTTCCTCATGTCCAACGGAGTAAGTTAACTTCACGGTCTGCTATATTTGTATTTCTTGGTTATGGTGCAGGACAAAAGGGATATCGTTGTTTTGATCCAGTCAGTCATAAGTTATATGTTTTTCGTCATGTTGTTTTTCTTGAACATATTCCTTATTTTACAATTCCTGACCGTTCTCACAGTATATCTATGTTTGATCTTGTTCATATTGATCCTTTTACTGTTGATGATGATGATCTACCTCCTGCTGCAAATCCAGACACTTCTATTGACTCCTCAACTACCCAATCATCTTCTGAGACAGCAGATACTAGTGAATGTCGATATCCTATCCGAAACTGTCATTCTAATAGACGACCTGATTTTGAATATTCTTGTCTTTCCAGTTCATTTTCTTCATTCCTTGCTTCTATTCATTGTCTTTCTGAGCCTTCATCTTTCAAAGATGCGGTTCGTGATCCTCTTTGACAGCATGCTATGGCTGAGGAGCTAACTGCTCTTCATCAAACTCATACTTGGCATTTAGTGCCTCTTCCTACAGGAAAATGTGCTATTGACTCGTTGGGTCTATAAGATTAAAACTAGGGTTGATGGATCTACTGAAAGATATAAAGCTCGCTTGGTTACTAAAGGTTATTCTCAAGAATATGGTATGGATTATGAGGAGACTTTTGCTCCTGTTGCAAAAATGACTATAGTTCGAACTCTTATTGCGGTTGCTTCTGTTCGCCACTGGAATATTACTCAAATGGATGTTAAAAATGCCTTTTTGAATGGCGATCTTCATGAAGAATTCTATATGGTTCCTCCTTCTGGCATTGATCATCAACCTGATGAAGTCTACAAACTTAGGAAGGCTCTTTATGGTCTCAAACAAGCTCCTCGTGCTTGGTTTGAGAAATTCTCTATAATGATTACTTCTCTTGGTATTTTTTCTGAGTAACCATGATTCCTCTTTGTTTGTCAAGTATACCTCGACTGGTCGAATTTTGCTTTCTCTTTATGTTGATGATATGATTATTACAGGTGACGATGTTGTTGGGATCAACTTGTTGAAGTATGAGTTGACTCGAAGTTTTGCTATGAAAGACTCGGGTCCTCTTCATTATTTTTTGGGTATTAAAGTTGCTTTTTCTCCAAAAGGATATCTTCTTTCTCAATCTAAGTATATTTCTGACATTTTTGAGCGTGCTCGTCTCTCGGATAATAAAACTGTTGATACTCCAATAGAGCTCAATGCTCGGTACTCTATTTCTGATGGGTCTCCATTGCCAGATCCTAATCTTTATAGAACAGTTGTTGGAAGTTTGGTTTATCTCACTATCACTCGCCCTGACATTGCATATGTTGTTCACATAGTTAGTCAGTTTGTTACTTCTCCTACTACCGTTCATTGGGCTGCTGTTATTCGCATTTTGAGATATCTCCGTGGCACTCAGTTTCAAGCTCTTTTGCTTTCTTCTACTTCATCTTTAGAGTTATGTGCTTACTCTGATGCTGATTGGGCTGGTGATCCTACTGATCGCAAATCCACTACTGGTTTTTGTATTTTTTTAGGTGATTCTCTAATCTCTTGGAAAAGTAAGAAGCATGATGTTATATCTTGGTCTTCAACTAAGGCCGAATACCGTGCTATGGCTTCTACTACTTGTGAAATAGTTTGGCTGCAATGGTTGCTTGCGGATATGGGAGTTTTCTTGCGGCGACCAACTCCTTTGCACTGTGACAATAAGAGTGCTATTCAAATTGCTCATAACTCCGTTTTTCACGAAAGGACCAAGCATATTGAGGTTGACTGCCATATTACTCGCCATCACCTTCAGAATGGAACATTGACATTGCCATTTGTCTCTTCCTTTTTACAACTTGCAAATTTGTTTACTAAATCATTGTCATCTTCGCGCTTTCGTTTTTTGACTGACAAACTCTCGATGCTCATTGCTATCGCGTCATGAGTTTAAGGGGGGATGTTAACATACTTAATGTGCTAAAAGGGTAGTATAGTGGTAGTACAGTACTTTTCTGTACTACCATGTAGTACAGTCGTACTACAGTGCTTTTCTTTATTCTAGTTTTGCCTATATATAAAGGCTTTTTCTTCTATTGTTTGCAATTCATCTCTCTGTATCTTATTTTATATTCAATGAATGATTTCAGATTTCTTCATTAATGTTATCAGTATGTAGTGTATTTAGCTTATCTGTGAAAGATTCAATTGTGGTGTTATTTTCACAGTGTTATCATCCAGAATAAAAAAGAGGTAGATGAAATTATATATAGGATCAAACTGTCTGCTCACAATTGTCAACATGTCAAAAGAGATCTAAAGAGCTGAATGTTAGGCTTAGCTCTTTAAAATCAAACTAAATATACCAAAACTCCTTCATAAAAAAAGATCATAAATTAGATCCATAGAATTTAGTTATAGAATAATTACTTAAATTATGAAATTATTCAATGAATAATAGCATAAATATATGCAATTACTCAATGAAAAATTGCAGGTACTTCCGCAATTTTTTCAAATAATTAGGGAAATTTTCGCAAATTTTCAAATAATTCATGTTGGACAGTCATGTGCATTAGGTTTGTATGATAATAGAGAAGTGCTAAAACCATCAATTACTCCGTTATACTTGAATAATACTAGAATTTGATATTAAGAAAAGATAGAGGAATCTAATGGTAACCATAGAGTAATACATTATATTAACTTGATCCATAACCATTGGAAATTTTGTGTTTTAAATAGACTGAAATGTTAAGCCACAAAAATATTTCTTCACCTACCAAGTCAGGCAATAAGCTAGACAACAGTGCCTTGTTTCATGGCAGCTAGCAAGACCAATTATTTCATACATATTTGTTGACTTTAACACCCATACATATTTGTTAATTTTAGCATGCCCCTTAAATTGAATATAGGACAGACATTCAATTTACAACACGCAAATGCTAACATAATAAAAGTTGTTTTTTATTGCTTTATCTTCTAGCTTTGATGATTTAGGTAATGGCTTTGATCTTTTATGAAACTGGACAAGCCCAACTGTTTCTCTTTGATTGGTCTTACGTACATTAACCATCAAAAAATACTTCAGATTTCTTAAAGGGACTCACAGATTTGCTCTTTTGGGGTCTTCTCTTGATACTGCTATATCTCTTATCTCCCCAGCAAGCTAGAGCTACTTCTCTTTCTCAACTACTATTTGGATGACACAAAATTAAATCTTCTTTAGTCACAAATTCACCTCCTTCACTTGTAGACATGTACCTATTTTCTAAATGATAATTCATCACACAGTTTTCCAATGCTCCTTATATTGTCCAACCTTACAGCCATCGTTCATCCAAATGCCTTCTTCATTTTAACATCGACGTCACTATCAAGACACAATTCTCAAACTTAGACATATTCTCTAGTATGTATTCTCATTGAAAAATCGACCTTCTCTAACAATAGTTCATTTTAATAGAGTAAACCTAACTGGTACAACTCCAAACAAATAATACTTGGACATCATCCCGCCTAACAATCTCAGGTAGAGCACTCTTCAAACATTGTCTTTCATAGCAACATCTCAACATTGCGCCATAGTAAACGAACATACCCACACCACTTTAGTTTTAAGACTTACAACATGGACAATACTTCTCATAAATCAACATCTCTCACACAAGATGTAACGACCACGGGATTTTCGACCCCAGAAATCGACATAAAACACAATGTCAACTAATCAGACATCGAAAACACTAGATCATTTAGAGAAAGAAGTTAGAGGGCGAGAATAGAAAGAAAGAAAATTAGAATAGAAGAAGAAGACAACTGAATTGAATCAGAGTAAATACGAATCTCACAGTGGAACGAATGAAATATATTATAACATAACTTTAAAATACAAACTGTATTTGTACTTGCATATATCATCAGAGTACATCACATGTATATCACAGCGGAATTGAACTCTATATCTAACTGGTGTTGAAGCCTCCTCCTTCAAGCTCCTCTAAGTATCTGTAAAATCCTAAGTACTTGACTGCCCGTACAAATTTGGTCTCCCAAAAGTTTAGGGTAAAACAAAACAAAATAAACTCTGGGTCAGTCATGGGACCGGTGTGAGTAAACTCCATACATTCGAATTAATTTTGTGAAATCCTTTCGAAAGAAAAGATCATAGTAAGACCAGCCCACACATAAACATGGATGGTTTTTACCTTACTATAACCCAGAACATTTTCAAAATCAATACTTTTCTGAATTTATAATAGTGTCTAGATATAAATAAATAACAATCTAGAGGAACGTTTGCATCTCACGCTCCACATATATAGTATACAATCAAAACTGCGGGCGCTTGTTGGAGATTAGATTCCGACTATGATAAGGTATGGAACCACCTGCCGATAGTGTATCTCTAGAGAAAAATATACTGGGTTCAACAAGAACATCTTGCAACCTAGCCACACATGACCGACCACTCATTTCTCTTGAGTGTATCGAATATATTGTCACCTACGGTTGCTAGCAACATAACCGTTCCCGGGAGATACAGAAGCGAAAAGAAGTAAGAAATATGAATATTCTCTAGATGGTGACAATACACCCTAATGGGGGAGACCCACGTAGCCATGCTGCCTGCCCGATTTTTATCATTTCCCGGTTGATGAGGCTTGAGGTCATAACGTTTTTTTTTTTGACAAATCACACCTTCATTCACTTTGAATGTCACATCGTCATACCCACTGAATCATAAATTGATTTCCCCAAAAATACCACGGGTATAAAGATAAGAGAAACGAATTTCTCCACCACTAGACGTATGTACGTTTGAAGAGATCAACTTACGCGATCCATTAGATATACTCTGTCAGACATCCATCCATACAAGTTGTCCTGGGTCTGAACAAACCGAAGGCACTATCCTGTAAACGTAACAGCCCTTGCATAAACTCCGTTTTCAACAGTCTTCAGCATATTTGATTCGCAACGCTCATGCCCATATGGAGTGGTTTTCAGATAATAGATCTGATCCCGGTCTCTCTGTATTGACAACGGAAAAAGGGTCAAAAACTTTGATAGCCGGTGAATACTATCAAAGGAAAACATCTATACAAACAACAATCTAATTTCCAAATGGAAATTTTATCGATCAACCATCAATCAACACTGACCCCTTTATATTAATTCCTCATTTATTTTATCATTTCCAAATCCCCATTCCCATCTTCCATATCTTTTCAAAGCTCGATTGTCTCTTTCGATTCTTAGAAAAATATTTCCTATATCATAATTTCTTTATTCGAGAAAATATCTCTTATTCTAATTAGACAACATTCCTATATATCCACAGACTCTCATTTTCAATATTTTAGAAAACATACGTGATTATCACTGGAAAACATTTCTAATTATCATTTCTTAACTTCTCGTTATCCCAAATCATTTCAATTTCTATACTTAGAAAACATCTCTGATTAAATCAATCTCGCCACTGAACCTTAACCATTCCTTAGTTAATTATGAAGTCAATCAAGTTGGGGTATAATTACCTCTCAGACCTTGACCGAACATCACTTTCAACTTCAAAATAGTCAAGTTCACCATTTCAAATCTTTAATGGTCATTGCTCACGCAACTCTCGAATTAAATTTAAGAGTCCACTTTCTTTACAGAAAAACATTGATTATAACGATATCATTATAATTCTTGTTTCCGAAATGTTTAATCCCAAAATATAACTTAGATTAATTACTTTAAATAAATAATTAATTAATTGAATAAATAATAAACATATCTTGATAAAACTGGAAAGTAAATGGTACTTTCCTCAATTTGATATAATCGAATTTCAACTTATAACTCTCTTTCGAATGGTCTATATTCGATTAACATTCCGAACCTCGGAATAGACTCACCGTTTTAGGTCGTCTCGGTTCCTAAATTCACTTTTGAATTTATCACTTCCAACATTTACTAATTTCCCTTTTTATCACCATTTCAATTTGCAATTCGTTTGCTTTTAAAACATTATTCACTCTAAACGTGATTAATAATTGTTTACAGAACATTTGGACTTGTTATGTCCAATAAATCTTATTTTAAATAGTAAATACCAATTATGCGTTAAAACCCCATCTACCGGGCTGTTCATAAATTCATTTTTGTGTTTCACTTCATAAACTCTGTATATAAGTTAATTCCTCGCTTATCATATATCAAGTTTATAAATAAATCTCGTTTACACTTTTGATTATAAATTGATTGGTTCCAAATCAAAAACTAATTATTTTTCCAAATCCTAAATTATATAAGATATGATTCTTAAAAGTAAATAACATTTATAACTTTCTACATCATCGGATTCAGATTACAAGTCCTCATTTATTTGTCTCAATTCTCTATACATTTCTAGTATTGAAATAAATTCATCGTTTTCCTTTCTAAACGATTTTCCTTTTCCCATTCTTAAATTCATTTTGTATTTATATTTCTAAATTTATTTAATACAAATTATTCCTTATTTAAAAACATCCTTTATAAACCAATCTACTTGATTTTATAAAATTTAACAAGTTATTTTCTTTAATCCAATCGAAGTCCCATTTCTATTTTAGAAAAAGATTTCCCCTTTTTAGAACCCCAATTTCTTTTCCAATATATTCGAATATATTTTACGGCATTTTAATACCAATTATTCTCGAACAATGTTGTTCAAACATTCCAAACCACACAATAATCAATCACCAAATATTTGTCACATCATATAATGTAATATATGAATAACAACGATATAATTGTTGAGGAATCCAGTTGGATTCCTCCAACTTGTTTCCCTGCATCCACAGATGTTAATCAACATTTATTTCATATTAATATAAAATAATAGAATCGATGTTTAACTAACGATTTATATATATATATATAACTGTGTTTGTAATTCCAAATAAGTAATAAGAAAATCATCCAAACAACCATCACACACAACATTCGACCATTTTTATCAATATTAAATAATGTTTATAAAATTATAAAACTGGATAGGGTTAGTGCGATTACTCACCTTGGTCGTTATTCGTTGAATAACGATTAATGTCGATCGGTCCAATCAGACGTTTAATTTTGCCATAAACTTCAACGAGCTCCAAATCGTTTCAAACCCGTTTGTACACGTAGCCTCTGTAAATACAATTCCGATGGAACTCATTCGTTTTGTTTGGACCTTGTAACACAAAGTTATATCGTTTTAAACAGTGTATGAAATTTATAAAATTAAGTTAATTGATTTCCCTTATTTAATTATACCTTAATCTCGCTAATCATTCCTTCAGGCAAAAACTGATCTTCAAGCATCTCGCTCCAGCACTGCTCCAACGCAAACAATCCATTTATTACACCCTAACATTTGGTTTCTTGCATCCCATCCCTTTTGGATCACACTCCATCTATACTATGCCTCACGTTCTCTGTTCTTGCATGCCTTTTTCCCCTTTTTTCTTTTCATTATTTGGGCTTCCATTCTTTTTTATTGTCGGCCCAACAACATGTATCCACGCGTCCCTTACAAATGCAACAGTGTTCATAACGCCTGCTTTCCAGCTAATTCGTTCATTGTCAAAGTTCACAAAATGCAAGCATATTGTGACGATCCCAAAATCCGAGGGGCGGTATTAAGGATAATCATTGGAATATAACACATTAATCATCATAGCAGAGAACAGATAATAGCAGAAACAATAAATAGAATAATTTTACATGGATATGACAGCGGAATCACAACATGTAATAACATCAGAATAGCATAGCGTGGGATATAACTTAGTAAATAAAAAGGAAAGTGATCAGTCATCATCGCTAGAGGCGGAATACATACATGCAGTGAGACATAATAAGGGTATCAGTCTACATCGCCGAAGGCGGTACATATACATATAATAAGAAATACGGAAAGTAAATCAGTCTGCATCGCCCGTGGCGGAATCATAATATAAGAACAGTAATGGCGGAAAATGTCAGAGTCATCTCTGTGAAGTCAGCCTCGCCATGAGCCAAAAATGCACTCTATGCAGCAGTGCAGAGCCAAAAACAACCTGTCACCTGTGTACTAGGCTGCCCGTGTGAAAATAAGGGCACCCGCGTTTGCAAAGTGAAACAAACAACGAGTCAGTCATGGGGACTGGTATGAGAAATCTATTTAACAGTTAAACAACAGTAATAAGCAAATCATAGGACCACGCCACTTTCGCGGAACGGGTTTACTCCAGTGATTGCTAGTGCATTTAAAACAAAATAAATTCTTTTAAAACAACGCAATGCTTTTAGAAAGAATGAAGCCATTATAAGACTCAGGTCCCATCACACAATGCAACGCAAGCCGGAGGATAGAGTTTTACCTTATAATAGCCAAATATGCTTGATACGTATAAAGCGAAATCATTTGATATTATTACTAGTGCATATATGTTTCAAAACGAATAGCATCATAAATATCAATCATAGACGGCATAAGTGCCCCATACCACTATGTCGCCATACTAGTTCTAAAATCAAGTCCGTTATTTCGTATTGGAAATTGGATTTCCGTCATGATTCGAGGCAATGGGCAAGCTCCTCTCCGCTTCGAGACATTCTAGCAAATGCCTCAGGACTACGCACTCTGGGCAACCCTTGGATGCGGCTGGGCCGGTCCTCACTTACGTTAGAGGATTAATTATGCCTGAACACACGTTTCCCGGTCCTTACAGATCTATAATCGAGGCGCCTCGCATTCCAACAACCACAAAGGTGAAAAGTAGATATATATGTCAGGGCTGGTAAGTCACTGACACCACCATAGCTAGAAAGAAACGTCGTGCTCTCCCAGCGGTCCGTATCCCGTTTTTAACTCATACCGGGGTGTGAGGCTCGCGAATCTACGAAATACACAAAGCTAGGTCACGTAGACCGTGCTTTGATCATCATCCACAAGACTTTGCTTTGCAATAGAAGCCTTGATCACAGCATCTTGGCATGCCACATAGGCAGTCCACTCCATACGATTGATTTCCATCGATATATAACCTCTGAGCTCGTACGTCTCAGAGAAGGGCGTTAAGCAAAAGAATAAATTCTCCGCCGCCAAACAGATATATATTTAACAGAGATCAATCAGTATGGAACAAAATCCAATGTCAGACACACAATCCATTTACAAGTCCGTTCTGGGTCTGAACGAAACCGGAGGCGTCAAATTCCTCGTATATCCGTCCAATCAACACATACGTTCAGACGGCTACTACTTCCGTCCCTTTCCGGTAGCTACTCCGGTTAGGAACCTCAGTAGCACCCATCCAACCGATACGAAGATCGTCGGTCTTGAATCGTCTTTGCATTTTCCAATTCGAATCGCTCGATGAATTATTTGAAATGAGGGTTAGCTCGGCCTTTTCAAATAATTCACATCATTGGAATTTAAATCGATTCTTTATATGGTTATATTATTCGACATCCATCTTTCAGTTATTTAGTGTTATTTTCATGTCAAACACATACAACCATCAAATATCAAACAATCCAAGCCCAATTGGTTTATTTTCAATCAATGTTGCTTATAATATTTTATAACGATTTTTCGCCATTTTTATTTATTTAAAAATGACCATATTTTAATTTAACGACATTTCAGGTCGTGCCGTGGCTCTGGCGCTATTTTTCCCCTAATTTGTTTTACACATATCGGAAAACCTAACCGTTGGATTTCTACGAAGTCTATATCAGTGGGAAGATATTCCCAAAGCGAACCCAACGGTTCCATTTTCGTGAGAATCCGACGGTCGGATCTTCCACACTAGTCGTTTGAAGTTACGGTTTCAAAATTCGAACTGCAGCGTCGTTATTCGATTTAATTTAATTATATTTATATATAAATATAAACGATTCTGGCGGTGTTTTTCTTCAGATTTGAATTAAACATTCCGGACAATCCAACCGTTGGATTTTTACAAGGTTGGTACCGTTGGAAAGAT
Organism: Allium sativum; assembly: GCA_030737875.1. Classification (NCBI taxonomy): domain Eukaryota; kingdom Viridiplantae; phylum Streptophyta; class Magnoliopsida; order Asparagales; family Amaryllidaceae; genus Allium; species Allium sativum. The sequence goes on from CM060912.1 coordinate 748,191,588, forward strand.
ATTTCAAAGGCAAACCCAGCGGTTGCGGTTTCGGGAAAATCCGATGGTCGGATTTCTCGCACTAATCGTTTCAAATTACGATTCCGAAACGCGAACTGCACGGCCTCTATTCCTTTTAATTATATTTATATTTATATATGTAAATATAGTTCATTCTATATTTTCAACTTCGTTTTCACTTCAAATATTTCACTAACGCCTTAATATTTCGAAAAATTTCGCCATAACCTCCTTTGTACGGGGAGGGGTTTGGAAATTTATTGGGCCGTATTAGGTACCCAATAAATCCTAAAAAGCATTCACATATTTATAGTGATATATTCTGGTGTTTACGGGGGAGCATGTACTGATAATCACTCCAGAGAATAAATTCCCGTCACCCCGTTTCCGTGTGGAAATAAATAGTCCATGTGCCATATCTAATAACTAGAGCGACGTGATTATTGTCAACTCCAGACCCGTGTGGGGTTTTTATTAATCTGGCAATTTATCGTTATAATTTATATAGTCCATATCAGTCCTCAGTTCAACCTGTAGTATATAGTCATCGCCATACAAGCCTCTTGCTTGTATGGTAAATCTTCCACCTCGTCACACAAGCTCCAATTGCTTATGTGGAATATGATGAAGTATGCCTATCGTCAAGAAGTATGCCATGTAGTGTAGTTCAAAATTAATTGTTACTATCCTATGGCGTTATTTATTATTTCACACAGAATAACCAGCACTCCGCATCCAATGGCATTCACAGGAGTTGATATATAAATAAAATTGCGCAGCCAACTCATCAAGGTTTACCTATTTGTCGGGCACGCAAATAATTTCTTTACTCTACAGCTAATCCATTTTTCCTGTTCAACACATGTATATATATGCAGAACAAAGCTAATAATAATATTTCTAGCAAACTATTATTTATTTCAACACGTGTGTATTTTTAACTAAGCGTATACATGATAAAAGAAATATTTTTATCATCAAAAATATTTATTCGACACGTGTGTATTTTTAACACTTCATATTCACTATAAAAATATAGTTTTCATTGTCGATTCATTTTATTTTTAAAAGATGATAACATTCAACACATGAACTTCAACTCAACGAATGAATTGGAATTCAACACATGAATATTCTATATAGTTTGTATATATATAAAAATGTGATTTTTATCGCTAAAGCCATTTGTTTAAATTCAAATAATATTCAACACATGAATTTCAACTCAACCAATGAATTGCAACTCAACACATGAATATTCGATATAGTTTGTATATATATAAAAATGTGATTTTTATCGCTAAAGCCATTTGTTTAAATTCAAATAATATTCAACACATGAATTTCAACTCAACGAATGAATTGCAACTCAACACATGAATATTCGATATAGTTTGTATATATATAAAAATGTGATTTTTATCGCTAAAGCCATTTGTTTAAATTCAAATAATATTCAACACATGAATTTCAACTCAACGAATGAATTGCAACTCAACACATGAATATTCGATATAGTTTGTATATATATAAAAATGTGATTTTTATCGCTAAAGCCATTTGTTTAAATTCAAATAATATTCAACACATGAATTTCAATTCAACGAATGAATTGCAACTCAACACATGAATATTCTATATAGCATATGTAATTTATTTCAACGAATGAAAATTATTCTAACACATAAATATTTCAGAAAATTTCGGCAGCATAACGACAGGGTAGTTAAAACTGGGACCGTCCCTAGTACGGCTCCTCGCTCTACCTTAAAACCTCGCGGTTTTTGACAATGGGGATCATGCATCTAGTTCGCACGCAGGCGGCATATTTTATTTTCAATTCCACAATCCTATTCTATTTTGTTTCAACCACAAAGGTATTTTTCAACCACAAAGGTATTTTTCAACCATAAAGGTATTTTTCAACCATAATATCAACCACAAACAATTATTTCCAACCATTAGTCGAACCATATAATATCACGTCAATCACAAGCAATAAATATCGTCCATGGTCTGTGGACGAGGGGAGTGTGTATATATATATATATATATAATATATAACAATTCACTTGCATTTCATCACAATTCAAAGCATATATGTTTCAAACAATGCTTGTATAATTTATACATCGCTAATATAACTTATACAACACATGTACATGAGGTATACAATGCGTATATAATTTACACTTTGCTTATATAATTTATACAACACGATTTCATTCACATGATTAGTTTAGATTCCTCACATTGGTTATTGCAGTGCTAAAAATCGTAGGAAGGTCAGAAAAATCCGTGGCTTCTTCTAGAATGTAGAGAGCCCCCTTGCGGTCACGGTGTCTCCTGTTTCATCAAATTTCGTTAAAGAACGAAAAAGATATTATTTTTCAAAGTTTTGCAACAATTAAAAGTGTTATTTTCATTTCAGAATTTTACATCAGAAAAGTTTTAAAACTTCGAAACTAGGTTTCGATTTTCAAGCCAAACCGTACCTCGATGCTTCGATCAGACCACGCTGCGTCAAAGAGCTACGAACCACCTCCAGATCGGCGGTGGTGGCGATGGGTTCGGTGGCTTGTGGAGGTCGCGGCGGCACTCTGAAAGGCGCGACTTTCTGGTCGAATTCCGACGTCGACGGATGATGGAAGGAGGCGTGGCTTGGTCGGATGTGGAGAGGAGGCGGTCAGAAGCTTCAACAGGCGGCGGCGGCGAAATCGCCTGAGGCGGCGGCAAAATCGTCGAGAAGATTCGAGCCCTCTGAGTCGTCCAGATCGCTGGCGGCTAGGGTTTCGTTCTGATTTTATTTTTATTTTATTTTAAAAGAAAATTTCCTATTGGCCAGAGCTTTATAGGAAGTTTTAAATAGTGTTTTTGCAAATGGCTCCTTTTTAAACCCAACGACTGTCGCCCCTAACTAAATACCCCCATTCCGGACACAATGGGATATGTTTCGTTGGCCATTTCGACTGTTACAGTCAGTTATTTTTCAAATTAAAATATAAAACATTCGATATTTAATTTAAACATACATTTCAATTTGCCAGGGCCACAAACTGAATCGGAAAATTCCAGAAAAATAAATTTAGCTTTGTTTTGACGATACGGTCCTAACAAAACTAGTTTCGTTGAATTCTGAGCTCATTTGAAAAACGGCCATTTTTAGGTCGACCCATTTTAACAGAATTTGACCAATCACATTATCTTTTGCCCCGCTCACATACTAGCTTCAAAAATTATGAAATTTGAAACTTAGCAATAATTTGACATCCTGGACCCAACAAAAGTGGTTTCGTTGAATTCCGAGGTCGTATGCAAAATCTCAATTTTCAAGGGCTATATATACTATATAGCGACCTTTCTGAAAATTCATTTGGCCATAACTTTTGATTCCCGCTATGAAACTTCGGTTTTTCAGATTCGCTAGAAAGGTATTGATAAACAGATATAAATATTTTCAGTTTCGTTAAAATCCGTTATATTTTCCACCCGGTACAGTCAGACAAAGTTTGTATTCAAAATTTCAAACTGCTATACCATACCAAATTCTATATTTTATTGAAATATTCTATTTAAATTATTCAAATTCCTTGGTAATAACCAAATTTAAAAATTTTAAACTGGTTCACATTTTCCGGGTTATTACACATATCCAACTGAATTTCTGGTCCATGCAACATTTGTCCTTTTTTTTCTTTTTTCTGGGCTTCCTACTAAATTTTCGGCCCAATACCCTTCTTAAAACCCACATCATCCCTTCTACAGCTTCTCCTTCTTCTTCGTATACAGTATGAAACCACCCCCATTAACAAACCTGCATCGCCTCCCATCCATACATCCGTTGAATTCAAAAAGTACTTCTCCGACTTTCATCTCGTTCACTCCTCTTTCCTCCCATACAGTTCGAACTCCACTCGCACTCCACGACTTCTACTTCATCTCTGATGAGCTACAGCCCACCCCACCATAGATCTCCGACGCAACACCCACCTACCTAAGAGACCGAGGTCATTCCCCACCGCTTGATCACTGTTCTAGAACCCATACCAACTTTCTCCATTTACACCACTACTTCCAAAACCAACACCACACTGATTCTCCTCCTTCCGTTAGTTACAACCCCGTCCTTTCCTATTCCTATCGCACTTCCCATTCTCACGCAAAAAGGGCAATCGCTCCCAGTATTAACCTTCACAGCATGCCGAACTCTTTCAATCTCAATCCCCACCCCATGCTACATATTTCGAATCACCATCCCTTCCATTTCTGTATTCCTCAATGCTGCTACAGGTGGTAAAAATCTACATCGAACTCCCCTCCTACTGCTGCTGCATGCAATCCCAGTAGCAAAGCTTTGTGTCAAACTGTGCGAATTTGTTACGAGGTTATATATATTTTTGAATTCATAAAAAGTTTCAAGCTTTCAGTTTTGTTTTTTGTTTCTAGGCAACGAATGAGAAAAGCTTCGATATTTATAGCCGTAGTTGGCTTGGCATGCAAGGATTAGGGCCTTAGGTAGCTGATAGAAACATGGTAGACCTTGATGTGAAAATACTTGTTGCAATTTTTATATAGGTAGCCTACGTTGATGTATTATTAGGTAGCACGTATTGATGGCGAAACCACATGCGTAGGTCATTAGGAATAGGCTAGATATTTACACAATTTTATTACTTTGTTAATGTGTTATTTCCCTTTTACTAGGCATGTGAGATCTTAGGTTTTACAGAGTGTAGCTGGGTCTTGTATGTCAACTGAAGCATTGAAGCATGGACTTGAGGTATAGGTCGGCTGGTTTTAATGGTTGCTTCAGCAGAAAGATTTAAGTTTAAAAATATTAAAAACTATTTTGATTAGATTTCCATGTGGTAGTCTGCGTGATTTATTTTGTAGTGTGTTGTGTTGTCTTAGGTCATGTGGCTTTGATTTCCAACAATGTGGTCAGTACGTTTAAATATATGAGCGATGTACCATTTCAGTGATTTGAAAACACATTGTGTTAATCTAAAAGGATGGACGCTGTGTAGTTTTCAAATCATTTAGGATTTTACTGCGCATTGAAAAGATGGCGCATGAAGCTTGAGGACGAAGAAATTAAGGTCTACGGATTTATTTTTCTTTTGTTAGGTTTCTTTTCTTCTTGAAGCATTGATTGGAAAAATATATAAACCATTGGTTAAGATATCAAACTATATTATAGTAATATGTAGTGTGAGCATGATGCCTTGTGATATATTCTTCAAATGTTGCTTACCAGTACGTTTTCCTACTTCAGCAAAAAGAGGCCATGACTAAAGTACATTCATCAAATATACACGCATGGCATCGGATCACTGGGACAATGTCACGGGTCTATTTGCATGTACTGGAAGTTTGCATACATTTATTATCTAGGTATATGGTGACCGTGTTCTAAAATTTGATTTTTCATTAACTTATATATATAAGTTCGGATACTCCAATAGGAAGTAAACTATCTATTGTGCACATCATATACGTTACTTAATGATGATTAGAAATGATAACATATGTTTTGCTTATGTTCAAAATATTTCGGTACCCCGTTACATAAAGCTTTGTTAACGTACAGACCGCTGTCGACAAAAATAAAAATGCTGTTGTGGCGAACAATATGTCACGATCCTAAAAATATAATAAAACAGACAAGATAACTTATTCTGTGGAACCCCAAAATGCTGATATAGGGTGCAAAATATCCCAAAATAAAAGTTGCTTATTTTCCAAATTAAAAATTACAGTAAAATTCTAAAAATTAAATTATAACTACATATCCAATATCTTGTCTAAATGAAATTAATATTTAATTATAATTAAATAAATTGTTAAGGCTTATAGTCGATTTCGTAGCGACTATTTGAAATTTTGATATGGACACAACTTACAATTTATATGACGAAATCTCAAATTTTCACTTCTATTAGAAAAATACATTTAGTTGGATTCGAATGTTTCTTGTTTCGAGGAAATCCGACTTATAACGAATCATGTACACTCAGTTGAAGTTCAAATCGTAATGTTATGAACTACAACGCCGATACGAGCTCGATTATAATTAAATTATAATATATACATTCAACGACCGTTTATATAAATTTATTCGTTATTCTAATTCAATTCTAACCTGAATTAAATTTCATATATTATCCAATTCACACACTTTTGCAAATTCAACTCATTTCCGGCCATTTCAGAAATTAAATATATTATTACATTATTTATTTTAATCAAATATTCAAAATATTTGGATTCAAACAATTTAAATTATCAAACCACTATATTAAAATAATTAATAAATTAATTATTAAATCTCAAAAACTCTGGGACGTTACATTCCTTCCCCCTTAAAAAAATTTGGTCCCGAAATTACTAAGCCGTAAAGATGCTATAATTCTAACTCCTGACAGCCCACTTGGTTGAAATTCCAAACTTCATATTTCCATAATTCAATTCTTACGCCGAATTTTTATCTTTATTTTAATACCTGATTTTTTATTTTTCACTCCAAATGATATGTCCACCATTTTTATGGACAATCTATTATCACATACTTATCATTAATCTGTATGCCATCCTGTATATTCCCACATTTATTCCGAACTGTTTTTTTAAACTAATTTATCAGCTTGTTTGACCAATCAGGTTTTCTAATCTCTTATACAATCGAAAAGCTGATTTTCAATTATAAATCTTTTCTCAAAACACTTTCTAACTCTTTAAATTTTTGAAAAAATTTGTCAGCGTCTACTTTCCACGGCTCAATTGGTACAACCACAACTCGCCTCTCGAGGCCCTCTTCAATCTAAAAGAAAATCAAACAGCCTACTAGCTTGCCAAATAGGCCCATAAATCTCATGTCCGATTAAAATATAAACTCGTACCTTTTTGTCGGGCATTCAATTTTATCTCTTTCATTTGTTATCACTTCAGCAAAAACCAATGTCATTCCAATTAATCTGCAATCAATTTATCCTCAAATCCAATCATTTGCTTATATCCAAGTCGAATTCCATTTCAAACTCTAGTTCCAATCTCAATTCCAAATTCTTGACTTATCAATCCAATTTTATTCCAGATTATCTCTAATCCAATCCAATTTCATTTACTCTGTTAAACTCTATTCCAATTCAGTTTCCACTTGGTTGATTTCAATTCAATTCCATTTCGCTTTCACAATCTTTATTTAGCTTGTTTTTAATTCAAACACCTTTCCTGTAAAGTTTTTAAACAGATTATTTTCTCAAAAACCAGATATTCCTTTTCAGGATTCAAAGCAACTTGTTTTCTCAAAACAATTCAAAAACAAAATCTTTCATCGTAATCCGTCGCTTAGAAACTCGAAAATGACACTGATGATGCGGCCATCATCATCAGAATTATTTCCTAGTGATTGTAGTGAGTTCAATACTATATCATTTCAAAACTTATTTTCAAACATTTTCATTATGAAATCACTTCAAAATATACTTCACAATGTTTAGAAAACATTTCTAAATTCACCCAGGATCTTAAAATTTCCTTATTTTTAATCCAAAACCAATTTCAAACCTTTTCCCCAGATTCCAGAGTTTTAATTCCAAATCTGTTTTAAAGTCAGATTTAATCCATTTGATTTTATATATTATGCAAATTCTGATCGGTTATTTATAACCATCTCAATTATATTCTGGTTCAATTATAACAACCAACACATCCAATATATATATTACCATAATTTCAATGTAAATACTTCATTTATATAAAAATATATTTTAGGTAAAATTATTTCATTTACCCTCTTTTCAAAACATACCATGTCGAATTACTCTGTTAAAGCGTTCAGAAACACCATCGACATAGTTTGCATTACCGTATCGACCAAAATTCATAAACTACTCGACAAACCATTCAACACAATATAAAACATTTTTATATAAATCTACATATACGCTCTCTCGTATATATACACTCAACTCAATCTAGGGTATTTCTAACCCCATCTCTACTGAGTCACGCCACAGAGCCAAGGTAGTCACTTAACCTTCAGCTCTGATACCACTGTAATGACCACGGGATTTTCGACCCCGGAAATCGACATAAAACACAATGTCGACTAATCAGACATCGAAAATACCGGATCATTTAGAGAAAGAAGTTAGAGGGTGAGAATAGAAAGAAAGAAAATTAGAATAGAAGAAGAAGACAACTGAATTGAATCAAAGTAAATACGAATCTCACAGCGGAATGAATGAAATATATTATAACATAACTTTAAAATACAAATTGTATTTGTACTTACATATATCATCAGAGTACATCACATGTATATCACAGCAGAATTAAACTCCATATCTAACTGGTGTTGAAGCCTCCTCCTCCAAGCTCCTCCAAGTATCCGTAAAATCCTAAGTACTCGACTGCCCGTACAAATTTGGGCACCCAAGAGTTTAGGGTAAAACAAAACAAAATAAACTCTGGGTCAGTCATGGGACTGGTGTGAGTAAACTCCATACATTCGGTTTAACTTTGTGAAATCCTTTCGAAAGAAAAGATCATAGTAAGACCAGCCCACACATAAACATGGACGTTTTTACCTTACTATAACCCAAAACATTTTCAAAATGAATACTTTTCTGATATTATACTAGTGTCTAAATACAAATAAATAACAATCTAGAGGAACGCATGCATCTCACGCTCCACATATATAGTATACAATCAAAACCGCCGGCGCTTATTGGAGATTAGATTCCGACTATGACAAGATATGGAACCACCTGCCGATAGTGTATCTCTAGAGAGGAATACACTGGGTTCAACAAGAACATCTTGCAACCCAGCCACACATGACTGATCACTCATTTCTCTTGAGTGTATCGAATATATTGCCACCTACGGTTGCTAGCAACATAACCGTTCCCAGGAGATACAGAAGCGAAAAGAAGCAAGAAATATGAATATTCTCTAGATGGTGACAATACACCCTAATGGGGGCGACCCATGTAACCATGCTGCCTGCCCGATTTTTGTCATTTCCCGGTTGATGAGGCTTGAGGTCATAATGTATTTTTTTTTTTGGACAAATCACACCTTCATTCACTTTGAATGCCACATCGTCATTCCCGCCGAATCATAAATTGATTTCCTTAAAAATACCACGGGTATAAAGCTAAGAGAAACAAATTTCTCTGCCACCAAACGTATTTACGTTTGAAGTGATCAACTTACGTGATCCATTAGATATAATCTGTCAGACATCCATCCATACAAGTTGTCCTGGATCTGAACAAACCAAAGGCACTATCCTGTAAACAGAACAACCCTTGCATAAACTCCGTCTTCAACTATTTTCAGCATATTTGATTCGCAACACTCATGCCCATACGGAGTGGTTTTTAGATAATAGATCCGATCTCGGTCTCTCCGTATTGACAACGGAAAAAGGGTCAAAAACTTTGATAGTCGGTGATTTAATTATCAAAGGAAAACATCCATACAAACAACAATCTAATTTCCAAATGGAAATTTTATCGATCAACCATCAATCAACACTGACCCCTTTATATTAATTCCTCATTTATTTTATCATTTCCAAATCCCCATTCCCATCTTCCATATCATGTCAAAGCTCTATTGTCTCTTTCGATTCTTAGAAAAATATTTCCTATATCATAATTTCTTTATTCGAGAAAATATCTCTTAATCTAGTTAGACAAGATTCCTATATATCCACAAACTCTCATTTTCAATATTTTAGAAAACATACGTGATTATCACTGGAAAACATTTCTAATTATCATTTCTTAACTTCTCGTTATCCCAAATCATTTCAATTTCTATACTTAGAAAACATCTTTGATTAAACCAATCTCGCCACTGAACCTTAACCATTCCTCAGTTAATCATAAGGTCAATCAAGTTGGGGTGTAATTACCTCTCAGGCCTTGACTGAACATCACTTTCAACTTCAAAATAGTCAAGTTCACCATTTGAAATCTTTAACGGTCATTGCTCACGCAACTCTCGGATTAAAATTAAGAGTCCACTTTCTTTACAGAAAAACATTGAGTATAACGATATCATTATAATTCTTGTTTCCGAAATGTTTAATCTCAAAATATAACTTAGATTAATTACTTTAAATAATTAAATAATTAAATAATTAAATAATAAACAGATCTTGATAAAACTGGAAAGTAAATAGTACTTTCCCCAATTCGATATAACCGAATTTCAACTTATAACTCTCTTTCGAATGGTCTATATTCGATTAACATTCCAAACCTCGGAATAAACTCACCGTTTTAGGTTGTCTTGGTTACTAATTTCACTTTTGAATTTATCACTTCCAACATTTACTAATATCCCTTTTTATCACCATTTCAATTTGCAATTTGTTTGCTTTTAAAACATTATTCACTCTAAATGTGATTAATAATTGTTTACATAACATTTGGACTTGTTATGTCCAATAAATCTTGTTTTAAATAGTAAATACCAATTATGTGCTAAAACCCCATCTACCGGGCTATCCATGAATTCATTTTCGTGTTTCACTTCATAAACTCTGTATATAAGTAAATTCCTCGCTTATCATATATCAAGTTTGTAGATAAATCTCGTTTACACTTTCGATTATAAATTGATTGGTTCCAAATCAAAAATTGATTATTTTTCCAAATCCTAAATTATATAAGATATGATTCTTAAAAGTAAACAACATTTATAACTTTCGACATCATCGGATTCAGATTACAAGTCCTCATTTATTTGTCTCAATTCTCTATACATTTCTAGTATTGAAATAAATTCATCGTTTTCCTTTCTAAACGATTTTCCTTTTCCCCTTTTAAATTCATTTTGGATTTATATTTCTAAATTTATATAATACAAATTATTCCTTATTTAAAAACATCCTTTATAAACCAATATAGTTGATTTTATAAAATTTAACAAGTTATTTTCTTTAATCCAATGAAGTCCCATTTCTATTTTAAAAATTGATTTCCCCTTTTTAAAACCCCAATTTCTTTTCTAATATATTCGAATATATTTTACGGCATTTTAATACCAATTATTCTCGAACAATGTTGCTCAAACATTCCAAACCACACAATAATCAATCACCGAATATTTGTCACATCATATAATGTAATATATGAATAACAAAAATATAATTGTTGAGGAATCCAGTTGGATTCCTCCAACTTGTTTCCTTGCATCCACAGATGTTAATCAACATTTATTTCATATCAATATAAAATAATAGAACGATGTTTAACTAACGATTTATATATATATATATAACTGTGTTTGTAATTTCAAACATGTAATAAGCAAATCATCCAAACAACCATTACACACAGCATTCAACCATTTTTATCAATATTAAATTAAAATTATAAAACTGGACAGGGTTAGCGGGATTACTCACCTTGGTTGTTATTCGTTGATTAACGATTAACGTCGATTGGTCCGATCAGACGTTTAATTTTGCCATAAACTTCAACGAGCTCCAAATCGTTTCAAACCCATTCGTACATGTAGCCTCTGTAAATACAATTTCGATGGAGCTCATTCGTTTTGTTTGGACCTTGTAAAACAAAGTTATACCGTTTTAAACAGTGTATGAAATTTATGAAATTTATAAAATTAAGTTAACTGATTTCCCTTATTTAATTATACCTTAATCTCGCTAATCATTTCTTCAGGAAAAAACTGATCTTCAAGCATCTCGCTCCAGCACTGCTCCAACGCAAACAATCCATTTATTACACCCTAACATTTGGTTTCTTGCATCCCATCCCTTTTGGATCACGCTCCAGCTATATTATGCCTCACGTTCCCTGTACTTGCATGCCTTTTTCCCCTTCTTTTCTTTTCATTATTTAGGCTTCCCTTCTTTTTTATTGTCGGCCCAACAACATGTATCCATGCCTCCCCTTAAAAATGCAACAGTTTCCATAACGCCAGCGTTCTAGCTAATTCGTTAATTGTCAAAGTTTACAAAGTGCAAGCATATCCAACTGAATTTCTAGTCCATGCAACATTTGTCCTTTTTTTTTCATTTTTTCTGGGCTTCCTACTAAATTTCCGGCCCAATACCCTTCTTAAAACCCACGTCATCCCTCCTACAACTTCTTCTTCTTCGTATACAGTATGAAACCGCCTTCGTTAACAAACCTGCATCGCCTCCCATCCATCCATCCGTTGAATTCAAAAAATACTTCTCCGATTTTCATCTCGTTCACTCCTCTTTCCTCCCACACATTTCGAACTCCACTCACACTCCACGACTGCTACTTCATCTTTGATGAGCTACAGCCCACCCCACCATAGATCTCCGACGCAACACCCACCTACCTAAGAGATTGAGGTCATGCCCCACCGCTTGATCACCGTTCTAGAACCCATACCAACTTTCTCCATTTACACCACTACTTCCAAAACCAACACCACACTGATTCTCCTCCTTCCATTAGTTACAACCCCATCATTTCCTATTCCTATCGCACTTCCCATTCTCAAGCAAAAAAGGAATTTTCTCCCAGTATTAACCTTCATAGCATGTTGAACCCTTTCAGTCTCAATCCCCACCCCATGCTACATATTTCGAATCACCATCCCTTCCATTTCCATATTCCTCAACGCTACTATAGGCGGTAAAAATCTACGTCAAACTCCCCACCTGCTGTTGCTGCATGCAAGCCCAATGGCAAAGCTTTGTGTCAAACTGTGTGAATTTGTTATGAGGTTTTATATATTTTTGTAGTCATAAAAAGTTTCGAGCTTTCAGTTTTTTTTATTTCTAGGCAACGAATGAGAAAAGGTTCGATATTTATAGCCGTAGTTGGCTTGGCATGCAAGGATTAGGGCCTTAGGTAGTTGATAGAAATTTGGTAGACCTTGATGTGAAAATACTTGTTGCGATTTTTATATAGGTAGCCTGCGTTGATGTATTATTAGGTAGCACGTATTGATGGCGAAACCACATGCGTAGGTCATTAGGAATAGGCTAGATATTTACACAATTTTATTACTTTGTTATTGCGTTATTTCCTTTTTACTAGGCATGTGCGATCTTAGGTTTTACAGAGTGTAGCTGGGTCTTGAATGTCAACTGAAGCATTGAAGCATGGACTTGAGGTATAGGTCGGCTGATTCTAATGGTTGCTTCAGCAAAATGATTTAAGTTTAAATGTATTAAAACCTATTTTGATTTGATTTCCATGTGGTAGTCTGCGTGATTTATATTGTAGGGTGTTGTGTTGTCTTAGGTCATGTAGCTTTGATTTCCAACAATGTGGTCAGTACATTTAAATATATGAGTGTTGTACCATTTCAGTGATTTGAAAACACGTTGTGTTAATCTAAAAGGATGGACGCTGTGTAGTTTTCAAATCATTTAGGATTTTACTGCGCATTGAAAATATGGCGCATGAAGCTTGAGGACGAAGAAATTAAGGTCTACGGATTTATTTTTCTTTTGTTAGGTTTCTTTTCTACTTGAAACATTGATTGAAAATATATATAAACCATTGTTTAAAATATCAAACTATATTATAGTAATATGTAGTGTGAGCACGATGCTTGTGATATATTCTTCAAATGTTGCTTACCAATACGTTTTCATACTTCAGTAAAAAGTGGCCACGACTAAAGTATTTTCATCAACTATACACGCATGGCATCGGATCACTGGGACAATGTCACGGGTCTATTTGCATGTACTGGAAGTTTGCGTACATTTATTATCTAGGTATATGGTGACCGTGTTCTAAAATTTGATTTTTCATTTACTTATATATATAAGTTCGGATACTCCAATAGGAAGTAAACTATCTATTTTGCACATCATATACGTTACTTAATGATGATTAGAAATGATAGCATATGTTTTGCTTATGTTCAAAATATTTCGGTACCCCGTTACATAAAGCTTTGTTATCGTACGGACCATTGTCGACAAAAATAAAAATATTATTGTGGCGAACAATGTGTCACGATCCCAAAAATATAATAAAATAGACAAGATAACTTATTCTATGGAACCCCAAAATGCCGGTATAGGGTGTAAAATACCCAAAAATAAAAGTTGCTTTTTTTCTAAATTAAAAATTACAGTAAAACTCTAAAAATTAAATTATAACTATGTCTCAAGTATCTTGTCTAAATGAAATTAATATTTATAATTAAATAAATCGTTAAGGCTTATTATCGATTTCATAGCGACTATTTGAAATTTTGATTTGGACACAACTTGCAATTTATACGATGAATTCTCAATTTTTCACTTCTATTAGAAAAATACATTTAGTTGGATTCGAATGTTTCTTGTTTCGAGGAAATCCAACTTATAACGAATCATGTACACTCAGTTGAAGTTCAAATCGTAATGTTATGAACTACAGCGCCGATACGAGCTCGATTATAATTAAATTATAATATATACATTCAACGGTCGTTTATATAAATTTATTCGTTATTCTAATTCAATTCTAACCTGAATTAAATTTCATACATTATCCAATTCACACACTATTACAAATTCAACTCATTTCCGGCCATTTCAGAAATTAAATATATTATTACATTATTTATTTTAATCAAATATTCAAAATATTTGGATTTAAACAATTTAAATTATCAAACCACTATATTAAAATAATTATTAAATCGCAAAAACTCTGGGATGTTACCCAAGAACTGAACGTCCTGTATTTTTTGATCATTTGAATTTTAAAATGAAACAAGATTTATTTATGATTATTATTGAAATTTAATAATTTAATGATTTGACTAGAATTTAAAATTGTAATATTTAAAACATAAATTTATTCTGAATGGAACGAAATTAATGAATTTGATTTTTGTAAATAAACTATAATAAATACCATTTAAATAGTGAGATGTAATAACTGTCTAATTTGAATTTAATTGTTAATTGACTCAAATTGTGTTATTTGAATTTAAGAAAACTTTAAACAACTAAATTTATATAAAGAAATTTAATTAATGAATATTTTAATCTACCAAAATTGTTAAAATATTTTTTTTTGAATAAGTCGGTTCTGGTCAAATTAGAATTAAAATTTGAATTCATTTTTTTTATGAATCTATACTGAATTCTGAGAATTCATCATTTTTCAGTTTGTTGGAATTTAATTTCATTTGTTCGAAATTCGCATTTGTAAGTGTAAAGATGGACGGAAAAGGACAATGTTTGGATATGTATACTTCTGTGAAAGTAATTTAAATCTTCCCTGATGTTATCCCTTTGAATTTGAATAGGTGAAAATAATTTGTGGGGAAACTTATTAACTGACATAATAAATATTTGGTAATTGTCATTCTTGTGCAAATAAAAAAAATTATCACGAAGCTGAGTGTCAATAGTACATAGTTACAATTGATTTAAAAATAATATGTAGATTCTAGGTGAAATAAATTATGGCAACATACATGTATATATCTTTGGCTATTGTCTTTAATACATTCCCTGCCTATTCAAAATGCAATGCTTGGGAATTTGGAATGGGACTAGATGTTCAAACCTTCATTAATTTATTTAATTTGAAATGTGAATAATTGGTGTAGTTTCAATGCTCTTCCCTCTTTGTTGTTTCCTTAATGCAACATTCAATTCTTTCCTTAATTCTATTATATTTTTACCCTTCATTCTATTAATTGCTTTCCCTTCATTTTATTTTCATGTATCTTATTTTGTTTATGTACTTTTATTTCTTAAATTTACGTCCCCTTATTTCTGCTTTCCTCTTTTCCCTTCATTATTTCTCTCCAAAAACAAACCAGTTCCACATATGTATATTTCTATTCTATTTATTTTAGCTTACACATTGGATAGGTTCCTTAAATTCTGAAATTTTAACATTATGTGTTTTGAAAATTGAAAAGTCACAAACTTTCTAACAAGTAGCGTTAAATAATAAATCATGCATGAATTAGTTTCCATTTTTCTCTTTTTTATGTAATTTTCTTTTGAATTTTGAATAAGAAATAAATGTTGATTAGATTAACACCTCATAACTAGTCAGCTAATTTATTTCCTTTGTAACCTACTATATGTGAAGAAACACATTAGGGAATTTAATCACATTGGTTTCCTGCCTTCTCTCCCTCTCTTCTCTTATACCCGTTCATTTCTTTCTAGAAGTAAAAAAAAAATTACGTAGCCATCTGCTCCCTTTTCCTCTCCAATTTCACCACCAATTCATCTTCCCCAAAATTTACACTCTCTTCAAAAAAATTCACACAAGTATAAATTCTCTTTTCTTCTTTTATTCCTTCCTCATATTACAATTCAAAATTCTATTGCTTTCTCTTTTCTCTTAAAACCAATGCCCTCCTCCTCGACTTCTCTACGTAAAATAATAAAGAAAAGAGAAAAAAATTCGATTTGGTTTGCTTTTGTTGTTGTCTTCTATTGGCTACCTTGTATCTTCTTGTATCCATCTTCAAATCCATGCAGGGTGAGTTATCTCACGATTATTTTATACAAGTTCTCAACCTCAATGCTACAGAATATAATAGTTGATTTGCTGCCTTGTTCTTAAAATTGGAATACATATATATCACTTTGCACATTAATTTATGCCACTTATGTTGCTGCCATGTAAAAGATGCTGCCCTTATGCTGCCTTGTTATTTTGTGTGTCTGCCTCATGCCTATAGCTTCCATTGTTATTTTGTGTACTCTGTCATCTACTATTCTGACACCATGATGCCATGCACTTGCTGCACATATACTCGAATTGGGTACCCACCTTGATTTACAATGCATGTTGCACACCTGAAATTTATAGTTTATGCATTTGGTTTGAATCATATTTATCAGTACATGTGTTTTAGTAGATATATTTGACTTGTTATATATAGACTACAATTGCAGTTCCATTTGATTGTACAAAATAAATAGATATGTATGTAATAGTGCTTGTTGCATGCCATAATTGTTATAATTTTTGTTTGTTGTGTGTGCCAAGATAGTGATTTATAATATTATTTATTTTGCTTCCCTTTGACATGAACATGAACCTTACCCTTTTGTGCCTTGTATCCTTGTAACGACCCGGGATTTTCGACTCCGAAAATCAACACAAAACTACCATGTTGACTATTCAGACATCGGAAATTCCTGATCATTAATAGAAAGAAGTTAGAGGGTGAGAATAGATAAGATAGAAAATTAGAATAAAAGGAGAAGAAGAACACAATCAGAGTAAACACGAATCTCACAGCGGAACGAATAATATATATATATATATATATATATATATATATAACATAACTTTGCAATAAAACAGTATAATAACATTATCAGAGTACAACACTTACACACAGTGGAAATAACAATAGCTATATAATCCTGAAGCCTCCTGCTTCAAGCTCCTCCAAGTATATCTGTAAAGACCTGAACTACTTGACTGCCCGTACAAATTTGGGCACCCAAGAGTTTAGGGAAAACAAAACAAAATAAACTCTGGGTCAGTCATGGGACTGGTGTGAGTAAGCTCAAATCATTTGGTTTAACTTTTCAAAATCCTTTTCAAAAGAAATGATAATCGTAAGACCGATCCACACATAAACACAGATGTTTTTTACCTTACGATAACCAAAACACTTTTGGAAATCAATACTTCTCTGATATTATAATAATGTCTAATCACAAGTAATTAACAATCTAGCATAACGCTTGCATCTCACGTTCCACATATATAGTACACAATCAAAAATCGCGAGCTCTTATCGGAAATGGATTTCCAACTATGACAGGGTATGGGACCACCTGCCGATAGTGTATCTCTAGAGGCGAATACACTGGGTTCAACAAGAACATCTTGTAACCTGGCCCACACATGACCGACCACTCATTTCGCTTGAGTGTATCGAATGTATATCACCAACGGTTGGGAGCTACCCACCGTTTCCCAAAAAGGGACAACATCGAAAATAGATAAAAAATGAATTAGATTTTCTCTAGATAAGTGATATACACCCTAATGGGAGCGACCCACCTAGCCATGTTGCCTGCCCGATTTTTGTCATTTCCCGGTTGATGAGGCTTGAGGTCATAACGTATCATTTAAAACACCTGACCATCATTCATTTTGAATGCCACATCGTCATACCCGCCAAATCAAAGGTTGATTTTCCTATAAAGCTAAGAGAAACGAATTCCTCTGCCACCAACGTAAGTACTTTTGAAGAGATCAACTTACGCGATCCGTTAGGTATACTTTGTCAGACATTCGTCCATTCACGTTTGCCCTAGGACTGGACAAAACGAAGGCACTATCCTGTAACCAGGATAGCCCTTGTGTAACGACAAGGAATTTCGCTCGATCAGAATCAGTCGCTAAACCGATCAAGACCGTTCGAAATGCCTGATTGTTTTGAGAACACGACAAAATAGAACGCAGACGGAAGAACATTTCATTGTATATTACAACAATTCCATCAGATTACAAGAATATACAGAGTATAAATAAATATTACACATTAGAAAATATCAGAGATTACAATACATTACATAACAGCGGAAAATAATACAAAATACAACTGAAGAAGATACACGGATACAAAGCTTTCCGAATATCGTTCCAGCTGTAAACCAGGTTCCTGTGAATATAAATCTGCAAAACCAAAACTACTAGCTGCCCATGTCAAAATAAGGGCACCCAGAGTTTAGGTTAAAACAATAAACTCCAGGTCAGTCATGGGACTGGTGTGACAACTAAAACAGTTATTAATCTTTATTTTAAAGTTAGGTAAATCAAGGGACCACGCCGTATAACATGGAACCGGTTTCCTCCCAAGAATACCAGTGCATAAAACAAACAGTGCAATGCTAAATAAAGAAAAATGAAGCTATTATAAGACCCAGGTCCCATCACACAATGCAACGCAAGCCAGAGGAAAGGGTTTTTACCTTATAATAGCCAAGAATGCTTGGTACGTGAAATTTCATCTTTTATTATTACTATAAGTGTATAGTGCCAAAACAATTTCAAATCATAAGTATCAATCATAGACGGCATAAGCGCCCCATCCCACTATGTCGCCATACTAGGCTCTACAATCAAAACAGCACATGTCACGTATTGGAAGTTGGATTTCCATCTGTGAACTGAGGCAAGGGATTGTCCTCAACCGATTCGAGACTCTCTATCCCGAGCCTCAGGAACAGCCGCAACTGCCCCTTAGATCGTCAGGGTCGGTCGACCGATGTGGATTATAATGCCTGAACACTACGTTTCCCCACCCTATCGGGTGTAAGTCTGGTCCGTCTGCCGACCAGAATGCATCGACCGAAACCGATATAACCGAGGCGCCTCGCAACAGCAACAACCACATAAGTCAAACTCGTCAGGGCGTGTAAAACCACTGACGCCACTTCTAACTAGAAAGAAACGCATGTCCCCCCCGAGGTCCTTCTCCCGTTTCTGGTTCACAACCGGGGTGTGAGGCTCGCGAATCAACGTTACACAAAGCTATGCCACACAGGCCGTGCTTTGATCATCCACCACAAGACTCTGCTTTTCAACAAAAGCCTTGATCATTTGCACCTTAGCATGCCACACAGGAAAACCACTCTATGCAACCGATATCAGTCACACAGAATGAAATCCAATGTCAGACACACAATCCATTTACAAGTTCGCTCTGGGTCTGAACGAAACCGGAGGCACCTAGTACCCCGCATATCCATCGATCTTCAAGTACGTCTGGTCGACCACTAACTGTTTCCATCTTCTTGGGTGTACAACCCAATCAAGATCATCAGTAATTATCCAGACGACGTGAAGACCTCCGGTTTTCAACCACCGTCTTCATCTTCGACAACCCGTCGAATTAGTTATTCAGAATGGGATAAACCCGGTCTTTCTGAATAACTCGCATATATAACAACAAGTGTTACACAAATACAACATACACCTCATTCCATTTCAGAATATTCTTTTATTCAAATACTCTTATACTTTGGGAAAGGTTCCCATTAATTTTATCAAAGATAAATTCTTTAAATTTACTCTTTAATCTCCTTTGAATATCAATTCAAACTAGTCGGGATTAGCGAACCACACCGGAGTAATCATTTATTTTATTTCCCAATCCCCACCTATTCATCCCATGAAGTAAAACTGGTAATACTTCATATCTAACACCACAGTGTTATCAATTAACTCAATTACCATTTCACGTTCAAATCTAATTAAAGATTTACTATCGCCTGGAGCAAAACTGGTGATACTCCATTCTCGACCATTTCAATCTAATTAAAGATTCATTAAAACCCCACTTAGTTTTAATCTTTACAGAAATCAATATCCTGTCTTTAACTGGGTTAAAGAACCAATGTCATTTCAAACACGGTTCACGATAAACCCAAAATCACATTCCATTAATTATCGGGTTAAAGAACAAGTGTTATTTAAAACACCGTTCACGATAAACCCAAAAATCAATCCCAATTCAATTCCAATTAATTATTATTTAATTGGCACACTTCATTAAATCTAAATAAAAAGATTTAATCTTTTTCTCAACTGGGTTTAAGAACAGTGTTAATGAAGACACCATTCACAACAAACCCAAATCACATTTGATATTAAATACGAGGCTCTGAATAGAAAATATATCGGCTTATATTCAATATCCAATTCTACGATCAACAAATATCGTATTGGAAATAACGATATATATATATATCTTTCAAATTTCCACAACAATATCTGTATAATCACGAAATCCCATATCGAAATATTCCGAAGACAATTTCGATTCAAATCCATTCCAATGCAATTATGGGAAATTCTGGTTATTTTCAAAACCATTCCAAATCCAATTTATTTATTTTAAAAATAAATAAATTATTATTCTAGTTCAAAACTAGTTCATTTCGATAAAAATCTATTTTTATCTTTTCAAATATGGAGTTTTTCATCCCAATTCTTCACAAATCATTTCTTATGATTTCACACTAATTATTAATAATTTTATCAAGGCCCGTACAGTCGATTTCCACCAACGGCCATCGAACTGCACTTACAGCGACCTTTTCTAAATTTGATTTGGACATAATTCCAAATCCAACCATTAGATTTCTAATATTGATTAGAAAGATCTTTTCGATACGAACCCAACGGTTCCGGTTTTTGGAGAATCCGACGGTCGGATCTCCCGCAATATCCATTCGAAGTCAATGGTCGAAATTCACGAACTACCGCAGCGCGGCGCGTTCTATTCAGGCCATTATATTATATATATAATATATACTTCGTCGATTTCAATTCAAAACGTGCTTTATAAATCGTTTTAAATTCATTTTCAAAACGGTTTCAACTTCATATTCAATTTCAAATCAAAATTGAATATTCCAATATAAATTCGTTTTAAATTCACTTCAAATCGATTTCAATTCAATTTCAATTTAATTCGAATTTCAATTCATTTCAATTGAATTCGGATTTCAATTCTACTCAATTTAATTCGAATTTCAATTTATTTCAATTCTATTTCAATCTAATTCGAATTGCAAATCATTTCAGTTTATTTCGAATTTCAATTCAATTTCAATTTAATTCGAATTTCAAATCAATTTCAATATAATTCAAATTTTGAAAACACTTTCAATATACATTGAAAATTGAATAAAATCGATATAAATATCGTTCACGTCAAAATGGCGTCAATCTAATCAACACGGCTTCATATATTTCTATTTTCAAATATTCTATTTCAAATATTTCTTTTTCAAATATTTTTATTTCAAAACTGGAATGAGGCCCAATCAATTACCATATAATGTTAATTATATGGATTTTCTACAACACATGTATAAAATAACAACAATAAATAATCAACCATCATCCAGAGTGCGTTCTACACTGTATAAGCATCAAATATAAATATTTAACGCTTATAACAGCCTGTCAATCAATCGATCAACATACAACTAATTATTGGGATTAGTGTATGTCATATATCATCCCAATACCCGTGTGGGGTTTCAAACAATCAAACACAGATTTTATTTGTTCAGTTGGGCGATGTGTAAAATTTATCGTCCCAATCAATATCAATCAAATCAGTGTATATAAACAAATCTTCGATTTGTTTACAAATATTTATTTTAAATACACGTTAAAAATTCTATTTGTAACTATAAAATATTTTCCACTATAAAATATTTTATTTCATTTCACATCACACAATCAACTACACATCAAAATCAAACAAACAAGCATACAAGCCATCCATGGTCTGTGGACGATGGGTGTCGGGTGCTACTAAACACCGTCTGCATCCTAGTATATATTCTTAACTAGAAAACAAAATTAAAGGTGAGAAGTTCTCACCAGCTAGCTAATCCAAATGCCACGACTCTTCATATGTAGAAATATTCGCCGTGTTCCCTTTTGACACTTTCGTTGCCTGTAGCCACTACATATATAAAAGTCACAATTTTATATTCTTGCTATGTATATAAAAATCACATTTTTACACCGCTACTATGTAGGTAAAAATTCTATTTTTACACCGCTACTATATAGGTAAAAATTCTATTTTTACACCGCTACTATATAGGTAAAAATTCTATTTTCATCATGCTATTCTCTATATAAAAATTATATTTTTTTTATATCTACTTCTAATATAAAGATCGGATTTTTATAACAACGCTATAAAAATCACATTTTTATTTCAACATATATATAATAAAAATCAAATTTTTATTTCGCTATATATATAAAGATCAGATTTTGACTATCTATATAATATAAAAATCGTATTTTTATTCCTTCTATACTATAAAAATCATATTTTTATTATCTACATTATATCAAAATCATATCTTTATGGTTCTAAAAATTAAATCTTCGAACAATAAAAATCCTAGCTTTTCTATGTTAAAAATATGAACTTTCTACGATTAAAAATCTAATATTTAAGGTGTTAAAAATCTTAACTTTATGTTAATAAAAATATAAACTTTCTATGAATAAAAATATAAACTTTCTTATCTAAAAGATTACATTTTTAAACTGATTATTCAATATAATTTAAAACAATAAATAGAAAAACTTACGATGGATTAAAAAGGAGGGAAAGGGGCCTGCGTCGGAGAAGAAGGGGAGGAGGACGTTGGACAGTTCACAGGTGGCGGGGGAAGGTCCTCACGTCGTCAGGCTAGGGAAGGCGGCTCCAGGGAGGTCGTTGCGGCGGGTTTCCATGGGTTCAGGGGGTTAGGGCACGGTGAAATCGAGAATGGGGCTGGAGGAGAGAGAGGCACTCGAGGGGGGGTCCCTGATCACCGGCGGTGGCTTAAGAGGGGGTACCTGATCACCGGCGGTGGCTTAAGGGGGGAGGGCGTCGCGGTCTTCCCTCCTCGTCCTTCTTTTTTTTTTAATTTCTTTTGAGAAAAAGTAAACGGGGGAGGGGGGGGAGGGGGTGAAGTGAAAAAGAGGGAGGGAGGGTAGAGGGTACTTCATAAAATTTAATTATTTAAAATTACCTAAAAAAACAACTTTTAATTTCGACCTCTAAACAAGACCCACCGCCTGTCGTCCATAGCTAATTACCCCCATTCCAAACACAATGGAATATGTTTGGTAAGCTGATTCGATCGTTTCGATCAGTTTTCATCAAAATCAACATATAACTCTATATATTGAATTTGAACGCGCATTTCAATTTACTGGGGCTACATACTATCTCTAAAAATTCCCGAAAAATATTTTCTAACTTCATATTGACGGTATGGTCCTAACAAAACTAGTTTCGTCGAATTCTGAGACCGTTAGAAAAATGGCCAATTTCCAGTCGATTAAAATCAACTAAAAATTGTCAAATGCGTTTTCCTTTGCCATGCTCACATACTGATTCGAAAAATTATGAAAGTTGGAATCTAATAATAACTTGACATCACGGTTCCAACAAAAGTGGTTTCGTCGAAATCCGAGGTCATTTGCAAAATGGCTATTTTCAAAGGTCGAAATTCCATAGCGACTATTCTGAAATTTCAACTAGACATAACTTTTTATCCCAGCTACGAAATTTCAATTTTTCGGATTCGTTGGAAAGATATTCACAAATAGATTCTAATATTTTTGGTTTCACTAAAATCCGGTTTATTTTGCACCCGGTACATTCATTTGAATTTTGAAATCGAATTATCGAACTAGCGCGCCATATTCAATTCCTTTTATATTTTAAAATAAATATTATATTCTAACGACGATCTATATAATATATACGTTCTAATTCAATTCAAAATGAATTTCTCGTCATATTATTTAAAATATATCATTTTAAATAATCTAAATTCGCTAAAATTGCCAAAATAAAAATTTTAAATTGGCTCGGATTTCCGGGTTATTACACCTTGCATAACTCCATCTCAAATTTTCTTCATCATATTTGATCGCAACACTAACCTCCATACATAGTGGTTTTCAGTTAATAAATCTGATCCCGGTCTCTCCGTATTGACGATGGAAAAATGGTCAAAAACTTCGATAGTCTGTGATTTAACTATCAAAGAAAAACACGTGTGTTATTTCCAGATGGAAATTATATCAATCAATCATCATTTAACATTTATCTCTTTAGTTTATTAATTTGTTTATTTCCTGTTTCCATATATTCAACATTTCTTATTTTCTAAATTTAGAAAATATACATTATTAATTATTGGAAAACATTTCCGTCTCTTTTCACGTATCACTGTCATCCCAGTATTCTTTTCATTAAACCTTTCATTTTCTATGATTAGAAAATATACATGATTATATTTGGAAAACATTTCCAAAACTCAATCATCGAATTTTAAACAGATGTTTAAATAAAACATCGCTATGCCACTCAAACCGTTACCCTGATTAACTAATTTCACTTAACCAACCTTCACTATCGAACCTTAACCATTTCTTAGTTAAAGACGAAGCCAATCAAGTTGGGGTATAACTACCTCTCAGACCTTAACTGAACAACATTTCTAACTTTGAAATAGATAAGGTTCACCTTTCAAATCTTTAACAAACTTCCTTGCGAAACTCTCGGATTCTATTTACGAATCCACTTCTAATTTGAAAACATTTATTATAACTATAGCGTTATAATCCCTACTTCTGAAATATCTAATTTCAAAGTATAACTTATATTCATTAATTTAATTAAATAACTAAACCACTAATTTATTAAT
This sequence comes from Allium sativum, assembly GCA_030737875.1. Lineage (NCBI taxonomy): Eukaryota > Viridiplantae > Streptophyta > Magnoliopsida > Asparagales > Amaryllidaceae > Allium > Allium sativum. Next base: position 748,216,810 of record CM060912.1, read on the forward strand.
AAATAAGTAAATCTTGATAAAAATGGAAAGTAAATATTGCTTTCCCGAATTCGATATAATCAAATTCAATGTATAATTCTCTTTTTTGAACAGTCTCTATTCGATAACTCCTTTTCGAATAAACTATATTTGATAACCCTTTCTTCAAATAACTATATTCGATAACTCCTTCTTCGAATAACTATATTCGATAATCTCTCTTCGAATGATTTACATTCGATTAACTCTCTTCGAATGATTTACATTTGATTAATCTCCTTTAATTCTATTCGAATACACTATTTCGAATAACTCCTTTGGATTGACTCATTTGGATTAACTCGGTTTGATTAACTCATCTTGACTAACTCAACTCGATTAACTCAACTTGATTAACTTACTCGATTAACTTACTTATTTAACTCAACTTATTTAACACCTATCGAATAACTAATATTCGATTAACTTATTTTCGAATAACTACGTCTGTTTTAACTTTATTTCGAATAGCTAATATTCGATTTAACTCCATTCTCTTGACTCTAGACCGCAGCAATCACAATGGTTACGCCTGATTCCCTCAGGAAACATCCGACCGCCGTAGGCTATCTGCAGCCCTGTGAATTTCGCTAGCAGTCGTACGAAATGCCAACTCATCCTGAATAACTATGTTTGACTAACTCTATCTCAAATAACTATATTCGATCAACTCTAATTGAATAACTAATATTCAATAAATCCTAATTCGATTAACTATGTTCAATTAACTCTATCTGGTTAACCCTTACTGGTTAACTCTAATCGACTAACTCTTATTCAAATAAATTATATTTGATAACTCTATTCGATTACAAATACTTCCTTTTCTACTTGTCTATATTTATTTCATATAATATTTCCTTTATATAATTCTATTTATTTCATAAATATTTCCTTTTATAACTTCATTTATTTCCAATATTTCCTTTTAACTCCACCTATTTATCAAATAATTCTTTTTTATCTTTATTTATTTTCTAAATAAATAATTCTTTTATACTTCTATTAATTTCTTAAATAAATATCCCATTTCAATTCTATTTATTTAACAAATAAATATTCCTTTTACATTTGTTTTACAAATATTTTCTTTTTCAAATAATTTCCTTTATATTTGTTCTTTGATTTTATAAAAAAATATGTTCTTTTATAAAACCATTTTTCTTTCATATATAAAATCCATTAATTTCATAAGTAATCCCTTTTATTTCCCAACTATTTCTTTTTCTATTCGTTTTACAAATATTTCTTTTTCAATTCTATTTATTTTCTAAATAAATCCTTTTATAATATCCTTTGATGTTATAAATATTCTCTTTACAAAATCCTTTGATTTTATAAACGTTTCATTTTCAATACATGTTTTGAAAATTCCCTTTTATCATTCTGGTATTTCTTATGGTATTTAACATACCATATAACAATGATAAATATTATCCAAACACACATAATCTACAACAGATTATACATCACATCATATATCTCAATATATGAACACTACAACAAATATACCATATTACAATGGTGCAAAAACGTTGTAAAAAGCTTTTACAACGGTGAAGCCACCGTCGTCTATTAAGAAGTTGTAATAGACTAAAATCTTTTACAATGTTTTTGCACAGTTGCAGCACCGTTGTGAAATGTATATTTTACAACTTTTTTCCACCGTTGTAATAACTTTTATTACAATTGTTATGCCCGTTGTTGTTATAATTTTTACAACTTTTTATAACTATTGTAATATATTATAATTATTATTTTACAATTGTAATATATCCACAAATTATATACATATTACTGATAAAGGAATTCATTTCAGAACATATTATCTTCAAAAGTTTAGATATCAAACAAACTTAAAACATGAACCAAACAATTTATTAATATTTTCAAACTCTCATCATTTTTTTACATAATACGCTTACAAAACACAATACATACAGTCCAACACTTCAACATGGTACACAAGATCAATGGCATCAATCAAAGATGATTTTTGACTACCAACAGCTCTCTATTCCAATCATCAAATTCTGGTTTTCTTGCGCACGTTCCAAGCAGGCATTTTGCAGAGTGACAAATTCTCCTGATTTCTGTATTGCCGGATAAACAGGAACTCCTTCAGATTTTAAAATCGATGGTGATAGCTGCGTAACCTGATATTTATGAACAAAAGTATACACCAACAAACAAATCATGCGGTGAATTGCTAATGAACAAGAATATGACTAGTTCTATTTTTGCTCAAAATTGGCTTTCTACTCCTACTTTGCTATTTTGACCAAGCTACCAACAAGTGACAAGTGTTCAAATTGGAGAAATAGAGAAATCATGAAACGTTTGTTTTGCAAAGTGGATTTCGAGAATATAAGTCATATATATTTTGACTGTCCTTATTCTTAGTATATATGGTTTATAGAAAAAAAAATTCAACTTTAACCAAAGGATTTCCCTTCAAAACATTAGAGAAATTATTCAGTATATCATGCAATATTGCAAAGGAAATAAAAAGAATTTCAATAAATTTTGCGTGGTCCTGACTGTTATTATTTATACTATCTAGAATGAAAGAAACAATTGATTGCACAATAACAAAGAAATGGATTGTTTCCATCTCTGGAAGAGTACTGAAACTAAGTGCAATATCATTCTTCTTGAACCCCAAAAGCATTCTAGAAACCTGAGTACTCATAATACTTGTGACGTAGAAAATTATGAAGAATGCACTAAAGCATACTTACAAGGGGGTAAGAATCCTCTGGACATCTCCAAAGGTAAAATCAGCCTCGCCAGTCAAAGGAACCGCTCTTGGCCTTTATGGTTGCAGCTAAAAGTAGCATCTCATCATCAGGCTTTCTACTTGGAGGTCCGCTTTCTGACTGTCGTGCCAGAGTTAATCCTATAAACGGAAGAAAGGAAAATATTAGCTTTAATGATAATAATACATTTAAAATAAAAAAAAATGATTTTTCCTTCCCTGATAAGTGCAGTGTCAAAGCGAACAGCTCCAACAGTGTTCCCAATGATAGCTTTAACAGAAAAACATGACAATGGAAGAGACGAGCTCAATGTCAATGCCTATCAAACCAATCGTAGAAGCAAACTGTCTTGCTTCCTTGCTAAGTGGATTTATTCAGCTGTCAATGACGGCTTTTGTCAAGGAAGTAAAAAGGTCACAAGTATTTATAATGATAATGATATTTTTAGTGATAAAACGAACGGTAAGTGTGGTTATTTACCTAATACTTGCAGATCTAAACCCAACCCCCTCAATAGAGTTCAAGACAGTCGCCACCTGATTCATCATAAAGATATATCTCAATTTGATTCCAACGATTAAAGAATCGGAGAGTTTCACCACGAAAGCAAACTTTACGACAAAGTGTATCACATATCTAAGTGGAATTGTGGTGAATCAGCTCAAACCCAAATGAGTTGCTTTTCTCATCAGATTTGCCCATTCTTGGCATCTCTAATGATAATCAAATGAGTTTCTTTAAATATATCGGATTTGCCCCTTTTTGAGCAGAATGCCATTTTTGGTGTAGTTGACAATGCCGGGTGTAACGACCTTATCTTTCGTGTTTAAGAAATAAGGCACATGGATACAATGACATAAACATATGTTTCATGTTTTAAGAATAAAAGCAACAGGGATTTCCAGAATTTAACAATACATAACTAGTTTTTTTAAACTACCCACAAATATAACTTCACCTTAAATACATCTATATCAACCTGAAATCCTATGGTCGAAACACAATCAAGTTACTAATATTCTCAGCAAATCAATAGGACCATAATATGCACCATGAAATGCATAAATCAAGTTGGGTTACTAAGATCAGATGGCATGCATAACTATAAAACCAGTAGTGTAAGAGAACGGTAGTAACGCAGCAACTTTACATAATCAACATGACAAACAAACATATACAGGACCAAGACGACATACTAGTAGGGTGAAATAAGTCACAATGGGTCGGTACAGGGAATTGAGCCTAATGTAAGTTTGAACCCGAAAATTAAGACTGTCAGGCATAACCATTTCCTAGTTTTAGACTGAGATTAAATTACTTAAAACCAGAAATCAATCGTGAGCTGACACTCACCTGCAGCAGTGGAGAAGGCGCGGGCAGGGGCTCGAGCTGCTCGATTTGGATCTGAGGTCCGAAAAGGCAGCGACTGCAGTTTCCAGTGGCGCGTGCCACTACTGTTCTTCCCATACGTTTCCTTCTCACGGGTTCTGGGTTTCTAGCAAGATGCAGCGACGGTCGATCAAGACGCGGTGGCTTAAGGGAGGCTAAGGCGACGTCTGGTTACAGTAAAGGGCTTTGAGGGGAGTCGTAGGCCGATGGGAAGTAGCAGGAAGCTTCGGATCTGATGGTCGTAGGAGCGGGATGGATCAGCGAAGAGGCAACGGGCGGATTCAGGCAAGGTGGTGGCTCACTGCGACACGAACGGCGGAGGAGAAGAGACAGATTTGGATGGCTGATCGAGGTTAGTGCGATGGCCATTAATTTTTGGGTAGATGCGGATTCGATTTGGGTAAATGGAAATTTGGGGTAAAACGATTTGAGTAGAAAGTGGTTTTGGGGAAGGAGGTATTTTGATCGGCTGGTAAAAATAGAATGAACGGGACAAAGAAAGAAGAGGGACACGGTGCGAATTGATTTGGAATTATTTGGAGGGTTCCGCCACAGAAGGGTCTAGAAATATAAGATGCGAATTCCCTTCAGCCAAATTTTCAGTTTTTCCACCTTTGTTTCATCGTTTCGCATTGTTATGACCCCTAGTTTTCCACAGGTCACCAATAAAATTTCAAAAAAAATTAAAGAATTAAAAATTATAAGTTAGAATTAATAAGTTAAATATTATATTAAATATAATATGAATTTCAACACTCAATAGAACACGTTGGTTAAGTCATCTAAATATTCATTTCGATTTTAAGGTTCAATTATCATAAGAAAAAAAGAGAAAAACTAATTAGTTTTTCAAAATTTTGGATATTTTATAAAAGTACTAGTTCATTGATTATTTTTTAAATTACTTTGTGAAAAATTCAATATTTTATAAGTTTTGTCCAGAAAAATTTAAACTTTTTTTGAAATATTAAATAATAATAAGTATTACTTTTTAATTATTAAAGATTTCTTATTAATCGTTCGTTATTATAAATTAATTATTAAATATAATCTTAGTTATTAATCTCTTCTTCTTAATTATTAATCTCTACTTCTTAATTATTAATAACAACCATTGATTATTCATGATTATCATTAATTATTATATTTTAATTATTAACTATGTAATAGTAATTATGTGATATTAACTATATTTTTTTAATTATTCTTCTTAGTTGCTAAGTATTAAATATTATGGATTGGTTATTAATTATTACTTCCTAATTGATTATTAATAGTAATTATTAGTTATTAATTATAAATAATCAATATAAATGTATTAAATATTAATTATTAGTTGTTAATTATATTAAAATATAGTCATATATTACAACAGTCAAAAAATAAAAGTTGTGATAGGCGTTTATTACAACTGTCAAAATAACACAGTTGTTAAAAATAAGTTTATTACAACTTTTCTAGAAAAAAGTTGTAAAAAAAACATTTATTACAACGGTGCTTTTACCACCGTTGTAAAATTAAAGTTGTAATATGGTGTTTTTGTTGTAGTGGAATAACAATGAAATAAATGTTGAGGAACACAATTGGGTCCCTCCGACCTGTTTCCCTGCATCCACAGATGTTAATCAACATAAATAATACGAATATGAAATATTCTGATAACAGAATCAATATTCGATTAATGACTAATAAATATCGTTATCAATATTTCAACCAATTAACTAGCAGTTCAACCAAACAGCTAACACACAGCAAACAACCATCATTTATCATTTCTAAAAATACGTTATAAAAATATAACAAAGAAGAGTTAGTGAGTTTTACTCACATTGGACGGTTATCGTTAAATAACGATAATTGGTCATTGATTTGATTCAGGCGTTTAATTACACCATAAATCCAAACGAGCTTCAATTCACTCCCGGTCAGTTCCATGGTGGAGCTCTCATCCATACGATCCCAACGGATCTTGTTTCGTTCAGTTCTGATATCGTATCACGAATTTATGGATTTTACAAGTTATCATACTAATTAAATAAAACTGAAACTAAATAAAAAGGTTCAATGGGCCTTTACGCCTTCAAATTTCCCACGGCCCAAACCCGCATCCTCCAAGCTTCTTCCCCAAATCGAAAATACACTGCTCCTCCCGTAACAATTTTCAGAAAGACCGCATTCTTATTCCCTTAATCCTCCTTCCATGATACTCTAGAAATCAAACAAAAATCATCTAAAATCATCTCGTCTCCTGCACTTCCTTCTTATACCAATACAATCGAACTCGCCCTCAGTTCCTCCGGTGCGTATCCGAGGTCTTCGAGAGCTGCTACTGTAGTCGAGCGACATCTTTTGTGTCGGATTCTCACCAAAGTTTGCTACTAGGTGTCGTTCGATCTCCTAAACCCATATACGAACTTGAATTCAAATATTAGCGCCTCCAGTTCTCCAAAACGTGAACCCTAATCTCACTGTTCAACTTCGATAGCGGAAAAAGAGGGTTCGAACTCACTGAAAAAAAAATCAGCGTGGAGAGGAGGATTCAAAGATCACAGAAATATATGTTTTGTGATTTATGGCTTTTTCTTTGAATTCTAGAGAATTTTCTAATCCACTGTTTTGATTTTGGGTGGAAGCGGCGCAAGTTTTTGACTGTGGAAAAATTAGGTTAGGGTTAGAAAAAGTTAAGAGTATTATATAGATAGGTTTTTATATTTTTTTTAATCGATTATTTTATTTCTTTTTATTCGAACGCTATTTGTATACGTTGTTTAAAAATCCCCGTGATCACATACAATACCCAAAAATCACAAAAAAAAAATACCTGTAGCTGCAGTTCGACGTTACGAACCCAACGAAACTGGTTTCGTCGAATTCCAACTCCGTTTGCTCACACAGCAAATTTTTAAAGTCAGAAAATTGACTGTTTTTCATATTAAAATCTCATACGGCCACACACTGACCCCAAAAATCAGGGAAATTGAAATCTAACAATAATTTGACATTACGAATCCAACAAAATTAGTTTCGTCGAAAACTGAGTTCGTTTGCAAAAGTGGCTATTTTTAAAGCTCAAAATAAACCATTTAAATATATAAATATATTTAAAAACATCTAAATTTAATATAAATAAATTAATATTATCATATATATTCACATACACTATCATACGGCTTCAAAATATACCTATTTGGATTTATAACTCGATATTTCAAAATCCCAGATTATATCGATATTCAATTTATATTGAAAATCCTTTTATAATAAAATAAATCGTTATAAATTATAAAGGAATTCCATAGCGACTTTTCAGAAATTTGATTTGGACATAAATCAAAATCTACACGACGAAATCCCGATTTTTCTCTTCCATTAGAAAAATACAGTTCAACAGATTCTAACGTTTCTTGTTTCACAGAAATCCGACTTAAAATGGCTTCTGTATATTCGTTTAAAGTTCGAATCGCCAAATTACGAACTGCCACGCCATTTCGAGCTCGATTATAATTATATTATAACTATACGTTCAAACTTCGTTTAAATAATATATTCGTTAATATAATTCAACTCTAAACTGAATTATATCTTATAAATGATCTAATTCACACAATATTGGGAATTCAGCTATTTTCGACCATTTCGAAAATAAATATATTATTCTATTATTTACTTTAATTAAATATATATTATTTAATTCAAGTTATCGATATTGCCAAATCGATATTTAATAATTAAATAAATTAATTACTCAGCCGTTAAAAATGCGGGACGTTACATTCTTCCCCCCTTAAAATAATTTCGTCCTCGAAATTGCTAAGGTAGGAAACAAACCATATTAACTGGGTTAAAAATTATTTGTTTATTTTTAACTTAAGTTTCAACTGAACTGATTAATTTTAATTAAAATATTAATTTATTCTTACTAACGAAAATTTTCAAAAATCATGAAAATTTTCTAGCACCTTAAATTTTCGAAAAATTTCGCCAGCACCTCCTTTGTACCGGTCAATAGTTCAAACCCCATCTCGCCTCTCTAGGCCTTCTCCAATCCAAAAGAAAATCAAATAGCTAAGCGGCTTGCCAAATCGGCCCATAAATCACCAAATCTATAAAAGTAAACGTGTGCCTTTTTATCGGGCATATCATTACATCCTTTCATTTTGCTACCCTGCCAGCTACAAATGTATTCCCAAACAAAATTCCAAGTTTATCCTCAAAACCAAAGCATTCACGTATCCAAGCCAAATTTCATTTCAAATCAAAGTTCCATTCTTGATTCCAACTCCTAACTCATTAATCCAATACCATTCCAGATTCCTATCTCACAATTCAAAATCTGATTCTACTTAATATATTATATTCCAATTCAATCTCCAGTTAATTAGTTTCAATTCAATTCTAGCTTGCTTTCACAAGTTTCTGTTTAAATTTGTTTTTATTCAAACAATCCCTCCTGGGAGTTTTTAAATAGTTTATCTCTTTCAAAAATCAAATATTCTTTTTCAGGATTCAAAACAACTTGTTTTCTCAAAATAATTCAACACAAAATCTTTGGTAGTAATTCGTCACTTACAACTCAAAAATAAACACTAATGATGTGGCCAGCACCATCAGAGTTATTTCCCAGCTATCGAAATGAGTTCAATAATATATCCCTTTTAAAACCATTTCTAAACACTTTCATTTTGAAATTCATTTCAAAATACCATTTACAATGCTTTAAAACAATTTAAAATCTCCCAGGATTTTAAAATTTTCTTAAATTTAACTCAAATCTGCTTACAATCACTTTTTCGCAAGTTTTTAGAATTTTAATTTCAATTCTGATTTAAGTCAGATTTAATTAATCTGCTTTTAAATTATACGAACTCAAATTGGTTATTTATATAACCATTTCAATTATAATCAACCAACACATCCAATATATGATGATATTTCCAAGATATACCCTTCTTTTATATCAAAATATATTTTGGGTAAAGTTATTTCATTTACCCCTTTTTTTCTCCAAAACATACTTTGTCGGTTTATCGTACATGAGTGTCTAGAAACCCTTATCGATACAGTGGATCAAACTGATCGACCAGAATTCACAAACTATCCCACCAATAAATCTCCACAATATAAAACCATTTTTATATCAAATAACAAATAAGTTCACTCATATATATACACTCAACTCAATCTAGGGTATTACTAGCCCCATCTCTACTGAGTCACACCACCGAGCCAAGGTAATCACTTAACCTTCAGCTCTGATACCACTGTAATGACCCGGGATTTTCGACTCTGAAAATCAACACAAAACTACCATGTTGACTATTCAGACATCGGAAATTCCTGATCATTAATAGAAAGAAGTTAGAGGGTGAGAATAGATAAGATAGAAAATTAGAATAGAAGGAGAAGAAGAACACAATCAGAGTAAACACGAATCTCACAGCGGAACGAATAAAATATAATATATAACATAACTTTGCAATAAAACAGTATAATAACATTATCAGAGTACAACACTTACACACAGCGGAAATAACAATAGCTATATAATCCTGAAGCCTCCTGCTTTAAGCTCCTCCAAGTATATCTGTAAAGACCAAAACTACTTGACTGCCCGTACAAATTTGGGCACCCAAGAGTTTAGGGAAAACAAAACAAAATAAACTTTGGGTCAGTCATGGGACTGGTGTGAGTAAACTCAAATCATTTGGTTTAACTTTTCAAAATCCTTTTCAAAAGAAATGATAATCGTAAGACCGATCCACACATAAACACGGATGGTTTTTACCTTACGATAACCAAAACACTTTTGGAAATCAATACTTCTCTGATATTATAATAATGTCTAATCACAAGTAATTAACAATCTAGCAAAACGCTTGCATCTCACGTTCCACATATATAGTATACAATCAAAAATCACGGGCTCTTATTGGAAATGGATTTCCAACTATGACAAGGTATGGGACCACCTGCCGATAGTGTATCTCTAGAGGCGAATATACTGGGTTCAACAAGAACATCTTGCAACCCGGCCTACACATGACTGACCACTCATTTCGATTAAGTGTATCGAATGTATATCACCAACGGTTGGGAGCTACCCACCGTTTCCCGAAAAGGGACAACATCGAAAATAGATAAAGAATGAATTATATTTTCTCCAGATAAGTGATATACACCCTAATGGGAGCGACCCACCTAGCCATGCCATCTGCCCGATTTCTGTCATTTCCCGGTTGATGAGACTTGAGGTCATAACGTATCATTTAAAACACCTGACCATCATTCACTTTGAATGCCACATCGTCATACCCGCCAAATCAAAGGTTGATTTCCCCATAAAGCTAAGAGAAACGAATTCCTCTGCCACCAACGTAAGTACTTTTGAAGAGATCAACTTACGCGATCCGTTAGGTATACTTTGTCGGATATTCGTCCATTCACGTTTGCCCTGGGATTGGACAAACCGAAGGCACTATCCTGTAACCAGGATAGCCCTTGCATAACTCCATCTCAAATTTTCTTCATCATATTTGATCGCAACACTAACCTCCATACAGAGTGGTTTTCAGATAATAAATCTATCCCGGTCTCTCCGTCTTAACGACGGAAAAATGGTCAAAAACTTCGATAGTCTGTGATTTAACTATCAAAGAAAAACACGTGTGCAAACAATGATATTATTTCCAGATGGAAATTATATCGATCAATCATCATCTAACGTTCATCTCTTTAGTTAATTAATTTGTTTATTTCCTGTTTCCATATATTCAACATTTCTTATTTTCTAAATTTAGAAAATATACATTATTAATTATTGGAAAACATTTCCGTCTCTTTTCACGTATCACTGTCATACCAGTATTCTTTTCGTTAAACCTTTCATTTTCTATGATTAGAAAATATATCTGATTATATTTGGAAAACGTTTCCAAAACTCATTCATCGAATTTTAAACAGATGTTTAAATAAAACATCGCTATGCCACTCAAACCGTTACCCTGATTAACTAATTTCACTTAACCAACCTTCATTATCGAACCTTAACCATTTCTTAGTTAAAGACGAAGCCAATCAAGTTGGGGTATAACTACCTCTCAGACCTTAACTGAACAGCATTTCTAACTTTGAATGGACAAGGTTCACCTCTTAAATCTTTAACAAACTTCCTTGCGAAACTCTCGGATTCTATTTACGAATCCACTTCTTATTTGAAAACATTTATTATAACTATAGCGTTATAATCCCTACTTCTAAAATATCTAATTTCAAAGTATAACTTTTATTCCTTAATTTAATTAAATAACTAAACCACTAATTTATTAATAAATAAGTGAATCTTGATAAAAAATGGAAAGTAAATATTACTTTCCCGAATTCGGTATAATCAAATTCAATGTATAATTCTCTTTTTTGAATAGTCTCTATTCGATAACTCCGTTTTGAATAAACTATATTCGATAACCCTTTCTTCGAATAACTATATTCGATAACTCCTTCTTTGAATAACTATATTCGATAATCTCTCTTCGAATGATTTACATTCGATTAATCTCCTTTAATTCTATTTGAATAAACTATTTCGAATAACTCCTTTGGATTAACTCATTTGGATTAACTCGGTTTGATTAACTCATCTTGACTAACCTAACTCGATTAACTCAACTTGATTAACTTACTTATTTAACTCAACTTATTTAACTCCTATCGAATAACTAATATTCGATTAACTTATATTCGAATAACTATGTCTGTTTTAACTTTATTTCGAATGGCTAATATTCGATTTAACTCCATTCGCTTGACTCTAGATCGCAGCGAACACAATGGTTATGCCTGATTCCCTCAGGAAACATCCGACCGCCGTAGGCTATCTGCAGCCCTGCGAATTTCACTAACGGTCGTACGAAATGCCAACTCATCCTGAATAACTATGTTTGACTAAGTCTATCTCAAATAACTATATTCGATCAACTTTAATTGAATAACTAGTATTCAATAAATCGTAATTCGATTAACTATGTTCAATTAACTCTATCTGGTTAACCCTTACTGATTAACTCTAATTGACTAACTCTTATTCAAATAAATTATATTTGATAACTCTATTCGATTACAAATACTTCCTTTTCTATTTGTCTATATTTATTTCATATAATATTTCCTTTATATAATTCTATTTATTTCATAAATATTTCCTTTTATAACTTTATTTATTTCCCGAATAAATATTTCCTTTTAACTCCACTTATTTATTAAATAATTCTTTTTTTATCTTTTTTTTATTTTCTAACTAAATAATTCTTTTATACTTCTATTTATTTCTTAAATAAATATCCCATTTCAATTCAACTTATTTAACAAATAAATATTCCTTTTACATTTGTTTTACAAATATTTTCTTTTTCAAATAATTTCCTTTATATTTGTTCTTTGATTTTATAAAAAATATATGTTCTTTTATAAAACCGTTTTCCTTTCATATATAAAATCTATTAATTTCATAAGTAATCCCTTTTATTTCCCAACTATTTCCTTTTCTATTCGTTTTACAAATATTTCTTTTTCAATTCTATTTATTTTCTAAATAAATCCTTTTATAATATCCTTTGATGTTATAAATATTCTCTTTACAAAATCCTTTGATTTTATAAACGTTTCATTTTCAATACACGTTTTGAAAATTCCCTTTTATCATTCTGGTATTTCTTATGGTATTTAACATACCATATAACAATGATAAATATTATCCAAACACACATAATCTACAACAGATTATACATAATATATCACAATATATGAATAACAGTAAAATAAATGTTGAGGAACCCAGTTGGGTCCCTCCGACCTGTTTCCCTGCATCCACAGATGTTAATCAACATAAATAACACGAATATGAAATATTCTGATAACAGAATCAATATTCGATTAATGATTAATAAATATCGTTATCGATATTTCAACCAATTTACTAGCAGTTCAACCAAACAGCTAACACACCATCATTTATCATTTCTAAAAATACGTTATAAAAATATAACAAAAAAGAGTTAGTGAGTTTTACTCATATTGGACGGTTATCGTTAAATAACGATAATTGGTTATTGATTTGGTTCAGGCATTTAATTTCACCATAAATCCAAACGAGCTTCAATTCACTCCCGGTCAGTTCCATGGTGGAGCTCTTGTCCATAAGATCCCAATGGATCTTGTTTCGTTCAGTTCTGATATCGTGTCACGAAGTTATGGATTTTACAAGTTATCATACTAATAAAATAAAACTGAAACTAAATAAAAAGGTTTAATGGGCCTTTACCCCTTCAAATTTCCCACGGCCCAAATTCGCATCCTCCAAGCTTCTTCCCAAATCGAAAATACACTGCTCCTTCCGTAACAACTTTCACCAAGACCACATTCTTATTCCCTTAATCCTCCTTCCATAATACTCTAGAAATCAAACAAAAATCATCTCGTCTCCTGCATTTCCTTCCTATACCAATAAAATCGAACTCGCCCTCAGTTCCTCCGGTGCGTCTCCGAGGTCTTCGAGAGATGCTACTGTAGTCGAGCGACATCTTTTGTGTCGGATTCTCACCAAAGTTAGCTACTAGGTGTCGTTCGATCTCCTATACCCATATACAAACTCGAATTCGAACATTAACGCCTCCAATTCTCCAAAACTTGAACCCTAGTCTCACTGTTCAACTTCGATAGCGGAAAAAGAGGGTTCGAACTCACTGAAAAAAATATCAGCGTGGAGAGGAGGATTCAAAGATCACAGAAATATAAGTTTTGTGATTTATGGATTTTTCTTTGAATTCTAGAAATTGTTCTAATCCACTGTTTTGATTTTGGGTGGAAGCGATGCAAGTTTTTGACTGTGGAAAAATTAGGTTAGGGTTAGAAAAAGTTGAGGGTACAGGTAGGTTTTTATATATTTTTTTAATCGATTATTTTATTTCTTTTTATTCGAACGCTGTTTGTATACGTTGTTTAAAAATCCCTGTGATCACATACAATACCCAAAAATCACAAAAAATACCTGTAGCTACAGTTCGACGTTACGAACCCAACGAAACTAGTTTCGTCGAATTCCGACTCCGTTTGCTCACACAACATATTTTTAAAGTCAGAAAATTGACTGTTTTTCACATTAAAATCTCGTACGGCCACACACTGACCCCAAAAATCACGGAAATTGAAATCTAACAATAATTTGACATTACGAATCCAACAAAATTAGTTTCGTCGAAAACTGAGTTCGTTTGCAAAAGTGGCTATTTTTAAATCTCAAAATAAACCATTTAAATATATAAATATATTTAAAAACATTTAAATTTAATATAAATAAATTAATATTATCGTATATATTCACATACACTATCATACGGCTTCAAAATATACCTATCTGGATTTATAACTCGATATTTCAAAATCCTAGATTATATCGATATTCAATTTATATTGAAAATCCTTTTATAATAAAATAAATCGTTATAAATTATAAAGGAATTCGATAGAGACTTTTCAAAAATTTGATTTGGACATAAATCAAAATCTACACGATGAAATCCGGATTTTTCTCTTCCATTAGAAAAATACAGTTCAATAGATTCCAACGATTCTTATTCGACAGAAATCCGACTTAAAACGGCTTTTGTATATTCGTTTAAAGTTCGAATCGCCAAATTACGAACTGCCGCGCCATTTCGTGCTCGATTATAATTATATTATAACTATATGTTCAAACTTCGTTTAAATAATATATTCGTTAATATAATTCAACTCTAAACTGAATTATATCTTATAAATGATCTAATTCACAAAATATAGGGAATTCAGCTATATTCGATCATTTCGAAAATAAATATATTATTCTATTATTTACTTTAATCAAATATATATATATTATTTAATTCAAGTTATCGATATTGCCAAATCGATATTTAATAATTAAATAAATTAATTATTCAGCCGTTAAAAATGCAGGATGTTACAATCCTTGACCATGTTGCTTGAATGTATCATTTGCTTTTGTTGTTGGGTTGTCCACTTTGCTCTTGCCCTGTCCCATACTTGGTTATTGTCGTCAGAAATAAATGTGTACATGCACCTTAGTTGACTATAATACTTGCGACTTAAATCTATTTCAGTAACATTAAATCTTATATTAGGATTAACTATTATATTTTAGTGGTTAATTGAAGTTGATTTACTTGAACAAAGTTAATCCTGACTCGAGTGTTTTTGTGTTTTGCATAAATGCTCGGGTCAGACCGAGTGTTGCAGCTTAAAGATTTCAGCTATCGAAGTTAGAGACATTTGAAGATGCGCATGCACTTATTTGTCAAAATCTGTAAAATTCTGTATAATTTATTTTATTTTAAAATTATGTACTTTTTCGCTGTGTAAATTATTTTATAACTCTGATATTTTGCATAAAAAATTATTCCGCTGCAAGAAATTGTTTTCTATGATTCTATGTCTGATTCTGTTTAAGCCTTATAAGTAATAACAATCCGTCATTTCGAACGGTTTAAGTTGGTTTAATTACCGACTTAAAGTGGTCGAAAATGCTGGTCGTTACAGTTGGTATCAGAGCTTTGGTTTATATAAAGCTTAACTTATGGGGTTTAACAAGAATTATGATTAGAATCTCTAGGGACAATGTATTTGAAAATGCAAGTAATTTTTTAGTATAAATTAATTTGAAAAAATATTTTGGAATTGAAATTATAAAGTAATTTTGACGTGTGTATTAATTTGAAAATATAATATATTTTGAAATATAAACCAGTTCAAAAATAAAGTAATTTGGTATAAAGAATTTTGGGAAATAGATCAATTTGAGGATATAAAGTTCCTTGAAAATAGAATTTGATTTAAAGTATAAATTATTTTGGGAATATAAATTAATTTAAAATAAAATTTGTTTAAAGTATAGAGTATTCTGAAGTATTTGGAAATAAAGTATGTTCAGAAGTATAAATTGGCATGAAACATAAAATATTTTGGAGTATAAGTTAATTCAGAATATGATGTATTTTGAAATTTTGAAATCTTTTGATGAGAAATAATTTGAAATATATTTGAGTATATAAAAACAAAATTGAAACCAAATAAACTTTTGGAATTAAATGAGACCTAAATGAAATTGTATTTCAAATAAAATATCATTTGAATTGAATGGGAATCTAAGTAATCCTTCATAAGTAAGGTTATGTTTTGTAAATTATTTGGAAATATAAGTATAATGTATTAACTAATTTGATTGAGTCAAGTTATGTTTTGTAAATTGTTTAGTAATATAGTATGAGTATGATAAACAAACCTAATATTGAATTAAGTAGTTTGAAATCTCTTAATGGTTTTGAAAAATGAGTGTTTTTGAATACCAACAAATGAGTTTTATCATATAAATTTATTATATAAATTTCATATATAAAACACTGATTTTAAATATAAAGAAACATACAAAATTTCGAAGAATATATTCACAGCGGTAAATCGATGCTTGTCTTTATTGTAGTATATTTAAGATATACTAATGGGTGATAACTAGTATTCAAATTAATAAATTACATATGTTAAACCATTGATGAAGCACGAAATGTATATCGTGTTATAAAATGAAATATTGATTTGGTTAAAACTAAAGAGATTGTTTGAATAAAATTTGAAAAATTGATTCCGAACAGTTGAAATTGATTTCAAATATTCGAAATGGAAATGTTTTTGGTTATTTGATTATACTAGTAATTTATATGAGTAATTTTGGAAAAAAACTGTTTTCAAATGATTATCCAAAATGTTTTCATAGGGAAATATCTGAATAGAGAACCCACTTTGTCGCTAGAAAATAATTTCAATGATAAATTTTTTCGTCATTGGGATTCGTTATATAGTTTCAAAGTAGGGGAGACCAATATGGGTAGCTTTGCTACTTATTTGTTTGATAAAGCAAATTTAATTTCTGAAATATTTTTAAATATACAAATATGAGTATATTTTGAATGATTGAAATAAAATCCAGAATTGTATCATGAATTTGGGATGAGCGGTATAATCCTATATATTAGGGCACTCTAATATGTATATCTCGAATAAAATATATCTCAAATAAACAACTAAGTTTAAATTCCCAACAATTGACTAAAAATTGGATTTTTCGACTAGTTGAACAAATTCGATCATTTCATACGGAATTTAAAATTTTGAGTTATATCCTTATTAGCTCAAAAGAAATTGAATGTGAATAGAAATTTCGAACAATTAGTTCAATCTGGAATGTAATCAAAATTGAGGTCTAAATTTTAAATCAAATTGAAATTGAAATGTAAGATTTAAACGGGAAAAGATTTGAAAATATTATAATGGCGGACTCCCTCCGCTTCTCCTACCCTTTCCCAGCTAAATATCGTGCCGCGTTCCACCTCCGTCCTCCTATCCTTCCTTCCCCTCCTCCGCCTCATCGTTCTCCCCCTCCTTCGGTCCATCGTCCTCCTTCTTTCAGCCGCTCTCGTCCTGCTCCGCCTCATCGTCCTCCCTCCCCTTCATTTCATCATCCTTCTTCTTTCTTTCGCTCTCGCCCTACGTTCCCCTCACTTCTTCCTCGCCATTCTCCATATCAACCTCACTTTTCGAAAACCTACTCTTTCCTCCTCACACCGTCCCCTTGCCTCATCTTGTCATGTTGACCATCCGGTTTCTCCTCCCGCTTCAAAATTCTCAACACGCCAAAATTTAAGTCATCCATCATCTCAAGGTTTTACCTGTAACAATCGTTTTGACGCTCTGAAAAATCTTTCAGATGATAGGCCAAAAAAATCCTATGCGGAGGTAGCTTCATCTCCTGCGTTGGATCCACCTGATCGCACGACTGCGAAAAAATCATCAATTTTACCTGCTTTCTCTTCAGTTCAGAATATGGTCAATTTTCTGAAGAGCGAACGTCGCTGTATTCAATGTGCAGATAGAGGCCACGTGGCAAGTGCCTGCAGGAATTCCAAAATTTGTTTTTTTTGCTCAGGCTACGGCCATTTATGTACACGTTGCCCTAAAAAAAGAATGCAAAGAGGCACCTCAAAACATGTGCGTAAAGGCGTCCATTGGAATGATGCACCTTCTGTTGCGTGGGTCCCTCGTACATCATCTCAATCTGATCGAACCCAGAAAAGACCACATCGTTCCAGCTGTCGACAATCCACGCCCCCTCCAACTCCTATTCCCTCCCCATCCATCTCTCCCACACTATGCACTGAAAATATGAATCACTTTGTAATGGAAGACTCATCAAACTACATTGTTGGTACCGTGATTTCTGGTGGTTGGAGTATCACATCGCTCCACTTCATCCTATCTAATGCCTTCAATTATCACGAATGGCCCATGTGGATATATAGAAACAACTCCTTCATCGTCTCTTGCCCAAACGAATGGATCAAAAACCAAGTCTTGTTCTGGAAACTCTTTGCGAAGCCTGGAGGATCTATATACTTTGAGCCTTGGTCTGAAGCTGAATGGGAACCGGAAGTGGTGTTAGAGTGCGAATCATGGGCAAAGGTGGTGGGTTTTCCAGAATTTTTAAGGTACAATTCTGCTGCAGTTAATAATATTCTTAGTCCTTTGGGAAAAGTTGTAGCTTTAGATGACTGTGAATGGGCTCACTTCGACCACAGAAACTTATTTACCAAAATTCAATTTTTTGAGGGGATTGACCTGAATACTTTTCTTGTGGTTAACATCAATAAGAAAAAACATCTCATAAAAGTCCAACGTTGCATCCATGAACACCCAGGAGTTAAACCCGAATCCTTACTTATTGGTAATATTGAAGAGCTAACGATTCCCTGCATGCATGATAACTTTGAAGATTCTGTTGAAATCGCACCAAATGATATGTCTGCTATGGCCATACCTGATGTGGATCACGAAGTAGATCAAGCCCCTCATCAGAACATGAATCACCTTTTCAACTCTGATATGCTCTTTCAAAATATCCCTATGCCCTTCCCGTTCTCTATCCCCCTCCCAATTGCCCCTCTCCAAATTGATGACCCTATATCAATTGCCCCTCCCAACGTGATCCCTCAAGACAATCAGTCGCCACCTCAATCTATCCTCCCTCTCCAGCAAATCCTCCCAGCTGATGCTACCCATAATGCAGAAGAAGAGAACTGGACCCAGTTTCTTTCGCCGGTCATTGTCAGACGTAGTGCAAGGATCAAGAATAGAGTGGATCATCCTGAAGGCTCGGGTAGCTTATTTACTCCTGTTGTTTTTTCTTCTGCTAATAAAAGTCTATGTAGAAAAATGTCACGTTGCATGGGTGTTAACTTACGTGAATCACACTATATTTCCATGCATGATTTGGAACTTGAGCGTATTAATGGTGCCAAATGAAAATTGTTTCATGGAATGTTAGGGGCTTGGGCAACCCCTCAAAATGCCATGCAATTAGTTTGGTTTTACTCCCTTTAAAAATCGACATTCTTTTCCTCCAAGAAACTAAACTTGATGACCCTTCTCCAAACTTCTTTAGATTAGTGGGGGGCTCCTTCCTTTCTGGTTGGACTTTTGTTAAGGCAATTGACACACGTGGAGGTTTAATTACAGCTTGGAATGAATCAATTTGGTCCTTACGTTGGTCTATTCAAAATAAATCAGCACTTCATGTTGCACTACGTCATATCCCCTCAAACCAAATCTACTTCTTCTCTAATATTTATGGTCCTCAAGATGTATCTGATAGATCCCTTCTCAGGTCGGATTGTTTCTCTCTTGCATCCCAATTCTTAGGCCCTTGGGTGATTGGTGGAGATTTCAACACTACCAGATTTGTTTTTGATAGAAACTCAGGCAATCTATCCCAGGACTCTGATGACTTCAATTCTTTCATTTTTGACTGCTCCTTGATTGATCCACCGATAAGTAACCGCTCCTTCACTTGGTCAAACCATAGATCACCACCATCGTTGGCTAAACTTGACCGCTTTCTATATAATGGCGCTTGGGATGAGCTTTTCCCTTTGACTGTTGTGTACGGTTTGGCTTCAGTTATATCAGATCATTGCCCCATTCTGCTAAATTCTGATATCTCTGCATGCATCAATCGCCCCTTTAGATTTGAAAGGTTGTGGCTACTCGAACCCTCGTTTGATGACTTTATTCATTCAATTTGGTCTCAAAACTTAAATGTAGCATCAGCATCTCAAAGGATTGTCCTAAAATTGAGAACCCTTAGAAAAATTATTAAACCATGGGCTAAAAACATATGGGGTTCTATCCGTTCCCGCATCTCCTCTATTCAAAATGAAATTATTGACATCAATATTTTAGAAGAACAGCGCCCTCTTCTTGAAGATGAGCATGATAATTTACGTGCTTTAGAAGACGAGTTGGATAGACTGATGAAACAAGAAGAAATTGGTTGGAAGCAAAGATCCAAAGCCAAATGGTTGGAGGAAGGAGATAGGAATACATCATATTTTCACCGAATGGCTAATGGCAGACGGAGATCAACATTCATATCGGAAATAATTAAAGATGGCCTCTCTTTTTCTGATCAAAATGTCATCCTCTCTCTCTTTTCTGATTTCTTCCGATCCCAGCTTGGTCGTTCACATTCAAATTCACCTGATGTTGAATGGCATCTTCTTTATCCAAACCCTGCGCCTATTCACATTGATCATCCTTTCTCTGAATCAGAAATTTGGGCTGCATTGAAGGATATGTCGGATGATAAGGCCCCTGGTCCTGATGGGTTCGGCCCAGTTTTCTTTAAGCATTTTTGGGCCTTGGTCAAATTTGATATAATTGACATGTGCAACGAATTTTATAACGATCCTACTTCAATTGCCAGACTAAACTATGCCAACATTATCCTCATTCCCAAGCATTCGGGGGCCAACACTTTATCTTCTTTCCGCCCTATTAGCCTGCTAAACACTACTTTTAAAATCATCACAAAGGTGTTAGCTAATCGTCTTCAATCTGTTATTGCCACACTTGTTGGACCAGAACAATCTGCTTTCATTTTGGGGAGGAACATTCACGACTGTATCGCTGCAACTCAGGAAATAATCTCCTTCTGTCATCATTCATCTACCCGTGGTGTTTTACTAAAGCTGGATTTTTCCAAAGCATTTGACTCAGTAAGTTGGCCCTTTATCATGGATGTTTTTAAACACAGGGGTTTTTCAGATAAATGGTGTTCATGGATTGATAATATACTTAACTCAAGCTGCTCATACGTTTCAGTAAATGGTGCTTCTGGAAACCTTTTCAAACCTAAATGTGGGCTTAGACAAGGCGACCCTCTTTCCCCTTTGATTTTTGTGCTTGTTGCTAATGTGTTTAATCAAATGGTTAATCAAGCTTCTTCACATGGTTATTTGGATGGTATCTCTCTCCCAAATACTCCCCTATGCATCAACAATTTACAATTTGCAGATGATACTATTATTTTCTCTTCCCCTAATCCTTTCCATATCCAGTGCCTCAAAATCCTGTTATATGTATTCGAGTTGATATCTGGTCTTTCCATTAATTTTAATAAAAGTGTTATTTACATGCTTGGTAAGTCTGATCATCTTGGTGACTTGATTTCTTCTACCCTCAACTGCAAAGTAGCAAAATTCCCAATGACCTACCTTGGTTTACCTCTCAGACCCTCTAAGCTTCACAAAAATGATTGGTTTCCCCTTATCAATAAGATTGAAACTAGATTAGCATCTTGGAAAGCAAATTCATTATCATCTATGGGCCGTTTAACTCTAGTTAAATCTGTGCTTTCCGCTATCCCTACACATTGGATGTCTTTTCACAAACTCCCTAAGTGGGTAATTTGTAAGATTGATTCAATTCGAAGTTCATTTCTTTGGAATGGTCATAACATCAAGAAATTAATTAACTGGAGGACGGTATGCCTACACTCTGATCAAGGGGGGCTTGGTGTTCTTGACCTTCACCATTTTAATATTGCTTTGCTGGCCAAATGGGTTTGGAGACTCCTAAGCACTGGGAATTTCATTTGGAAAAATTGGATTTTAGCTCGCTACTTTTCTTCTGACCCCCATCTTGTTTTGCATCATCGTCCTTCCTCTAGAATCTCTCCCTTCTTGCATGGGATTCTATCTTGTCTTCCTCGTATTAAATTTCTGTTTCATGTCTCTTTGGGGGGTGGTTCATCCTGTTTATTTTGGCACGATATTTGGCTTGGTCAGTTACCTCTCTCTCTTTCCTTTTCTTCACTCTTTTCTCTTCAGTCTAACCCTTCGCTTTCTGTTGCTGATGCTTTTAATGATGATTATGTAAGCTTAGTTCCAGGTTCGCTTTTTGATAGGAGTATTCTTTTGCAGTTGCTTAATATCTTTGCTCTCATTAGCAACACTCAGCTAAATAACTTGGATGATCATTTTGTTTGGGTTCTCTCTCCATCTAGAGGTTTTTCTGTTTCCTCATGTTACAAATACCTGAATTTTTCGGGTAGATTGTTTAAATTCTCAAGACTATGGAAATGCAAGCTGGCTCTAAGAATTCTCTTCTTCCAACGGTGTTTGATTCACGAAAAGGTCAATACAAGGGAGAAGCTCTTCAAATGCAACGTGGTTCCTGACCCCAACTGCCCTTTCTGTAATTCTCATGCTGAATCCATTCATCATCTCTTCTTTTCCTGCGACTATTCCTTCTCAATCTGGGCTGCAGCGAGTTCCCATTTAATTGGTTTCATCCCCATCATTTCTTCTTTTTTTGACCATTGGGAATCTGATCCTTGTCCATCTCTTGATATCTTACTGGCTGCTTATAGTTGGTGTATATGGAAAGAAAGAAATGCACGAATTTTTAATAACAAGGCTAATTCGATCATGTCTATCTGTCATCGTATCATTCATATTTATTCATCCTCATCAGGTTCTGGAGACAATCATGCTGCTATATTCAGGTTTGCTCTGCCGGCGGCCTCTTCTCCAGCTACTTCGGTTGATAGCAATGATTCAGAGTCTAGTATGGAACTAATGTGATGACTGATGATGCCTCTTTACCTCTCAGCATAGTACTTGTATAATTTTGATGGTTAACAGTTTGATCTGAACGCTTTTGTAGTTGTACCCGTAATATTCTCTATGTGTGTTGTATGATGTAACTTAAACTTTGTGATGGTTGTATTTTGGACCACCAACTGGGTTTGTCAGTTGGATATATACTATTATCTATTAATTAACCGGCTGTGTAGCCCCGCGCTACGTATCCGTTTGCTCAAAAAAAAAAGATTTAAACGGGAAACTCGAGATATGATCTAATTTGAACCTTCGGTTCAATTTGAAATGTAATGGAATTGGGTGTGAAGCTAAATTGAGTTTAACTTCGAAATGAAACCAACATTAACTAAATTTTGAATTATGGATAATTGATTCAAATCGGGTTATTTTGGAAATTAGTACTATTTATTATACAATTATTTTATTCAAATTAGCGTTATCTTTATCTATCCTATTTAAACGATTTGCTTATAATTATCTTTGATTGCAAACATTTTTTTTTTCAAAATCTATTTAGTTTATTCAAATTTACTTTTCCGAATCAATCTAATTTATTTACCAAACCTATCTGTTTTTTTCAAATTCATTTTTATTAAGCTAGTCATTTTACAGAAGTTGTCTGTTTATGTCAAACACATTTTCAAACTTATCTAATTATTGAAATTTATTTTCCAAAAATCTATCTATTTATTCAAACCTATTTTATATCAAGCTATTATTTTTCCAAAACTATTTTGTATGTAACTTAATTATTTCGATAAAAGTACATATATATATATATCCAATTCGAATCATTTAAGATCCAAAATGATTGAATATAAAGATTCGATTGAAAATCGATAATCGAAATGTGAAACCCAATTTGATTGTGAATATTTGATAATGAATCGATTTGTAAATTTTAATTTAAAATTTTGAAATGACATTGAATACTCAAATCAATTTAAAATTTATTTAAATTGATATTGAAATGAAAATTTTGAAGATTTATTGACTTATGAATATTGTGATTTGAAATGTTCAAAACTTATATGACTTATATAAGTATGAGACTAATTCGAAAACCACTGATTTGGAAGATAATTTATTGAAATAATAGTGTTATATAATAGAATTTATATGAGAATGGTATGTTGGAGAAACATGATTTAGAAAGAAGATCTTATGTAAACTGATATTTATGTAAGTGCGATATATGCGAAAGTGAAATGAATTACTCTATATATAGTATGTACATTTTCAAAATGAAGATATGAGGAGTACCTTCCACTGAAAATTTCAATTCCTAATTAGAGGGGTTGTGTTGGCGCTCATTGAAAGTGTCTATTGAAAATGGAAAATCGTAGCTACGTTGGTGCTCATTTGATTGGAGTATCCATTGATATTGGAATCTCACTCGATGGGACTACATTGATTATTATTACTTATCTATTCGAGCATAATTCGAGGTGCGTGAAGCATAAAGTTACGAGCGATTCCACTGGGATGGTGGCATAACCGTCGTGTAACTGCTATCTAGACGCCATAGTGAAATTCGAGTGGCGCGATGCCTACAATACAAGCGATTCCACTGGGATAGTGGCGTAACCATCGCGTAACTGCAATCTATGGTAACAACCATGGCGAAATTCGAGGGGTGTGATACCTATGGTTACAAGCGATTCTACTAGGATAGTAGCGTTACCGCCGAGTAATCGCGATCCATAGGGGAACGTATTTTCCATATCTATTTTAAATGTTTTAAGTATTTTCACTAGGAGTTCAAACAAGTATATTTAGTACTTAGGGATTTTAGTCGTGCGCCTGGCCAGCGTATGCCTAACGTCTGTAAGAACGACAGTAAACTTGTTAACCTTCAAGTTATCAAGTAGTTTCAAACGTTAAATGTTGTATATAACGGTGTTGTATACACAATTATATGATTTTTGTTTGATGATAACAACCAAATAAATATTATTTTAATGTGTTTGATATTGTACTGTTATTGTAAATCACAGACTGGAATATAATATTTTATTTCAATATCAAACAGTACATCTATATTAACTCCACTATTTAATCACTTCACATATTTGTACTTACAAATAAACAGAATAGAATAGACAAGTCTGTTTAACAACAATGAAATGATATTTTATTTCAAACAGATTTTGTTTTATTACAAATAATCAGTACAATCATTTTTTCATATAAATAAGCTCCTCACTATATCACTCAACACTCGGTATTTTTTTTCACTTATACATTCACAGTCTCTATATACAGATTTTTTTTATTTACTGACACTGCTTCATTCACTGGCTTTCATCTTCAGTCTTCACTGCTCTCTGTCCAGTTCAGTCATCACAGTCAGTCCAGTCATCCCTGCTTACCTGTCACATATGAAACACACACACACAGTACACTGCAATAGAAATGAAACAGAAAATGTGCAAATATAAATTTTTTTTTAAAATATTATTTGCCTCAGTTTTCTGGTGTGTTTCTCATCATTTTTCATGACTTGATCTGATATATAATATAGCACGCGCACGATACATGTGTATGTATATACACATATTACAGTGCAGGGACAGGAAAACTCGTCTAATGGCTGCATGTACACACGTGCATGAATATACACGTGTGCACTGCCACGCCAATCAGCGAGCAACTGAGGAGTAGCCACTAGGACTGTCTCGACTCAGTGAAATGGACAAGTGAACTCAAAACAAATGTCAACCAGCAAAGTCAAAGTCAACACAAGTCAGTATCAACATGACACATATGCATGGAAAATGTCAACAAACATGGTGTATAAAGCAGCATGCTATTTCAGATCAGTTAAAGTGTGGCAAATCAGTTCAGAAATGATGAGACATGGTGTCAACAAGTCAGTAATGAACAAAGCATATTTCAGCCTACATGAAGTGACCAGGGGTGCAACAATTCAGAGCAATGCATGGCGCAATACAATGTGACACAAGCTCAACACCAAGGCAGGTTCAATATGGTGCAGCCAAGACATAGTGTACACAAGCAGTCGAGCCAACATGAAATTCAAGTCAGCATGGTCGAGATAACAAATAAGTGAAGCAACATAATTAAATAGGCAACAACATAAATCAATGGGACAAACAAGGTGTGGCAGATCATTGAAGATCAAGAGTTCATCATGGAAGATCACTCAAATACGAATCCAATGCAAAGATGGTGCAACAACAAGGTGGTGCAGTTTCATTTATTCACACAACAAGGCATGGGTATGAAACATACAAACAAGCCAAGGAATACATATACATAAGCATGGATGAACACAACATGATTTAAACATCCAGAAAAACAGTTTTTTTTGGAGTCATTGTTGAGCATAATTTATTTCAATTTATTTTCCAAAAATGCACAGCAGTTTTTGGCAGTAAACAATTCATTTTTGACATCAGAATCTGCAAATCTTTTTCCAGAAATGGAGTAGCATTTTTGGCAAGCAATCAATGTTCAGAAAATCATAATTTGATTTTGAGAAATCATGCATGGGATCAGTGAGTAATATGGAATGGTTGTGGGAAAAAATCAATTCACAAGAATTAATCTCTTATTTGGCAAATATTCATTCATGGCATACAAGGCAACATCCAGAAATCGATTTCATACCATAATATCAAATGGGACAAAGGGCTATACATATGTCATTGTTTGGCAAGAATTTTGGCAAGTATTTTCTCTAGATCCACAATGGTTTAGATTCATCAAATCATTTAAATCAAGGAACACAAAACTGGAAATACATTATGCCGAATCCATTCAAGAATCAAAAGGAGTAAATCGGTTTGAAAGCAAAAAAAAAAATCTCACAAGCCATTTTAATGCCATACAATTCATTTCAGCCGAAAACATCAAAAGTGGAAACAATTTGAAAACCGCAATCATATCAAGTCATTGGCGAAATCAGGGATTAGGATTTTGTATAATCCTATATAGTTACACCATTTTCATCACTGGCAAAGGGCATCGAATCTACACGCAACAATTCAAAAAAGGACAGCAAATCGAAAACCAACCCAACGTCTCAAATCGAAAACCCAAGAATCAATAAATCAAAAGGCAGAGCAATTGAAGTCGAAAGTCACTTACAACGTTTCATTAGGGTTTCGATCGAGCGCCAGAGAGGGAAGCCAAATCAAAGTTCTTCAGAGAACCAGAAATCAACACCAAATCGTAGACAAAGGAGGAACACCAGATTCGAGTTTCAGAGAGCAGCAAATTCATCAGACATCGGCCTCGATTTGGGATTCAATTCTGAAACCCTAGCTATTTTTCAATCGGCCGCCATTTACAATTCCAGAAAGAGATAGAGCAAATGATTTTGGGCAAACGCAAATGAAATGGGCCGGCTAATTTCTCTTGAGGGTTTAGCCTAGTTTAAAAGGGGATAACCCCTTATATTTAAATTCTGGTTTTCTTTGTTTATTTTTGTTTTGATTTTGATTTTTCTTCTGAAAACAATTCTGAACAGTTTTTTCTAGAAATCTGTAAAATTCTAGAGTTCCAGTCAGGGTGTTGACTGGCAGTCCACTAGAGTCTGTAAAATCTGGGTTACAAGTTACAGGGTTTGTAATTCGGGAAATCTGATCGAGTGAATATCAATCAGTCTAGGGTTTTGAGCGTAGGGTTAGGATAGGAGCGAGAGTCGCTAGTGTACATGGTCTTGTATGCGGGATCTGTTCTATCACCTAGTAGAAACCTTAGAAATGCAGCAGTAGGCAGGGTTTTGCCGAAGCTAGGTATATCTGTGTGTGATTTATTTTCTGCATTGTTGTCTCTGCTATAATCTGTGATCTATTTATTATTTTAATATCTCGTTAGAATTTTAATTCAGTTAAAAACTGTGATAAACCCTATTCACCCCCCCCCCCTCTAGGGTTAATCTAGATCCAACATTAAATAACAAATCAATAACCTGTAATTAAATTTATATGACTTCAATATAATAAACTAAGAAATATAATAAACTAAGACAGAAAAGTTTTAAATGCCTTAAGAAATACAACAACTTTGAAATTTAATGAAATACTTATTTCTGATTTCAAAAGTTATTTTCAAACATGATAATCATATTTTCAAAATTAGATTTTGTTAAAAATAATTTAAGCTGTGACTATAAAAAAACTCGAACTTTAATAAAAAGTGTTTGAAATAAAGATTTAGAAATTAATAAATAGATTTATAACAAAGGAATTTAATTAATAATGTAAGGATGAATTTTCGAATTTAAAATCCCATAATTTATTTTGTTCCAAACTTTATAAAATTTGTATAAGTAAGAGTATTTTTGTTATATACATGAACATATTTTTAACAGTCTCTCCTTTTCGAGGATGAAAAGTTCTAACTGGGGAAGATTGTAACATCCCGTATTTTTCGATCATTTGAATTTTAAAATGAAACAAGATTTATTTTTGATTATTGTTGGAATTTAATAATTTAATGATTTGACTGGAATTCAAAATTGTAATATTTAAAACATTAATTTATTCTGAATGGAATGAAATTAATGAATTTTAATTTTGTAAATGAAAAATAATAAATATCATTCAAATAGTGAGACTTCATAACTGTCTAATTTGAATTTAATTATTAATTGGCTCAATTTGTGTTATTTTAATTTAAGTGAACTTTAAGAACTAAATTTAAATAAAGAAATTGAATTAATCAATATTTTAATTTACTAATTTTGTTAAAATGTAATTTTATTTAAATAAGTTGGTTCTGGTCAAATTAGAATTAAAATTTGAATTCATCTTTTTTTATGAATCTATACTGAATTCTGAGCATTCATCATTTTTTAGTTTGTTCGAATTTAATTTAATTTGTCTGAAATTCGCGTTTGTAAGTGTAAAGAAGGATGAAAAAGGAAGATGTTTGATATTTGTATACTTTTCTAAAAGTAATTTATATCTTTCTTGATGTTATCCCTTTGAATTTGAATAGGTGAAATTAATTTGTGGGGACACTTATTAATTGACCCAATAAATATTTGGTAACTATCATTCTCGTACAAATAAAAAAAAGTATCACGAATCTGAGTGTCAATGATACGTAAGTTACATTGATTTGAAAATAATGTGTGGGTTTTAGGTGAAATAAATTCTGGTAACATATATGTATATATCTTTGGCTATTGTCTTTAATACATTCCCTGCCTATTCAAAATATAACGCATGGGAATTTGGAATGGGATTAGATGTTCAAACCTTCATTAATTTATTTAATTTGAAATGTGAATAATTGGTGGAGTTTCAATGCTTTTCCCTCTTTGTTGTTTCCTTAATGCAACATTCATTTCTTTCCTTAATTCTATTATATTTTTACCCTTCATTCAATTGATTTCTTTCCCTTCGTTCTATTTTCATACACCTTATTTTGCTTATGTACTTTTATTCCTTAAATTTACAACCCTTATTTCCCCTTTTCACTCTTCCCTTCATTATTTCTCTCCAAAAACAAACCAGTTCCACGTATGTATATGTAACAACCCGGAAAATCTGAGCCAGTTTAAAATTTTTATTTTGGCAATTTTGATGAATTTTGCATATTTAAAATGAATTATTTTAAATAATATCAATGAGAAATTTATTTTGAAAAGAATTAGAATGTATATATTTATATACATCGTCGTTAGAATATAAATATTTATTTATTTATATAAAAGGAATTGAAAATGGCGCGGTAGTTCGATAATTCGATTTCAAACTTCAAATGAACATACCGGGTACAAAATAAACCGGATTTTAGAAAAACCAAAAATATTAGAATGTAATTGAGAATATCTTTCCAATGAATCTGAAAAATCGAAATTTCATAGCGGGAATCAAAAGATATGCCCAGTTGAAAATTCAGAATAATCGATATGGAATTTCGGCCCTTAAAAATAGCCATTTTGCAAACGACCTCGGATTTCGATGAAACCACTTTTGTTGGATCCGTGATGTCTAATTATTGCTAGATTCCAAATTTCGTAATTTTTCGAATCAATATGTGAGCGTGGCAAAGTAAAACGCGTTTGACCAGTTTCAGTTAATTTTAATCGACTGGAAAATAGCCCTTTTTCAAATGGTCTCGGAATTTGACGAAACTAGTTTTGTTAGGACCGTATCGTCAATATGAAGCTAGAAAATATTTTTCGGGAATTTTTAGGGTTAGTATGTGACCCCAGTAAATTTAAATGTGCGTTCAAATTCAATATATAGAGTTATATGTTGATTTTGACGAAAACTGATCGAAACAGTCGAATCAACTTACGGTACATATCCCATTGTGTTCGGAATGGGGGTAATTAGCTATGGACGACAGGCGGTGGGTTTCGTTTCGAGTTCGACAATAAAAGTTGCTTTTTGGAGAATAAATGAAAAAAATAATGAAACCCTTACCCCCCCATACTCCTTTCTCTCTCCTTAACCCCCCTCCCCCGATTTCATTTTCAACAGAAAGAAAAAAATAAAAAAAAGGAAGAGGAAAGCGAGGGGGGCGCCGCCATCGCCCCCCCCCCCTCTCTCAAATCGCCGTGGCCGCCTAAGGCGGGGCCACCGCACCTCCTCCCCCTCGTCCTCCTCTTGCACCCCCTCTCCTCCCGCTTCTTCCTTCCTCCACCGACCCCTTCTCTCCTCCTCTACCGCCGCATCCCCCTCTTCTTCCATCGCCTCCTCCTCCTGTAGACCGCACCGCGCCACCGCCTCTGACCCCCTCTTCCTCCCTCCTCTCGAACTCCGTCTCCTCAAATCCGCACCCCCACTGATGAACGCGCCTCCACCAGCAGTCAGCCGACGCCCAACCACCCCCTTCACCTCCAACGAGCGCGAGCTCCACCCCCTCTGCCTAATTTTCAATGTAAGTGAGTTTAAATTAATTTCTATTTTCAGTATTTTTATTTATATGTAGCATTATATAAAGTGGCAATTTTTAGTGGGTAAAAATATAATTTTTACTCATATAACTTCACTATAAAAAGAAATGATTTTTCACTATAGAAAGAAATGGTTGTTAACACTAAAAAGCTATGATTTTTAGTCATATAAAAATATAATTTTTATTTGAATAGTAAGGTAAAAATATGATTTTTACTTATGTAGAGTATTAAAAATATGGTTTTTATATTTTTAGAATAATAAAGATATGATTTTTATTTAATTAGAGTAATAAAAATAGGATCTTTTATAGTAGAAATGATTTTTATTTAAAAAGAGAAGAGTTTATTTTTTTACTATATAAAAGGCGATATTTTTATTATATAAAAGGCGATATTTTTATTATATAAAAGGCGATACTTTTATTATATATATGTTGAACTAAAAATGAGATTTTTATAGCAAAGATATAAAAATTCGATCTTTATATAAGAAGTAAAAATATAGAAATATAATTTTTATATAGAAAGAAGCATCGTAAAAATATATGAAGTAAAAATAAAAATACAATTTTTATTTATTGAATGAAGTGATAAAAATATAATTTTTACATTTGAACAGCGTGGAAGGAACTGCGTTGGAATTTCAAGCAGATCCGGACTGTTCAGCAGTTCAAAAGCAAAGCACGGCGGAGTGGAACCCTCTGTGAGAACTTCTCACTTTAAATTTTCTTTTCTAGTTAAAAATATATACTAGGATGCAGACGGTGCTTAGCAGCACCCGACACCCGTCGTCCACAAACCATGGATGGCCTGTATGTTTGATTGTTTGTTGTGGTGAAAATTTTATTGTGTGTTGTGAGATGAAATAAAATATTTATATAGTTAAAAATATTTTATCATTAAAAATATAATTTTTAACGGGTATGTGAATAAATAAAAATCTGTGTTTGTTGATTTGAAACCCCACACGGGTATTGGGATAAAATACGGCATACACTAATCCCAATAATTTGATGTATGTCGATCGATTGATTGACAGGCTGTTATAAGCGTTAGATATCTATATTTGATGCTTATACAGTGTAATGCAATTTGAATGATGGTTGATTATTTGTCAGTGCTATTATATACATGTGTTGTGTAGAAATCCATATAATTAACATTATATGGTAATTGATTGGGCCTCATTCCAATTGGGAAATAAAGAATATTATGAAATATAAATAGTCATGTGTTGACGATATTCATGTGTTGAATAAAATATATATTCATGTGTTGAAGAAAATATTCATTTGTTGAATAGAATAACGAATTTATTGAAATATATATTTAAAGTCGTGTTGATTAGAGATACGTTATTTTGACGTGAACGATATTTATATCGATTATATTCGTTTTTATAATGAATATTGAAAAGAGATTTAAAAATCGAATATTTAGAAAACGAATTCGAATTGAATATAAAAGAAATTCGAATCGAATTGAATGAATTAGAAATTGAAATTGAATTGAAATCGATTTGAATTGAAATCAAATAGAAATGAAAGTGAAAAGAATTTAATGGAAAATTCAATTTTGATTTGAATTTGAAATGAAAGTTGAGATTGTTTTTGAAACAAATTTGAAATGATTTATAAAATTCGTTTTAAAAGAAAATCGACGAAATATATATAATATATATTATATATATAATGGTCTGAATAGAACGCGCCGCGCTGCGGCAGTTCGTGAATTTCGACCATTGACTTCGAATGGACATTACGGGAGATCCGACCGTCGAATTCTCCTGAAACCGGAACCGTTGGGTTCATATCGAAAATAGCTTTCCAATGAATATTAGAAATTTAAAATCTAACGGTTGGATTTGGAATTATGTCCAAATCAAATTTGGAAAAGATCGCTGTAAGTGCAATTCGATGGCCGTTGATGGAAATCGACTGTACGGGCCTTGATAAAATTATTAAAAATATCAATAATTTGTGTAAAACCATAAGAAACGATTTGTGAAGAATTGGGATGAAAAACTCCATATTTGAAATGATAAAAATAGATTTTTATCGAAATGAACTAGTTTTGAACTAGAATTAAAATCAATTTATTTTTGAAATAAATAAATTGAATTTGAAATGGTTTTGAAAATATCCAGGATTTCCAATATATATTAAGTGGAAATGGATTTGACTCGAAATTGGCTTTGGAATATTTCGATGTTGAATTTCGTGATTATACAGAGATTGTTATGGAAATTTGAAAGATATATTTATATCGTTATTTCCAATACGATATTTGTTGGTCGTAGAATTTGATATTGAATATAAGACGATATATTTTCTATTCACAGCCTTGTATTTAATATCAAATGTGATTTGGGTTTGTTGTGAATGGTGTCTTCATTAACACTGTTCTTAAGCCCAATGGAGAAAAAGATTAAATCTTTC
Source organism: Allium sativum (assembly GCA_030737875.1). Taxonomy (NCBI): domain Eukaryota; kingdom Viridiplantae; phylum Streptophyta; class Magnoliopsida; order Asparagales; family Amaryllidaceae; genus Allium; species Allium sativum. The sequence goes on from CM060912.1 coordinate 748,250,339, forward strand.
TATTTAGATTTAATGAAGTGTACCAATTAAATAATGTTTAATTGGAATTGAATTTGAATGTGATTTTGGGTTTATCGTGAACTGTGTTTTAGATGACATTGGTTCTTTAACCCAGTTAAAGACAGGATATTGATTTTTGAAAAGATTAAAACTAAGTGGAGTTTTAATGAATCTTTAATTAGATTGAAATGTGAATTGATAATTTAAATTATCAAATCTGAAAGGTGATCGAGAATGGAGTACCACCAGTTTTGCTCCAAAGCGATAGTTAAATCTTTAATTAGATTTGAACGTGAAATGGTAATTAATTTTATCGATAACACCGTGGTGTTAGATATGGAGTATTACCAGTTTTGCTCCAGGGGATGAATAGGTTGGGATTGGGAAATAAAATAAATAATTACTTCGGTGTAGTTCGCTAATCCCGAATAGTTTGAAATGATATCCAAAGGAAGATTAAAGAATAAATTAAGAAGAATTTATCTTTGATAAAATTAATGGGAACCTTTCCCTAAGAGTGTGAAAATTTGAATAAAAGAATATTCTGAATTGGAATGAGGCGTATGTTGTGTCTGTGTAACACGTGTTTATAATATACGCGGGTTATTTAGAAAGGCCGGGTTTATACCCATTCTGAATAACCGATTCGACGGTAAGTCGAAGATGAAGACGGTGGTTGAAGACCGGAAGTCTTCACATCGTTTGGGTGATTACTGATGATCTTGATTGGGCTGTACACCCAAGATGACGGAATCAGTTGGTGATCGTCCAGACGTACTTGGAGATCGATGGATATGCTAGGAAAGTGCCTCCGATTTCGTTCAGACCCAGAACAAACTTGTAGATGGACGGTGTGTCTGACATTGGATTTTATTCTGTGTTGATTGATCTCTATTAAATATACATTTGTTTGGCGGAGGAGAATTTATTCTCTTTCTTAACGCCCTTCTCTGAGACGTACGAGCTCAGAGGTTGTATATCGATGGACATCAGTCGCATGGAGTGAATTGCCTATGTGGCACGCCTAAGTGGCAGATGATCAAGGCTTCTGTTGAAAAGCAAAGTCTTGCGGTTGATGATCAAAGCACGGCCTGTGTGGCGCAGCTTTGTGTATAACGTGAATTCGCGAGCCTCACACCTCGGTATGAGTCAAAAACGGGATACGGACCATTGGGAGAACACGACGTTTCTTTCTAGCTATGGGTGATGTCAGTGACCTACCATCCCTGACATTTATATACTTTTTACCTGTGTGGATGTTGGAATGCGAGGCGCCTCGGATATAGGTCTGTTAGGACCGGGAAACGTGTGTTCAGGAATAACTAATCCTCCAAAGTTAGGTGAGGACCGGCCTAACCGATCCAAGGATCATAGTGGGGTCCTGAGACATTTGCTAGAGTGTCTCGAATCGGAGAGGATCTTGCCCCTTGCCTCGACTCATGACGGAAATCCAATTTCCAATACGTGATATTGCGGTTTTATTTGTAGAACCTGGTATGGCGACATAGTGGTATAGGTCATTCATGCCGCCTATGATTGATATTTATTATTGAAATTGTTTTGACACTATACACTTATAGTAATATCAAAATAATGTGTTTTTAAACGTATCAAGCATGCTTTGGCTATTATAAGGTAAAAACCCTATCCTCCGGCTTGCGTTGCATTGTGTGATGGGACCTGCGTCTTATAATAGCTTCATTTTTCTTTATTTAGCATTGCGCTGTTTGTTTTAAGCACTAGTATTCTTGGGAGGAAACCCGTTCCGTGTTATACGGCGTGGTCCCTTGATTTACCTAACTTTAAAAATAAAGATTAATAACTGTTTTAGTTCTCAAACCAGTCACATGACTGACCTGGAGTTTATTGTTTTAACCTAAACTCTGAGTGCCCCTATTTTCCGCACGGGCAGCTAGTAGTTTTGGTTTTGCAGATTTATATTCACAGGATCCTGATTTACAGCTGGAACGATGCTCGGAAAGCTTTGTATCCGTGTATTACTTCTGGTTGTGTTTTGTAATATTTTCCGCTGCGATGTATTTAAATGTAATTTAAATCTCTGATACTTTCTATGTAATATTTATTCATACTCTGTATGTTCTTGTATTCTGATGGAATTGTTGTAATAAACAATGAAATGTTCTTCTGTTTGCGTTCTATTTTGTCGTGTTTTCAACGCAATCCGTGCTTTCCTTACCGGGGAAGTTCGGGTCGTGCCAGTTTGGTATCAGAGCTTTGGTTTACAGAGCTCAACAACAAGACACATTAGAACCGAACGAAAGAATTCATCAGATATTAGATTAGTAATATCCACTGAGAATGACTCGTTTGAGATGGGATCAGTAGTATCCTAGAACGAGTGTGAAGAGTATATTTTTCAAATGAAAACAAACTTTGTTTTGAAAATTAAATTCAAGTATACGTATTTGAATAATTTATTTATATTGATTTGGACAATCTAGTATATAAAGATTTTGCATATACACGTCATGAACGTATATTCGAAGTTTTAATATACTGGATAGATATAGAATCACACTCTAGTTTCCCGGAGATGATGTTGATAATGACCATGGCATCATCAATATTTATGTTCGTGTTTCGAAGGTGTGATATCTATATATTTCCATTAGGCTGGTGTAAGAAACAAAACTAGATAGATTTATTGTTGTGATTTGGCATCAAAAACATGATTTTCTGTATATATATATATCAAGATTATGAATTTGAAACGTTAATCCACTAATTGATTGATGGTTGTGTTGTTTGTCTATTTGTTTGAAATTTTGAACCATTACGCCTTATAGAATCAAATATTGAATTGTATTGAAAATTGGTCGCATTTACTTACATATACATGTACTTACATTGAACAGGTCATAGCAAAGAGGCTAGAGCAGAAGAATAAAATTGTTTGCCCGACAAATAGGTACATGTTTACCATAATTTACTGTTTTGTTTGGGTGATGATGATTTCATGAGCCGATTGGCTAGCCGCTTGGCTTTTTCTTTTTCTTTTTGATTGAATAAGGCCATGGGAGGCTATATGAAATATCCCGAAGTCCCCGGTGCAGGGGAGGTTATGGCGAAATTTTTCGAAAATTTAGGGTGTTAGCCAAATTTTTGAAAAATTTGAAAAGTTCTTAGAAACTGAAAAGTTGAAGAACTTAAGTCATAAAGAAAATAATGGAAGTTGAGTTGATTAGTAAAACAACTTTCGGCTTCGTTCCTTTTCGGGGACGAAAAGTTTTAAGTGGGGGAGATTGTAACAACCCAGAAAATCTGAGCCAGTTTAAAATTTTTATTTTGGCAATTTTGATGAATTTTGCATATTTAAAATGAATTATTTTAAATAATATAGACGAGAAATTTATTTTGAAAAGAATTAGAATGTATACATTTATATACGTCGTCGTTAGAATATAAATATTTATTTATATATATAAAAGGAATTGAAAATTGCGCGGTAGTTCGATAATTCGATTTCAAACTTCAAATGAACATACCGGGTGCAAGATAAACCGGATTTTAGTGAAACCAAAAATATTAGAATCTAATTGAGAATATCTTTCCAACGAATCCGAAAAATCGACATTTCATAGCGGGAATCAAAAGATATGCCTAGTTGAAAATTCAGAATAGTCGCTATGGAATTTCGGCCCTTAAAAATAGCCATTTTGCAAACGACCTCGGATTTTGACGAAACCACTTTTGTTGGATCTGTGATGTCTAATTATTGCTAGATTCCAAATTTCGTAATTTTTTGAATCAATATGTGAGCGTGGCAAAGGAAAACGCGTTTGACCAGTTTTAGTTGATTTTAATCGACTGGAAAATAGCCCTTTTTCAAACGGTCTCGAAATTTGACGAAACAAGTTTTGTTAGGACCGTATCGTCAATACGAAGCTAGAAAATATTTTTCGGGAATTTTTAGGGTTAGTATGTGACCCCAGTAAATTTAAATGTGCGTTCAAATTCAATATATAGAGTTATATGTTGATTTTGACGAAAACTGATCGAAACAGTCGAATCCGCTTACGGTACATATCCCATTGTGTTCGGAATGGGGGTAATTAGCTATGGACGACAGGCAGTGGGTTTCATTTCGAGTTCGACAATAAAAGTTGCTTTTTGGAGAATAAAAAAAATAAAAAAATTAATAAAACCCTTACCCCCCTACTCCTTTCTCTCTCCTTAACCCCTCCCCCCCCACCCCGGATTTCATTTTCAACAGAAAGAAAAAAAATAAAAAAAAAAAGGAAGAGGAGAGCGATGGGGGGGGCGCCGCTGCCATCGCCCCCCCTCAAATCGTCGCCGCCGCCTAAGGCGGGGCCACCGCACCCCCTCCCCCTCGTCCTCCTCTCGCACCCCCTCTTCTCTCGCTTATTCCTTCCTCCACCGACCCCTTCTCTCCTCCTCTACCGCCGCATCCCCCTCTTCTTCCATCGCCTCCTCCTGTAGACCGCACCGCACCACCGCCTCTGACCCCCTCTTCCTCCCTCCTCTCGAACTCCGTCTCCTCAAATCCGCACCCCCACTGATGAACGCGCCTCCACCAGCAGTCGGCCGACGCCCAACAACCCCCTTCACCTCCAACGAGCGCGAGCTCCACCCCCTCCGCCTAATTTTAAATGTAAGTGAGTTTAAATTAATTTCTATTTTCAGTATTTTTATTTATATATAGCATTATATAAATTGGAAATTTTTAGTGGGTAAAAATATAATTTTTACCCGTATAACTTCACTATAAAAAGAAATGATTTTTCACTATAGAAAGAAATGGTTGTTAACACTAAAAAGCTATGATTTTTAGCTATGTTAAAATATAACTTTTATTTGAATAGTAATGTAAAAATATGATTTTTACTTATGTAGAGTATTAAAAATATGGTTTTTATATTTTTAGAATAATAAAATATGATTTTTATTTAATTAGAGTAATAAAAATAGGATCTTTTATAGTAGAAATGATTTTTATTTAAAAAGAGAAGAGTTTATATTTTTATTATATAAAAGGCGATATTTTTATTATTTAAAAGGCGATATTTTTATTATATATATGTTGAACTAAAAATGAGATTTTTATAGCAAAGATATAAAAATTCGATCTTTATATAAGAAGTAAAAATATACAAATATAATTTTTATATAGAAAGAAGCATCGTAAAAATATATGAAGTAAAAATAAAAATACGATTTTTATTTATTGAATGAAGTGATAAAAATATAATTTTTACATTTGAACAGCGTGAAAGGAACTGCGTTGGAATTTCAAGCAGATCCAGACTGTTCAGCAGTTCAAAAGCAAAGCACGGCGGAGTGGAACCCTCTGTGAGAACTTCTCACTTTAAATTTTCTTTTCTAGTTAAAAATATATACTAGGATGCAGACGGTGCTTAGCAGCATCCGACACCCGTCGTCCACAGACCATGGATGGCTTGTATGTTTGATTATTTGTTGTGGTGAAAATTTTATTGTGTGTTGTGAGATGAATAAAATATTTATATAGTTAAAAATATTTTATCGTTCAAAATATAATTTTTAATGGGTATGTGAATAAATAAAAATCTGTGTTTGTTGATTTGAAAACCCCACACGGGCATTGGGATAAAATACGGCATACACTAATCCCAATAATTAGTTGTATGTCGATCGATTGATTGACAGGTTGTCATAAGCGTTAGATATATATATTTGATGCTTATACAGTGTAGTGCACTTTGGATGATGGTTAATTATTTGTCAGTGCTATTATATACATGTGTTGTGTAGAAATCCATATAATTAACATTATATGGTAATTGATTGGGCCTCATTCCAATTGGGAAATAAAGAATATTATAAAATATAAATAGTCATGTGTTGATGATATTCATGTGTTGAATAAAATATATATTCATGTGTTGAAGAAAATATTCATTTGTTGAATAGAATAACGAATTTATTGAAATATATATAAAGCCGTGTTGATTAGAGATGCGCCATTTTGACGTGAACGATATTTATATCGATTATATTCGTTTTTATAATGAATATTGAAAAGAGATTTAAAAATCGAATATTTAGAAAATGAATTCGAATTGAATTGAATAGAAAAGAAATTCGATTCGAATTGAATGAATTAGAAATTGAAATTGAATTGAAATTGAATTGAAATCGATTTGAATTGAAATCAAATAGAAATGAAAGTGAAAAGAATTTATAATGGAAAATTCAATTTTGATTTGAATTTGAAATAAAAGTTGAGATTGTTTTTGAACCAAATTTGAAACGATTTATAAAATTCGTTTTAAAAGGAAATCGACGAAATATATAATATATATATATATATATCATATATATAATGGCCTGAATAGAACGCGCCGCGCTGCGACAGTTCGTAAATTTCGACCATTGACTTCGAATGGACATTACGGGAGATTCGACCGTCGGATTCTCCTGAAACCGGAACCGTTGGGTTCGTATCGAAAATAGCTTTCCAATGAATATTAGAAATTTGAAATCTAACGGTTGGATTTGGAATTATGTCCAAATCAAATTTGGAAAAGGACGTTGTAAGTGCAGTTCGATGGCCGTTGATGGAAATCGACTGTCCGGGCCTTGATAAAATTATTAAAAATATCAATAATTTGTGTAAATCATAAGAAATGATTTGTGAAGAATTGGGATGAAAAACTCCATATTTGAAAAGATAAAAATAGATTTTTATCGAAATGATCTAGTTTTGAAATAGAATTAAAATCAATTTATTTTTGAAATAAATAAATTGAATTTGAAATGGTTTTGAAAATAACCAGGATTTCCAATATATATAAAGTGGAAATGGATTTGAATCGAAATTGGCTTTGGAATATTTCGATGTTGAATTTCGTGATTATACAGATATTGTTATGGAAATTTGAAAGATATATTTATATCGTTATTTCCAATACGATATTTGTTGGTCGTAGAATTTGATATTGAATATAAGCCGATATATTTTCTATTCAGAGCCTTGTATTTAATATCAAATGTGATTTGGGTTTGTCGTGAATGGTGTCTTCATTAACACTGTTCTTTAGCCCAATGGAGAAAAAGATTAAATCTTTCTATTTAGATTTAATGAAGTGTACCAATTAAATAATGTTTAATTGGAATTGAATTTGAATGGGATTTTGGGTTTATCGTGAACCGTGTTTTAGATGACATTGGTTCTTTAACCCAGTTAAAGACAGGATATTGATTTTTGAAAAGATTAAAACTAAGTGGAGTTTTAATGAATCTTTAATTAGATTGAAATGTGAATTGGTAATTTAAATTATCAAATATGAAAGGTGATCGAAAATGGAGTACCACCAGTTTTGCTCCAAAGCGATAGTTAAATCTTTAATTAGATTTGAACGTGAAATGGTAATTAATTTTACCGATAACACCATTGTGTTAGATATGGAGTATTACCAGTTTTTCTCCAGGGGATGAATAGGTTGGGATTGGGAAATAAAATAAATAATTACTTCGGTGTGGTTCGCTAATCCCGACTAGTTTGAAATGATATCCAAAGGAAGATTAAAGAATAAATTTAGAAGAATTTTTCTTTGATAAAATTAATGGGAACCTTTCCCTAAGAGTGTGAAAATTTGAATAAAAGAATATTATGAATTGGAATGAGGCGTATGTTGTGTCTGTGTAACACGTGTTTATTATATACGCGGGTTATTTAGAAAGGCCGGGTTTATGCCCATTCTGAATAACCGATTCGACGGTAAGTCGAAGATGAAGACGGTGGTTGTGACAGCCCGCTCCGCACCAGCCTTCATTTCCTCCGGAAGTGCGCTGTACACATGCCCGACTAGCACGGGACGGTCGTCAGAAGAAAGGAAAGAAGGGAATGAGCTAATCAAGGAACCTGTAGAATATCTCACAGCGCATGGAATAAAATATAATAATAACATACTTGACATAAAACAGGTGAGACAGTGCATAAGCTGATAACTAAAATCAACATCAACCATCATAGCAGCGGAAATTCAACTACAGCTTATTACAATTTTCCAAATTTACTGTCTCTAAACAAAAGAAAGCTAAAGTAGAAGATACACCACCAATGCCCAAGGAATGATAACAGGTATACTAAACCATACCTGAACCTGGACCTGCAACCAAAGAGTTAGTACCACATACCGTACAATACTCTAAGGTGCCATAATAAATAGTGTAAGAATACGGGGGTGGGGTGTGCATGTCACAATGATAGCAAACAAATCATCCATAGCAACCATCCTCACATCTCTCACTCAATGCGTAAAGCGTACGATATCTACCACTTTGGAACACTAGACAAACTGAGGTAACGACGAATCTCGACTTGTAGAAACCCTGCTATGACCAAGCTAAACATATGGAGTCATGACCAAACATTTCAATGACCCACTTCATTGGTTGTAGCCCTTGGTCCTACCGATGCCATAATGGCCCTGAATCCGCCTTCGTACCTCCTACCATAGTGGTCCAAAGCTATAGACGTCGATAACCCCTTGGCACGCGCCCCACAGCAAAGCCCAACCAGGAAGCGAACTCGTTGATTCCCATCTGAATCTTGAGCTCTAACTTCTCATTTGGACTTCCTTTGCATCTCGGGTTTGGTCGAATTGGAGTGGGTCTTCAGAAGAGTTGTCGCGCAGTAACAGTCCTAGAATTTGGTTCGGTTCGGTAGTCATCACCTTCATCGGTTCGGTTCGGTAGTCATCACCTTCATCGGTTCGGTTCGGATACTCCACTTCGGGTCGGGTCGGTGTCCTCCTCCGGGCCGGGTCGGGTTGCTGTCTTCCTTCTCGTGTTCCGATCCGCTCCCACGTTTCTTCACGGATTCCGATCCGATCCCCACTTGTTGTCTGATCCGCGTGGCTTTCCTTCTTGCTAGTCCTCCAAAGAGTTTACTTCCGATCCGAGCCCTGCGTCTCCAAGTCGATCCGATCTGGCCCCCATTATTCTTCCGATCCGATCCCCTTTTGTCCACTCCAACTCTAAGTAAACGGCCTTCCTTTTTGCCAAGTCTCCTATGTGCCAAACTCTAGTTCGGGTCGGGTTTTTTTGCCCAGTTCACATATCCGATCCGAGCCCTCATCCGATCCGAACCGGTTAGGAACCTGCACATTTCTGCAACTTTCCAGCGAGCTTTCTACGCCATTCGACGACGCTTTCAACCAGTTTAACTATTCTAATCAATCATAAAACATACCATAGAGTCATAGCAACATGTAATAGCAACCACAAACAGCAAACAACAATTCAAATGAATCAAAATGGATCAAAAGTGACTAAAACTTCATATTTTCCCATAGCATATTTAAGTAAAACTAATCATAGGGTTAACAAAACTTAATCAAATCGAACCAAATTTCTAACAGAAGCATACAACATTATTTAAGAATTTCTAAACATTTTTCCAGAATTTATTAGTGTATAAATTCGCTAATCTTCACTAATTACCCTTAATTACCGTAATTAGTGCAAAAACTATGCAAATCACTCACCTTGGCCACAAAGTAAAACACCAAATCTGAAATACTCTATGTTTGGGTCGAATTCCTATGTATAGCAGCAGCTCCAACCTTGCTTTGTTGCTATTTGGCCTTGTTTTGATGTAGTTTAGGCTTAATCTTCACTAAAAATGTGTTTTGGAGAGGTTTTAGAGGATGGAAGCCATTACTAGGGTCTCAAGAAGGTTTGTGGCGGCTCAAAACTGAAATGAAAGTGATTTCTTAACCCTAATCAGTCCTCCTATACCTCTAAACCCGAAATTTCCCTCTGGGCCTAGATGCTAATCACCCGGTTAAGCCCAATTAAGCTGTTTTTCACCATCTGAAACTTGTTTCAGCCATATCTCCCAAACGGTGAGTCCGTTTGGCTAATGTGACCACTCTATGGAAAGAGAAACCATCATCCGGAGCTAATGGAAGTGGTTTCAGGTCAAATTCCTTTCCAATCAGAATTTATGGCCAAAACAGTACCAACTAGGGGTAAAAGGGTCATTTAAAAATCGGGAAAAATCATGAACATGGGAAATGACCCCAATAGTCGTCCCCCAAAGTTACATGACCATACGACTTCGTATGTGAAAGAAATAAATATCCTACGATCCTATGATGCGTAGAATACGGGTCGTTACACTCTTCCCCCCTTAAGAAATTTCGTCCCCGAAATTCCTTAACCCTAAACACACAAAGGATCCCGCATGCCTAACAACCACATACAACAATCAAACATGCAAAACAAGCAAACAAGTCTATCCTAGCACGCGGAAAACTAAATCGAAGTCAAAATCTTACCAGGCAAAGAGTTCTGGGTGTGTCTTCCTAATGTCATATCTGTCTCCCAAGTACAATCATTCTCGTCCTCGCTCCACTGTACCTTGACTAACTTCACCGCCTTCCTTCGAAGTTGCTTCATGTCGTGCGCGACAATACGGGCCGGCTTGCGGTTCCCAACCGCCTCGGGTTCTACTTCGAAGTCCTCTAACTGATCAGGTGAAATAGTCATATCTGAGTCGTGAACGAACTTCCTTAGTTGGGAAACATGAAATACGTTGTGAACTCCCGCCATCTTCTCTGGTAAGTCAATTCTATATGCCAAATTCCCGACTAGTTCAAGAACAGGGAATGGGCCAACGAATCTTGGTGCCAACTTTCCTCTCCTGCCAAATCGTATTATGCTCTTCAACGGAGAAATCTTGACAAACACCAAGTCACCAACGGAGAATTTTAAGTCTCTTCTTCTCTTATCAGCATAACTCTTCTGCCTATCTTGGGCTGCCTTCATTCGTTGTTGAATGATCTTGATCTTATCTGAAGTTTCCCTCACCACATCTGGTCCAAGCATAAACTTCTCGCCAGTCTCTATCCAACATGATGGTGAGTTACACGGTCTTCCGTACAAAGCTTCAAACGGAGCCATACCGATACTGGATTGGTAGCTATTATTATATGCAAACTCTACTAGATGCAAATGGTCATCCCATGATCCACCAAAATCCAATATACACGCTCTCAAGAGATCTTCCAAAATACGATTCACCCTCTCCGTCTGACCGTCGGTCTGAGGATGATATGTGGTACTGAGATGTAACTCTGACCCTAAAGCCTCTTGTAAGCTCTTCCAAAACCCACTAGTGAACAACGGGTCTCGGTCGCTCACAATGCTTTTAGGTACTCCATGAAATCTCACTACCCACTTCATATACAATTCTGCTAACTTAGCTGCCGTTCTGGTCGATTTGACTGGTATAAATCTTGCACTTTTAGTCAGTCGATCCACAACTACCCAAATGCTATCGTGTCCCGATCTAGTCCTTGGTAAACCATCAATGAAATCCATCGAGACTTGCTTCCATTTCCATTCGGGAATTTCTAAAGGCTGTAACAACCCACTAGGCTTCTTTTGCTCGGCTTTAACTAGCTGGAAATTCATGCACTTGGATATAAACTTCCCAACGTCTCTTTTCATCCCTTCCCAGTAGTAAGTCTGCTTCATATCTCGATACGTCTTGTTACCACCGGGGTGTATAGTCAGCTTTGAGTGATGACATTCTCTAAGCACTTCATCTCTCAATCCATTGACATTGGGTACAACAAGCTTTCCATTCTTTCTAAGCCATCCATCTCGATCAAGCCCATACTTGTTCACCTCCTCATCGACACACATCTCTAACTTGGAGATGATTTCCAATGGGTTAGGATCGTCCCTCTGACTAGAGCCGATCCGCTCAATTAAAGTGGGTCTGATCGTCAAACTTGCTAACATTCCTGGATCCAATTCGCACTTTGGTCTGAAATCAAACCCCACGATATACTCCAGTTGCTTCCATTTAAGGAACATAGCCCCTAAGCTGGCATGTCTTCTACTCAATGCATCAGCCACCACATTGCCCTTTCCCGGTGTGTATGCGATGTCAAAATCATAGGAAGCTAAGAACTCTAACCATCTCTGCTGACGAAGATTCAGATCTTTCTGAGAGAAGAGATACTTTAACGACTTATGATCTGTAAACAGCTCAAATCTTTCTCCCAAGAGATAGTGTCTCCACATCTTTAACGCGAACACGATCGCTGCCAATTCTAAATCATAGGTAGGGTATCTTCTCTCGTGCGATTTCAATTGCCGACTTGCGTAAGCTACAACCCTACCACCTTGCATCAATACAGCACCCAGTCCGGTACCACAGGCATCCGTGTATACCGTCATCTCTTCATCCCCCTTAGGAATGACTAACACTGGTGCGCTTGTCAACTTGTCCTTTAGACTTTTGAATGCATTCTCGCACCTTTCATCCCAGACAAAAGCTTGATTCTTCTTGGTCAACTGGGTTAATGGTGCCGCTATCTTGGAGAACCCTTGGATAAACTTACGATAATATCCGGCTAATCCCAAGAAACTTCTTACATCTGTTGCGTTCTTGGGCATAGGCCAATCTTGTACCGTAGCCACCTTCGCCGGGTCCACGGCAATACCATTCTCTGATACAACATGGCCCAAGAACCTCACTTCTCTCTTCCAGAAGTGACACTTAGAAAACTTGGCTTTCAATTGGTGTTTTCTCAACACCTCCATCGCTACTTTTAAATGTTCCTTGTGTTCTTCCTCTGTCCTCGAATAGACCAAAATATCATCAACGAACACAAGGACAGACTTATTCAACTGATCTCTGAATACCCTATTCATAAGATCCACAAAATATGCCGGGGCATTAGTCAGCCAAAATGGCATAACCAACCATTCATAAAATCCAGACGGCGTTCGAAACGCCGTTTTAGCTATACTCTCAGCTTCCACTCTAAGCTGATGAAAACCTGTCGAGAGATCCAACTGAGAAAATACTCTCGCGCCACTCAACTGATCGAACAAATCATCTATCCACGGTAGAGGGTACTTGTTCTTCCTCGTCACTTTATTCAACTCGCGGTAGTCTACACACAAACGAAGGGAACCATCCGCCTTGGTAGCAAACACAACTGGTGCTCCCCATTCAGAGACACTCCTTCTGATAAATCCCTTCTTCAAAAGATCGCTGACTTGCACCTCGAGCTCTCGCTGCTCCCTTGGTGCCATACGACGAAGTGGCATCACTATAGGCCTGGCATCTTTTACCAAATCAATACGGAACTCAATCTCTCGGTGTGGTGGAAGTCCGGTCACTTCTTCAAAAACATCCGGATACTGGCCAATCACGGGCAAACCTGACAACTCACTATGCGGAATGTCGAGGGAGTTTAGAAAACTAGCCAATACCCCCTTACTGGGTAGACCACCAAACACTATCCTCCGCCCATCATCCGCTCTAGCTGTCACTAAAAAGCCCTCACAGTCTACCACCACCCCGTACCTTCGGAGCCAATCTACTCCCAAAATAATGCCAAACCCAGTAAAACCCAAAACAAAGCAATCACAAACAAACATGCATCCACGACTCGATAAGACCACATTACGACAAATCATGCTAAGGCTAGTCGAACAACCAATCGGGTTCGTCACTACTAAAGGTCTATCGACAATCTCGGGCTCCAATCCCAACCTATCTACCAGGTCACTAGATATGAAAGAACTGGAAGCTCCGGTATCAAACAAAACTCTAACAGGAACATCATAAACAGAAAGCATACCTTGAATGACGACATTCTTTCCTTCTTCGCCGCTGTTGGGGCATTCGACGAAGAAGGAATAGCATTAAGGGCGTAGGCTTTCACCATTTGCTTTTCTTTGGGGGGTTGCAGACACTTGTCCTTGTGATGTCCCATTTGGCCACAGTTGAAGCACTTCCTATCCGCTGGCTTGGCCCGACAATTACTAGCATAATGGCCCTTCTTACCACAGCTGAAGCACTCCATATCTTGCTTATTCTTTTTCTTCTGGCCATCCTTAGTCTGATTCTGCTTTCTCTTATTCTGGGAACCACCCTTGCCTCCACCACTTGCTTGTGGCTTTGGCTCATCTGCGGATGCAACCTCAGTCTTCGGCTTAGGGTAGAGACTTTCTAATCTTAATGCTTTCCCCACAATCGATTCAAACATCTCATCGATGTGGTTAATAAGTTTTTCCCCCAAGTACTGATCCAAACCAGTTATGAATTTCTCATTTTTTTTCTCGGCAGTATCAATAAGAGATAACCCATATTTTGACAAAGTGTCAAATTCAGCAATATACTCCAAGACAGCTCTACCATTCTGCTTGAGCTCCAAGAACTTCTTAAACAACACTGACTTCTGAGCAGCTGGAATGAACTTCTCGCTAAAGCGATCCTTAAACTGCTCCCAAGTAATCTGATCTTCGGGAGTAGCTGCCTTTATAGCATTCCACCAATTCATTGCCCGCCCTTGCAACTGACGGGACGCTAACTTTCTCTTCATTGCATCCTCGATACCCAAATCCTCGAAGATACGTTCGCAACTATCCAACCAATCCTGAACATCCGTGGCCGACTCCGTTCCGTGGAACGGCTTCCCACCAAGGCTAGTATAGTCCTTATTCAGCTTGGCGAAGTCGACCCTTGGCGCCTGCACTATTGGACCACCACCATTTCCACCATTGGGAGCTGCCCTATTTACATCTCTAAGCATCTCTCTCATGAGGTCAGTAAACATCGTCCTCATGTCAGCAGCATTCCCATTATTGGCTCCCCTACCAGCACCTCTAGTATATCGGTTCATCGTCAATCTGAAAAAGGAAACGATTAACGACTCCATAGTGGTGCTAGTGCAGTACGACTTCATCCTTATACTAGTAGTATTTATATATATATAGCTTTTAAAAACCAAAGTAATCACAAATACGCTCTCTCGTATATGTATATTATCTCTCCCTGATAACTTCCCTAGGTTAACTACGCAACCTAGAGCTCTGATACCAAGTGTGACAGCCCGCTCCGCACCAGCCTTCATTTCCTCCGGAAGTGCGCTGTACACATGCCCGACTAGAACGGGACGGTCGTCAGAAGAAAGGAAAGAAGGGAATGAACTAATCAAGGAACCTGTAGAATATCTCACAGCGCATGGAATAAAATATAATAATAACATACTTGACATAAAACAGGTGAGACAGTGCATAAGCTGATAACTAAAATCAACATCAACCATCAGAGCAGCGGAAATTCAACTACAGCTTATTACAATTTTCCAAATTTACTGTCTCTAAACAAAAGAAAGCTAAAGTAGAAGATACACCACCAATGCCCAAGCAGTGATCTTCAACAACACAGGGAGAATATTATGTGTATATTACGTGGAAGCCTCATGCTCGTCTCCGGATCATCTACCCGTGCATCACCAGCTAACCTGTCTCTAGTCTGCTCGTGTGAGCACCCAGAGTAATAAGAGGAGACATAAAACTCTGGGTCAGACATAAAGCCTGGTATGAGCGATAAGCATCTAAACAGAATGATAACAGGTATACTAAACCATACCTGAACCTGGACCTGCAACCAAAGAGTTAGTACCACATACCGTACAATACTCTAAGGTGCCATAATAAATAGTGTAAGAATACGGGGGTGGGGTGTGCATGTCACAATGATAGCAAACAAATCATCCATAGCAACCATCCTCACATCTCTCACTCAGTGCGTAAAGCGTACGATATCTACCACTTTGGAACACTAGACAAACTGAGGTAACGACGAATCCCGACTTGTAGAAACCCTGCTAAGACCAAGCTAAACATATGGAGTCATGACCAAACATTTCAATGACCCACTTCATTGGTTGTAGCCCTTGGTCCTACCGATGCCATAATGGCCCTGAATCCGCCTTCGTACCTCCTACCATAGTGGTCCAAAGCTATAGACGTCGATAACCCCTTGGCACGCGCCCCGCAGCAAAGCCCAACCATGAAGCGAACTCGTTGATTCCCATCTGAATCTTGAGCTCTAACTTCTCATTTGGACTTCCTTTGCATCTCGGGTTTGGTCGAATTGGAGTGGGTCTTCAGAAGAGTTGTCGCGCAGTAACAATCCTAGAATTTGGTTCGGTTCGGTAGTCATCACCTTCATCGGTTCGGTTCGGTAGTCATCACCTTCATCGGTTCGGTTCGGATACTCCACTTCGGGTCGGGTCGGTGTCCTCCTCCGGGTCGGGTCGGGTTGCTGTCTTCCTTCTCGTGTTCCGATCCGCTCCCATGTTTCTTCACGGATTCCGATCCGATCCCCACTTGTTGTCTGATCCGCGTGGCTTTCCCTCTTGCTAGTCCTCCAAAGAGTTTACTTCCGATCCGAGCCCTGCGTCTCCAAGTCGATCCGATCTGGCCCCCATTATTCTTCCGATCTGATCCCCTTTTGTCCACTCCAACTCTAAGTAAACGGCCTTCCTTTTTGCCAAGTCTCCTATGTGCCAAACTCCAGTTCGGATCAGGTTTTCTTGCCCAGTTCACATATCCGATCCGAGCCCTCATCCGATCCGAACCGGTTAGGAACCTGCACATTTCTGCAACTTTCCAGCGAGCTTTCTACGCCATTCGACGACGCTTTCGACCAGTTTAACTATTCTAATCAATCATAAAACATACCATAGAGTCATAGCAACATGTAATAGCAACCACAAACAGCAAACAACAATTCAAATGAATCAAAATGGATCAAAAGTGACTAAAACTTCATATTTTCCCATAGCATGTTTAAGTAAAACTAACCATAGGTTTAACAAAACTTAATCAAATCGAACCAAATTTCTAACAGAAGCATACAACATTATTTAAGAATTTCTAAACATTTTTCCAGAATTTATTAGTGTATAAATTCGCTAATCTTCACTAATTACCCTTAATTACCGTAATTAGTGCAAAAACTATGCAAATCACTCACCTTGGCCACAAAGTAAAACACCAAATCTGACATACTCTCTGTTTGGGTCGAATTCCTATGTATAGCAGCAGCTCCAACCTTGCTTTGTTGCTATTTGGCCTTGTTTTGATGTAGTTTAGGCTTAATCTTCACTAAAAATGTGTTTTGGAGAGGTTTTAGAGGATGGAAGCCATTACTAGGGTCTCAAGAAGGTTTGTGGCGACTCAAAACTGAAATGAAAGTGATTTCCTAACCCTAATCAGTCCTCCTATACCTCTAAACCCGAAATTTCCCTCTGGGCCTAGCTGCTAATCACCCAGTTAAGCTCAATTAAGGTGTTTTTCACCACCTGAAACTTGTTTCAGCCATATCTCCCAAACGGTGAGTCCGTTTGGCTAATGTGACCACTCTACGGAAAGAGAAACCATCATCCGGAGCTAATGGAGGTGGTTTCAGGTCAAAATTCCTTTCCAGTTAGAAGTTATGGCCAAAACAGTACCAACTAGGGGTAAAAGGGTCATTTAAAAATCGGGAAAAATCATGAACATGGGAAATGACCCCAATAGTCGTCCCCCAAAGTTACATGACCATACGACTTCGTATGTGAAAGAAAGAAATATCCTACGATCCTATGATGCGTAGAATACGGGTCGTTACAGTGGTTGAAGACCGGAAGTCTTCACATCGTTTGGGTGATTACTGATGATCTTGATTGGGTTGTACACCCAAGATGAGGGAATCAGTTGGTGATCGTCCAGACGTACTTAGAGATCAGTGGATATGCGAGGATAGTGCCTCCGGTTTCGTTCAGACCCAGAACGAACTTGTAGATGGACGGTGTGTCTGACATTGGATTTTATTCTGTGTTGATTAATCTCTATTAAATATACATCTGTTTGGCAGCAGAGAATTTATTCTCTTGTTTAACGCCCTTCTCTGAGACGTACGTGTATATCGATGGACATCAGTCGCATGGAGTGAATTGCCTATGTGGCACGCCTAAGTGGCAGATGATCAAGGCTTCTGTTGAAAAGCAAAGTCTTGTGGTTGATGATCAAAGCACAGCCTGTGTGGCGCAGCTTTGTGTATAACGTGAATTCGCGAGCCTCACACCTCGGTATGAGTCAAAAATGGGATACGGACCGTTAGGAGAACACGACGTTTCTTTCTAGCTATGGGTGATGTCAGTGACCTACCATCCCTGACATTTATATACTTTTTACCTGTGTGGATGTTGGAATGCGAGGCGCCTCAGATATAGGTCTGTTAGGACCGGGAAACGTGTGTTCAGGAATAACTAATCCTCCAAAGTTAGGTGAGGACCGGCCCAACCGATCCAAGGATCATAGTGGGGTCCTGAGACATTTGCTAGAGTGTCTCAAATCGGAGAGGAGCTTGCCCCTTGCCTCGACTCATGACGGAAATCCAGTTTCCAATACGTGATATTGCGGTTTTATTTGTAGAACCTAGTATGGCGACATAGTGGTATGGGTCATTCATGCCGCCTATGATTGATATTTATGATTGAAATTGTTTTGAAACTATAAACTTATAGTAATATCAAAATAATGTGTTTTTAAACGTATCAAGCATGCTTTGGCTATTATAAGGTAAAAACCCTATCCTCCGGCTTGCGTTGCATTGTGTGATGGGACCTGGGTCTTATAATAGCTTCATTTTTCTTTATTTAGCATTGCGCTGTTTGTTTTAAGCACTAGTATTCTTGGGATGAAACCTGTTCCGTGTTATACGGCGTGGTCCCTTGATTTACCTAACTTTAAAAATAAAGATTAATAAATGTTTTAGTTCTCACACCAGTCACATGACTGACCTGGAGTTTATTGTTTTAACCTAAACTCTGGGTGCCCCTATTTTCCGCACGGGCAGCTAGTAGTTTTGGTTTTGCAGATTTATATTCATAGGATCCTGATTTACAGCTGGAACGATGCTCGGAAAGCTCTGTATCCGTGTATTACTTCTAGTTGTGTTTTGTAATATTTTCCGCTGCGATGTATTTAAATGTAATTTAAATCTCTGATATTTTCTGTGTAATATTTATTCATACTCTGTATGTTCTTGTATTCTGATGGAATTGTTGTAATAAACAATGAAATGTTCTTCTGTTTGCGTTCTATTTTGTCGTGTTTTCAACGCAATCCGTGCTTCCCTTACCGGGGAAGTTCAGGTCGTGTCAGTATATTTTTATTCTATTTATTTGTGCCTACGCATTGGATAGGTTCCTTAAACTATAAAATTTTAATATTATATGTTTTGAAAATTCAAAAGTCACAAACTTTCAACATGTAACATTAAACAATAAATCATGCATTAATTACTTTCCATTTTTCTCTTTCTTTATGTAATTTTCTTTTGAATTTTGAATAAGAAATAAATGTTGATTAGATTAACACCTCATGCCTAGTCTACTAATTTTTTTCCTTGTAATCTACTATATGTGAAGAGACACATTAGGGAATTTAATCACATTTATTGCTTGCCATCTCTCCCTCTCTTCTCTTATACTCGTTCATTTCTTTCTAAAAGGAAAAAAATTACGTAGTCATCTCCTCCCTTTTGCACTCCAATTTCACAACCACTTCATCTTTTCCAAAATTCACACTTTCTTCAAACAAATACACATAAGTACACATTCTTTCTTCATCTTTTATTCCACACTCTTAAAACAATTCATAGTTCCCTTGCTTTTACTTTTCTCTTAAAACAAGTCTTCTCCTCCTTCATTTCTCTTTGTAAAAAATATAAAGAAAAGAGAAAAAAATTCGATTTGGTTTGCTTTTGTTGTTGTCTTCTACTGGCTACCTTATATCTTCTTGTATCCATCTTCAAATCCATGCAAGGTGAATATCTCACGATTATTTTATTGTAACATCCCAGTTTTTGTCTACTTTTGTAACATAATTTAATTTAGATTATTTTAATAATTGTTTTAAATAATAAATTATGAGTAATAAACATTGAGAAATTTCCATGATATATTTTAACAATTTAAAATGTATTAACCTATATATATGTAAATAAAAGCAGTAAATAATATTATATCCTTTTTCTTTGTATTTTTAAGTCTTTAAACTCTTCCTAAAAATATAGAGATAATATTTGATTTGAATATTATAGAAATTAGAATAATAATTTTTTTTATAAAATCCTATAAGTATATTAACTTGTTATATTCATTAATATTTATACAAGTAAATATGGTTTTAACATTTGTACTTGAATTCAAATGTGTTTTAGTATGTCATAAAATATAATCTACATAGCGTCACCTAAAGAAAATTGACAAGAATATTTATAAAATATCCATTTATTCACACCAACATAACAACTAAGATAATAGGCCGTACACTTACATGCCACACCAAAGTATCATAGCCCTAGGACATTTCTTTCAATCAAAACTAAGACTACCTATTTTTTTCAGATCATAACATTTAATGACGTGATTTACTTGGTAGCCAAGTCTGTTTTTATAAACTTTCTTCACATGCTAGTACACAGACTAGTATAAAAGTGTATATGCGCATGTTCTCTAATGCACTAGTCTGATATGCAAGGAGCTAATTGAAAGAGACTGGACACATTCCTTGCAAATAGGCTACATAGCTATATGATATTTAAAAGCAATTTATTTCCTGATTTGGTGCATATGTATATAAGTTGTACATATATGTGTGTACCTCAATAATAGCCTGACCACACACATATAGCTAGGAGGAAATTTAATGTGATAAACCATAAACATCCCTTCCATCAAATTCCACCTGTAGATGTTCTTTAAATCATAGGTAGCCTACATCATGCAATCCTATGCCATAAGTGCAAAAGCAATGTGTTTAAAAACATATTTTGGCATATGGTCGTAGTGTATAGACTGGGTGAAGTAAAACATGACAGTGACCAAACAATGCACCCTTCAAATCGAATTTAGCAGCTGTAGCTACCCCCTTTTACCCCTATGTTTACATTACAAAAAAAATTCAAGAGTGAGGCTCATATGGCCCTATAAATACACACACGCATATACACTAGAAACAACACACAAACTGAAGTATGCAACACAAAATTGCAGAAAAACAAATGGTAGAAGAAGTGAACTAAAACCGTGAACTTGGAAGAAGAAATGGCAGCTTAAGCCTGTGAACAATGAAGGAAAACAGAGAAATGATGACCAAAACTGTGAAAAACATGGTGAGTAAACACACAAAAACTTTCTACTGATTTGTATATATGATGGTGCATTTCTGTATATGCATAAACACTCTTGGGTATATTAAATAATTCGACCTTCATTTATGATCTGGAATGAAGACTAGAATATAACAAATGAAAAGCTTGTAAATAAACTATAGGCTCTATTTACTATGCTTAAAACACCACTTTGCTTAAAAATCTATAACTCAATTTCTAATGTATTTGAGGGTTCGATTTCAACACCAAAGTTGTTCAAAATTTTGTATAGCTTATATTAAAAATAGACTCACGTCGAATAAATAAATATATGAACAAGTATATATTAAACCATAGCAACCTGGACTATAACTAATGTTATCAGTTAGCTTTCCTTCTTTATTCGAGCTGGAAATTTTGAATAATTTGTATAAGAATTCAGCTAAACTCTTAAAAAACTTATTTGATGAAACAATTCTAACTGTCCATTTCAGCTTTCCTGATACCAAACTCAAGCTGGAATAACAAACGACTTGGAATAAATGTTAATAATATGAAAACGATGAAATAGTATCAGAGTCTAGACCCAGAACACCTTGAGTTAATTCATGTTAATCTAAGACAGCATATATGTTAATATACATATGAGTTTGTATTGTCAAAACATGACTATTTGGTGAAGGAAAATAGCTGAAAATAGATGATACTATTTGAATAAATATGTCTAAGAATATATGACAGAGGACACAAATTATGTGAGAACTTATAGTATAGTTGGTTCAACTTTTGGTTTTGGCACTTGCCGCACTGATTGCGTCACGTTGGTATATTATTGATCCTTGTACCATGGCATCATGTTTAGAACCTGCTTGTACATGGGTACACTGCACATATGTGCATTTGGAGGTTCACCGGAAAGAAAGGGGAGAGGATCGGTGTAACATCCGGGATTTTTGACCGTTCAAATCGATAATGGTTCTCAATGTTGACTTAAACAAATCAAAAAAGGTACTTATTGGGATTAAAATAAAAAAAGAAGAAAGAAGAAAAACAATCACAGAATCTCACGGTAGAAGGACAAAATATAATAAATAAATAACAGTTCATGAAGTTGTTAAAACATACATTGATTTTACATTTACAATGATTATCAGAGTTAATTAACATACCAATATATGTAGCGGAAAATATAAATGAATATGTCAGTCAGGCTCCATCTTCATCTTCATAACTATGTCTTCGTTAACTGAAAACACAGGTGGATCCAAGCATAAATGAAAATACAAAAACACTTGGATCAGAATCAAAATATTCTCATATCAGTTAAATCAATTTCATGTGATAATATGAGTGCAATAACTTAAGAGATGTTACGGGAAATTTCAACTCTTAAGGATCCGTCAAACTAGATACTATATAATATAATACGCTATTATAATAGTGTCTATTGTTAAATATAAAATGTTAAAATAGTGTAAGCGGGATTACCATTGTTACACTTACACTATTGCCATACAGTTTGCATATAACATACCAGTACATCGATGGATAGGGATGCACCGTGATATGACAACGTTAAATCAAATCGTAAGGGGCTCGATCAGGATAAATATGACAAGGCACACCAGGAATGCCCAGAGTATGAATATACTAGTTGCACGCCCGGGCTTGTGGTAACGCATAGTCGCGACTGCCGCCCACCTCGAACAACACTCCCAAATCACGGATGTGCATCAAATCAATCAAACCGAGGGGCTATAGTAATAAAGGAAGAAGTGTTTCCGATGAAGGTAGCTAACCCCACTTGGTCACGGTATAGCCCTGTTTTAGTCATTTAATTATGACCAGAAGGTTAAGGACATCCATCATCGTTCTCTTTCTTTAAATCCAGTAATTGCCTCCAAATCAACCTACTTCATTTTGGAATTCCACCGCGTACACAGTTGTTAAAGTGGTTTTTGGTATTGGTAGAAAGTATGATAATATCCGATCCCGGTCTCTTTAACAACCAATCATTTACATTTTTCACATCGGTCAGTTCTTTTACATTTCAAAAGGGTTCGTGCTTCATATCAACATATCAGATTTTCTTAAAAATCATTTCAATATTCAAGATAGAATATCTTTCATAATAAAATCTCCACTTAAACCAATTTAAAATCTTGAAACAATTTCAACTTCAAAATAATTTGAATATTAAAATAGTTAGAATATATTTAAAATAGTTCGAAAATAAATAATTTGTATTTAAAATAGAAATTTCAGATTTAGTAAAATCTATAGTTAAAAGATTAAAATAGTTATAAAATAAATAGTCAATTATTAAAATAAGTAATAAAATAAATAGTTATAAGGTAAATAGTTTATAAAGAAAATAATTATTATAAAATAGTTTATAAAATGGTTTAAAATACTATAGTTGGGATTAAAATCATTTCTTCAAAATTTAACCAAATTGGAAATCATATTCCAGTTTCAAATTAATTCGACTAAATTTCGTTATCTTAATTCAAAAGGTTTTAACCTCCCATTTATATTTCAATTCAATTCAACAGTTCGATTTCAAATAATTCGATTCAAATAATTGAACTTCAATTGTAATTCTCATTTTGAATTATTCCTTTATAAAAATCTCGAGCTCACAATTCAATTATTTCTATAAATCAAGTTAATTTAAAGTAAATATCAAAGATGGATAAATAATTCAATTTTGATAAATTTATTTCATATTCAATTCAGTTTTAACTTTAGTTATCCACAATTACGGATTCCTTAAAATTTAAAATTTCAATGCTTAAAGTTCAAATTCAAAGAAAATCGATTAATAATATCATTTATATTGTCTTAAAACAATATTCCAAAATTCAAGGTTAAAAACAATTTTTATTTAACCAACCGGTGTCCGTATATGATTCTCACATATTTTTTTTTGTAGGAGATTAAGATATCATTTAGTCGTATATGACTGAATCGAAGAATACCAGGATTTATCTAGACTTGAGGATTACAATTGATTTCCAACTTATGGTGAGAACTTGTGTATCAAGCTTATGTTTTTACCATAACTTTGTTAATTTAATTTAGAATAGGACTACTCAAATCAATATTTGATATTGATATAGCTAAAATGAATGCTAAAAAATACTTTAATTTATCTAGATTAGATTTGAGGATTACAATTGATTTCCAACTTATGGTGAGCACTTGTGTATCAAGCTTAGGTTTTTACTATAACTTTGTTAATTTAATTTAGAATAGAACTACTCAAATCAATATTTGACATTGATATAGCTAAAACGAATGCTAAAAAATACTTTAATTTATCTAGACTAGATTTGAGGATTACAACTGATTTCCAACTTGTGGTAAGCACTTGTGTATCAAGCTTAGGTTTTTACCATAACTTTGTTAATTTAATTTAGAATAGGAATACTCAAATCAATATTTGATATTGATATAGCTAAAACGAATGCTAAAAAATACTTTAATTTAGTGGATGCACCAGAAAATAGTGAATCTTAAAGCGGATCAACTGTTTAATAATGCTAAATCCTATGGCCAAGTAATACTTAAAATTTAATTTTAGTATTTTGGGAAAGAATATATATCATTTCAATCCAAATTAGGGTCATAGGTATTTATCATTTCAACCTACATTCTTAATTTATTTAAATGATTAATCCCGGATTTATTTAATGCCCGTAGCATCTAGGGTAAAAGTTGGGATTGATCAGCAAAAATCAATAGACTTATATAGACAATGTCGATAACAATATGAATTACATATCGATACATAAATATATAAATCCACGGCATCAATCAAAATCACTACATCTAAACAGTTCAATGTGATATCAGTATACTAGTCATTAGATATGAGGGTTTTAAACAGAAATTAAATTCTAACTGTACAACTTATATCAACAATTAAATTAAATTAGACAATTTATGAAAATTTAACATAAATAATAAATTTAAATAGTCAAACATCAACCAAAGCAATCATATCATAACATGAATTCAATTTAACTAACAATCAAATATTTTAGTTAGGTCTGAGTGTGTTTAATCACTCACCTTTGATTTCAAACGAGACTGAAATTCAAATCTTAGCCCAAAAATCAACATTTTCAGAATCGGTCCAGAGTAGCTCCATGTTGTCTGAAATTTCGATACGATCCCAACGGATCCAACCGCACGTAAAACTGAATTCATATAAAAAATTATAGACATTTAATTATTTCAATTTCAAATTACATATAAAATAATTAAAACTAATCCCACCCTATCCCTTTTTGACACGTCAGTGGTCCCCTAACGTGCTCATCCTCTCGTTTTAGAAACGCTCCAACAAAGAAAATAAAGTCATAACCCGAATCGTACCAATCCCTTGATTGTCGTGCCTCCATGTGCTCGCCGAACTTCCATCAGACATCTCCACCAACGCCGCCATCACGGTCTCTGCCAATGCCCAAGTCGCTGTCAACTTCGATCGCCTCCAGGTCTTCAAAAACCCATGAAACCGTGCTAACATAAGAGAGGATTTCCGGCGAATCTAGTTATAAACAATACTCATCATGCGTATGGATGGAAAGCCCTCTCGAATCTCTACAATTTTCGTTCATTAAGTTTCCGATTTCATTAAGTAGTTTGGAAGATATTGAGGGGGAAAGTTCGCACAGTTATGGCCATCGAGATAATGACGGCGGGGGCCATAGAATTTTAGGGTTTCAGAACGATTAAAATAGTAATATTTCTCGATTTTCGTGTATTTAAAGCCAAAATTCGGACTGAGTCCAAATCAGGTCCGCTTACTGCCTAACAATATGTTTTGACGCCTTCTGAACACAATGGAATTGGTTTCAAAGCCCAATTCCAAAGTCTCTAGCAGTGTCTTCTAAACTTGATTATTTAATTAAATTATACACACAAATTTCTACATGATTTAAATTATTACGATCAAACGATAATTCTGATGGCTATGAAATTTTTGATCTTATAATAATTTACAATCTCAGATCCAATAAAATTTATTTCGCCGAATTCTAAGATCGTTTGCAAAATGAAAATTTTGACCAGTTCATTAACGTATTAAAATATACAGTTTTTGTTTATTTACCTTTAAATTGAATTTTAAAGGTTTATTAATTTCATATAAATCAAACAAAATTTCAAATTAACAATATAAACCAAATTTCATTTAATTTGAATTCCATTCTTAAATTAAAAATCTATTTCATTCAAATAATTTTATATTTATTTCGACCCTCCGTATTTATAGGCATAAACTTAATCAAAATTTTATTTACAAACAATACGAGTTACTATTGCCAATATAAATTTAATTTTATTACATAAATAGTTTAATTAAGTTTACAAGTATATTTACAAAATTAAATCAATTTTTTTATAACTATAATTATTCAAAAATCATACTAAATTTAATAATTTAAATATTTGAAAAATACGTGTTGTTACACTCTCCCCCACTCAAAACTTTTCGTTCCCGAAAAAGAAAGCAGTAATGAAGTGGAAAAATAAAATTAAAATAATATAAAATTCCTACTAAACTTAGAAATCATTTACTTAAATATATAAAAAAACATGAGTTTGAAAACAAATTTCATAAAATTTTCTAAGTCAAGATTTCACGAATTTTCTTTTGGCAGAGTCTCTTTTGTACGAAGGGTCTAGAAAATAACAATATATATAATATCACAAATATACATCCATTTTATTTATATTTTAGTTTTTAAATCAGGAATTACCATACCGTAATTTTTTTGAAAATTTAATTTCCACATACCTTAAAATTTACAAGTTGAAATCCAGATTTTACTTTTTCATTAGAAAACTATATTCAAACAGATCCGAAGGGTTCTTATTTCAAATAATTCCGACTTATTTTGGATCTGTACATTCATTTAAACTTCAATTTGTGAAATTATGAACTACCGCTACGCGACGAGCTTATTTTTAATTAATTCGTTCACCCTTCTTTAATTTTATAAACCTATTCACTTATATTTTCATAAAACCAGTTAACCAATCATATTCGGCTCGGAAAAAACACTATCTAAATCGTCGAACATCAAACCGTCAACACCAATCTGTATAATTTATAACCAACAATTCACTTTATCAACTTATTTCATTGATTCAATTTATTTGCATTAGTTAGTTGATTCAATTTCAAACATAATTAAGTATATATTGTTTATTTCATAACTTAAGTTTCACCAATTTTTATTTTACCATTCATTTTCCAAGTCAACACTTGTGTATTATCTAATTGCTTATTCCTATAACATTTTAACTTCTTAAATAATTTGATAAGTTCTATATATGCTATAGAAATGTTATTATTGTACAAGTTTGATAGTTTCGATCTATTTCAAATTTATAATTCCAATTTCCAAAGAGTTTCAAATTCAATTTCTATTTCTTTTAAGTTCAATTCCATTATACAATTTAGAAGTCTTCTAAAATCCCAAACTTAATTCGTTTCACTTGTTTATAAATCATTCATAAGTTCAGAATTCAATGTTGGGTTCGTTTTCAAAACAAATTTCAAAATATTGTACTATAATATAATATAGTGGAAATTTGTGTTAAGGGCTTACCATTGGGGTCAAAAAAAATTCCAGGACATGACATCATCGGAATTAGTTTTAAGGAAAAAAAATTAGTGCGCTATTTATTTCATAAACCCTTTCCTTTCTCAAATTGTAAAATCGATCTTCATTAAACAATTAAACATAAGATTTCCAAAAACATATCGTGCTTCAAATGAATCCAGTAAACATTCATCAGAATTAGTTGATTTTCTTTGTATCTCATGATTTGATTATTCCTGTTTAAAGAATCAATTTTCATTCCTGTTATTGCCGAACGATTTATTTTGTTGCGTATATTGGATCTAAACATTCGCCTGATGATGCATATTTGTAGCGTACCTCATGAATCGTTTTTCTATTAGATCTGATTTTTTTTTTAGTTTTTGTGGAGATGTTATGTTCCTTTGCATGGATGTAAGTCAGTGACATAACTGACGATGAAACTTTATTAACAGATGTTCTGTTGTTCTTACTGATGATTTTGTAATGGTTGATGTTGAAACTTTAATAATGAATTTGATAATGAATTTCTAATGGCTGATGATGTTATTCAAATAAATGAGAATGAGTTTGTAATCTGTAAAATGGTTCTGCTGTTTTTTGAAGAAAGATAAATCATATAATCTTTTATTGATAATATTCTAAATTTACCTTAATTTGCTGATGATTTTGTAATATGTGATGTTGAAGCTTTAATGATTAATTTGCTAAATATATACGTTTATCATTTTTGCTGAGAGATATATTTTAATAGTGAAAACATGTTTATCATTTTATATTTTTTGACAGCTTAAAAGATAAATGTGTTTATCCTTTTAAAACAATGATCGACATTTCAGCTAGGGATGATATCAGAAACTGAATTTCTGACACATGGCTCTAATATCTTGTTGTAAGTGGTTCTGAGATGCCTCTTGCACTTTGGTAAAACCATGATTAGCTTCATCTCTTGTCTAACATCCTGCTTTAAATAAAAAAATTATTTAAAAAAACAAGGGAAAAAAGAAACCATTAATGTACATTTGTGAATTCTAGTTTGTTTAGTGTCAGTGCATTGTTTTAAAAACATTTTCACTTTTCTTTAATAGAAATAAAAAGAGTGAAAATAGAACGTTTTCATAAAACCATTCCTTTGTTTATTCACACTACAAGTCTCTCTATTTTATTACATTACTGTATCTGTTCTCTGTAGAAGTTTGTTATCATTACGTTGCTCTTCTCTATCTTAATTTTGTGTTATTTTTTTTCATTGTTAAAATGGTATTTGCATTACACTTTCACTTGTCAGTACTCTATTCATATTTTTAGCTACCTCTTCAAAAATGTTTGCAAATCTATTCATTGTCTAAAAAAATCTCAGGTATCAAAATGGTTAAAATTGATTTGCACTTCATTATGTAAATTATATTTGAATAACCAGATCATTTTATTTAATTCGATACCTATATTCATTTAATCATCAAATAAATGTAAGCATACCATTTAACTAACCTCATTACTGATGGACTATTCATTTCATATGTAAGCATACCATCTAACCAACCTCATTACTACTGGACTATTCATTTTAAATTCCATGGTAATTAAACACTTCAAGGCGCCATTTTTAACAGAAAAAAGATAAACGGTTTAATCTTTTTCTCAGGAAATCATATAACTTATATTTTTAACAGAAAAAAGATAAATGATTTTATCCTTTTCTCAGAAAACCATTTAATTTTATGCTTTTTAACAGAAAATCCTATAGGGCCTATAAATATAAAACCTTGAAAAAACACATTTCCCTTCTATTGGTTATAAAAAAAACCAATACTTATATGTACATATATAAACATTTCTAGGTTTGTACGCACATATGTATTCACTTGGTTCATAATACCTAGTCAATATTACATACACACACACACACACACACACACACACACACACACACATATATATATATATATATATATATATATATATAAGACCAAATAGATACAAGCATACCATTTAACCAACCTCATTACTACTGGACTATTCATTTCATATGTAAGCATACCATCTAACCAACCTCATTACTACTGGACTATTCATTTCATAAATTCCATGATAATTAAACACTTCAGGGTGCCATTTTTAACAGAAAAAAGACAAACGATTTTATCTTTTTTCAGGAAATCATATAACTTATACTTTTAACAGAAAAAAGATAAACGATTTTATCTTTTTCTCAGGAAATCATATAACTTATACTTTTAAAAGAAAAAAGATAAACGATTTTATCTTTTTATCAGAAAATCATATAACTTATACTTTTAACAAAAAAAAGATATGGTTTTATCTTTTTCTTAGAAAACCATTTTATTTTATGCTTTTTAATAGAAAATCCTGTAAGGCCTATATATGTACAACCTTGAAAAAAACACATTGCCCTTCTATTAGTTATAATAACAAAACTAATACTTATATGTACATATATATATATAAACATTTATAGGTCTGTACCCACATATGTATTCACTTTGTTTATAATACCTAGTCCATATCACACACACACACACACACACACACACACACATATATATATATATATATATATATATATATATACATAGAAGACCAAATAGATACAAGCATACCATTTAACCAACCTCACTACTACTGGACTATT
Organism: Allium sativum; assembly: GCA_030737875.1. Taxonomy (NCBI): domain Eukaryota; kingdom Viridiplantae; phylum Streptophyta; class Magnoliopsida; order Asparagales; family Amaryllidaceae; genus Allium; species Allium sativum. Next base: position 748,280,598 of record CM060912.1, read on the forward strand.
CATTTCATATGTAAGCATACCATCTAACCAACCTCATTACTACTGGACTATTCATTTCATAAATTCCATGCTAATTAAACACTCCAGGGCGCCATTTTTAACAGAAAAAGGATAAATGATTTTATCTTTTTCTCAGGAAATCATATAACTTGTACTTTTAACAGAAAAAAGATAAACTATTTTATCTTTTTCTTAGGAAATCATATAACTTATACTTTAAACAGAAAAAAGATACGGTTTTATCTTTTTCTTAGAAAACCATTTAATTTTATGCTTTTTAACAGAAAATCCTATAAGGCCTATATATATATAACCTTGAAAAAACACATTGTCCTTCTATTGATTATAAAAACAAAACCAATACTTATATGTATATATATATAAACATTTCTAGGTTTGTACGCACATATGTATTCACTTGGTTCATAATACCTAATCAATATCACACACACACACACACACACACACACACACACATATATATATATATATATATATATATATATATATAAGACCAAATATATACAAGCATACAATTTAACCAACCTCATTACTACTGGACTATTCATTTCATATGTAAGCATACCATCTAAACAGCCTCATTACTACTGGAGTACTCATTTCATAAATTCCATGCTAATTAAACACTTCAGGGCGCCATTTTTGACAGAAAAAAGATAAACGATTTTATCTTTTTCTCATGAAATCATATAACTTATACTTTTAACAGAAAAAGATAAACGATGTTATCTTTTTCTCAGGACTATTCATTTCATATGTAAGCATACCATCTAACCAACCTCATTACTACTGGACTATTCATTTCATAAATTCCATGCTAATTAAACACTTCAGGGCGCCATTTCTAATAGAAAAAAGATAAATGATTTTATCTTTTTCTCAGGAAATCATATAACTTATACTTTTAACAAAAAAAAGATAAACGATTTTATCTTTTTCTCAGGAAATCATATAACTTATACTTTTAACATAAAATCCTATAAGGCCTATATGTATATATACAACCTTGAAAAAACACATTGCCCTCTATTGGTTTTAAAAACAAAACCAATACTTATATGTATATATATAAACATTTCCAGGTTTGTACGCACATATGTATTCACTTGGTTCATATTACCAAATCAATATTACATATATATACATATATATATTAACATTTCCAGGTATGTAGTACATATGTATTCACTTAATTCATAATATTTGATAGCAAATAATATAATCATTTATTCTGAAGTCTATAGGTAAAAGTATGGAGCGAAAGCAAAAGTTCTTTCAACTTTTTTTGGTAGCAGCATCATTTACGCTACCATCAGCGTCAAATTTCTGAGGAGGCTCGAATGCTTTCACAAAGATAAATAATTTTTGATTTTGTTTCGAAAGTACATTAGCAGCAGATTTAATTTTGGTGAGAAAGTTGAATTAGCAGCAGATTATCAACAGATGATTTTGTTTCGAAAGTTTATTAGCAGAAGATTTGATTTTGAAAATATAAAGATGAAGAATTAAGTGGATTTGAAATCTATTTGGGGTTTTTTTGAGTGTCGAGAATGCATACGAGATGAAAAATAGAAGGAAGATGCAGACGAATAAAATTTTGTCCTGAGAAATAATTATTTTAAGGTCGTGTCCTAGAAACTAATTAGCACATGAAAGGATACCCTTACGGTAAAATGCCTCTATAATATATCTTTTATATAAAACTATACTATAAAAGATTTAACTGAAATTAAGTTTCGCAAAACAAAGTATAAAAGTTCTAAGTGGTCTCCCTCACTTAGTCTCTTGAAAATAAATGTCGATGATGCGTGCACTCATCACCGAAATCATTTTCGAAAGGAAGGGGGAAGTATACTCTTATTTCAAAATTCATTTGAAAACAATTTCTATATGAAACAACTTTTAAAATATAAATATATTATTAAAAACCATTTGCAAAACGATATTACAAAACCACCTGAAATTAAATTCTCAAATTCATATTTAATTTCTTATTTCATTACCAATTAATTTCAATTATTCCATTTTTTTCTTAAATCATTCAATAACCATTAGTTCTAATTATTAATTAGTTGAATAATAAATGATGATAATCAACAAAATCAAAATTCATAGATTTTCAAATAGTTCTTTATATATATAAAATATAAATCGAAATAATATTATGTCAATAAGCCCAATCGAGTGTTTAGAAATCCCTATCGATGTCTTGTCGTCCCAAGTACCGACCAGAATTCATAAATACTCAACTGAACAAACCAACATAATCCAAAATCATATTATATCGAAATTACAAGTATGCTCTCTTACATACACTCAAACTCATTCAAGGGTATTACTACCCTATTTCTAATGAGTTAATCCCAAATAGAGCCAAGGTTTTCGCTAAACCAAAGCTCTTATACCAAATGTAATGATCTGGGATTTTTGATCGTTCAAATTGACAATGATCCTCAATGTCGACTTAAACAAATCAAAAATACAGATAGTTGTTAGGATTAAAATAAGAAAAAGAAGAAAGAAGAAAAACTACCACAGAATCTCGTGGCAGAAGGATAAAATATAATAAATAAATAACAGCTCATGAAGCTGTTAAAACATACATTGATTTTACATTTACAATGATTATCAAAGTTAATTAAGATACCAATATATGCAGCGGAAAATATAAATAAATATGTCAGGCAGGCTCCATATTCATCTTCATAACTGTGTTTTCATTAACTAAAAACTTAGGCTGACCCGAGCATAAATGAAAAGAAAAAAACACTCGGATCAGAACTAAAATATTCTCATATCAGTTAAATCAATTTCATGTGATAATATGAGTGTAAATTTCATCTCTTAAGGATCCATCAAACTAGATACTATATAATATAATACGCTATTATAATAGTGTCTATGGTTAAATATAAAATATTAAAATAGTTTAAGCGGGATTACCATTATTACCCTTACACCGTTTATACCATTGTCGTACAGTTTGCATATAACACACCAGTACGTCGATGGATAGTGATGCGTCGTGATACGACAAAGTTAAATCAAAATCGTAGGGGGCTCGATCATGATAAATATGACAAGGCACACGAGGAATGCCCACATTATGAATATACAAGTTGCATGCCCGGACTGGTGGTATCGCATAGCCGCGACTACCACCCATCTCGAACAACACTCCCAAATCACGGATGCGCATCAAATCAATCAAACCGAGGGACTATAGTAATAAAGGAAGAAGTGTTGCCGATGGAGGTAGCTAACCCCACTTGGTCACGGTACAGCCTTGTTTTAGTCATTTTAATTATGACTCGAAGGTCAAGGGCATCCATCATCGTTCTCTTTCTTCAAATCCAGTAATTGCCTCCAAATCAACCTACTTCATTCTGGAACTCCACCGCGTACACAGTTGTTAAAGTGGTTTTCGGTATTGGGAGAGAGCACGACATTATCCAATCTCGGTCTCTTTAACAACCAATCGTTTACATTTTTCACATTAGTCAGTTCTTTTACATTTCAAAGGGGTTCGTGCTTCATATCAACATATCAGACTTTCTTAAAAATCATTTCAATATTCAAGATAGAATATTTTTCATAATAAAATCTCCATTTAAACCAATTTAAAATCTTGAGACAATTTCAATTTCAAAATAATTTGAATATTAAAATAGTTAGAAATATATTTAAAATAGTTTAGATATATAATTAAAATAGTTTAAAAATAAATAATTTGTATATAAAATAGAAATTTCAGATTTACTAAAATCTATAGTTCAAAGGTTAAATATAAAATAAATAGTTAATTATTAAAATAGTTTATTTAAAATAAGTAATAAAATAAATAGTTATAAGGTAAATAGTTTATAAAGAAAATAATTATTATAAAATAGTTTATGAAATGGTTTAAAATACTATAGTTGAATTAAAATCGTTTCTTCAAAATTTAACCAAACCGGAAATCATATTCCAGTTTCAAATTAATTCGAATAAATTTAGATATCGTAATTCACAAGGGTTTAACCTCCCATCTATATTTCAATTCGATTCAGCAACTTGATTCAAATAATTCGATTCAAAAAATTGAACTTCAATTATAATTCTCACTTTGAATTATTCATTTATAAAAATCTCGAGTTCACAATTCAATTATTACTATAAATCAAGTTAATTTAAAATAAATATCAAAGATGGATAAACAATTCAATTTCGATAAATTTACTTCATATTCAATTCAGTTTTAACTTCAGTTATCCACAATTAAGAATTCCTTAAAATTTAAAATTTCAAAGCTCAAAGTTCAAATTCAAAGAAAATCGATTAACAATATCATTTATATTGTCTTAAAACAATATTCCAAAATTTAAGGTTAAAAACCATTTTAATTTAACCAATCGGTGTCCGTATATAAATTTCTATCCTATGGACAAGTAATACTTAAAATTTACTTTTAGTATTTTGGGAAAGGATATATATCATTTCAATCCAAATCAGGGTCATAGGTATTTATCATTTCAACCTATGTTCTTAATTTATTTAAATGATTAATCCCGGGTTTATTTGATGCCCGTAACTTCTAGGGTAAAAGTTGGGATTAATCAGCAAAAATCAATAGGCGTATATAGATAATGTCGATAACAATATGAATTACATATCAATACATAAATATATAAATCCATGGCATCAATCAAAATCACTACATCTAAACAGTTCAATGTGATATCAGTTTACTAATCATTAGATATGAGGGTTTTAAACAGAAATTAAATTATAACTGTACAATTTATATCAACAATTAAATTAAATTAAATTATACAGTTTATGCAAATTTAACATAAATAATAAATTTAAACAGTCAAACAGCAACCAAAACAATCATATCATAACCAATCAAAATTTTAGTTAGGTGTGAGTGTGTTTAATCACTCACCTTTGATTTCAAACGAGATTGGAATTCAAATCTTAGCCCAAAAATCAGCAGCCTCAAAATCAGTCCAGAACAGCTCCATGTTGTCTAGAATCTCGATACGATCCCAATGGATCCAATCACGCGTAAAATTAAATTTATATGAAGAAGTTATGACGTTTAATCATTTCAATTTCAAATTATATATAAAATAATTAAAACTAATCCTACCTTGTCCCTTTTTGACACGTCAGTGGTCCCCTACCGTGCTCATCCTCTTGTTTCAGAAACGCTCCAACAAAGAAAATAAAGCTGTAACCCAAATCGTTCCAATCCCTTGATTGTCGCGCCTCTCTGTGCTCGCCGGACCTCCATCAGACATCTCCACCTATGCCACCATCATGGTCTCTACCAACGCCCAAGTCACTGTCAGCTTCGATCGCCTCCAGTCTTCAAAACCCCATGAAACCGCGCTGACATTAGAGAGGATTTCTGGCGAATCTAGTTACAAACAATACTCATCCGTATGGATGGAAAGCCCTCTCAAATCTCTACGATTTCCGTTCATTAAGTTTTCGATTGAGTGGTTTGGAAAATATTGAGGTGGAAAGTTCGCACAATTCTGGCCATCGAGATAATGATGGTGGCGACCATAGAATTTTGGGGTTCCAGAATGATTAAATAATAATATTTCTTGATTTTCGTGTATTTAAAGCCAAATTTTGGACTGAGTCCAAATCAGTCCCACTTACTGCCTAACAATATGTTTTCACTCCTTCTGAACACAATGGAATAGGTTTCAAAGCCCAATTTCCATGTCTCTAGCAGTTTCTTCTAAACTTGATTATTTAATTAAATTATACACACAAATTTCAACATGATTTAAATTATTACGATCAAACGATAATTCTGATGGCTACGAAATTTTAGATCTTACAATAATTTACAATCTTGGATCCAATAAAATTTATTTCATCGAATTCCAAATCGTTTGCAAAATGACAATTTTAACCAGTTCATTAATGTATTAAAATATACAGTTTTTGTTTGTTTACCTTTAAATTGAATTATAGAGGTTTATTAATTTCATATAAATCAAACAAAATTTCAGATTAACAATATAAACCCAATTTCATTTAGTTTGAATTCCATTCTTAAATTAAACATTTATTTCATTCAAATAATTTTATATTTATTTCAACCCTCGGTATTTATAGGTCTAAACTTAATCAAAATTTTATTTACAAACAATATGAGCAACTATTGCCAATATAAATTTAATTTTATTACATAAATAGTTTAATTAAGTTTACAAGTATATTTACAAAATTAAATCAATTTTTTTATAACCATAAATATTCAAAAATCATACTAAATTTAATAATTTAAATATTTGAAAAATACGGATTAATACAATCGGGTTGGGAGATGAAGTAGAAAATGGGACCTGGAAGCTGCAGTTGAGCATTTGGGCTTTCGGTAGGCTAGTAAAAATAAAAATATCACTGTACTAAACAAGATTACATAGAAGCAGACAAACAACATATCACCAGTGGCAATACAACAACTGTTATGGGTATACATCTAGATAGACAATGTAATTGCCCCTCTTATAAGTTGATGCCCAAAAGAAAGAGGATATTTGGAAAAAGGAAATGTAATGCTTGCTTTTACAGTAGTTACACATCCCTAAAAGAAAAGAAAACGTGTAACAATCTAGTAGCAGTCGCTTAGTAGTAACCATTCCATTTAAGACCAAGTGAAGAATAGTGTTAGCTTAAGACATTCCATTTAAGTTTGTAGCCAGGCATCGAAAAAACGTGGTGCGTGAGTTAAATGGTAGGTATGGGCTTAACCCATTGTTATATTCATAACAAAACTAAAAAAAGAAAGAAAAAAATAAGTAAAAGAAAATGAAAAATTATATAAACAACAGAACAAAACGAGAACTGGAAAGGAAAAGAATTGGGAAAAACTAGGGTAAAACGTGGCATAGGGAAACAAGAGGAGAAAGAAACGAAAGTACAGAAGAAATATAAATGTAAAGAAATAGGAAGAAGGTAGGAAAAGAAAACAAGTAGAAAGAAGATGAAACAGGAAATGGAGTATAACAGAAAGAGTAGAGAAAATGAATGCTTGGCGAATTGTTGCTTGGGCATTTAAATGAATGCGCGAATCTTTGTTTACATAGTGGGTCTTGGTTTTGGGCTTTGGCCCATGTTTCTTTATAAAAAAACAAACTTATAAAAGAAATAGAGTAGGAAGGGGGCACAAAAGAACAAAATGTGAATAATGAAGAGATAAAGGGAAGGAAATTTAAGGGAAAGAATGGGGAAAGTGATAAGGTGCAGGCGCATTTTTCTCATTTCATGGGTATGTGTTGGGCTTGTGCTAAACCCAGTTAGAAAAAAGGGAGAATGATCTCTTATATTTTAAAATTTCAATTTAAAAAGGAATATATTTACATATACATATATATATATATATTGTTAAGTGGATAAAGGGTATATGTTGGGCTAATTAGTTTGGGCTTGGCACAATTAAGATGAAAATAAAAAGAAAAAAGTTTAAAACCAATCAACAACTCAAATATAAATTAAATGTATTTATATATTTAAAATATATTGATAAGTTTAGAACAAGGAAATATTATAAAATAGTTTGAATCAAATAGTCATCAAACTTTAAATGCATTGATTTATAATAAGTGATTCTTATACTAACTATCTTTTAAATTTAACCGAACGTAAAATTAGTTGTGAACTGAATTACGAGTAAACTAATATAAATACGACAAATATTGAATTAAATGTTTAACTAATTGATTGCTAAATCAAGTTGTTATAATTACGTTGTTCGTAATTAAATATTTTTTGACATCTAATAGTGGAAATATACACCGTTCCACTGATTGACTGAATTATTTGGACACCCTGTTAGCAGAAATAGAAACCGTTATGCAATTATATCAGTTTGATATATTTTATCAGTCAATATAGATTGTTGAGATATTATCATTTGATAATATTGAATTTTATTTATATGTTTGTACAAATTAGGTTAACAACTTAAATGTCGTCTGTTATAAGAACTGTTATATTCCGTTGAAACTGCTAAACCGTTTTCTGTGAAGTAGCTCGAAAACAAACGTAAGTTTTAAATTAGATATAAAATTGTTTTAAGAAACAATTAGATGCATTATTATATTATTAATTTACTTAAAAAGGAAGGATAAATTATAATCAGTTAATCAGGTTGTTTAGAGTTGACTTAAATCAACAGTTTAAATGGGAATTGATTATTAAATTAATCGATTTCAGTTAATTTAATAGGAGAAGTTTTAATAAATGGTTGTTTTAAAGACTTGATAATGTTTTAAATTAACATTTTGGTAGGATAATGGTACAGTTAAATAGAAAAGTTAAATTGAATAAAATAATGTGTTTACTAAATTAATCTTTTAATTAAGTAGGATAATTTAATTATTAGAGGGAAAGGAATGCAAGTCGATTATTTGGATTAAGTTCCTGATTTAATATTTAAGTAAATTAAGTTAACTCGATCAATTACTCGAAACAACATCATTGTCTTGAAATGGTTTTAAGGTTTGGAAATCAAATGGATTTACCAATTTATGGTTTTGTCGAATATTTTGGGTATCAAACTTCTACGAATTTTGACGATAAGAATGATTTCGACACAAGACCTTAGACGTAATTAAAATACCCCAACTTGAACGATTTCACTATTATTAGATAGATTGTATTAGTTTGTGTTCAAAATAAGTGCTAGAGTTGAATATCGTTTTCAGTTATGAAACGGATATTCAAGAGTGGTATTATCACATGAGATTGATAATAAGAATTTTGTTGTTTAATTAATAATTATGTTTTCAAATGAATATATAAACAAAGTTAATATTGTACCGAAATATTAAAAGATTTATTTAAATCAAGCTTAGTAGATCCAACAGAGTTAAATCTATTCCTTTTATTTTATATTTGATAGTTAATTCACCAACTATCAAATCTGGACCTTTCGTCGTCGTTTTCGAAGAGACCAGAATCTAAATTCCACTTCGATTCAATTAATATGTTACGAGTCAGAGATTTATTGAAGATCATTGAAGACGATGTTATACAAGGGCTATTTTGTCAATCCCAGGTAGGAATTACCTAAGATGGATTTACAGAATAGTGCCTTCGATTTGTCCAGTCCTAGGACAACTTGTATGGACGAATGTCTGACAGAGTATGTCTAATAAATTGCGTAAGTTGATTTCTTCAAATGTATTTACATTTGGTAGAGGAGGAATTCGTTTCTCTTAACTTTATACCCGTGGTATTTTTGGGAAAATCAATTTGTGATTTGGCGGGTTTGACGATGTGGCATTCAAAGTGAATGAAGACGTGTTATATCCAAAGGTAAGTTTCTGCCTCAAGCCTTATAACCGGGAAATGATAAAAATCGGGCAGGCAACATGGCTAAGTGGGCCGCTCCCAATTAGGGTGTATTGTCACCTATCTAGAGAAATTCTATTTACTTCTTTATTCTTTTGAGGTTGTCCCTTTTGGGAAACGGTGGGTAGCTCCCAACCGTTGTTGACAATAAATTCGATATACTCAAGCGAAATGAGTGGTAGGTCATGTGTTGTCAGGCTGCAAGATGTTCTTGTTGAACCTAGTGTATTCCCCTTTAGAGATACACTATCGGATGGTAGTTCCATTACTTGTCATAGTTGGAAATCCATTATCCAATATGCGCCCGCGGTTTTGATTGTATATTTTGTATGTGGAGCGTGAGTTGTCAGCGTTCCACTAGATTGATATTTATTTGTGTTTAGACACTATTATAATAACAGAATAAGATATGATTTCAAAATGTTTTGGGTTATCGTAAGGTAAAAACCATCCATGTTTATGTATGGATCGGTCTTACGGTTATCTTTTCTTTCAAAACGTCTTTGAAAAGTAAACCAATTGTTCTGTATTCTCATAAGGATAAAAACCGTTCCGTTTTTACGGCGTGTCTTATGAGATACCCTTTACCAATCAAGATGTTTTAAATTGTCTACTCATATCAGTACCATGACTGACCCAGAGTATATTTTTCTATGTTCTTCCTAAACTCTTGGGTGCCCAAATTTGTACGAGCAGTCCATTAGTTCAGGATTTTACAAATTTATCTGGAGGAGCTTGGAGTAAGAGGCTTCAGCGTTAGACATATAGAGTTTATTTCGCAGTGTTGTATATGTGATATACTCTGATGACGTACGTAAGTGATAATACAGTTTGTATTTCAAAATGATTATTTATATATTATATTTTATTCCGCTGCGGTTATGAGACTCTGTGTAGTTGTTCAGTTCGACGTTCTATCTATTTTCTTCTATTCTAATTTTCTATCTTATCTTTTCTCATCCTCTAATTTTGTAATGACCCAAACTTCCTCGGTAAAGGAAAGCCCGTATTGAGTTGAGAACACGAAAAATCAGAACACAAACAGAAGAACATTTCATTGCTTATTACAACAATTTACATCAGAGTACAAGAATATACAGAGTATGAACAAATAATATACATCGGAAAATATCAGAGATTTACAAATTATAATGCAACAGAAAAATAATACATAACACAAATGAAAGAGACGGACGGATACAGAGCTTTCTGAATATCTTTCCAGCTGTAAACCAGGATCCTGTGAATATAAATCTGCAAAACCAAAACTACTAGCTGCCCGTGTGGAAAATAGGAACACCCAGAGTTTAAGTTAAAACAATAAACTCCAGGTCAGTCATGTGACTGGTGTGAGAACTAAAATAGTTATTAGCTTGATTTTTAAAGTTAGGTAAATCAAGCGACCACACCGTACAACACGGAACGGGTTTACCCTTAAGAATTCCAGTGCACAAAATAAACAGCGCAATGCTTTTTGGAAAAATGAAGCCATTATAAGACCCAAGTCCCATCACACAATGCAACGCAGGCCGAATGGTAGGGTTTTCCCTTATAATAGCCAAACATGCTTGGTACATTTAAAACAAATTATTTGATACTATTATAAGTTCATAATGTATAAAACAATTTCAAATATAAATGTATCAATCATAGCGGCATGGGTACCATCTATCATGTCGCCAATACTAGGCTCTATAATCAAAACCGAAATGTCACGTATTGGAAATTGGATTTCCGTCATGAACCAAGGCAATGGATCGTCCCTACCGCTTCGAGACACTCTAGCCAATGTCTCAGGGCTACACACTCTAGGTGCCCTAGGTAACATGCAGGGCCGATCCACTCTAAGTGCATGGTGGATTCATAATCCCCGAACATGCGTTTCCCTGCCCTATGGGGCATAACTGAGCCAGATGACTCAATATCCATCGGCTCTGTAGTAACCGATATATCTGAGGCGCCTCGCAATTCAACAACCATATAAGTAAAAATGTCTGGGCTCCATACCATGACACTACTCCTAGCTAAAAGGAAACACACTGTCCTTCCTGCTGTCCTCTCCCGTTTCTGGTTCATACCGGGGTATGAGGCTCGTGAATTAACGCTACACAAAGCTATGCTATATTAAAGCCGTGTTTTGATCATCAACCACAAGTCTCTGTTTTCAACAGAAGCCTTGATCATTTGCATCTCAGCATGCCACACAGGCAATTCACGCCATGCGACTGATGTCTATCGATATATAACCTCTGAGCTCGTACGTCTCAGAAAAAGGTGTTAAGTAAGAGAATAAATTCTCTGCCACTAAATAGATATATATTTAATAGAGATTAATCAACACAGAATAAAATCCAATGTCAGACACACATCCATTTACAAGTTCGTTCTGGGTCTGAACGAAACCGGAGGCTCCTTATTCCTCGTCCCGTGTCCAATAAAGGAGAGAGGTCCTCGCATATTTGGTCGATCTCCAAGTACGTCTTGATGATCACCACTTATTACCTCGTCTTGGGTGTACAACCCAATCAAGACATCAGTAATCATCCAAATGATGTGAAGACCTCTGGTCTTCAACCACCGTCTTCATCGTTGACATATCGTCGAAGCAGTTATTCAGAATGGGTATAAACCCGGCCTTTCTGAATAACCCGCATATATTATAATCAAGTGATATAAACACACAACATACGCCTCATTCCAATTCTGAATATTCTTTTATTTAAATATTCATACCCTTTAGGAAAGGTTCCCATTAATTTTATCAAAGATAAATTCTTTAAATTTATTCTTTAATCTTCCTTTGGATATCAATTCAAACCATATTAGGTTTTCCAAACTAGTCAGGATTAGCGCATCTTACCGAAGTAATCATTTTTTTTATTTCCCAATCCCAACCTATTCATCCCATGGAGCAAAACTGGTCATACTCCATATATAACACCACAGTGTTATTGGTAAATTTAATTACCATTTCACGTTCAAATCTAATTAAAGATTTAACTATCGCTAGGAGCAAAATTGGTGATACTCCATTCTCGATCATTTCCTAAATTTGATAATTTAAATTATCAATTCCCATTTCAATCTAATTAAAGATTCATTAAAATTCCACTTAGTTTTAATCTTCCCAAAAATCAATATTAATGATTATTTAACTTTGGAAACACAAACATGTCGCATCGACAATCTACACCGTACTATTGATTTCTGCCGATATACAACCTCTAAGCTCGTACGTCTTAGAGAAGGGTGTTAAGCAAGAGAATAAACTCTCCATCACCAAATAGATATATATTTTGCAGAGATCAACCATACAGTTCGAAATACAATGTTAGACATGTAATCCTGTCCTTAACTGGGTTAAAGAACTAATGTCATTTAAAACACAATTGACGATAAACCCAAAATCACATTCCATTAATCATGGAATCTTCATGAAAAACAGATCAATATATATAATCGATATCAATTTCCGTATCCGACTAATAGTATAAATGGAATAACGACAAACCCTTTTAAATTCCATATATATTAACAGTCTTCCTCCATAGAAGCTCATTTCGATTATTATCAAATCGAATTCCATTCAATTCCAATTTAATATATTAAATTGGAAAACTTTACTTTTGAAAATTTCCATTAAATCTTAATAAAAAGATTTATAAATTCCAAATCACATTTCACTATAGATTGGGTTAAAGAACGAATGTCATTAAAAACATAGTTCACAATAAACATTCACATCCCATTTTATTCCAATTAAATGTTAATTAACCGGAAACTTTAATAATCTTAATTAAAAGATTTATTCTTTTCTCAACTGGGTTTCAGAACAGTGTTAATGAAGACACCATTCACGACAAACCCAAATCCAATTCAATATTAAATACAAGGCTCTGAATAGAAATTATATCGGCTTATATTCGATATCAAATTCTGAAATCAACAAATATCGTATCGGGAATAACGATATATATATATATATCTTCCAGATTCCTCCACAATATTCGTATAATCACGGAATCCAATATCGAAATATTTCGATGATAATTTCGATTCAAATCTATTCCAATTCAAATATTGGAAATTCTGGTTATTTTTAAAGCCATTTCAAATCCAGTTTATTTATTTAAAAATATTGGATTTATAATTATAGTTCATAACTAGTTCATTTCGATAAAAATATTTTTTTTCTTTTCAAATATGGAATTTTTCATCCCAATTCTTTCCAAATCATTTAGTATGATTTTACACAAATTATTGATATTTTTAATAATTTTATCAAGGCCCGTACAGTCGATTTCCAAAAACGGTCATCGAACTGCACTTACAACGATCTTTTCCAAATTTTATTTGGACATAATTCCAAATCCAACTGTTAGATTTTAAATCCCTTATATTCATTGGAAATCTCTTTTTGATACGAACCCAATGGTTCTGGGTTTAGGAGAATCCAACGGTCGGATCTCCCGTAATGTCAATTCGAAGTCAATGGTCGAAATTCGCGAACAGCCGCGGCGCGACACGTTCTATTCAGGCCATTAATATATATAATATATATATTATATATATTTCATCGATTTCCATTTAAAACATATTTTATAAATTGTTTTAAATTCATTTTCAAAATGATTTCAACTTCATATTCTATTTCAAATCAAAATTGAATATTCCATATCATTAATATATAAATGATGATATTTTCAAAACATTAGATTTTGAAATCACTTCCTTTTCGATATTCATTATAAAAATGAATAAAATCGATATAAATATCGTTCACGTCAAAATGACGTTAATTTAATCAATATGGCTTTATATATTTAAATATTTTCTTGTCCATCCCAAACTGGACATCAAAATCATATTTTGATCCATTACTGAATATTAATTTAAAATATTAGTTATTTTAAAATATTTATTACTTGTCATTTTAAAATATTCTTTAATTTAAAATATTCGTTTCTTTCCGAACTGAAATCAGACACAGTCAATTACCATAAATTTTTATTTATATGGATTTGATACACACATGTGCACAACAATAATCAAACACAGTCAACCATCATGCAGAGTGCATTACACAACTGCATAAGCGTTAAATATAAATAATTAACGCTTACAACAGTCTGTCAACCCATCGATTGACATACAACTAAATATTGGGATTAGTGTATGTCCAATATCATCCTAATACCCGTGTTGGGTTTTCAGACAACAAACACTGATTATTATTTGTGCAGTTGGGCGATGTGTAAAATATATCGTCCCAATCAATATCAGTCAAGTGTGTGTATATCCAATTTGTAAATGAATATTTATTTTATTCATATACATGTTAAAAATTATATTTTTAACTATAAAATATTTATTTCAACTCATGAATATTTTATACAGTTCATTTATACAATAAAAATGATATTTTTATTGTTCTAACATTTTTAGAAAATTTCAACAGCATGATGGCACGATACTAGAACCGGGATAATGTCTAGCCTATTCCTCGCCTAATAATGGCTCGCGCCATGTACATACCAATTCTAATAAATTCATCTCATTTCCCAAACCAAATTCAACCAAATAATCCAATCAACCAAACAAACATGGTTTCAAACAAAGGTATCAGGTGCTACTAAGCACCGTCTGCATCCTAGTACATATATTTAACTAGAAATTAAATTAGAGTGAGAAGTTCTCACCTTTGGGATCCACTCCTCCATTCCTTATTTCTAAATGGTTCGAATTCAGATTTGATTCCCATCGGTTCCATCGCAATCTGTTTCACGCCGTTCATAGTAAAAATCACATTTTTAATATGATGTTTATATATTTAAAAATCTCATTTTTATATCGCTATATATATATAAATCATATTTTTATATAACTAAAAATCAAATTTTTATCTAACTAAAAATCATTATGATTCATACGATAAAATCTCGTTTTTATGTTTTTAAAAATCTCATCTTTGTATTTTAAAAAATCTAACCTTTATATTTTTAAAAATCTCATCTTTATATTTTTAAAAATCTAACCTTTATATTTTTATAAATCTTATCTTTCTATTTTTAAAAATCTTACCTTTATATTTTTAAAAATCTAACCTTTATATTTTTAAAAATCTTATCTTTATATTTTTAAAAATCTTATCTTTCTATTTTTAAAAATATAATCTTTACTATTTTAAAAATATAATCTTTCAACATACAAAAAATCTAATCTTTTTATTTATAAAAATCTAATCTTTTCAATAATAAAAATATAATCATTTCATTTATTAAAATATAATCTTTTCATATATAAAAATATAAACTTTTCATGTAGAAAAATTAAAACTTTTCATATAGAAAAATCAAAACTTTTCATGTAGAAAAATCAAATCTTTTCATGTAGAAAAATCAAAACTTTTCATGTAGAAAAAATCAAATCTTTTCATGTAGAAAAATCAATTCTTTTCATGTAGAAAAAAAAATCAAATCTTTTCATATAGAAAAAAAATCAATTTTTTTATATTAATAAAAAGCATATATTTTTATATATATAAAATATAGCTTTATTATTAATCATTATTAATTACCTAAACAAATGAATAAAAAAACAAAAAAACTCACATTGTTCGGCATTGGACTGAGAGAGGGGGGAGGAAGTGTTGCGCCGGAGGTGGAGGTCGGAGGGGGCCAGGCGCAGGCGGCGCTGGCGGTCGGTGGACAGGGCGGCGGCGGTTCTCATCTAAAATGGAGGTCGTTTGCAAAATCGCTATTTTTAAGGGCTATATATTATATAAATTCCATAGCGACTATTCTGAATTTTCAACAGGACATAACTTTTTATTCCCGCTATGAAATCTAGATTTTTCACATTCGTTGGAAAGATATTTTCAAACAAATTCAAATATTTCTGGTTTTACTAAAATCAGATTTATTTTGTATCCTGTCCATTCATTTGAAATCTGAAATCGAATTTTCAAACTACCGCGCCATTTCCAATTTCTTTTATAATTAAAATAAATTTTTATATTCTAATTTCGATTTAAATAAATTTATACGTTCTAATTCTATTCAAAATAAATTTCTAGTTGTAATTATTTAAAATAAATCGTTTTAAATATCCAAAATTCATTAAAAATAGCCAAAATGAAAAATTTAAATTGGTTCTGATTTCCCGGGTTGTTACAAATTTAATTCTATTAATGACTCGTATTTTCGTGCAATTTGGGTTGGATGTGAGTTCCATTCAGTCGATTCAAATGGTACGGATTTGCGGGTCGTTACACTTGGTATTAGAGCTGATGATTGAGTAGTAACCTTGGATTTGTGGCGTGACTCAATAGAGATGGGGTTAGTAATACCCTAGATTGAGTTTGAGTTCATATATATGAGTGTATATTTGTTAATTGATTTAAAAACTGTTTTATATTGTGATGATTGGTTTGTTGAGCGGTTTATGAATTCTGGTCGATGCAGGGTGTACAACTGTATCGATAACTGTTTCTAAACTCTCGAGCAGACCAATTCGACATAGTATTGTTTTAAGACAGGTAAATGAAATAATTTTTCCTATAATTATATTTCATTATAAAAGAATAATTTTCTGAAATTATTATATTATATGGACGTGTTGATAGCTGTTATTATAATCAAATAGGATTATAAACATTTAAATGGTTATATATTGACCTAAATTAAGTATGTATAAGAAAAAGATACATAAATAAGACAAACTGGAGAATTATTTTAGTAAAACAAATTATTTAGGGAAAATTCAAAGGTTTTGAATTCAAAGTGGAATCAAGATATGTGATTTCGGATTGGTTTGGAATCACACCAGAAATTTAGATTTGGGAGTTCGAAAATCTTAACTAGGGTTAGGAAATTAGAACCTAACTAGAGATTAATGGAGTTAAATGATTTTCTGAATATTGATCAGATGCTTGATTTCGGTCTTCGGGGTTGATAATTAGAGAATATTTTTCTTACCTATTTACGGTTAGAAACTGATGAACGATAGAAATAGCTATAAATGAAAATGTTTTCCAACTATAGTAACAAATATTTCTAGTTATAGAAATGACTGTGACTGACAGCTAATCGCTGATATATTGGATGTTTTGATTGATGTGAATTGTTTTGATAAGTAACCAGTGAATTTTTGATACCTTGTTTTTGTGATTACCCATGTATATGTTGTGTGTATAAGTTGTAACTGTAATCTCCTCATTACTCTTCAATTTCAAGGAAGAAATTCTTTTAAGGTGGGTAAATTGTAACGTCCCTGTTTTTGTTTGCTTTTGTAACACAATTTATTTTAGATTGTTTTGATAGATAATAAATTATAAGTAACAAACATTGAGAAATTTCCATGATATATTTTAATGATTTAAAATGTGTTAACCAGTATATATATGTAAACAAGAGCAGTAAATAATTTTGTATCCTTTTTCTTTGTATATTTAAGTGTTTTAAACTCTTCCTAAAAATATAGAGATAATATTTGATTTGAATATTATAGAAATTAGAACAATGATTTTTTTTATAAAATCCTATGAGTATATTAACCTGATATATTCATTAATATTTATACAAGTAAATATGGTTTCAACATTTGTATTTGAATTCAAATGTGTTTTAATATTTCAAATAAATATAATATGCATAGAGTTACCTAAAGAAAATTGACAAGAATATTGATAAAATATCCATTTCTTCACACCAATATAACAGCTAAGATAATATGTTGTACACTTACATGCCACACCAAAGTATCATAGCCCGAGGACATTTCTTTCAATCAAAACTAAGACAACCTATTTTTTTCAGATCATAACATTTAATGACCTGATTTCTTTGGTAGCCAAGTCTGTTTTTATAAACTTTCTTCACATGCCAGTACACAAACTAGTATAAAAGTGTATATGAACATGTGTTCTCATGCACTAGGCTGATATGCAAGAAGCTAATTGAAAGAGACTGGACACATCCCTTGCAAATAGGCTACACAGCTATACAATATTTTAAAGCAATTTATTTCCTTATTTGGTGCACATGTATATAAGCTGTACATATATATATATATATGTATATATATATATATATGTGTGTGTGTGTGTGTGTACCTCAATAATAGCCTGACCATACACATATAGCTGGGAGGAAATTTAATGTGATAAACCATAAACATCCCTTCCATCAAATTCCACCTGTCACCGTTCTTTAAATCATAGGTAGCCTACACCATGCAATCCTACGCCTTAAGTGCAAAAGCAATGTGTTTAAAAACATATCTTGGCACATTGCCGTAGAGTATATACTGGGTGAAGTAAAACATGAAAATGACTAAACAATGCACCCTTCAAATCGAATTTAGTAGCTGTAGCTACCCCTTTTACCCCCATGTTTACATTACAAAAAACAAAACTTCAAGAGTGAGGCTCATATGGCCCTATAAATACACATACGCATATACAATAGAAACAACTCACACAAACTGAGTTATGTAACACAAAATTGGAGAAAACCAAATGGAAGAAGAAGTGAACTGAAACCGTGAACTTGGAAGAAGAAATGGCAGTTTAAACCTGTGAACAATGAAGGAAAACAGAGAAAAGATGACCAAAACGGTGAAAAACATGGTAAGTAAACACACAAAAACTTTCTAGTGATTTATATATATGATGATGCATTTCTGTATATGCATAAATACTCAATCTTGGGTATATTAAATAATTCAATCTTCATTTATGATCTGGAATGAAGAATAGAATACAACAAATGAAAAGCTTGTAAACAAACTATAGGCTCCGTTTACTATGCTTAAAACACCACTTTGCTTAAAAATATATAACTCAATTTCTAATGTATTTTAGGGTTCGACTTCAACACCAAAGTTGTTCAAAATTTGGTATATCTAATATTAGAAATAGGCTCACTTCGAATAAATAAATATATGAACAAGTATATGTTAAACCATAGCAACCTGGACTACAACTTACGTGTTCAGTCCGCTTTCCTTCTTTATTCGAGCTAGAAATTTTGAATATGTATAAGAATTCAGTTAAACTCTTAAACAACTTATGTGATGAAACAATTTTAACTGTCCATTTCAACTTTCCTAATACCAAACTCAAGCTAGAATAACAAACGGCTTGGAATAAATGTTAATAACATGAAAACGATGAAATAGTATCAGAGTCCAGACCCAGAACACCTTGAGTTAATTCATGTTAATCTAAGACAGCTTATATGTTCATATATATATGAGTTAATATTGTCAAACCATAACTATTTGGTGAAGGAAAATAGCTGAAAATAGATGATACTATTTGAATAAATATGCTTGAGAATACATGACAGAGGACACAAATTATGTGAGAACTAATAGTATAGTTGGTTCGACTTTTGGTTTTGGCACTTACTGCACTTATTGCTTCACGTTGGTATATAATTGATCATTATACCATGGCATCATGTTTTGAACCGGCTTGTACATGGATACACTGCACATTTGTGCATTTGGAGGCTCACTGGAAAGGAAGGGGAGAGGATCGGGTTGGGAGATGAAGTAGAAAATGGGACCTAGAAGCTTGTTGTGTTCAGTTGAGCATTTGGGCTTCCGGTAGGCCAGTAAAAATAAAATTATCACTGTACTAAACAAGATTACGTAGCAGTAGACAAACAACATATCACAAGTGGTAAAACAACAACTGTTATGGGTACACATCTAGATAGACAATGTTATTTCCCCTCTTATAAGTTGATGTGCAAAACACAAAGGATATTTGGAAAAAGGAAATGTAAATGTTTTCTTTTACAGTAGTTACACTCCTAAAAGAAAAGATAACGTGTAACAATCTAGTAGTAGTCGCATAGCAGTAACCATTCCTTTTAAGACCAAGTGAAGAACAGTTTTAGCTTAAAGACATTCCCTTTAAGATTGTAGCCAGGCATCGAAGAAACGTGGTGTGTGAGTTAAACGGTAAGTCTGGGCTTAACCCATTGTTATATCCAAAACAAAAATAAAAGAAGAAAGAAGAAAAAAATAAATGAAAAAGAAAAAAAAACAGAATAAAATGAGAACTGGGAAGGAAAAGAATTAGGAAAGACTGGGGTAAAACGTGGCATAGGGAAACAAGAGGAGAAAGAAACAGAAGTACAGAAGAAATATAAGTGTAAAGAAACAGAAAGAAGGTAGGAAAAGAAAACAAGCAGAAAGAAGATGAAACAGGAAAAGGAGTATAACAGAAAGAGTAGTGAAAATGAATGCTTGGCGAATTGTTGCCTGGGCATTTAAATGAATGCGTGAGTCTTTATTTACATGGGTGGGTCTAGGTTTTGGGATTTGGCCCATGTTTCTTTATAAACAAAAAAAAACTTATGAAAGAAATAGAGTCGGAAGGGGGCACAAATGAAAGTCAGAAAGGAACAAAACGTGGACAAAGACGAGATAAAGGGAAGGAAATTTAAGGGAAAGAATGGGGAAAGTGATTAGGTGCAGGCGCATTTTTCTTTTTTCATGGGTATGTGTTGGGCTTGGGCTAAGCCCAACTAGGAAAAAAGGGAGAATGTTCTCTTATATTTTAAAATCTAATTTAAACAGGAATGTGTGTGTGTATATATATATATATTGTTAAGTAGATATAGGGCTAATTAGTTTGGGCTTGGCTCAATTATGATGAAGATTAAAAGAAAAAAGTTTAAAACCAATCAACAACTCAAATATATATTAAATGTATTTATATATTTAAAATATGTTGATAAGTTTAAAATAAGGAAATACGATCAAATAGTTTGAATCAAATAGTCATCAAACTTTAAATGCATTGATTTATAATAAGTGATTTTTATACTAACTATCTTTTAAATTTAACCGAACGTAAAATTAGTCATGAACTGAATTATGAGTAAACTACTGTGAATATAGCAAATGCTGAATTAAATGTTCAACTAATTGACTGCTAAATCAAGTAGTTATAATTACGTTAATCGTAACTAAATAATTTTTGACATGTGATAGTGGAAATAATCACTGTTCCACTATACAACTTGATTGACTGAATTGTTTGGACAACCTGTTAGCAGAAATGACACTGTTCTACAATTATATCAGTTTGATATATTTTATCAGTCAATATATGCAGTTGAGATATTATCATTTGATAATATTGAATTGTATTTATATGTTTGTACAAATTGGGTTCACAACTTAAATGTCGTCTATTATAAGAACTGTAATATTCCTTTGAAACTGCTAAACCTTTTTTTGTGAAGTAACTCAGAAACAAACATAAGTTTTAAATTGGATATAAAATTGTTTTAAGAAAAAAATAGATGCATTATTTTAAATTAATTATATTATTAATTTATTTAAAATGGAAGGATTAATAATAATCAGTTAATCAGGTTGTTTAGAGTTAATTTAAATCAATAGTTTAAATAGGAATTGATTATTAAATTTATTGATTTCAGTTAATTTAATAGACGATGTTCTAATAAATGGTAGTTTTAACGACTTGAAAATGTTTTAAATTCATAGATTTGGTAGGATAATGGTACAATTAAATAGAGAAGTTAAATTGAATAAAATAATGTGTTTACTTAATTAATCTTTTAATTAAGTAAGATAATTTAATTATCAGAGGGAAAGGAAAGGAATTCAATTATTTGGATTAAATTCCTGATTCAATATTTAAGTAAATTAAGTTAACTCGATTAATTAGTCAAAACGACGTCGTTGTCTTGAAATGGTTTTAAAATTTTGAAATCAAACGGATTTACCAATTTATGAATTTGTCGAATATTTTGTGTATCAAACTTCTATGAATCTTGACGATAAGAATGATTTCGGCTCAAGGCCTGAGAGGTAATTAAAACACCCTACTTGAACGATTTCACTATTATCCAATAGATCGTATTAGTTTGTGTTCGAAATAAGTGTTGGAGTTGAATATCGTTTTCAGTTATGAAACGGATATTCGAGAGTTGGATTATCACAAGAGATTGATAATAAAAAATTTGTTGTTTAATTAATAATTATGTTTTCAAATGAATATATAAACAAAGTTAATATTGTACTGAAATATTTAAAGATTTATCTAAACTAAGCTTAGCAGATCCAACGGAATTAGTTCTATTCCTTTTATTTTATATTTGATAGTTAAATCACAGACTATCAAATCTGGGCCTTTCTTGGTTGTTTTCGAAGAGATTGGAATCTAAATTCCACTTTGATTCGATTTATACGTTACGAGTCAGAGATTTATTGAAGATCATTGAAGACGATGTTGTGCAAGGGCTATTTTGTCAATCCTAGGCAGGAATTGCCTAAGATGGATTTACATAATAGTGCCTTCGGTTTGTCCAATTCCAGGAAAACTTGTATGGACGAATATCTGACAGAGTATATCTAATAAATTGCTTAAGTTGATATCTTCAAATGTATTTACGTTTGGTGGTGGAGGAATTCGTTTCTCTTAGCTTTATACCCGTGGTATTTTTGGGGAAATCAATTTGTGATTTGGTGGGTTTGACGATGTGGCATTCAAAGTGAATGAAGACGGGTTATATCCAAAAATAAATTTCAGCCTCAAGCCTCACAACCGGGAAATGTCAAAAATCGGGCAGGCATCATGGCTAAGTGGGTCACTCCGAATTAGGGTGTATTGTCACCTATCTAGAGAAATTCCATTTATTTCTTTGTTATTTCGATGTTGTCCCTTTCGGGAAACGGTGGGTAGCTCTCGATACACTCAAGCGAAATGAGTGGTCGGTCATGTGTGGCCAGGTTGCAAGATGTTCTTGTTGAACCCAGTGTATTCCCCTCTAGAGATACACTATCGGAAGGTGGTTCCAAACCTTGTTATAGTTGGAAATCCATTATCCAATAAGTGCCAGCGATTTTGATTGTATATTTTGTATGTGGAGCATGAGATGCAATCGCTCCACTAGATTGATATTTATTTGTGTTTAGACACTATTATAATATCAGAATCAGATATGATTTCAAAATGTTTTTGGTTATCATAAAGTAAAAACCGTCCATATTTATGTGGGATCGGTCTTACGATTATCTTTTCTTTCAAAACGTCTTTGAAAAGTTAAACCAATTATTCTGTCTTCTCATAAGGGAAAAACCCATTCCGTTTTTATGGCATGATCTTATGAGATATCCTTCACTAATCAAGCTGTTTTAAATTGTTTACTCATACCTGTCCCATGACTGACCCAGAGTATATTTTTCTATGTTCTTCCTAAACTCTTGGGTGCCCAAATTTGTACGGGCAGTCCAATAGTTCAGGATTTTACAGATTTATCTGGAGGAGCTTGGAGCAGGAGGCTTCAGCGTTAGACATATAAAGTTTATTCCGCAGTGTTGTATATGTGATGTACTCTGATGAAGTATGTAAGTGATAATACAGTTTCTATATAAAAAGTGATTATTTATATATTATATTTTTTATTTTATTTCGCTGCGGTTGTGAGACTCTGTGTTGTTGTTCAGTTTAATCTTCTATCTATTTTCTTCTATTCTAATTTTCTATCTTATCTTTTCTCATCTTCTAATTTATTTCTATTAATGTTTCATATTTTTGTGCAATTTGGGTTGGACGTGAGTTGCATTCAGTCGATTCAAATGGTACAGAGTTGCGGGTCGTTGCATTATACAAGTTCTCAACCTCAATGCTGCAGAATATAATAGTTGATTTGTTGTCTTTTTGTTAAAATTGGAATACTTATATATTACTTTGCACATTAATTTATGCCACTTATGTTGCTGCCATGTAAAAGATGCATCCCTTATGTTGCCTTGTCATTTTGTGTGTCTGCCTCATGCCTATAGCTTCCATTGTTATTTTGTGTACTCCGTCATCTACTATTCTGATAACATGACACCATGCACTTGCTGCACATATTCTCGAATTGGATACCCACCCTGTTTTTCAATGCATGTTGCACACTTAAAATTTACCTATGAGTACATGCATTTGCTTTGAATCATACTTATTAGTACATGTGTTTTAGTTTATGTTTTTGGCTTGCTATATATAAATACACACACTCATACACACATACATACATACACACACACACACACACACACACACACACACACAAAGACACGCACTAAAATTGCAGTTGCATTTGACAATACAAAATAAATGGATATATATGCAATAGTGTTTGTTGCATGTCATAATTGTTATATATTTTTTGTTTGTTGCCAAGATAGTGATTTATAATATTTGTTATTTTGCTTCTCTTTGCCATGAACATGAACATTACCCTGTTGTACCTTATATTTTTGACTATGTTGCTTGAATGTATCATTTGATTTTGTTGTTGGGTTGTCCACTTTGCTCTTGCCCTGTCCTATACTTGGTTATTGTCACCTGAAATAAATGTGTACATGCAAGCACCTTAGTTGACTGTAATATATGCGGCTTAAATCTATTTCATTAACTTTAAATCTTACGTTAGGATTAACTATTATATTTTAGTGGTTAATTGAAGTTGATTTACTTGAATAAAGTTAATCCTGACTCGAGTGTTTTGTATTTTGCATAAACGCTTGGGTCAGACCGAGTGTTGCAGCTTAAAGATTTCATCTAACAAAGTTAGAGACACATGTTGATACACACACACTTATTTGACAAAATATGTAAAAAAAAATTATAATTTATTTTATTTTAAAGCTATGTATTTTTACGCTGTGTAAATTATTGTATAACTCTGATATTTTGCACAAAAAAAATTATTTCGCTGTAAGAAATTGTATTTTTTTGATTCTACGTCTGATTTTGTTTAAGCCCCATAAGCAATAACATTCTGTCATTTCAAACGGTTTGAGTTGGTTTAATTACCGACTTGAAGTGGTCGAAAAGGCATGTCATTACAAGAACAACTTCAATAGAATGGTAAACACCAAAACATCATCAGCACATATCACACCGACATTAACCAAGCCTCAAACCATGATGGTTTTTTAAAATCAACCAATAAAATATAAATAATTACAATGACCAAACTCGAACACAACAACATTTCAAGCCTCTCGATTCGTTGCATTATGCCTTAAATTAGTTCGTTGACTACAGTTCAAGCAAACATAGGGAATAAAGAAAAAAATACTCACATCATTATAGTATCATATTTAAATCACTATTAGAAAATTGTGTTATTTCGAGAGGAAGAGGCGATGGCTTTCGACAATTTCCGACGGGCCGTCAGTGACCGTCGGAAACCGTCGGAATATCGCGAATATCTGCAGACCTGAGATTACTTCTTCCCCATTCTTCCACTCTCCAAATTCCGAACTGCAAAACCCACAACCAATAAATTCCGAACTTCAAGCTCCCAAACTCCATTTTCAATGTCTTGGAACCTTCCTGTCTTTAAAATCAACTTCTATAACAATCTATTTAGATACTACCTCTTTTTTGGTTAAAAATTAAAATTTTACCCTAAACCTATATTCGTATACATTGATAAATTGGGGCTAGTTAGTGATTGCAATAGTTTCTATTAGTGTAGTAATGGTTTATAGCATCCCTTTGTGTGCATATTTTACATAGTTATCGTCAAATTGCGAAATATATGTGCAAATTGTTGTTGTTTTTGTATACGTAAACAATTATATATATATGTGTGTGTGTGTGTGTGTGTGTGTGCGCGTGTGTGTGTGGGTGCTACCATTGTATTATGTTAATTGGAATGAGATAAAATGAAGGCATGAGTTAGGAATATTGTATTGTGCTCGTCTTGACTTATGCAATAAAAATGAATGCATGAGTTTAAAAGCAATTTAAGTGTGCTGGAAAATGACAACAATATTAAAGTTGTCTTAAGTCAATGAAATGTGTTGAACAGATGTGATAAATTAAAATATGTTTTTAATGTATAAAATTAATTAGTACAAATATATTCTTTTTCGTAAAATGTGCACTGCTTGACTTATGTCCCCTAGATAGTTTTTGGCCTCGTCCGACGGGGTCATTTTGGTGGTCACAAAATGACCATTTATATTCATCTGGTACAAGGCTTGTTAGATTTATCCCTGTAGTTGGACATGTTATAAACGCAGTAAAAAATTATATTTCGCATGTTATTTCGTTCAAATGGTTAACAAAATTTCGTTGTAAGTTTCCTATTTTGCTTCATGCGTACATGCATTTGTGTACAATGCGGCAACCAAAAGGGAAGTGCTATGAAATTTTGTTGAATTGTATGAAACGAAATAGTGCATGAAATGTAAGTGTTTATTGTGTTTGTAATGGGAAGTAGGATGGCTGACCATGGAAAAAAGATAACTATAAATTAACATCTCTATATTGTACTTAAGTGAGGCAAAATTAACGCGTATAACTTTTTGTATCGATATGTTAAAAAATAAAATGTGTCATATTTGAAAATATTTTTGAATTTATGAACTAATTATTTAAATTCAAATATTATAAATGTGCAATGCAAAATAAGTTTTTTTGAATTTGTATTTTAGAAAATAAATATTTATTTTTGAACTTGTGACTCATTTTCTCAAATATGAAAAATGATTGATTATTTTGTTGATCGGAGGAGATGAATGTATCAAAAAAAAAGACCGAGAGACTCAATAAAAGAAGATTTTTATGCTGGTGTAAAAATATTTGTTGAATTCGCTTTAAGTAGTACCGAAAAATGATCCAGAAACTCGTTGTCCGTGTAGTAGATGTAGACATTTGAAATATTTGTTACCCGATATTATAAAATTCTTTTTATGCAAAAACGGTTTCGTACCTGAGTATTATGTTTAGGATCGTCATGGAGAAGTTGTAGCAAATACTTTTGTAGAGTCTGAATTATAAAGTGTTTTTAATGAAACTATTACGCTGACCCATATAAAAAATTTGGTCGAGCAGCACATTCAATGTTTCCTACAGTTGAAGTTGGCGAAGATAATGAAAAGTTAAAGTTGACGATGATACTGAAAAGTTGAAGAACCAAAAAATAAAGCAAAAAAATTATGATTTACTGGATGCTACTAAGAAATCTATTTGGGATAGTTGTAAAAGTGGCGCTCAACTGTCAGTAAGCACGGAACACATTCTGGTGAAGTCAAAATATAACATCATTGAACTTGGGTTTAAGGCTATTGTACAAGCTGCAAAAAGACAAAAGTCATCCGATAATTTAACATGCAAAAATCACTATGAAGTTAAAGAAATTATGATAGCTTTTGGTTTACCTTATCAGAAAATAGACAAATGTTAAATGGCTGCGTGTTGTTTTGAAAAGAAGAAGTAAACCTTAGAAATTGTAAAATATGTAATCAAAAAATATACAAACCAAAAAAAAAAGAAGGAAAATGAAGTGTTCTGTAACACCCCACGTCCATTAATGTCACTCACGAAGGGAATGCATTAACTTCCATGGAGGTTATAAGTGAATATAGAACAGAAAAATTACAACAAGACAGATAGTAAATAGTACTTGGAAATCTAAAACTTCATTTTATTGCAGCGGAAATTAAACATGTTTGTTACATCATAAAACCATTGATCATAACCAAGTACAATATCCATCTTCATAAAAACAAAATACATAATCCCATTACATAAATAGCCATTAAAAAGATAACAAGCTGGACTTTACTTCAATGGTCCAAGCTTTCCAAAGAGAGATGAAGCAACTCAGTCAAACTCCACTAGAGCTGGGCCCAACCTGAGGACCTGGAGGGGGAAAAAGGATAGAAATAGAGGGGTCAGACATAAAGTCTGGCGAGTATGATAATTCTAACAATACTATTATCAAAATAACTAGACTAAGGCATAAGCTGGAAGACAAGTAAATGTCTATGAACTCTTAGGAAGATAAAGATAGCGTTTAAGATAACGTTAAAGATAACGGTAAAGGCACACCTAATTACTAACGAATGATTACTACACTGCACTGCACATTACTACACTGCACCACACCAGTCACCCTATTGTTTGATCCCACTTGCTTCACACAGAAACTTTATAAATAGCCTTACGTACCCCTAGCTGACTACATAGGTGCCGTCTGCCCCTATCTCCACTAGGTGTACCCCACTACCCACTTTTGATCGGCTCCCTACTCGTAGATACCCGTGCTGGCCCCACAGTGGGGTGTATCACTCCCCTAAAGTGGTAACCCGATACAACTTGAGAATGCACGGCTTATACCTACACGATGCAACAACATCTTACCTACCAGCCCGGGTCCACACACGCATACGAAACCCGTTGGACTTGCGTTGCCACCGCTCCCCGTTTTGGCCTCTTACAGTTGAACCCATCATGTGTGTCCCGTCCTCGACTTGGGTCGAGCCCACAAAGATACGTTTGGGATACTAGTCGAAATGGGCCCCCACAAGCTACCCACCTAAGCTTGTCACTAGTATATCCCACTTAACCCTCTTAGTCATGTTCATTTACATGTGTGTTTGGTTAAGTCTTACTAATCGTATTTCACGTGCCACTAAGGGCACCCCCTAGATTCCTCATGCCACCCAAGGCACCTACTTAACCCCCATGTTTCACCTTACATGTTTATCTGGTTAAGTATTTCTTAATTCATTCAGGTCATAACCTCATAAAGACCTCTCACATTAGACTGGCATTTATGGCAGCTGGATTTGCCGAGCGGGTCCGGGCAGTCTTACACCATAAAAGAGTCTAACCTCGTGCCTTTACAACCGTTATGCTTTAGTTTAGGCCTAGGACCTCTCACATTGGGCTGACATTTGTGACCACTGGATTTGCCGGGTGGGTCCGGGCAGGTTTACGTCACAAACGAGTCCAACCTCGTGTCCTAAGCATTGATTAACACTTAAAATCTTTTACCCCAGTTTTAATAATTCCCTATTCAAATTATTAATTAAGTCAACTTTTAATGATGTCCATAATTGACTCAATTATGGCCATCCACTTATGGCATGCAAAATCATATCAATTGCACCCCAACTTTTTAATATTAAATCCTTAATATTACCCCTACCCCACGTTTATACGTTCGCTTATTCAACGCATAATATAGGGTAGACTTGTATAGTCTAACACCTAGCACAAAGATAAATTATCACAACATGTAGACAATTAAAATAAATCTAATCATAATAGGGGTGAAACTTGCATAAACTACACATGTTAAGGATCAAAAGGTGTCAACTTGTTAAATGTCTCAATTTATATGATATGATCATAGCCCAAATCTATACATAAACTTGCATATGGGGTTTTTAGGCAACATAATGATGGTGTGAACTAGCATAGGATATCACATATGTCATAGCATAATTCTAGATGTCATAATAGATGTCTTGGTATATGTTCATAACTTTTCTAATCAATCTAACTTGCATATGTGACTTGTCATATAGATCAACATAACCCAAACGTGATGATTTAATTAATATAAACTAACTAGCATAGATGGTAACATCATGCCCTTTTTAACATGTATGATTCATCACAACTTAGCATAGAAACTTTCAACATACATAACATCATCATAGCATGATTTACAACATATAAGATATCATCATCACATAACATTGGATTTACAATATACATGATAGCAAAAGGGGTTTACAGCAACATATATGATAATTCACATCATCTACTCATAATCCATTCATAACTCAACCTAATTAAAATGATAATAATCTTGTTAAGATCATCATACTCACAATTTAGAGAAGAAAAGAGAGAGTTTTGCTTTGCTTTAGGGTTGAGAGAATTAGAATTGAATTTGCTTTTCTTCTTTCTTAGTTGGCGGCGGCTCCATTGATTTCCATGGCGACGGTAACTATTCTATTTTAATTAGGTTTAGGGTTAGCATTAGGATGTATTTATAGGTGTAGGAAGTTATTTAGGACCATTAGATTAACCCTGAACCATGAGAACCAATCAAATGCAAAATCTGCATTTGAGCGAATCGGCCCACGGGTTGACAGCCAAACACCCTGGATTAACCCCTAGTCGACCCAGCAAGGCTCGGGTTGACCTAAAAAATGGGCCGGTTCGGTGATTCCCTCTCCCAATTCGCTGTTTTGAACTTTTTCGCATATTTGTTTATTTAATTTTTAATTTGTATATATATATATATCAATATATATATATATATATATTTCTCTGCGCAACCCATTTCACGTAATTCTTTTCTAAAAATTAAGTATACTTTAATTTGTGAATTTTAATGTTATAAAATTACGGGGTGTTACATTCTCCCCTCCTTAAAAGATTTCGTCCCCGAAATCTCCAAGTCAAGAAGAATGTATATCCTACCATCTAATCGTCCATCTACTCAACCATCAAACACCAGCATCCATTGTCCTTAAAAGACTCCTAATGCTTTAATGTTTATATGCACAGTGTGTGTGTATGTCCATATCTAATGCAAAATTAGGTGGTCTACTGATTCAGTCGACCTCCTTAGTGCAATTCATGATAGTGCCATGCGTCCAATATGTATGCAAAAGATTCCTAATGATACATATTAATTCTATATGCGTGCACAACCATCCACCCGAATGCAGCAACTATATGATAATACAACCATTATACATCCATTTTACTAAATACATCCATATATATGCAATATGCAATATGAAGTGACTGAGCCGATCTGGTGCCTAATAGTGTGTGTATATGCATCCACGAGCAACCACTAGCAAACACTTGCATCCACTTTGCATCCACCATACATAACATGTCTCAAACACATGTTTCAACCATAGGATTATCCTAACTAAAGGTCAAAGATACTAGCGAGAGGATATACTAAAGATAAGATAAGTACAAGCTAAGCGATAAAGGAGAAATTAAAAGACATACCCTCAAAAAGAAAAGGGTATCGTTAACGCATCTTCTTTTCTGTCTCCCAAGTAGCATTGCTCTCATCATCTCCCCATTGCACTTTGACTAGTCTGACCTCTCGATTCCTCGATCTCTTTATCTGCGACCCAAGAATGCGCGTAGGAGCTCGTCGAATTGTCGCATCACGCTCTATCTCCACCTCTCTAAGAAAGCTCGGCTCTACCACTTCCGCGGTCTCGTGCAAGAACTTCCTCAAATGTGACACATGGAATACGTCGTGTACACCACTAAGTCTCTCGGGCAACTCCACTCTATACGCCATCTGTCCAATTCTCTCCTTAATAGGAAACGGCCCTACAAACCTTGGTGCTAATTTCCCAACGGACCCAAAGCAAACAACGTTTCCTAATGGAGACACTTTGACAAAGACCATGTCCCCAACTTCAAACTCGAGATCTGTCCTCCTCTTATCCGCATAAGATTTCTGCCTATCTTGCGCTGCTTTCATCCTCCTTCGAATTAAGTCGATCTTCTCTGAAGTCTCCCTAATCATATCGGGCCCAAGTAAGATCTTATCCGTAGATTCCCACCAACATGTAGGTGAACGACAAGGTCGTCCATAAAGAGCTTTGAATGGTGCCATACCAATGCTGGACTGAAAGTTGTTATTATATGCGAACTCCACCAATGGAAGATGCTCTTCCCACGTACCCCCAAAGTCTAGGATACATAGCCTCAACAGATCCTCTAGAATGCGATTCACCCTCTCGGTCTGGCCGCCCGTCTGAGGATGATATGCGGTGCTCAAACATAACTGAGTCCCTACCGCCTCTTGTAAGCTTCTCCAAAATTCGCTAGTGAAAATAGGATCGCGGTCGCTCACTATGCTAGAAGGAACACCATGCAAACGAACTATTTCTCGGACATATACAGAAGCTAACCATGGAGCAGTCCTCTTACTCTTCACGGGAATGAAATGGGCGCTCTTAGTAAGTCTATCTACTATAACCCAAATCCCCGTATTACCCATCCTCGATCGCGGTAATCCATCCACAAAATCCATCGAGACACTCTCCCACTTCCATAGTGGAACCTCCAATGGGTGAAGCAACCCACCGGGTTTCTTTTGCTCCGCTTTTACTTGTTGGCATACCAAACATCTAGCGACATACTCGGCCACGTCTTTCTTCATGCCGGCCCAAAAGTAAACTCTATTCATGTCTTTGTACATCTTGTCCCCGCCGGGATGAATGGTCATCTTCGAATGATGTGCTTCGTCAAGAATAGTCTTCCTTAGGTCATCGTCTTTTGGTACACAAAGTCTACCGTCCGTACGTAACCAACCCTTATCGTCTAGGTTATACCTACGGAGATTGTAACACCCCGCCTCCGCTAGGGTCACTCGCAAAGGAATGCACTAGCTTTAGAGGGGCATTATTGGTAAACATGCACAGGAATATCACAAGACAGAACATATATAAATAGCGGAAGTAAAATCAAACTTTCATAACATGAATAAATAAGATCTAAAGCCTTTTACATCAGAGTACATCAAAACCTGTCTTGCAATAGTAAAGAAGCATAAAGACTTTTTAATAAATTATTCCCCAAGTAAAACAGTAAAGTAGCCATAGCCAAGAGAAGTCCAAGCCATCCATGATGACCTTCAAGCAGAAGAAGTCCGAACTAAACAGCATTGTTTCCTCCCTGAAACCTGGGGGGGAAACGGAAGAAAAGAGGCGAAACAAAACGGGTCAGTCAAAAAGACTGAGTAAGTCCTATCTACTTCCAGTATAAAAACAGGTAAAGGTAACATGACATGCATAAGCTGAAAGTAAACATAAGGATAACTACAAGATAGATAAACCAGGGTAGCCGGTTGAACTACTGCGGCAAGGTAAACTAAGGTATCATGATAAACTACGGTGTTATGATAAGTCAAGGTATCACATCGTCAGATTTCTATCGAGTACATTATCCCAAGGTATCTATTATGTGTATTCTTCCCAGTTCTAACATGTATATTTGCTCTGCACCTCTCGTAC
Source organism: Allium sativum (assembly GCA_030737875.1). Classification (NCBI taxonomy): domain Eukaryota; kingdom Viridiplantae; phylum Streptophyta; class Magnoliopsida; order Asparagales; family Amaryllidaceae; genus Allium; species Allium sativum. Next base: position 748,313,835 of record CM060912.1, read on the forward strand.
TAGTATCCCTACCCGCGTCATGTGTTAACCATGAACGTCCCTTGCTCAAAGTCGTGTAATGGTCCATGTCAACCTAATATATCACATATATAGGTTACTCAAATCATATGTTTCTTTCCATGTATATAAGTTCAGTCCTTTGCCGTACCTCGTACGGGCTTCCTCATGTCGTATTATCCTTGAAGTCGTTTGGACTGTCACCCTTGTTCTAGCTAGGCTCTTCCATATGAATCATCGTTTGAACTACTAGGACTTACGCCACCTAGCACCCCTAGGGATTACGCTTACCTATTGCACGCTTTCGTATTTCGGTTTGGGTTAAACCACCTAGGCCACTAGGGATTACGCTAACCCTCAACCGCGCCCTTTTTCCCACGCATTCATCGTGAATCGTTTTTCTATAACTGTATGCACATGTATCACATCGTGCCATCCGAGTCCTGTCACAGGGCAAAACAAGAAATACAGGACTCGGTCGGGAGCTTTAGATTTATCTGCCGATGCAGATACTAAGGTCTGCTTTTCTACACGTGGCTATGGTCCCACGAGACCCCTCCCTCAACTAGTGAAAGGCAACACAAGAGAAAATCTTGCATGAGAACTACACTCCGGCCAGCCCACATCCTACGGCCTACCTCACCCATAATTAGATAGCAATTATGGTCTGTTGGGTGTTCCCTGCCTTTTCGTACGTACACGCTTGACTCAAGATGGTAGATGATCGGCGAACTTGCTATCTCGGGCACCTTATGTATCCGTCGACTCACTGCTATCCACCCCAGTCTTTAGGTCGCTCGCATAGCAACCAAGGCATATTCTTGGTTCTTCTACCGCAGACCTCAACCTCTTGTGAGCCCAGGATGATCATCTGCGACCTCACAGAGGGATACCAAGAATATCCTCACGTTCCCCGAAGCCGCTGCTTCGTTACCCAGTTCGCTGGAGCCTTTATCTAAATCAGATAGCCTGCTCCTACGCGTATACTTAAACGATGACCTACCGTATCGGGTTACTCATCTATCTAAGAAGTGGTCCAGATTTCCTTGACTAAGAATTATTACTTAGTTTCCCTTAACTAAGGTTTACCACTTAGCCTTATTTCCATTACCCTTGTTAACTATGGTTATTTACCTAATCCTCCGAATTAGGGTTTATCTAATGGCTTAAGTGTCACTTAAGTTCATAACTTAGCCCGTCTACAAACCATGTCAAAATTGGCTAAGTATCCAAGTCCAAGACTTAACCCTACAAACCATGTGTCAAGTTGGCTAAGCATATCAAGCAATCCATAACTTAACCTCGTCTAATTATCATTTTAGATTGGTTAATTATATAAATTAACTTGACCTTGTCAAATTACCGAGTCAAATCGGTCAAGCGTATTCAAGTGATTCGTGACTTAGCCTTATCATGTTTTCATGTTATATTGGTTAAGTATAGGTTAACTTAACCTCATCAAATTAACGAGTTAGATTGGTTAAGTATAGGTCACTTAACCACATCCAATTAACGAGTTAGGTTGGTTAAGTTTAGTTCACTTAACCACATCAAATCTTCATGTATAATTGGTTAAGTGTAAGTTGCTTAACCCCATTAAATTATCACGTTAAGTTGGTTAAGTATTGGTTACTTAACCTCATTGAACTACCAAGTTTAAATTGGTTAAGTGTTTAACTTAACCCCGTCGAATTACCGTGTTTAGATTAGTTAAGTGTGGATTACTTAACCCCATCTAATTACCGTGGTTAGGTTAGTTAAGTCTTAATTACTTAACCTCATCTAATTACCCAGTCGGATTAGTTAAGTGTAAATTACTTAACCCCATCTCCTAATCATCTTGCACGGTTAAGTGTCATTAAGGAAATCAAGCCCGGTCCCACTTAACCTACCCATTCGTGTCATATCGGTTAAGTGTCATTAGTCAAATTTACTTAACCTTATCATGTGGCATTAATTTAATTAATGCACTCTTAACCTCTCACATTAGACCTTGTTGTGGTTACTAGTTAAGCCGGGCGGGTCCGGGTAGATTTACACCACAACCTAGTCTAACCTCGGGTCTTAAGCGCGACATGACCAACTTCTCACATTGGGTCCTATTGTTTGCAACTACTAGTTAGGCCGGTCGGTTCCGGGTAGTTTTACGTTGCAAACTCAACCCAACCTCGAGTTGGCCACACTCATATTATCTAAGTTCATCATGTTTCCAAATCATGTTACAAGTTTTCAAGCATTTGGGTAGACCTAACTTAATAGGTAAATTCCCAAAGGGTAGACCTAACTTAATAGGTAAATTCCCAAGCTCATGTTTTTATGCATACTTACATGCCCACTTCCATGTTATCTTTCAAGTCATATTTTCAAGTATAAACACATGTCATATTCAAGTTAAGATTTTGCGACATGTTCATGTTTATCTAACTACCCAAAATCGTGTTTTCCCAACGCAAGCAAAGCGAGTCAACATAGTAAGGATACTATGTCACATATTGGTCTCAAAATATGCATGATGCCAAAAAGGGCTTGGCTTCCACATGCATAACATCATAAAGGGATTGGCCATAAACATGCATAGTGTCATAAGGTAATTTGGCCACAAACATGCATATTATCAAAAGGGATTTGGCCATAAACATGCACAACTTAAAAGAGGAGATTAGCCACGAGCATGCATAATCTCATAAAGGATTTGGCCACAAACTTGCATGTTAGCATAAGGGGTTTGGGTTCATAAACATGCATAAGCCCCAAAATCTTGTCTTAGCCAATGTTTCACAAGTAAAGTGGTTCCTAAAGGTTCATTCTAGCATTTCATGCATAAAGATCCAAACTTGCAAGTTAAACTAGGTTATGCATAGCATGAGAGGCATGATTAAGTCACTCACATGGCCTAAAATCATAAACATGAACACAAGAGGCAAGGTAAGGTTCATATAGGTTCGCATAATCATGTTTAGCCTCATTTTATCCCATGTCATTATCAAAACTACCGTTTCCATCTAAAAGTAGCTAGAACTAACATAGTTAGGCCTAGGGAAAGGAGCATGAATCATCTTGGCTAAGAAAGGTGCCTCCTTTGTTGAAGAATCGTCATGGAACTCGCATAGCAACGTTGATTTGGCCTTCATTTGGTGTAGCAAGCTTGCACCTTTTGATTTGAACTTGATTTGAGTGCATAGGCTCTAGGGATTGGAGATGGAGGCCATGATCAAAATTGATTTTGGCAGCACTTAATTGCTAGGTTTGATTTTTAGGGATTTAGGTTAGGTTTAGGGTCTTTTTATAGAGATTAGGATAGTTTTAGGCCCTTAGATTAACCCTAGGATAGATTAGGACCATCAGATCTCGGAAGCTTCCAGACCCAGCCCAAGAACAAGACCAGGTGAGACAAACAGGTGCGCCAGGCTAGTTGCCCCGGCCACCCCCTGTCGACAGGCAAGTCGACAGGGCTGTCGACTTGGTCTGGGCCCAAGTCGACAGGCCTGTCGACAGCCCTGTCGACATGGCCTAGGCGGGAAACTCCCCGCCTAGCCCCAGATCTGATTTCCAAAACTGTTTCCGAAATTCAAATTTCCAGAAATCTTCTTTGGGCCTTAACCGGGTCATACGGACTCCGATTTTTGAAAACTCGGACTCTATTTCGCGTATTTTTCCGAGACGAACGCAATGGTATAGCTCGTTTTACTTGATTCATAGTTTAAAATTAAATTCTGCCTTGATTCTCATTTTAACATGTTATTGAAATATGGGTTGTTACATTCTCCCCACCTTTTAGGATTTCGTCCCCGAAATCTCTAAGTTAGGAAGAACATATCCTACCATCCATCATCCATCTACTCAAAACATCATCCACAAGCAACCATTGTCCTTAGATGATTTCTAATGCTGTATGAATATATGCAAAACGTGTGTGTACATGTTCCTTAGCTAATGCTAATGATCAGGCCTGGATAATCTTTCTAATGCAAAAATATGTATAGTGCCATGAATCCAACATGTATGCAAATAGTCCTAGTCATATAGATACTATATGCGTGCACAATCATTCATTCATATGCGACAACCGCATGATAATACATTCAATTTCATCCATAAACAAGTATAAATACTCGTGCATATGCAATATGAAATGTGACCGAGTCGAGCTAATATCTAATGTAAATTCGCGCATCCACGAGCAACCACTTGCAACCATTTGCAACCATATCAACCATAACATGTTTCAAATACATGTTTACATCCATAGGGTTCTACCTAAGATTCCCTGAAACAGGGTCGAGAAGATAACCAAAACAAACTCCGTACGGGGTTTGTAACAGAGACAGTACCGAGAGGATATCCATAAAAGATAGCCTACAAGCAAGCTCAACAGAAAAACAGGGATCGAGAATATATTCCCCAAAAGAGATATCATGCACGTATTTAGTCTTCAGTCTCCTGAGTCGCATTACCTTGAGCTTAGTTCCATCGTGCCTTGACCGCCCCTTTTACTTCATGATTTCGCAGCTTCTTACTTCCTGTTTCCATAACATGAGTTGGAACTCATTTCCTCGTCGCCTCTCGTTCCACTTGCACTTATTCTTTCCCTAGTATACTTGGCTCAACCATATCTACGTACTCAAGCCAGCTCTCCAAAATTCACTAGTGAATTCTGGATCTCGTTTTCCGATGCCAATCCAGATTGCCAAGAGTCCTTACTAGGGTGATTCCCATAACTCATACACAATCGAAACGAACCATCCGCCTTAGCGGCGAATTCTATTCGAACGGATTACCAACAACTGCATCCTGGGATTCTAGGTAACTAGCCATGACAGAACCCAAAAGGTTACACGAGACTTCAAGGGTATTACCAAAGCAAGCCAAGAGTCTAACTACCCTCCCTCTAAAACCGAGAGTGGCACCCCTTACTGGATAACCACTTCATCCCTAGAATCCATCCACAACTTATAAACATAAGCATTATTTCCAAGCTCAACACTTGATATAGACATTCCCAAATCCGAACAAGTCATGTATAAATGGACTGATTCTCCAATAGGACTTTGAGACAAAAATGGGATCCTCTATTACGCTAGTACTTAAGGTGCAGAGACTCAACTATCGAAGCGGACTTAAAAGATGCGGTGATCAAAACAAAGTCCCGACAGGATGATAGAGAAGAAAAGCTAAACCTTTAACAAGATCGTTACCCTCCTTCTGAGGTACCCTAGAAATGAGAGCATACTATTGCCCTCCCAATGATCTTGTCCTTGTCCCATGATACTTAACTATCTATCCCGTTTCACTATGCCAAAGGTACCCTCTCGTCATGGGTTTCATTGTTCATCTTTCTCCCTCCTTTTAGGACTCAGCCATACCAACATGTTGCTTATCCCTGAGCTCGTATCCTTTATCCTTGTTCTTACTATCCTTTCATGCATAACTCTGCAACGGTCTCTCGAGAACCACCTCCATCGTACGGGAAACACTTACGCAGCTAGAAAGACTAGTCGCAGTCAAAACCACTGTGACTACAGATGGAGGAAAGAAAGGAAAAGAGATTAAATCAAGGAAACAAGGATGATGCTAATGGCCTTTGGGGAATAGCCTTTTTCTTTTAAAAGAAAATTTTCTTGAAAAATGCTTCTTTGTAAACGGTTTTTCAAATAGTTTTCAGAAGGTCTTTAAAAACTTTTGCCCAGTCTGGTAACCTTCTGCTCTGATACCAAATGTAACACCCCGCCTCCGCTAGGGTCACTCGCAAAGGAATGCACTAGCTTTAGAGGGGCATTATTGGTAAACATGCACAGGAATATCACAAGACAGAACATATATAAATAGCGGAAGTAAAATCAAACTTTCATAACATGAATAAATAAGATCTAAAGCCTTTTACATCAGAGTACATCAAAACCTGTCTTGCAATAGTAAAGAAGCATAAAGACTTTTTAATAAATTATTCCCCAAGTAAAACAGTAAAGTAGCCATAGCCAAGAGAAGTCCAAGCCATCCATGATGACCTTCAAGCAGAAGAAGTCCGAACTAAACAGCATTGTTTCCTCCCTGAAACCTGGGGGGGAAACGGAAGAAAAGAGGCGAAACAAAACGGGTCAGTCAAAAAGACTGAGTAAGTCCTATCTACTTCCAGTATAAAAACAGGTAAAGGTAACATGACATGCATAAACTGAAAGTAAACATAAGGATAACTACAAGATAGATAAACCAGGGTAGCCGGTTGAACTACTGCGGCAAGGTAAACTAAGGTATCATGATAAACTACGGTGTTATGATAAGTCAAGGTATCACATCGTCAGATTTCTATCGAGTACATTATCCCAAGGTATCTATTATGTGTATTCTTCCCAGTTCTAACATGTATATTTGCTCTGCACCTCTCGTACTAGTATCCCTACCCGTGTCATGTGTTAACCATGAACGTCCCTTGCTCAAAGTCGTGTAATGGTCCATGTCAACCTAATATATCACATATATAGGTTACTCAAATCATATGTTTCTTTCCATGTATATAAGTTCAGTCCTTTGCCGTACCTCGTACGGGCTTCCTCATGTCGTATTATCCTTGAAGTCGTTTGGACTGTCACCCTTGTTCTAGCTAGGCTCTTCCATATGAATCATCGTTTGAACTACTAGGACTTACGCCACCTAGCACCCCTAGGGATTACGCTTACCTATTGCACGCTTTCGTATTTCGGTTTGGGTTAAACCACCTAGGCCACTAGGGATTACGCTAACCCTCAACTGCGCCCTTTTTCCCACGCATTCATCGTGAATCGTTTTTCTATAACTGTATGCACATGTATCACATCGTGCCATCCGAGTCCTGTCACAGGGCAAAACAAGAAATACAGGACTCGGTCGGGAGCTTTAGATTTATCTGCCGATGCAGATACTAAGGTCTGCTTTTCTACACGTGGCTATGGTCCCACGAGACCCCTCCCTCAACTAGTGAAAGGCAACACAAGAGAAAATCTTGCATGAGAACTACACTCCGGCCAGCCCACATCCTACGGCCTACCTCACCCATAATTAGATAGCAATTATGGTATGTTGGGTGTTCCCTGCCTTTCCGTACGTACACGCTTGACTCAAGATGGTAGATGACCGACGAACTTGCTATCTCGGGCACCTTATGTATCCGTCGACTCACTGCTATCCACCCCAGTCTTTAGGTCGCTCGCATAGCAACCAAGGCATATTCTTGGTTCTTCTACCGCAGACCTCAACCTCTTGTGAGCCCAGGATGATCATCTGCGACCTCACAGAGGGATACCAAGAATATCCTCACGTTCCCCGAAGCCGCTGCTTCGTTACCCAGTTCGCTGGAGCCTTTATCTAAATCAGATAGCCTGCTCCTACGCGTATACTTAAACGATGACCTACCGTATCGGGTTACTCATCTATCTAAGAAGTGGTCCAGATTTCCTTGACTAAGAATTATTACTTAGTTTCCCTTAACTAAGGTTTACCACTTAGCCTTATTTCCATTACCCTTGTTAACTATGGTTATTTACCTAATCCTCCGAATTAGGGTTTATCTAATGGCTTAAGTGTCACTTAAGTTCATAACTTAGCCCGTCTACAAACCATGTCAAAATTGGCTAAGTATCCAAGTCCAAGACTTAACCCTACAAACCATGTGTCAAGTTGGCTAAGCATATCAAGCAATCCATAACTTAACCTCGTCTAATTATCATTTTAGATTGGTTAATTATATAAATTAACTTGACCTTGTCAAATTACCGAGTCAAATCGGTCAAGCGTATTCAAGTGATTCGTGACTTAGCCTTATCATGTTTTCGTGTTAGATTGGTTAAGTATAGGTTAACTTAACCTCATCAAATTAACGAGTTAGATTGGTTAAGTATAGGTCACTTAACCACATCCAATTAACGAGTTAGGTTGGTTAAGTTTAGTTCACTTAACCACATCAAATCTTCATGTATAATTGGTTAAGTGTAAGTTGCTTAACCCCATTAAATTATCACGTTAAGTTGGTTAAGTATTGGTTACTTAACCTCATTGAACTACCAAGTTTAAATTGGTTAAGTGTTTAACTTAACCCCGTCGAATTACCGTGTTTAGATTAGTTAAGTGTGGATTACTTAACCCCATCTAATTACCGTGGTTAGGTTAGTTAAGTCTTAATTACTTAACCTCATCTAATTACCCAGTCGGATTAGTTAAGTGTAAATTACTTAACCCTATCTCCTAATCATCTTGCACGGTTAAGTGTCATTAAGGAAATCAAGCCCGGTCCCACTTAACCTACCCATTCGTGTCATATCGGTTAAGTGTCATTAGTCAAATTTACTTAACCTTATCATGTGGCATTAATTTAATTAATGCACTCTTAACCTCTCACATTAGACCTTGTTGTGGTTACTAGTTAAGCCGGGCGGGTCCGGGTAGATTTACAACACAACCTAGTCTAACCTCGGGTCTTAAGCGCGACATGACCAACTTCTCACATTGGGTCCTATTGTTTGCAACTACTAGTTAGGCCGGTCGGTTCCGGGTAGTTTTACGTTGCAAACTCAACCCAACCTCGAGTTGGCCACACTCATATTATCTAAGTTCATCATGTTTCCAAATCATGTTACAAGTTTTCAAGCATTTGGGTAGACCTAACTTAATAGGTAAATTCCCAAAGGGTAGACCTAACTTAATAGGTAAATTCCCAAGCTCATGTTTTTATGCATACTTACATGCCCACTTCCATGTTATCTTTCAAGTCATATTTTCAAGTATAAACACATGTCATATTCAAGTTAAGATTTTGCGACATGTTCATGTTTATCTAACTACCCAAAATCGTGTTATCCCAACGCAAGCAAAGCGAGTCAACATAGTAAGGATACTATGTCACATATTGGTCTCAAAACATTCATGATGCCAAAAAGGGCTTGGCTTCCACATGCATAACATCATAAAGGGATTGGCCATAAACATGCATAGTGTCATAAGGTAATTTGGCCACAAACATGCATATTATCAAAAGAGATTTGGCCATAAACATGCACAACTTAAAAGAGGAGATTGGCCACGAGCATGCATAATCTCATAAAGGATTTGGCCACAAACTTGCATGTTAGCATAAGGGGTTTGGGTTCATAAACATGCATAAGCCCCAAAATCTTGTCTTAGCCAATGTTTCACAAGTAAAGTGGTTCCTAAAGGTTCATGCTAGCATTTCATGCATAAAGATCCAAACTTGCAAGTTAAACTAGGTTATGCATAGCATGAGAGGCATGATTAAGTCACTCACATGGCCTAAAATCATAAACATGAACACAAGAGGCAAGGTAAGGTTCATATAGGTTCGCATAATCATGTTTAGCCTCATTTTATCCCATGTCATTATCAAAACTACCGTTTCCATCTAAAAGTAGCTAGAACTTACATAGTTAGGCCTAGGGAAAGGAGCATGAATCATCTTGGCTAAGAAAGGTGCCTCCTTTGTTGAAGAATCGTCATGGAACTCGCATAGCAACGTTGATTTGGCCTTCATTTGGTGTAGCAAGCTTGCACCTTTTGATTTGAACTTGATTTGAGTGCATAGGCTCTAGGGATTGGAGATGGAGGCCATGATCAAAATTGATTTTGGCAGCACTTAGTTGCTAGGTTTGATTTTTAGGGATTTAGGTTAGGTTTAGGGTCTTTTTATAGAGATTATGATAGTTTTAGGCCCTTAGATTAACCCTAGGATAGATTAGGACCATCAGATCTCGGAAGCTTCCAGACCCAACCCAAGAACAAGACCAGGTGAGACAAACAGGTGCGCCAGGCTAGTTGCCCCGACCACCCCCTGTCGACAGGCAAGTCGACAGGGCTGTCGACTTGGTCTGGGCCCAAGTCGACAGGCCTGTCGACAGCCCTGTCGACATGGCCTATGCGGGAAACTCCCCGCCTAGCCCCAGATCTGATTTCCAAAACTGTTTCCGAAATTCAAATTTCCAGAAATCTTCTTTGGGCCTTAACCGGGTCATACAGACTCCGATTTTTGAAAACTCGGACTCTATTTCGCGTATTTTTCCGAGACGAACGCAATGGTATAGCCCGTTTTACTTGATTCAGAGTTTAAAATTAAATTCTGCCTTGATTCTCGTTTTAACATGTTATTGAAATATGGGTTGTTACAGAGATGGCTTGATGACTCCCCTCCTTTGAGTTTTTCTACTAACTCAACCAACTGCGGGTCGTCTCGCTGTGCCTCACCAATCCGTCCCAAAAGCGTAGGCCTGACCTCCAAGGATGCTAGCAAACCGGGTACGAAGTCAACGGAAGGTCTAAAGTCAAACATCGAAATGAATTCTAAACTTCACCGCTCAACAAACAAAGGACTTAAGGATAATCTTTTTCTACTTAAGGCGGCTGCCACCATATTACCCTTGCCAGGGGTATAGGCTATTTTGAAGTCGTAGGACGCTAAGAACTCCATCCACCTTTGCTGCCTTAAGTTCAAGTCCTTTTGAGAGAATAGGTATTTTAAAGACTTATGGTCAGTGAATAATTCGAATTTCTCGCCAAGAAGATAATGACGCCAAGACTTAAGCGCGAAAACAATAGCGGCCAATTCTAGGTCATGTGTAGGATAATTTTTCTCATGCGCTCTCAACTGCCTTCCACCATAGGCTATTACCCTACCCTCTTGCATTAAGACTGCGCCTAGTCCTGTCCCACAAGCATCAGTATAAACGGTAAACGGCTTACTCCCGTCTGGCAATACTAAGACTGGGGCTGAAGTCAAACCTCTCTTCAAACGTTGGAACGCATCATCACAATCTACATCCCATGTGAAAACTAGGTTCTTCTTCGTCAAGCGTGTCAGTGGAGCTGATATCTTTGCGAAGTCTTTGATAAACTTCCTATAGTAGCCAGCCAACCCCAAGAAACTTATCACTTCGGTAGCATTTTTAGGAACCTTCCAATCTTGGATGGTCACCACCTTCGCAGGATCTACAGCTATCCCTTCTTTGGAAACCACGTGCCCCAAGAACCGTACTTCCTTCCTCCAGAAGTGACACTTAGAAAATTTAGCCTTAAGGCTATGCGCTCGTAAGGTCTCCAAAACTTCCCTAAGATGTAGGGCATGCTCTTCTTCATCCTTAGAAAAGATCAAGATGTCATCTACAAAGACTACCACGAATTTGTTAAGGTACTCCCTAAACACCCTACTCATCAAATCAACAAAATATGCTGGGGCCTTTGTCAAACCGAAGGGCATCACTAGCCATTCATAGAAACCGTCCGGAGTCCTAAAGACAGTCTTGTCTATGCTATCCTCAGCCACTCTCAACTGATGGAACCCAGTGGCTAAGTCCAACTGCGAAAACACTGAGGCGCCAACTAACTGATCGAAGAGATCGTCAATCCTCGGCAGTGGGTGTCTGTTCTTCTTAGTAAGTTTATTAAGATCTCTATAGTCCACACACAGTCTAAGGGACCCATACGCCTTCGTGGCAAATACTACTGGAGCACCCCACTCCGATATACTTCGTCTTATGAACCCCTTCTCAAGCAACTCCTTCACTTGCTTATCGAGTTCCCACCTTTCACGTGGAGCCATGTGGCGTACTGGCAAAGATACTGGTTTCACACTATCCACAAGATATATTCGAAAATCTATCTCCCACTTCGGAGGCAAGCCCTTCAGCTCCTCAAACACATCCAAATATTCTCGGACCACTCTAACAGATCGTAGATTTTCCTCAGACACGTCAAGCGATTCTAGATAACTTAGCATAACCGAATTTATGGGATTACAGAAGATTTCGAGAGTGTTGCCAAGGCGAGTCACGAGCCTAACTACTCTCCTTTCACAATCAAGAACGGCCCCATTTCTGGATAACCAATCCATTCCTAAAATTAGCCCATAGCCCGTGAAGCCCAACACATAAGCATCACATCTAAATTCAACGCTAAGTATGGAAATTTTCAAATCCAAACACATCATAGACAAATAAGCTGAGCCCCCAATTGGATTCGAAACAACTAAGGGATCCTCTACTAAACTGGTGTTTAAGTGCAGTGATTCAACTAATGATGTAGAGATAAACGAATGTGATGCGCCCGAATCGAATAAGGTACAGACAGGATGATCAAACAGAAAAACTAAGCTTTCAACAGAAAAGGTTCTACATCGTTCTTGCAGCGGTGGGACCGCGAGAGCCTGAACTTGTCCCCTTGCCTGCCCTGGTGCTATAAGAGCCTGCACCTGTCCTCCCGAGGTAGCTCCTGCCCTCTGCCCCTTCTTTGGGCAGTCCTTCACTAAATGTCCCGCATCGCCACAATGAAAACAGTCTGTCTTCTTTTTCTTTCGGCAATCCTTGCTGAGATGGCCTGGTGTCCCACAGTTAAAACATTTCTTCTTTCCCTTGCCGTTATTGTCTTTACCACCCTTCTTGTTTTGCTGTTATGATTTCTTCTGATCCCCCTTCTTCTCGGGTGCCTTATCAGCTTTAGCGCTTTTCTCCTCATGCATAAGCGCCATTTCTACTAACTTCTCAAAGGTGGCCCCCATAGGGATGTGGGTCATAGCCAACCCTTGCAATGGTTCATTCAAGCCATTCACGAACCTTAGAGCCTTCTTCTCCGGCGTGTTTACTAAGTCCAAGCCAAACCTTGCTAACTTATTAAATTTATTGACATATTCTTTCACTGATGAGCTTCCTTGCTTCAACGTCAAGAACCTTTCCATATATAGATTTTCTTCCGCCCTTGAGAGAAATTTCGCCTCGAACCTATGTCTGAAATCCGCCCAAGAGTCAATGGTACGCTCCCCATTAGTGACCTCCCACCAAAACGAGGCCTCTCCCTTCATCAACCAAGCTGCTAAACGAACTCTCCTCCCTTCTTCTACTTCAAAGATTTCTATCAATTCTTCCACCTCCTTAAGCCAATCTCTAGCTTCCACAAACGTTTCTGACCCTTGAAATGTTATTCCACCCATAGCCTTGAATTCCTTGCACGTCTTTGCAAAAGTATCTATGCGAGGAGGAGGAGGAACGGGTGCAACTGGTGGTGGAGGAACATTGGCTGGACCTGCAGCGGCCCTAACCTCTAATAACCTCCTATACCATCCTGGTATCGTCACACCGTCGGGTAGATTAAGATCTTCAGCCATGCTGAAACGAAAAAGGAAAGATTCAAAATGGAGAATTCGAAAGATAAAGATATGGGCTATTGGGGATTATGTTTTTTTTCTTAAAAACTTTTCTCTTTAAATTTCTCATTAAAACATGTTTTTGAAAGCACTTCTTCCAAAAATAACTATTTTTCTAAAGTATTTTTATCTGTTCTGGTAACCTTAAGCTCTGATACCACGTGTAACACCCCACGTCCATTAATGTCACTCACGAAGGGAATGCATTAACTTCCATGGAGGTTATAAGTGAATATAGAACAGAAAAATTACAACAAGACAGATAGTAAATAGTACTTGGAAATATAAAACTTCATTTTATTGCAGCGGAAATTAAACATGTTTGTTACATCATAAAACCATTGATCATAACCAAGTACAATATCCATCTTCATAAAAACAAAATACATAATCCCATTACATAAATAGCCATTAAAAAGATAACAAGCTGGACTTTACATCAACGGTCCAAGCTTTCCAAAGAGAGATGAAGCAACTCAATCAAACTCCACTAGAGCTGGGCCCAACCTGAGGACCTAGAGGGGGAAAAAGGATAGAAATAGAGGGGGTCAGACATAAAGTCTGGCGAGTATGATAATTCTAACAATACTATTATCAAAATAACTAGACTAAGGCATAAGCTGGAAGACAAGTAAATGTCTATGAACTCTTAGGAAGATAAAGATAGCGTTTAAGATAACGTTAAAGATAACGGTAAAGGCACACCTAATTACTAAAGAATGATTACTACACTGCACCGCACATTACTACACTGCACCACACCAGTCACCCTATTGTTTGATCCCACTTGCTTCACACAGAAACTTTATAAATAGCCTTACGTACCCCTAGCTGACTACATAGGTGCCGTCTGCCCCTATCTCCACTAGGTGTACCCCACTACCCACTTTCGATCGGCTCCCTACTCGTAGATACCTGTGCTGGCCCCACAGTGGGGTGTATCACTCCCCTAAAGTGGCAACCCGATACAACTTGAGAATGCACGGCTTATATCTACACGATGCAACAACGTCTTACCTACCAGCCCGGGTCCACACACGCATATGAAACCCGTTGGACTTGCGTTGCCACCGCTCCCCGTTTTGGCCTCTTACAGTCAAACCCAGCATGTTTGTCCCGTCCTCGACTTGGGTCGAGCCCACAAAGATACGTTTGGGATACTGGTCGAAATGGGCCCCCACAAGCTACCCACCTAAGCTTGTCACTAGTATATCCCACTTAACCCTCTTAGTCATGTTCATTTACATGTGTGTTTGGTTAAGTCTTACTAATCGTATTTCACATGCCACTAATGGCACCCCTTAGATTCCTCATGCCACCCAAGGCACCTACTTAACCCCCATGTCCCACCTTACATGTTTATCTGGTTAAGTATTTCTTAATTCATTCAGGCCATAACCTCATAAAGACCTCTCACATTAGACTGGCATTTATGGCAGCTGGATTTGCCGGGCGGGTCCGGGCAGTCTTACACCATAAAAGAGTCTAACCTCGTGTCTTTACAACCGTTATGCTTTAGTTTAGGCCTAGGACCTCTCACATTGGGCTGACATTTGTGACCACTAGATTTGCCGGGCGGGTCCGGGCAGGTTTACGTCACAAACGAGTCCAACCTCATGTCCTAAGCATTGATTAACACTTAAAATCTTTTACCCCAGTTTTAATAATTCCCTATTCAAATTATTAATTAAGTCAACTTTTAATGATGTCCATAATTGACTCAATTATGGCCATCCACTTACGGCATGCAAAATCATATCAATTGCACCCCAACTTTTTAATATTAAATCCTTAATATTACCCCTACCCCACGTTTATACATTCGCTTATTCAACGCATAATGTAGGCTAGACTTGTATAGTCTAACACCTAGCACAAAGATAAATTATCACAACATATAGACAATTAAAATAAATCTAATCATAATAGGGGTGAAACTTGCATAAACTACACATGTTAAGGATCAAAAGGTGTCAACTTGTTAAATGTCTCAATTTATATGATATGATCATAGCCCAAATCTATACATAAACTTGCATATGGGGTTTTTAGGCAACATAATGATGGTGTGAACTAGCATAGGATATCACATATGTCATAGCATAATTCTAGATGTCATAATAGATGTCTTGGTATATGTTCATAACTTTTCTAATCAATCTAACTTGCATATGTGACTTGTCATATAGATCAACATAACCCAAACATGATGATTTAATTAATATAAACTAACTAGCATAGATGGTAACATCATGGCCTTTTTAACATGTATGATTCATCACAACTTAGCATAGAAACTTTCAACATACATAACATCATCATAGCATGATTTACAACATATAATATATCATCATCACATAACATTGGATTTACAATATACATGATAGCAAAAGGGGTTTACAGCAACATATATGATAATTCACATCATCTACTCATAATCCATTCATAACTCAACCTAATTAAAATGATAATAATCTTGTTAAGATCATCATACTCACAATTTAGAGAAGAAAAGAGAGAGTTTTGCTTTGCTTTAGGGTTGAGAGAATTAGAATTGAATTAGCTTTTCTTCTTTCTTAGTTGGCGGCGGCTCCATTGATTTCCATGGCGACGGTAACTATTCTATTTTAATTAGGTTTAGGGTTAGCATTAGGATGTATTTATAGGTGTAGGAAGACCATTAGATTAACCCTGAACCATGAGAACCAATCAAATGCAAAATCTGCATTTGAGCGAATCGGCCCACGGGTTGACAGCCAAACACCCTGGATTAACCCCTAGTCGACCCAGCAAGGCTCGGGTTGACCTAAAAAATGGGCCGGTTCGATTATTCCCGCTTCCAATTCGCTGTTTTGAACTTTTTCGCATATTTGTTTATTTAATTTTTAATTTATATATATATATATATCAATATATATATATATTTCTCTGCGCAACCCATTTCACTTAATTCTTTTCTAAAAATTAAGTATACTTTAATTTGTGAATTTTAATGTTATAAAATTACGGGGTGTTACATGTTCGTACAGGCATATGCATTACTTACCGATCACTTCAAGCCTTCAAATATTATATGCATCTTCTATAACTGCATCTCATATGAGATGACAAGGTGTGAGAACGGGGGAAGAGGGTACATTGACACATCCGACCGATGGAGAAGCATGGAAGCATTTCGATAAAACTTATCCCAATTTTACAGCGAAGAGTCATAATATTGGACTAGGATTATGTACGGATGGTTTTTCACCATTTTCTCCATTTGGTTCCAAATACTCATCCTGACCCATTATCGTTACACCGTATAATTTACCTCTATGGATGTGTATGGAAACACAATATATGTTTCGTACAGTTCTCATTCCTAACCCTGACGATTCGATATAAAGAATCGATGTTTATTTACAACCATTGATTGAAGAATTAAAATTACCGTGGAGCGAAGGAATGAAATCATACGATGTTTTATAGAAGAATTTTTTACGTATTTTGCTTCTTTATTGTGGAGTACAAGTGATTTTTCTGCCTTCGCAATGCTTTTAGGATGGAGTACTTCTAGTCATCTAGCAAGTCCATATTGCATGGAAGAAACACAAGCGTTTTCTTTACCACATGGTAAGAAAATTTCATGGTTTGGATGTAATCGATGTTCTCTCCATGTAAATCATCCCTTCGGAGGAGACAAGAAAAACTATTTAGCTAATAGAGTAGAAGCCAAACAACCGCCAATGGTATGGTCAAGCAAAGACATATATGAACTGGTTTGGATTATCCAAAGACATATGAAACTAGAACGAAAACAACACTTGAAGACAAATCGACAGTTCATAATAGGTGCAAATAGACTACTTTTTGGGAGTTGTCATATTGGAAACATCTTCTGTTTTGTCATAATATTGATGTGATGCACAATGAGAAAAATGCATTTGATAATGTTTTTAACATACTTTTGAATGTCAAATGGAAGACAAAGAATGATTTGAAATCAAGATGTGATATACATCTTTTATGTCATTTTCATTTGTCATTTATTTAGCAATTTTTATTAAAAAAGCAATGTAATCTGCTTATCGTTGGAACATGAGACCCAATATAAATCAGGTATATACAATTCCATTCCTATTTTCATTTCAGTCGTCAATTTAGCAATTTATATCATTTATGTCATTTAAGTATGAAATATATTTAATTATCATGTTATTATTCTATTTTGAAATGATGTGTATATATGTTACAGATATAGACATGTCATTCAGTGGTGGGAGTTCTTCTCGATCTTCTAGAGTTGATGGCAGCGGTCCATCGCAACTGTCACGGTTTACTATCGTTACTATAATACCTAAAGCAGAGTGGTAAGAAATAATATCTGTATCAAAATAAAAAGTAGGAGGTTCGACCTACAACCATCAATGGTTGTACTAGATGTTTCTAAAGTGGCGTATAGGGTAGGATGCTGGCTCGGTCGCTAAAGTGAAATAACATCCCTCCCCACATAGTATAGAGTATTTGAAAGGATTTCCTTGTAAATATTTTTTTTTGCTTTCCATTTCTAATTCGTTTTTGTTGCTTTTTTTTTTACTATTTATCATTTAATGTTTTTTACTTTTTATTGTGAAACACAGGTTGAGTTAGACAAACAAAAAGACGATATGCAGCTGACACGACGTTACTAGATGAGAAAGAACTATAGGGATTTGATGTCGAAGATGAAGAAAAAAGGAAAGAAACAAAATTGGATGGGGGCAAGCATATGGGAAGGGTGGTTGAGATACTGAGTTAGTGACGAGGCGAACGTAAGTGTACTATATTTTTTTCAAATATTTGATTGATAGGTGAATATCAAAAGATACTTGATCAATAAATAATGTATCAAATTTTGAATGTACAACAGAGTCAGAAAGAAACTCTACAAACAGAAATAAAATCTTGTCACTCATCGAGAAGAGTCAAAGTCATTTCAGCAATATCGGCAAGAGTAGAGATGGAAATTTAATCCGCGGGGATGGGTACCCGCGGAGACCTACGCCTAATCGGGTGGGGATTCCCCGACTTAGCGGGTAATGGGGCGGAGGTAGAGGATGATTTCAATACCTGAAGCAAGTACGGGGCGGGTACGGAGGTAATATTATTCAACCCATATCCGACCTAATATGGATATGGAAGTTGCTTTGTATTTGGAATTTGAAGTATGAAAATGAAACCATTCGACAATTTAATGGTACATTAAAGAATCTAGTCATGGTGTTGTATGATGTAAAGTTGTAAACCATTCATTTCAAATATGCAGGCATAAATATACATGCCTGGAAACATAGGCATGTAACAAAACACTATACTTTTTCTTCTTTTTATTTTTTTATAAACACAAGAATAGGGACAAATATACATGCATGCATGGCATAATTATACATGCCTGGAAACGTGCACAATAACAAAAGTAATAAAACACTACTTTTTCTGCTTTTTATTTTTTTATAACACACGAACAGGGATAAACATACATGCATGCATGTCATAAATATACATCTTTTTACCATTTTTTCTAAGTTGTTGACGTGACAGTGACATTGTCTAGACTAATTATTTAGCATTTAAGTTTACTGTTATACACTTGAGTTAATAGTTATTGGTTACCCGACGGGTCCTCCATAACCGTTGGGTATTCCCCTACCCGAATCCGTTGGGTATTAAGCGTGGATGTGGTGGGTACAGAGGACATAAATGGGTAGTAGGGATGTAGGCAGAGGATGTATTCCCCGCATATTATCCGCCCCATTTCCATCCTTAGGCAGGAGTTGATAAATTTACTGAATGCGAATTGCAAATAGTTGTTGTATTATATAATTTTGAATGTACAAGCTTGCAGCGTAACTGGTAATGGCTACTAGGTCTATGAATCTGGCATCACTCGCTTCTTCACCATGTCTAATCTTGTTCGTCTCTCTTCACTTCATCACCTTTATCTCATCCAATCTAGCTTTCTCCACTCTTGGTTCTTCCTACAAGCTCACCACACAAACTGTGTTCTTCTATTGCTCAAATCCTAATTGCTCCTTTGCTAAAACTGCCTCCTTTTTAGGCTTTAACGGTCCATCTTCTAATTTGTCTAGCATAGATTCTCAGAACCGTTCTATTTACCTTTCAACTGGTTCCACTTGCACCATTAGAGACTGTCTACAAGATTTAGGGGGCTTTGAGCTGCTTCTGGCTATGTCAGGTTTGACTTCGATCTGGAAAACTCCCTAAGTCATGTCAGTTGGTGTTTGCGTTTCCCTAATTTTTGGGTCAGTTTGGTTTTTAAGTGTTTTTGGTCTGCTTTAATGGTTTTGCAGTATCAATCTAAGCTTTTGCGTGGTTTTCTATGTTTGTGCCCCTCCACTATGCTCGCTAACAAAAGAGATAGCTACGATTCAAGTGTTAATGGCATTTTTGAGGTTTGTTGTATATATGCTTACCCATGCCCTTGGATTTTGGAAGGTATTTTGTGTTTGTTTTTCTTGGGTAATCAAATCATGCCATGGTTCTTCGGTGATGGTTATTCTTATGTTGATCGTCAGAAGTGTGTATTCAGATTATTTTCACTGCTGAGCTTCTAGTTTTAGTGATGTAGCCTGGTTCGTAGTATGTGAGGTTGTGCATGTCATTCTTCCAGTTCTTTGCTGGATTAGGTTGGATTTCACCGTGATGATGTAAGTCTTCCTCTTGGTTTTAGAGATGCAAAGCTTTTATCTATTGTTTTGGCACCTATTTCCATGAGCATGTAATGAGTTGTTGTGCTTGCATTGGTGCAGTTTGTTTTTGACTTTTCACCTATGGTGATTGTTTCAGGCAGTAAATTTTTATGTTGTGTAATTTGTAATTTGTAATTTGCACTTGTGTTGTGGTGCATGTAAGTGTGTTAAGTTTGTGTTGTCTCTTATGTAACTTGTTCTCCCTGCGTGGAGTTTCAAATCTTGTAGTAGTCTAAGTGTTTGGCTTAGTTTCTGTACTGTATACTAGTATAGTTTTAGTGGTCGGACCACTTTAAAAACCATTTGTAATAATTAGGCGATCTGCATAACTTCAGCGCATAATTGTATTTGTTATAATAAAAAGTTTTACAGATCACTATAAAAACTGGTCCACCTTATCAATTTTTTTTGAATGTACAATAATTGTATATAATATTCAATTTCAGGAAGTTGAGTGTAACAACCCGCAAATTCTGAACCAATTTAAATTTTTTATTTTAGAAATTTTAATGGAAATTTAATAGTTAAAATAATGACTAAAAATTGAAGTTAGAACGAATATATTTATTTTAATTATAAAAGGAGTTAGAAATAGCATGGTAGTTTGAAAAGTTAAACTTGAACTTTGACCGAATGTATAGGATGCAAAATAAACCGGATTTTTGTGAAACCAAAAATATTAGAATTTATTTAAATATATCTTTCCAACGATACCGAAAAATTGAAATTTCATAGTGGGAATCAAAAGTTATGCATAGTTTAATTTTCAGAAAAGTCGCTGTAGAATTTATATATATATATATTAGTATTAAAAATAGTCATTTTACAAACGACCTCTGTTTTTGACGAAACCATTTTTGTTAGAACCGGAATGTCAAATTATTTTTAGGTTTCAAATTTCATAATTTTTAGAATTCATATGTGAGCGTGGCAAAAGAAAATGTGTTTTGTCAGTTTCAGTCAAATCTGATCGAACAGAAAATGGCCATTTTTCTAATGGTCTCAGAATTCGACGAAATTAGTCTTGTTAGAACCGTATCGTCAAAACATAGCTAGAAATAATTTTTCTTGAATTTTTAGAGGTAGTATGTGGCCCCGGTAAATTTAAATGTACGATCAAATTAAATAAATAAATGATTTATAATTAAATTTAATTAAACACATATCGTAACAGCCGAATTGGGTTATGAAACATGTTCCATTGTGTCCGGGATGGGGGTAATTAGCTAGGGGCGACATTCGTTGGGTTTGATTTGGAGTTAATAGTGATAAACAAATAAAAAATTTGGAATTAAATATTAAAGTAATATTAAATTATATTCTCTATAAATACCCTTAGGAATAGAAACCCTAATCCTATTAGCAGCCGCCGCTTACAGTTCAAGGGTTAGAAATGGACGATCTTAATCCTCTTCAATCTCCAAATCCGTTCTATAATTCAACATGAAACCAAATCAAAAACTGAAGAGCACACCGAGATCTACAGGATGAACGACTATGATGGGATATGAAGCCTCGAGGTGGACGACTTCATGGCTCAAAGGCCGTCGGTTTAGGGGCATTTTCTGGCACCAGTGGTGGCACGAGTTCGACGTGGTGCCTGGTGGTAGGAGGCGGCGCTACGGTCTTCGTCAAGGTGGCGTCGGATTGGTGTCTGGTGCCTCGGTTTAGGTGCGACGGTGAGGAGAGCATGTCGAAGGATGGGTACGGGTTTTCCAGTAAGCAATAGTGGAGAAGAAAGGCCCTTAACCTATGTAATTAAACTAATTGTTTAGTTAATTATTTAATAGCTTATTTAAACTATCAAACGATTAAACTATCATAACTTGTTCGAATCAAAACAGAATTTAACAAGGTCGGATCCGTTGGAATCGCCTTTACGAGATCTACGCGATGGAACTATCCACAACCAAAACAGAGCACTCTGAAAATTCAGTCAAAGTTGAACACGAACGATTTCTGAAAACCGATCGATGTGAGAATCCTTTTTTATATAATTAATTAATTATTTAATTTAATTATTATGTGATGATTGAATGTGTATAATTCAGATCTATTATGTGATGATATTGTGGATGTTTTATCTGTTGTTGTTGATGTATAAACACAGATTTGGTTGTGTTTAAATAAAATAATCACCTTGTTTATTTATTGATTTGGATTAGAATTTCCAAATCGATAGGAATAATCACTTTGTTATGTTAAATTATGTTAGATTCCCAATTCAACATCAAAACATTATTTGGATTATCAATTCAATATAAAATTATTATCTTGATCATATTAGTTGAATTGAATAGATTGTCAATTCAATATTTAAAATATCTTTTTTTAAACATTTTTGAGTATTGAAATAGGATTATCAATTTAACATAAAACATTATTTTATCATTTTTATTGTATTGAAATAGAATTTTCAATATAATGGAAAATATATCATTTTTTTTCATATCATTGAATTGAGAAAAGTTACTCCTTTATTTGCATTCTTCTTTGCAAATATATTTAGAGAAAACAAAAAGTTCTTTTATTTGCATTCTTTTATGCAAATATATTTAGAAATATAAATTGTTCTTTTATTTGCATCCCTTGATGCAAATATACATTGAAATAAAAGTTCTTTTATTTGCATTCTTTTATGCAAATATACATAGGAATATAAAAAGTTCTTTTATTTGCATTCTTTTATGCAAATATAAATAGGAATATAAAATGTTCTTTTATTTGCATTCTTTTATGCAAATGTACATATGAATATAAAATGTTCTTTTATTTGCATCCTTTTATGCAATATATTTTGAAATATAAAATTATATTTTTGTTTGCAATTTTAGATGCAAACAAAACATTAGAATTAAAATCATATTTTCATTTGCAATTTTAGATGCAAACAAAACATTGGAATTAGATTAGCAATAAAGGTCACCTTTTTATCTTTGTATGAAATGTTTGATTTGAATAAAATAACATTTTATTTAAAATGTTTGATAAGAATAAAATGTCATTTTTGGTACATAATGTCATTTAGATCATTTTATTTAAAACTGTCATCTTTGTAAGATTGTTATATCGGAATAAATATTTCATTTTGTAAGATGATTACATTAAAGAGGATTACATAAAAATAACATTTTTGGCAGACATGTCAGTAAAATAAAATATTATAATTTTATTGTAAATTTGTCACAATAAGAAGAGTAGAAGTAAAAGACTATATTTTTAATGTAGTTAGTTTAAATAAAAAGATCAAACATTTAAGATTACATTTTTATGGATAATCTGTTCTACTCAAAAGATTGAAATTTAAAAGATTACTTTTTATGAATACGCTTTCATTTAAAAGTTGAATTTATATTTGCATTCTTTGGTGCAAATAAACTATGAAATTAAAAGTTGAATTTATATTTGCATTCCTTGATGCAAATAAAACCTTGAATTAGAAAGTTGCATTTTTATTTGCACCCTTTGATGCAAATAAAACATGAAATTAAAATTTGTATTTTTATTTGCATTCTTTGATGCAAATAAATCATAAATTAAAATATTACCTTTTCATTTGCATTTTTAGATGCAAATAAAAAGCATAGTTTAGGAAGTTACACTTTTATTACATTTTAGATGTAAATAAAAGAATAGTATTAAAAATATCATTTTTTACCTTAAAACTAGAGTGAATAAAAAGATTATGATAAAATGAATTCATCTTTGTTGTAATTTTGTTAAATTAAATAAAATGTTTTTATTTCCATCATAGATTATAATAAAAATATTAGAATTAAAAAGATATATTTTTAGTGTCATCTTAGCTAAAATAAAAAGGGTAAATAAATAGATAAGGTTTATTTGTCCTTTTGTTGCAATACAAAAAATACATCTTTATCATTTAAATAGAATGAGACAAAATTATTTAATTTTGTCATTTTAAAAGGGTTAAGACAAATGTATTCACTTTTGTCATTTTAGAGGAATGAGACAAAATATTCATATTTGTGTCACTTAAAAGGAATGAAGGAAAAACATTCACCGTTATCAATTTACAATAGTTGAAATACATTTTGTCACTTTTGTCAAACTGTAATGGCTAAAACAAAACATTATCACTTATAATTGTTTTGTTGAATTAGATTTGTCAACAAACCAAAGTCATTATCTTTGTTGTTTTGTTGAAATAGAATAGTTAAATTAAAATATTCATTTTGTCAAAATAGATTAGTTAAAGCAAACCTTATATTTTTGGTCAAATTATATATTTCTTGTCAAGATAAGACTAGTTGAATCAAAATACACATTTTTGTTGAAATTACCTTCTACTAATTAGATTTGAATTAAGACAAAAATTTACATTTTTGTTGAATGAAAAAGTTAAACATAAATAGCATTTTTGTGTAATAGGTTGTGTTACCATAGAAATATCCATTTTGATAAAATAGAATTGTCAGCAAGATGGAACTCCTTATACATTTTGTTGAGATAGAATTTATATGCAAATAAAATAATCATCTTTATTTGCATGACATACGATAGAATTTATATGCATATATAAAAAT
The DNA here is from genome assembly GCA_030737875.1 of Allium sativum. Classification (NCBI taxonomy): domain Eukaryota; kingdom Viridiplantae; phylum Streptophyta; class Magnoliopsida; order Asparagales; family Amaryllidaceae; genus Allium; species Allium sativum. The sequence goes on from CM060912.1 coordinate 748,338,278, forward strand.
CATTTTTATTTGCAAACTTACATTAGAATTTATATTCAAATATAAGAATCATAGTATTGGTCAAACATACATTAGAATTTGTAGTTGAGTTAAAGTGACATTTTGATATGCTAATGCATACATTAGGATTTGTATGCAATTTAAATTAAACATTTTTAGGTGTTAGGTTATACATTGAAAAACATATACCAATGAGATTATTTCTTTTATGTGTTAAAATTGAGAATAATTATATACAAATAAAGTATAATAAAGATTATCTTTTATTTGTCATCCACAATAATGTCATATAAATATATTACATTCTATTAGATATTAGAAATATATATAAAGAAATTATGCGAGTCAAATATATTTTATCTCGACATTAGGAATAAAATATCATGTTTTGTCCATCATTATCAACATGTTGGTAGTATAAAAATTGGTTAAATTCATTAAATAATTATTTATTTATATGTAATGTTGTTGGCTGAAAACCCCACACAGGTATTGGGATGTTAATTGATATACACTAGTCCCAATATTTATTTGTATGTCAATCGATAGATTGACAGGCTGCGATAAGCATTATTATTTCATTTTAATGCTCACACAGTTGAAGACTTCACTTTGGACGTTGAATGGATGGTTTGATGATTATTTGTAATTATTGTCATTTGCATACGATGTATGAAATCCATACAACCGAAGTTATATGGTAAATGATTGAGTCGCTTTCCGATTCAGAATATCTTTTATATAAAGAATATTTTTAATAAGGAATTTCTTTTAAATAAAGAATAAATCTTTCAACTAAGATTATTGGTATTTCAATTTATATTTATTTATTAGGAAATGATATTTGGGTTTATCGTGAACAATGTTTTTAAATGACATTGATTCTTTAACCCAGTTAAAAATAAGATTTATTTCTTAAATTGGAATAGTCGTAAAGTAGTGATTTTGGATATTAAAACTGAATTGGAATATTAGTAAATCTTTGAAAATAAGATTTAAGAATAAATTTGAAAGATTTTATCTTTGATAAAATTTATGGGAACCTTTCCCTAATAATATGAATATTCTATTTAAAGAATATTCTGAATTGGAAAGAGGCGTTGGATGTATCCTTATAACACTTGATTTTTAATTATAAAAATACGCGGGTTATTCGGAAAGACCGGGTTTAACCCATTCTGAATAAATACTACGACGATTAAAAGTCGAAGACATTGAAGACGGTGGATGAAGACCGGCGATCTTCACATCGAATGGACGACTACTGATGCCTGGCATTGGGTCGCTCCCAGTAAAGGGTTAAAGTGGTAGTTTGTCCGGACATATTTGTTGATCGTCCGGATACGCAAGCACCTAGGTGACTCCGGTTTCGTTCAAACCCAGAACGGACTTGTAAATGGATGTGTGTCTGACATTGGATTTCATTCCATTTAAATTGGTTTAAATTTAATATATATCTGTTGGTGGCGTAGAATTTATTCTCTTGCTTAACACCCTTCTCTGAGACACATAAGCTCAAAGGTTATATATTAGTAGTTATCGATCGCATGGTGTGGACTGTCAATGTGGCATGCCAAGATGCAATTCATCAAGGCTTTTGTTGAAAAGCAGAGCCTTGTGGATGATGATCAAAGCATAGCCTATTTGGGCATAGCTTTGTGTATTTCGTTGCCTCGCGAGCCTCACACCCCGGTAGACTCAAAAACGGAGCAAGGGAACGCAGGGAGTGCACACGTTTCTTTCTAGCTAGAAGTGGTGTTTGGGTTTAACACGGCCCGACATTTTACTTATGTGGTTGATGGATTTTGTGGCGCCTCGGATTTTAATTGGCCGCAATGGCCAATTTATAGGTCCAATAGGATCGGGAAGCGGGTGTTCAGGCATAACTAAGCCAACCCATTGCACTATTGGGGGACCGGCCCTGCAGGATCCAGGGGTTCGCCAGCGTCCGAATCCTGAGACATTGCTAGAGTGTCTCGAATCGGTAAGGAGATTGTTCCTAGCCTTGACTCTTGATGGAAACCTAATTTCCAATACGACACCATGTGGTTTTTGATTATATACCTATGTATGGAGGCATAGTAGGATGGGGTACTATGCCGTCTATGATTGATACATTATGATTGAAATGTTTTTAAAACATATATACACTAATAGTAATATCAAATCCATTTTATCGTATCAAGCATTTTTGACAATTATAAGGTAAAACTCTATCCTCTGGCTTGCGTTGCATTGTGTGATGGGACCTGAGTCTTATAATGGTTTCATTTTTCTAAAAAGCATTGCGTTGTTTAACGATTTACTTTATTTAAATTATGCACTGGCAATCCAATAGAGTAAACCCGTTCCGCGATAGCGGCGTGGTCCTGTGATTAGCCTCCTTACTAGATAAGTTAAGTAGAGATTTCTCACACCAATCCCATGACTGACCCGTAGTTTGTTTCACTTTGCAAACTCGGGTGCCCTCTTTTCCACACGGGCAGTCGAGTGGCTTATTTTGTAGATATATTGAGCAGGATTTTGGATCGAAGCTTAGAGCTGTGTCCAGAGCATTGATGGTCTTCCGCTGTGTTAATATAATTATCCCACTGCATTGTATTAGTTTTGTTGTAATTAAATCTTCCGCTGTATTATTTATCAATATACTGTGATATATTCTGTACTCTGATGTAACATTATTATAATGTTTATAAAAGTCTGTTGTTATTTGTTCTGATGTGTTGTATTTCCAAAGTTAACGTATTCGGGTTTTGAGCTGTCTTGGTCGATCTAATGGTCGATCGGGTCGGGTGAAATCCGGGTCGTTACATTGAGGCACAGGGTCCTATGTCATATATGGGCGTGTTTACCCACACACATGTAAATCCAGAGGGGACAGTTTCATATACATGTCACGACCAAAAACCGAATAAGAACCTTGAATGCATATTTCAATTTATGTGGTATTAGTAATTGTTCTACTTGCTATAGTTTTAATGAAATAAGATACGATGATATTAATTTTCTCTACATATGTATTTGTTTATGCGCTAGAAACGCCTGACTGATGCAGGTCGAGAGCTGCTGACGACATATGAGGAGGATGCTATTTTTGAGTCAGCTATGGATCCATCATCACAGAACAGACGATACGAGTTTGTCAATCAAGTGGTAAGTACATAATATATTAGGAAATAAAAATTTAATAATCTTTAAATTTATTATACATCTCTTTAATTTTAGTCTTAAATTTCTCTAATTTTTTTTAGTAATTAATGGATATTGAGGCCGAATTAAAGGAAAACACTAAGGATTAGACAAAATTGAAGTGATTAGGACATATTATTCCACATTTCCCCACTTTTTACATGTTTTAAGCACAATTAACACATTACAACATAATCAAGTTTTTTAAAATTCTCTTCTATAAATTTTCAAACAAATTTTTACGAGCTAAAGATAATTTAAAACAACTTAGACAATATTTTTAACCCTTCACATAATAAATTTCACATTTTTAACATAACAATGTTGTATATTTTTTTTAATCAAAACTTGCAACTTTTGCACTTCATTAAATTAAATAATTATTAAAGGCTAGCAGTTAGAGACGAGATAGGCAGGCCATAGCTGATATCGATCTAGAAGAGGTAAATGATTTAAGGTTTGGGGTAGCGCAGTTGGAGGATTAGAATCGTCGCCAGGCCGTAGAAATGACACAGTTGCTGGAGTGTATTACTGAGTTCATGCAGTAGTATGATGATCACTTTTCTTCCTCTACTGGATCTGGAGGTTCTACTGGTTCTAGAGGTGATTGATAGCATTGAAAGGTGTTTTTTTGTTTATTGTGACTTGGTGGTAGTAGACTTGGTTATTTAATGTAATGTATATGTTTAACATTATGCTAGACTTGGTTGGCGGAAGAAATACTCGATGACTTGATGCTTTGTATGTTGCATGTTGATAAACTTAGTGATATATATATTATGCATCGTATTGTATTGTGTAGTTGTTTTCTCGTTGGTGGTGAAGTTTGACTTGATTTAATCTATTGTTTGGTTTGGTGAATTGTGTTTAGTTTGTTTTTGATATTTGTTGGAATATTGTATAATGGGTATGACATGTTGCTGGTGAAATAGTGTTTGTATGAGAAATGTGGCTGAAAGGTAATATTGTAGTAGAACTTTAATAAAAAAATTGCATGCTTTTCAACGGATTCCAACGGCTCGCGATGACTTTCGGGTATGTTACTCCCAAAAGTTCCTGATGACTACCTGCACATGTCAGAAACCGTCGGGAAATGGCTCGACGAGCTATGTCGAAAGTCGTTAGAAATTCTATTCACCGACACCTTTATTTCCAACAGCCTTTTCCGATGGCTTCCAAAGACTACCAACGGTTCTGAGCATTGGAAAAAACATTCTTTCTTGTAGTGAATTTTCCGTGCAGGCAACCACAACATGATAATGTCTGCCCTTGATCTTCAATATCAATTGTTTAGACTACCGCAGCTTAATTCGACGAACGCCAAAGCTTTATATCACTCCAAGGCGTTGCACTATCTCTAAACATTGAATCAACAACGACAACCCTAGATTTCAAACCAGTGATTCACCATATCAACTCAATCAACGAAGTTTTCGGAAAATTTTATAAAATTTTGTTCAAGTGTTTTTGTTTTAAATGAGAAGAGGGAGTAATAATTGTCCCACGTTTTGAACAAATGAGAAATATATTTGCTTAAATATGAGTTTCTCATAAGAGGATTGGGTCCTTTGGACATTGGAACATTTGCTACGTCGTAAGAAGGTCTTACATGACTACACATACGCGCCACCACTAGTCGAACAAGTTGGGAAGGATCGGGTTTGGATTTGGGTTTGAGTAAAAATGATACTCTTGGACAAAAAAATTATAATAAACAAGCCAGATTTGAAACCATTAACAAAATCAGAATCCAAATTTGGATAGACTAAAATGGCGGGAAATATGACTGTTGCAAACAGACATCAAACGAATGTGAAATTCAGACGAACGAAAAAAATCATTTGATAAGAAAAAGTGTATGTTATAAACGCTAGAAAAGTCAGAAGACACATTCATCGCAAATGAAAGGACACATCTCCTTACATCTCAAAATACCAACACCATAGAACCTTAAAAAAAAGAACAATCCATTTCATCTTCTTCCTCGCAGTTTTGCACCATCCGAAAATTGTTAGAAATTCCTAAAACACTTGAAAAGGACTGTAAATTAGTATCTTTCCATTCTCTTCTCCTCTTGCACTTCTTTTAAAATTGTAATAATTTTATGATACTGGTACTATAACAAATTACTCATATTGCAAATGGCAATGCCAGTTGCGATAAACCTATTGCAAGTGACCGACACAAGTCTTAATATGCGTTCGCAGTAGGATGATTATATTTTACAGCTATTTATAATAGTTGTAAGACAACTAAATTTGACAGTTGCAAAAATATAGAGCATATATATATATATATATATATATTAATATATATGTATATATATATATATATATTAATATATGTATATATGTATATGTATATATATATTAATATACGTCTAAAAGCTTAGGTTTGCCTTTGGGCTCCCCGTAGGGAAGCATCTGGATTAGTGCTCCATATTAGGGTCTTGAGCGGGGAGGTTCCCTGTATTCTGGTTATTATGGTTTTGGTTTTGCTTTTTCCTGCATTGTTGCCTATTTTTTCATCTTGGTTATTTTGGGTATGATCTCTATTTTGTTCCATAGACTCAGTTGCGAGTTTTGCACTGCTGCTCTGTTTTTGTGAGTCATCGGAGAAAGGCAGCTTTTCTCCAGTTTTGATAGTTATATATGTCCATTTTGTTTAAAAAAAGAATACACACACTCACTATGAATATACCTACAAACAATTTTGACAATTCAACCTATAAATAGTGTTGGAAATTCGATGTTCTTGATTTTGTAAATATTAAATAAAAAATAGCAGGTCTATGCATTTTAGCCGCTTTACAATCAGTCTACCGTTTTTTAGTTTGCAAACCGACCATGCTTTTATTCAGCATTGGAGTATTTATTTATAAAGTGGAAAGAGGATTTTCTTTTAAAGGACAAAATTTGGAAAATTTTTGGTGAAAAGTATGAGAAGTTTCAAAACTAGGGAGAAGGACACATTTGCACTAAAGGTGGAATTCTGGGGCCCACTAACGTTATCCCATCTACACTATCATTTGGCCTTCTCACTAAATTCTAAATTTTCCATATTTTTCACCTAATTTTTTGTTAAGTTTGTCCTTCTCCCTATTTTCCACAAGTGGAAAATAGGCATAAGGACAAACTTTGGAAAAAAATTAGTCTGAAGGACGTCAAGTTTTATTTTTAGGCTGAAGGACAAACTTTGAAAAAAATTAGGCTAAAGGACAATGCTAAATATAATTAGCATTTTCTACAGTGTAAAATTGAATAATGCTAATTACATTTAGCATTTTCGTGTAGTGTAAAAAAATGAATATAATGCTAATTACATTTAGCATTTTCCTTCAGTTTAATTTTGGTTCAATGTTTGTTCTTCAGACTAAAAATAAAACTTGGTGTCCTTCAACTTAATTTTTCGGCAAAGTTTGTCCTTCTCCCTAATTACCTCTTTTATAAAATTCGCTCTATTAGTATAAAGGTGGGGACTATACTACCATTCTTCACCTGTCTACATTAGGCATAAATCTACCATACATTCTTTTGAACTTTCAATTCAAAACCAGATCTCTTTTCCAAAGCAATATGTACTGTTTCTTCGCCTTTAAATCAGATCCCAAAGTGGGCTTGCTCAACTATGTCCTCTTTGAACCCAAAAACTTCATCATGGACAATAATTTGAAATATGACAACATGCTTATAACATAGGCCAACGTGATTTAGTTAGCCTTAAAGGCACAAAAATGGAAATCAAAAGTGAGCGCCTCAGAGGTAGGATGTCCAATAACATGTCATTTATAACACTCGAAAAAAGTATTTGATTTTTTTATAATATTTTTCTAAAGTCATTTTAACCACTGGAATATGGTAGGTCTATTACAACTTACCAAAATTGTTATGATAAAACATTGTAATATATACCTTACAACTTTTTAGAATTATGTTATGTGTTCGTATACATCCAAAACACCGTTTTACAACTATTAGTTTATGTTGTAAAAAAATTAATTGCATTTACTAAAAATAGTTGTAATATACTAAACTACAACTATGTTAACACGTAGTAATAATCTTTTACAACTAGTAAAAAAAGGTCTCTAATATTAGCCCAGCGGATAAGGACTCTCGTCGAGGTAACAACGACGCGAGTTCGAAACCCGAAATGACATGCTAAGGGTTTATCATATGCATACGCTAAGATAAGCCACTTATGTGGTACCCGCAGACCGAGCTAGCTGCACTACGGAAGGATTTACGACTCCGGTTGATTTCCAGCCTGAACAAATTCAAGAAAAAAACTAGTAAAAAAGGTCGTACTTTGGCAAGAATACATTGAACCGCTTTTGCATCTATTTTAAACTGTTGCAAAATATATACAAGTTTTTTTTCCCTTTGAAATAAATAGGCTTTATCCTACATAATATTATAGTATTAAAATTCCAAAAAATAAATGAAATTCATGGTTTCAAACATCAACATTCTATATACAATATTATGTCCATTTTACATTTATTTTCGCAGACCGAGCTAGCTGAACTAAGGAGGGTTTTACGACTCGGATTGATTTTCAACCTAAACAAATTCAAGAAAAAAACTAGCTAAAAAGGTCGTACTTTGGCAAGAATACATTGAACCGCTTTTACATCTATTTTAAACTGTTGCAAAATGCATACAAGATTTTTTTTCCTTTGAAATAAATAGGCTTTATCATACATAATATTATAGTATTAAAATTCAAGAAAATAAATGAAATTCACGGTTTCAGACATCAACACTCTATATACAATATTATGTCCATTTTACATATAAAATTTTAACAATGATGCCAAAACACTCATACTATATCACATTTAGCATTAACAAAATTACAAACTGAAGCTTAGTCTTTAACATATTTACTACAACTTTTACCATTATAATATCTGAACGCGCTACCACAAACATTAACCAAGCATGTGGAAATGCTTAGTCTCCAATACTTCCATCCTCAGTAAATAATGCTGCTAAATTTCTTCCAAAACTTGCATACATTCATGTTTCTTTTGGTTACTGGATTTCTAGCACTCTAGCTGGATCAACACCTGAAATTTGGTAGATTTCATTACCTAATCAGTTTCTTTTGGCTGTTGATTTTTAAATAGGCTTTTTGAAGTAAGCATTCTAAAGAGTGGAATATGTATATAGTATTGTTAATAAGAGAATAGTTTATTGTTATAGTTCTATTTCAACCCCAATAGTTTAATTAGCACTACAAATGCAAGGTGTATGCTTGATGCAATAAATTACAAGATACCAATTCTACTTAATTGAAGAAACGCATCATGAGTGATTAAGCTATGAACTATAGATACATCTTTGATAAAAAACAATCGTCCAATAATATATTTCAAAATTATTATCTTAAGCATATCATATCCAAAAGCAGCACATAGTAATTATAAAGGTTTGGTACATAAAACTAAAGATGTACTGTTAGTTAATATATGCATAAAGAAGTAGCATTGCTCACCAATAAAATAATCAAGGCATTGTAATTTTAGCATTACCATAGATTAATGGTCAAACGGTAGATACATAATTTTAGCATTATCATAAAAATAAGCAATTTTTAATGGTTTATATAAACCGAGGACTTGATAATTGATATACTGCTACTATTTTTATTTGTTGGCATATATAATATTCAGTTACGATTGATACAAGTCACTGCTTTATTAGAATAACTATTGTAAAAACACCAATATACATGATTGCGACTATGCTGTCAAACATTGTAACAGTCAAGATCAATTTCTAAATTCATATTATAGACCAAGAAGCGATTGTTCATATTCCATAAACATGATCCAACACCTAGAAAGTAGATTATACAAGGCTCGTGAGTGTCAAAATTTTACCAGATCTTTGTTGTTTGAATTCCTTCAGGTAAATTACCACCACTCTAAGGAAAAATTTCACGTATATGTCATTGTAGGAAAATATAAAGATATAATAAAACAAAATGACAAATTGCATTACTTAATTATGTTCAATATTTGATTTATTAGTAAAGTTTACCATACCACATTTCTCAATTGCTTCATCCCCTCACCATGCTTCAAACATTAATGATCAGTCCTACCATATTTCTGATGTGGCTATTGCTCACCCTCACATTGCAGCTTCCCAACCACAAGCTAGTGTTATTTTTTATTCCTAATATGAAAATGCAAAGTTAGGTTTTAAGGCGATGTAGAGAAATTTTGATTCAAGACCGCTCAAATCAAAATCCCCAACGCCGCGGAAAACAAGATCGTGGTAACAGTGCAAAAACAACCAATCGATAGATCAAAACTATCTTAATCTTATCCAAGCCAATCACAATCACCAAACAATGGAAAGAATAGAGCAATAACAAGAAACTAAATCACATAAGGATTTATAGTGATTCCACCAACGTTTTTTAGTGTACGTCCACTTTGAGAGAGAAACCATTATTAATATCAATAGAAGAGTACAAGAGATTGATTACAATTATCAAATTCACTAGAAAATTTTGATTTTGTGGAGAAAGGTATTGAAGAAGATTAGGATTGCCTAAACCCTAATTAGAATAAACCTACATCTAATCTCTTGATTTTGTTGTGTGTTTTTTTCTCCATTTGGATCCGATGTAACTTATATAGGCATAGGGAAGTATATGGAAATTCCCAAAATTTCCTCTAAATCCGAAATATCCCAAATATCTAAAAATATCCTTCAGATCCTAAATATCCTTCAGATCCTAAATATCCGAAATATCCTTCAGATCTGAAAATATCCTCGAGATCCTAAATATCCTGAAATATCCTTCAGATCCTAAATATCCGAAATATCCTGAAATATCCTTCAAATCCGAAAATATACTCCACAATCTAACACATAGTATCGCATACTTCAATACTCCACCTCGATACTATATCCATTTACATCACAAACTCTAGTACACCCAAGAATTTCCTTCTATCTTCAATCAAGAAAGCTTGAATGTTTCCCTAATGAACTACGGCATAGCCACCGCCCATTGCACTTCACTAACGAGTTCAGGCATAACCCCCACTCATCAATGAAGTGTTGAAATATCCAACTCCTAAACCAGTCTCACCAAAAGACAATGTACTCGGGAGTGAAAATGAGTACTTACCATGATGATAGAACACCAACCTCTCACCGATACTCTTCTACGTCCAAGTATCTCTCTCAACTGTGCCACCCCGTGGCACCTAGCATCTCTCCAAGCGAATTAAGTTCGAGCAATGCTCAAACTTCCCAACCGACAATGTCTTAGTGAGCATGTCCGCTGCGTTATCATTTGTGTGCACTTTCCGAAGGCATACTAGCTTGTCTTCATCCATGGCTACTAGAAATGACTCCCTCACTTCAATATGCTTCGTTCGTGAGCTAAACGCCAAATTCTCCGCCAAATGGATAGTATTTTGGCTATCACATTGAACATCAACAATGTCATGTTCAAACCCCCAAGTCACAAAACAATCGCTTCAAATAGAGTGCTTCATTTGTTGCCTCTACCGCAGCTATCAACTCCGCCTCCGTAGTGGATAAAGCAACTACGGTCTGCAATCTCGATCTCCAACTTATGGTTGTACCGCCAAGAGTGAAAACATATCCGGAAGTTGATTTTCTTCGATCCCTATCACCAGCGTAGTCCGAATCTCAATAACCAACCAACATGCAATTCTTCGCTTTACTACCCCCAAAAACAAGGCCATGAGATGTTGTACCTTTCAAGTATCTCATGATAAGCTTCACTGCTTCCCAATGCGATTTCCCCGGATTAACCATGAACCGACTAACCATCCCGACGGCATTTGCAATATCGGGTCTTGTACACATCATGACGTACATCAAACTTCCAACCGCACTAGCATATGGCACCTTTGCCATGAAAGCCTTGTCTTTCTCCTTGACAGGTGATCCCTTACTCGAAAGCTTTATATGCAAAGGTAAAGGTGTATTTGACACCTTTGCATCCTCCATGTTAAACCGGCGAAGCACTTTCTTAATGTACTCCTTTTGAGTTAATTTCAACTTAAAATGCTTTCTATCTCTTTCAATTTCCATGCCCAAAATCTTCTTTGCTTCTCCAAGATCTTTCATCTCGAACTCCGCCTTTAATTTCTCTTTCAACTTGTTGATTTCTTCCTTGTCCTTAGAAGCAATGAGCATATCGTCCACATACAAGAGTAAACACACCCAACAATCATTTCCTAACCTCTTGAAATAAACGCAAGCATCCTTGATGCTTCGATGAAAGCCACTTTTAAGCATGAAATGATCAAATCTCTTGTACCATTGCCTAGGTGATTGCTTCAAACCATACAGTGATTTTTCAACTTGCTGACTAGTTTTGACTTACCTTCTACAACAAACCCTTTCGGTTGTTCCATGTAGATGTCTTCATCCAAGTCTCCATGCAAGAAGGCGGTTTTCACATCTAGTTGCTCCAACTATAAGTCGTGAATAATAACTATGGCAAATAATATCCGGATAGAAGTATGCTTCACAACCGGTGCGAAGATCTCATCATACTCCTTTCCTTTTCTCTGTGAAAACCCCTTAGCCACTAGCCTAGCTTTGTATCTTCCATCATCCTTCACCTTATATATCCATTTGCACTCAATAGCACGGTTTCCATTAGGAAGTGGAACCAAATCCCAAGTTTGATTCTTCGTTAAAGATTGCATCTCTTCCTTCATGGCGCAAATCCACTTTGAGCTATCACTCGAATCCATGACGTCATCAAGGTCCATCGGCTCATCATGGACTACATGAAGATCATAGTCCAAATTCTCACAAAAGCTAAGATAGTTCCAATCACCATATCTTTCGGGTGGCCTTATAGAACGGCGATCAACCCGAGTAGTAATACCATCACCCGGTCTTCCTTCAGCTCCACCTTGAACTGAATTTCTCTAGGCTCGTGCACATCACCAACACTGCTAGAGGAACCCTATGGACTACGTGATGTAACATCAACCGCATTCTCCCCGCAAGTACCTCCAACAACTCTACTCTCTCTAGGCCTGAAAGTCGGAATAACTTCCTTCTTCTGTGATTAACCATGAACCAAATCCGGAACATCTGACGAGCCCTCATTCTCCTTGAACATAGCTGACTCATCAAAAGTAACATAATGAGAAACCATAGCCTTCTTCGTTTCCGGATTCCAAATCCAATAGCCTTTGACGCCATCTATTTAACCGAGAAAAATTCCTTTGAAAGCTCTAGGTGAGATCTTATCATTCCCTGGATCATGCACATAAACAGGACAACCAAACACACGAAGATAACTCAAGTCAATGCTCTTCCCTTTCCACACTTCCTCCGGAATTTTGTTATCAATAGCCGAGCACGGAATTCGATTAATAATATGCACCGTGGTTGACAAAGCTTCAGCCCAAAATTCCTTAGACAAACCCGATCTCAATCTCAAGCATCGAGCTTTCTCTAGTAGAGTTCGTGTAATGACCCGGGTTTTTGACGACCTTGGTTATCCGATATACAACACATATCGAACATCCAAGAGTCGAAAATACCGGATGATTAATGAAAGAAATTAGAGGGTGAGGAAAGATAAGATAGAAACTTAGAATAGAAGAAGAAGAAGAACACAACATCAGAGTAACACGAACCTCACAGCGGAACGAATAACATATAATATATATAACATAACTTGAAATATACATCTGTACTTGAATATACATCATTATATAAGTACAGCACTTACAACATAGCGGAAATAACTATAGCTATATGATCCTGAAGCCTCCTGCTCCAGCTCTTCAAGTATCTGTAAATTCCTAACTACTTGACGGCCCGTATAAAATTGGGCACCCAAGAGTTTAGGGAAAACAAAACAAAATAAACTCTGGGTCAGTCATAGGACTGGTATGAGTAAAACAGTATAAAACAGTTTGAACAAGTCAACGATATCTCATAAGACCACGCCGTATAACGGAACGGGTTTTTCCCTTATGAGAATCCAAAATATCTTTATATCAAAACCTTTTGATATTATAATAATGTCTATCAACCACAATATAATACTCGTCTAGCAGAAACGCTTTCATCTCACGTTCTACATATATAGTATACAATCAAAACCGCACGCACGTATTGGGTAATGGATTTCCAACTATGACAAGGTATGGAACCACCTTTCGCTAGTGTACCTCTAGAGAGGAATACAATGGGTTCAACAAGAACATCTTGCAACCCGGCCATACATGACCGACCACTCATTTCGTTTGAGAGTATCGAATGTATATCACCAACGGTTGGGATCAGCAACCGTTTCCCGAATGGGACAGCGTCGACAATAGATTTTTAGAAGTAAATGAAACTCTAGATCAGGTGATTATACACCCTAATAGGTGCGACCTACATAACCATGCTACCTGCCCGATTTCTGTCATTTACCGGTTGATGAGGCTTGAGGTTACGCTTCATCGTCACATCAGATTCACTTCGAATGCCACATTGTCAGATCCATCGAAAATCACTAATTGACGTCTACAATAGTACAATACGTGTTAGCTAAAGAAGTTTCCTTCTCCGCATCCACTCTTGGTACGGTTGAAGAAATCAATGTACGTGACCTTTCTGGAAATACTCTGTTATACATTCATCCATACAAGTCATCCAGGAACAGGATGAACCGAAGGCACTATTTAGTACATCCATCTTAGGAACTGTATCTAAGACTTATACAATAGCCCTTGCACTTTACTGTGTCTTCAATTATCTTTGGCATATATGATTCGCAACGCTTATGCCAATACAGAGTGGTTCTTTGGAAAATAATCCAACCGGTCTCTCCATATTAACAACGTTAAAATGGTCAAAACTTCGATAGTCTGTGATTTAACCATTAAAGTAAAATAGGTGTGCAAACAACAATATTATTTCCAAATGGAAATTATATCAATCAATCATCAATCATATATATATAATTATATATATATATATATTTCCTTATTTTTTATTTCAATATTTAATTATGTTTCTGATTCTATTTGGAAACATTTCCAAATCTTCTTTACTTGGATTTAAATAGATGTTTAAATCAACATCGCGACGACAACTCAAACCACTATACTTATTTACTAAAATCACTTAACCACTTTCACTCTTGAACCTTAACCATTTCAAAATTAAAAACGAAGTCAAACAAGTTGGGGTATAACTACCTCTCAGACCTTAACTGAACAACAATTCAAATCTCGAAATAGGGTAAGTTCATCTTTTAACTCTTTAACACTTCCTTACGTGACTCTCGTTCGTATAAATCTCCATTCGATAACTCCTCCCTTCGAATAACTATATTTGATAATCTCTCTTACGAATAACTAGATTCGAAAACCCTTCTTCGAATAAACTAAATTCGATTAACTCTATTTATTTAACCCTAATCGATTAACTCTTTTTACTTAACTCCTTACTTAACTCCTTTTGAATAACTCCTTTCGATTAAACTATAATCGATAACTCCTTTCGAATAACTAATTCGGTAACTCCTTTCGATTAAACTATAATCGATAACTCCTTTCGATTAAAATATAATCGATAACTCCTTTCGATTAAACTATAATCGATAACTTCTTTCGAATAACTAATTCGATCAACTCACTTCGAATATTTCTGATTCGATTATCTCACTTCGAATTTCTCTGATTTGATTAACTCATTTCAATTAACTCTATTGGACAAATGCTATTGGATTAACTCTATTTGATTTAACTCTAGTCGATAACTCCTTTAACTCTATTCGAATAAACCAAATTCGATTAACTCCTTTAATTCCATTCGAATAAACTATATTCGATTTATTCCTTTAACTCTATTCGAATAAACTAAATTTTATTAACTCCATTTGAATAACTCTAGTTCGATTTAACTTTATCGATTAACTCTAACTGATTAACTCTAACTTGTTTACTCTAACTGGTTTAACTCTACGGTTTAACCTGACTGGTTAACTCTAACTGGTTTAACTCTAACTGATTAACTCTAACTGGTTTAACTCTACGGTTTAACCTAACTGGTTTGACCCTTTGTCCTTATTCAGTTTCAAACATCGATGTTGAAATCGATTTTTACTTCTTTATATAAGTCCTGACTTATATATTCTATTTATCCAAATGATAAATATTTAACTTAATTTATAAATATCATTTATAAATCAATCTGCTCCTTTTATTTGTTTACTTCTTCATATATAAGTTCAGACTTATATATATATATATCTATTTATCCAAGGATAAATATTTTCTTTATAATCTATTAGTTTTCCAAACAAATATTTCCCTTTATCATCTATTTGATTATGGTTTTACATTATTTCCTTTTCAATCCTATTTGTAATTGGTTTACAAATATTTCCTTGTATATCTTTATTTATTCTACTCTAATTATTTCCTTTATAATACCTTATTGAGGATTTTCTTTTAAAGGACAAACTTTGGAAAAAAAAATTGTAAGAAGTATGGGAAGTTTCAAAATTTGGGAGAAGGACACATTTACATTAAAGGTGGAATTCAGGGGGCCCACCAGCCTTTTTCCATTTACACTATCATTTGGCCTTCTCCCTAATTTTGAAACTTCTCATACTTTTCACCAAAAAAATTCCAAAGTTTGTCCTTCACCCTATTTTCCACCCTTATTTATTTCCTAAATGAATATTCTCTTTAATGCATCCTATTTATTTACTAAATAAATAATTCATTTAATATCCTATTTAATTATTATCCAAATAAACATAACCCTTTTATCTCATTCTATTTATTTAACAAATAAATATCTCCTTTATTTTTTTCTATTTATTTATTCTAAATGTTTCCTTTATAAGCTTTTATTTATTTAACAAATAAATATCTCATTTAATATCTCTTATTTATTTAACAAATAAATAACCCATTATCTTATCTTATTTATTTAACAATAAATAATTCACTTTATAAATATTCCATTTATAAAGATTTCCCTTTATTTATAATTCCACTTAAACGTATTCCCTATTTATAAATATTCCATTTATTTTATAAATATTTCTATTTATAAATATTCTCTTTTATAAAATCTTATGATTTTATAAATATTCTTTTTCAATATTCACTTTGACAAATTCCCCTTTTCTCCAAATCCCGGTATGTTATGGTGTTTAGCATATCAAATTACGATGTCCAATATCGTCCATACACACATAATCAACAACAGGTTATAAATCACATCATATATCACACTATATGAAAACAATAAAATAACTGTTGAGGAATCCAGTCGGATTCCTCCAACCTGTTTCCCTGCATCCACAGATGTTACACAATAAAATCAACATCACTTTCAGTTCAATATGATATATTCTGTTAAACAGAATCAATATCGAAATTCAACTAACTGACTAGCAGTTCAACCAAATAGTCAACACACAGTCAATCAGACAAATTTTTAACAGTTCTAAAAATACAACATGAAAATATAAACTGTTTGGAGTTAGTGAGATTTACTCACTTTGGCGCGTTAACCATTAAATAACAGTTTGCGTTATTTGATTCAGTCGGACAATTTATTTTGCCATAAATTGTAACGAGCTCGGATTCACTCCCAGTCAGTCTCATTGTGTTGCTGCCGTCCATACGGTCTCAACGCAACTTACGGTTCGTGATTCTGATTACGTATAAGAAAGATATTACTTATATAAGTTAACACTTTTATTTAATTAAACTATACTAACTATTTATTTAATATATATGGGCCTTACACTTAGTATTGAGCCCAGCTCTATATACCATAGAAAAGCCCACCCGCTCATCATCTATTCTTCCTCAATTTATCCCGACCGTGCTTCCAGTATTCCACAAAACCAATGGCCGAACTCGCTGGCCTCGCTCTCCCTACATACTCCATCAATTCATCTGATACCACCACTGTTGTCTTCCTCGTTTCAACCTCTTCCTCCTCATATCTATGAGGTCAAACTCGACCTCAATGCCTGGAAGGCGATTTCTGATTTCCGCGGTCAGTTCCAGGAAGGGTGCGACCTCTTTTATCACCGATTCCGTCGATGCTTTGCATACAGGGTCGATTACCATCCCTTAATCCAAAAACTAGATTTGTTTTGCCACTCGATTACTAGAATTCCTGAAAACCCCAACCCTACTCGCTGACGCAAAAACCCAAACAGCAAAAATGGCGTCGAACCCAGAAAGAAGTATACGAGATTGAAGAGGATTCAAACGTGAATCCAAATATGTCTATAACATGATTTATAGAAATTTTGGTTTGTTTTGATTTTCTGAAGAATTGGTTTTCACGTTTTGATTTTATCTGAAGAGAAGGGTGGAGGCGTGAATGTCTGTTGACTTACAGGAGGATTGAAATTAGGTTTAGGGACTTAGAGCTTATATTTATAGGCAAATAAAATATCTTAATAAAATATTATTATATTTGATTTTATTGTAATGTTGTTTGCGTCTGTCTTTAAAAATTCCCGTGGTCATATACGATACCCAAAAATCACCAAACTGGACATACTGCTAGAGTTTGACATTGCGGACCCAAAGAAACTGGTTTCGTCGAATTTCGACTTCGTATGCTCACATAACGTATTTTTAACCATCAAAATACTAACTGTTTCTCACTCTAAAAATCCGTACGACTACACAATGACTCTAAAAATCACGAAACTGGAAATCTAACAACTATTTGACATTGCGGATCCAACAAAATTAGTTTCGTCGAATTCCGATTTCGTTTGCAAAAGTGGCTATTTTTAAAGTCCTAAATAACCCATTTAAATATATAAATATATTAAAATATAATTACATTAAAATTAATATTTAAAAATAAGTATTCTCGTTTATATTCACAATGGAATACCATACAGCTCTACTGGGATTTATAACTTGATATTTCAATTCCCGATTAAATCGATATTCGATTTAAAATGAAATTCCTTTTTAAAATATAAATAATTCCTTTATAAATTATAAAGGAATTCCACAGAGACTTTTCTAAAATTTGATTTGGACGTAAATCAAAATCTACACGACGAAATCCCGATTTTTCTCTTCCACTAGAAAGATATACTCCACCAGCTCCACACGTTTCTTGTTTAATGTGGCTTAAAACGAATCCTGTACATTCAGTTGAAGTTCGAATCGCCAATTTACGAACTGCAGCGCCATTTCGAGCTCGATTTTAATTATATTATAACTCTACGTTCAAACTGTCGTTTATATAATATATTCGTTATTCAAATTAAATTCCAAGCTGAATTAAATATCACAGATGATCCAGTTCACACCATATTGCCATTTCAGCCAATTCTGATTATTTCAGAATTAAATATATTATTTAATTTATTATTTTAAATTAAATATTCACCATTATTTAATTAAACCACCATTTAATTCACTATATCACTATTTATATAATTAAATAAATTAATTATAATACCTTTGCAAATGCGGGTCATTACAATCTTCCCCACTTAAAATAATTTCGTCCTCGAAATTGCTAAGGTAGAGAACGACCCTATCGACTGGTTAGAACTCATTTGTTCACTTCTTAGAATTCAGTTTCAACTGAACCAATTTAATTTCAATATAAATTATTTAATCATTCTTATTATCGAAAATTTTCAAAAATCCTGAAAATTTTCTAACACCTTAACATTTCGAAAAATTTCGCCAGCACCTCCTTTTTACTAGTCAATAGGTCAAACTCCAACTCGCCTCTCTGGCCAATCTCCAACCCAAAAGAAAATCAAACAGCCAAGCGGCTTGCCAAATCGGCTCATAAATCTCATATCCAATAGAAATATAAACTTGTACCTTTTTGTCGGCATATCATTATATCCTTTCCACCTGTTATCAATTCAGCGGATACAAGGGTCATCTCAATCAATTTCCAATCTTCTTTTATCCACAACACAACCATTCGCTTATATCCGAACCAAATGTCATTTCAACTCGAGTTTCTTCTCGATTCCCAACTCTTAACTTGATTATCACATTACACTTCAAATTTGAATCTCACAATCAATTTGTCTTGATATCATTCTAATTCAATCTCAGTTACCCCTTTACTGGCTTTACTTTACTTCAAATTTTCTTTCACAAATTTCTGTTAAATTTGTTTTTAATTCAAACAGTCTTTTCCCTGGGAGTTTTTAAACAGTTTACTCTTTTCAAAAAAACAAATTTTCCTTTTTGAAATTCAACACAACTTGTGTCTTTCCCAAAACAAATTCAAAACAGTATCTCTAGTAGTAATTCGTCACTTACAACTCGAAAATGAATACTGATGATGCAGCTGTCATCATCGGAATCTATTTTCCAGCGATCGAAGTGAGTTCAATACTATAAAACCATTTCTAAACATTTCCACTTTGAAATTCATTTCAAAATATAATTCACAATGCTTGTAAAACAATTTAAAATCTCCCAGGATTTTAAATTTTCCTTATTTTTAATCCAAATCCATTTACAAATACTTATCCAATTTTCTAGAATTTTAATTCAATTTCTGGTTTAAATTCAGATTTAATTCATCTGATTTCATATACTATACTTATATGAATTCTGATTGGTTACTTACATAACCATTTTACTTTTTATAACCCTACCCGATTATAATAACAACCAATATTTCCAATATATTATAATCATTCCGATATAAATCCTTTATATCAAAATATAATTTGGGTAAAAATTATTTTGCATGCCCTTTTTCAAAACACACAGTGTTGGTTTATCGTATTCGAGTGTTTACATAATCCCTACCGATACAGTGGATCAAACTGATCGACCAGAATTCACAAACAACTCAACCAATAAATCTCCACAATATAAAACAAATTTTAATATCAATAACAAATACGTTCACTCGTATATATACACTCAACTCAATCTAGGGTATTTCTAACCCCATCTCTACTGAGTCACGCCACAGAGCCAAGGTAATTCACTTAACCTTAAGCTCTGATACCAACTGTAATGACCCGGGTTTTTGACGACATTGGTTATCTGATATACAACACATATCGAACATCCAAGGGTCGAAAATACCGGATGATTAATGAAAGAAATTAGAGGGTGAGGAAAGATAAGATAGAAACTTATAATAGAAGAAGAAGAAGAACACAACATCAGAGTAACACGAACCTTACAGCAGAACGAATAACATATAATATATATAACATAACTTGAAATATACATCGGTACTTGAATATACATCATTATCAAAGTACATCACTTACAACACAGCGGAAATAACTATAGCTATATGATCCTGAAGCCTCCTGCTCCAGCTCTTCAAGTATCTGTAAAATCCTGACTACTTGACTGCCCGTATAAAATTGGGCACCCAAGAGTTTAGAGAAAACAAAACAAAATAAACTCCGGGTCAGTCATGGGACTGGTATGAGTAAAACAGTTTGAACAAGTCAACGATATCTCATAAGACCACGCCGTATAACGGAACGGGTTTTCCCCTTATGAGAATCCAAAATATCTTTATATCAAAACCTTTTGATATTATAATAATGTCTATCAACCACAATATAATACTCGTCTAGCAGAAACGCTTTCATCTCACATTCTACATATATAGTATACAATCAAAACCGCAAGCACGTATTGGGTAATGGATTTCCAACTATGACAAGGTATGGAACCACCTTTCGCTAGTGTACCTCTAGAGAGGAATACACTGGGTTCAACAAGAACATCTTGCAACCCGGTCACACATGACCGACCACTCATTTCGCTTGAGTGTATCGAATGCATATCACCAACGGTTGGGATCAGCAACCGTTTCCCGAATGGGACAGCGTCGACAATAGATTTTTAGAAGTAAATGAAACTCTAGATCAGGTGATTATACACCCTAATAGGTGCGACCTACATAGCCATGCTACCTGCTCGATTTCTGCCATTTACCGGTTGATGAGGCTTGAGTTTACGCTTCATCATCACATCAGATTCACTTCGAATGCCACATTGTCAGATCCATCGAAAATCACTAATTGACGTCTACAACAGTACATTATGTGTTAGCTAAAGAAGTTTCCTTCTCCGCTTCCACTCTTGGTACGGTTGAAGAAATCAATGTACGTGACCTTTCTGGAAATACTCTGTCATACATTCATCCATACAAGTCAACCAGGAACAGGATAAACCGAAGACACTATTTAGTACATCCATCTTAGGCATTGTTATCTAAGACTTATACAATAGCCCTTGCACTTTACTCCGTCTTCAATTATCTTTGGCATATATGATTCGCAACGCTTATGCCAATACAGAATGGTTCTTTGGAAAATAATCCAACCGGTCTCTCCATATTAACAACGTTAAAATGGTCAAAACTTCGATAGTCTGTGATTTAACCATCAAAGAAAAATAGGTGTGCAAACAACGATATTATTTCCAAATGGAAATTCTATCAATCAATCATCAATCATATATATATAATTATATATATATTTCCTTATTTTTTATTTCAATATTTGATTACGTTTCTGATTCTATTTGGAAACATTTCCAAATCTTCTTTACTTGTATTTAAATAGATGTTTAAATCAACATCGCGACGACAACTCAAACCACTATACTTATTTACTAAAATCACTTAACCACTTTCACTCTCGAACCTTAACCATTTCTAAATTAAAAATGAAGTCAAACAAGTTGGGGTATAACTACCTCTCAGACCTTAACTGAACAACAATTCAAATCTCGAAATAGGGTAAGTTCATCTTTTAACTCTTTAACACTTCCTTACGTAACTCTCGTTCGAATAAATCTCCATTTGATAACTCCTCCCTTCGAATAACTATATTTGATAATCTCTCTTACGAATAACTAGATTTGAAAACCCTTCTTCGAATAAACTAAATTCGATTAACTCTATTTATTTAACCCTAATCGATTAACTCTTTTTACTTAACTCCTTACTTAACTCCTTTCGAATAACTAATTCGATAACTCCTTTCGATTAAACTATAATCGATAACTCCTTTCGAATAACTAATTCGATAACTCCTTTCGATTAAACTATAATCGATAACTCCTTTCGAATAACTAATTCGATAACTACTTTCGATTAAACTATAATCGATAACTCCTTTCGATTAAACTATAATCGATAACTCCTTTCGATTAAATTATAATCGATAACTTCTTTCGAATAACTAATTCGATCAACTCACTTCGAATATTTCTGATTCGATTATCTCACTTCGAATATCTCTGATTCGATTAACTCATTTCAATTAACTCTATTGGACTAACGCTATTGGATTAACTCTATTTGATTTAACTCTAGTTGATAACTCCTTTAACTCTACTCGAATAAACCAAATTCGATTAACTCCTTTAATTCCATTCGAATAAACTATATTTGATTTATTCCTTTAACTCCATTTAACTCTATTCGAATAAACTAAATTCGATTAACTCCATTTGAATAACTCTAATTCGATTTAACTTTATCGATTAACTCTAACTGGTTTACTCTAACTGGTTTAACCTGACTGGTTAACTCTAACTGGTTTAACTCTAACTGATTAACTTTAACTGGTTTAACTCTACGGTTTAACCTAACTGGTTTAACCCTTTGTCCTTATTCAGTTTCAAACATCGATGTTGAAATCGATTTTTACTTCTTTATATAAGTCCTGACTTATATATTCTATTTATCCAAATGATAAATATTTAACTTAATTTATAAATATCATTTATAAATCAATCTTCTCCTTTTATCTGTTTACTTCTTCATATATAAGTTCAGACTTATATATATATATATATATATATATATATATATATATCGAAGGATAAATATTTTCTATATAATCTATTTGTTTTCCAAACAAATATTTCCCTTTATCATCTATTTGATTATGGTTTTACACTATTTCTGTTGGCTAGCGTTTTGACAAAGCCACCAAGGTTCACTCACAAGAAGAAAGTATGAAACTACGTTCCTTAAGTCCATGAAGGAACGGATCGCACCAGAGGGTCGCCCCTCTCGGATCGCCCCCCTCTCGGATCGCCCCCCATCGGATCGCCCCCATGGCATCAGCGATCTGACTACCTCTACACGACTCAATCCGTACTTACACTACTACCCCGCACAGACCGATCCGATTCCCCGAACGCACAGCGAGGCCTCTGACCTGTTCAAGCACGAGCTAGTCTTCGGCGATCCGAGATGCACGGATCCAGCGACACGTGTCCCCAACTGTCACTTTGACCAATTCCTCCTCCTTGCTCGATCCGATATTTAAGGGGATCGCGACACCTGTCCGCAATGGCTAATTTGACTAATTCTTCATCAAGCTGCGATACGATCCGATATTCTCGGGATCTGTGCCACGTGTGACCGCGATCCGCCTGACAAAATCAGCTATAAATAGCCCAGAGCTTGGCATTTTTGAAGGGCTTTTGGGCAGTATTGAGCACTGATTCCACCAATACTGTCACATCACTATTTCTTATCAGTTTTATTATGAGATTACTGAGAGAAATCACAATTGTAAGAGTGAGTTTGAGAGAAATCGTTGATTGTACTAGCATTCAAAGTATAATCGATAATATATAAAGTGGACGTAGGCTCGTTAACGCCGAACCACTATAAATTCTGTGTGTTTTCTGCTTTTTCTTCATTCTCCGGTTATAATTCTTTACGAATCAGAACAATTTGGGTGTTAGGTCCAAATTTTGATCTAACATTTTGGTGCTTTCACTGAGAATTCAATTCTCAGCCTACTGGATTGCTATTCTACTATTTGGATTTGAAAGTCCGAAGAAAACAGTCCCAAAACTTCACTATTCAGTTTTTTGCAGATTCCAGCGACATCTGATATCATGGCTGGAAAGAAGTCTAAGGAAGTACGAGCTTCACGGGCGAATGAAGTCGCGAATGAAGCAGTTGAAGAAAGTGTGCACGAGCTGGGCAATGAGGGACCTTTGGATCGCGGAGCGTAGGGAGCGAACCGATCCGATCTTGGCACGAACCGATCCGATGAAGGTGCCATGCTCCGAGTTGACGAGGACGAGGCGATCCGGACTGCTGAAGGGGTTGTTACTCGATCCCGTGATAACGCCCCAAATCCTCCTCATACCGTGACCACGAACCTACCCCAGGAGGGTGTACCGAATCGCCGATCTCGATCCACAGCGATCCGAATTGATGACCAGATTACAACTCGACCTGGAAAGGAACCTATGGCTCGCTCCTACCGTCCTGGCCCCTCCGCTCGACCTGGCTCAAGCTCTTTGCGCATAAGAGAAAATGATGATGATCAATATGACTCTTCTGCTCCCGTTACTGAGGGGGATTTCTCTCACTTTTCCGAAACGTGGGAAAGGCTGTTTGATGAATTGGCTGCTCAAAGGCAGGAGAGCTCCGTTCTGCGACAGAACTTGACCGCTATGGATAGAAGGCTTAATGATCTCGCAAGGCAAAGGACGCCCCCAGTTCGTCCGCTCACCCCAGAATACTCTTCTTCGCCAGAGGAATCGCCGAGACCTCCGCGGCGACCATATGAGAGGCCTGAAAACATAGAGCAGCTTCGATTTGGAACCCTGCCATCACGGGAAGAAGAGGCACTGGGTGCAGGGCCCTCAAACCGCAATGTGAACGATCACGCCGCAACTCTCAGAGCTCGAGGTGTGGACAGCCCTGTACAGAACAGACTACCTCAGCCCCGTCGCCGTACAAATGTTCATGGTAACAGGGGGCAGCGAAGCCCAATCCAAGCCCCGGATTTTGTGGCCGCTCCTGGAAGAGACATCAGAGAACCCCACCGAGTAAGAAGTGCTGACCCCGAACCTCCGCTGACCAGTGCAAATGTTGCAGCTATGATCCATCAAATTCTGGCAGATAGCCGTGGACAACAGAATGAAGATTGGGGAATTGACCGTAGTCACACCCCTTTCACTGATGACATTTTAGATGCGACGTTCCCGAGGCACTTCGACATGCCGCAGATGAACCGTTACGCGGGTAGATCTGATCCCGTCCAACATCTGATGAGATATTCTTGGTCAATGACCGCTGCCGCAGCTTCTGACGCTGTCAAGTGCAAAGCATTTCCCATATTCCTGGAGGATGTAGCATTATTATGGTTTACTCGCTTACCAGCAAGATCAATTTCCAGCTTCAGGGAGTTGAGTGAAAGGTTTGTGGAATAGGTCCGCATCTATGCACAAAAGACAAAGAGTGTGATTGACTTGTTCCTTGTCAAGCAACGACCAGGTGAGAGTTTTAGGGTGTATCTAGACCGTTTCAACCTGGCCGCTACTGAAGTTAAAGATCCTCATGAGCCAACTGTTGTGGCAGCCCTAATTGATGGGGTAGATAAAGACACCGAATTTGGGAGATACCTGGCCGGCAAGCCACCTCATACTAGAGAATTATTTTACGAAAAAGCTAACGTGCACTTACGCCGGGAGGAAGTATATGCTAACCGAAAGGCAAAAACGGCCGATAAAGAGGAAATCCAGAGCAATGTCGCCATTAAGCAGACAGGAGACAGCTCGGGGAAGGTCGAGGTTAATGTCGGAAATCGGAATCAGGGTGGTCATCGGTCTGGAAACAATGATAATAACAGTAATGGCAACAACCGGAAGAGGAATCGAGGGAACGACTCCCAGAGAAGGACTCGTCCCAGGTCTTTTGAGAGTTATACGCCAATAAACGATACTTTGGAAAATATCTTCATGGATTCGTACAACTTCCTCCAAAATAAAAGGCCTCCTCCCAGAGAGTCGACGGAGAAAGAACGTGAAACGGGGAAGTTTTGTCTCTTTCGTCAGATTCATGGCCATTCGACAAATGAATGCCGTCACCTAAGAGATGTAGTCGTGAGGCTTCTCCGAGAAGGAAAATTGGATGAATACAGAGTGACACCCAGAGACAGGGGGCAAGCCGTACAGGCCCCAAATCAGAACCAGAATCAACCTGCTGTCAGGCCAACTGCCCAGCAGAAGGGAAAGGACCTTGTTATCAATACCATAATCGGAGGGCTTTATCTCGCCGGACACGGTTCCAAGGCATTGGATCAGTATGTCAATGCAGCCAAGCAACACCTCGAGGTAGGGGAGTGTAGCAACCCTGAGGACAACGTTCCGGTAAAGCAACAAAAGATGATGTCCGACGATGTCGTTTTCCGCGAACGAGAAAGCATTGGAGTCCATGCTCCGACTGAAGATCCATTTGTAATCACAGTACCTATTGGCCCGGCCACTGTTCATAAAGTCTTAGT
The DNA here is from genome assembly GCA_030737875.1 of Allium sativum. Taxonomy (NCBI): domain Eukaryota; kingdom Viridiplantae; phylum Streptophyta; class Magnoliopsida; order Asparagales; family Amaryllidaceae; genus Allium; species Allium sativum. Next base: position 748,364,771 of record CM060912.1, read on the forward strand.
GGATAACGGGAGTTCCGTCAATATTCTTTTCAAAAAGACATTCGACCAGATAAATCTCGAGATAAAAGAATTGAAGCCCTGTCAGGGATGGATCCGTGGATTTAACGGAGCATCCACCGCTCCAATGGGTTATGTAGAGCTACCAGTTACGCTTGGGGAAGGAGAACGCCAGAGAGTGAGAATCCTTCCCTTCGTGGTTTTGGATATTGAATCACCCTATAATGCTTTCTTGGGCCGACCGGCCCTCGCAAAGTTTAGAGCCTGTATAGCCCCCTGGTGCTTGTTATTGAAGTTTCCTACGGAAGCTGGTGTTGGGGTTGTTAGAGGAGATCAGGTTGCCGCACGAACATGTTATATTGCAGAGCTAAAGTTACTCCGCAACGGAGGGGACATAGAAACCAAGGGCGCTTCTCCCCCCACAAGGGCGGAGACCTTATAGCAATTAAAGTGGATAACCGTAGGAGAGTCGCCCAGAGAGTTGCCCCAGGATATAGATCCCAGAGAGGATAAAGAACCTGGGGGCAGAATGGCGACTACCAATGAGACAACTGTGGATGTACCGATCGATGATAGTGACCCAGAGAAGGTCCTTAAGATTGGATCCCAGTTAAATCCGAATTTAGATAATGAACTGACGAATTTCTTAAAAAATAATTTGGATGTATTTGCTTGGACCCACGTAGACATGTGCGGGATATCTCCATCAATCATGAGCCATTCATTAAGCATTAACCCTAAACATCCTCCGGTAAAACAAAAAAGGCGAATGCTGGGCCCAGAGAGGTCCGCTGCCTTGAAAGAAGAAGTTGGAAAGCTAAAGAGTAATGGATTTATCAGAGACTCAATCTACCCAGACTGGATTTCAAATCCAGTTCTAGTAAAGAAGGCCAATGGGAAGTGGCGAACATGTATCGATTTCTCGGATTTGAATAAAGCCTGCCCGAAAGACAGTTTTCCGTTACCCAGAATCGATCAGTTGGTGGACTCAACGGCGGGTCATGAACTTCTCTCCTTTATGGATGCTTATTCAGGATATAACCAGATTCCAATGCATGTTCCAGATCAAGAACACACTAGTTTCATTACGGATCTCGGGTTATACTGCTATGTGGTAATGCCCTTTGGCTTGAAGAACGCGGGCGCTACATATCAACGGTTAGTGAACAGAATGTTCTATAACCAGATTGGGAAAACAATGGAAGTATATGTCGATGACATGTTGGTTAAGTCCAGGCAATCCTCTAATCACACTACGGATTTGGCAGAGATGTTTGGCATTCTTCGAAAGTACGGGATGAAACTCAACCCAACAAAATGTTCATTCGGGGTCGCCTCCGGAAAATTCTTAGGATTCATCGTCAGTTCTCGTGGGATTGAGATTAATCCAGACCAGATCGCAGCAATTAGAGACATTCAGGAACCTAGGCAGATTAAAGATGTGCAAAGCCTTGCAGGGAAAGTAGCCGCACTAAGCAGATTTACCTCCAGGGCTACGGACAAATGCATCCCATTCTTCGAATTGATAAAGCGAGGAAAACGCCACTTCAAATGGACGTCCGACTGCATAGAAGCGTTTCAGAACTTGCTGAGACACCTAGAGAAACCTCCGATATTATCTAAGCCGTTGGATCATGAGGACTTATTCGTGTACTTGGTAGTGTCGTCCCACGCGATCAGCTCAGCATTGGTAAGAGAAGAGGATAAAGTTCAAAGACCAGTGTATTACGTGAGCAAAAAATTGACGGCAGCAGAGCGTAATTATCCAAGGATAGAAAAATTGGCGTACAGTTTGCTGATTGCCTCTAGAAAGCTTCGACATTATTTTCAGGCTCATCCCATTACCGTATACACTGATCATCCACTCAAGCAAGTTCTGCAGAGACCAGAAGCGTCTGGAAGACTACTCAAATGGAACATTGAGTTAAGTCAATTTGATCTGAACTTTCAGCCCCAGCGGTCAATACGGGGGCAAGTGATACCCGACTTCATAGCAGAGTTTACTGTCCCGGAGGAAGATATAGCAAACGAAGAAGTTGACCCCTCAAAATTACTTCTCGACCCCAGTTCCTGGAGATTGTATACTTATGGCGCTAGGGATGACAAGAGATCCGGCGCTGGAGTAGTGCTTGAAACTCCCGAGAAACGGTTGATATCCTATGCTATCAGGATGGAGTTTCACGCCACTAACAACGATTCCGAATATGAAGCCCTGATAGCCGGGCTAAGGATCGCAAGGGAGTTGGAAATCACAAAGCTGGACATCTTTTGCGACTCCAAGTTAGTTGTAAACCAGGTCACAGGAAAATTCCAAGCCAAAAGCCCAAGATTGATTTTATACTTGGAGAAAGTGAAGGAGTTGCTGAATGGCTTCGATCACTACAGCATATCTCATATTCCGCGGTCAGAGAATCAACAAGCAGATAAGTTGGCAAAGATGGCTAGTTCCGACGGTCCTGAAGAGACCGGGCTAGCACCAGTTGAAGTACTTTGGTCTCCTAGTATAGATCAGATGGAAGTTGATCCGGTACTAGAGACGGAGCCAGAAAGGGAGTCATGGATGACCCCTCTAAAGAATTTCTTGATGAATGGAACGCTTCCGACCAAGAAAAATGAGAGGCGTAAAGTAATTCATAAAGCTGCCCGATATGTTCTGCAAAGCGGAGTTCTTTACAGACAGGGGTTTTCGATGCCCCTTCTCCGGTGTATAGCTCATGACGACATCAAGTGTGTGCTGCAGGAGGTACATGAAGGTGAATGCGGCGATCACACTGGAGGGCAAACATTAGCGAAAAAGGTGTTGCGGCATGGTTATTTCTGGCCTACCATAAATAAAGATGCGGCGAAATACGCACGACGGTGTGATGCATGCAAGAGATTTTCAAAGATACCTAGGGCACCTCCTAGTCAGTTAAAAACGATGACGAGCCCATGGCGTTTCGCTATGTGGGGAATTGATATCATTGGAAGTCTCCCCATAGCTAAGGGCGGAGCGAAGTTCGCTATTGTAGCCGTAGATTACTTCACTAAGTGGGTCGAGGCTGAGCCACTGACTACAATTACAACCAAACGAGTAATCAATTTCGTCGTTAGAAACATCATCTGTCGATTTGGGATTCCAAAGATTGTTATAACTGACAACGGAACTCAGTTCGATAGCACAGAATTCAGAAACTTCTGCCAGAAATACCACATTGAGAAACGGTACACCTCAGTGGCGCATCCGCAATCAAACGGACAGGTCGAAGCGGCAAACAAAGTAATTAAGTCCATTCTGAAAAGAAGACTGAAACGGGCCATAGCCATGTGGGTTGATGAATTACCCTTAGCACTATGGGCCTACAGGACAACGTATAAATCGGCAACAGGACATACCCCCTTCTCCCTTGCTTTTGGAGCAGAAGCAGTCATCCCGGTTGAAATAAAAGTACCTTCTCACCGAGTGACTTATTACGATCCGATGACTAATAACGAATTGCTCCTTGAATCCCTGGATATGATCGAAGAAAAGAGGGACGAAGCATACCTGTGTGCCTTGAGATGCAAGCAACAGGTCGCCCGATACTACAACAAAAAGGTTCAAGCCCGAACCTTTGAACCCGGAGACTTGGTTCTGAAGCGTGTCTTTCCATCCCCAATTCATATGGGCGCGAAGTGGGAAGGACCATACTCCATTCTCTGCAAGCTTGATAATGGAACTTTCAAGCTAGCGACCGTAGATGGAAAGGAAATCCCCAGAGTGTGGAATGCCCAACATTTACGGCCGTATCTAACGTGAAGATGTCAGATCTGTTCTTTTGCTTTATTAAGGACCATGTACAAGGCACAACTTGCCTAGAATAGTCCGATTTCTTAAGCAAAAATTATAAAGTGGACGTAGGTCATGATTCGACCGAACCACTATAAAAATATTGTGTGTCGTTTACCTTTATTGCACTATTTTTTATCTGCCATTCTATTTTTATGGAAATTGCTGTGAACCATGCAACGATCACAGAAGCGTATGATTATAGGTGCCTTCCATCAGAATGGAATGCAGTCACCAGTCAAAACTCTGAGGGAGCGATAAAGTAAATCATATCATTGATAGCGCTCTAACTCTCCAGAGCCGAGAGAGAGCATAACGGACATGAGGGAGATCTCCGTAAGTGATGGCGGTGTACCATGATCGGAACCGCATTGACGTAACTCTAACCTCGGCGACTGCCAGGAGAGTATAAAAGCGTCTCCGACTGAGCGCTGAGAAAGAGCTCTTGCCCCGCTGAAGGATCGGGGTGCGATTGAACTGCTGAGCTCGAACTCTAACTCTCCAGAGCAGAGAGAGTATAAAAGTGTCTCCGACTGAGCGCTGAGAAAGAGCTCTTGCCCCGCTGAAGGATCGGAGAGCGATTGAACTGCTGAGCTCGAACTCTAACTCTCCAGAGCAGAGAGAGAGTATAAAAGCGTCTCCGATTGAGCGCTGAGAAAGAGCTCCTACCCCGCTGGAGGAGCGGGAAGCGGATGAACCGCTGAATTCGAACTCTAACCTCGGCGACCGCCAGGAGAGTATAAGAGAGTCTATGATTAAGCACTGAGAAAGGTGCCGGAAACTCAGCGCCATAAGGACAGTTATCTTGCTAAATTTTCTAAGTCCCCCATATTCAGAAATAGGGGGCAACGTGCAGACAACGCTAATCAATCCTTAATAAGCCCTAGTCAGGCGCTACGTTAACGATTGATTGGGTGCATATACATATACACATGAACCTTGATGCAACATGAACCTTGATGCAGCATGGAAATTTTTAAATTTTTCTTTCTGTTGCTTGACTTATTTGTAGTTATAATCAGATGGTCTATGACTAAACATGAAAAGTTTATTAAATGCAGGTACACGGTGATGCAAAAGAGATAAACTTTCATTTATAAACTGCAAGCCTACAAAGTAAAAAACAACCTAAAACAAAAGTGAGGGCCAGTCTCACAATTACATTTCATGGCCAGTAGGAAGCCTAAAGACAAAATATAGACAAGCGACAATATCCTATTTACGCTTGGACTTCTTCTCCTGCTTCTGTTTCTCCAGCTTCGCCTTGTCAGTGTCGGATTGATCCCCCTTCTTTCTCTTCCTTTTGTCTATGAGAGGAATGTCCGACTCATCAGAAGACTCCTCCTCTTCCTCCCCCTGCTTTCTCTTTCTTTTATCAGTAAGGGAAGCTGGGAAATCATCAGGGTTCGCAAAATGAAGCTATTTGCTGATGGATTTGGGCTGGAGTTTCAAAACCATCCCAGTTTTGGGATTAAACTCCGAGATAGGGGCTACGTTCAAAGGCTCTTGTCCCACCTTCTTTAAAGCCAGCTGCTTTTCCTGCCTAGCTTTTCTGTTAGCCAAAGTTTCGTCGTCATCGTCTTCGGCTTCTTTGGTACTAATGATATCCTCCTCATCCTCTACATGGCGCCCGTCCATATCTTTCAAGGCCTCGATGGTTTCATCATCCTTGGGAGCATCAGCACTGGGTGCCAGGACGCCCTTCTCTGTTGTTGTACCCTCAGCCTGCTTCGGTATATCAACACCGGCGCTGGGCGAGACGACAATCTTCTCCGCCTCTGTCCTCTTCTCGACATCCTTGTTGACGGGCTCGCCACCTGTATTATGGGGAACATATGTTGTTAATTCGATTGGTTTCTCTACCAGATGACAACTCACAATTGCTTTGACAAATTGTGGGGAAAAAAGGGAGATACCTTCCGCTGATCCTCCATCTAGGCTAGCTGCAGAAGCTCCGACAACCACAGGAGTTAGGCCCAAAGGAATTAATGGATCATCAGGATGGTATTCCTCAACTCCGGAGGCCTTGGGCTCTACAGCTGAGCTCGAACCTTCGTCAATCTTGTTTTTGCCCTTAGCCAGAGTCCTCTCCTTCTCCATTTCTTCTTGAATTAGACGACGGCCTTCTGCTAGATCCACGGGCTCGTTATCCCTCAGAATGGTCTTCATAAACTCATCTTCGTCAATCTCTTCAACTCCTAATCTATGCTTCTCACCCTTGACGATGGCATCCCAAAAGTTGGCTAAAGTAACGTGGTAGTCCGAGATCCACGAGATGTTACGGGTTTTGAGGACGTGGCCGAGGAAGTCAAAAATCATCTCTTCGAACCCTTCGATATCCTTTTCTCTCTCGAGGAGCTTGTTGTTAGAAGCAGTAGCCATCTCAATGGCACTTTCAACATTCCTCTCGGCGAGAGCCGCGCGCCTCTCCGCATCCGCGACTTGATAATTTAAAATCACCTTCTCCGCTTCAGCCAAAGCTAGACTTTCTCTCAAACTTGCTTTTTCTTCCTCCCAAGCAGCTCTCTCGGCTTCGAAATGGCCCTGTGCCGTCTTCAACTCAATGTTGGCCATTTTAAGATCTTCTACCTCCTTCTTTAAGGCCATTTTCTCTTGACTATTTGAGTCGAGTTCAGAATGAAAGCGTTTCTTAGCATTCTCCAATTCAGTCTTATAATTTTCAGCATCTCTCCGCGCTAAGGCAAGTTGGGATTGAGCATCTTCCAAATCCTTCTCCATCTTTGTCCTAGCCCTTTCATTGTTATCAATCTTCACTTTGAATCTATGTGCTTCCATCTCAAGCGTTCGGATGACCTCTGAAAGATTAACAGCATGTTTCTTCATCACTTCATACTGCCTGGCTACATGGCGAATGTGCCCGATGACCTCAGTGTCCCAGTTCCTAGGGACTGGTTCCAAGGCTGGAACAAACATCATCCTTTCGAAAAAGATGTTAGGGAATTGTTCTCGTAGCTTTTCCAGCTTAGCCTGAGTCTCGGGATCATGGATGTAATCTCGTGACCCGGGGGCAACCAAATCTTGCTGGTTGGAAGGGACAATGTCACTTTTCTCCTTCTCAGAATCCTTGATTGGATCCTTGCTTTTATCCTTGGGCTCGTAATGTCTTTTTGATGACCTGCTGTGAGAGGGAACACTCTTCGGAGGGGTTAACTCTTTAGGAAGTTGTTTTCCCCCTGTAGATGGCACCGAATAACTGGAAAGCTTGCCAGAGGTTGATTTTGGCGGAGACCGGGATTGCGAAGAAGTAGGCTTGTGAGAAAAGCCGCGAGAACGCTCAGGATTCGGATGAAGACTGGGTGTGCCTTCACGAAGAGGGCGATAAGAATAAGACCGCCTGCGAGACATCTTTCCTGCAAAAGAAAAAAGAGCATATTAAAAACCTTGAATACTGTTGATATAAAAGTGTGGGGTCAGGCAGTGCGTGTGATTTGTGCATCCCATATAATTCCCCCTAACAGACCCGGGCCTGAAGTCAGGCTCATCTGAGTAGTTTCTTGTCCTCCAACTGGAACAGTGGTTTCCTCAGAAGCAGGGAAAAATGGCTCCCCTTCAAAGTCCCCCTCTGTGTATACATCATCAGGCAAAGGAATTTTGCTCAGCTCTTTAAATAGCTGTTCTTCTGTTAAATCGTCGGGAGCAGCAGGTTCGGTCGGAAGAGAAGCCCTTGGAGGGAAACCCCCTGGAGAAACTGGGATTTCCTTAGACTTATCACCACGAGCCTCATCTCCTCTATATATGTTTAAGTCCTCGTCGTCCTGGATGATTATCGGGGAAGGACTCTTACGAAATTTAATTGTTTCTGATGCCCGTGATGTTCCTTCTCCCTCCGTTGGGGGCACGTATTTGTAGGGTTTGCCGCCCGCACCAAGTCCAAACCTTATATCCAGAAGGCGATGCCTGTGAAGATTCTCGTCAGTAATGCACTTCTTGATCCTTAGAAAATCGGATCTGCTTTGTAGAAGAAGAGACAGTCGATTATTGTATACCAAGCCTTCCGTCTTGGGAAAGACGTGATCTGCTTAAAAAAAGGGGGGGCATGTTAATGCTTCGATTTCTTAAGCGAGTTATTCAGTCAAAAGATTAAAAGTTTACTTGATTTAAGCCATCTTCTTGAGCACCCAGCCTGTCTCTTTATGTAGAACCAATCAGCCTTGGGATCCCCTATATTGCTGTATCCGTCATACAGAACCTTCCTATTCGCTGCCGATTCGAAGAAAGAGAAATTTGGGGTTGCCAAGGAGCGATGCTTGAAAAGATAAAAGAATTTTAAATCTTTAAATGTAAGCTCGGTATGCAGGATTTCCGCGTATGCGATATATAGAGTGTATAGAGCCGCGTAGGCGTTAGGATGAAGCTGCATCGGAGCGATACCCAATCGTTTTAAGGTCTCAATGACGATTGGAGGAAACGGAGGAATAACTCCTAACCAGCACATGAGTCGGCTGACTGTCATATACCCTTCTGGAGCTAAGTGAGGTCTATCTTCGCTACCGGGTGTCTTCACATCATCCCAGGGGATCCCATGTCTCAGGCAAATTCTTTTAAGCTTTGTGTCATCGAGTTTGGAAGCTAAAGAATCAGTAAATTTCTCTATCCCAAGTGCGTCAGGAATCTCGTCGGGAGCTCGCCCGTCTACTTCAGATTCCTCATCAAGTGAGGTACTTTCAGATGAACCCGATTCCGTTGCCTCATATTCGGATCCAGAATCCTTGCCCCTTGGGTTAATTGGAGGGACCTCGGGGTTGTGGCGCTCAGGCACCTCGGGATCCGTCTCTGTGTCAGATCTTGAAGAGGAGTGATTATCCGACATCACTGTTTAGGCGAGTAAACATGAGAAATGAGAATATAATTGTCCTTCCCCCCCCCCTCGTGTGTGAAAGTGCAAGTGTGTGCCTGTGCATGCATTAAAGAAAAACATAGAAGTTAAAAGATCATTGAAACATTAGTGGTTGTCCGTTGTTAAGTTATCCTGCTGATCAGTCCAGAAATGTTCGTCTAGAGGGCTCTATCCTAACTGTCCATCGGTATATCAGAGTTAGGTCGCATTATTTATGTAACAAGTCCATCAAACTGGATCGCGCAGCAGGGACCGGATCGTGGTATATCTACGGATCGTGAAGCGGGTGTGGACCCGCGGCAAAAGCACTAACTCATGAAAAAGCATCGGATCGTGAAACCGAAACGGATCGCAAGGACCCCCCGCGATCCACTTCTTCCTATTCCCTCGTAAACCAGTAACTTTTCACGACCCGATCCGACCCGCTCCTGCTACCTTGTTCCGATCCAAGACTGTTCTCCCACTCCTTTCTTTGCTTTCACCATTATCGCGACCCGAGTCGAAGCCCCTACCCACGAACCGACCTGGTCATCCCTTCCTTCTTCTTCCTCAACTCTCCTCTTCATCCTTAAATCCATGGAACCGAACCAGGCACGTTCGCGATTACTGTCACCAAATCCTACAAAACTCTGCTGTCTCCACTCTCTAAACCAGTGCGAACACGATAGAAACTAAAGAAAAGTTGTTTAATTACCTTTTTAAAGTTTGAAATCGGTTGGGAATTTGGAAATCAAAGTAAGGGTTTTTCTTAAGAATACTGGCGGCGGCTGCGAAAGAAGAAAGAAGAGGAGAAGAATGAGGATGGGGATCAGCTTATATAGGCTAAGGGGCGACCGTTAGTCTCCCCCTTTTTTGTCTTATTCGATCCGTGAAAATAGGCGGGCCACGAACCAAAAGCCCACCACGTCTCGAAGAGAAGCCGTCTCGTTCCGTGAAAAGGCCCAAATGCTCACCAAAGGACGAGGCGAACGACTTGCCACACAGACCGTGACTTGCACATGCGATCTGAACCGATAAATGACCGACAGGAATGAAAATTCAGAAATGATCACAGAAAATTCAAAAATGTACCTGGTAGATTCGATGATGAAGACCCTAAAAGATCCCATAAAAGAATTGTCCAATAAACAGGGGAACTATTAAAGATTTATCCGATATTTATAGCGAGCAAAGGGACAACTTTCCGTAAATGATATGGCCTTTCGAATAGACGCTACCATTGATTTGCATCTCTTTGTGAAAAGATGTTTCTATAGTTTCGAAGCATGTTCCATCATCGATAAAACATACTTCGAGGGGGCAAAATGTTGGCTAGCTTTTTGACCAAGCCACCAAGGTTCACTCACAAGAAGAAAGTATGAAACTACGTTCCTTAAGTCCATGAAGGATCGGATCGCACCAGAGGGTCGCCCCTCTCGGAACGCCCCCATGGCATCAGCGATCCGACTACCTCTACACGACTCGATCCGTACATACACTACTACCCTGCACAGACCGATCCGATTCCCCGAACGCACAGCGAGGCCTCTGACCTATTCAAGCACGAGCTAGTCTTCGGCGATCCGAGATGCACGGATCCAGCGACACATGTCCCCAACTGTCACTTTGACCAATTCCTCCTCCTTGCTCGATCTGATATTTAAGGGGATCGCGACACCTGTCCGCAACGGCTAATTTGACTAATTCTTCATCAAGCTGCGATACGATCCGATATTCTTGGGATCTATGCCACGTGTGACCGCAATCCGCCTGACAAAATCAGCTATAAATAGCCCAGAGCTTGGCATTTTTGAAGGGCTTTTGGGCAGTATTGAGCACTGATTCCACCATTACTGTCACATCACTATTTCTTATCAGTTTTATTACGAGATTACTGAGAGAAATCACAATTGTAAGAGTGAGTTTGAGAGAAATCATTGATTGTACTAGCATTCAAAGTATAATCGATAATATATAAAGTGGACGTAGGCTCGTTAACGCCGAACCACTATAAATTCTGTGTGTTTTCTGCTTTTTCTTCATTCTCCGGTTATAATTCTTTACGAATCAGAACAATTTGGGTGTTAGGTCCAAATTTTGATCTAACAATTTCCTTTTCAATCCTATTTGTAATTGGTTTACAAATATTTCCTTGTATATCTTTATTTATTCTACTCTAATTATTTCCTTTATAATACCTAAATGAATATTCTCTTTAATGTATCCTATTTATTTACTAAATAAATAATTCATTTAATATCCTATTTATTATCCCAATAAACATAACCCTTTTATCTCATTCTATTTATTTAACAAATAAATATCTCCTTTATTTTTTTCTATTTATTTATTCTAAATGTTTCCTTTATAAGCTTCTATTTATTTAACAAATAAATATCTCATTTAATATCTCTTATTTATTTAACAAATAAATAATCCATTATCTTATCTTATTTATTTAACAATGAATAATTCACTTTATAAATATTCCATTTATAAAGATTTCCCTTCATTTATAATTCCACTTAAACGTATTCCCTATTTATAAATATTCCATTTATAAATATTTCTATTTATAAATATTCTATTTATAAATATTCTCTTTTATAAAATCTTCTGATTTTATAAATATTCTTTTTCAATATTCACTTTGACAAATTCCCCTTTTCTCCAAATCCCGGTATGTTATGGTGTTTAACATATCAAATTACGATGTCCAATATCGTCCATACACACAATCAACTACAGGTTATAAATCACGTCATATATCACACTATATGAAAACAATAAAATAACTGTTGAGGAATCCAGTCGGATTCCTCCAACCTGTTTCCCTGCATCCACAGATGTTACACAATAAAATCAACATCACTTTCAGTTCCATATGATATATTCTGTTTAACAGAATCAATATTGAAATTCAACTAACTGACTAGCAGTTCAATCAAACAGTCAACACACAATCAACCAGACAAATTTTTAACAGTTCTAAAAATACAACATGAAAATACAAACTGTTCAGAGTTAGTGAGATTTACTCACTTTGGCACGTTAACCGTTAAATAACGGTTTGCGTTATTTGATTCAGTCAGACAATTTATTTTGCCATAAATTGTAACGAGCTCGGATTCACTCCCGGTCAGTCTCATTGTGTTGCTGCCATCCATACGGTCTCAACGCAACTTACGGTTCATGATTCTGATTACGTATGAGAAAGATATTACTTATATAAGTTAACACTTTTATTTAATTAAACTATACTAACTATTTATTTAATATATATAGGCCTTACACTTAGTATTGAGCCCAACTCCATATACCATAGAAAAGCCCACCCGCTCATCATCTGTTCTTCCCCAATTTATCCCGACTGTGCTTCCAGTATTCCACAAAACCAATGGCCGAACTCGCTGGCCTTGCTCTCCCTACATACTCCATCAATTCATCTGATACCACCACCGTTGTCTTCCTCGTTTCAACCTCTTCCTCCTCATATCTATGAGTTCAAACTCGACCTCAACGCCAGGAAGGCGATTTCTGATTTCTGCGGTAAGTTCCAGGAAGGGTGCGACCTCTTTTATCACCGATTCCGTCGATGCTTTGCATACAGGGTCGATTACCATCCCTTAATCCAAAAACAAGATTTGTTTTCCCACTCGATTACTAGAATTCCTGAAAACCCCAACCCTACTCGCTGACGCAAAAACCCAAACAGCAAAAATGGCGTCGAACCCAGAAAGAAGTATACGAGATTGAAGAGGATTCAAACGTGAATCCAAATATGTCTATAACATGATTTATAGAAACTGTTTTGGTTTGTTTTGATTTTCTGAAGAATTGGTTTTCACGTTTTGATTTTATCTGAAGAGAAGGGTGGAGGCGTGAGTGTTTGTTGACTTACGGAAGGATTGAAATTAGGTTTAGGGACTTAGAGCTTATATTTATAGGCAAATAAAATATCTAAATATAATATTATTATATTTGATTTTATTGTAATGTTGTTTGTATCTGTCTTTAAAAATTCCCGTGGTCATATACGATACCCAAAAATCACCAAACTGGACATACTGCTAGAGTTTGACATTGTGGACCCAACGAAACTGGTTTCGTCGAATTCCGACTTCGTATGCTCACACAACGTATTTTTAACCATCGAAATACTGACTGTTTCTCACTCTAAAAATCCGTACGACCACACAGTGACTCTAAAAATCACGAAACTGGAAATCTAACAACTATTTGACATTGCGGATCCAACAAAATTAGTTTCGTCGAATTCCGACTTCGTTTGCAAAAGTGGCTATTTTTAAAGTCCTAAATAACCCATTTAAATATATAAATATATTTAAATATAATTACATTAAATTTAATATTAAAAAATAAATATTATCGTTTATATTCATAGTGGAATACCATACAACTCTACTGGGATTTATAACTTGATATTTCAAATCCCGATTAAATCGATATTCGATTTAAAATGAAATTCCTTTTTAAAATATAAATAATTCCTCTATAAATTATAAAGGAATTCCACAGCGACTTTTCTAAAATTTGATTTGGACGTAAACCAAAATCTACACGACAAAATCCCGATTTTTCTCTTCCACTAGAAAGATATACTCCACCAGCTCCACACGTTTCTTGTTTCACAGAAATCCGGCTTAAAACGAATCCTGTACATTCAGTTGAAGTTCGAATCGCCAATTTACGAACTACAGCGGCATTTCGAGCTCGATTTTAATTATATTATAACTCTACGTTCAAACTGTCGTTTATATAATATATTCGTTATTCAAATTAAATTCCAAGCTGAATTAAATATCACAGATGATCCATTTCACACCATATTGCCATTTCAGCCAATTCTGATTATTTCAGAATTAAATATATTATTTAATTTATTATTTTAAATTAAATATTCACCATTATTTAATTAAACCGCCATTTAATTCACTATATCACTATTTATATAATTAAATAAATTAATTATAATACCTTTTCAAATGCGGGTCATTACAGTTCGATTCATTCTTTCTGCCACTCCATTAGATTGTGGATCTCCTAGTGTAGTAAAATGCCTCCGAATACCATGATGCTTGCAAAAATTTAGAAACTCTCCAGAAACATACTCGTCGCCATTATCGGACCTAAGAACCTTCAGAGTCTTTCCACTCTCATTCTCAACAAGAGCTTTCCACTCTTTGAATCTTGCAAATGCCTCCGATTTGGCCTTCATTACATACACCCAAACCTTTTGAGAGAAATCATCAATAAAAGAAATGTAATATCTTGCTCCTCCCAGAGAAGCTACAGGCGTTGGTCCCCAAACATCCATGTGCACATACTCAACAATCCCTCTTGAATCATGTTTTCCTTTACCGAGTGTACTCTAGTTTGCTTCCCCATGACACATTCCTCGCAAAACTCCAACTTGTTGAAACTCTCACCATCAATCATCTCCCATCGACGAAGAACATCTAAACTCTTCTCTGAGACATGACCCAATCTCAAATGCCACAACCGTGTAGCATCTAAGCCACGAGAACTATCAACACTGATACAAGTTTCGCCTTCCATGGTCACTCCTTGAAGCAAATAAATACCATGAGTTCTAGCACCCTTCATAACCACAAGCGCATCCTTCGAAACCCTCAAGCTATCGCTCTCAATAGTGATCTTGCAACCTAACGAATCCAACTTCCCAAAGAGATAAGTGACTTACGCAGTCTCGTAACATAGCGCACATTTGTGAGAGTACAAACCGCTCCGTAAAACATCCGAATTTCCACGGATCCAATGTCTTTCAACTTGGAAACTGCACCATTTCCCATAACAATTGATTTTCCTTCCCGATCAACATAATAAGAAAAACAATTCCTATTAGGTGTCTTGTGATATGAAGCCCCCGAATCAAGCACCCATTCGCTGCCTGAAACATCCGATGCTACAGCCGACAAAACATCTACGTCTTCCTCACCAACATCTCTCTTCAGCGCAACTGAGGAAGATGCTACTTCCTTCTTCCCTTTGTCTGGACAATCATTCTTCTAGTGGCCAGATTTCTTACATATAAAGCACTTGTCATTTCTTTCTTTGACTTTCCTCTGCCACCGGGCTTCCTAGACTTAGAACGCCCCCGGTTTCCCTTCTTCTCTGACTTTTCTTTCTCCGCAAATAAACCTTGACCATTACCAGCACTACTACTACCATCACTCAGCTCCTTCATCTGATCTCGCAATTCCTCACTAAGAAGACCCTTCTTGACATCATTTAGAGTCAATATATCCCGGCCATAGATCAAGCTGTTTGAGAACGCAGTATAGCGCTCAGGCAACGAACATAGCAATATCATCGCCTTCTACTCCTCCTCAATGTTCAAATCTACCGCCATCCTCTTCATTAGCAAATCATCAAACACATTTAAGTGCACCTTTAGCGAAGTTCCTTCCTTTATTTTGTAGTTAAAGAAAGTCCGCCACAAGATCAGTCGATTTGTGAGTGACTTCTTCATATACAACTCCTCCAACTTGTTCCAAATACCTTTAGCAGTTGTCTCACCACTAATTTTGGAAATAACATTCTCTCTCCACATCTGAGATGCCCTTTGGCAATAAATGTGTATCAAACACCACCCGATGTACCCAATTCCACCTAAGAACCGCTTTCATCTTCCATTGCCACTTTTCGAAATCATTATCGCAATTCCACTTGTCGATAATCAATTGTGAACCAGCAGCTGCATATGACCCACGTACATAAGGAGCTACACCACTTGGACCAACTGTTGAGGCACTGTCTGAATCTGATTCCGGCATTTTTTACAGCTATCTACCAACACCAATGCTCTGATACCAAATGTTGTGTAGAAATTTTGATTCAGAACCGCTCAAATCAAAATCCCTAACACTGCGGAAAACAAGATCGTGGTAATAGTGCAAAAACAACCAATCGATATATCAAAACAATCTCAATCTTATCCAAGCCAATCACAATCATCAAACAATGGAAATAATAGAGCAATAACGAGAAACTAAATCACACAGGGATATATAGTGGCTCCACCGATGTCTTGTCAGTGTACGTCCAATTTGAGAGGGAAACCTTTATTAATATCAATAGAAGATTACAAGAGATTGATTACAATGATCAAATTCACTGGAAAAAAATTGATTTTGTGGAGAAAGGAATTGAAGAAGATTAGGATTGCCTAAAAGCTAATTAGAATAAACCTAGATCTAATCTCTTGATTTTGTTGTGTGTTTTTTTCTCCTTTTGGATCTGATGTAGCTTATATAGGCATAGGGAAGTATATGGAAATTTCCAAAATTTCCTCTAGATCCGAAATATCCGAAATATCCTGAAATATCCTCCAGATCCTAAATATCCGAAATATCCTGAAATATCCTTCAAATCTGAAAATATCCTCCAGATCCTAAATATTCAAAATATCCTGAAATATCCTTCAGAGCCGAAAATATCCTCCACAATCTAACACATAGTATCGCATACTTCAACATAAGGTGCACCAGATTATGCGATTCCTCCAGATCTGAGCTACTCCAAACAACATGCAGATCGTAGAAATTCCTCAATCTCAGGTAACTCTAAATCTCTAGATCTTTATTCGGAAAAGGAATTTCCAGATCTATTAGAGAAAGATCAAAATTTGTTTAACCTGAATAGTTTAAAGGAGTCGAAATCTTGGATAGATATAATCACAAAAAATAGATCCCACCAAAATTCTATCCAACTTAGTTCCTTTGAACCGATTGTTAAGGAAGATATCAAACTAGCAGTTATCAATGAAGATCTGACAAATAAGGCTAGAGAGGTGGTTTAACTCCATCGTTTTTTATCTCTTTAGTAGCAAGCCTTATTATAATTTTCTTAAGAACTATATCGATAGAAATTGGAGCCCGAAAGGTAGTTATCAGTAATATTCGAGAGAAAATAGTTTTTTCATCTTAAAATTCGAAAATGAAGAAGAATGTATCGAATATTAGCCTCTAGTCCATATTATTTCAACAAAAGGCTAATTGTTATGATAAAATGGCAGCCGGGAGTTAAATTAAATAGGGAATTTCTGAATACAATACTTATTTGGATTCAACTACCCATCTTGATTTGGATTTTTGGTCTGTTGAGTCTATAAGTAGAATAGCATCGGTTTTGGGAAATCCTCTTAAGTTAGACAATGTTACGGAAAATTTTATCAGAATTTCATATGCTAGAGTTTTAGTTGAAGTAGATTCAGATATCATATTTTCTGAAACAGTGTCTATCCAATGTTTTAATGGAGAAATTGTTCGGCAAAGGGTGGTTTACGAAAGGGTTCCATCTTTATGTTCTTGCTGTAAAATATTTGGCCATTCGTCTGCAAATTGTAAATCAATTAAGATTTTGTCTCCTAAAATCAAGGTTAATATAGTTAATAAGATGGATATAGATGAAAGGGATGATGATGGTATGAATGAGAATACTAATAGAGATAATGTTAAGGGATGTAAAGATAAGGCTATGTTAGCAGATTCAAAGACAAGGAGTGTAAAGGCCAATGTCGTAGAAACTTTTAACCCCTTCAATGTTTTAGATGGCAATAATGTGAGTTTTCAGGATAATGGTGATGAAATTGAAAAGGCTGCAGCAGAGAATGGTTGCATGTAGAATGTTAATGTAGATGAGTATGCGAGTTCTTTACATAAATCAGAAAGTATGATAGATAAGGCTGTGGATGTGGGGATTTATGTTACTGAAGTTGATGAAAAGAAGGTTAAAAAAAGGGTGTAACGAAGATGATGATATGGGAACATGTAAGGAGAATATAGGTATGCAATTTGGTATTTGCAGTGAATTTCAAAATGGGGAGGATGCTGCGAGTAAAGATGCTCTTATGAACGATTCTGACAGTTCTTATACTTCTACAAATAGCTTCAAAAAGAGGAAAACAAATTTTAGACCCAGAAAATACAAAGAGATCAATAAACTTGTTAATGATGAGCCCTTGGTAGAGGAAAACCCAGAATTGCGTAAACTTATTCCAAAAAAAAAAAACTACCTCCTGCCTCGGTCAACGTTGTTTCTTTACAAATGCATTTCATTGAACTGCTCCAGCTACTGAATCCTAAATCAAAACTGTCAACACAAATCACTTTGAACTCGAGCCCTCCTCGTGCTACTGTAAATATTGCGTATTCACCTAGTTCTAGCATGCGTCGTCACTTGAAATTCAGACACCATAACCTGAAATGGAGTCGTTGCTGCTCAAAGTATATAGATTAACACTGATTGATAATGAATATTGTTCAGATTTTGGATTTGTTGCGATCGTTGATCCAGCTAAGTGGAGAGCTAAAATAATTAGATCAAGTTTTGATTCTTGTTTGCAAATAGAAATTTAGGTGGAAAGTCACCATGTTTCCACGATGCGATCTAGAATTCACGGTTAGAGTAAAAAAGGAGTAGGTGGTTCACCTTGTTCCTATAGTGCGATTTGAAATTTAGGGCACAAGCGTAAAGTTTACTAAACAAGCCACAGTATTCAGGTGTGGCTAGTTTGTGGCCGCTTTGAACCAGTTCAGTGTCTGGTCCACTGAACAGATGTCACTGGAGTATGACAATAAGGTAAACACCTTGCCGTTACAAATTATAATGACAAAGTCCTTGTTGTTATAATTGTATCATGGAAAACGCTTCGCCATTATATTCAATAAAGTCATTGCCCCTAACGGTTAGTCCAACAACTCTATTTAAATTTCTATATCTTCACCACTCCACTATCTCTAACTTCCACAAAAGCATATTAATATTTTCTTCAACTTCTACTTCTACAAAATGTCTTCTACATCCAAACAACTTGGCAAAAAGGTTATAGGTAAAAAAATCAATGTCAAAACCACATTCCATCGAATTTTTCAACTAATGTCCAACACAACAGCAAACAGTCCGTCCATCACTTGAGTACGGATACTCCCCGTATTCAAGTTTTCCTTGTGGCCAGTTATACCAACCACTCGCTTCCCCTAACTTTCCTTGTATTCATTCTACCACCATGTAACAACATTATCATCAGCTAACTATGGTGGGTGCATACGATGATCATTCGTTATACCTGTTAATGATGATGCAGAGCGATCAAAGTCAACATCATTACCTTAAAGTGCACCAGACAGAGATTCGTGACTGTGAAGCAATGTAGAATCTTCAAACGCAATTTTCTTATTTACGCAATTCTCATGTTAATGAAGAAACCGTTGATAGTTCAGAGCAGGAGGAAGAGGAGGACGAATTCTAAAAGGTAGGCAATAAAGACGAAGATGCTGAATTTTATTATACCTCCTAGCCCGAAATATAACAAAAAGAAGAAGTACAAGAAATTCTTAACCACCGTTTTTGATAGATGACACATAAATGCAGATGTAATAAGACATAAACTAGCATAGTTGGCATCGAGGAAGAAAATATCGAAGAGGACGAAAAAGCAATGTAAGTTTACTTTTGGGCAGCATGTTTCGCTTGCTAAATCATGGAGACACATTTCTCAAGACAATATTTATGGTAATAATATAAAAGGTCAGAAATTTTGGAAAAAGGTTGCAGAGTTTTATAATACCTTGGAATCGATGAATATGACATGGGGATCGTTAACAGGAGGGTATAAAGTTATGAACGCCGCATGCCAAAGTTACTACTTACCACATTGCAAAATAGGCAACAAAGAGGGGATGCACCTTATGATATTGTAAGTACTTTATTATTTTAATTTTCTTTTATAATGTATTGTGTTTTAATAGTTTTATATATCGATATCATTTTGCATATGTCTTAAAGATCGAAGAATCACGTAAGGCATACTAACTATAATACGGACAACCATTCAAATTTTAAGACTGATATGAGCTTCTGTCTAGTTTATTGAAATGTAAGAATTTGAATAATTTCATGTTCGATCAAAAAAAAAGAAGCAAGAAGAATGAATTACTCTGATTCAAGTCCAAGAAGTGATAGTTCACAGGAACGATCTTATTTATACGGAAGCAGTGACAGACGACCTGTGTGTAGAAATAAGTCAATTCAGTTAGAACAACGCAGCGTAGAGTTCTCTAGATTTGTAGGGACTTTAAAGACTTGCGTTATAGAAACAAGAGAACACATAGCATAAAGAACTCACAGTGAAGCTGAATTTCAAAAGGCAATCATGGATGACCGAGAGTTCAGGTGACGAGCTCACGAGGAGAAGAAATTCTTAATGCGAGAGAAGAATTATATTAAATTAATGACTTGTGATTTCAGTAAGCTTTCTCCTTTACAACAGGAATTAGCAACTTGGAATTTTGGAACGTATAAGAAAGTAAGAGGCAGCGAAAGCGAAAGCAGTAGTGATTCGCATATGGATGAGATGTAGATGTTTGGTGCAATGTAATATGCTTGAATTGTCATTGGTTAAGTTTTCATGTGTGTATTGTTTATGTTTCACTAATTAACTTAAGTTTTAGGTGTGTGCTATATATGTAATTGATATATTTTTATTGTATTATTATGTATTTCAAGGTAAGGTCTGAATCAATTTATTAAATAAGTTCCGTAATAAAGTACATAATTAAAAACATATAAATATTAGAACATAATACAGTCAACAAAGTAGCAGACTTAAAACCTCAGCAACAGGGTACTCGAAACAAACATGTAAACATAAACTGGTGCTACAAACCATGCCTAAGGATTCTTGTTGTTCCTTCCTTTATATGCCCACAAATGGTCAACTAGCCGGTCACACAAACAGAAGTGCATAATTTGATCTTCAATATGTTGAACCATGGCTAAATATTCCTCCATCGAGTTCATGTCTCCATTTGGTATTTTATTAGAACCCTTAAACATAATCGGGTAATTAATTTTCTAATTTTTATACCTACCTCTTTCAGACTCTACAATTATATCATGAATTATTATACAAGCATCATAATCTCTGATAGAACTCTTGGATCATGAAACCGAGCAGGATTTTATAAACTCTGAAACCTTGCTTGTAAGACACCGGACGTTCGTGTTATATCCTTTCTGTAGCTAGCCACTCTTTCAGTATAACCGTTCTCTTTGTCGTTTGATATTACTCTGAATCCATGTATTAAACATCTTCACTTTGGGTAGAATACGTCCAACGGGTAATACCCAGTTTGATGCTTAACAATACCAACTTTATATGTAACTTTCGTCAGAACTTTGTTCAAAATTATAGAGAATAGGTATGACTATTCTAAAACATTATATCATTTAACAAACCTGGCGCTCTAATAAAGCAAGACAATCCCATAAATCATCTGTTGTAACTGCTTCAAGAATCATTGTCAGTGCTTTTTTTGTCCTGTTAACATTCCTTTTCAACCTATTGGACAATTTTTCCATGCCCAATGCAGTCTAAATTCCCAAGCATTTATGGAAAACCTCTATCTTCTCCTCTAGCTAGTATCCTATTAATATCATTTGGTCCTAGCATTCGTAGGTATTCCTCACCGAACTATTCAATAATTGTTATATAAAATTCCTTTAAACACTCTAATGTCTTTGATGATGTGACTCTGAAATATTCATCTATATGATCGCCATATGTTCTGTAGCTTAACATAAGTAAAGCCACTGAGATTTTGATGTGGGAGGAATATCCTGGTTCTCGTGCTCCATTTAGTCTATAAGTGGAATATGGGTTTATTTGATGAAGCTTGAGATAGACTATACAGAAAAAAAATCAGGAACCATCAGAAATCGGCGATGGAACAAAGTTATATCGTAGGTTAGATTGTCAATGAAATAGGTTAGATTGTCACTGAAATAGTCTCTCATCATCCTTTCATATCCAGTCTTACAGCCCCACTTATATTGTCGGTTAATCCGTCCAGGTAGACTACCTCGATGGTTACTCATTGATGCAACACCAAGAAAGTAAGAATATCCCACTGACGCTTGTTGATTTTACAAATTCTACCGCATTATCATTCATTTCTTATTCATTGACGTAGATTTGGTTCATGGCTTCAAGGTATTTGTTGTAAAGGTTTGGAACCACGATTGTTAAGTAGTTTAAAATACTTGATTGTCAATGGTTTTGAGTTATTTTAAGTTGCACTTTTCAGATAGTATAAGTATATATAATGAACAAAGACAACTATTTTAATCTCATTGCATGGCTACCACAACAACTCATTCATTATCTCAACATGGCTAGCAACCACTCATTCATTATTCCAACATGGCTACAACAACTACTCAATTGCTATCCCAACATGGCTGCAGGAACGATTTTATCTTTATCACCTAATGGCTACAGCTACCAATCATTCATTGTTATTATGTGGCTACAGTATATTGAGTGAACAGTCCATTTGGAAAGCAAAGTGAATGTTGCCAAATGTTAATAAAAACATGCATCGTGGTTACAGTGACTGATTGCGACCAAACACCATAAATATCACAACCACAGTGTATTGAGTGAACGATTCATTTGGAAAGCTAGCGAATGTTGTCAAGTGTTAATAAAAACGTGCATCGTGGCTATAGTAAATGACTACGACCAGACATCCTAAATATCATAGCTATAGTGTATTGAGTGAACGGTTTATTCGGATAGCTAGTGGATGCTTCCAAGTGTTAAGAAAAACATGCATCGTGGATATAGAGACTAATTGTGACTAAACACCGTAAATATCGTGGCTACAGTGTATTGGGTGAATGATTCATTTGGAAAGCTGGTGAATGCTACCAAGTGTTAAGAAGAACATGAACCATGGCTATCATGACTGACTGTGACCATACACTGTAAATATCATGGCTACAATCTCTGTAAAAAAACGTGGCTACAGTGTATGTCATGTCTCGCATTTGAAATTTTTTAAACTTGGTGAACTTTTTTCTTGTAAATGTTCGGGTTTTCTACCACTTTATACATTATTGGTGAACTAAAATGTCCACCATTAATTAGTCTTCTTTGGAGTAACTTGTTCTCGTGAAAGCATATCTTTAAGTTGATCGCATGGATGATATTATGCCGTGTAATGGTGTGGGTGTAACAGATGAAATGATATGGAATTTGGTGATGGAAAGTTGCAACAACCATTCTGACTGCCCCAGCGAGGCGCTCGTGTTAAGAAATCCATAAATCATATGGTGATTTTGCGAAAGCTTATAATAGTTATCATGATATTATCGATATCATTCAAGAAGAAGAAGTTTTTCAAGCAAACCGTACTACTTTTGGTTCGCGTTACACATTAGAATGCAGAAAGGAATTCGTTGGACACGAAGTTTATGAACTTCGATATAGTTGGGTTACGCGATACGGCTTTGAATAAGCATTGTAGTTGCAGAAGCCTTTTTTACCTTTATTGTGTTTAGCATTTGATATTGCGCAGTAGTTTATACTGTATGTTTTTGCATTATACCACGTTGTGTTTAAGTAATATTCTTATGTATCACGTTGTGGTTAGCAACTAACTAACCACGATTTTTAGGAAATCTTAACTTAAAAATATCTCAAAATGTACACAACCAAATCAATATTTGTGAATTTTATGTGAAAGTTATATTTTAATAAGTCCCAAAGAATCTTGTTTGAAAGAATTTCGACATTTTATGGATCTTATATTCAAATTTGAACCTTATTTAAGATAATTACAAACTACCACTACGCGACAGGCTCGTTTTAACTATATATAGTTTATTAGTTCAAAATTTTTTAAACGGAGGACGACCCGACTGGTCTAACTCATTCAAAACCTATTCTGAATTATCTAACATATATCATCGGTTGAATGTTGTTGAAACTATATCCTGTTTAATAAAGTAGCATTGTTTTTTGATGAAAATTCTAAAACCATGTTTTAATATATACTTTTTAATTAAGCATTTAGGTATGGTTAACAAACTACCTAACTGCTATTTTTTGGAAATTTTAACTTAGACATATCTCAAAATGTACTCGACCAAATCAAGGTTTGTGACTCTCATGTTAAAATTATATTCCAATAAGTCCTAAAGAATCTTATTCGAAAAAATTCAAACATTTTATGGATCTTATATATAAATTTGAACCACCATATTTCGGATAATCATGAACTACCACTATGCGGCCAGCTCATTTTAACTATATTTAGTTTATTAGTTCAAACTTTTTAAACAGAGGATGACCTGACTTGTCTAACTCATTCGGAAGCTATTCAGAATTATCTAACATATATGATTGATTGAATGTTGTCGAAATTATAGCCTTTTTAATATGTAGCGTTGTTTATTGATAAAAATTTAAAAACCATGTTTTAATATATTATTTTTAGTTAAGTATTTTGATATGGTTAACAAACTACCTAACTACGATTTTTTGGAAATTTTAACTTAGTAATATCTCAAAATGTACACGACCAAATCAAGATTTGTGATTTTCATGTGAAAGTTATATTCCAATAAGTCCTGAAGAATCTGGTTTAAATAATTTTGACATTTTATGGATCTTATATATAAATTTGAACCTTATTTCGGATAATTATGAACTAACACTAAGCGATGAGCTCGTTTTAACTATATTTAGTTTATTAGTTTTAACCTCTTAAACAGAGGATAACCTTACTTATCTAACTCATTCAGATGCTATTATGTTTAGTTAATTATTAGTATCAATTTCCTATGTATGCCTAAACGAAATGTATTTCAACATGATGAAGTACTTATCTGAGAAGTTTAGTTGGATGACAAACGTGATCAAGGACAATAATTACATCAAGAATAATAATTAATATAATAAACAAAATATATTCTTGGAAATGAAAAATAAACTAAAAGGATACGATTATTTGGGCTGGGTTGTAATTTTCAAATAGAAAATCTGACTCTAACAAAATGCAGCCTTGGGAATCAAGCAAAACCTTTAGCTACATGCACCTTATTCTAGTACATCTTTGAGAATTACTTGTAAAGTATAAATTGAATTTGTAAATGAATTAAGATGTAATAGAGAATAATTTGAATAAAATTTGAATAGTAATGAATGTTTTGAAATATATTACTACCTCTTTGCTGGTTGTTGTGTTTTGTTTTTCCCTAGCATGTTGTCATCTTTTGCTTATTGCTACCTATTCAATCTATTCATGCTTGAAGTTTTTTGAAACTGTCCAAGTCTTATCCCTGAATCCTTTGCCTTGCTTTAACAAATTTATGGACAAGTTGGATTGTGAAAGGAAATATTTATTTCAGAATTTGGTTCCTAAAATTTTGTAATCGATTTCCAATGTTTTAGAATTAATATTTTGTAACAACCTTGTTTGAAATATCTATTTACTAGATCAGAGTAGCACATCAGAAGCATGTTGCAAAGTTTTAATTTGTATGATACACTTTTAAGTTAAATTGTATTGTAAATTGATTAAATTCTGGTTTCCAATTATAGAATGAAATTGATTTTCCAATTTTTCGGAATGTGAAAAATAGTTTATAAAGTGTTTTATAAACATAGAAAATTCGACGACCAGAATCCTGATATTTTGAAATATTTTAAAAAACAATAATACTACTTGAAAGTATTTGTGAAAATTATTATTGAGAAATGTTTATAACATCTGGATATAAAATGAAATGATTTGTTACTAATATTCGAGTAACCCATGACTAAAGAATGGTATGACGTGGGTGTAAGCCCTTGATGATGGTCTGCTCTGGGGGTACGGAGACACATCATTTATTTATATCGATGTGTACGTAGATCGTGCCTAATTGCCTTGTCATTGGGAGAAACCTCTCGACTTGAGACATAAATGTTGTTATGTCATTTTATTGTAGAATAGTTGAAATTTCGAAACGATTTTTGTTTTGAAATTCCAAAGCAAGTATGATTCGACATGAAAAAAAATATAGTATTTCAAACGATTTGAAAATAAAACTGGGATTTTAAGTCGAAGAAAATATTTCATGCTTTGATTTCAAGTTTTAATAGAAATTAGTTCTGATGAGTTTAAGTTATAGGAAAGCTTCAAGTTTATAAAATCCTGTTGTTTATTTAGTTTAAATTAAATCTGGTATTGGTAAATATTTTGTTATATATATATATATATATTTATGATTTTTACAATCTCTCCTTTTCGAGGACGAAAAGTTTTAGGGGGGAATTGTAACAATCCAAGGTTTTCAACATTTTAAAATATGAAACTAATTTCAATTTGACATTTAAGAAATTGAAATTTATTAAGAATTTGAAATCTAGTAATTTTAACTTGGTTTTTTAAATTGATTTTGTAAGTGTAAATTTAAATTTTTATATTTGATATAAATGTTTTGTTAAATAAAAATGATAGTAATATTTTAAAAAACTAATTGAAATATATATTGTTTGAGAAGTTATAAATTTGATGTTCAATTTAACTTGAGACTTATTTATAATTTATTTTAGATTTGAGTTTTGTTTTACAAAAAATAAATTTGAAGTTTTATTTGGAATGTATAAACACCCATTATTGTTTGTATATAAATGGTATAAATACTATGGTATTTATACTTAGAAAATAATATATTTAATAAATTTTGCTTCTTGTTGGAGCTAGCTGAAATTGGTTACCGCTTGTTCAAATTGTTCCGAATTCTTCTCTACGTGTCCTCATTTCTTTGTTCTCCATTCCCCTTAAATATTATCCCCACCATCCCTTTTTATTTCCTTTCCTCTTCATTTTTCCATTCCTCTCATCAGCTAAAAGCAATACCCCAAACCGAAACCGAAAATGGTCGGAAAAAACCCACCCTCCCAAAACCATGTCTTCCTCCTCTTTTCATTTTAATCCTCAACCGAAAAATGTTGTTTCCAAATCGAAATGGCCTCCGTCCAAATCCACTTTCCTGAAATCCATGTTCATTGAAACCAAATCGCCACCTCCTCCAGTTCAAAGTTGCATCCTCTAGCGTTCGTTGTCACCACCGCGTTGAACCAGCCTAGCTCCTTCACCTTCGATCGCACCTTGTGTCTTCACGCAAGCCACTACATCAATTCCACTGCCTGTGCCCTCTTCCTTCTGTGTTTAAGGTGAGTTCATCTCACGATTTTTGTTTGATTTATAGTATCCCAACATCAATACAAATCTAAATAAAACAGCCGAATACCTTTTTTTTCGTGTGCGTGTTTTACTGTTGACATTTTGGCCGGTGTTGTTTCACATGCTACTTGCTCCACCTGGTTATTGCATTACTTTCCTTGATTAATGCCGTTTTGGTTGTTGTCCGATCCGCTACTGTGTATCACCTGTCTATGAAGTAGTACACGATGTTTTACGGTTGGGTGTAAAATTTGCCGACTGTTCTTCAGATTCGTGACCGATAACAGTGGCCTATTGTTCACGCTTTACTCATACTGCTTACTTTCACACACACACTTGTATGGATGTCAGTATGTATGTATAAATATAGTCACTTTGAAACTTGTATAGATGCTGTACTTCTTGGATTGATTCCTTTTGCATTAACGCAAATGAATTATGCTAGATACCACGTTAAGGTTGTTGTCTTGAAATTGGGACAAATTTTGGACTCAAAATATACCCTGCTACTCGCTGGAAGTTGATCACGCACAGCTAATGCACGTGATGCCTGTAATTTTTCTTTTGATATTCTATTTTATGTAAATAAAAGTACACTGGCATTACTGTGTACACCATGGTTTTGTCCATTTTGATTTACACTTATGGCATGCACACCGAGACTCTTCCTATTTACGAATTTTAAATGTTTTGGGACTGCCTGCTATTTGTTTTCTTGGATAAATTCTCCACCTTACGTTCCTCTTTAATTCACCGTTGCAGCAAAAAGTTGTTTGGTCACCCATTATGCTGCTTCCAACCATCTTACTGTCTTGAAGTTTTATATATGCATGCTGCCTCATCTGCTATTTTCTGCTGCATTTTGAATTGAACATGTATTGGACCATGTAGTATGCCATTATTGTGATGACACTCATTCTTTTATTAATTCATGCAAGCACTTTGATTCTTTATGTTGTATATATTTTGGCAATTCATGGGCAACCATACGTGAATCATTAATAATTTGCTGCATATGAACATTTCAACATATCTTTGTGTTTCTCGAAATCAAACTGATTTAAACAGATACTATACTTAAATTTAAGCTGATATAGAAAGGACACTGTACATTGATAAGAACCAGATACTACACAACTATCTATTTTGCATATGATATATTTGATATTAGGATTATTATTTTATTCTGTTTTATTAAAGTTAATTTACTTGAACAAAGATTAATCCTGACTCGGATGTTTTATGTTTTGCATGGAATGCCCATTTCAGATACGAGTGTTGCCGATCTAGAGATTTCAACTATTAAAGCTTGAAGCATGTTAAGACACGCTCGCTTTGGTTCGTTCTTCCGTATTTTGTTTACTTTAAAATCTATGTATGTATATTAATCTTCCGCTGAATATAGTAAAAATGTTGTAAACTCTTATATTTATATAAATTAATTCCGCTGCAAGAAATTGTACTCTGTGATTCTGTGCATAATTCTGTTTAAACCTTGTAAGCCAAAACAGTATGTCATTTTGAATGTTTCAAGTTGGTTTAATTACCGACTTTGGGTGGTCAAAAAGGCAGGTCGTTCCAGCTGGCATCAGAGCTTTGGTTTGACAAAGCTTAGCATATTTGGTTTAAAAACTCATTAGAGATAGGGTAGCAATACCCTAGAATGGGTGGAATTGACACAATAAACACTGCAGAGAGAGCGCATTTTGAAAATATAAATCATTTTGAAATTCAATAAATCATTTTGAAAGTGTAATTATGTTGAAATATACCGTATAACAAGAGTTTTTGAGTATTTTATTGATGTTAAGGTTGGACTGCCAAGTATGTAAGGATTTTGAATATACGCCTAGCTAAGGTATATACGAAGTCCAATACATACTAGATAGATATATAATCACATTCTAGTCGCTTGAAGTTGATTTTGTTGATGACTGCATCATCATCAATATCTATTTTCGAGTTTCAAAAGTGGGGTGACTATATTATTCGGATTGAAACGTCGAGAAATGCTTAAAACCATTTCGATAAGCATTTGAAATGTTTGGGTAAATTGTAATAAAAATGTTTTGATAAAATAATATGAACTTGAACAGATGAGAAAACTTTAAATAAAAATTACATCTTTGAGAATTGCTTGTAAAGTATAAATTGAATTCGCAAATGAATTAAGATGTAATAAAGAATAATTTGAATAGTAATGAATGTTTTGAAATATATTACTGCCTCTTCGCTGGTTGTTGTGTTTTGTTTTTCCCTGACCTGCCGTCATCTTTTGCTTATCACTACCTATTCGATCTGTTCATGCTTGAAACATTTTGAAACTGTCCAAGTCTTATCCTTGAATCCTTTGCCTTACTTTGACAAATCTATGGACAAGTTGGATTGTGAAAGGAAATTTTTATTTCAGAATTTGATTCCCAAAGTTTTGTAACGATTTCTAATATTTTAGAATTAATATTTATGAGAGAACTTATTTGAAATATGTATATACTAGATTAGATTAGCACATCGAAAGCATGAAGATATTTTCGAATAAAATCATTCCATGATATTTTCCGACTATTCAAATAATGTAACTTTTCAAACAAGATATAAATTTTTTGAAACCAAAATGAATTAAATCCTATATTATTTTGTAAAGGGTTTTGGAAATGAAATTTGAAATTGGAAAGTTATATGACTTTATGAATCTCTTGTTAAATATTATCTTACATGTAATTATTGAAAATCTTATTTTAAGGATATTTTGAAATGATTTTAAATTTATTTTCATGAAAGCTTAATGTGGTTTATAAACTAGAATGGTTTAAAATGCATATGATTTGGATATTTGCAAAGTTTGAATTTGTACTATACTTGATTTAAGTTAAATTGTATTGTAAATTGATTAAATTTTGGTTTCCAATTATTGAATGAAATTGATTTTCCAATTATTTGGAATGTGAAAAATAGTTTATAAATTGTTTTATAAACATAAAAAATTTGACAACTTAAATCCCGATATTCTGAAATTTTTAAAAAACAATAATACTATTTGAAAGTGTTGGTAAAAAATATTATTACGAAATGTTTATAACTTCGGCATATGAAATGAAATGATTTGTTACTAAGATTCGAGTAACTCATGACTAAAGAAAGGTATGACGTGGGAGTAAGCCCTTGATGATGGTCTGCTCTGGGGTCCGAAGTGACATCATTTATTGATATCATTTAAATGTTGTTATGTCATTTTATCGTAAAATAGTTGAAATTTCTAAATGATTTTGGTTTTGAAATCCCAAAGCAAGTATGATTCGATATGAAAAAAATATAGTATTTCAGATGATTTGAAAATAAAATCGGGATTTTAACTCGAAGAAATTATTTCATGCTTTGATTTCAAGTTTTAATAGAAAATAGATTTTGATAAAAATAGATTTGATGAGTTTAATTTATAGGAAAGCTTCAAGTTTATAAAATCCAAATGTTTATTTTGTTTAAATTAAATATGGTATTGGTAAATATTTTGTTTTATATATATGTATGATTTTTACAATCTCTCATTTACAAGGACGAAAAGTTTTTAGGGGGGGAGATTGTAACGATCCAAGATTTTCAACATTTTTTAGTATGAAATTAATTTGGATTTGATATTTAAAAAATTGAAATTTATTTAGAATTTAAAATCTAGTTTATTTTAATTTGGTTTTTTAAATTGATTTTGTAAGTATAAATTTAAATTTTTATATTTGATATAAATGTTTTGTTAAATTAAATGATAATAATATTTTAAAAAAATAATTGAAATATATATTGTTTGAGAAGTAATAAATTTGATTTTCAATTTTACTTGAGATTTATTTATAATTTATTTTAGATTTGAGTTTGGTTTTACAAAAAATAAATTTGAAGTTGTATTTGGGATGTATAAATACCCATTATTGTTTGTATATAAATGGTATAAATACTATGGTATTTATACTTAGAAAAATAATAGTTTAAATAAATTTTGCCACTTGTTGGAGCTAGCTGAAATTGGTTGCCACCGGTTTAAATGGTTCTAAATTCTACTCTATGTGTCCTTGTTTCTTTGTTTTCCGTTCCCCTAAAATTTTATCTCCACCATCCCGTTTTATTTCTTTCCTCTACATTTTTTCATTCCTCTCATCAGCTAGAAGCAATACCCCAAACCAAAACCAAAAGTGGCCAGAAAAAATAAACCCTCTCTCCTAAAATCATGTCTTCCTCCTCTTTTAATTTTAATCCTCAACCGAAAAATGTTGTGCCCAAATCAAAATAGCCTCCCCCTAATCCTTTCCTGAAATCCATGCTCGCCGAAACCAAATTGCCACCACCTCATATTTGAAGTCGCAGCCTCTATCGTTCGCAGTAACCATTGCATGAAAGCAAGCCCAGCTCCTTCACCTTCGATCGAATCGTGTGTCTTCGCGCAAGCTGCTGCATCGAGCCCACTGCCTGCGCCTTCTTCCTGCTGCATTTACGGTGAGTTCGTCTCGCGTTTTTCTTTGATTTCAAGTATCTCAACATCCATACAAAACTAAATAAAACAGCCAAATCCTTGTTTTTGTTTCCTGTGCAGGTTCTACTAATGACATTTTGGCCTGTGTTGTTTCATTTGTTACTTGCTCCACCTGGTTACTGCATTACTACCCTTAATTGAAGCCATTTTGGTTGTTGTCCAATTCATGGTTGTTTATCACCTGTTATTGAAGTAGTACATGATGTTTTACGATTGGGTGTAAAATTTGTTGGGTTGTTCTTCAGATTCGTGACTAATAACAGCGTTCTACTATTCACGCTTTACTCATGTGCTCTTAAAATGATCATACCCCTTGCTGTCACACACACTTGTATGGATGTCAGTATGTATGTATAAATATACTCACTTTGAAACTTGTATAGATGTTGTACTTCTTGGATTGATTCCTTTTGCATTAACGCAAATGCATTATGCCAGACACCACGTTAAGGTTGTTGTCGGACAAATGTTGGATTCAAAATATACCATGCTACTCACTGGAAGTTGATCACGCACACCTTAATGCACGTGATGCCTATAATTTTTCTTTTAGTATTCTATTTTATGTAAATAAAAGTACACTTGCGTTACTGTGTATACCATGGTTTATTCCATTTTGATTTACACTTATTGCATGCACACCAAAACCCTTCCTATTTGCCAATTTTAAATGTTTTGGGACTGCCTGCTAATTGTTTTCTTGGATAAATTCTCCACCTTAAGTTCCTCTTTAATTCACCTTTGTGGAGAAAAGTTGTTTGGTCACCCATTATGCTGTTGCCAACCACCTTACTGCCTTGAAAGTTTTCTGTATGCATGCTGCCTCATCTGCTATGTTTTGCTTCATCTTGAATTGTTGGGAAACAATGGCTGAGTCGCGGACCAGGTCGCTTTCTTGAAGACGATTCGGCGATCTGGTCGATGGTGCAAAACCAGTTCGTACTTTCGCCGCCGCCTCTAGGATAAAACAGCCTCTCTGAAATTAATAACTGATCTGCTTTGCACAAACAGATCAGTGCAGATTTGCACTTTCTGATTTAACTGCTCGAAAATTTCTGTAAGAATATTTTAATGGCGGTGGAAGAGAAAAGAGAAAAACAGTTTTTTTCTTTTTATGTATCTTAATCTCGTCTAATCTGAAGATAATAATATATAGACGAGGATTATGTTATTTGAAAATACTGGTCAGTGGAGGAAAATAGGATCTGCGAAATACTTGGTCAAAAGTTTACCGTTTCAAATTAAATTCAGTTCAGAAATATTTTCCGTAATTAAAAAACGGTTCGAAAAAATCAAGTTTTTCTGGTCTAAAAATATAAGTGTCTACACCACATAGCCAAGGCCCAAGCCCAATACCGAACCGAGCCGGGCCGGGTCGGGTCGAGTCGGTCGGTCGCGCGCGCGTGTGTGGTGGTCATGATGCATGGGCTCCCTCCTCACAACAAAGCATGTATTGGGAGCCCCAAGGCCCCATCAAAGCTTCTTAGAAACAAGTATAAATACTTGCTTCTTTCATATAATCCCATGATGTGGGACTATTCACATTAAGGAGCCACTCATACACTTATTCAAATATTTTAATAATTCACACAAATTTCCTACAATCCCCCACTTGAATTTTTTAAAATATTATCGAGCAGTTTCTAAAAAACATAAGACTGTGCATAAACAAAGGTGTCATCCGACTTGAACCTTTGCGTAGTGAATAAGATTCAGTTTTTACTAGAGTGACACGTAGTCTTGAACTCTATTCCTGACATCAAACCACACACAATCTTTTCCATAGTGCAATCAAATAAGCCCGTGCGTTTATGGCCATGCACGTCTATCCTAGTTTAGTGAACGCTCTAGAAGTTCTGCCCAAAACTCCATAGGAAACGGCCACATTTCCACATTCACATAGGTGAGTCTATCAAGAGTACTCCTGAAGGTAGGTACTCCACTCCAAATAGAGTATAGATCTCATTAAGAGTTTCTATTAACTCATCCTCTAATCACTTCAGGAATACATGCTTCTTAATATATAAATTTAGCATGTTCATCTACTATCACTACACAACTTGTTTTTACCCATTGAACCTAGTTCTTGGGATCTCCAGTCATTTAGGTCGGGTTACCATTGTGCGTGATTCCACTATCTCAGGCAGTAGTCCCATTCTTTTAGAATTATTAAGGACTTTCTTTCTGGTCAGTCCTTTCGTCAAAGGATCTGCCAAATTATCATCACCTCATATGTGATGTTCTCTAACAATACTGTGCATACGACTGTCATTTCTTACCGTTGTATTATCGGTTCTGTTTTTCTTTCAATAGTCGTCAAATCTTTCATCACTATATATGTGATGTTCTTTTACAGTATTGTGCTTACGACGTCGTTTTCTGCCGTTGTTATAACGGTTCTATACTTTTTGTAATAGCCGCGGAACTATCACAATCGATTACACCACAGGTGTCTATCTTTCCCGTATAAGGATCTCAACTAGCAGATTTCTTTAGTTCTCTGCTTCTTCACTAGCTTTGGCTAGTGCTATTATCTCAGTCACTATAGTATACTGAGTCAAGATATTCTGTTTCTTAGATTTCCAAGAAACAGTTCTTCCAGCAATGCTAAATATATAGCCACTGGTCGCAATAGAATCATCAGATAAAATATTCCAGTCAGCATCGGAATATCTTTCAAGTACAGCTTGAAACTTTTTCATAATGTAATCCAAGGTTCATGGTTCGTTTAAGGTATCTCATGAACCTTTCAATATCATGTCAATGCTTTATACTAGGTCTACTGATAAACCTGCACAATTATCCCATGACATAGGCAATGTCGGGTCTAGTACAATCAATGGCATGCCAATGATGCTCGCATAATCAGACTGTCTTTCACCTTCATCAGTGTTCTTAAATAACTTTACACTGTGATCATATAGGGTATTTGCATATTTACAGTCTAAACAATTGTATTTCTTTAGAATCTTCTCAATATAATAAGATTGATCCAAAGAAATTCTCTTTTCTAACCTAGTAATTTTAATACCAAGGATTACACTCGTCTCACCTAGATCTTTCATATCAAAATTGGCACTCAATAAGGATTTGACTAAATTTATGACATGAATATTTGACCCAAAAAGAGTAGGTCATCTGCATAAAGGCATATAATAGTGCAAATGTCATTCTCAGATTTGTTATAAATGCATTTGTCACTTTCATTAACTTTAAAACCATGTGAATTGATTAAAGTTATCAAATTTTCATGCCATTGTTTAGATGCTTGTTTTAAACCATATAATGATTTATCTAATTTGCATACTCTATGTTCTTGACCATGTACTACAAATCCTTCAGGCTGGTCCATATAAATTTCTTCGTCTAATTCACCGTTTAAAAAAACGGTTTTAACATCCATTTGGTGTCTTGGTAAATTATAAATGCATGGAAGTGAAATTAATACCCGAATGGATGTTATTCTAGTCATAGGTGAGAAATTGTCGAAGAAATCTATATTTTCTTTTTGTTTAAAACCTTTAGCTACTGATCGTGCCTTATATTTATTAACAGTGCCATCAGGTTTTAATTTTCCTTTAAATACTTATTTACAGCCTATAAATTTACAACCAGAGGGTAAATCTGTCAAATGCCAAGTCTTATTGGATTCTAGAGAATCCATCTCATCATTTATAGCCTCTCGCCAAAAAATCGGCGTTTTAAATAAAATAAGGCCTCTTGGAGGTTTAAGTGATCCTCCTCTATAGTAAAAGCACAAAAATCCGAACCAAATTTTTATGGTTCTCGCTCTTTTACTTCTTCTAGGTTCAACTTCAGAACTTTTATTAAGTTCTGTTCTAATAGGCATATTTGAGGTGCCCCCACTATTCCTTAATTTAAAAGAAAATTTCGTTTCATAAAAAATTGGCATCATTTGATTCAGATTATATTATGTGTATTTAGATCATAAATCCTGTATGCTTTGCTATTAACAGCATAGCTAATAAATACACATTCGTATGATTTACTTGCCAATTTTATTCTCTTAGGGTCTAGAATGCGAACATATGCTAAGCAACCCCAAGTTCTAAAGTATGACATATTGGATTTATATTTCTTTTAAAATTTCATAATGTGAAATTTTATTCTTAGATATGGGGATTCTATTCTGAACATAACGTACAGTCTATAAAATATCCCCCCACTAATGCTTTGCTGCACCAAAATTTAATAAAATGACAATTATTAATTCGGTAAAGGTCCTAATTTTTTTTTTCAGCTTTACCATTCATTTCAGGTGAATAGGGTGCAGTTCTCTTATGTACAATATATCACATAAAAAATCCAGAATAGAATTTGATTCATATTCTGTTCCTCTATCACTATGTAGTCTCTTAATTTTCTTATTTGCTTGATTTCAATTTTGAATGTTTTCAAACATATCAAATGCATCACATCTTTAAGAATCAATGTCTTTCCAATCATATGTTTTATTTTCATATTACCAGTCTCTACAGCTTAAGTGGTGCGAAGATCTCACAACACACTTTCTGATCGTCAGCAACCGTGTATATTGTGAATATATCACGATCATAGCAAACATGGCGAGAAACACCAATGTCTACCCACCAACCCTCTGATTCACCAACAAGGCGAATCTCAGTAACCATAGCCATAAGAGGCTTCTCAGTCGGGTTAGCCTGCGGTGTAGGGCATGGCTTGTTCCTATACATTCGTGTCATATGATCTGGTTTTCTATAGTTGTATTATAGAATAACTGTCCAGAATCATTCATTTGAGTTGATTGCTGCTGTCATTTATGGTTTCCTTGCGGATTCCATTCTGTTATTTACTGGTCGGTTGTTGATGCTTACTATTTTTTAAAGATGTTCATATGTTTGAGAATTTATATTTTCTGATAGGAAAATATTCATAAACTCAGAGACTAACAAAAGTGAATCACATGTATGCAACAAAGGTGTTCTATATTCTATCTTTTCACTTGTATGCATATAAACTATGTCAATTTATTTGATGCAAAAAAAAATCTATCCATCCAATTAATGTCAATTCTCAATGACATTATCAAATAACATACACATTCTATTAATGCCAAATTTTTAGTGACATTTTCCAATAATATATGTGTTCTATTAATGTCAATGACATTTCCTATAAGATGCATATATGTGCCATAGATTTTCATAATAATTTATTTTAAATACACATATTCAACAGAATTATCATGGTGAAAAGAATCATTTAAATTGGCACACAGAATATAATTTGTCCTCTGAGTGACCATTATTGCGTTGTCATCATAATTGCAATATTAACAGGCAATCATCTCTCAGTTATTTTCGTTCATAATGACGCCATGATCAAAATATCAATAATCTAATATTTGAGTCCAACACTAGATCCCTAACATTAATTATAATCTAGTATTTTCGTTGTCAATCTTAATAGTTACTTAGAACCCAATCTCGATCTAAGTCAGAAAATCAAAGTCTACATAAGCATTCTTTAAGCTATATTTTTTTTTTTTTCGTGCAATGTTCATTTACGTGTTCTTACAAAGTGATTTGCGTGATAGACTAAACACGCTACACGTTCATGCACTGAAACTTCAATTAAATATTGTAAATCTCATGAACATACCTTCGCCACGAGATTGTCATGTTAGGCATCCAACTCTTGCTTCAATTTTGCAACGGAGAAATCAATTCGGTGCTTTTTCCGCTTCTATTTTACGCTGAGTACAGCCGACGAAGCTTCGCGTCCATCGATGACAACGTTGATCGACAACCAGCAGCAAATTTTGTAAGTCATATTTGCGCCTTCTGATTTAGGGCTGAACGGAGACTGTTCATGTAATTTTAGAGTTCCAGCCATTGTTTCGAGATTCGTCTTCAAATTGTTGGGAAACAATGGCTGAGTCGCGGACCAGGTCGCTTTCTTGAAGACGATTCGGCGATCTGGTCGATGGTGCAAAACCAGTTCGTACTTTCGCCGCCGCCTCTAGGATAAAACAGCCTCTCTGAAATTAATAACTGATCTGCTTTGCACAAACAGATCAGTGCAGATTTGCACTTTCTGATTTAACTGCTCGAAAATTTCTGTAAGAATATTTTAATGGCGGTGGAAGAGAAAAGAGAAAAACAGTTTTTTTCTTTTTATGTATCTTAATCTCGTCTAATCTGAAGATAATAATATATAGACGAGGATTATGTTATTTGAAAATACTGGTC
This sequence comes from Allium sativum, assembly GCA_030737875.1. Classification (NCBI taxonomy): domain Eukaryota; kingdom Viridiplantae; phylum Streptophyta; class Magnoliopsida; order Asparagales; family Amaryllidaceae; genus Allium; species Allium sativum. Next base: position 748,402,230 of record CM060912.1, read on the forward strand.
AGTGGAGGAAAATAGGATCTGCGAAATACTTGGTCAAAAGTTTACCGTTTCAAATTAAATTCAGTTCAGAAATATTTTCCGTAATTAAAAAACGGTTCGAAAAAATCAAGTTTTTCTGGTCTAAAAATATAAGTGTCTACACTACATAGCCAAGGCCCAAGCCCAATACCGAACCGAACCGAACCGGGCCGGGCCGGGCCGGGCCGGGTCGAGTCGGTCGGTCGCGCGCGCGTGTGTGGTGGTCATGATGCATGGGCTCCCTCCTCACAACAAAGCATGTATTGGGAGCCCCAAGGCCCCATCAAAGCTTCTTAGAAACAAGTATAAATACTTGCTTCTTTCATATAATCCCATGATGTGGGACTATTCACATTAAGGAGCCACTCATACACTTATTCAAATATTTTAATAATTCACACAAATTTCCTACATGAATTGAACATGTATTGGACCATGCCGTATGCCATTATTGTGCTGCCACTCATTCTTTTTTTTAATTCATGAAAGCACTTGGATCCTTTATGGTGTATATATTTCGGCGGTTCATGGGCTACTATACGTGAATCATTAATAATTTGCTGCATATGTACATTTCAACATATCATTGTGTTTCCTGAAGTCAAACTGATTTGAATAGATACTATACTTAAATTTAAGCTGATATAGAACAGACACTACACATTGATAAGAACCAAATACTACACAATTGTCTATTTTGCATATGATATATTTGTTGTTAGGATGAATTGTTTTATTCCTTTTTATTCAAGTTAATTTACTTGAACAAAGATTAATTATGACTCGAGTGTTTTATGTTTTGCATGGAATGCTCGAGTCAGATACGAGTGTTGCAGATCTAAAGATTTATGCTATCAAATCTTGAAGCACGTGAAGACGTGCTCACTTTGGTTCGTTCTTCCGTAATTTGTTTACTTTAAAATCTATGTATGTATATTAATCTTCCACTATATAATAAAAAATGCTGTAAACTCTGATATTTATATAAATTTATTCCGCTGCAAGAAATTGTACTCTGTGATTCAGTGTATAATTCTATTTAAATCCTATAAGCCAAAACAATCTGGCGTTTTGAACGCTTCGAGTTGGTTTAATTACCGACTAAGGATGATCAAAAAGGCGGGTCGTTACACCAATTGTGCCTATAGTCGAGTTGCTTCCTCCTCCTGGCAACGTAGCTCACCATCTTGATAGTCTAGAATATGCCTATGCTTTACGTATCATGTGTGTCTGATCTCCATCTGCATATCATAAAGATCAGCATATGCTATCTGTGTCGGATCCGGATAATGATCGTGGGTGAGAAGCATCGATATAACGGTCTAATACTATAGTGGAGACTGTCATGGTCCATCCAAAGTGAGAAGCAGCCGCCAAGTGATCTAGTGCACGATAACCCTGGCTGGGTTGGGTAATATACTCAATAGTTGGGGGATGTATGTTGTGTTGTATAGTAGAAGGACCAATTATATCTATCAATGTTGCATGGGTAACGGTATAAGTAGAACCAGCGAAAAATCTACGCCAGAAGTAGACGTAGACTGACTGGTAATAATAAAGCTCTCAACTGTCCACCAGCCTGTGGCCCTCGCTAGGTCGAGTTGATCAGATAGGTAAAGCATACAACCAAGGGACAGGATATGCATGGAAATTTCCTCTCGGCAAGCATCCTAACATTCTCTACAAAATCAATCCCAAAAGACATAATATCAAGAAATGGATGCTATATAATATGGTGCCTATACATCCTCAAGCCGGTCTGGTTGGGGCAACCAAGTAAATGTGATGGGATTCATAATCCGTGGGCCCTCTATTGCCTGTGGTCCAAAATGCAAGACGAGGGAAAAAGTAGACGCATATGAAGTTCGAGTGATGAAATTAAAATTTTTGGAATACTCAGAATACCATTACTGTAATAACTCCCAAAAACCAAATAACGAAACCTATGAGTCTGAAATGGTGCACTGTATGTCAAGGCATCTATACAAGTATGCAAGAATATGCATATCCCAATCAAATAAAATAGCATCACTAAAATACAACTCAGGTACTATCTGAATAAATCAATAGTTAGACTACTGCTCATCATGCTAAAAAATGGTTACCAATGAGGTATATAACAAATAATCATGCAAGATCTAGACCATCTTCAGGAGAATAATGACCAAGTATGTTGTACACGGCCGCACTGATACCGCAGACTCTAATAACACCACCGTCTAATATGACGCATTAGAAGTGTAAAGATGAGGCGCCAATGAGCATCATCGAAAAGGAGTAGTGGATGTCTGGCTACTTCTATGCTAATGCTGGTAAGCACGGAAAAATCAAGCAGTGTCATTCCTAGTTCACCGCAAGGAAAGTGGAACGTGTTGGTGGTTTTATACCACCGTATAGCAATAGCAGCGCAAAGTTGCACATCACCGTGTATAATATGATCAAGTCCTAAAATTGTATAGTACATAATAAGGTAAACTACATAGTGGTAAATTAACTTATCGTTAAGGTAAAATTATCATTACATTGCCTAAGATATAGTTGAATCCAAGGCCATGTAATAATGCTATGACTCTATCCTTGTCTTTCAAATGTTCATGAAAAAATCTCTATGTGTTTGTTACCAACCACATGAATGGATATTTCACGACTGTTAAATTTAAATGCAACGTCATAGTTTAAATTAGTCATCTAACAACCTATTACGGTTATTCTAATAGTTTATAAAAAAAAAAATTACAGCGTCTATGTGCCGAATGTACTTCGTCTTCTAGAAGCACACAAAAGTTGGATAGCATAGGCAATTTTGCTGCGCTATGATTAAAATCCAAAAATACATCAAGATCGACTTCTCCAGAGTAAGTCTGTCCCACACCTCAACGCGTCTTTCCTGCTCGACCACCATATGGCCTCCATGACCGCGTCGACGCCTTCTTCTATGTCTCCGTCCTGGTTCTCTAAATTTTCAACGGCTTCTAAAAGTTCTTTTATTCCAAGCTCCTGGATATATGGTGCAATCAGTTGTTCTTCGTCAGTTCCGCCTTTGTCGCCTTCTCCGTGCATCAACTTTTTGGTAAAATTTATTAACATTCTGCACATTTCTTCTAGTGTATATCTCGAAAATGACCCTTAATTTGGCTAAATCTTAACGGATTTTGAAGTTTGGGGGGATGGTGAACTTTTTTGTTTTTGTCGGTTGGAAAATTGGAGGAAGGTGGAAGAGGGTAATGGTAGATGGAGGTGGTTAGGGATTAGGGTTTAAGTTATAATGACAAACTCTTTGCCGTTTAAATTTTGTAATGGCATAGAGTTTGCTGTTATAAATTTATAACGGCAAATTTTTTACCGTTGTACACGCAGGTCCACGTCTGATTCGATTTCCTAGCTGCTCCACCTGTTTATTCACTTAACAACGATGAGAGTGAATGAACCGAACAAAATGGATTGTTGGTAATATACTTAGAGTCAAGCAAAGGAGCACGTCGGGAAAGTAATTTGACGACAGGAAATAAACGAATTATTGTTGTGTCCAATAACCCTTTATTTCAAGCAAGGTTTGCTCGTTCTTTTTGCATATTTCATTCGGTTCTAGTTTGCATTATTTTTATGCGCATAATCAAGATTAGTATTTTGATTTGTCTCAAAATTCAAATTCAAACATGAATGAGACATACTGTTTACTTGACGGGGAATTGTTTCTCACCCCACCGGGATGTTACCCCGCGACTTGACCTGCCAAATTAATCATCGTTAACGCGGACATTTCCCCCGCACTTCACCTTGTTAAATATAACTTTTTATATGTTTATCATTAATTATCAATTATTTCTTCTTAATTATAACTAGATATTAATTATTACATACTATTTATTGCATATATGCCATCAATTGTCAATCTATAAAAACGATTATTAACTATTAATTATTAGTAATATATTAAATATAAAATTTATTATTATCATTAATTAGCAAATATAAGCTATAACAAATTATTCAAACTCTAAATTAAATAAATACAAAATTTATTTCTGATTATTGCAATACGATAAAAATACTATATTGCTAGTTGTTATTTGCAAATGGCACTAAATGACAGTTGCACTAAATGATCATTAACAATTGGAACTTCGTAGGAGTCGCAATAAGTGATTTCACAATAGGAATTTTTAACCCTTTGTGAAAAACATAGTTTTAGCAAATGCATTTGTATAGCAGTTGCAAAAAACATACCTTTAGCAAGTGCATTTTCTTATCAGTTGCAATAAATATATTTTTTATGAGTAGCATCCCTAACAGTTGCGAAAAACATATTTTAACAAATTCTCTCGCTAGTTGCGATAAACATATTTCAACAATTATATTTTTGTACTAATTGTAATAAACATATTTAATAATATATTCAATGATTAATGATTAGTAATTAATAATATATACATAAGAAATAATATTTAATAATTAATATTCAATTATAATTAAAAAATTATAAGCAACTACTTATGATCAACCGTTATAAATAAGATGTTGTATTTTAATAACTAACGATTAACAATAAATTATAATCAATTACTATTAATAAGTACATATTTTTACAAGTGGAAAATTTTTACAAGGACAAATTGTTTTAGAATTTTAGCTAAAAGGACATACGGCTATTAATTTATTCAAAAGGAAAAAAATATAGCCCAACCCAAATTCACGACACAATATTTTCGTGCGTAATCCATCTCCTTCACCATGCTACTTTTACTTTAACGAATCTCATTTCTAACCGTAAATCAAACTCACGAAATTCATCAGTACGGTAACTGAATCACAAACTCCATCATCTCCTACAACCAAATCCATGAATTTAACTGAACAGCCAAAATCGACATCGGATTAAGCTCAAATCGAACACGAAACACAACCTCAAATGAAAACCTAAGCGAATGTGGTAAAATCTTCAACCTACAGTCTAGTTGTAAAAGAGCGGAGAGTTGAACCGCAAATTCAAACTGATTTGCAATATCTAGAAGAAACTGCAAGATCAAAAGAAATCATAAAATCAAACATTGAAATGTCAGTTATCAAAGAAAAAAGATGCAAAGTAGAGAGAAAAGGTCAAAACAGTACAACGATCAAAAATGCAATAAAGAAATTAGAAAGATTAAGAAAAAGGAAGAGAAAATTAAGGTGAATGATATAAAATTAAAAAATCGATACTGTTGTTGTCGTTTTATAACAATACTGCACATATTCAATAGGAAATAACACACAAAAAAGGGAAAAAAGTTCAAGCCGAAGAGTATGAAGATAATGAATTAAATTCGGCGAGATAATTCGCAATAATATTAAGTATTGCTTGTTAGAGTGAAAATGATACAACTGTGGTACTATTATTAAACACAAAATCGATACTACTGTTGGGTTAGTACTATTAAACACAAAAATGATATTGTTGTGTTAGTATCGTAATAAGAAAAATGCTTTACTATCATTAAACACAAAAATGTCACTATTGTGTTACAAAAACTGGTACTTAGAACACATTAAACTGATATTGTTGTGTTAGTATCGTGAATATATATATATATATATATATATATAATTAATACCTAAAATGCTTTAAATTTGATTGAAAATGCTATTGGGTTAGAACACATTAGACTATTGTGTTAATATCATTTAAAAAACTGATGCTATTGTGTTAGAAATGATTTAAATTTCAGCGAAAATGATACGTAAAATGTAAAAAACTAAAAACTGATACTATTAATATATAAAAGCTGATACCATACACCTAACAATAGCATATTTTTCATATTATATGAAAATGATACCATAAAACATGGAAAACTGATACCCAAAACCTGAAAACGTTAGACTGGTTTCTTATTTACACAAAAGCGATACCATAGCTTAAGCAAAACTAATACCATAAACCTGATCAAGTAAAAATGGTTTAATTTTTTGTTAAAAGTGATACCATTTCACTTGCAAGACTAGTACCATATCACATGCTAAGCTCATGGCATACACACATACATTTATATAACATGCATAACTACATCACATGTAAAACTGATATCACAACATATATAAAAATGAAACTTAAAATATATAACTGCATTATATTTTAAACTAATTTTTTGCAATAAATCAGGATGATGATTTCATTGATCCTATACCTAGAGACAATAAAGCAATGACAAGAATAGATCTAAGCAAGGATATAGCTACAGCTGATCGAAAAGTGATACTGCATACATATGTGGGCTACAAGCAGCTTACAAAATGATAAAACTTGTCAAAGATTAAAAAGCCCCAAATAAGAATCAAATTGAATTCTTAAAAATCACCCCATTATTTCAGTTTTTCAGTGCGTTCTATGAAGACAAAATAGATTTAAAGGAGCGCAAAAAATTCAAGAAAATTTGGATGTAATGTATAGTTGTTATTCGCCAATAGAAGAAGCATATGTCTTTGGCGAGGATAAAATAAAAATTACAGCAAGCGACATAAGCTTATTGTTCTACATGCCCTTGGAAGGAAATTAAATTGAGCCAACACCAAAAATGACAAATAAAACAATACCTTACAACTGCAAAGATCTCGTAAAAAGGAATTTTGGATCAGCATCATCTATTACTCCAAATTTGATTGAAAAAATAATAAAACAAGGAGTTGAAAAAAAAAACATCATGAAGAGGACCTACCCATTCTTATCATCATGAAGGTACTTCTCACATTCTTCTTCCCTAAAAACCAGCAAAAGCTACGATGGCGATTAGTGTCATTCTTATTAGATGTAGAGAAAATCAACGTGGTCTCATAGCTATAAACAATCCAGAATTTTTTTACAAATTTGTCAAAAAAATTATTCACAAGCCTAGGAACATGTCTTAATGTGTAATGCTTCCTTTGGTAAGATATAAATTATTAATAAAATTCTTATATTTAATTCAAAGATTAAAAAATGTATTCATGTTTAATTTTATTTTATTTTTTATTCACAGTATTGCATGTGCGAAAAGATGAAACTAATTGCAGAAAGAAAAAACTTCAACAACACACTCCTACGCTTTGCAAGGTGGGATCTGAAAGGTCTAGAGTCAATTGTCGTGAAAGATTTCTTGAATCAAGTCAAACATGGGCAAGTATGAAGTTTTAATTTTGCTTACTATTTCATCTCTATTTAATATATAAAACACTGTTTTTCAAAACTGATATATCATACAACTCAAAACTGATACCTCAAACAATTCAAAAATGATACCTTAGACCATTCAAAACTTATGTCTGATTTTTTGAGAAAGTGCAATATTGTTTATGAGAACTGATAACTAACTTAACAAAAAATGATATCCAAGTACCTTGTAATTTTAATATTTTTAAAAATTGATACCTGAAAATTGGATAGCAGACTATAGTAGAAAATTGTTACCTATAGTACTGTAAAACTGACACCTAAAATTTGAGTAGAATATATTTATTAAAAACTGATACCTGAATTATTGTAAAACTGATACCTGAAAATTGGGTGGTAGACTACATTAGAAAACTGATACTTAAGTACTGTAAAACTAACACATAAAACTGGGTAGAATATATTTATTAAAAACTGATACCCAAAGCACTACCAAACTGATACCTTATTTATGGGCAGCATATTTCTAAGTAAAATTAAATGTATGTAAATTATAATACCTTTTTAATTTTCCAACATATGCATGTACAAAAAATAACAAATATTCAACCGCTCGAGGCTATCCTTTTAGAAACATCGGAAGCATTATCAACAAGATCTAGAAGAATAAAAGAAGTGAACATAAAAAAACATGGTGACAATCAGGAATCGCTTGTTCATTAAAGCAAGATGTCTCGATTAGAATACTAAAACTGCATATTCAAGAGATTGAAGAGAAAATTGACAAGTTATGAGGAACTAAAAAAAGAAGATTAAGGAAAGAGGCGGAACAAGAAATACTCAAACTCGGATAACTATTGAAATCACAAAAATCAGATTCTGACTATGATAACATAAAGGAAACAGTGGATTCTGAAGCAATAATGGAGAACTTTCCAGTGGCAAACAAGCTAGAAGATATAGAAAAAGAACAAACTGACTTGAATAATGAAGTAGAAGAGGAAAAGAAAGAAACAGAGAGTATGTCAGTTGACGAAGAAAATACACCTAAAAATAAAGAAAAATTAGTTGAACAACAACATGATAACACTCTAGAAAATGATACTGAAATTGACAAAGATAGCGCCATAAATAAATAAATAAAACCCATCAATTCAAGACGTCACTCCTCCCAGTTTCGATTTGAACCTCACTCAAGCGTTTATGGAAGAAAAAATTGATGAAAGAAACAAAGAAAAACCATCCCAAAAAAGAATTATAAAAGCTACCATCAAATGAAAATGAAGCACACCTTCTTATATGCAAAGACTGAAGGCAAGATCAAGAAATCCAAAAAGGAGTGCTTTATATGAGTATTCAAAAAAGGTAATCGAAAAAGAAAGCGAAAAAGCAAAGAAAACAAAAAAGTGAAACTCAAGATGAAGCATTTGAAGAAAACAAGCAAACAGTAGAACTTGCAGTGGTAAAACGCCGAAGAGAAGATAGATAAACAACAATAAAAAGCAGAAAAAGTAGAAGAATTAAAACTAGAAATAGTAGTGCCACTTGCAGTAAAAAACCAATAGGGAAAAACCTACACTTGTCACACTACAAGACTGTTCATAATCTAAATCTTGAACAACAAATAATTATAAAGAAAATTTTCTTCATTGCAAAATTTAGAGAAAATTAAGTTTACAATTTTTTTTTGTCATGCTGCATTTTATTTACATACATACATACATACATATATATATATATATATATATATATATATATATATACATACATATATTTACTATTTATTATGTACAAAAACAGTCTAGTTGTTTGGTCAAATGATGATTCAATAAAAGGAGGATGCGATATTACAAAGGACATGGTAAAACATGTATTGGAAGGAAGCGTCACTGAAGGCCAAGTAAATACTTGTATCAAATTTCAAAACTGATACCTAACTACATAACAAAATGATACCTAGAATTTGTTTCTTAAATGGGATAATTACTTTTAATATTAAACTGATACATAATTACTAATCAAAATGATACTAAGAATACCTATATTATGAAATTGATACCTAATTACGGATCAAAATGATAGTAAGAATAGTTGTATAGATGAAACTTATACCTATATATATATATATATATATATATATATATATATATATATATATATATATATATATATATGAAACCGGTACCCAAAAAATGGGTATTAATTATAGAACCTTCACAATATTAAAACTGATACCTAATCAATAAAAACCTGATACCTATTATCTGTAAATGAATATTTGATATGAAAACATACATTGAAACAAAAATGATACTGCCTTACGAAAATAACATACTAAAATTATAAGTTATATACTATATAAAAATTTAGTTTGTGTAACATTTTTATCCATTCATAACACTGATTATCGACTGGTTCACTTCAAAATGTGACCTGGTGAAAAATAATTATGCAATGAAAACAACAATGATCGTAAGTACAATTTTAATACACAATGATTTTTTTTATGTGATTGGAATTACTGATTGAGTACTAACATTCTCTCGGATTTGAGAAGAAAGGCATAACCGAAAAGAGAGATGGAATTGTAAAACATTTAGTTATTCCATTCTTGGAAGAAGTTGTTCTAAATAAATTCACTGAAACTATATACTTCCCAGTGCATTGCGATGATAGTCAAATGTACGAAATAATTCAAGTTTGGAAGAAGCAACGAAATTGGTAAGGAAAAATTTTCAGATTTTTTTTATATAAAAAAAACGATGCTAATGTTATTTTTTGCAGAGATCGGAAGTCGAACAAATATTGCAACAACTATGAAAGAAGCATAACATTCAAGATATGGAGCTCAAAACAATGGAGATCCAACAACTAGATTGCGCACAACAAGCTTCCGACATGTAAATTTTTTAATAACTCTTCTTTCTTATAAACTTTCATTTGTACATACCAACTTTTGATACTGACACCGACAAAAATTCAAACTAATACTCACAGATAAAAAAACTGATACCCATCAACACCATGTACATAGCCAATGCTCTCATAACCATCAGCATGCATCAATCCAGTCGATACCATGACTTCAAGTAATCCCACATCAAACCCACATTCCCCTCCTAATCATCATCGCTTACATCAATTCAATTAATACCAACATGCTATTTTTTCATACAGTTGTTTAAACTGACACTTCAATTGACTGTTTCCATTATATCATCACTATATCATATACTACAACAATTATTTCTAACCAACAAAGTATTTCATTCATGCGAGCTGATTGCGGAATATATGATTTTTATAGTCTTACTAAACAGAATTGAAATAGTAAAGAAAGTGTCTAAAACTTATATTTTGAAAACAAGAGAAAGAATAATGTATGAAGTACTCTGTATTGATCCAGTTTTTTAGATGTTTTAAAATATATAGAATTTAAAATTTTGCTTTGAAATTTAACTTATTTATAATTTTAGATCTAGTCTATTTTAAACTTGGTTTTGAATTAGTTACATGTGTAAATTTAAATTTTAATATTTGAATTTGAGTTGTTTTGTTAAACTTAACAATAGTAGTATTTTAAAATTTATTGAAATATATTATTTGAGAAATTATAAATTTGTTTATAAAGAAATTAAACTTGAGATTTATTTATAATTTATTTTAGATTTGAGTTTGGCTTATGAAAATTTATTTTTGATGTGTATTTGAAAATATATTAGTATGATGTTTGTGTGTGTGTGTGTGTGTGTGTGTGTGTGTGTGGACACACACACACATACACACACAGTATAATATATGGTATGTACATATTAAGGAAAATATTTGTTTATTTGTTGGTTGCCACTTGTGCTTATTTTGGCTAGATTAAAATACTTGTCTTCTACCTTATATGATTTTCCTATTTGGTTTTTGATTATTACACCATGCGTCCCTTTTATCACCGTGTCCTCTTTTATTTGTTTTACACCGTGCCTTTCTTCGTTTTCATTCATTTCTCAGCCAAATTATTCCTTCCTCAAATTGTATGAAATCAATAATGGCTACCCCTGAATAAAATCATCGTTCCTCTTCTCTATTTAATTACGGCCGTGCCACCTCCCTTCATGAAATCAAAACATATCTTTTTCCTCTTTTAATTTTAATGGCAGCGAAAATCCTCTTTTCCCCCAAAAATCGAAGCCGCTGACCTTATGCATCGTCACGCCAAACATCTCGACCTCCACCGTTGCCTTCATCCTTCATCTCCGTCCGCCATCAGACAACGCGCCGCCCGAGTTGAACCCGCTTCCATCACCGAAGCTTCAGCATCACCATGAACTCGCGCACTCATTTCCAAACAATTGCCGAAGCCTGCAATCGACCAGCGCCTCCGAAGACGCCAGTCGCCCTCTGACCCGTCGTGTCTTCTAGTTCCAGTCCACCGTACGTTCCTCCAAGCGAGCACTGCCACCAGCTCCTCTCTGTTGTCGGTCACCAAATCCGTCGCCTGCGTCACTAGTCAAATGTAAGTTGCCTTACCATTAAATTTGTTACAAGTGGGTTACTTCGCGATTTCACTAAATGTCATTGTTCGGGTACTGTTTAGGGTTACATATTCCGTTCTTGTTGTGCTTGGCTACTGCTCTGTTCATTTGTGGCAAAAGATAATAGAACATGAAATGTACGTTGATAAGAAGTTTTGCAACTTGCGAGTTCCTTTCATAATCTATGTTTATAACTCATGTTAGCCGATGAACTATTTTAAGTTGTCATTCCGGTAATGGGCACATTATATTAGGTTGAATTCATGGAAAATAAAACCATACATACTTTACTGCATGTCTACTCGCACCAAATTCTGAACTTTGACATGAGAACATTTGGTTTTCTTATAGGTGATTAAACATTTCTCTCAGTTAATAAAAATTTATGCTTGCACCACATGCTACTACTGAAATTTAATAATGCATGCATGCATTGTCACCGGTACTTGCTGCATACCCGTATTCCATGCATATGGTAGATATAGCTTTCATTTGCTGTTGGAATGAACTTTGTATACCTTCCATTGTCTATTCGCCGCGCTGGTATATATGGACATAAAAGCATAAGTGAACTGCCATTCATCTTAGGACATGAAACTATCTTATGAACTGTCCATACATATATTCTCCCACGTTTATTGGCAAAGGAGATATTAGAATACCACAAACTGTGTACATGGAAGACAAGCTCATATATGTACAGTCCATACACACACACACACACACGCACACACACACACACACACACATACATACATACATACATACATACATATATATATATATATATATATATATATATATATATATATATGTTGCATACTCGTGATATCACCCAGAACCGGTCTTATACAGTCGAAATCTGCAGCCTTGTATACATGTTTTGTCGTTTATTTTGGTTTGTATGTTGTTGTATGTTGACTGTGAAATGTTACAGAACTATGCAACCCACCAATCGTTACTGTCAACCACCTTATTGTTGATGCATGCAATTATTTCGGTCCATTTTGATGTTTATATTTCAGCAGTTCGTTGTTTGCCATACTCGAATTATTTAATAAGTGTTGGGATGAAACTAATTATACTTATGTGTGTATTTCAAAGTTAACTTACTTGATATAAGTTTAATCCTGACTTGTGTGTTTTTTGTTTTGCATGGAATGCTCGGGTCAATCCCCAAGTGTTCCAAATTTGAAAATATTCAGCTTGCGAAGAGGAGAGGCACATGAAGACGCATACGCGCGCAATCTCAACTAAAAGTGTAAACTCTCATTAATTTAAAAATCTATGTATATATTATTTTTTTCACTCCGTAAAATATTAAATTTGATATTTTTGTATATGAAATTTCGTTGTGTGAGGCATTGTTGTTTTTTTTGTGTGTGATTTTGTGTGTTTGTTCCGTTTAAACTCTGTAAGCTAAATAAGTGTTTGTCGTTTTGAACGTTCCGAGTTGGTTTAATTACCGACTTGAAATGGTCAAAAAGACAGGTCGTTGCAATTGGTAACAAAGCCAGGTTTGCCAAGCTTAGCTTATCGGGTTTAAAAGCTCATTAGAGATAGAGTAGCAATACTCTAGAATGAGTGGAATTATTACCAGAATTACTGTAGAGAGAGCGTATTATGAAATTTTAAATTATTTTGAAATTTAATAAATTGTTGTGAAAGTGTAATTATTTTGAAATATAATTTATAATAAGATTTTTGAGTATACTATTTGACGTTGAGATTGGACTATTTAGTATGTGAAGATTTTGCATATACGCCTGATCAACATATATACGAAGTCCAATATATACTAGATAGATATAGAATCACTAGTCACCCAAGGATGATTCTGACGATTGATGCATCATCATCAGTACTCATTTTCATGTTTCGAAAGTGGGATGACTATATGATTCCGATTTAAACGTCAAGAAATACTTAAAAATCGTTTTGATAAGTATTTGAAATGTTTGGTTAAATTCTAATAAAATATTTGTATGAACTGGAATATATAAGCAAAATTTTATTTAAACGACTAAATTGAATTTTTATATGAATTAATATGAAATTGTGAATAACTTGAATAAGCAACGAATGTTTTGAAAACATAACATTATCCTCTTCGTTTGGTGATTTGTTGTGTTTCCTTTGACCTGCCGTCATCTTTAGCTTATCGTTTATTCGAACCATTCATGCTTGAATTTTTGGAAATTGTCCAATCTGATCCCTGAATCCCTTGCCTTGCTGTGACAAATCTATGGACAAGTTGGATTTTAAAAAGAAATGCTTATTCGAGAATCCGGTACCCGATATTTTTAAAATCGGTTTCTAATATTTAGAATTAATACTTGGAAAAAAATGGTCTGAAATATGTATATACTGGATCAGAGTAGCGCAGCAAAAGCATGAAGATATTTTTGAAATAGATTGTTTCAAGAGATTTTTGACTATTTGAATAATGTAACTTTTCAAATGTGGTCTAAATATTTGAAACCAAAATGAATCAAATCCTATATTATTTTGTATAAAGAATTTTGGAAATGAATTTGAGAAGGAAAGTATTTGATCTTATGAATCTCTTGAAAAATATTATCTTTGTATAATGGTGTGAAATCTTATTTCAAGGATATTTCGAAATGAATTGAAATTTATTTGTATGAAAGTTTGATGTGGGTTATAAATTGAAATGGTTTATAAAACCTATGATTTGGATATTTGCAAAGTTCAAATTTATATATACTTGATTCAAGTTAAATTGATTTGAAAGGTGATTAAATTCTGATTTCCAATTATGGGATGAAATTGATTTTTCCAATTATTTGGAATGTGAAAAATGGTTTGTAAAGTGTTTTGTAAACAAAGAAATTCGACGACTTGAAATTCCGATATTTTGAAATGTATGGAAAACAATAATACTGTTTGAAAGTATTTGAAAATTATTACTGTGAAATGATTTATAACTTCGAGATAAGAAAAGAAATGATATATTACTAAGATTTGAGTAACCTGTTACTAAAGAAAGATATGACGTGGGTGTAAGCCCTTGATTGATGGTCTGTTCTAGGGTCTGGAGAGACATCATTTATCCATATCGATGTGTGTGTATGCCGTGCCTAGTGGCCTTGTCATAGGGAGAAACCTCTCGACTTAGGACATAAATGTTGTTATGTCGTTTTATCGTAAAATATTTGAAATTTTCGAAATTATTTTGGTTTTGAAATCCGAAGAAGGTATGATTCTATGTGAAGAACATATATAATATTTCTAACGATTTGAAAATAAAACCAGGAACTTATGTCAAAAAAATCACTTTGATTTCAAGTTTTAATAGAAATTAGATTTTTATAAAAATAGTTTGATGATTTTACTTTATAAGAAATTTTCAAGTTTCAAAATCTTATTGTTATATTTTTAAAATTGATATTCGTAAATATTTTGTTTTATATATGTAAGTATAGATTTTACAACCTCTCATTTTCGAGGACGAAAACCTTAAGGGGGGAGATTGTAATGATCCAGGGTTTTTGATGTTTTAAAATATATAGAATTTAAAAGTTTGTTTTGAAATTTAACTTATATTACGAAATTATTTATATTTTAGATCTAGTCTACTTTTAAACCTTGTTTTGAATTAGTTTTATATGTGTAAATTTAAAATTTAATATTTGAATTTGAGTCGTTTTGTTAAACTTAACGATAGTAGCATTTTAAAATTTATTGAAATATATTATTTGAGAAATTATAAATTTGTTTAAAAAATAATTAAACTTGAGATTTATTTATAATTTATTTTAGATCTGAATTTGGCTTTTGAAAATTTATTTTTGATGTGAATTTGAAAATATAAAATATGTTAGTATGATGTTTGTATATATATAGTATATTATATGGTATGTACATATCAAGTAAAATATTTGTTTATTACCAATTATGCTTATTTTGGCAAGATTGAAACACTTGTCTTCTACCTTATATGATTTTCTACACATGTTCTTGGTTTCTGATTATTACACCACTCGTCCCTTTTATCACCGTGTCCTCTTTTATTTGATTTACACCATCCTTTCTTTGTTTTCATTCATTTCTCAGCCAAATTTTTTCTTGCCTAAATTATATGAAATCAATGGTGGCCACCACCGAATAAAATCATCGTTCCTCCTCTCTCTGGTAATCAAGGTCACGTCGCCTCCCTTCATGAAATCACAACATATACTTTTCCTCTTTTAATTTTAATGGCAGCGAAAATCATCTTTTCCCCCAATAATTGAAGCCGCTGACCTTATCCATCATCGCGCCATCTCGACCTCCACCGTCGCTTCCACCTTCATCTCCGTCCGCCATCGGACTATGCGCCTCCCGAGTTGAATACGCTTCCGTCACCGAAGCTTCAACATCACCATCAACTCAGGCACTCATTTCCAAACAACCGCCGAAGCCTGCAATTGGCCAGCGCCTCCAAAGCCGCCAGTCGTTCTCCGACCCGAAGCTCTGCTCCTTCTAGTTCCAGTCCACCGTAAGTTCCTCCAAGCAAGTGCTGCCTTCAACTCCTCTCCTTTGTCAGTCACCAAACCCGTCGCCTACGTCGCCAGTCAAATGTAAGTTTTCTTACCATTAAATTTGTTAGAAGTGGGTTACTTCGCAGTTTCAGTAAATATCACTGTATGGGTACTGTTCGGGTTAAATATTCTATTCTAGTTGTGCTTGGCTACTGCTCTGTTTATTTATGGAAAAAGATAATAGAACATGAAATGTCTGCTGATAAGAAGTTGTGCAACTTGCAAGTTCCTTTCATACGTTATGTTTATAACTCATGTTAGCAGATGAACTATTTTAAGTTGTCATTGCGGTAATGGGCACATTATATTGGGTTGAATTCATAGAAAAACTAAACCATATATAATTTACTGCATGTCTACTCCCACCTAGTTCTGAACTCTTACATGGGAACATTTGATTTTATTATAGGTGACTATACATTTCTCTCGGATAATAAAAGATTTATGCTTGAACCATGCTACTACTGAAATTTAATAATGCATGCATGCGTTGTCACCGGTACTTGCTGCATACCCGTATTCCATACATATGTTAGATATAGATTTCACTTGCTGTTGGACCTTGACCCTTGGTTACTTTCGAATCAACTTATATATCTACTTAATGAGATATGGTCATGAATCCTATTGTCCCCTGTGACTCTTATACGTGTATGTTATGTGTTGTAAAAAGAAACTGGGTTATGATTTCATATTTTAGTTCCCTTAAACTTCCTGTTGCCGTATATGCTTGGAATGAACTTTGTATACCTTCCATTGTCTATTTGACGCACCGTTATATATGGACATAAAAATACAAGTGATCTACTATTCATCTTAGGACATGAAACTATCTTATGAATTGTCCATACATATATTCCCCTATGTTTATTGACAAAGGAGATATTAGAATACTATTAACTGTATACATGGAAGACAAGCTCATTTATGTATAGTCTATATATATTTGTTGCATACTTGTGATGTCACCCAGTCCCAGTCTTATACAGTCGAAATCTGCTTCCTTGTACACATGTTTTGCCGTTTATTATGGTTTATACGTTGTTGTATCTTGACTGGGAAATTTTACGGAACTATGAAACCCACCAATCGTTACTGTCAACCACCTTATTGTTGACACATGCAGTTATCCCGTTTAAACTCTGTAAGCTAAATAACTGTTTGTCATTTTGAACGGTCCGAGTTGGTTTAACTACCGACTTGAAATGGTCAAAAAGGCAGGTCGTTGCAATTGGTATCAGAGCCAGGTTTGCCAAGCTTAGCTTATCGGGTTTAAAAGCTCATTAGAGATAGAGTAGCAACACTCTAGAATGAGTGGAATTATCACCAGAATTACTGTAGAGAGGCATTATTTTGAAATTTAATAAAAAAAAATTGAAAGTGTAATGATTTTGAAATATAATTTATGATAAGATTTTTGAGTATACTATTGGACATCGAGATTGGACTATTTAGTACGTGAAGATTTTGCATACACGCCTGATCAATGTATATACGAAGTCCAATACATACTAGATAGATATAGAATCACTAGTCGCCCGAGGATGATTCTGACGATTGACGCATCATCATCAGTATTTATTTTCGAGTTTCGGAGGTGGGATGACTATATGATTCCGATTTTAACGTCATGAAATACTTAAAAATTGTTTTGATAAGTATTTGAAATGTTTGGTTAAATTCTAATAAAATATTTGTATGAACTGGAATAGATAAGCAAAATTTAAATAAGCGACTAAATTGAATTTGTATATGAATTAATAGGAAATTGTGAATACCTTGAATAAATTTTGAATAAGTAACGAATGTTTTGAAAACATAACATTATCCTCTTCGTTTGTTGATTTGTTGTGTTTCCTTTGACATGCCGCCATCTTTAGCTTATCGGTTATTCGAACCATTCATGCTTGAATTTTTGGAAATTGTCCAATCTGATCCCTGAATCCCTTGCCTTGCTGTGACAAATCTATGGACAAGTTGGATTTTAAAAAGAAATGCTTATTCGAGAATCCGGTACCGATATTTTTAAAATCGGTTTCTAATATTTAGAATTAATACTTGGAAAAAATGGTCTGAAATATGTATATACTGGATCAGAGTAGCGCAGGAAAAGCATGAAGATATTTTCGAAATAGATTGTTTCAAGAGATTTTTGACTATTTGAATAATGTAACTTTTCAAATGAGGTTTAAATATTTGAGACCAAAATGAATTAAATCCTATATTATTTTGTGTAAAGAATTTTGGAAATGAATTTGAAAAGGAAAGTACATGATCTTATGAATCTCTTGAAAAATATTATCATTGTATAATGGTTTGAAATCTTATTTCAAGGATATTTCAAAATAATTTAAAATTTATTTGTATGAAAGTTTGATGTGGGTTATAAATTGAAATGGTTTATAAACCCTATGATTTGGATATTTGCAAAGTTCGAATTTGTATAATACTTGATTCAAGTTAAATTGATTTAAAAGATGATTAAATTCTGATTTCCAGTTATGGGATGAAATTGATTTTTCCAATTATTTGGAATGTGAAAAATGGTTTGTAAAGTGTTTTGTAAACAAAGAAATTCGACGACTTGAAATTCCAATATTTTGAAATGTTGGGGAAACAATAATATTGTTTGAAAGTATTTGAAAATTATTATTGTGAAATGTTTATAACTTCGGGATAAGAAAAGAAATAATTTATTACTAAGATTCGAGTAACCCGTTACTAAAGAAAGGTATGACGTGGGTGTAAGCCCTTGATTGATGGTCTGTTCTAGGGTCCGAAGAGACAACATTTATCCATATCGATGCGTGCGTACACCGTGCCTAGTGGCCTTGTCATAGGGAGAAACCTCTCGACTTGGGACATAAATGTTGTTATGTCGTTTTATCGTAAAATATTTGAAATTTTCGAAATGATTTTGGTTTTGACCCAAAGAAGGTATGATTCGATGTGAAGAACATATATAATATTTCAAACGATTTGAAAATAAAACCAGGATCTTATGTCAAAAAAAAACATTTTGATTTCAAGTTTTAATAGAAATTAGATTTTTATAAAAATAGTTTGATGAGTTTACTTTATAAGAAATTTTCAAGTTTTTAATCTTGTTGTTATTTTTTTAAAATTTGGTATTCGTAAATATTTTGTTTTTTATATATGTAAGTATAGATTTTACAACCTTTCCTTTTTTAGGACGAAAACCCTTAAGGGGCGAGATTGTAATGATCCAGTGTTTTTGATGTTTTAAAATATATAGAATTTAAAATTTTGTTTTGAAATTTAACTTATATTAAGAAATTATTTATAATTTTAGATCTGGTCTATTTTTAAACCTTGTTTTGAATTAGTTTTATATGTGTAAATTTAAATTTTAATATTTGAATTTGAGTTGTTTTGTTGAACTTAACGATAGTAGCATTTTAAAATTTATTGAAATATTTTTTTTTAGAAATTATAAATTTGTTTAAAAAATAATTAAACTTGAGATTTATTTATTTATTTTAGATCTGAATTTGGCTTTTGAAAATTTATTTTTGATGTGAATCTGAAAATATAAAATATATTAGTATGATGTTTTTATATTTATAGTATATTATATGGTATGTACATATCAAGGAAAATATTTGTTTATTTGTTGGTTACCACTTGTGCTTATTTTGGCTAGATTAAAACACTTGTCTTCTACCTTATATGATTTTCTACACGTGTTCTTGGTTTCTGATTATTACACCACCCGTCCCTTTTATCACCGTTTCCTCTTTTATTTGCTTTACACCATCCTTTCTTTGTTTTCATTCATTTCTCAGCCAAATTTTTCCTTGCCTAAATTGTATGAAATCAATGATGGCTACCACCGAATAAAATCATCATTCCTCCTCTCTCCGGTAATCAAGGTCACGTCGCCTCCCTTCATGAAATCACATATATTTTTCCTCTTTTAATTTTAATGGCAGCGAAAATCATCTTTTCCCCCAAAAATCGAAGTGGCTGACCTTATGCATCATTGCGCCAACCATCTCGACCTCCACCGTTGCCTCCACCTTCATCTTCGTCCGCTATCAGACTACGCACCTCCCGAGCTGAACACGCTTCCATCACTAAAGCTTCAACATCACCGTGTACTCATGCACTCATTTCCAAACAACCGCCGATGCCTGCAATTGGCCAGCGCCTCCAAAGCCGCCAGTCGTCCTCCAACCCGAAGCTCCGCGCCTTCTAGTTCCAGTCCACCGTAAGTTCCTCCAAGCGAGCGCTGCCATCAGCTCCTCTCCTTTGTCAGTCACCAAACCCGTCGTCTACGTCGCCAGTCAAATCAAATGTAAGTTTTCTTACGATTAAATTTGTTACAAGTGGGTTACTTCGCGGTTTCACTAAATATCATTGTATGGGTACTATTCGGGTTAAATATTCTGTTCTAGTTGCGCTTGGCTACTGCTCTATTTATTTGTGGAAAAAGATAATAGAACATGAAATGTCTGCTGATAAGTAGTTGTGCAACTTTCGAGTTCCTTTTATACGTTATATTTATAACTCATGTTAGAAGATGAAATATTTTAAGCTGTGTTGCGGTAATGGGCACATTATATTGGGTTGAATTCATGGAAAAACCAAACCATATATACTTTACTGCATGTCTACTCCCACCTAATTCTGAACTTTTACATGGGAACGTTTGATTTTATTACAGGTGATTATGCATTTCTCTCGGTTAATAAAAGATTTATGCTTGCACCATGCTACTACTGAAAATTAATAATGCATGCATGCGTTGTCACCGGTACTTGCTGCATACCCGTATTCCATACATATGTTAGATATGGCTTTCATTTTTTGTTGGACCTTGACCCTTGGTTACTTTCGAATCAACTTATATATCTACTGGATGAGATATGGTCATGAATCCTACTGTTCCTTGTGACTCTTATAAGTGTATGTTATGTGTTGTAGAAAGAAACTGGGCTATGATTTCATATTTTAGTTCCCTTAAACCTCCTGTTTCCTTATATGCTTGGAATGAACTTTGTATACCTTCCATTGTCTATTCGTCGCACTGGTATATATAGACATAAAAGTACAAGTGAACTGCTAGTCATCTTAGGACATGAAACTGTCTTATGAACCGTCCATACATATATTCCCCCACGTTTATTAACAAAGGAGATATTAGAATGCTACAAACTGTATACACGGAAGAGAAGCTCATTTATGTACAGTCCATATATATATTTGTTGCATACTCGTGATGCCACTCAGAACCGGTTTTATACAGTCGAAATCTGCTGCCTTGTGTACATGTTCTGTCATTTATTATCGTTTGTACGTTGTTGTTGTATCTTGACTAGGAAATGTTACGGAACTATGCAACCCACCAATCGTTATTGTCAACCACCTTATTGTTGACGCATGCAATTATTTCGGTCCATTTTGTTGTTTAAATTTCAGCAGTTCACTGTTTGCCATACGCGAATTATTTAATAAGTGTTAGGATTATACTAATGATATTTATGTGTTTATTTCAAAGTTAACTTACTTGGTATAGGTTTAATCCTGACTCATATGTTTTTTGTTTTACTTGGAATGCTCAGGCCACAAGTGTTTCAGAGTTAAAAATATTCAGCTCACGAGGAGGAGAGGCACGCGAAGATGCATATGCGCTCAAGCCCGACTAAAAATGTAAACTTTTATTCATTTAAAAATCTATGTATATATTATTTTTTCTGCTATGTAAAATATTAACTCTGATATTTTTGTATATAAAATTTCATTGTATGAGACATTATTGTTTTTTCTATGTGTAATTCTGGGTGTTTGTTCTGTTTAAACTCTGTAAGCTAAATGACTATCTTTCATTTTGAACGTTCCGAGTTGGTTTAATTACAGACTTGAAGCGGTCAAAAAGGAAGGTTGTTACATACTCGCTAATACTGAATGCTGCTGGGATTCGGTTGACTCCATGACTGGATTTAGTAAAAATAAATGAATGTACTGATGTACTAGGACAAGCTGTTGCAGAATAGTGATCCAGGACGGTGTTAAAATTGAACTTGTTGAAATTGTATTAGGCCAAAGGTTATTGATGTGTTGATTGACAGTTTTATGTGGCATTGAAAAACAATGTACATCATTTGTTGTTTTTTCACACGTTTAAACTATCAGGCAGAACAGTTTTGCAAATAATGTTTTGTATGTATAAATACTATAGTTGCTCATTTATATGTTGATGAATGAAATTTTGATAATGTTGTTGCTTTGCATGACTAATTATTGAAATGAAACCTATTATAATGCAGTAGTGATACTGCAAACCTCATGCATAATTAATCTTTTTAAACACTGATAGTTGATACTTACAAAGACATAAAACTGACACTCATAAACTACAAACAGTAAAATAACAAAAACTGATACCTACAGAGACATAAAACTGATATCCATAAACTGCAAATAACAAAATAAAAAAAACTTATACCTATAGAGACATAAAACTGATACGCATAAACTGCAAATAATAAAATAACAAAAACCGTTACCTACCAAGGCATAAAACTGATACCTATAAACTATAAATAAGAAAAACCAATATCTACGGAATATAAAACAGATACCCAGTTACTGTAACAAAAAATAACACATAAAACTGAAGCCTACAGGAGAGTAAAACTGATACCTAGCATACAAAACAACTGCCAGTGATCATAAAACATGATATGTGTTGTAATATATATATGTTTTAAGGGTGAATACGCTTAATGCAAGGGACGCTATTGTAATTGATTAGATATGTAAAGCCTATAAATAGAGAGCCAGTGTATGTAATAAAGATAACTGAATGAATAATAATGGCTTCTCTCTCTCATTTCTGGTGTTCTTCTTTTGTTTTACAACACGTTATCAGCACGATGAATTGTTATTATTTTTGATTTTATTGACGACAGCATTAGTTCAAACACTTCAAACATTTATTTTTACTTTTTCTTCGTAACCCATTTTGGTGCTCACGGTCGAAATTTGGATCTGTACATATTCTCTGGTCTTTGCTATAACTAAGTAATATTTTGAATAAGTCAAGCTATTAATTCCTATAGCTGCTTACCCGTCATTTTTTTTATCGGAAAGAATTTGAATTGGTTTTTAGACTATGATATTTTTACCCTCTTTTTACTCATTCCACCTATCAAACATCAACGTCTTTACTCTTACTTTATATAGCATTCATCCCTACAGATCCATTTCTATACTCTAACTGAAAAAAAAAAAAAAAAGGTTCTTTTCAACACAAGTTTGTTATTACTTTCTTCACAAGAGACAAGGTACACCAATCTCTAAATTTTACTACTTTCCTCTGTAGAAGCATGTTCAATTTTTTTTTACTGTGTTCTTCAGAGCCGAGTATTATTATATATACTTATATACCGCATCTGGATAGTAGTGACCTTGTCTTTTATCATTGAATATTGTAAACATCCTATGGACTGTTCGCTATGGTTTCTACTTTTCTATTTTATATTGTTTTGCGTCATTCTCTACTGCAGGCTCTCACTGTTGGTATGTGGGAACATATGAATTACTTTATGTATTCTTTGATCTTTTATAATAATAATGTATATTGTGCCACTATGTTACTATGATGCTACCGTGCTTACAAATTGTATCCATTTTTTTTTCCCACTACGGCTACAGCCATGCAGTACATTAATGTCACTCATGACATTGTATGTGAATCAGCTTGCCCTTTTGTAACATGATCTGCGTTTTGTTATTGTACTGATAGCAGTACTCTATTTCAATTGTTTTATCTGTTTATTATTTTGTTGATTCATTTTGATAGTAAAACATGTATATTCATCTGTGAATGATTGTTGATCTGTGTATATAAAAGAGTTATCTATTTTATGTTGGTCGGCTGCGAATTGTCTTGTTTATTTCTTTTTGGTTTCTTCTGAATTTTGTTTAATTAAGCAATGAATTTTTTTTTTTTTGTAGTTCGAAAAATGTCAAACATTGCTAAGCTTGAATTTAAAGCATTGGACATTTCCGGAGACAATTATTTGTCATGGATCCTGGACGCCGAGATCCACTTACAATCTCAGTGTTTAGAGAACGCCATTAAAAATGGCAATAATATGTCCCAGCAGGACAAAGCAAAGGCTCTGATATTTTTAAGACGCCACATCCACGATGATTTAAAATCAGAATATTTAACTGAAAAAGACCCTCTCCACCTATGGAACTCCCTGAAGGAGCGATATGACCACCAGAAGACGGTCATACTTCCAAATACGAGACAAGAATGGTTGAACTTGAGATTTCAAGATTTTAAAACAGTAAGGGAATATAATTCCGCCATGTTTAGAATTACTTCTAAACTGAAATTATGTGGAGAAAGGGTAGATGACGCACAAATGTTGGAAAAGACCTTCTCAACATTTCATGCCTCGAATGTGCTCCTGCAGCAGCAATATCGAGAGCGTCACTTTACAAAATATTCTGAACTTATTGAATGTTTGTTGATTGCTGAACAAAACAATGAATTGCTTCTTAAAAACCACTCCTCAAGACCAACTGGTTCAGCTGCATTACCTGAAGTTAATGCTAACTTTGCCCACTCTGGAAGAGGTCGTGGCAGAGGCGGAGGAAGAGGCAGAGGACGTGGTCGTGGACGTGGACGTGGATACAACCCCAGCAGAGGTGGTTACAGTGGTTTTGGGGGCAACAAAACTACTGATTTCAAAAGGCAACAAAAGAAAAATGAGCCTGAAAGCAGTAATAATCCAGCTGCTGAAAATAAGAAGCATTATGAGGATATTTTCTACAGATGCGGGCGTACTGGTCACTGGTCACGGACTTGTAGATCGTCAAAGAAATCAATCGAAGAATATCATAAGTCGAAGAATATCGAAACAAATAATACTGAGGGATTGTCTGATAACACTGACCTGAAGTTAGATGATTTCTTTGAAGACTATGATGGGAATTTGTTCAGCGACGAAAATTTGAATGCAATATTCGAAGAGATGACCTAACCAACCAATAAGTAGCCTGAAGCTTATTATATGATTTTCAGTTTGTTTATTTTCAGCATGTATTAGTTTGGAACTTTTGTTTATTTATTTTTCTTTTAGTCTTTTCTTATGGAACTGCAAAAATAATGTGTAATGTTGGACATGATGATTAGTTTATTCTCGTGGACATTTATTTATATTTATGAGTTATTTCTGTTATTGACTGACTGTTTTTAATTCTTAAGGTATGGATCGACAATGTTTAAACGATGATATTTGTCTGGTTGATAGTGGAACTACTCATACGATATTGAAAAACCCGAAGTTTTTCTCTGAATTATCTGAAAATATTTCATATAAAGTTTCAACTATAGTTGGTTCAGCCAATATAATTGAAGGGTCCGGAAGAGCCCATATAGTGTTACCAAATGGTACACATATATTCATTCAAAATGCGCTATATTCAAGCAATTCTAAAAGAAATCTGCTTAGCTTCAAAGATATAAGAATGAATGGATATCATATTGAAACTATAAATGAAAACAACAAAGAATATCTTTGTGTTATTTCTAAAATTGAAAGCCAGAAGCTTATTTTAGAAAAATTTGGTACAATTTCAACTGGATTATACTTTACCAAAATTGGCATAGTTGAATCTCATTTTGTAAGCATGAGCCAGAAGCTCACAGATACGAACAAATTGATTCTTTGGCATGATCGTTTAGGTCATCCTGGATCAACTATGATGCGTAAAATTGCTAAGAACTCAAATGGGCATGATTTACCAAACCAGTTGAATTTACCAAATGATTACATGTGTACATCATGTGCACAAGGAAAATTAATTACTCGACCTTCATACAGTAAGATCACCTCTGAATCTCCAGCATTTTTGCAAAGAATTCAAGGTGATATATGTGGTCCGATTCATCCCGCTTGCGGGCCATTTAGATATTTTATGGTGTTAATTGATGCATCAACTCGTTGGTCACATGTATGTTTGCTATTTACTAGAAACATGGCATTTGCCAAATTACTTGCTCAAATAATTAAATTAAGAGCACATTTCCCGGATCATCAAATTAAATCAATACGATTAGATAATGCAGGAGAATTCACTTCTCAAGTATTTGATGATTATTGTTTATCACTGGGAATTGAAATTGAACATCCAGTAGCTCATGTTCATACTCAAAATGGTCTGGCAGAATCATTAATTAAGCGTTTGCAACTTATTACAAGACCTTTACTTATGCAAACAAAGCTGCCTATTGCAGCTTGGGGACATGCAATTTTGCATGCATCCAAATTGATTAAAATTAGACCTACGGCTTATCATCAGTTTTCACCATCACAGCTTTTAACTGGATCCCAACCAAATATTTCACATCTACGAAAATTCGGTTGTGCTGTGCATGTTCCCATTAATCCTCCACTTCGTACTAAAATGGGTCCTCAAAGAAGGTTGGGAATTTACGTGGGATTTGACTCACCTTCGATAATTCGTTATCTTGAACCTCTTACGAGTGATGTATTTACTGCAAGATTTGCAGACTGCAAATTTGATGAGTCAAATTTCCTGCCGTTAGGGGGAGAAAAGACCGTTCCAGTAGAACGGCGTGAAATTTCATGGAATAATTCCTCTATGTTACATTTGGATCCACGTACCAAACAATGTCAATACGAGGTACAAAGAATTTTGCATATTCAAAATATTGCAAATCAAATGCCAGATGCATTTAATGATGCTGCAAAAATAACTAAATCTCACATTCCAGCAGCAAATACACCAGCTAGAATTGAAATCCCCGAAGGACCAATAGCAGCAAATGAATCTAAAGCTAGACAAAAACGTGGAAGACCGATAGGTTCAAAAGACTTGGCGCCTAGAAAAAGAAAGTCTAATGAAAAATCATCAATTAGCAAACCTCCCGAAGAGGTTATAAATGATCTAAAGGATAACTCAAAAGAAAATCTCAATTCTCCTAAAATCAGTGAAGGAACTATTATCCCAGAAGAAATAATAGAAGCTTCCGAAAATAAAACGGTACCTAATAATAATGAGATCTCAATGTTTTATACGAATTATGGAGAAATATGGGATCGAAGTAAAATAACAATTGATGATGTATTCTCATTCGCAGTAGCTACTGAAATAACTGAAAGTCATGACTATAATGAGGATAATGATAATGAACCAACTAGCATAAATGAATGTCGGAAAAGACAAGATTGGCCAAAGTGGAAAGATGCTATTCAGGTTGAGTTAGATTCACTCCAAAAACATGGTGTATTTGGACCAATAGAGAAAACACCAGAAGGTGTTAAACCAGTCGGTTACAAAGGGTATTCGTTAGAAAACGAAATGATAAAAATGAAGTTGTGAGATACAAGGCAAGGCTTGTTGCACAAGGTTTCCTGCAGAGACCAGGTTTTGACTTCAAAGAAACGTACTCTCCCGTTATGGATGTTATAACATTTAGATATTTAATAAGCCTTGTAGTTTCTGAGAAGCTTGATATAAGATTGACAGATGTTGTGACAGCTTACCTATACGGTGAATTGGATACTGATATTTACATGAAAATCCCAGACGGATATAAATTGCCTGAAGCAAAATCAAAATCAATGTATTCATTAAAATTGAGACGATCACTATACGGTTTGAAACAATCTGGAAGAATGTGGTATAATCATCTTAGTGAATATTTATTAAAAGCTGGGTACAAAAACAATCTCATTTGTCCATGTGTCTTTATAAAGAAATCGGTAAAGGGATTTGCTATCTTAGTGGTATATGTTGATGATATAAATTTGATTGGAACTCCAGAAGAGATCAATGAAACAATAGATTACCTAAAACGGGAATTTGAAATGAAAGATCTTGGCAAAACCAAATACTGCCTTGGTCTACAGATTGAGCACAGTAAAAATGGCATATTAATCCATCAATCAAATTACATCGAGAAAATCCTGAAGCATTTTCAAATGAATAAAGCATATCCACTTAGTACACCTATGGTTGTCAGATCACTAGATATTAAAAAGGACCCTTACCGACCAAAAGAAGATGATGAAAATGTACTTGGTCCAGAAGTACCATATTTCAGTGCAATTGGTGCATTGTTATATTTAGCCCAATGCACGAGACCAGATATTGGATTTTCAGTCAATCTTCTAGCAAGATATAGTTCTGCACCAACTAAAGACACTGGAATGGCATAAAACATATCATGAGATATCTGCGAGGAACCACAGATTTGGGCTTATTTTATTCTAACACAGGCAATAATCCGATTCTAGTTGGTTATGCTGATGCAGGTTACCTTTCTGATCCACATAAAGCAAGATCACAAACTGGATATGTGTTCACAAACAGCAATGCAGCTATTTCATGGAGATCTACAAAGCAAACATTGGTAGCAACATCATCCAATCATTCTGAAATACTAGCACTACATGAAGCAAGCCGAGAATGTATTTGGTTAAGATCATTAATCGAACATATTCGAAACACATGTCAACTTCCCTCAACTACAGAGAGATCAACCATCATTTATGAAGACAATGCCGCATGCATTGCCCAGATTCAAGCAGGATATATCAAGGGTGATAGGACGAAGCACATTTCTCCCAAATTCTTCTTCACACATGAACTTCAAAAAGACAATAAGATAGAAGTGAAGCAAATTCAATCTCAAGAAAATCCAGCAGATTTATTCACCAAAGCACTTCCAAAGTCAACATTTCAGAAGATGGTTTATAAAATTGGTATGCGTCGTTTACATCACCAAACTATTTGAATAATGCGTTATGAATCAGGGGGAGCATATATAATGCTATAGTGTACTCTTTTCCTTCACTAATATTTTTCCCACTGGGTTTTTGTTAGTAAGGTTTTTAACGAGGCACTATTTTGATCCAGAAGTATCAGCCCTCATTGGAACATTGTCAATATGTTACCTAGAGATGAAAATTGTACTCTTTTCCTTGTTTATGATTTTTCCCACAGGGTTTTTCATAAAAAGGTTTTTAATGAGGCAATCAATCTTATCATCTTTGCATACGCATATTCAAGGGGGAGTGTTGTAATATATATATGTTTTAAGGGTGAATACGCTTAATGCAAGGGACACTATTGTAATTGATGAGACATGTAAAGCCTATAAATAGAGAGCCAGTGTATGTAATAAAGATAACTGAATAAATAATAATGGCTTCTCTCTCTCATTTCTGGTGTTCTTCTTTTGTTTTACAACAATATGCTATTATACTAACAGCATAACAATGTAAATAAAATAAAAACACTACAATATAAAATTTTTATTTAAAAACTATAAAAGATTAAACATAATTCCAATATATCATGCACCGCTTTGCTTA
The DNA here is from genome assembly GCA_030737875.1 of Allium sativum. Classification (NCBI taxonomy): domain Eukaryota; kingdom Viridiplantae; phylum Streptophyta; class Magnoliopsida; order Asparagales; family Amaryllidaceae; genus Allium; species Allium sativum. Next base: position 748,431,826 of record CM060912.1, read on the forward strand.
TGTTTATAAATATATATATATATATATATATATATATATATTTTTTGAAAATACATGTATGCCCTAAAACAAAAACAAATCACATATTGTTGGAAGCTTGACAATTATGTTTTTTATGACCATATTGTTTACTTACGTCACATCTATTTTGTTTGTTTTGAAAAAAATGCAAACCCTCCTTTTCATTTTGTAGATGGTCTCCCGACTCTACGTTATTCCTTAGATGGCTTAATCACTTTATCACTGGTAAAATCACCAATGGGTTTATCATAGGTAGGCATGGAATTAGTAGTATTACAATACGAAGATCGATAAGCATATGTAGTAAAATAGTGTTCAACGAAATCATAAACGTTTAAATTTCACTTTGTTAATGCATTTCATTTCATGAGCACAAGGAAATCCCGTCACTCTCCACTGATTACAACTGCAATCTAATCCTTGAGATCAATAAAATGAGAGAATGGAGTTTTAACTTCAAAAAAAAACTCAGAAGATTTGTAAATATCTCATCCGAAATCTTCTTCAATCAACTCTTTCAACCGATTTTCCATAGTAGGGCATAAAATCGTATTCCATAAACAACATTCCTCTTTATCTTTTTAGCCATTTCCCCCATAATTATAATACGAATTTCATCCAAGCATAATGAAATAGGTAATGCCCTTTCCTCTAAAATCTAACAATTAAAACTTTCACATGTTAGAGTTATATTCCCCATACCGTTTACCCTGAAAAAACAAGTCAACCTACTTATCAAATGGTCTGTCTTTTAAAAAAATTCACAGCTGCACTACCACCAATTTCTGAAAATTTAGAATGTGAATCATCAAACTCGTACACTTTAGATGCTCTAGAATATATCTTAAACAACTCAACAATTGAAAAATTTGCATTTCTTGACTTAACTGCTGAGAGCAAATTTAATTCCATATAAAGGTAAAACAACTATGAAATATCATTGGAAAAACCTAATGGACACCAGAAATTAAACCTTGATGATGATCCGATATAAAACCAAACTCTGATTTTTCTTAAAACATTTCCTTCAAATGACTTATAAACCATCTCCGATTGTCCACATTTTCTATAGAAACAACAACTATTGCTAAAGGAAAAAACCTGCGAAACGAATTCTAAAATAAAAAATAGAAAAACCTTAAAAAAAATCATGATCATAATACAAATTGCTACCATATGAATTAAAAAAATTCGACATAACAGCTGTAACTTTAAAAATTGATTTCTTCAGACATACAAAACTGCTACGTAATAGCTGTAGCATTAAAAACCGATACCATCAGACATACAAAACTACTATCTATAGCTATAGCGTTAAAACTGATAACTTCCAACATACAAAACTGCTACCTAATAGCCTTAATGCTAAAAACTAATACCATTAAATATATAAAACTGATACCTAATAGCTGTAAGAGAAAAAAACTAATACCATCCAATATACAAAACTGATACCTAACAAATAATGACTAAAAAAAATGATACAACAACATAGCAAACTAATGTTCACAATAAACATTGTAACATAAAAATGATACTACCAAATACTAAAAACTGAAACTAATGATCATAAAATACAAAAAACACTTCAAAACAACAATGATAACATCATACCTTGGTTACCATTCATTGCAGTAGCACCAATAAATACACTGGCTTCCCCTTCAATTGAGTCCCATCTAGAAGTTATATAGATCGACAATACTTGAACCCAAGAATATAAGCACCTGTACCGATAAACACTCTTTCAAATTAATTTGTAGATGGATTAACATCCATGTCAACATAAGAACTCGGGTTATGATTCTTTAATGCCTCTAAATACTTGGTCAAATCATTATAAGACATCGCTTCCATTAAAGCAAGTTTCTTTCTGCAGTAAGCAAAGGAGTAAGACAATTGAAGATTGAACTATCTACGAAAATCAACAATGAATCTTTAGGTTTATTACTCGGATGATCTCGAATTTCATCTATTATCAAAGATTTAACAAATGAGCTAGAAAGATGAGGATTGCTCAAATTTCTAAACCCATGACCACAATAATGCTCAACAACCAAAGTCCGAATAAAAAACCTACTAATATGCTCGAAATCACAAGAAGCGTGCACTTTAAAGGACATCCAACTGAAGATGAAGAGAAAATTGCCGTAATCCTAGTAGAACTATTCTTTAGAAGACGTAATTCATGACCCATCTGAATTTGGTATACCATTAAAAATTCTCTAATGTAGTTGGCACCTCCAAAACAAAACAAATAATGTCGGAAATTGTTAATTTTTAACCTCTTTTCATCGTGTCTTTCAAGTAACTTTTCCTATGCACGACAATGTTTGAACCCGAAGATCCACTAGACGAAGAATGCATTGAAACATTAGTTAAAAGTGAAAGAGAACCATCATTGATGTTTTCCACTAGAAAATCCTTCATCTTAACATCGAAAAAAGCGCTCTTCTTATGTAGTTGAAAACAAACAATACTTTGAAGATCAGAAACGGTCAGCAATAATAGTTTTTCTCTATAGCACATAGCTAATCTCAATCGACATAGGAGTTAGCTGAGTCCAATGTCGACATATTTCATTTCGCAAATCATAAATTGAGCAATCAACAAACAACTGAGTGCTAAAAGAGAAACCATTGAAAACAACTATAATAAGAAGACTATTTTCACCACAACAGAAAAAATATAATTCAAAAAATCCAACTAGCAAAGAAAACTACCTAAAATTGATACCCACATAACACAGTTCTAATACCCATAGGCATAAAACTTATACCTACTTATTAAAAAAAAACTGATACCTAAAAACTTCTATAATCTTGAAAGAAAACTAATAAAAAACAGTTTATATCACAGTTTGATTGATTAAAATAGAAGAAGTTCGATACAACAGTTTTTATCGAAAGCAACAATACAACTACACAATAAATACCACATCAAAAACACTACTACACCAAAACTTATACCTAAGAAAATAAGAAACAGATACCTAATTACTGTATAAAGCAAATTAAAAAGAACTTGCTTTTACTACCAACAGAAGCCATTAATCACCGATCGAAACAAAAATACCTGATCGCAATATTTAAGTTTAAATTACAACGAATATGATAGGAAAAAGAAATTCAATTGATGCAAAATAAGAAAAAAAAATTAACCAAATCTTTGAAGGAGATTTTACAATTCGATATGTGTGATATTTATTTTTAATATCAATCTTTGAAGACGATTGTTCAAGATTGAGGTATGCACGAAAATAAAATTGAGATCAAGGCCAAGATCGAAATCAAGATACGACCGATTAGATTGAGGAAGAAAGAGGAAAACCATGCGCAAGAATTATGGTTTTTAAAATTAATAGTGTAATGTCCTTGTGATTAAATTTTTAATGCGATGTCATTTAGCATAAAAAATCCTTAACTTTTGTCCTAATCGATATTTTCCTGTTGTGAAATCTACTTACGCAATCAAACAATTTGGGCTATGGGAGTGGATAACAATTTTCATGCACAATGAAACATACACTGCAAAATTGAGATGTTAGCAACAGACCATTGTGGAGAGTATTGGATAATGGCACATCTACGCCTTTAAGATTCAGATCAGCCATAAGACAATGGTTGACTTAGTTTAGAATATGATTGATGTGTCTGCATGAAATACTGCTACAATTGACAATATCATTAGTGATAGCGTGTTGCAACCAGAATTGCCATAAGTGACTAGAGAAATCCAACATAACATCACACAACAGAAATTTCTGCTAATGGCTTTGAAATCTTGTAAAGTGTTTGTGAAGCTATTAAATTTCAATTTTCTTGAATTTTGAATGACATTAGGCACAAAACCCTATTTTTGGATTGGATAAACTAATTTGGCATAGGACTGCATTACAAGTTTAACTACTTATAAACCCCGCTTATTTCAACACTAATTAAAGGCAGATTAAATTCTTAGGGACTAACTAATGAAACTGAATGTATGCTTATGGAAACTTATGCAAAATTATTTTTCAATTGGGAGTATAATTGTTATCTGTAAATGGATAAACAATTCAATCTAGATCATATGTCAGATGCATCCTTTCCATATGAGTTGCAAAGAATACACTAGTAGATCAATCGAAGAGGAAAGCATGGAGATCTTGCAACCACAATGTCCTTGACGATGGTTTACCACATTTGGATGGAGAGTAATGCTTGAATTTTTGAATGTAATTCGCAGAGAAGAATAAAGAGAATGGTTGATCTAGTTTAATGTTAGGTTTGAACTAGAGAGGGACAATGATGCAAGGATAAAGAAGGAAGACATTGATTTAATGAGAAGATGGAATTTTGTATTTGAACTTGGATAGATTGTGCAGCCGAGAATTAGAATTTGAAGTGGGATTTATTTTGGTTGTTGTGCTTATCATTTTGTTGGTGGTCAAGGGTTGGAGAAGTTGGATTGTTACTATTGTCGTAATAAAGGGGTGTATGGGATTTTTTATTTTGTTTGTATATCATTATTTATTAGTAGCAATGTATTTAATTTCTTTAAAAATTAGTCATCCTCTCAAGAACTTTAATGGCTTCCACTAGTTCTTCAAATTCTCCTCCTTTCTTCTCTAATCTTCCCCATCCTTTTATTGTAAAGTAGAAGCCTTCTAATATAGATCTAGAAGGGTTTCAAATTGTTAAAAATAAAAAAAGGTTTCAAACTGCAAAGATTCAGAATTATGCACAGATCTCTAAAATAATTCTCCTAAAGAGCCCTTTTCTAATCAAAAGAATGAAAGGAATGTCTCTTCTGCCCCTAAACCAAGAAATGTCCAACCCAAACCCTCTAATTTGACTGGAAGGAATGTCAATCTGAGATTTAGGATGGGTTCTTGCTCGACTTACACTGATATAAAAATGGTGGTATGCAGTCTATGTCATTTGATCTTGATTCCATTACGCCAGTTAAATTAGATGAGAAGAAAATTATTGCTATAAAAAAGGTAGTGGGTAAAAGAACCAAAGAAAAATTGGGTAATTTGATTTTTGCCTACATCTTTGGTCCTAGACCCTATTATCATTACTTTAGGGCATTTGTTGCTAAAACTTGGAATCCTATTGGTAAATTAGATATCTACACTCAAGATAATGGCTTTTTTATCATCGGATTTTCTAACTCTAGTGACTGCAGCATAGTAATTTTTTAGTGGTCCATATTTCATCAATGGAAAGCTTATAATTTTAAAGAAATAGTCCAAGAAAATGAATTTTAACAGAGATCTTTTACCTACTTTCCCTATTTGCATCAGACTGCCTAATTTAAATCTGAAACTTTGTGCTAGGGAAGCCTTTCGCGCCACTTCTAGCACTATCGGAATCCTCCTAAAACTGGATGAATTAACTGCTACTGAATCCAAGCTCAATATGCCATAATTCTTGTAGAAATTTAGGTAGATTTAGAATTATCAGAAGAAGTTCATATAAACATATATGATGCAGAAAGTATAACTTAAAAAAATAGGTTACAAATCGATTCCTTCAAAATGTGTGAAATGCATCTGTTTTAGGCACCCAACTGAAGCTTGTCCATCAAAACAAGTTTGGAAAGAAAAAGTCGCTCAATAACCAGTACAATGGAATTTTTTTCTATAATTATCTTCAGTGCAAAATCAATCGAAAATCAATTGGAAAATTTTGATATCTTATATTTAGAATCCATCAAATCACTCTGATCAAAGAAAGAAAGTGAATAATTTTGAAACTAGTTTTATAAAAGATCAAAGTAAAGCATCTGACAGTCAGATTACTGAAATAACTGACGAAATTTAGTTTTTCAAAACTATCCAACAATCAGTTTTCCATAACTAATTAGAAAAAAGTGCAAATTCAAAACTGGCCGAAAGCAGTGAAGCAAGTGCCCAACAAATAGATTTTTCAACATAAGAAGATGTTGACATTGCCTCTGAAAATATTCACTATAAAAAACAAATTTCTTCTGCTGAAATAATGAGAGATCAAGGCATTGGAAAAAATACTCAAGAATCATAAGAAATGCAAGTATATGCAGAGGATAATAGTGTACAGTTCATGACTCAACCTCCTCTACAGGAAGAGTCAAGTGTTATTATAGTTTCAAATAATTTAACTAATGTAGTGAATTCTATATCTCCCAAAAAATTTGATTGGGCTAACTGGCTAAGATTGGGTGTGAAACGTCTGGCATTGAAGATCCAGAAAAGCTGATTGAAAATGGTGCACCTCTACTGTCTTCTTTATCTTCCCTCTGAACACAATAAAAAGGGAGAAAATCAAAAATGAAGAACACACAAGATATATTGGATGATAAATATGAAGGCAGTAATAAAACCTTTTAGGATAGATACATTACCAAAAACCCAAATTGGGAAGATCGTCTCGAAAAACATGACAAAACAACTGCCAAAAGGAAAGGGATAAAGAAGTTAGAGAACATAGAAGCAGACAGTTCCATATCTTCTATGGAACAAGATTTAGTATCCTTTATCAATTATGTTTCTTTGTATATAATGATGTTTATCATCACATAGAATGTTAGGGGACTTAACTTCCCAGAGAGAAAATTGGATTTCTCCAATCTTCTCAACACTTACAAGCCTAGCATTATTGGTCTTATTGAGCATAAACTTAGTAATTCTTATATATCTAGCTTTACTCATAGATATTCCAATAATTGGAATGCAGTTAATAATAATTGCATGGGGAAATGGTAGAATTATTGTTATATGGGATATTAACATCTCAAAATTAACCCAATACTTTTTAGACATACGATATATTCTACACGTATAATAACAAAGGAGTCTTATGCATTAGTGTCAGTTTTATCTATGTTTCTAATTTTGAAAATGATAGATCCTCTCTTTGGCAACATCTTGAATTATTATGCGTAAGTATCCAAAATCCTTGGGTAATATTAGGTGATTTTAACATTGTAATGTATGTTGCTGAGAAAAGAGGGGGTGTTCCTGTTTCTTTTAAATGCCTGAATTTTTTTATAATTTTTTATATAAAGATGGTCTCATTGGATCCCCATTCTTGGTGACAAATATACCTGGAAATCAGAGGAGTTTAGAAATATGCACTATAATAGATAAGATTTTAGTTAATAAGTTATTTTAGGACTTGTTCTCTAACTTTAAATGTTACACTTTACCGCAAGGGACAAGTGACCATACTCCCATCCAACTTAAATTTGTTTCTAATTTTAAACCAAAATTAATTTTCTTTTTAGATACAAAAATGTTGGGTGTTAGACAAGGATTATAATGATGTTGCTAAAAATAGTCTCATATCTCTTAATTCTGTCATTGCCAGTATAAGTCTAGGAAGATGCTCAATTTAACAAAATCTAATTTAAAAAATTGGAATACTAACAAGTTTGAAAGCAATTCTGATTTGACTAGACAGGAACATGCTGTTATACAGGATGAAATTGATTTTGATATCTCTGATGCATCCAAAATAAGCAGTTTTTACTGCCTTAATAAAAAATCAATTAAGGAGTTTCAAATTGAAGGTGCCAATGATAGAAAAAAAGCTAAAATTAATTGGATTGCTAGCACTGATACTTCTAGAAAAAGATTTATGCTAAAATGTCTAGTAGAAGGTATACTGATGACATAGGCACTAATTGGTACTAATGGCAACTCTATCAATGATGCTTATACTTTGAAGAAAGAAGCTATTGATTACTTTGTAAATTTATACAACTCTGATTATATTTGTTCTTTATGTTCTCACATAATTACCAAATTTCATCTACACCCTAACAGTAAGGAAATCCTTCTGGAAGATTCATCTAGTATGAATATAATGTTTTGTGCTAATAATGATAAATGTCCAGGACCTGATGGGTTTGGGGCTAAGTTTTATAAAACCCGTTAGGAAGATATAAAAACTCTTCTTTTTTAGGATATTAAGGATTTTTTTGTTTCTGGGAAATTAAAAAAAAATCATTCCTTTATTACTTTAGTTCCAAAAGTTAAAAATCCTAGCAGTCTTAGTGATTTCGGATCTATAGCTTACTGTAATTTACTTTATTAAATTATTGCTAACATTCTACGTAATAGAATGAGAATTTATTTAAAATTCTTAATTTCTAAAAATCAGAATGTTTTTTCCCTTATAGATTCATAGCTGATAACACTTTATTAGCTCATGAATTACTTAGGGATTTTATCACAAGGATAAAAATAAGATGTGCACTAAAGTTTATTTACAAAAAGATTGTGACAAAATCAACAGATTATTTATTATTCACATGTTGCGTCAACTAGGCTTTTGTGATAAATTCTATAACTGGGTTAATGAATATATATGTAATGTTACCTACTTTATTCTGATTAATGGATCCCCTTGTGGATTCATTAAAATTAATAGAGGTATACATCAAGGTGATCCTCTTCCCCCTCATCTTTTTATAATTGTCATGAAATATTTTTCTTTACAAATGGGTAAAGAGTCCATTCTAAAAAAAATATGCCTTTAAATAAAATCGCTCCATGTGTCTCTCGTCTTCTTTATGCAGATGATACTTTTATTTTCTTAAAGGCTGATGTGCAGAGTGCTTATATTATTAAAGATATTTTCAGTAATATCAAAAAAATTACTGGGCCTTGGAATCAACGTTAACAAAAGTAAAATTTATTCCAGTAAGAATTGTGCTAATAAAAATGATATTCTTAATTTCCAAGAAGGTAATCTTCCAGTTAAATGTTTAAGATTGCCATTAAGTACCAATCAGCTCAAAGATCAAGATTGTGCTAAAATTTATGAAATCATTCAAAGCAAGACTGAACACTGGTCAAGTAAATATCTCTCTATAGCTAGTAGAATTGAGGTTACCCCATACTGTGGTAACTATACTTATTTATACTGGGCCCGAACTTGTAATATTCCTATTCCCACTATTGAAAAGTTAGAGAGATTATGTGCTAATTTCATTTGGGGCAGTAAGTATCACAAAGTTTCGTGGCTTACTATTACCAAATCTAAAAAAGCTGGTAGTTTAGGTTTAAGAGACTTTAAATTTTCAAATAAAACTTGTAATTTTAAGCTCTTCTGGAAATATCTGGATGGAAATTCTCGATAGGCTAAATGGATGTGTACAAAGTATATAAAAAAAAAAAATTTCTGGACTATGTCTATTAAAAATCATTTTTCCTGTACATGGAAAAATATTGTCAATAAAATGGAAATAGGAATTGAGCTACTAAATAGAAAAATCAAGGACGGAACTAGTTTATGGTTTAGTCAATGGGATAATGGTAATTCTCTGGTTAATCTTCTTAGTTGGAATGATTTGGTATTTTTGGTAAAGCCAATGTTAATGTTGACAGTATTATTAGCAATAATATTTGGTCTACTCATCTCCATCCTGCTGCTGCTATAAGCAAATTAGATATAGACACCAGCCTAGATAGAGATTGTTGCCTGCAGAAGCTAATTTCGAAATGGGAATTTATTGTAACAACCCGAACTCCGAAAGAACGATTTTTTTTCTTTCAAAATTTGAGTTGACTTGTCTGGTATCCTGCAAAAAAGAGATAAAGAATATAATAGAGCTCTGAAAAACATCTTACAACGAAATGGAATAAAATATAATAAAATCAAATAATTTCTTACCAAGGTAATAATACTGTCTAACCAGTATCCAAAGCTATCATATCTCTAGCACAAACCTAACCTGCGAATGTGTTATACGGAGGGGATCAGAACACAAGTTCTGGTGACTGGACTTAAATTACGCATTTTGGATAACCCTACATATACCGTTCAGTTACATTTTCTTATTTACTAGGTTACTTGGGTTAATAACACTCAATGCTTACACACATGTCGTGCCTATCTACTCCCCAGTAGATTAACCTAGTATAGTATATATGTAGCTACCCCCAATATTAAGGTACACCCCATGGTACCCCACTCGCACGGTCTCCGTCGTAACACCATAGAAATATGCGCAGTCCCTCATCCTAGCCGGAACGATGTACAGATCCCTGTATAACAACGCTACGTTCCGTATAGAACCACCATCGCCATACTATGTAAGCATATAGACAGCCACCTTCGAACCATTCGATCTAATCAAATTCCATCATAGAGTAATGCCCTAGAGTCTACAATACACCACCCAGAGCAGACATGCATGTATCTAGACTTTCTCACGCACATACCGTTAATCGTACTCGATGCCTTAACCTTGGTGATACACCATCCATAAACGGTATGCATGTATCTACACGTATTATCTACTATGCACCAAGTTCCGTAACAGGGCTATATCAGATACACGGAACACAGTCGGTAGCCTTTTCAGATATTTATATACACAGATGATATAGTCTACGTTTTCACAGTGGCAATGGTCCCACCCGACCCCTCCCTCAACTAGTGAAAGGCCAACAGATATGAGAGCTAGTGACGTGCCCTTAACAAACAATCTACATCTAAATTGGCATGTCCCGCAACCAAAGCCTCGATAGTAAAAGGTCAATGGTCTTTTGGTTTAGCTCTCCGCCTTTCCGCATTATGCTGACTGTCGATGACCGGTACCCAACAATTACTATCAATCAGAATGTTGGACCTGCCTAAGGTAAAAAGATGAGATGGTCGTAACCTACCTAGTCACAAGGCACCAGATTCGTCGAATCACCTAAGCCACTCTACAACCTTCTAACTGCCCACTATCGTGGCAATCAAGGTATACTCACCGGGTAGTAACGTGCAGACCCAACCTCTGCAAGCACAGTACTGCCACCCTACAGAGGACTACCAGGAGTACCCTCCACGTCTTAGGAAGCCGAGTGCTTCCCCTTCCAGTCCTTCGGAGCCAGCAGAATATCAGTAGAATAATAGGTAGAACAGGTAGAATAATCAGATGGAGTGCACTGCCCTCGTGTCTCACGACACAACGATAATCTACCTCGTGGGTTCTTCACTTTCAGACGTATGGACTGGTCCAAGCGCCTCCGGTTAACGTGCTATAAGGCCCTATGTCCAAACGTTTAATTAAGCGTTTGGTCTACCTCATTAAATTTCCAGTTAACTTGGTTATTTCAAATCGTATTAACTTCTTATTCAGATTACCAAGTTCCTCTTGCTTATTAATTTTAGTTATATAACTTACCCTATTTAAGTTCATTTATAAGCCTTTAACATGTTATTCTTATTAGCAGATTTCAAATTCTCAAGTTTTCAGATAACATGTTCATCTTATCAGTAGGATTCAGATTCTCAGGTATACAAATTACTCAACGTATAATTAAGTACAACTTATTGCATTTCATAAGTTTTCCCTTCTTTTCTCTACTTATTACAAACAACTAGTTTTAGGTTTCTAAATTTACAGATTACTTAATTTATAATTAAGTACAACTTACCTCATTACATAAGTTATCTTATTTTCTCTATCGTTTATTATAACCTAAGTTATAATTTCCACTTGTCCCTATGACAAGCCTACCTATTATCTTTCCTTTTCCCTTTTCTAGTTTATTCATAATAGGTTATTATCTTTCCCCGTTCATTTTAATATTTATACTATTGTAACATTCATTCATTTATATTAATTACAATTAATGCCATTTATTTCTATCCTGTTATATACATATATTCATATATATGTTTATGCACCAAACCACTCACATTAAGATGACCACTTGTGGATGCTGGATTTGCCGGGCGGTTCCGGACAAACTTCTACCACCAGTTGAACTTAACCTCGTGTCTTAGCGCCATTATATGTCTGTTTACGCACATGACCCCTCACATTAAATTAACCACTTGTGGATGCTGGATTTGTTGGGTGGTTCCGGGAAGACTTTTACCAGAAGTTGAATTTAACCTCGTGTCTAAGTGCAGTTGCAATTTTCTATTTGCTGTAAGTTTAGGCATATTCGTTCTTCTAAATTTTACTGTAATTCTTATTTACAATCTTCTGGCATAATAATATTCTTAAACAAATATTCATGTTCATTGTAAATTTCATAATTACAACACTCAGAGAATTTCCAAATTTAGACAGGTAATTTATGTAAATAGGCTTTATATAGCAAAAATGTTCTCAGTTCAGATTTCAGGATTACAGTACTACAAAAGTTCCATCATTTATATGAAGGATACAATTCATTTTTTATTACAATAGTACTAACTTCAACAGATTTTAGCAGGGTAAATATTTCAACAGATTAATCATTCTGGCAGATTAAACATTTCTGCAGGTTACGATAGGTTAAACATTTCAGCAAATTAAACATTTCAGCATATTTATTATACGTATTAATGAGGAGTGCCAAACGAAAGGTATACCATTATCAAAAAGGAAAAACTTAAATGCACTCAACTAATTGCTTTCCAATTCATGAATCTGGTTCAAACATAGCATTCTATGGCTCTCTTAACTGGATCTAGAATCTAAATAACCATGGATTCACAATTCTCAAACTAAAAGCAAAGGAGAAAAAAGAAGAGAAATCAAAATTAACCTGATCTAAGAATTTACCTCACTTCGATCAGAATTATGAACTCCCATTTGTAAATATACATTCTTTTCCTCCATATATTGAATCCTAATTTCCTAAGACTAATTATTCTATTTTCTGAAGAGATTTGAGGAGGAAGAAGAATGGCAGAGTCTAGACAGCCTCTCAGAAAATATGAGATTTAGGCTAGGCTCTGCTAGCCTATTTGTAGATGTTCAGGAAGGTGGATATGATCATGTACTCTCAACGCAGAGTCAACAACGAATGTGGTTTGAAAAATAGTCTAGATTCGCCGAATGAACTTGCTCGGATCAAGGGTGGGTTGACCTTAGGGTCGACCCAACCCCTTGGGTCGACCCATATGGGTCCAGGTGCGCATTGTCTTCGGTTTGAATTTATGGAATATTTCGAATATTATATTTACATATAAACCCCTTATATATTACAAAATTTCCAATGCTTATTTTACACATATATAAATATACACACACAACTTTTATTTCATTTTCAAAATTCGAACGGCGTTATGCCGTCATTTAATTCTTACCTATTTCCATTGATTGCAGGTTTATTTTGAATTTCTCTCCTGTATATATATATTTTTGCACAAATATATGCATGCATATATATATATATTACTTCCTTATATGTATAATTTTCCTTATATGTGCATTTATACATATTTTCCCTTCAGAATATGTATTATTTTAGTTGTTTCTCTAAAATATAAATAAGGCGCCCATAGGAGCAAAACTTATGTCACTCCCTTGGAAGCCACATGCTCTTACCAACTGGACTACATAGACTTTTGTTAACAAGATTAAAAGCAATGGTGATCTTTTTTCTTTTCCTATACCTTCTTTTCATGTTTGTTAAAATATTTCATTTAAAGGTATCACTTTCATCTTAAATCTATTTTCTGCAATCCATAGGTCTAAATTGACCAGAAAACAGCCACAGACGCATTGACGCTAATCCCGTGACTAAATTCTAGAAGATCTTCAAAATTTATTTAGTTTAATTAAAAATGCGGGATGTTACATTATCCCACCCTTAGGAAATTTCGTCCCCGAAATTTGATAAGGGTAAAATCAAGTAATTCCTCGCATAAATCACAATCATCGTGTGTTCATCCACTTTTGCAACTATTTGTGTGCTAGTACAAAGTGTAATTCAACATAATAATACATAAATGAAATGAATGTCTAAGAGGTACCTCCTATATGAATGCAAATATTTCTTGAAAATCTCTTCGAAAACATGATGCACACATCCTAAATATACTGGCAATTTCTATATGAATGCAATACTTGAAAATCAAAATGCTTTTTCATCCAAATTTTCCCATACTCTTACTGAGCAAGAGCATCGTTCATCCAATTTTGCATCAAAAACCCTACCAAGCAACTTTATTTTTCAAATTTGAGAGAAATCAAATTTTCTAAATTCAATTTCTTATGTTACAAAAAAGTAGAAAACGGAAAGCTTCACATCCTCAGTTTTTCTTTTAGTCACCTTTTCTATCCGTACTTGGATTTTATGTAACTATTATATAAAGATTCCCTATATTCCTATCCAAGCATAGCTCACATAAGAAAACTTTCATTGTTACAGATTTTCTTTTTCAACTTATCTTGGAAAAATTTATTCTTATTAACCTTTTTTTTAGAATTTTCCATTTTTCTTTATCTGTCATGTTTGTTGCTTTACCGAATTTGATGTTTCCTTTTTAGTTATTCCATTACTCTTTTCTTAGCTTATTTAACTTAATCCTTTGATCTATGTTTAGTTTCAAATAAGCCTTCCGGTCCTTCAACTAAAACAGGAAAACAGAAGCTCTACACAACTACTACTAAGGGCCAAGAATCTCAGCACTATGTCCCACATAGACAGAAAAGTTCAAACCATGGGATCAATGACGGGTTTAGGTGTTACCCTAGCTACCCAACAAGAAAAAAATAACAGAACGATCCCAACAGAAATGTAATAACAGTTTTAACCCTAACAGGAAAATTAGCAACATGATCTAAGCACTTACTTTCCCTTCACTATCTAGTAGACACCACTAGTCCTGGCTGTGTACTAACAGTCATTTCCATGCAACACCTTAGGCTTTTCAATGCTCAAGCATTTAACATGAATTTACGATTATTCTAAGTAATTCTCTCTATCTACTCCACAGCCTCAAAAACATTCCCTGTCTTCCCTAGGCACTAATCCTTACCTACTCCACGATTTTTAAAATTTTGGTTTGGCTTTCTCATTTTATTTTCCTTCCAAAAGTTAAAAGTGTTAAAATTTTGTTTTCCTTACCAAAATTTACTTTTGCCAAACCATAAAACATGTAATCTCAAAAAAATGCAATTCAATATTTTTCTTCAAATCACAAAAATTGGAGTAGACAAGGACAACTATTTCTCAATCAGTTTAACAATTTTTCTTACTTACAATGTCAGTTCAGCTACTCACAACTAGGTGCAAACATCTACTCTATTCTAAATTTCTACAACTTAATTCGTCCACCCAACAAAATTCTATGTTAAAACAATTATCAAAAATGATTGTTAAAAGAATAGATATTTCAAAACTTTCTTTACTAAAAATTCTAGTTTTAAAAAGTGCAACATCAAAATGCAACATTTTCTATGTTTTTCTTTTTAAATCTTTCATACTATATAACTTGAAAACTAGAGAGCTATTCATGCTCTATAATATGCACCTTTTATTGAGAGAATTATTTTAAACAATTTTTTTTACAAGAAATCACTATTTCCAAAATATACCCCATTTTACTTCAAAACTCAATATGTGCTTTTCTTACATATTTTAAAATTTAACTTTTAAGATCAAAACTTGAAAACACCATAAACCATCTTCCAAAAGATATTACAGTTTCAAGTTCTTGAAAGTTAACAATGGGATTAGACTCAAAGTGGGTTTCTAACTTACCTAGGCTTTCCTAGACACTCCCACAAAGTCAATTCTCTCAACTATATATATTCCTAATTCATTTTTCTCTTTTTAACCTTTTCCAATTTATAAGGTTTTACTGCTAAACCCACTAACCTGAAATACTAACACATGGGATTCACCTTTCTTCAATACAAAGTATATTGTACACTTCCCACCCAAATTACCTCAGGGTCTCAGATTTCCATGTTCATTACGTTAGTGTACAAAACAGATATCCCAACTCTTACCATATTCCGCTCTTTCTATTTAGTGGGTTCCTTTATGAATCTAGGCGTATATATAATGTATTTATATTTTAAAAAAACATAAATATGTTCACTCACTATCTATACAGGATTCCTAAACCTAGGCTCTGAAACCAGATGTAACAACCCGAACTTTGACAGACCGATTTTTTTTCAAAATTAAAGTCTATCGAAACTCAAGTTGGTTTATCTGGTATCCTGCAGAAAAGATAGAGATAAAGAATATATCAGAGCTCAGAAAAACATCTCATCGCGGAATGGAATAAAGTGTAATAAAATCAAATAAAACCTTACAAAGGTAATAATACTGCCTAAGCAGTATCCAAAGCTATCATATCACTTCCACAAACCTAACCTTGAGTGTGTTATGAGGAGGGGGTCAGAACACAAGTTCTGGTGACTGGATTTAAACTACACATTTTGGATAACCCTACATATACCGTTCAGTTACATTTTCTTATTTATTAGGTTACTTGGGTTAACAACACTCAAGGCTTACACACACGTCGTACCCATATACTCCCTAGTAGATTAACCTTGTACACTATATATATAGCTACCCCCAATATCAAGGTACACCCATGGTAGCCCACTCGCACGGTCTCCGCCGTATCACCATAGAAATATACACAGTCCCTCATCCTACGCCGGAACGATGTACAAATATATGTATAACAACGCTACATTCCGCATTGAACCACCGTCACCATGCTACGTAAGTGTACAGAATGCCACCTTCAAACCATTCGATTGAATCTGATTCAATCACAGAGTAATGCCCTAGAGTCTACAATAAACCATCCGGAGCAGACATACATGTATCTAGACTTTCTCATGCACGTATCGTTAATTGTACTCAATGCCACAACCTCGATTATACATCATCCAGAAATGGTTTGCATGTATCCTCACGTATTATCTACTATGCACCGAGTTTCGTAACAGGGCTATATCAGATGAACGGAACTCGATTGGGAGCCTTTTCAGATATCTGTATACATAGATGTTATGGTCTACTTTTTCATGGTGGCTATGGTCCTACCCGACCCCTCCCTCAACTAGTGAAAGGCCAACAGATATGAGAGCTAGTGACGTGCCCCTAACAAACAATCTACATCCGAATTGGCATGTCCCACAACCAAAGCCTCGATAGTAAAATGTCAATGGTCTTTTGGTTTAGCTCTCCGCCTTTCTGCATCACGCTGGCTGTCGATGACCAGTACTCGATGATTATTATCAATTAGATGGTTGGACCTACCTAAGGAAAACAAATGAGATGGTCGTAACCCGCCTAGTCACAAGGCACCAGATTCGTCGAATCACCTAAGTCATCCTACAGCCTTCTGACTATCCACTATCGTGGCAATCAAGGTATACTCACCAGGTAGTAACGCGCAGACCCAACCTCAACGAGCATAGCCTAAATGCTGCTACCGCACAGAGGACTACCAGGAGTACCCTCCACGTCCTAGGAAGCCGTGGCTTCCTCTTCTAGTCCTTCGGAGCTAGCAGAATATCAGTAGAACAACAGGTAGAACAGGAAGAATAATCAGATGGACGTGCACTCTCCTCGTGTCTCATGACACCACGATGATCTATCCCGTTAGATTCTTCATTTTCAGACATACAAATTGGTCTAAATGCCTTCAGATAACGTATTAATAGGCCCTATGTCCAAATGTTTAATTATGCGCTTGCTCTACCACTTAAATTTTTAGTTAACTTAGTTATTTCATATCGTATTAACTTCTTATTCAGGCTACCAAGTTCTTCTTGCTTATTAATTTTGGTTATATAACTTACCCCATTTAAGTTCATTAATAAGCCTTTAACATGTTATTCTTATTAGCAGATTTCAGATTCTCAGGTTTTCAGATAACATGTTCTTCTTATCAGCATGATTCAGATTCTCAGGTTTACAGATTACTTAATGTATAATTAAGTACAACTTATTGCATTTCATAAGTTTTCCCTTCTTTTCTCTACTTATTACAAACAACATGTTATAGGTTTCCATATTTACATATTACTTAATTTATAATTAAGTACAACTTACCTCATTACATAAGCTATCTCATTATAACCTAAGTTATAATTTCCACTTGTCCCCAGGACAAGCCTACTTATTATCTTTCCTCTTACCCTTTTAGGTTTATTCATAATTGGTTATTATCATTCCCCGTTCATTTAATATTTATACTACTGTAACATTCCTTCATTTCCATTAGTAATAATCAATGCCATTTATTTCTATCCTATTATATCCATATATTCATATATATATTTATGCACCTGACCTCTCACATTAAGACAACCACTTGTGGATGTTGGATTTATCGGCCGGTTCCGGGAAGGCTTTTGCCACGGGTTGAACTTAACCTCATGTCTTAGCACCGTTATATGTATGTTTACGCATAGGACCCCTCACATTAAATTTACCACTTGTGGATGCTGGATTTGCCGAGCGGTTCAGGGCAAACTTCTACCACAAGTTGAATTTAACCTCGTGTCTAAGTGCGGTTACAATTTTCTATTTACTGTAAATTTAGCCATATACGTTCTTCCAAATTTTACTGTAATTCTAATTCACAATCTTCTATCATAATAATATTATTAAACAAATATTCATGTTCATTGTAATTTTTATAATTACAGCATTTACAGAATTTCCTAATTTAGACAGGTGATTTATGGAAATAGGCTTTATATAGCAAAAATGTTCTCGGTTCAGGTTTCAGGATTATAGTACTATAGAAGTTACATCATTAAAATGAAAGATACAATTCATTTTTATTACAATAATACTAACTTCAACAGATTTGAGCAGATTGAACATTTCAGCAGATTAAACATTTCAGCAGGTTACAGTAGGTTCATCATTTCAGCTGATTTATTATATATGTTAACGGGGAATGCCAAATGATAGACAAGCCATTATCAAAAAGGTATAACTTAAATCCACTCGACTAATAGCTTTCCAATTCATGAATTTGGTCCAGGCCTAGCATTCCATGGCTCTCCTAACTGAATCTAGAATCTAACCATGGATTCACAATTCTCAGACTAAAAGAAAAGAGGAAAAAAGAAGAGAAATCTAAATTAACCAGATCCAAGAACACCCATTTGTAAATATACATTCTTTTCCTCTATATCTTGAATAGGAATTTCCTAAGACAAATTATTCTATTTTCTGAATAGATTTGAGGAGGAAGAAGAATGGTAGAGTTTAGACAGCCTCTCGGAAAATATAAGATTTAGGTTAGGCTCTACTAGCGTATTTATAGGTGTTCAAGAAGGTGGATATGATCTTGTACACTCATCGTAGAGTCAACAAAGAATATGGTTTGAAAAACAGTCTAGATTCGCCGAATGAACCTGCCCGGATCAGGGGTGGGTCGACCTGCCTACCCTCTAGGTCGACCCAGCCCCCTTGGATCGACCCATAGGTCGACCCAGGCACAGCTTGGGTCGATCCATATGGGTCCATGCATGCATTGTCTTCAGTTTGAATTTCTAGAATATTTTGAATACTATATTTACATATAAACCCCTTATATGTATACAAATCCAATGCCTATTTTACACACACACATACATACATATATATATATAGTGCAACTTTTATTTCATTTTCAAAATTTTAATGACGTTATGCCTTCATTTAATTCTTACCTATTTTCATTGGTTGCAGGTTTATTTTGAATTTCTCTTCTGTATATATATATATTTGCATATATATATATATATATATATATATATATATATATATATTTACATATGCATGTATACATATATTTTTGTACTTCCTTATATGTATAATTTTCCTTATATGTGCATTTATACATATTTTTCATTTGGAACATGTATTATTTTAGCCGTTTCTCTAATATCAAAATATGGTGCTCGCGGGAATCTAACTTGCGCCACTCTCTTAGAAGCCACATGCTCTTACCAATTGTACCGCATAGACTTTTGTTAACAAGACTATAAACAATGGTGGTCATTGTTCTTTTCTTATACCTTCTTTTCATGTTTGTTGTAATATTTCATTTTAAGGTATCTCTTTCATCTTACATCTGTTTTCTGCAATCCATAGGTCTAAATTGGCCAAAAAATTGCCACAGACGTAATTCTATAAGCTCTTCAAATTTTATTATATTTAATTAAAATACAGGGTGTTACATTTATATTCAACCAAACATTGGAATTTTGAGGTGGATATTGATTGGTACAAAGTCATTTTGAGTAACTCAATGTTAACCCATAGAAATACGGGTTCAAAATAAAGGTGTTACTCCAATCATATCGATACAGTTAAGTCAATAGGCTCATTTTAAAACAGATTAAGGCATTTACAAAAAGCTACGGCATTCAACTCCATGCCGTTAGGACCCCATGTCGTCCTTAGCTCATATCGTTATTCGTGGGTCGTTACCAAGTCGTTCCAGAGAAGTCATGCCTTCCCCAAGTCATGTCGCCTTCAGTTCACGACGTTAGAACCGTGATTCGATTAACCATCATGTCGTCCTCGATCCATGGCATGACACAAGGTCAGAATCATGCTACATGGTCCCAAGTCGTTACGAGTTCATGCCGCCGAGAAAGGCTTAATATCAAGCCGCATGTCGTTCTCCGTCATGTCACATGCTATATGTCGTGTCATGGAACAATGAAAAGGCATAGGATAAGACCAACATCAAGCCGCAACTCTCCATGTTGCAGCCGATATAAGTCATACCTTAACCCTTTAGTAGCTGGATACAGGTTATCACCAATTGTCATATGCCAAGCTGTTGCCAGCTGTACATTCCGCGCTATAACTCATGTCGTTCTGTTGCATGACTTCCTGCACTACAAATTTTCAGCCTTCACCACTCCACACTCACTCCTATAAATAGGGGTGAGCTCCACTTTAATGGAGACCGAATTTTACGAACCCGAAGGGCTGCCCAACTATTCCTTCAACCATTTCAAGTGATCTAACGTCTCTAATCACCTCCAATCGAAGATCTAACATCAAATCCATCATCAAAGCATGGAAATTCACTCAAATGAGTTACGAATCATAGATCTACTTCTCTAATTGCTACACTCAAAAGGTTCGTCCAATCTCTTTGGTTATTTTGATTATATTTAGAGAAGAGTTTGTGAGAATGAAAATTAATGTAATGAGAGAGTGTTCGAGCTTTTGAAATTCGCATGTGATAAAGAAAATTTCCCTCAAAGTGGACATAGATCTATCTTAGATCGAACCACTATAAAATCTTTGTGCATTTACTTTTTTTGTTGCAATCATGGTCTCATTTCTAACCAATTGGTGAAGTGCCTTCATGGCATCTTTGTTGTTTGAACTAATTTCGGTTCAAACATTTGGCACCCACCGTGGGGCCGTGTTCGCATCTCCTTCCTACACACTTCCCTCAAGCTCAAAAGCCTTGCCTTGAAGTTCTAAGCCTGATTCTGTTGTAGATCCGCTAGATCTAAGATCCAGGCAAACCAACAAACTTCCTTCTAATTTCAAGGCCTTATCAAAATTATGGGTAGACCGAAGAAAGTCACTAATAAGACTATTGAAGAAACCGATAACCTCACCAACAATGCTACACCGCCCACCAACCACTTTGAAGTCGATGAATCTTCTAGAGCTGAAGCAGCTATAACAAGCTAAGAGATGGATGAAGTTGTTACGGGGCTAATAAGCCAAATGGATATCGCGAACACTGCTATGCTGAAAAAGTTAGAATCCATGTTCGTCGTTCAAGCTACAACAACAAAAGTTAGCTTGAATACCACCCATGTTAAATCTGCTCAAACAGCTCGTATGAAAAATGCGGGTTCCTCCTCTTCAAGTCCGAATCGGGAAAATTCTGTCCAAGAGGTTGTAGATCTTAACGATCCTCATAAAGAAGCAAAACCACCTACCTGCAAAATGTATGCTAAAAAGTTAGAATCCATGTTCATCGTTCAAGCTACAACAACAAAAGTTAGCTTGAATGCCGCCCATGCTAAATCTGCTCAAACAGCTCGTATGAAAAATGCGGGTTCCTCCTTTTCAAGTCCGAATCGGGAAAATTCTGTCCAAGAGGTTGTAGATCTTAATGATCCTCATAAAAAATCAAAACCACCTACCTGCAACCATTCTGATAAGGCAACCTCTCGACAAGTGTTTGTTTCCACCAAAGGAGCACCTCCCCAAGAGGGAGGCCTAGGGCCCCAGAATCCAAACTATGACTGCTTACCTAGGCAGACATCTGGTAAGGAGGATGGCGTCCTCCTTGTGGACCAGTACAATGAAGAGGAGCGCATATCAGAAATGATTCACAAGATCATGGAAAAAAGCTTGAAGAAAAAAGATGATGAGAAAGAGTGGGGTTCTCTCCTACCAAAATCCCACTCACTGAAAGGATCAAAATGGCTCCGTACCCAAAGAAGTTCAAACCCCTAATGGTTCAAGCCTATAATGGGATAGGCGATCCTAACGTGTTCTTATTCAAATATGACCACAATATGGACGAAGCACATGTCGTAGACGAGCTTAAGTGCCTGTACTTCCTAACTTGTCTAGAAGGGGTGGCCTCCCTTTGGTTCACAAAGCTACCACCAAAGTCTGTGGATGATTTTGCTACTTTGGCCAAGTTATTCAGAGAGCAGTTCAGGCTCTAAGCCATAAAGGTATGGGATGTCATGGAGTTAAACAGGCTTGAGGAAAGGCCAAGAGAATCAATCAAAGCCTTCCTCAATCAGTTCAATGCCGCAGCAACCGAGGTGGGAAATCATGAGCCTTGTTTGGTATTAATGGCTTTAAAGGAAGCCATATGCAAGAAGACCAAATTTAGGAAATGGATCAAAAAGAAGAAGCCAAGTACGCTCGAGGTGCTATTCGATAAAGCTGAAGAATATATGAGTGTCGATGAAGATCCAGCCTATGCCTTAAATATTCCCGAAAGTAGTGAACAACCTGAAAAGAAGGATGTTAATGTGCAGGGGGGACAAAAGAATGCAAATGGTCAGAAAAGGGGCAACGATGGAAAGGACAATCGAGCTAACAAGAAACTCCGCTTCTTTAAGAATTCTAAGCTGACTCCTCTAAATGAAACCATAGAAAATATCTTCATGGCGACTAAGGATACCGAAGAATATCCAACAACAGGGAAAATAAAGGTCAATGATGCTGCAATAAAGTCAGGCAGGTTCTGTCGGTTTCACAACCAACCAGGTCACAATATGAATGAATGAAGACATATGAAGAGCTTAATTGAGGAGTTAATAAGGAAGAATAGACTCCAGCAATATACGAAAAACCCGTAGAATACTCAAGCCACTTAAGGGCAAGGAACATCCGTGGGGAAGTCTGGACTGAGAGAGTACTCCAGTTGTTGTTATTCCAAGACCAATGATCAACACATTTCAGGAGGACCCCATCCAGCCGGAAGAAGCTGGGAGACATCGTGAAGTATACTAAAGAGATGAAAAGCCTTCCTAATAAAGAAGGACTCATGGTTGTAAATAATGCCTTTCCCGCAAAGATGCCAAAGACTTCATAGGATGATGTCATGTTCAGAGATAGAGATTCAGATGGATTGCTAACGCCAACGGTTGATCCTATGGTTGTTATCGTTGGTATGGGTCCAGCTATAGTCAGGAGAGTCTTCGTAGACAACGGGCCATCTATCAATGTTCTTTTCATTAATTCATTTAACAACATGAATCTTTCTATGGATGACGTGATGGGTCATTGGTTCACAGGACAACCCACTCAGCCAATTGGCGTCATCAACCTACTCGTCGAACTTGGAGAAGGAGAACAAAAGGTTGCCATGAAATAAGATTTTGTCATAGTTGATAAGCTTTCAGCCTATAACGCCTTCCTCGGAAGACCAGCCCTTGCCGCATTTAGGATAGCAATGGCTCCATGGTGCTTGACTATGAAATTCCCTACTGAAAATGGAGTCGGTGTGATTACAGGTGACCAAAAGGCAGCAAGGGAGTGCTACATGGTATAGTTGGTTGAGGCTAAGAAGAAGGAAACGAAGAAGAATGTAGAGGCCCCACTCCGCATTCACGACTCCCCCTTATAGCAACTAGGGTGGGGTCCTCACATTGGCAAGCACAGTGGAGCTCAAAAGGAAATAGATCCAAGGAAAGCCGGTGTGGGGGAGGATAGAGTGGCACCAGCTGAAGCCATAATCTCAATTCCAATGCATGACAAAGATCCTGACAAAGTATTGAAAAAAGGTTCTCAGCCAGGCCTGAAGTTGCATAAAGAATTAATTTTGTTTTTAAAAGAGAATTTGAATGTTTTTGCTTGGACACATTTTGATATGTGTGGAATTTCAAATGATGTAATAGTGCGTAAATTGAATATTAATCCAAGTTTAACTCCAATAAAACAAAAGAGGCGAATTCAAGGACCTAAAAGATCCGTAGCATTAAAAGAAGAAGCGAATAGGTTGTCCAAAAATAATTATATGAGAATGCACATATCCTGATTGGATTTTTAATCCGGTTCTTGTTAAAAATTCCAACGACAAATGGAGAGCATGCATAGATTATTTAGACCTCAACAAGGCATGTCCCAAGGACAGTTTCCCATTGCCCAGAATTGATCAACTTGTTGACACAATAGCAGGGCACGGACTATTATCTTTTATGGATGCGTACTCCGGATATAATCAGATTATGATGCATAAGCCGGATGAGGGAAACACGAGTTTCATTATAGACAAGGCTTGTATTGCTGCAAAGTCATGTCGTTTGGACTAAAAAACGCAGGAGCAACATACTAGAGCCTTTTGAATTCCATGTTCAAATCCCAAATTGGGAACACAATTGAAGTCTATGTGGATGGTATGCTGGTGAAATCAAAGAGAGCCGAGGATCATCTTGAAAATCTGGCTGAAATGTTTCATATCCTTAGAAAATATGGGATGAAGCTAAATCCGCTTAAATGCTCATTCGGAGCATCGGGAAAGTTTCTCGGGTTCATAGTCAACGCCAGGGACATGGAAGCAAATCCTTCTCAAGTTACAGCCCTGCGAGAGATGCATGCTCCTAGGACGAAGAAAGAGCTTCAGAGCCTAAATAGGAAAGTAGCTGCACTTAACTAATTTATCTCAAAGGCCATGGATCGGTGTGTTCCACTCTTCGATGCTTCGAAGAAAGGAAAGAAGGATTTCCAATGGACTCATTAATGCCACACAACCTTTGAAGAGTTGATCAAGCACATATTGTCACCACCGATGTTGTCGAAGCCTAAAGATGAAGATGAACTATTCCTATATTTGGCTGTCTCATCTCATGCATTAAGCGCTGCACTTGTCCGGGGAGATGCCAAGGTTCAATGGCCAGTTTACTATATCAGTAAAAGGCTTGCTGTGGAGGAACTAAATTATCCCCAGTTAGAAAAATTTGCATATTGTCTGCTCATTGCTTCAAAGAAGTTAAGGACATATTTCCAAGCCCATCCTATAAAGGTTCTCACTGACCAACTGCTAAGACAAGTTTTCTTCTGCCCAGAAACTTTAGGGAGATTATTGAAGTGGAACATAGAACTCAGCCAATATGACATCACTTATTACCCTTGAAGAGCTATTAATGGGCAGACTTTAGCTGATATCATCGCCGAATTCATGGATAGGGGTGAAGAAACAGAAGAACCAGAAGAGGCAATGGCTAGTTGGAAGCTGTTCACTGATGGATCTAGGAATGATTAATGCTCGAGGTAGGAATAGTCCTGGAAATTCTTGATGGCCACTCTTTATGTTACGCTCTAAGGCTGGAATTCCCATCAACCAATAATGAGGTCGTGTATGAAGCATTGATAACAAGGCTGAAATTAGCAAAAGTGTTGAATTAGAAAACCTTGCAAATTCTTAGTGACTCTCAACTGGTAGTATGTCAGGTCCGTAAATAATTCCAGACAAAAGTCAGAAACCTTCCTGCTAATCTTACCATAGCTTTGGAACTTCTCGACGATCTTGACTACTACACTATATCTCATATTCCCAGGGAAGAAAATTCAAAGGCAGATTCTTTCGCTAAATATGCAAGTTAATCAGATGCGCAGTTGCTGGGTCTGATACCCATCGAAGTCCTTTCGACTCCTACTATTGAAGAAGCGGATGTCGATGGGATTATGGAGACTATTGAAGAGACTGTATCCTGGATGACTCCAATCAAGAAATATATCCTTAACGAAACGCTTCCAGAGGAACCAAAAAAGCGACGGAAAATATTGCGCAAAGCTCCATTGTACCTTATTCAAGATGGAAGGTTATATAGACGAGGCTTCTCTACGCCTCTGCTGCGATTTGTAACCAAGGAGGAGACAAGAGCAATCTTGGCATAATTACATGAAGGGGAATATGGAAGTTACACAGGCGGTCAAACACTAGCCAAGAAAATTATGCGATATGACTACTTCTGGCCAATTGTGAACCTAGATGCAATGACCCATGCTAAGAAATGTGATAGATGCCAAAGATATGCAAAGATTCCGAGAGCGCCTCCCACAGAACTGACTCAAATGGTTAGCCCATGGTAATTTTCCATCTGGGGCAAAGATATAATCGGAGCATTGCCTACAGCTAAGTCAAGTATGAAGTATGCAATAGTTGTTGTTGACTATTTCACTAAGTGGGCTGAAGCTGAGCCACTAGCTACTGTTACTTCGAAAAAGGTGATCAACTTTGTCCTGAAGAACATCATCTGTAGATTCAGAGTACTTTAGAAAATAATCACTGATAATGGAACTCAGTTCGAGAGCAGTGAATTCTTAAATTTCTGCGCTAAATACAAGATTAAAAAGAGTTTTGCAGTCATTGGTCATCCGTAGGCCAACGGGCAAGTCAAAGCAATCAATAAAATTTTAAAGTCGACCATCAAGAAGCGTCTTGAAAAAGCTAAAGGTGGTTGGGTAGATGAGCTTCCTCTTGCACTATGGGCATATCGCACAACTCACAAAAATGCAATTGGAAACACTCCATTCTCACTTGCATTTGGATCCGAAGCTATGATATCGATAGAGCTGGAAGTTCCCACTCACCGCAGAATCCACTTTAACCAAGAAGAGAATGAGAAGCTACAGCTTGAAGAGCTCAATTTGCATGAAGAGAAAAGGAAAGAAGTAGAACTTAGAATCGCTGCTCATCATAGAAGGATAGCCAGACATTTTAATGCTAAAGTCAAACATAGAACCTTTGAAATTGGGGACCCTGTTCTAAAGAGAATTATGACAAGGAGTGGAGTATTCGGACCTAATTCGGAAGGACCATATATGATAAGCCAAAAATTCTCAGATGGCACCTTCGAACTGAAAACGACGGATGGGATCTGACTTCCTAGAGCCTGGAATAGCATACACCTCCATCATTACTTTGCTTGAAATTTCTTTTACATATTTTGGAAAAGTTGCAAACACCATGCATTGTAAATACCATGCAAATGCTGTCACAAGCTTTGTAATGAAGGAAATTGCCTTACTTGCCTAAGTCGTACATTTGCAAATTCTTGCTTACAAGTTGCTAAAATTTGATTTTGATTGCTGGTCCCCTAAAAGAACGTTGACACATCCATAACCTAGTAAAACCCGGTGACCATTATAGCACATCCCAATTGGGATAGCTCAAGTGCCCATTGCTCAATGTTCAAAACATCATTAGCAATAAATATGAAGGTGTAGAGCACATCCTTGCAAATAAGGGACACCAGGAAATGAACAGTCAGATGATATGGCGTTCGGATTACAAACAAAGTTGTAAGTTTCACTGTAGGGGCGCTTTCTTAATTGCAAGGTTCAGGATCTTAGTTCTAACAAATCAGGGTAAAGCCCGATAAATGAACTAGCGTCCGTCCCATGAAACGATGCAACCCAAAACCAAAGAACTCCCTAAGGGGCACCCAGTTGATCGTCTGTGCCATTAATACATGGCCCGATTACGACAACCCTTGGGCTTTTAAAGACCTCTTCAGGGGCATCCGATCAGATACCAGGTCATCCAAATCCAGTTACTAATGCTGAATCTTCCAAATCTAATTACTAATGTTGAATCTTCCAAATCCAGTTACTGACGGACTTTAAAGACCCCTTTGGAGGCATCCGATCATAAGCCGAGTCTTCCAAATTAGACTAGTGACGGACCCAAAGACCTTTTTGAAGGCATCCAGCATATTCTACAAGTGGCTAAATTATTCAGTCACAACGAATAACAGATTTACTAAGATGTAACGGCTGGAAATTTTCGACTCCTCGAGAGTTGAAAATTCCGCGACGTTAGTGAAAGAATTTAGAAGGTGAGAAAGAAAAGATAGAACTAATAGAATAGAAGAAGAAGAACATCAGAATCATCAGAGTAACACGAATCTCACAGCGGAACGAATAACATATAATATATAACATAACTTTGAAGTAAACAGTTATATATATACAATAGCACTTATCAGAGTACAACACTTACAACACAGCGGAAATAACTATAGCTATAAAATCTTGCAGCCTCTTGCTCCAAGCTCTCCAAGTATATCTGTAAATCCCGACTACTTGACTGCCCGTACAAATTTAGGCACCCAAGAGTTTAGGGAAAACAACAAAGTAAACTCCGAGTCAGTCATGGGACTGGTATGAGTAAAATAGTTTAAAACAGGTATAGGATACCTCATAAGACCACGCCGTGAATACGGAACGGGTTTTTCCCTTATGAGTATCTGAACAACTTTGACAAGCAATATCATTGTGATATTATAATAATGTCTAAGTACAAATAGGTATCAATCTAGCAGAAACGCTTGCATCTCACGTTCTACATACATAGTATAAAATCATAAACCGCAGGGCGCTTATCGGAGAATGGATTCCAACAGACAAGGTATGGGAGCACCTTCTGAATAGTGTACTCTAGAGGTGATACACTCAGGGTTCAACAAGAACGTCTTGCAACCCGGCCACACATGACCGCTCACTCATTTATCTTGAGTGTCGCTAATATATTGCCACCACGGTTGTAGGCCATCAAACCATTATCCGAAGATACAGAATCAAAAAGAAGTATAAATATGAATATTCCCTAGATCGGTGACAATACACCCTGCTTGGGAATGACCCAACTAGCCATGCTGCCTAGCCCAACTTTTGTTACTTCCTGGTGTGAGGCTAGAGGCTACGTCTATCTTCAGAACATCTGATCACCATTCACTTTGAATGCCACATCGTCATACCCGCCAAATCACAAATTGACTTATCCAAAAATAACACGGGTATATAGCTAAGAGAAACGAATTCCTCCGCCACCAAACGTGAATACGTTTGAACAGATCAACTTACGCGATCCATTGGATATACTCTGTCAGACCTTCTTCCATATACGTTGTCCTGGGACTGGACAAACCGAAGGCACTATTCAGTATATCCATCTTAGTCACTGTTATCTAAGACTTATACAACAGCCCTTGCACTTTACTCCGCCTTCAATTTATCTTTGGCAGATATTGCTCGCAACGCTTATGCCAATACAGAGTGGTTCTTCGGATAATAATCCAACCGGTCTCTCCATATTAACAACGTAAATATGGTCAAAACTTTGATAGTCTGTGATTTAACTATCAAATGAAAACATGTCGGTGTACAAACAACGATCTTATTTCCAAATGGGAATTCGATCGATCAATCATATGTTCACATTTCCTTATTTCATATATTTAGAAAATATATGTTATTAATCATTGGAAAACATTTCCATAGCTTATTTTCACATCACTATTCTTTCGCATCTATCAGTCCCTAACTGTAACTAGTATGAGAACAATTCTCTAAGTATCAATCCGGAAGGTCGAGACCAACATCAGATCGTCACTTAGAAAACCGTTCAACTTACCCTCTCCAGTCAGTTTCTGAATTTGCTTAACTCTATTTCTTAAATTCTTATCATGAAAACATTTCATTTTCTATGTTTAGAAAACATATCTGACTGTATTTGGAAAACGTTTCCAAAACTCATTTACGGATTTCCAATGAACGTTGTATAAAACATCGTTACGCTTAATCCATTAATCGCTTATTACTTAACTATATTTCAAATCAACCTTTTCTATCAAACCACAACTATTCCTTTGTCAATTCTGAAGTCAATCAAGTTGGGGTATAATTACCTCTCAGACCTTAATTGAACAACGTCCTTTACTGTGAAATAGATGAAGCTCGTCACTCACTTTTTACAATCATCTGTTTTACGCAAATTCTCGGATTCAGGTTACGAATCCACTTCTTATATGACAACGTTTGATTATAACTATAACGTTATAATTCCTACTTCTGCAATGTCTAACCTAAATTATAACTTTATCTCCTAACTCGAATAATTTAACAGACACCTAATTTCTAAATCAATAACTAAATCTTGATTTAAACCATGGAAAGTAAATAGTACTTTCCCGAATTCGCTATAATCGAATTCGACGTATAACTCTCTTTCGAGTAATCTCTATTCGATTAACTCTTCCTTTTTAATAACTTATATTCGATAAACTCTATTTCGATTAACTCCTATCGAATAACTAATATTCGAATAACTCTTCTTGGTTGGCTCTATTTCATTAACTCTTATCGAATAACAAATATTCGATTTTCTTAAATGTGTCAATTCTTATCGAATAACTAACATCCGATTTAACTTAAATGGATTTACTCTTATCGAATAACTTATTCGATTAACTCAACTTGATTTTCTTAACTCGATTATCTCAACTCGATTACTTAACTCGATTACTTAACTCGATAAATCTTAACTCGATTACTTAACTCGATAACTTAACCCAAATCGATTAACTCAACTCTAATTGATTAACTTAATTTGATTTAGTCCTTCGAATAACTCATTCGAATAACTTAATTGATTAACTCTATTCGAATAACTAATTCGAATAACTTACCTTCGAATATCTGATATTCGATTTACTCTAACTCGATTAACTTAATTCTAATCGATTTACTCCATTTCGATTCAACTTAATTCAAATTGATTAACTCCTTTCGAATAACTAAATTCGATTTAACTCTTCTCGGAGAACTAAATTCGATTTAACTCTTCTCGAATAACTAAATTCGATTAACTCAAATTGAATAACTAATATTCAATTAACTCTTCGACTAACTCCTTTGGATTAACTAACTTCGAATAACTCCTTTGGATTACCTAACTTCGAATAACTCCTTTGGATTACTAACTTCGAATAACTCCTTTGGATTAACTAACTTCGAATAACTCCTTTGGATTAACTAATTTCGAATAACTCCTTTGGATTAACTAACTTCGAATAACTCCTTTGGATTAACTCTTCGACTAACTCCTTCATATTAACTAACTTCGAATAACTCCTTCGGATTAACTAACTCCGAATAACCAATATTCGATAACTCCTCAACGTATAAATAATATTCGATAACTCTTCTCAAATGAATAACATTTGATTTCTCCACTCGAATAAACTATATTCGATAACTCTTCTCAAATGAATAACATTTGATTTCTCCACTCGAACAAACTATATTCGATAACTCTTCTCAAATGAATAACATTTGATTTCTCCACCCGAATAAACTATATTCGATTACTCTTCTCAAATGAATAACATTTGATTTATCCACTCGAACAAACTATATTCGATTACTCTTCTCTCGAATACACTATATTCGATAACTCTACTTCGGATAAGTGATATTCGACAACTCTACTCGATTAACTCTACTTGGATAACTTTAACTGATCAACTCTAACTGGTCAACTCTAACTGGTCAACTCTAACTGGTCAACTCTAACTGGTCAACTCTAACTTGTCAATTCTAACTGGTTAACTCAACTGTTAACTCAACTGGTTTAACCTAACTGGTTAACTCTAACTGGTTAACTCAACTGGTTAACTCTACTGGTTTAACCTAACTGGTTAACTCGTCTTGATTAACTGAACAAATCCACTTAGTTTAACTTAGCTAATTCACGTTGATTAACTCTAACCGATTCACTTAGTTTAACTCAACTAATTCACTTCGATTAACCACTTAGTTAACTTAACTAATTCACTTCGATTAATCACTTAGTTTAACTTAACTAATTCACTTCGATTAACTCGACCAATTCACTTGGTTAACTCCTATTTATTTAACAAATAAATATCTCCTTTAGTTTAATTCTATTTATTTAATCTCTAAATAAATATCCTTTATATTTCTTTTAACGAATATAATTCCTTTATATTTTGATTAACAAATATATCCCCTTATATTCGATTAACATATATATTCCCTTGTATTTGATTTACAAATATAATTCTTTTATATTTGTTTTACCAACTATATTCATTTATATTCAGAATCCTTTTTCTTATATATATATATATATATATATATATATATATATATATATATAATCCCTTGATTTTATATAAATAAACTATATTTCAAAATATACTTTGAAAACCCCTCTCCTACATTCTGGTATTTCTCATGGTATTTAACACACCATATAACAACGATAAATATCGTCCCACCACACATAATCACACAGATTGTAACACCCCACGTCCATTAATGTCACTCACAAAGGGAATGCATTAACTTCCATGGAGGTTTTAAGTGAATATAGAACAGTAAAATTACAACAAGACAGATATAAAATAGTACTTGGAAATTCAAAAACTTTATTTCATTGTAGCAGAAGTCAAAACATGTTTGATTACATCATAACACCATATTCAATGTCAAGTACAATATCTATCTTGATAAAACAAGTACATAATCCCATTACATGAATAGCCATTAAAAAGAAAGATAACAAGCTGGACTTTACTTCAGCAGTCCAAGCTTTCCAGTAGATAAGCGATCCAACTAGACTCCACTAGAACTTGGCCCAACCTGCGGACCTGAAGGGAGAAAAAGGATGGAAAAGAGGGGGTCAGACATAAAGTCTGGTGAATATGATAATTCTACAATACTATTACCAAAATAACTGGACTAAGGCATAAGCTGGAAAACAAGAAAATGTCTATGAAGAGCAGATTAAGGACATAGACAATCGCTAAAGGCAACGTTATAGGCGCTCCTAAATACTAAAGGATAAACACTTTACTGCACTACACCAGTCACCCTAAAGATTCATCCCACTTAGCTTCACTTAGAAACTTTCCCAATGGCTTTACGTGCCCCTAGCTGACTACATAGGTGCCGCCTGCCCCTATCTCCACTAGGTGTACCCTACTTCCCATTATTCGATCGGCTCCCTAACTCGTAGATACCCGTGCTGGCCCCACAGTGGGGTGTATCACTCCCCTAAAGTGGCAACCTGATACAACGGACATGCACGGCTTATACCTACACGATGTAACAACGTCTTACCTACCAGCCCGGGTCCACACACGCATATGAAACCCGTTGGACTTGCGTTGCCACCGCTCCCTGTTTTGGCCTCTTATAGTCAAACCCAGTATGCGTGTCCCGTCCTCGACTTGGGTCGAGCCCACAAAGATACGTTTTGGGATACTGGTTGAAATGGGCCCCCACTATTTACCACAAGCATTCCACCTAAGCTTGTCCCCATTAGTCCATCCCACTTAACCCACTTAGTCATGTTAATTTACATGTGTGTTTGGTTAAGTCTAATCGTATTTCAAATGCCTCTAAAGGCCACCACCAGATTCCTCATGCCACCCAAGGCCCCTACTTAACCCCCATGTCCCACCTTACATGATTATCTGGTTAAGTATTTCTTAGTTCATTAAGGCCATAACCTCATAAAGACCTCCCACATTAGACTGGCATTTATGGCAGCTGGATTTGCCGGGCGGGTCCGGGCAGTCTTACACCATAAAAGAGTCTAACCTCGTGTCTTTACAACTGTTATGCTTTAGTTTGGGCCTAGGACCTCTCACATTGGGCCGACATTTGTGACTACTGGATTTGCCGGGCGGGTCCGGGCAGGTTTACATCACAAACGGGTCCAACCTCGTGTCCTAAGCATTGATTATTAATAATAATCCACTTTCCCCCAATTTTAATAATTCCCTACTTGAATTATTAATTACTTCCAATTTTTAACAATGTCCATAATTGACTCAATTATGGACATCCATTCATGGTATGCAAAATCTTACAAAATTGCACCCAATTTATTAATTCCTAATATTACCCCTACCCCACGTTTGAACGTTTATTCGCAAAATATATGTTAGACTCGAATAGCCTAACTCATAGCATAAAAGAGATTATCATAATAACAACATGTATATGTGACCAAATGAATCATAATAAGGGGTGAAACTTGCATATGTCCAACTTTCATAGATTATACATGTCATGGACCTAAAGGTGTCAACTTGTTCAAAATTCACCTAATATAATCTCAATCAATTTTCATAAACTTACATATGAACATGTGTGAATCAACATCATCTAATTTTTTAACAACATGGTTTTATATGGGTACACCTAACTCAATCGGCAAATTCCCATATTCAAGTTTTATTTAATTATAGTTTCAAGTTTATGGGTACACCTAACCTAATAGGCAAATTCCCATAAACAAGATCCATTTAAATTAAAAAAAAACATAACTTTAAGCATGTTCCAACAACATCATGGTTTTACAACATAATATAGCATGATTTATAACATGGCATAGTATGATAGTATAACATAGCTTGACATGATTCTCAACATAGCACGACATAGCATAAGAGAATTTACAACATAGCATGACATAGCATATATAATTTACATCATACGACAACATAATAACATAATAAGAGATCCACAATATATAGAATTTACAATTACAAATCACGTCACTTTCTTGTGATCCATTCATAACTGAGTCAAATTAGTTTGTAATAGTCTTGTGAGAATCATCATACTCACCAACAAAAGAAAAGAATTAGAGAAAGAGAGATCTTTTGATTTGATTTGTGTAGATTTAGTTGTAGATGATTAGGCTTCCTCTTCTTAGTTTGTGACGGCTATGCTGAACTCCATGGCAGCAGCATGACGGTAGCTTCTCTAATTTTACAAGTGATTTAGGTCTAGGGTCTACCCACTTATTTATAGATTTTAGAATTCATTTAGGCCATTAGATTTAACCTAGAAATAACCACAGCCGTTCAGACAAGATGGGGTTTATCTTGTTGACTCAGCAATGAGTCAGAAGTGACTCAGCAAACACTCAGCATATTAATAAACTTCCATTCATGTCATAAATATATATATATTTTCTACAATGTACATATTAGATACATCCCCCTTTACTTATTATTGTTTTTATATACATATTAGATACATCCCCTCTCTCACACACTTATTAATATTTTTATATTCATATTAGATACATCCCCTCTCTTACACACTTATTAATATTTTTATATTCATATTAGATACATCCCCTCTCTTACACACTTATTAATATTTTTATATTCATATTAAATACATCCCCTCTCTTACATACTTATTAATATTTTTATATTCATAATAGATACATCCTCTCTCTTACATACTTATTATTATTTTAGCAACTTTAGTGTTAATAGAAAATTCGGGGTGTTACATTCTCCCCTCCTTTTAGGATTTCGTCCCCGAAATCTTCAAGTCTGGAAGAATGTATATCCTACCATCCAAACGTCCATCTACTCATCCATCATACACAGGCATCCATTGTCCTTACAGACTTCTAATGCTTTCATGTTTAAATGCACAGTGTGTGTATATGTCCGTATCTAATGCAAAATCAGGCGGTCCACTGATTCAGTTGACCTCCTTAATGCAATTATGATCGTGCCATGCATCCATTATGTATGCAAAAGATTCTTAATGCTACATAATACTTCTATATGCGTGCACAACCATCCTCTGAATGCAGCATCCACATGATAATACAACCATCGTTCATCCATTTTACTAAATACATCCATATATATATGCAATATGCAATATGTAGTGACTGAGCCGATCTAGTGCCTAAAGTGTGTGTATATATGCATCCACGAGCAACCACTAGCAAACACTTGCATCCATTTTGCATCCATCATACATAACATGTCTCAAACACATGTTTCAACCATAGGATTATCCTAACTAAAGGTCAAAGATACTAATGAGAGGACATACTAAAGATAAGATAAGATAAGCTAAGCGATAAAGGAGAAATTAAAAGACATACCCTCAAAAAGAAAAGGGTACAACGAACGCATCTTCTCTTCTGTCTCCCAAGTTGCGTTGCTCTCATCATCTCCCCATTGCACTTTAACCAGTCTGACCTCTCGATTCCTCAACTTTTTGATCTCCGACCCAAGAATGCATGTAGGAGCTCGTCTAATTGTTGCATCACGCTCTATTTCCACCTCTTTAAGCAAGCTCGGCTCTACCACCTTCGCGGTCTTGTGCAAACACTTCCTCAAATGTGATACATGGAATACGTCGTGTACTCCACTAAGTTTCTCAGGCAACTCCACCCTATATGCCATCTTCCCAATCCTGTCTTTTACAGGAAACGGCCCTACAAACCTTGGTGCTAATTTCCCCACGGACCCAAAGCGAACAACATTCTGTAACGGAGATACTTTGATAAAAACCATGTCCCCAATGTCAAACTCAAGATCTGTCCTCCTCTTATCAGCATACGATTTTTGCCTATCTTGTGCTGCTTTCATCCTCCTTCGAATCAACTCAATCTTCTCCGAGGTTTCCCTAACCATATCGGGCCCAAGTAGGATTTTATCGGTAGATTCCCACCAACATGTAGGCGAACGGCAAGGCCTTCCATAAAGAGCTTCGAAAGGTGCCATGCCAATACTAGACTGAAAGCTATTATTATATGCGAATTCTACTAACGGAAGGTGCTCTTCCCATGTACCCCCAAAGTCTAGGATACAAAGCCTTAAAAGATCCTCTAGAATGCGATTCACCCTCTCGGTCTGGCCGTCTGTCTGAGGATGATATGCGGTGCTCAAACATAGCTGAGTCCCTACCGCCTCTTGTAAACTCTTCCAAAATTCGCTAGTAAAGATGGGGTCACGGTCGCTTACTATACTAGAAGGAATACCGTGCAAACGAACTATCTCCTTAATGTATACAGAAGCCAACCACGGAGCAGTCCTCTTACTTTTCACGGGAATAAAATGGGCGCTTTTAGTAAGTCTATCTACTATAACCCAAATCCCCGTGTTACCCTTCCTTGATCTTGGTAATCCATCCACAAAATCCATTGAGATGCTTTCCCATTTCCATAGTGGAACTTCTAATGGGTGAAGCAACCCACCGGGTTTCTTTTGTTCTGCTTTAACTCGTTGGCACACCAAGCATCTAGCGACGTACTCGGCCACATCCTTTTTCATACCGGCCCAAAAGAAAACCCGCTTCATATCTTTGTACATCTTATCCCCGCCGGGATGAATGGTCATTTTTGAGCGATGAGCATCATCAAGAATGGCCTTCCTTAAGTCTTCGTCTTGTGGTACACAAAGTCTATTATCCCTTCGTAACCAACCCTTATCGTCTAGGGTATACCTACGAAGATGGCTTGATGACTACCCCCTTTTGAGCTTTTCTACTATCTCAACCAACTGTGGGTCGTCTCGCTGTGCCTCACCAACCCGTCCTAGAAGTGTAGGTCTAACCTCCAAGGATGCTAACAGACCGGGTACTAAGTCAACGGAGGGTCTAAAGTCAAACATAGAGATGAATTCTAAGCTTTGTCGTTCAACAAACAACGGACTCAAGGACAACCTTTTCCTACTTAAGGCGTCTGCCACCACGTTACCCTTGCCCGGGGTATATGTTATTTCAAAATCGTAGGAGGCTAAGAATTTCATCCACCGTTGCTGCCTTAAATTCAAATCCTTCTGAGAGAATAAGTATTTTAATGATTTGTGGTCAGTGAACAGTTCGAATTTCTCACCAAGAAGATAGTGACGCCAAGACTTAAGCGCGAAAACAATTGCGGCTAGCTCTAAGTCATGCGTGGGGTAATTCTTTTCATGAACCCTCAACTGCCTTCCACCATAGGCTATTACTCTTCCCTCTTGCATGAGGACCGCGCCAAGTCCCGTCCCACAAGCATCAGTATAGATGGTAAACGGTTTATTCCCGTCTGGCAGCACTAAGACTGGGGCTGAAGTTAAGGCTCTCTTTAAACGTTGGAACGCATCATCGCAATCTTTGTCCCACGTAAAAACCAGGTTCTTCTTCGTTAACTGTGTTAATGGAGCTGATATTTTTGCGAAGTCTTTGATAAACTTCCTATAATAGCCAGCCAACCCCAAGAAACTTCTTACTTCGGTTGCATTTTTAGGGACCTTCCAATCTTGGATGGCCACCACCTTTGCGGGATCCACTGCTATCCCTTCTTTGGAAACCACGTGCCCTAAGAACCGTACTTCCTTCCTCCAGAAGTGACACTTAGAAAATTTTGCCTTAAGGTTATGTGCTCGAAGGGTTCCCAACACTTCCCTAAGATGTAGGGAGTGCTCTTCTTTATTCTTAGAAAAGACTAAGATGTCATCCACAAAGACTACCACGAATTTGTTAAGGTATTCCCTAAACACCCTACTCATCAAATCAACAAAATATGCAGGGGCGTTTGTCAAACCAAAGGGCATCACTAGCCATTCATAGAATCCGTCAGGAGTCCTAAAAGCAGTCTTATCTATACTATCCTCAGCCACTCTCAGTTGATGAAAGCCAGTGGCTAAGTCCAACTGCGAAAACACTGAGGCGCCAACTAACTGATCAAAGAGATCGTCAATCCTCGGCAGTGGGTGTTGGTTCTTTTTAGTAAGCTTGTTTAGTTCTCTATAGTCCATACAAAGTCTAAGAGACCCATCCGCCTTTGTGGCAAAAACTACTGGAGCACCCCACTCCGATATACTACGTCTTATGAACCCCTTCTCAAGCAACTCCTTTACTTGCTTATTGAGTTCCCTCCTTTCACGAGGAGCCATGTGGCGCACTGGCAAAGATACGGGTTTAGCATTATCCACAAGATAAATTCGAAAGTCTATCTCCCGCTTTGGAGGTAAGCCCTTCACCTCCTCAAACACATCCGGATATTCCCGGACCACTTCTACTGATCGCAGGTTCTCTACAGACGCGTCAAGCGATTCAAGATAACTTAGCATAACGGAATTTATGGGATTACAAAAGATGTCGAGAGCATTACCAAGGCGAGTCACAAGCCTAACTACTCTCCTTTCACAATCAAGAATGGCCCTATTTCTAGACAACCAATCCATTCCTAAAATTAGCCCATAGCCCGTGAAGCCCAATACATAAGCATCACATCTAAATTCAACGCTAAGTATAGAGATTTTCAAATCCAAACATATCATGGTCAAATGAGCCGAACCCCCAATTGGATTTGAAAGGACCAAGGGATCTTCTACTAAACTGGTGTTCAAGTGCAGTGATTCAACTAATGATGTAGAGATAAACGAATGAGATGCGCCAGAATCGAATAAGGTACGGACAGGATGATCAAACAGAAAAACTAAGCTTTCAACAGAAATTGTTCTACCTCTTTCTTGCAGCGGTGGGGCCGCAATAGCCTGAACTTGCCCCTTGCCTGCCCTGGTGCCATAAGAGCCTGCACCTGTCCTCCCGAGGTAGACCCTGCCCTCTGCCCCTTCTTTGGACAGTCCTTTACTAAATGTCCCGCATCTCTACAATGAAAACAACCAGTCTTCTTTTTCTTTCTACAATCTTTGCTGAGATGGCCAGGCGTCCCACAATTGAAGCATTTCTTCTTCCCTTTGCCATTATTGTTTTTACCACCCTTCTTATTTTGCTGTTGGGGTTTCTTCTGATCCCCTTTCTTTTCAACTACCTTATCCTCATGCATAAGTGCCATTTCTACTAGCTTTTCAAAGGTGGCTCCCATAGGGATGTGGGTCATAGCCAACCCTTGCAACGGTTCATTCAAGCCTCTAACGAACCTCAAAGCTTTCTTCTCTGGCGTGTTCACCAACTCCAAGCCAAACCTTGCTAACTGATTAAATTTATTGACATATTCCTTTACTGATGAGCTCCCTTGCTTTAGTGCCAGGAATTTTTCCATATTTAAGTTCTCCTCTGCCCTTGAAAGAAACTTTGCCTCAAACCTTCGTCTGAAATCCGCCCATGAATCAACTGGACGTTCCCCGTTAGTGACCTCCCACCAAAACGAGGCCTCTCCCTTCATTAACCAAGCAGCTAAACGGACTTTCCTCCCATCTTCCACTTCAAAGATATCCAATAATTCCTCAGTCTCCTTAAGCCAATCTCTGGCCTCCACAAATGTCTCAGTCCCTTGAAAAGTTTTTCCTCCCATAGCCTTGAATTCCTTGCACGTCTTTGCAAAAGTGTCAACACGAGGAGGAGGAGGAGGAGGAATGGGTGCAACTAGGGGTAGAGGAGTATCCGCTGGGCCTGCAGTGGTGGCCCTAGCCTCCAAGTATCTCCTAAACCACCCTGGAATCGTCACACCTTCTGGGAGATTAAGATCTTCAGCCATGATGAAACGAAAAAGGAAAGATTCAAAATGGAGAATTCGAAAGATAAAGATAAGGATGTGGCTATTTGGGATTATGTTTTTCATAAAAACTCACTTTAAATAACATGTTTTTTTTTTGAAAGCACTTCTTCCAAAAATACTTTAGAAAAAAAAAATTCTAAAATTTTTTTTTTATCTGTTCTGGTAACCTTATGCTCTAATACCACGTGTAACACCCCACGTCCATTAATGTCACTCACAAAGGGAATGCGTTAACTTCCATGGAGGTTTTAAGTGAATATAGAACAGTAAAATTACAACAAGACAGATATAAAATAGTACTTGGAAATTCAAAAACTTTATTTCATTGTAGCAGAAGTCAAAACATGTTTGATTACATCATAACACCATATTCAATGTCAAGTACAATATCTATCTTGATAAAACAAGTACATAATCCCATTACATGAATAGCCATTAAAAAGAAAGATAACAAGCTGGACTTTACTTCAGCAGTCCAAGCTTTCCAGTAGATAAGCGATCCAACTAGACTCCACTAGAACTTGGCCCAACCTGCGGACCTGAAGGGAGAAAAAGGATGGAAAAGAGGGGGTCAGACATAAAGTCTGGTGAATATGATAATTCTACAATACTATTACCAAAATAACTGGACTAAGGCATAAGCTGGAAAACAAGAAAATGTCTATGAAGAGCAGATTAAGGACATAGACAATCGCTAAAGGCAACGTTATAGGCGCTCCTAAATACTAAAGGATAAACACTTTACTGCACTACACCAGTCACCCTAAAGATTCATCCCACTTAGCTTCACTTAGAAACTTTCCCAATGGCTTTACGTACCCCTAGCTGACTACATAGGTGCCGCCTGCCCCTATCTCCACTAGGTGTACCCTACTTCCCATTATTCGATCGGCTCCCTAACTCGTAGATACCCGTGCTGGCCCCACAGTGGGGTGTATCACTCCCCTAAAGTGGCAACCTGATACAACGGACATGCACGGCTTATACCTACACGATGCAACAACGTCTTACCTACCAGCCCGGGTCCACACACGCATATGAAACCCGTTGGACTTGCGTTGCCACCGCTCCCTGTTTTGGCCTCTTATAGTCAAACCCAGTATGCGTGTCCCGTCCTCGACTTGGGTCGAGCCCACAAAGATACGTTTTGGGATACTGGTTGAAATGGGCCCCCACTATTTACCACAAGCATTCCACCTAAGCTTGTCCCCATTAGTCCATCCCACTTAACCCACTTAGTCATGTTAATTTACATGTGTGTTTGGTTAAGTCTAATCGTATTTCAAATGCCTCTAAAGGCAACCACCATATTCCTCATGCCACCCAAGGCACCTACTTAACCCCCATGTCCCACCTTACATGATTATCTGGTTAAGTATTTCTTAGTTCATTAAGGCCATAACCTCATAAAGACCTCTCACATTAGACTGGCATTTATGGCAGCTGGATTTGCCGGGCGGGTCCGGGCAGTCTTACACCATAAAAGAGTCTAACCTCGTGTCTTTACAACTGTTATGCTTTAGTTTGGGCCTAGGACCTCTCACATTGGGCCGACATTTGTGACTACTGGATTTGCCGGGCGGGTCCGGGCAGGTTTACATCACAAACGGGTCCAACCTCGTGTCCTAAGCATTGATTATTAATAATAATCCACTTTCCCCCAATTTTAATAATTCCCTACTTGAATTATTAATTACTTCCAATTTTTAACAATGTCCATAATTGACTCAATTATGGACATCCATTCATGGTATGCAAAATCTTACAAAATTGCACCCAATTTATTAATTCCTAATATTACCCCTACCCCACGTTTGAACGTTTATTCGCAAAATATATGTTAGACTCGAATAGCCTAACTCATAGCATAAAAGAGATTATCATAATAACAACATGTATATGTGACCAAATGAATCATAATAAGGGGTGAAACTTGCATATGTCCAACTTGCATAGATTATACATGTCATGGACCTAAAGGTGTCAACTTGTTCAAAATTCACCTAATATAATCTCAATCAATTTTCATAAACTTACATATGAACATGTGTGAATCAACATCATCTAATTTTTTAACAACATGGTTTTATATTAGTACACCTAACTCAATAGGAAAATTCCCATATTCAAGTTTTATTTAATTATAGTTTCAAGTTTATGGGTACACCTAACCTAATAGGCAAATTCCCATAAACAAGATCCATTTAAATTAAAAAAAAAACATAACTTTAAGCATGTTCCAACAACATCATGATTTTACAACATAATATAGCATGATTTATAACATGGCATAGTATGATAGTATAACATAGCTTGACATGATTCTCAACATAGCACGACATAGCATAAGAGAATTTACAACATAGCATGACATAGCATATATAATTTACATCATACGACAACATAATAACATAATAAGAGATCCACAATATATAGAATTTACAATTACAAATCACGTCACTTTCTTGTGATCCATTCATAACTGAGTCAAATTAGTTTGTAATAGTCTTGTGAGAATCATCATACTCACCAACAAAAGAAAAGAATTAGAGAAAGAGAGATCTTTTGATTTGATTTGTGTAGATTTAGTTGTAGATGATTAGGCTTCCTCTTCTTAGTTTGTGACGGCTATGCTGAACTCCATGGCAGCAGCATGACGGTAGCTTCTCTAATTTTACAAGTGATTTAGGTCTAGGGTCTACCCACTTATTTATAGATTTTAGAATTCATTTAGGCCATTAGATTTAACCTAGAAATAACCACAGCCGTTCAGACAAGATGGGGTTTATCTTGTTGACTCAGCAATGAGTCAGAAGTGACTCAGCAAACACTCAGCATATTAATAAACTTCTATTCATGTCATAAATATATATATATTTTCTACAATGTACATATTAGATACATCCCCCTTTACTTATTATTGTTTTTATATACATATTAGATACATCCCCTCTCTCACACACTTATTGATATTTTTATATTCATATTAGATACATCCCCTCTCTTACACACTTATTAATATTTTTATATTCATATTAGATACATCCCCTCTCTTACACACTTATTAATATTTTTATATTCATATTAAATACATCCCCTCTCTTACGTACTTATTAATATTTTTATATTCATAATAGATACATCCCCTCTCTTACATACTTATTATTATTTTAGCAACTTTAGTGTTAATAGAAAATTCGGGGTGTTACACAGATTATATACATCACATTATACATCACAATATAAAAATCACAGTAAAATAACTGTTGAGGAATCCTGTTGGATTCCTCCAACCTGTTTCCCTGCACCACATATGTTAGACAACAACAGTATAATATTCTGATAAACAGAATCAACATATAACTATTTGACGGTTTATATATATATATATATATATATATATACGTAAATATATATATATATAAAATCTCTACTAACTGACTAGCAGTTCAATCAAACAGTCAACATACAGTCAAATAGACAATATCTAGCAGTTCTAAGAATACACTGTAAAAATAGAACTATTTAGAGTTTGTGAGATTTACTCACATTGGACTATCATCGTTAATTAACAATAATTGTCGTTGATTTAGATCGGACAATTTATTTCGCCATAAATTGTAACGAGCTCGAATCCACGCCCGGTCAGCTTCATTGTGTTGCTCCCGTCCGTACGATTCCAATGGATCTTACGGTTCTCGATTCTGACCTCGTATGGATGAGATATGATAAAATAAAGTTACTACACTACTTTAGATTTAAATGAACTAAACACTTATATTTTAACGGGCCTCACATGTTAAACCTTGGCCCATCTTCCCTCTTACAAAGCCCAGAACCAACCTTCTTCCCCAAACCTGCTACCCGTCGCTCCAGTATTTGCTCCAACCTCCATTACCAACGTTTATCACCACGTTCTCCTCCCATACACCATAAATCTTCAAAACGAATACACCGTTACTCCTCTCAACTTAGTCTCCTCCTTGCTAACACCATTTCGTCCCATTCGGTATCACTTTCCTCGCTGCGACTTCCTGCTCTGAACCAAAAATCGTGCGACACCTTTAACCTCGGATTCCAACG
Organism: Allium sativum; assembly: GCA_030737875.1. Taxonomy (NCBI): domain Eukaryota; kingdom Viridiplantae; phylum Streptophyta; class Magnoliopsida; order Asparagales; family Amaryllidaceae; genus Allium; species Allium sativum. Next base: position 748,476,186 of record CM060912.1, read on the forward strand.
GAAATGGCCCAAACGGTGTTAAATCATCACACAAATTCAACTGTAACCACTGTTACTCGATTCAATGCTTGAATCTCTCGCAAACGAGAACCCTAGTCACGCCTTCAACTTTCCAGTAAATGAAACATGACGTCGAACACATGAAAATGGGTATGAGATTGAAGCTTCTTCCCTCATGAGCACATAAAAGTTGATTTCATGATTTTAGGTTTTTTTATTTGAGTTTATTTGATTTTAGAAAGATCGAAAATGTTTACTGAAGAAAACAAATCACTGGCGGCTTAAGAGATGTTATATACGGGTTTGATATTTCTGCGTGTGGCTCTAAACGATGGGTGGGTGGCCTGCGTTTTGACCTTTAATTGATTTTAGATATTTTCTCTTTATTGTTTTATATTCGTTTTAACCTTCTAAAAATCCGTGTGATCACACACGATATTCAAAAATCACCAAACTGGACATGTAGCTAGAGTTCGACATTACGGTCCCAACGAAACTGGTTTCGTCGAATTTCGACTTCGTATGCTCACACAGCGTAATTTTAACTGTCAAAATACTGACTGTTTCTCACTTTAAAAATCCATACGGCCACACACTGACTCTAAAAATCACCAAACTTGGAATCTAACAACTATCTGACATTGCGGATCCAACAAAACTGGTTTCGTCGAATTCCGACTTCGTTTGCAAAAGTGGCTATTTTTAACGCTCTAAATAGCCTATTTAAATATATAAATATATTTAAATATAATTAAATTAAATATTAAAAATTTAAATATTATCATCTATATTCACAGTGGCATACCACACAGCTCTAGAATATTCCTGTATGTATTTACAACTCGATATTCACTTCTGGGTCAACCCGATATTTGATTTATATTGAAATCCCTTTTTAAAATATAAATAATTCCTTTATAAATTATAAAGGAATTCCACAGCGACTTTTCTAAAATTTGATTTGGACATACATCAAAATCTACACGACGAAATCCCGATTTTTCTCTTCCACTAGAAAGATATACTCCACCAGCTCCACACGTTTCTTGTTTCACAGAAATCCGGCTTAAAACGAATCCTGTACATTCAGTTGAAGTTCGAATCGCCAAATAGCGAACTGCCGCGCCATTTCGAGCTCGATTATAATTATATTATAAATTATACGTTCAACTATCGTTTATTTAATCGTTATTTAAATAATTAAATAAATTAATTATTATACCTTACAAAACGCGCCATTACATAAGACCTCTTCGAAGGCATGAAAATCAAGACCTCTTTGGGGGCATATGTTCAAATCTAATATCTGAAGGGTCTGGATTGCTAGGTTAGCGGGAAACATGATTGAATATACTAAAAATATAAGACATCTCTGGAAGGGGCATATGAACAAAATTCTCTTCATTAAAAGGTATGAGATTGATCGACTAGATCAGAAATCCTTGGATCGTGAGCAAACCAGGAAACTTCAAATGTGATGGCAAAAGCATCTAACCTGGAGATTCCAAATATAGTCGATCATAAAATTCACGCCTAACCTTTAAAGTATGTGACGGACTTTGGTATGGGGGCTTCACCATCGCATTAAGGAAATTCAATAATTCTCACTTAAGCATACCATAAGCTCGTCACAATTTTGCAAAGGTTCATCACTTGAAGAATTATTTCAATCAACAAAGCTGAGTCCTTTGAAATGGCTACGGCAAACTCGAGAACTTCAATATAGTAAGTGGTTACTCACGGAAAAGAAGTCTCAAATACTGCCCCAGTCAAAGTCCAGGAAATTTAGTAAAATTAGTCAAGTAAATCCAGCTAATAATGATCCGTGGATATAATTAAAAAAACATTATTTACAAAAAACATACCACGAGGTCATTATAATATTAGGCATTGCAATAACAAATGACTTGTGATATAGAAAACTCGTGTTGAAAGTGTGAAAATTCAACAGGTGTGGGATGCAAAACAAGAAAGTACGATAATGATAAAACAAAAGCTTAAGTACAATAAGCAGAACACATTTCCATCACAGTAACACAAAGTCAAATCACAAAACCACAAGTCTAGTATGAAAGTTTCAGACATAGAATAGCATAAAGTAACAAGCGGGGACCGGCACCCGCATATACAACCGATCTGAATGAAACATATAAAAGAGGATAGTCAGGAAGAAAAATAAACTGTTACTAAGCACTACTTCTTCTTGTCACTTGACCTTAAAGTTGGCTTGTTGAGAGAAGGAGGAGGAGTCTCTGCCACGTTACTTGGATTCTCCTGAGAAGATAAAGCAATAACTCCTGTCTCCCGAACAGTGCATTTCTTCTTCTTCTTCTTCTTCTTCTTCTTGTGCTTCGAGGATAATGAGGACTTGGCTGTCTTCTTTTCCTGATTCTTAGCAGTGTCTTTCGGGCTTTAATCTATTTCTGTGGCTCCAGGATCATCTCTAAGAGTATAATCGACATCCTCTAAACCAAAAAGCGCACCGATTTTAGCATCTTGTGACCCAGGGGCTGTAATGGCAAGTAAAGACATGTCAACAAACGGAGGAATGATAACTGAGGCAAGGGGAACTGCCATCAAAGTTGAGTCACTTATAATAGCTTCAGTTGTTGTTGTCCCGCCTATAGCAGGAGAGGATAGAGCTAAGATTAAACTTAAAGCATGGGAGCAAAGAGCGTGTAAAAGGCGAGGGAACCATTTAAACTAAAAAAGGAATCTATATACGGTGCAATGAAATCAATTTCTGTTTTACCTGCATCTAGAAGGTTCTCTTGGTTGTCTCTATGCTCAATTCTCTAGTTGTCTATGTTATCATCATCACCTCCATCACCTCCACCATGCTCTTTAACAACATTCTCCATAGTAGTGCACTTGTCAACATTTGTTACCTTTTCTTTTGAAGAATCAGGAAGTTTAACTGGTGTAAGTGAGCTAGAAGATTCAGTGTTGACAGTATTAACAGGGAAATCAATACAGGTTTGATTTTGGGCCTGCTCACCAGAAGCACCAACCCTATCACTTGCCAACCGAGCTTTTCCATCGGCTAAAGCTTTCTTGGATCTCTCGTCTAAAAGATCATTAATGAGATCGTCTTCGCTACGATTTCCACCATTAATTTCAAGTACTTGCTCCCAGACGAGAGCCAATGTAGTTGGAAACCTGTCCCCCAAATATTGTAAACACCCACGGCTCATGACGTTTAAAACATAAAACTGGAATATGTCAGCATTAGCCTCGTCCATGGCCTTTTTGAGAGTTTCATCAACAACTTTTTTATCCTCCTCAAGAGACTTGACCTTAGCTGTTAATATATGATTGGAAGCTTTTAAGGAATTGATAGTTTCTCTAAGTTAGGCGGCTTCGTCCCAAGATTGTTTATAGAAGTCCATTTCTATAGACAATGTGACTTCAGCATTGCATCTGGCAGTTTGGGCTTCCTTTACCTTTCGCTTAGCAGCCTCAAGTTCTTCTTTGAGCTTCTTGTTCTCAGCATCTAGCCCTACTAATTCTGCATTTCTTTTAGTAAGGGATGCAATAGTAACCACCCGAGAATCCATAACTTCTTCCCACTTAGCTTTGTCGCTTTCCAAAGCAGCAATCCTGGAATGGTTAGTTTCATTTCGCCTTTGGAAATCATCGCAGAATTTGTGCCATCCGTTCAGTTGCTTCTTAGCATGGTCCTTACGATACCCATCTTTGTGTCAAGTTGGCTTTTTGGCAGTGTCAAGTTGGGTATGCATCTGGCCTATCACGATATCAATTTCATTGGATATGTCATCAGCATCGGTTGGATTAACCCCACGATCAAAGAGCAGTCCCTTCAAATTCAAACCCTTGAATCGACCAGCAAGTGAAGTATTTGTTGGCTCGGGTTCATACTGGGGCTTCTGAATAATTAAATGGATTTCGGTAGAAGGACCAGGAGGGATGGAAGATGGAATCGATCGAGTTACAATAGGAAGTTTGTCCAATCGAGGGCGCTTATATGGGATATCCTTCCTTTGATCATCTTTGCCTTGCTTTTCTCCGCGACTCACTCGTCATGAACATCATCATCGTCATTCCTAAGCCAAGTTCGTCTCCTCCTTTCTTGATCGTCCTCCTCATGCACCTTTTGCCTCTGTTCATCGAACCACTCATGTTCGGACAGTGACAGAGGCTTGTGAGAGGATTGTGGATGCGAAGGATAATACTGTTTGTAGTGTTGCGATTGGTGTGAAGGATAAGGTTGTAGGAGATGCTTCGGGTTGTATGTAGTGCTTCTCTTCCTGAAGTTTGAAAAATGTTGCTCGTGCATATCTGAACCTGAAATAAAATAAGACGGATTTTCAGTGCTTTAACTGCAAAGTATTGGGGAAACTATGAAAGCTACGAAGGAATTTAAGAAGAAGTACGTGCATATTAGACGTATTTTCTAAAAGCACTTCTATTAAACAAACTAGTTCTCCTATCTGTTCTAAGGAAATTCCTAGAGATGAAGCAACTTTCCCGGTTTAGAGACAGGGGCCTCCATTATGTTGGCTCCTGTAATTATGGTCAGAGGATCAAGTGATTGGGTAACGGTATCTCCCTGGTTAAGATACTTAGCCGAGTTAAGATCACCCAGATCATCAAATGTGCCTGTGGAACCCTCCTCTATCACATTTTGAACGAGAGGGTCCTCAGCCATTGTCTCAGCGTTCAGATCAATTTCTAAAGTTGTTTCACCTTCATTAGCATGCTCAGTCTCATGTGTAGGATCTAGAATGTTACCCACTCTCTCGTCTTCCCTGTGCTTCTCAGTTTCGGGTACGGGATTCAGTGTGGCACCTTCTTTCTCAACTTGTTTAGTTGAAGTTAGAAGACCCTTACCCTCGCACTGGTTAAATGTTCCTTCCTTAAAGGGGGGTTAATTGGGATTGTGATTTATCACCGCTAGCAGATTCAAAGCACTTTTTCAACGGAGACTTAACAGTGTGTCTTTCTACTACATTATCACCATCACAAATACCAACCTCTGGCTCCACGGGTTTCAGTTTTGGGGTTGGAGGTGTTCCTTTGGAATAGAATTTCCTAGAGAAGTGAAGCAACCCGTGCTTGCGAAGAGAATCTTCTGTTATCACATGACGTCTGAACCTACGTTATAACTCAATGCTATGAAGGGATTCATAAAGAGGCTTGTAAGGAGCGCTATGCTTGTCTTTAATAGGAGCTGTAAGGACTGAAAAAGGAAAAAAAAAAACACAAATGTTAGCAATTGAGGTCAATGGAAGAATTAAATGTGAATCTTTGAAAAATATTTACCCCCGTCAGTACAATTCCCGTGAAAGGCTTCGGGGAATCAAATAAGGACAAAATTGATTTAAGAACCCCGAAACGCTGTCCGGCAAGTCATGGATAATTTTTCGATTCCGGGCACCCTCAGCATGCATGATGGAAGTGTGTCTTTCCTAATTTTAAAAGAACATAAATAGTGGATCTCCGGGAAAGTAGGCCCGCGCCCCTCTTATTCCATGGCAAGAATATAAAGCCCCAATAGGATGATATAACCATTGGGGTGGAGTTGAAAAGGAGCAAGAGCCAAATGATTCAAAATTCGCTCTAGGAAAGGGTTAAATGGAGGAATAGCACCGCTTGCTAGCATAAACCGATTCACGGCTATGTATCCAGCCGAGGGATTGTCCAAAAATACGCCCTCCTTTGGCAACGCTGGATCAGTAATTGGAATTCCATATTTCCCACACAGTTGTTTAAACTGATCTTGATTTAAAGTGGTAGATTGTCTTTCTTGATCCCTAGCATTGACAGGTCGGAGTACAAGAAAAGGTTGTGTAGGAATTTGTCCAGAAGCTGTAGTTGCGGTGATTTCGCGGGTAGAAGAAGAGCTTTCCTCGGCTTGAAAGCAAGAACTCTTCCTAGTAGTCATTCAACACAAGTGTACCCGTTCATAAGCACATCTTAGAAGGATTTTTAAGCTTCTAAAAAGAGAACCCATAGGTTATACAATTTCTGGAATGCTTAAAAAATTTGATTAACAATCTAAGTCTTGAGCTCCCATATCGACACACCCATTAAGTCCTTCAAAACTTAAAGCGTAATAGGACTTATGACATTCAGGTCCTACGTCGCGATAAACCCAAGGCGTTGAGTGACTTATGCCGCAGTATGGCTCAAGCCATTGACCGACTTGCGGCATGAAGGATTTAGGTTGATGATCGCTTAAATCGCGACAAACTCAAGTTGTAAAGGCTTAGGTAATCAAAGGCCCAATCAGTTTTGAGGTTTTGAGTCTCTCAACGACATGATGACCAAGTCGTACCTTAAACTTTAATGGGTCCAAGTCGTTGGAAAGGCAAGCCGTTCAAACACCCTTAGAATCTCAAGTCGCTCTGACGACTTAAGAACCAAAGGTGTTCGGACGACATGACATCCTGTGCAGTTTGAACTCTATAATTTTGGCTATGACTTGGTGACTCATATCGTTGCAACAATTTGGGATCCTAATACGTGCTATAAATTCAGATAATGATTTGCAGTGGGCCTAAAGCTATAGATTAAAGCAAGGTACTATGACAGTTCTAAACTTAAGTCGTTCACTTTATTTCTACGACTTGAAACTAGGCAAGTTATCCAACTCGATCAACATGGGGTTTTATATCGGTTTTGCAACATGGAACTATGATTTGCGAAACTGTACTGGCAACATAGAAATATAAAGACAATTCAAATGTGATCAAAGCAAAAAGGTTGCATCATCAACAATCAAAGTTTAAAGCACTAACAGGATCAGTTCAAAAGGCTAGCACAATTAAATCCAAATGTGCAAATAATTCAGTGAAGCATGTGAGATTTCACGACTCAAGCGTTTCAGCAAACAATTGATGTGCATTAATCCAAGATCAAAATTTTGGGAGATTGTAGTATTTTAAGTCCCTCAAAAAGAGCATTACATCCATTACAATCCGATTTAAGCCAAATTTACATCAGTTTGATACCGCAAATTCATCATTCCCATCAAATTGGCAGTTACCCACAAATTTCAATAACAAAATTCTACGCTCTAAAGCCCTAGAATCGAGAAAGATGAAAGCAAGAACTAAACCTGATTTTGGGCAGAAATTGCTTGTAATGGCCCTCAAATCGCATGGTCTCTAGTCGCTACGAGTTCATGCCGCCGAGAAAGGCTTAATATCAAGCTGCATGTCGTTCTCCATCATGTCACATGTTGTATGTCGTGCCGTAGAACAATGAAAAGGCGTAGAATAAGACCAGCATCAAGCCGCAACTCGCCATGTTGTAGCCAACATAAGTCATACCTTAACCCATTAGTAGCTGGATCCTGGTTATCGCCAACTTTCATATGCCAGGTTGTTGCCAGCTGTACATTCCGTGCCATAACTCATGTCGTTCCGGCGACATGACTTCCTGCACTTCAAATTTTCAGCCTTTGCCACTCCACACTCACTCCTATAAATAGGGGGTGAGCTCCACTTTAATGGGGACCAAATTTTACAACCCCGAAGGGCTGCCCAACTATTCCTTCAACCATTTCAAGTGATTCTAACATCTCCAGTCACCTCCAATCGAAGATCTAACATAAAATCCATCATCAAGTCATGGAAATCTTCTCAAGTGAGTAGAGAATCATAGATCTACTTCTCTAATTGCTATACTTATAAGGTTCTTCCAATATCTTTGGTTATTTTGATCAGATCTGGAGAAAAGTTTGTGAGAATGAAAATTAGTGTAACGAGAGAGTGTTCGAGCTTTGTAAATTCGCATGTGATAAGAAAATTTCCCTCAAAGTGGATGTAATCTATCTTAGATTGAACCACTATAAAATCTTGGTGCATTCACTTTTTTGTTGCGATTTTGGTCTCATTTTTGACCAGTTGGTGAAGTGCCTTCGTGGCATCTTTGATGTTTGAGCTAATTTCAGTTTAAACACTCAAATTGCCCTAAAATGGCTCACTGTGCTTATTTTGTTATTATAAATAAAGTCCCTTCTAGAGACAAATGTTACAAGGGGAGTATTAATGGGAGTGCTACAAGTTTATTATGTAAAACTGACTTTGAACTCATTGAGCACTTATACTTCGACTATATTTATATTAGACATATATTGTTTATTGCTAAGGGTAAGCTCAATTTAAAACAGAATATTACTTGCAGAATATTAGAGAGATTAACCATTATATTCAAAATGATTATTGTAATAACAAATAAGATATTAATAAAGCTTGAGTCACTCTCACTACTATTATTTATTATATTTGGAGAGAGAGGAACAACAAATTGCACAAAAATATTGAACATTTTTGCATACAACTTTGCAAAATAATGGAATCTGACATGAATGTTCATTTGTTAAAATGCAGCAATGATAATCATGCTTCTAATAACTACCAGGATGAGCAAGTATGAGCATGACAATTATGTTATCTGATACTAGTTTATCAAAAAGTTCTTGGGCTAAAGCAGTTGCTACAGCCCGTTATATTTTAAATAGAATCTAACTTACAAAACTCCATATGAACTTCTTTATAATAAGAAACCGATGGTATTTTATTTCGGAGATTTTTGAAGTAAATGCTTTATTTTAAATACAAAAGAAACCTAGACAAGTTTGATCCTAAATCTGATAAAGGAATATTTATTGGATATTCAAATAGAAGTAAAGAATATAGAGTTTTCGATTCAAATAATAATACTATTGAAGAAACTCTAAATGTATCATTTGATGAAAATTATAAAGATTTAAATCAAAATGAAGATGAATGTGATAATGATAATGAATCAAATGAAATAAATTATGAAATTAATCAACCTAATAAAAGAAATAGGCTTCTAAGAGATCATCTTGTAGAGGATATACTAGGCAATATGGAATATGTAGTTAGAACCAGAAATCAACTAAATAATATGAGCAATATAGTATTTATATCAACTATTGAACCCAAAATCCAAAGGAAGCATCATCTGATGATTCATGGATACTTGCTATGAAAGAGGAATTGAATTAGTTCACTAGAAATACTGTATGGGAACTTATTCCTGGACCAGAGGATAAAACTATAATAGGAACTAAATGGGTGTGTAAAAATAAAATGAACGAACTTAGTGAGGTTGTTAGAAACAAAGCACGATTAGTTAGTCAAGGATATCATCAAGAAGGAATAGATTACAATGAAACCTTTCCCCACGTAGCCAGACAAGAAGCTATTATAATTATATTTGCTTTCGCTAATCATAATAATTTCAAATTATTTCAAATGAATGTAAAAATTGCCTTTCTAAATGGATTCATTATAAAAGACGTTTATGATGAACAACCCCCATTATTCGAAGATGAAAAATTTCCTAATCATGTTTATAAGTTAAAGAAATCCTTTTACGAACTAAAACAAGCTCCTAGAGCCTGGTATGATCGATTAAGAATTTATTTATTACAATCAAACTTTGAAATTGTTAAGTAGATAATACACTATTTATTAAAAGAAATGTAAATGATATTCATTTAGTATAAATCTATATAGACGATGTTATTTTTGGATCAACAAATAATAAAATGAATCAAGAAGTTTTTGAAATCATGAAAAAAGTATTTGAAATGAGTCATTTGGAGAACTTACTTTCTTTTTAGGATTACAATTTCGACAATTATATAAAAAATATTTATTAATCAAGAAAATTATGCTAGGGATTTAATTAATAAATTTAACATGGCCAATACTAAAAGAAAACCCACTCCTATGGCAATAAATGAAGCCTTAAGTAAAGACGATTCTTAAAAATATGTAGATTAGAAACTATATATAGGAATGATAGGATCCTTATATAACTGCAAGTAGACCAGGCATAATGCATAGCGTTTGTCTTTGCACTAGTTATCAATCACAACCTAAGAAAACTCACGTAAAATATTTAAAACATAATCTGTGATATGTTAAAAACACATTACACTTTAGTTTATTCTATCCTAAAAACGATTCATTCGATTTAATTTCGTATTGCGAGGCTAGCTATGCTGGTTGTAAATCAGACCAAAAAATCACAAGTGGAACTTGTCACTTTTTGGGTCATTCTTTGGTTTCCTAGTTTAGTAAAAAGCAAAATACTATTTCCTTATCAACAACTAAAGCAGTATATATACCGGCTGCTTTGGCTTGTTCTCAAGTAATATATGTGCAACAAGCTCTAAGAAATTTTGGTTTAAATATAACCAAATCACCAATTTACTACGATAATACAAGTGTTATAAATCTATCTAAAAATCCTACTCATCATGCTAGAACAAAACATATTGATGTAATACATCCTTTCCTAAGAGATAACATAAAAAAGAAATTATTTCACTAGAATTTATTAACACATAAAATAAATTGCAGATATATTAAATAAACCATTAAATGAAGCAACATTTACTAAAGTAAGAAGAGATCTAGTAATTTGTTCTCTGACCAAAGTAAAATAATTAATTATATTAGTATGAATATAGTATAAATTATAAGAATTTTTTTTCAAAATAAACTTATATATATCGACATATATAAAGTGGAATATCGGCATATAATAGAAAATTTAAAATTCCCTATAAAGCTAGTTATTCATCTTATTTAAACTCTTCACTATGAAAATTCTTCTCTTCTCACTCATTTTCCCTGAAACTATAAAACAATGGATTTTACTTCAAATAATAACCAAAACAACTCCTTTTGTTTCTTACGCCAACTCAAGGGTTATCAAACTAGAGGAATCTATGAAAGATACCCTGCAATTACTCACTAAAATCCAACTACTACAACTCCGAATGGAAAACGAGCAAGAAAAGAAAGGGAAGATCATTAGGAATCTTAAAAAAATATATAATGGATAACAAAGAAAATCCAATTATTATTGAAGATTATTCCTCCAACATTCAAGTCCATAATCTCATGAAGGAAGATGATGAAGAAGAAGAGGAAGAAGAGATTTAAGAAGAAGAGGAATTAGAGGATAAAAATCAAGGAATGGACGAAGGCGATTGTAACGACCCGCATTCTACGCATCATAGGATCGTAGAATATTTAATTCTGTCACATACGAAGTCGTATGGTCATGTAACTTTGGGAGACGACTATTAGGGTCATTTCCCATGTTCATGATTTTTCCCGATTTTTAATTGACCATTTTACCCCTAGTTGGTACTGTTTTCGCCATAACTTTTGACTGGGAAGGAATTTTAACTTGAAACCACTTCCATTGACTCCGGATGATGGTTTCTCTTTCCATAGAGTGGTCATAATAGCCAAACGGACTCACCGTTTGGGAGATATGGCTGAAACAAGTTTCAGATGGTGAAAAACAGCTTAATTGGGCTTAACCGGGTGATTAACAGCTAGGCCCAAAGGGGAATTTCGGGATTAGGAGTTTAAAAGGGCTGTTAGGGTTTGGAGAATACCTTTTTCTCATTTTTCAGCCGTCATTATTCATTCCTCTTAACTTAGCCATGGCCTCCACCCTCTAAATCTCTTCAAAACAACTCTTAATCACTTTCTAACTGAAGATTAGGCTTAGCAAACATCAAATCAAGGGGTATTAGCACGAGAACCGAGGTATAGCTGTTGTGTAAGATTGGGAACAGCGCCAAATCAGAGAATATTTCAGTTTTGGGGTTTTAGTTGTGGCAAAGGTGAGTGATTGGCTTGCTTTTACACTAATTACGGTTAATTATGGGTAATTAGTGAAGATTAGCGAATTTATACATTAATAAATTCTGGAAAAATTCCTAAAATTCTATAATGATGTTTTATGGCTCTGATAAAAATTTGGGTTAATTTGGATAAGTTTTGCTAATTGTATGCATAATCATGGTTAAGAAGGATTAAGGGGAAAACATGGGTTTCTGGGTATGTTTGATCTAAAGTATTTCATGTAAATGATGTTTTAATGTTTTTGATTGATTCTATATGTTGTTACTGCTGTTTGGAATGTTTTGTAATGTCATATGAAGTTTAGAATGGTTGAAAACGCCGTCGTTCGGCGAAAATAGCTTGCTGGAAAAAGTTGCAGATTTTCAGAACCGGTTAGGAAGAACACCCGATCCGAACCGGATAGGAGGAGGAGATCCGATCCGAACCGGATAGAAGGAGGAGATCCGAACCGAATCGAGTAGGAAGAACATCCGAACCGGATAGGAGGAGGAGATCCGAACCGAACTGGATAGAAGGAGGAGATCCGAACCGAACCGGATAGGAGGAGACACCCGAACCGAACCGGATAGGAGGAGGAGATCCGAACCGAACCGAATAGAAGGAGGAGATCCGAACCGAACCGGATAGGAGGAGATACCCGAACCGAACCGGATAGGGGGAGGAGATCCGAACCGAACCGGATAGAGGAGGAGACCAGAACTGAACTGGATAGGAGGAGGATGCCCGAACCGAACCGAATAGGAGGAAGAGACCCGAACCGAACCGAAGAAGACCATAACCCGAGCGGCAAAGGTAGTCCAAATGGGAAGTTTGTACCAAGGATCCAGATGGGAACCAACGAGTTAACTTCATGATTGGGCTTTGCTGCGGGACGTTTGCTAAGTGGCTGTCGATGTCTGTAACTTTGGATCACTATGTATAGGAGGTACGTGAACGGATTCAGGGCCACAGTGGTCTAGGTACGACTAAAAGAGCTATAGACCAATGAAGTGGGGTCATTTGTAAAGGTTTAGTCATGACTCCATGGGGTAAGCTTGGTGGTAGCAGTAGTTGTACAAGCCGAACTCCGTCACTACTTCGATGGGTCTAGTGGTTGAAAGCGGTATACATCGTATGCTTTATGCACTGAGTGAGAGATATGAGGATGGTTGCCATGATTGAATTGTTTGCTATCACTATGACATGCACACCCCACCCCCGTATTTCTTTACACCATATGTTGATGGCACCTTAGAGTATTGTACAGTATGTAGTGCTAACTCTTTGGTTGCAGGTCCAGGTTTAGGTATGGTTTAGTATACCTGTTATTGTTCTGTTTAGCTGCTTATCGCTCATACCAGACTTTTTGTCTGACCCAGAGTTTTATGTCTCTTCTTATTACTCTGGGTGCTCACACGAGCAGACTAGAGACAGGTTAGGAGGTATGCACGAGTAGCTGATCCGGAGACGAGCAAGAGGCTTCCACGTATGATTTAGATATTCTCCCTGTGTTGTTGAAGATCACTGCTTGGGCATTAGCAGTGCATCTTCTACTGTTGCTTTCTTTTGCTTTAGAGACAGTTCTAAAAGTTGTAATAAGCTGTACTTTGGATTTCCGCTACTCTGATGTTGTTTAGTTTTGGTTTCAGTTTATGCACTGTCTCGCCTGTTTTATGTCAAGTATCTTGCTATTATATTTTATTCCATGCGCTGTGAGACATTATATAGGTTATGTGTTAGTTCTTCACCTTCTTTCTTTTCTTATGACGACCGTTCCGTGCCAGTTGGACATGTGTACAGCGCACACTTGGAGGAAGTGTCGGTTGGTGCGGGGTGGGCCGTCACATTTGGTATCAGAGCTCTAGGTTGCGTAGTTAACCTAGGGAATTTATCAGGGAGAGATAGTATACGTATACGAGAGAGCGTATTTGTGATTACTTTGATTTTTAAAAGCTATATATATATATATACTATTACTAGTATAAGGATGAAGTCGTACTGCACTAGCACCACTATGGAGTCGTTAATCGTTTCCTTTTTCAGATTGACGATGAGCCGAGATACTAGAGGTGCTGGTAGGGGAGCCAATAATGGGAATGCTGCTGACATGAGGACGATGTTTACTGACCTCATGAGAGAGATGCTTAGAGATGTACAGAGGGCTGCTCCCAATGGTGGAAATGGTGGTGGTCCAATAGTGCAGGCGCCAAGGGTCGACTTCGCCAAGCTGAATAAGGACTATACTAGCCTTGGTGGGAAGTCGTTCCACGGAACGGGGTCGGCCACGGATGTTCAGGATTGGTTGGATAGTTGCGAACGTATCTTCGAGGATTTGGGTATCGAGGATGCAATGAAGAGAAAGTTAGCGTCCCGTCAGCTGCAAGGGCGGGCAATGAATTGGTGGAATGCTATAAAGGCAGCTACTCCCGAAGATCATGTTACTTGGGAGCAGTTTAAGGCTCGCTTTAGCGAGAAGTTCATTCCAGCTGCTCAGAAGTCAGTGCTGTTTAAGAAATTCTTGGAGCTCAAACAGAATGGTAGGGCTGTCTCGGAGTATATTGTTGAATTCGACACTTTGTCAAAGTATGGGTTATCTCTTATCGATACTGCCGAGAAGAAGAATGAGAAATTCATAACTGGTTTGGATCAACACTTGGGGGAAAAGCTTATTAACCACATCGATGAGACGTTTGAGTCGATTGTGGGAAAAGCATTGAGGTCGGAGAGTCTCTACCCTAAGCCGAAGACTGAGGTTGCATCTGCAGAAGAGCCAAAACCACAAGCAAGTGGTGGAGGCAAAGGTGGTTCCCAGAATAAGAGAAAGCAGAATCAGACTAAGGATGGCCAGAAGAAAAAGAATAAGCAAGATGTTGAGTGCTTCAGCTGTGGTAAAAAGGGCCATTATGCTAGTAATTGTCGGGCCAAGCCAGCGGATAGGAAGTGCTTCAACTGTGGCCAGATGGGACATCACAAGGACAAGTGTCCGCAACCCCCCAAAGAAAAGCAAATGGTAAAAGCATATGCCCTTAATGCTATTCCTTCTTCGTCGAATGCCCCAACTGCGGCGGAGAAAGGAAAGAATGTCGTCATTCAAGGTATGCTTTCTGTTTACGATGTTCCTGTTAGAGTTTTGTTTGATACCGGAGCTTCCAGTTCTTTCATATTTAGTGACCTGGTAGATAGGCTGGGATTGGAGCCCGAGATTGTCGATAGACCTTTAGTAGTGACGAACCCGATTGGTGGTTCGACTAGCCTTAGCATGATTTGTCATAATGTGGTCTTATCGAGTCATGGATGCATGTTTGTTTGTGATTGCTTTGTTTTGGGCTTTACTGGGTTTGGCATTATTTTGGGAGTAGATTGGCTCCGAAGGTACGGGGTGGTGGTAGACTGTGAGGGCTTTTTGGTGACAGCTAGAGCGGATGATGGGCGGAGGATAGTGTTTGGTGGTCTACCCAGTGAGGGGGTATTGGCTAGTTTTCTAAACTCCCTCGACATTCCGCATAGTGAGTTGTCAGGTTTGCCCGTGGTTGGCCAGTATCCGGATGTTTTTGAAGAAGTGACCGGACTTCCACCACACCGAGAGATTGAGTTCCGTATTGATTTGGTAAAAGATGCCAGGCCTATAGTGATGCCACTTCGTCGTATGGCACCAAGGGAGCAGCGAGAGCTCGAGGTGCAAGTCAGCGATCTTTTGAAGAAGGGATTTATCAGAAGGAGTGTTTCTGAATGGGGAGCACCAGTTGTGTTTGCTACCAAGGCGGATGGTTCTCTTCGTTTGTGTGTAGACTACCGCGAGTTGAATAAAGTGACGAGGAAGAATAAGTATCCTCTCCCGCGGATAGATGATTTGTTCGATCAGTTGAGTGGCGCGAGAGTGTTCTCCCAGTTGGATCTCGCGACAGGTTTTCATCAGCTTAGAGTGGAAGCTGAGAGTATAGCTAAAACGGCATTTCGAACGCCGTCTGGATTTTATGAATGGTTGGTTATGCCATTTGGGCTGACTAATGCCCCGGCATATTTTCTGGATCTTATGAATAGGGTATTCAGAGATCAGTTGAATAAGTCTGTTCTTGTTTTCGTAGATGATATTTTGGTTTACTCAAGGAACGAGGAAGAACACAAGGAACATTTGAGGACAGTGATGGAGGTGTTGAGGAAACACCAATTGAAAGCAAAGTTTTCTAAGTGTCACTTCTGGAGGAAGGAAGTGAGATTCTTGGGCCATGTTGTTTCAGAAAATGGTATCGCCGTGGATCCTGCTAAGGTGGCTACGGTGCAAGATTGGTCTACGCCCAAGAGTGCAACAGACGTAAGAAGTTTCTTGGGATTAGCGGGATATTATCGTAAGTTTATCCAAGGCTTCTCCAAGATAGCAGCTCCGTTGACTCAGTTGACAAAGAAGAATCAAGCTTTTGTTTGGAACGAAAGGTGCGAGGATGCATTCAAGAGTCTAAATGAAAAGTTGACAAGTGCACCAGTGTTAGTCATTCCCAAGGGGAGTGAAGAGATGACGGTATATACAGATGCTTGTGGTACCGGACTAGGTGCTGTGTTGATGCAGGGTGGTAGGGTTGTAGCTTATGCAAGCAGGCAACTGAAACCGCATGAGAAGAGGTATCCTATCCATGATTTGGAATTGGCAGCAATCGTATTCGCATTGAAGATGTGGAGACATTATCTCTTGGGAGAAAGATTCGAGCTGTTTACTGATCATAAGTCGCTAAAGTATCTTTTCTCTCAAAAGGATTTGAATCTTCGTCAGCAGAGGTGGTTAGAGTTCTTAGCTTCATATGATTTCGACATCGCATATACACCGGGAAAGGGCAATGTGGTAGCCGATGCGTTGAGTCGAAGACATGCCAGTTTAGGGGCTATGTTCCTTGAATGGAAGCAACTGGAGTATATCGCGGGGTTTGATTTTAGACCAAAGTGCGAATTGAATCCAGAAATGTTAGCAAGTTTGACGATCAGACCCACTTTGATTGAGCGGATCGGCTCTAGTCAGAGGGACGATCCTAATGTATTGGAAATCATCTCCAAATTAGAGATGGATATCGATGAGGAGATGAACAAGTATGGGCTTGATCGAGATGGATGGCTTAGAAAGAATGGAAAGCTTTTTGTACCCAATGTCAATGGATTGAGAGATGAAGTGCTTAAAGAATGTCATCACTCAAAGTTGACTATACATCCCGGTGGTAATAAAATGTATCGAGACATGAAACAGACTTACTACTGGGAAGGAATGAAAAGAGACGTTGGGAAGTTTATATCCAAATGCATGAATTGCCAGCTAGTTAAAGCCGAGCAAAAGAAGCCTAGTGGTTTGTTACAACCATTAGAAATTCCCGAATGGAAATGGGAGCAAGTCTCGATGGATTTCATCGATGGTTTACCAAGGACTAGATCGGGACATGATAGCATTTGGGTGATTGTGGACCGATTGACCAAAAGTGCAAGATTTATACCAGTAAGATCGACCAGAACGGCAGCTAAGTTAGCAGAATTGTATATGAAGTGGGTAGTGAGATTCCATGGAGTACCTAAAAGCATTGTGAGTGACCGAGACCCGTTGTTCACTAGTGGGTTTTGGAAGAGCTTACAAGAAGCTCTAGGGTCAGAGTTACATCTCAGTACCGCATATCATCCTCAGACCGACGGTCAGACGGAGAGGGTGAATCGTATTTTGGAAGATCTCTTGAGAGCATGTATATTGGATTTTGGTGGATCATGGGATGACCATTTGCATCTAGTAGAGTTTGCATATAATAATAGCTACCAATCCAGTATCGGTATGGCTCCGTTTGAAGCTTTGTATGGAAGACCGTGCAACTCACCATCATGTTGGATAGAGACTGGCGAGAAGTTTGTGCTCGGACCAGATGTGGTGAGGGAAACTTCAGATAAGATCAAGATCATTCAACAACGAATGAAAGCTGCCCAAGATAGGCAGAAGAGTTATGCTGATAAGAGGAGAAGAGACCTAAAATTCTCCGTTGGTGACTTGGTGTTTGTCAAGATTTCTCCGTTGAAGAGCGTAATACGATTTGGCAGGAGAGGCAAGTTGGCACCAAGATTCATTGGCCCATTCCCTGTTCTCGAGCTAGTCGGGAATTTGGCATATAGAATTGACTTACCAGAGAAAATGGCGGGGGTCCACAACGTATTTCATGTTTCCCAACTAAGGAAGTTCGTTCACGACCCGGATATGACTATTTCACCTGATCAGTTGGAGGACTTCGAAGTAGAACCCGAGGCGGTTGGGAACCGCAAGCCGGCCCGTATTGTCGAGCTCGACATGAAGCAACTTCGAAGGAAGGCGGTGAAGCTAGTCAAGGTTCAGTGGGGCGAGGATGAGAATGATTGTACTTGGGAGACAGAGGAGAACATTACGAAGACTTATCCAGAACTCTTTACCTAGTAAGATTTTGACTTCGATTTAGTTTTCCGTATGCTAGGATAGGCTCGTTTGCTTGTTTTGCATGTTTGATTGTTGTATGTAGTTGTTAGGCATGTGGGATCCTTTGTATGTTTTAGGTTAAGGAATTTCGGGGACGAAATTTCTTAAGGGGGGGAGAGTGTAACGACCCGCATTCTACGCATCATAGGATCGTAGAATATTTAACTCTGTCATATACGAAGTCGTATGGTCATGTAACTTTGGGAGACGACTATTAGGGTCATTTCCCATGTTCATGATTTTTCCCGATTTTTAAATGACCATTTTACCCCTAGTTGGTACTGTTTTGGCCATAACTTTTGACTGGGAAGGAATTCTGACCTGAGACCACTTCCATTGACTCTGGATGATGGTTTCTCTTTCCATAGAGTGGTCATAATAGACAAACGGACTCACCGTTTGGGAGATATGGCTGAAACAAGTTTCAGATGGTGAAAAACAGCTTAATTGGGCTTAACCGGGTGATTAACAGCTAGGCCCAAAGGGGAATTTCGGGATTAGGAGTTTAAAAGGGCTGTTAGGGTTTGGAGAATACCTTTTTCTCATTTTTCAGCCGTCATTATTCATTCCTCTTAACTTAGCCATGGCCTCCACCCTCTAAATCTCTTCAAAACACCTCTTAATCACTTTCTAATTGAAGATTAGGCTTAGCAAACATCAAATCAAGGGGTATTAGCACGAGAACCGAGTTAGAGCTGCTGTGTAAGATTGGGAACATCGCCAAATCAGAGAATATTTCAGTTTTGGGGTTTTAGTTGTGGCAAAGGTGAGTGATTAGCTTGCTTTTACCCTAATTATGGGTAATTAGTGAAGATTAGCGAATTTATAGATTAATAAATTCTGGAAAAATTCCTAAAATTCTATAATGATGTTTTATGGCTCTGATAAAAATTTGGGTTAATTTGGATAAGTTTTGCTAATTGTATGCATAATCATGGTTAAGAAGGATTAAGGGGAAAACATGGGTTTCTGGGTATGTTTGATCTAAAGTATTTCATGTAAATGATGTTTTAATGTTTTTGATTGATTCTATATGTTGTTACTGTTGTTTGGAATGTTTTGTAATGTCATATGAAGTTTAGAATGGTTGAAAACGCCGTCGTTCGACGAAAATAGCTTGCTGGAAAAAGTTGCAGATTTTCAGAACCGGTTAGGAAGAACACCCGATCCGAACCGGATAGGAGGAGAAGATCCGATCCGAACCGGATAGAAGGAGGAGATCCGAACCGAATCGAGTAGGAAGAACATCCGATCCGAACTGGATAGGAGGAGGAGATCCGAACCGGATAGAAGGAGGAGATCCGAACCGAACCGGATAGGAGGAGACACCCGAACCGAACCGGATAGGAGGAGGAAATCCGAACCGAACCGAATAGAAGGAGGAGATCCGAACCGAACCGGATAGGAGGAGATACCCGAACCGAACCGGATAAGAGGAGGAGATCCGAACCGAACCGGATAGAGGAGGAGACCCGAACTGAACTGGATAGGAGGAGGATGCCCGAACCGAACCGAATAGGAGGAAGAGACCCGAACCGAACCGAAGAAGACCATAACCCGAGAGGCAAAGGTAGTCCAAATGGGAAGTTTGTACCAAGGATCCAGATGGGAACCAACGAGTTAACTTCATGATTGGGCTTTGCTGCGGGACGTGTGCTAAGGGGCTGTCGATGTCTGTAACTTTGGATCACTATGTATAGGGGGTACGTGAACGGATTCAGGGCCACAGTGGTCTAGGTACGACTAAAAGAGCTATAGACCAATGAAGTGGGGTCATTTGTAAAGGTTTAGTCATGATTTCATGGGGTAAGCTTGGTGGTAGCAGTAGTTGTACAAGCCGAACTCCGTCACTACTTCGATGGGTCTAGTGGTTGAAAGCGGTATACATCGTATGCTTTATGCACTGAGTGAGAGATATGAGGATGGTTGCCATGATTGAATTGTTTGCTATCACTATGACATGCACACCCCACCCCCGTATTTCTTTACACCATATGTTGATGGCACCTTAGAGTATTGTACAGTATGTAGTGCTAACTCTTTGGTTGCAGGTCCAGGTTTAGGTATGGTTTAGTATACCTGTTATTGTTCTGTTTAGCTGCTTATCGCTCATACCAGACTTTTTGTCTGACCCAGAGTTTTATGTCTCTTCTTATTACTCTGGGTGCTCACACGAGCAGACTAGAGACAGGTTAGGAGGTATGCACGAGTAGCTGATCTGGAGACGAGCAGGAGGCTTCCACGTATGATTTAGATATTCTCCCTGTGTTGTTGAAGATCACTGCTTGGGCATTAGCAGTGCATCTTCTACTGTTGCTTTCTTTTGCTTTAGAGACAGTTCTAAAAGTTGTAATAAGCTGTACTTTGGATTTCCGCTACTCTGATGTTGTTTAGTTTTGGTTTCAGTTTATGCACTGTCTCGCCTGTTTTATGTCAAGTATCTTGCTATTATATTTTATTCCATGCGCTGTGAGACATTCTATAGGTTATGTGTTAGTTCTTCACCTTCTTTCTTTTCTTATGACGACCGTTCCGTGCCAGTTGGACATGTGTACAGCGCACACTTGGAGGAAGTGTCGGTTGGTGCGGGGCGGGCCGTCACAGCGATCGAGTAATCTATGTCAGCAAAGCTGTGACGGCAAGGAATTTCGCTCGGTCCGAACCAGTCGCTAAACCGACCCAGACCGTTCGAAACGCCCTATCGTTTTGAGAACACGACAAAATAGAACGCAGACGGAAGAACATTTCATTGTATATTACAACAATGCATCAGAATACAAGAATATACAGAGTATAAATGAATAAATATTACACATAAAATATCAGAGATTACAATACATTGTATAGCAGCGGAAAATAATACAATACACAACTAGAAGAGATATACGGATACAAAGCTTTCCGGATATCATTCCAGCTGTAAACCAGGATCCTGTGAATATAAATCTGCAAAACCAAAACTACTAGCTGCCCGTGTCGAAATAAGGGCACTCATAGTTTAGGTTAAAACAATAAACTCCAGGTCAGTCATGTAACACGGAACGGGTTTCCTCCCAAGAATACCAGTGCATAAAACAAACAGCGCAATGCTAAATAAAGAAAAATGAAGCTGTTATAAGACCCAGGTCCTATCACACAATGCAACGCAAGCCGGGGGATAGGGTTTTCCCTTATAACAGCCAAAGAATGCTTGATACGTTTAAAACAAATCATTTGATACTATCATCAGTGTATAGTGTATAAAACAACTTCAAATCATAAGTATCAATCATAGGCGGCATGGGTACCATATATCATGTCGCCATACTAGGCTCTACAAATAAAACCGCAAATGTCACGTATTTGGAAATTGGGTTTCCATCTATGAACCGAGGCAAAAGATAGTCCTCAACCGATTCGAGACGCTCTAGCCCGTGTCTCAGGAACAGAACGCATCATCCCTTGGAGCGACAGGGCCGGTCCACCGACGTGGATTAGACTAAATCCTGAACACTGCGTTTCCCCGCCCTTTGGGGCGTAGGTGAGCCAACTAAATGACTCCATCGGACCCGGATCGTCCGATCAAACCGAGGCGCCTCGCAACAGCAACAACCTCATAAGTCAAACTCGTCAGGGCATGTAAAACCACTGACGCCACTTTTTAGCTAGAAAGAAACGCATGCCCTCCCTGAGGTCCGTCTCCCGTTTTTGGTTCATACCGGGGGTGAAACTCGCGAAGTAAACGTTACACAAAGCTACGCCACAAAGGCCGTGCTTTGATCATCACCACAAGACTTTGCTTTTCAACAGAAGCCTTGATCAATTGCCACTTAGGCATGCCTCACAGGTAATTCACTCCATGCATTTGATATCCATCAATATATAACCCCTGAGCTCGTACGTCTCAGAGAAGGGCGTTAAGCAAGAGAATAAATTCTACGCCGCCAAACAGATATATATTTAATAGAGATCAATCACACGGACTAAAATCCAATGTCAGACACACAGTCCATTTACAAGTCCGTTCTGGGTCTGAACGATACCGGAGGCACCTAGTACCCCGCATATCCATAGATCTCCAAGTACGTTTGGACGATCACCAACTGTTTCCATCTTCTTGGGTGTACAGCCCAATCAAGATCATCAGTAATCACCCAAACGACGTAAAGACTTCCGGTCTTCGACCATCGTCTT
This sequence comes from Allium sativum, assembly GCA_030737875.1. Taxonomy (NCBI): domain Eukaryota; kingdom Viridiplantae; phylum Streptophyta; class Magnoliopsida; order Asparagales; family Amaryllidaceae; genus Allium; species Allium sativum. The sequence continues at coordinate 748,498,473 of CM060912.1, forward strand.
CATCTTCGACCTATCGTCGTATCAGTTATTCAGAATGGGATAAACCCGGTCTTTCTGAATAACTCGCGTATATTTTAAATAAGTGTTACACAACCACAACATACGCCTCATTCCAATTCATCAGTCACTAACCGTAAATTAATCAAGAGAATAATTCCCCAAATATTAACCCCGAAGGCCGAAACCAACATCAGATCAATATCCAGAAAACCATTCTGCTTGGCTAACCGACAGTTAGTTTCTAAATTTCACATTCATAGGGAAAGGTTCCCATTAATTTTATCAAAGATAAATTCCTTGAATTTATTCTTTAATCTACTTTTGAATTTCGATTCAACTAGTCGGGATTAACGAAACTTACCGAAGTAATCATTTGTTTTAATTTCCCAATCCCAACCTATTTATCCCATGAAGTAAAACTGGTAATACTTCATATCTAACACCACAGTGTTATCGGTAAATTCAATTACCATTTCACGTTCAAATCTAATTAAAGATTTAACTATCGCCTGGAGCAAAACTGGTGGTACTCCATTCTCGATCATTTCAATCTAATTAAAGATTCATTAAAACTCCACTTAGTTTTAATCGTTAACTGGGTTAAAGAATCAGTGTCATTTAAAACACGGTTCACGATAAACCCAAAATCACATTCCATTAATTATCAGGTTAAAGAACGAGTGTTATTTAAAACACTGTCCACGATAAACCCAAAATTCAATATCAATTCAATTCCAATTAAATATTATTTAATTGGTACACTTCATTAAATCTAAATAAAAAGATTTAATCTTTTCTCAACTGGGTTCAAGAACAGTGTTAGTGAAGACACCATTCACGACAAACCCAAATCACATTCGATATTAAATACAAGGCTCTGAATAGAAAATATCCCGGCTTATATTCAATATCAAATTCTGCGACCAACAAAGATCGTATTGAAAATAACAATATATATATCTATATCTTTCAAATTTCCATGACAACATTTGTATAATCACGAAATCCAACATCGAAATATTCCAAAGACAATTTCGATTCAAATCTATTCCAATGCAATCAATGGAAATTCTGGTTATTTTCAAAACCATTTCAAATTCAATTTATTTATTTAAAAATAAATAGAATTATAATTCTAGTTCAAAACTAGTTCATTTCGATAAAAATCTATTTATATCTTTTCAAATATGGAGTTTTTCATCCCAATTCTTCCCAAATCATTTCTTATGATTTTACACAAATTATTGATATTTTTAATAATTTTATCAAGGCCCGTACAGTCGATTTCCATCAACGGCCATCGAACTGCACTTACAGCGACCTTTTCCAAATTTGATTTGGACATAATTCCAAATCCAACCGTTAGATTTCTAATTTCTAATATTCATTAGAAACCTCTTTTCGATACGAACCCAACAGTTCCGGTTTCAGGAGAATCCGACGGTCGAATCTCCCGTAATATCCGTTCGAAGTCAATGGTCGAAATTCGCGAACTGTCGCGGCGCGGCGCGTTCTATTCGGGCCATTATACTATATATATAATATAATAATATATATTTCGTCGATTTCTATTTAAAACGTGCTTTATAAACCGTTTTAAATTCATTTTCCAAAACGGTTTCAACTTCATACTCAATTTCAAATCAAAATTGAATATTTCAATTTAAATTCATTTTAAATTCATTTCAAATTGATTTCAATTCAAATTGATTTCTAATTCAATTTCAGTTCGTTTTCAATTCAATTCAATTTCAATTCGAATTCATTTCTATTCAATTTCAATTCGAATTCGTTTCTATTCAATTTCAATTCGAATTCGTTTCTATTCAATTTCAGTTCGAATTCGTTTCTATTCAATTTCAATTCGAATTCATTTCTATTCAATTTCAATTCGAATTCGTTTCTAGTCAATTTCAATTCGAATTTATTTATATTCAATTCTTTTCAAAATATCAGATTTTGAAATCACTTTCGATATTCATTATAAAATGAATAAAATCGATATAAATATCGTTCACGTCAAAATGGCGTCAATCTAATCAATACGGCTTCATATATTCCTATTTTCAAATATTCTATTTCAAATATTTCTTTTTCAAATATTTCTATTTTAAAACTAGAATGAGGCCCAATCAATTACCATATAATGTTAATTATATGGATTTTCTACAACACATGTACATATCAACAACGATGAATAATCAACCATCACCCAAAGTGCATTCTACACTGTATAAGCATCAAATATAAATATTCAACGCTTATAACAACCTGTCAATCAATCGATCGACATACAACTAAACAATCGGGATTAGTGTACGTCAAATATCATCCCAATACCCGTGTGGGGTTTCAAGCAATCAAACACAGATTTTTATTTGTGCAGTTGGGCGATGTGTAAAATTTATCGTCCCAATCAATGTCCTTCAAATAGGTGTACATAAACAAACCATCCGGTTTGTAAATGAATATTTATTTATTCACATTCATGTAAAAATTATATTTTTAACGATCAAACTATTTTATTCAACCTATGAATTTTCTATTAGATTCATTTATTAAATAAAATGTTATCTTTATTTTTCTAACTTATTTTTAGAAAATTTCGGCGGCATAACGGCACGATACTAGAAACGGGACAATGCCTAGCCTTATCCCCGGTCTAGTGAAGGCCCACGCCATTCACACATCAATCAAATCAATTTTATTTCACCAAACAATTCAATTCAAACCAAATACACAACCAAACAATTAAACAAACAAGCCATCCATGGTCTGTGGATGACGGGTGTCGGGTGCTACTAAACACCGTCTGCATCCTAGTATATATATAACTAGAAAAAGAATTTTGAGTGAGAAGTTCTCACAAATTTGCTAAGTCCAAACGCCGTGACTCTTCTGATGTAGAACACCTTCGCCGTGCTTCCACTTGGTCTGTTCAACACGGTATACGTTAAAAATCACATTTTTAACATCGCTAAATGTGTAGAAAAGATTATATTTTTACAACTCTATTTATACACAAAAGATCATATTTTTACACCGCTATTTTAAATATAAAGATTATATTTTTACTCGATAAACACACTATAAAGTTTATATTCTTATATCGTTAAAATATATAAAAGATTATATTTTTAACTCACTTTAATCGATATATAAAAATTCTCGTCTTTATATATTTAAAATTTGATTTTTATAAATTAAAAATCCGTGCTTTTATGAATCAAAAACTGAATTTAAACAAGTGTTACATCTCTAAATTCTACACGAAAGAAAACAAAATAAACAAAGAGTAAAAAGTAGAGCTTACAGCGTTTGGTGTATTCAAAGGGGGGGGGGGGGGGAAGAAGGCTGCGCTCGCGGTGGTGCAGGTCGGAGGGGGCCCACGCTGGTGTGGTACTCGCGATTTGATTTGAGGTGGTGCCGTGGAATTTGGGGCTCGTGGATCTAGAGGGGAGCGGGCGGGGTCGTGGACTGTTCGGAGGAGGGAGGCGCAGGGAGGGTGTCGTCATGCGGTGGAGGCGGTCGCAGGTGGTGGCGGGCTTTCCAGGTGGCGGGTGCGACTTCGTTTGGGCTCGCGGGTGCTGAGGAGGGGCTCGCGCTATGCGTCGGAGGAGGGGAGAGAGGTGGGGGTCGTGGCGATCTGGGCTGGCCAGCGATGGTGGCGGTCGACGGGGGAGGGAATTGGGTTTTACAATTTGGGGCTGGCTGACTTTGTGGGAGAGAGAGAGAGGGAATTGGGGTGTTATATAATAATATATTAATTACTTAATTTCTCCCAAAAGTTGTTTTTTCAAATCGACCTCCAAATCGGACCCAACGACTGTCGTCCCCAGGGTAACACCCCCATTCCGAACATAATGGGATATGCCACGCAAGCCAATTCGGCTGTTACGATAGGTTTTTATCAAATTTAAAACATAAATCAGTACATATTCAATTTAAATGCACATTTCAAATTACCGGGGACATATACGAACTCTAAAAATTCCAGAAAAATACTTTCTGGCATCGTATCGACGATACGGTCCTAACAAAACTAATTTCGTCAAATTCTGAGACCGTTGGAAAAATGGCCATTTTCCAGTCGATTAAAATCAACTGAAACTGGTCAAACGCGTTTTCCTTTGCCACGCTCACATATTGATTCGAAAAATTATGAAATTTGGAATCTAGCAATAATTTGACATTACGGACCCAACAAAAGTGGTTTCGTCGAAATCCGAGGTCATTTGCAAAATGTCCATTTTTAAGGGCCTGAATTCCATAGCGACGATTCAGAATTTTCAACTGGACATAACTTTTGATTCCCGCTATGAAATTTTGATTTTTCGGATTCGTTGGAAAGATATTATCAAATAGATCCTATCATTTTTGGTTTCGCTAAAATCCGGATTGCTTTGCACCCGGTTCATTCAATTGAAGTTTGAAATCGAATTATCGAACTACCGCGCCATTTTCAATTCTATTTATAATTATAAATAAATATTTATATTCTAACGACGACGTATATAATATATACGTTCTAATTCCATTCAAAATAAATTTCTCGTCGATATTACTTAAAATAATTCATTTTAAATATTCTAAATTCGCTAAAATTGCCAAAATAAAAATTTTAAACTGGCTCAGATTTTGCGGGTTGTTACAATCTCCCCCACTTAAAACTTTTCGTCCCCGAAAAGGAACAAAGTCGAAAGTGGTTTGATTAATCAGCTCTACGCTCGATCTGGCTTCCATTCTCCAACCTTTCAGTTTTCGAGAATTTTCAAATTTTCAAAAATTTGGCTAACACCCTAAATTTTCGAAAAATTTCGCCATAACCTCCCCTGCACCGGGAGACACGGGAAAATCCCGAAATTGCCATACAGGCCTTCTGATCTCAAAAAGAAAAAGAAAAAGCCAAGCGGCTAGCCAATAGGCTCATAAAATCATCATCACCCAAACAAAACAGTAAATTATGTAGTAAACATGTACCTATTTGTCGGGCAAACAAATTTTATTCTCTGCTCTAGCCTCCTTGCTATGACCTGTTCAATGTAAGTACAAGTATATGCAAGCAAATGCGACTAATTTTCAATACAATTCAATATTTGATACAATTAGGCTAATTGGCTAAAAATTAGCAAACAAATAAACAAACAACACAAACATCAATCAATTAGTGAATTAGAGTTTCAAATTCATAATTTTGATACATATACAAAAATCATGTTTTTGATGCCAAATCACAACAATAAGCCCTATCTAGTTTCGGTTCTCACACCAGTCAATAGGAAATATATAGAAATCTCACTTTCGTCACTCGAAAATAAATACTGGCGACGGTGCCCCATCACCAGAATTATCCCCGGGCAATTAGAGTATGATTCTATAACTATCCAATACATTAAAACTTCGAATACACGTTTGCAAGACATATATGCAAGATCTCTACATATTGGATTGTCCCGATCAATATAGAATAAAAAATCAAATACGAACAGTTGATTTAAATCTTCAAAACAAAAATCGTTTTCATTTGAAAAATATACTCTTCGCACTCATTCTAGGATACTACTGATCCTATCTCTAACGAGTCATTCTAATTGGATATTACTAATCCAATATCTGATGAATTCTTTCGTATTGTTCTAATGTTCCTCGTTCTCTAAGCTTTGTAAACCAAAGCTCTGATACCAACTGTGACGGCAAGGAATTTCGCTCGGTCCGAACCAGTCGCTAAACCGACCCAGACTGTTCGAAACGCCCTATCGTTTTGAGAACACGACAAAATAGAACGCATACGGAAGAACATTTCATTGTATATTACAACAATGCATCAGAATACAAGAATATACAGAGTATAAATGAATAAATATTACATAGAAAATATCAGAGATTACAATACATTGTATAGCAGCGGAAAATAATACAATACACAACTAGAAGAGATATACGTATACAAAGCTTTCTGGATATCATTCCAGTTGTAAACCAGGATCCTGTGAATATAAATCTGCAAAACCAAAACTACTAGCTGCCCATGTCGAAATAAGGGCACCCAGAGTTTAGGTTAAAACAATAAACTCCAGGTCAGTCATGTGACTGGTGTGAGAACTAAAACAGTTAATCTTTATTTTTAAAGTTAGGTAAATCAAGGGACCACGTCATAACACGGAACGGGTTTCCTCCCAAGAATACCAGTGCATAAAACAAACAGCGCAATGCTAAATAAAGAAAAATGAAGCTGTTATAAGACCCAGGTCCTATCACACAACGCAACGCAAGCCGGGGGATAGGGTTTTCCCTTATAACAGCCAAAGAATGCTTGATACGTTTAAAACAAATCATTTGATACTATCATCAGTGTATAGTGTATAAAACAACTTCAAATCATAAGTATCAATCATAGGCGGCAAGGGTACCATATATCATGTCGCCATACTAGGCTCTACAAATAAAACCGCAAATGTCACGTATTTGGAAATTGGGTTTCCATCTATGAACCGAGGCAAAAGATAGTCCTCAACCGATTCGAGACGCTCTAGCCCGTGTCTCAGGAACAGAACGCATCGTCCCTTGGAGCGACAGGGCCGGTCCACCGACGTGGATTAGACGAAATCCTGAACACTGCGTTTCCCCGCCCTTTGGGGCGTAGGTGAGCCAACTAAATAACTCCATCGGACCCGGATCGTCCGATCAAACCGAGGCGCCTCGCAACAGCAACAACCACATAAGTCAAACTCGTCAGGGCGTGTAAAACCACTGACGCCACTTTTTAGCTAGAAAGAAACGCATGCCCTCCCTGAGGTCCGTCTCCCGTTTTTGGTTCATACCGGGGGTGAAACTCGCGAAGTCAACGTTACACAAAGCTACGCCACAAAGGCCATGCTTTGATCATCACCACAAGACTTTGCTTTTCAACAGAAGCCTTGATCAATTGCCACTTAGGCATGCCTCACAGGCAATTCACTCCATGCGTTTGATATCCATCAATATATAACCCCTGAGCTCGTACGTCTCAGAGAAGGGCGTTAAGCAAGAGAATAAATTTTCCGCCGCCAAACAGATATATATTTAATAGAGATCAATCACACGGACTAAAATCCAATGTCAGACACACAGTCCATTTACAAGTCCGTTCTGGGTCTGAACGAAACCGGAGGCACCTAGTACCCCGCATATCCATCGATCTCCAAGTACGTTTGGACGATCACCAACTGTTTCCATCTTCTTGGGTGTACAGCCCAATCAAGATCATCAGTAATCACCCAAACGACGTGAAGACTTCCGGTCTTCAACCATCGTCTTCATCTTCGACTTATCGTCGTATCAGTTATTCAGAATGGGATAAACCCGGTCTTTCTGAATAACTCGCGTATATTTTAATAAGTGTTACACAACCACAACATACGCCTCATTCCAATTCATCAGTCACTAACCGTAAATTAATCAAGAGAATAATTCCCCAAATATTAACCCCGAAGGCCGAAACCAACATCAGATCAATATCCAGAAAACCATTCTGCTTGGCTAACCGACAGTTAGTTTCTAAATTTCACATTCATAGGGAAAGGTTCCCATTAATTTTATCAAAGATAAATTCCTTGAATTTATTCTTTAATCTACTTTTGAATTTCGATTCAACTAGTCGGGATTAACGAAACTTACCGAAGTAATCATTTGTTTTAATTTCCCAATCCCAACCTATTTATCCCATGAAGTAAAACTGGTAATACTTCATATCTAACACCACAGTGTTATCGGTAAATTCAATTACCATTTCACGTTCAAATCTAATTAAAGATTTAACTATCGCCTGGAGCAAAACTGGTGGTACTCCATTCTCGATCATTTCAATCTAATTAAAGATTCATTAAAACTCCACTTAGTTTTAATCGTTAACTGGGATAAAGAATCAGTGTCATTTAAAACACTGTTCACGATAAACCCAAAATCACATTCCATTAATTATCAGGTTAAAGAACGAGTGTTATTTAAAACACTGTCCACGATAAACCCAAAGTTCAATATCAATTCAATTCCAATTAAATATTATTTAATTGGTACACTTCATTAAATCTAAATAAAAAGATTTAATCTTTTCTCAACAGGGTTCAAGAACAGTGTTAGTGAAGACACCATTCACGATAAACCCAAATCACATTCGATATTAAATACAAGGCTTTGAATAGAAAATATCCCGGCTTATATTCAATATCAAATTCTGCGACCAACAAAGATCGTACTGAAAATAACGATATATATATATATATATATCTATATCTTTCAAATTTCCATGACAACATTTGTATAATCACGAAATCCAACATCGAAATATTCCAAAGACAATTTCGATTCAAATCTATTCCAATGCAATCATTGGAAATTCTGGTTATTTTCAAAACCATTTCAAATTCAATTTATTTATTTAAAAATAAATAGAATTATAATTCTAGTTCAAAACTAGTTCATTTCGATAAAAATCTATTTTTATCATTTCAAATATGGAGTTTTTCATCCCAATTCTTCCCAAATCATTTCTTATGATTTTACACAAATTATTGATATTTTTAATAATTTTATCAAGGCCCGTACAGTCGATTTCCATCAACGGCCATCGAACTGCACTTACACGACCTTTTCCAAATTTGATTTGGACATAATTCCAAATCCAACCATTAGATTTCTAATTTCTAATATTCGTTAAAAAGCTCTTTTCGATATGAACCCAATGGTTCCGATTTCAGGAGAATCCGACGGTCGGATCTCCCGTAATATCCGTTCGAAGTCAATGGTCGAAATTCGCGAACTGCCGCGGCGCGGCGCGTTCTATTCGGGCCATTATATTATATATATATAATATAATAATATATATTTCGTTGATTTCTATTTAAAACGTGCTTTATAAATCGTTTTAAATTCATTTTCCAAAACGGTTTCAACTTCATACTCAATTTCAAATCAAAATTGAATATTTCAATTTAAATTCATTTTAAATTCATTTCAAATTGATTTCAATTCAAATTGATTTCTAATTCAATTTCAGTTCGTTTTCAATTCAATTCAATTTCAATTCGAATTCATTTCTACTCAATTTCAATTCAAATTCGTTTCTATTCAATTTCAATTCGAATTCGTTTCTTTTCAATTTCAATTCGAATTCGTTTCTATTCAATTTCAATTCGAATTCGTTTCTATTCAATTTCAATTCGAATTTATTTATATTCAATTCTTTTCAAAATATCAGATTTTGAAATCACTTTCGATATTCATTATAAAATGAATAAAATCGATATAAATATTGTTCACGTCAAAATGGCGTCAATCTAATCAATACGGCTTTATATATTCCTATTTTCAAATATTCTATTTCAAATATTTCTTTTTCAAATATTTCTATTTTAAAACTGGAATGAGGCCCAATCAATTACCATATAATGTTAATTATATGGATTTTCTACAACACATGTATATATCAACAACGATGAATAATCAACCATCACCCAAAGTGCATTCTACACTGTATAAGCATCAAATATAAATACTCAACGCTTATAACAGCCTGTCAATCAATCGATCGACATACAACTAAACAATCGGGATTAGTGTACGTCAAATATCATCCCAATACCCGTGTGGGGTTTCAAGCAATCAAACACAGATTTTTATTTGTGCAGTTGGGCGATGTGTAAAATTTATCATCCCAATCAATGTCCTTCAAATAGGTGTACATAAACAAACCGTCCGGTTTGTAAATGAATATTTATTTATTCACATTCACGTTAAAATTATATTTTTAACGATCAAACTATTTTATTCAACCTATGAATTTTCTATTAGATTCCTTTATTAAATAAAATGTTATCTTTATTTTTCTAACTTATTTTTAGAAAATTTCGGCGGCATAACGGCACGATACTAGAAACAGGACAAGGCCTAGCCTTATCCCCGGTCTAGTGAAGGCCCACGCCATTCACACATCAATCAAATCAATTTTATTTCACCAAACAATTCAATTCAAACCAAATACACAACCAAACAATTAAACAAACAAGCCATCCATGGTCTGTGGATGACGGGTGTCGGGTGCTACTAAACACCGTCTGCATCCTAGTATATATATAACTAGAAAAAGAATTTTGAGTGAGAAGTTCTCACAAATTTGCTAAGTCCAAACGCCGCGACTCTTCTGATGTAGAACACCTTCGCCGTGCTTCCACTTGGTCTGTTCAACACGGTATACGTTAAAAATCACATTTTTAACATCGCTAAATGTGTAGAAAAGATTATATTTTTACAACTCTATTTATACACAAAAGATCATATTTTTACACCGCTATTTTAAATATGAAGATTATATTTTTACTCGATAAACACACTATAAAGTTTATATTCTTATATCGTTAAAATATATAAAAGATTATATTTTTAACTCACCTTAATCGACATATAAAAATTCTCGTCTTTATATATTTAAAATTTGATTTTTATAAATTAAAAATCCGTGCTTTTATGAATCAAAAACTGAATTTAAACAAGTGTTACATCTCTAAATTCAACACGAAATAAAACGAAATAAACAAACGAGTAAAAAGTAGAGCTTACAGCGTTTGGTGTATTCAAAGGGGGGGGGAGAAGGCTGCGCTCGCGGTGGTGCAGGTCGGAGGGGGCCCACGCTGGTGTGGTACTCGCGATTTGATTTGAGGTGGTGCCGTGGAATTTGGGGCTCGCGGATCTAGAGGGGAGCGGGCGGGGTCGTGGACTGTTCGGAGGAGGGAGGCGCAGGGAGGGTGTCGTCATGCGGTGGAGGCAGTCGCAGGTGGTGGCGGGCTTTCCAGGTGGCGGGTGCGACTTCGTTTGGGCTCGCGGGTGCTGAGGAGGGGCTCGCGCTATGCGTCGGAGGAGGGGAGAGAGGTGGGGGTCGCGGCGATCTGGGCTGGCCAGCGATGGTGGCGGTCGACGGGGGAGGGAATCGGGTTTTACAATTTGGGGCTGGTTGACTTTTTGGGAGAGAGAGAGAGAGGGAATTGGTGTGTTATATAATAATATATTAATTAATTACTTAATTTCTCCCAAAAATTGTTTTTTCGAATCGACCTCCAAATCGGACCCAACGACTGTCGTCCTCAGGGTAACACTCCCATTCCAAACACAATGGGATATGCCACGCAAGCCAATTCGGCTGTTACGATAGGTTTTTATCAAATTTAAAACATAAATCAGTACATATTCAAGTTAAACGCACATTTCAAATTACCGGGGACATATACGAACTCTAAGAATTCCAGAAAAATACTTTCTGGCATCGTATCGACGATACGGTCCTAACAAAACTAATTTCGTCAAATTCTGAGACCGTTGGAAAAATGGCCATTTTCCAGTCGATTAAAATCAACTAAAACTGGTCAAACGCGTTTTCCTTTGCCACGCTCACATATTGATTCGAAAAATTATGAAATTTGGAATCTAGCAATAATTTGACATCACGGACCCAACAAAAGTGGTTTCGTCGAAATCCGAGGTCATTTGCAAAATGTCCATTTTTAAGGGCCTGAATTCCATAGCGACTATTCATAATTTTCAACTGGACATAACTTTTGATTCCCGCTATGAAATTTTGATTTTTCAGATTCGTTGGAAAGATATTATCAAATAGATCCTATCATTTTTGGTTTCGCTAAAATCCGGATTGTTTTGCACCCGGTACATTCAACTGAAGTTTGAAATCGAATTATCGAACTACCGCGCCATTTTCAATTCTATTTATAATTATAAATAAATATTTATATTCTAACGACGACGTATATAATATATACGTTCTAATTCCATTCAAAATAAATTTCTCGTCGATATTACTTAAAATAATTCATTTTAAATATTCTAAATTCGCTAAAATTGCCAAAATAAAAATTTTAAACTGGCTCAGATTTTGCGGGTTGTTACAAAAGCCTGTTTCAATAAGGATGGGAATGTGATTGAATAAAATGGAGAATTCTGTCTCCATTACACAAATTGTCCAATTCAAAAGTCCCCAATTGTTAAAAACAATTAATAAATAAGTTTCATATATTCATGTATTCATATAAGCGCTATAACACGTAAATATTCATGTAGATATTTGTTAAGTGTACTTATGTACTTATAATCAACATATATAATAATAAAATTTTATATGTTTGTAAGGAAATTCTCCAGTTTTCTGGTATTTAGTTTTCTAGTGCTTACATGGTAGTATATACACCTAAGGATATTATTAGACTATTGTACTTAGTTTTCAATAAGATAGTTTTAAGTTTGGTAGTCTTAGTTTTGGATATTAGGGGTATGTCTAAGTTTTAGGGGGAGTATTGTAGTTTAGTTAGGATTATATAGTTCATGTTGATGACATAGGGAGAGAATTATAAAATAGGTCTTAGTTTAAGGGGGGGTTAGTAGTTTTAAAAGGAAGATAATAGAGTAAGGGGTAGTAATCGGAGAATCAAGACATTAGGTACGATCAGATATGAATATTTTATAGTGAATATCAGGCACGCATCCTTATTTTCAACTTTCGTTTGAATGACATCCCTCCCTTAAGTTTCATGTAAAGTAGGTCCCTATTCTTTCCTCCTTCGTTTTTTTCAACTAATTTTTGTCGCTCACGCATAAAAAAAGTTTCAAAAAATGCAAATATTCAAAGAAGCGTTCTACAAAAAAAAAATTAACAATTATTCACAGTTGTATGAATAATTGCTGACATATCAACAATAATTCACTACAATTGCTGATATATCAGCAATTATGTTACAAATTAATGCAATATGAATTATTGCTGATATATCAGCAATTATTGTATATAATTGTTGATATATCAGCTTGTATGTTACAGGTGATGATGGCTTATGTATACTTGTTGATATATCAGCAAGTTTTGCGTATAATTGCTAATATATCAGCAAGTATAATTTACTTGATGTAAAACTGAGTTAACAAAGGGTGGATGGAAAATTCCAGCAAAATATGCAATTATTGCTTTATATGGTTGATATATCAGCAATTGTTGTACATGTGATGCAAGTAATTTCAATAGTTGTTGAAATATCAATAACAATTGCAAATAATTGCATTGTTTGCTATAATATACTGGAGCTACGTGATTTTTTTTGTTTTTGATTCGGTTTTTTGGTAGTTTTAATGCATGAAAACGATGATGATTATGTGTTGAATTTAATTATGATTTTTCAATAAAAAAATTGATGATTTTCGAAAAACATGGACCTAATTTATGAAGTTTTAAGACAAGGAGTTTTTGTGTATTTTGAAACCTAAACTACACCTAAGTCAAACTTACCCTATTTTATAGCCAAGGTTGTCATCATCAAAAAGGGGGAGATTGTTAGAGATTGAGATGTTAATGGTGATAGTTTTAATTACAACAACCTTGTTTCAATAGCTAAACTTTGTTTCAATTATTATTGTTATAAAATATATATTAACACTGTTACCTAGAATATATATATATATATAAAGGAAATCTATGCAGGTAATAATTATTGAAGACTGTATAGTTTAGAGAATCAAGATTTCAAAGTAGAAGAGTTCAAGATTCAAGACTAATGAGTATCAAGAATTCAAGAGTTCAAGAATTATAGAGTAATTGTGTTTAGATATCTTGTTAAAACTCCGATTAGCACTAAAATCTGATTTCAAATTTAATTCTGATATCAAATTCCATTCCAAATGATTTCAAAATTACTCCCTTAATATTTAAAAAATCTATTTTGTAAAAATGATTTCAAAAGTACTTTCTTATCTTAAATTTACAACTCTTTATTTTTAGAAATATTTTATCTACTGAAATTTATTGTCTGATTTAGACATTATACTTAACTCTTAATTCAAATAAGTTTAACTTATAAATTTAATACTAATTTTATAATAGTTATTATATATTCTGTTTCCTTATTTATAAGCATTAATATATTCATAGTTTATATATATATATATATATTTATATCATTTTATATTTAGTTTTTAATCATTTTTAATCATCTTAATATATGTTTTAAATATATATTTCTACTTGAAATACTTTATTTTAATATAAAGGAATATAGTTTGTTTTAACTCTGGAATCATCATAATTTATTTACACATTATTTGATTTGATCTAAAATTTTATTTTTGAAACTATACTAAGGGATGTCGACATATCACATTAGGGATGTCGACATACTTATCGGTTATTAAATTTTGAAAAGTTGAGTCTTTTGAATTTAAATCTTTTCTGAAAGGATGTGGCTATTGGAAAACTAGATAAAGGCTTTAGAATTCGAAATTTTAATTACTTTTCATCTCCTTCTTCTTCCTTAACCGTTCTACCATTATTCTTCTTAAATTCTTAACTTTCTACACTTATACTTTGTTGATTTCCATAGAAATTATATCAATCTTCTTCTCTTTCAATTCTACATCATTCTCTCTCTGAAATTCAAGTGCTACTCAAGAGTTACAGGCTGTTTGTAATCAAAGATCGTAAGACTAAGTCCTATCAAGTCAATACTACAAAAACTAATAAGAGAAGGGTATGGTAGTGCCCCGTATAATGTCCACTGGGTGCGATTGTGTATTGGAAATCGATTGAGTGTAATGTTGTGGCCCGAAAAATCAACTAAGTCTCTCTGTACTTGGAATAAGTTGGGATGTTCCCTTGTAGCCCTAAAACCAAGGATTGTAATTGGATTTGTTGAATAAAAATCCACATCAATCTAGCATTTGTGGGACTGGATGTAGGGGAGTCCTGAACTAGTATAAAATGCCGGTGTGTACTTTCCTTTTACTTCTTTTTATTTTATTTTCTGCATCTGTGATTGACTTTGTGATTTGTGATATCTGTGATTTGCATAACTTTATTTTTAATTCAAAAAGATTTCAAGAAATTTAATATAATCCATAAAACACTATTCACTCCTTTTTAGTGTTTAGTTTGCCTTAAGATCCTTAATCTGCATCCCCAATAGTAAACAGGTTATTGCTTTCAATAATGATTCTGATTCTACAAATTTGGATAGTAAGGGTTGTATGTTACCTGTTAATCGTAGAGTGAGGTTCAACCTCCTCAGTCATGTTCAACACATTGGCCTTCTAATAGATCAAAAAGGGATTATTCAGTTAGAATGCAACAATCAAAGAATCAGAGCATCACACTACAAAAGCATGCTGAATAATCAAGTCTATCACTTATTTGAGTTGTACTATGGTAAATTGATGTGCACATAAAAATGCACATTTATATTCACATATTTATTCTTGTTTAGTGCTAATAAATGTCATATATAGGTATTTTATCATGTTTAAATAATAATTGAATTGATTTCAAAACATCATGCATTTATCATCATATAGGAGGAAAATTGTCGTTTTTGAGCTTATATTATTTTGAGAATGTTTACTTGGACATTTTTCATATTTTTGCAGAAATTGGATGCATGTAGAAAAGGACTTCATAAATACATATATGCATACAAAGGAAAAAAAGGGAAATCAATCAATGGAAAGGAAATCAATTCAAAAGGAGGAAATCAATGCCTTGCCCAAAAAAATGAAAGGGAAATCAATCAATGGAGAGGGAATCAATTCAAATAGAGAATTAACGGAAGACCCCACCCATTCTCCCTTCTTCTTTAGTGGAGACAATAAAAGGGCTTCATGAATCATTATTGCTGAGGACAAAATGAAGTTAATAGAGGGGACATTCTGGGTAGCACGCTAAAAGTCAATTTAGGGTTTCACTCATGTATAAATAACCCATGTATGTTAATGTGAAAGGGATCTTGGATTTTTAGTTCAGAGTGAGGCTGAAATCAAAACTTTTCTTTTTCTGTCATGGATGCTTAGCCATTTCTTTTTTCTAATCTGTCGCTTTAATGCAATATTAATTTGTTGTTTTTCATTTACATGTTATTTTCTCTTCTACAAGTAGAATAGATTTTTATCTTTATTTGATCTTTATTTTGTTCTCTTTTGTAATGAAATATCTTTATGTTATCATTGAGTCCATTATGAGTAGCTAAACCTCTTCAATTTAAGGGTAGTGAAGCTCTCATGATTCATGATTAATTAACGTAAGAATTTCTTGTTTCTAACTCTCTTATTTGAGCTTAATCTATAATTGGATATTGATAAAGTAAAGATTTATATGGTGAAAATTGATAGCACATGCTGGTTGATTATTCCCAAATGTGTTATACTCATATCATTAATAGAATCATACTTTATCACAATTTAACTCATATTAGAACTATTATTTTCTATGTGATAATTAGGGGTTTAAGTTCGTATTGAAAATTGATGATTTATGCAGCTTGAATTTTCTAGCATATAAATCATGCTTGTATGAATACAACACTTAATGGTCTAGTTATTAAAGAGAGTTAGAACCATTTTTTATGTTAATTGGATTGATGTTGATAGTGAATCTACTCCTAAATTGTCTCCTAGTCTTACATTTGTATTCATTTTAACATTGTTAGTTTTCTTTTAGTTTATAGTTAACAAGTTCACTCGCCCTCGGTTTAATTTGATTGAGTAAGATTAGAATAAATTCTTTCCCTGCGGATCGACCTGTATTCGCCACGTACTACGATTGTACGCCGTGCGCTTGTAGTTTATATTCGCGACGGATTTCTAATTCATAGAATATTCGTCGTCGAACAAGTTTTTGGCGCCGTTGCCGGGGAAAAGTTTTAATTTTGATTTTATTCTTCGAATTAGTTTTCTTGTTCTTCTTAAAAAAAGGTTGTGTGTTTGTTTTGTTTTGTTCGCTTTTGATTTTGTGTGTGTTTGTGTTTCTATGATTTCATTTTTGGTGTTATTTAAAAAAAAAGTTTGCTTGTTTGATCTTGCTTCTTGTGCATTTGTGTGTGTTTTTTCAAATTTTATTGTCCCTATTTGTTTGTTTGTTGTTTCTTAAAAAAAAGAAAAGAAAAAAAAAACTTGCTTTTTGTTTATAATTTCTTTCCTGTTTTCCCTTCCTTCCATTTATTTCTTTTCCTAATTATTTCTACAATCTCTCTTTCCTTTCTTATGTCTACAATTTATTTCCAATAAAAAAGAAAAATCTTGCCAAATTCTCCTGATTTTATTTCCCTTTTCTTAACTATTTCTTTCAATTCTTTATTCCCCTGAATTCAATACAATTAATTCCTTTCTTATTTTTACAAAAAAAATACCCTTTTTCCTCATTATTTTCAGTACATATTTATCCCTTTCCTTTGTACAATTCTTACAAATAAATAAAAATAATAATTCATTGCTTTCCTTTTATTCCCTCTTTAATTTTCTTTTCCTTCTTTGCCTTACATCCCCTGATTGCCTTTCTTTCTCTCTAGTAATTAATTAAAATTATTGCTTTCAAATTCTTCCTTTATTTCCTCTGTCTGATTTCTTTCCCCATATTCTCTTCATAATTTCTCCCCATATTTCCCAAAACAAAACAAAATTAAAAAAAATCTTCCTAAAATTCTTCCTTTTTGCTGTAATTCTACCATAAATTGTCCAGCTTTCTCTTTAAATAACCACACTAGTCAAGCATCTTATCTTCCCAAATTCTCTGCCTTATATTTTCTAATTTCTCTTCTCTGCTTTATAAACCAACCATCACCTTCTTTCTTACCCCTGTCTTCTTCCACGCACCTTGCAAATCGCCTGAACTAACTCATCATCCCACATACCAACCTTTACCCTGATCTGACCAGCAACAAACAGCTCCTCCTCATAACCTCACACCAAACCACTTCTACATCAAATACTACATTTACTTGCTGCTACAATCACAACACCTCTCTACCACCATCAACTTGCAATTTCACTGCAACCGTCCAGTATCGAAAATTCTGATCCGCAAACAACCTCACAGTCCACCTTCCTCGATATCACAAAATCAGCCTCACCAGTTAGCTACTTTAATCACTATCACTGGAAACAATCCACCCTACCAGACTGCACTCGCTTCACTTCACTGCATAGCCACATCCATCACAAACTAAAAGCATTGCGACAACCAGTTTCATCTCTCATCAACCACTACATCACTAATACACAAAACCATTATCACGCAATCATACTTCTTCAACGAACTTATGCACCTACCCAATTCTCTGCCAAACAAACCACAACACCTCTTTTTCAACTCCTCTCTACATCAATCCAGCAACTTTCAGCAAGTGTACCCAACTTCTGTCACTCGTTCACCCTTCCATTATCCCATAGATTCACCACAAACCCTAAAGAAACCGGAACAGTGCATCACCAATAGCGCCGCCACCGCCTTCACAAAAACCGCAACTCAAGCCACTCGCAATTATCATAAACCGAACCCCACCGAACAATATTAGTACTTCACCTCTCTTACCAAATATGTGAAGCTAATACAAATCCCAAATCCAATTTGCACCTTGTCCCCAATCAGCAATCACAAAGAAAATCGCAAGCACTACCTTGTCCTGATCGCAGCTACAAGATCGCTTTCAATTTCCGATTTTGATTTTACTTTCGATTTCATTTTTTTTAAGAGCTGGGTTTCGGAATAAAAAGAAAAAAAAACGGGTTCTAGGTTTTAACTAATTTGGGTGGGCCGACAATCAAGTTATTGGGTTTAAGTTAGTTTGTGGGCTTAGCGTGAATTTTCTAATTGACGTTTTTACTGGTTTTTAACTTGGTTTGTGGACCTTAATATTTTTGCGTGTGTTAATTAGTGGAATTTATTTTGTAGAGAAGTTAACTTTGTGTGTTTTCCTTTTAATTTAGTTAGACTTTCGCTTGTGTGTTTCTCTTCTTAAAAAAAACCATCACTTATTATTCCCTTGTATATACATATCAATTTTCAGGTTACTGACTCAGAGAGAATTGCTCGCTACGAACCACGCTCTGCTTTGCTTGCTTAAAAAATTTGCATACAAATTCAGACCCTCTGGTATTGTTCTCTTCTCCCTTGTTTTTATTTAATTGCATTGTTGTTTGCTTGCATTTGCATTAAAAAAAATTCCAAAAACAAAATAAAAATTCATTCACAGTTACATTGTTAATATCACGTTTAATTTTTGTTTTGCATTCATCTCATCTTATTTTCTTTTCTTAAGGGCAATACCCCAGTTCACATAAGGTGAGGGATTTCATCACCCTTTCCTTAGCCCACAAAATTGCATTTCATTGTAGAATTTGAATAACAATAACAATAACAGTTAGATGTTGGACTTAAGGGAGTCGCGGGCTAATATAGGGCTTAATTATATTTTGATAGTTGATTCCTTTGGAACGAATTATTTCTTGGTGTCTAGACTAAGGCAGAGAAATAACCCTTTATAAATATTACGGTGATTCATAAATATTATATCGGTCGTTACTCTGAAGGTACTTAAACCTTCGGTTGCATTGCTAGGGTGATTCCTGGTGCACCGATAACTCCTGTCCTTTAACTGGCTAAGAAATCTTTTGTTTTAAGTAATCGAATGTGTCACTATATAATTTTGGGTTAAGAGCCACCAAGGACAGAAAATTTGTAGTTAATCCTTGCATTTATTTAGTTGCATTAGGTTCATACATTCAAAAAACAAAAAAATCGCTTCGATCCTCTTCTCAAATTTGTTCTTTCTCCTTTTCTCATCTTCTTTGCGCTAGTGCATGCGCAGTTGGACTCGAGATACGTCTACTAAGCGTTTAGTCCGAACAAACATTCCTTTAACCATGGCCGAAGAAAACCCCCCTCGAACTCTTATGGATAGATACTTCCCCGATCGGGTGTCTATTCCATCTTGCATCATAGTTGCCCGCTCCAACGGGTAACCACTTTAAAATTCATTCGAACCACATAAATACTCTTCCAAAATTCGGCAATCTTGAACGTGATGATCCTTATATTTTTTTAACCAAATTTGAACAATTTTGTGCAACCATGAAATTTCAACAACTAAGTGACGTTGGAATCAAACTTAGGTTAATTCCATTTGCACTTACCGATTACGCTGAGAAATGGCTGTATAGCTTGCCTTCAAATACGGTTGTAAATTGGAGTGAATTTGTGAACATTTTTCTAAAGAAATTTTACCCTCTGGAAAAAACATCCAAAATTCAAAACGAACATCAATTTGGAGGTGAATTCTTTGCAAAATATTTTGAAAGATTTAAAGAGCTTCTATTCAAATGTCCACATCACAATTTCGAAAAATGGACTCTTTGTCAAATTTTATGCGATGGATTTGAAAATAGTTCTCGATCCATGCTTAAATCGATGTGCCAAGGAAATTTTCTAGCCCAAGATCACAATGTCTCTGGGCAATTTCTCGAAAATTTGGCCGAAAAATCAGCTCAATGGGAAAGATCTAACGAGAAATCGATTTATTCCCGATCTAACGCTCATTCAGTAGGACCATCAGTAGCCTTAGAAGCAAAAATAGACGCGATGATAACCAAATTCAATAATGTCCATTCGTTAACTCAAATAAATCAAGCTCAAGCGTCTCAGCCCTCATGTTACAAATGTAATGATCCTAACCACATCGCCGATCAATGCCTACATTCGTTAGAACAACTCAACGCATTTAATAAAGGTAGGAATGACCCATTCTCCCCAACGTATAATCCAGGTTGGAGAAATCATCCTAACTTCTCTTGGACCCAAAACAATGCAAATTCAAATATGGTTCGACCCCCTTTTCATCCACTTTCGAATACTCCTTCAAATCCTCCCTTTCAACAAAATCAATTCCAGAATCTTGTGCCACCTTCTCAAAATCAAGCGCAACCATCTTCTGTTCCCTAAGACAATAACCGATTGACATCACTTGAAAAAACTCTCAAAGAATTAAGCAAAGCAACAACTCAAAATCTCCAATCAAATACCAATCTTCAAAATTTATTGACTTCACACACGCAAAACACGAGTCAATCTATCGCTAAACTTGAAATGCAAATGAGTCAGTTGGATACTTCTGTACGTGAACGGGGAAGAGGCACTTTCCCGAGTCAACCCATTCCAAATCCTAGGATTCAAAATCCTAATCCAAATCAAGCTCATGTCATCCGGGATAGCAATCAAACTCAGCTGAATGCTATCATAACTTTACGATCCGGTAAGAAAATCGATAATCAAGTTGAAAATCCTAATAACTTACCGAGTGTTCTTCTCGACTCTTCTAAAACCACGAATGATCAAGATCCAAATTCTGAGTCTAGCTCTACTCTAACTCAAGTAGACCGACCTACTAAGTTTCACATTCCATTTCTTCATCGACTTCGACCAAAGAAACATTCCGACCAAATGGAAAAGATGTTGGAAATTTCTAAACAAGTGAAAGTTAACATCCCTCTTCTTGACATCATTCAATAAATCCCCACTTACGCTAAATTTCTCAAAGGCTTGTGTACCTAAAAACGACACACTCATGTACCCAAGAAAGTCTTCTTAGCTGTTGGACTTAGCGAAGTCTTGACCCAATCAATCCCGATCAAATACAAAGATCCTGGATGCCCTACAATCTCATGCACGATAGGCAATAAAACAATTAATAAATGCCTAGTTGATTCGGGTGCAAGTGTCAATTTGATTCCATATTCTATTTACCAACAACTTGGTTTGGGTGAACTTAAACCAACAAAAATAACTCTTCAATTTGTTGATTGTTCAATTAAGAAACCCGTTGGAGAAATTGAGGACGTACGCATGAAAGTTGATCAATTCATTTACCCTGTCGATTTCATTATTTTGGAAACTCAGCCTGTCAATAATCCAATGAGTAAAATTCCTTTGATTTTAGGTCGACCCTTTTTGGCTACTTCAAATGCTTTATAAATTGTCGCAATGGTTCAATGAAAATCTCTTTTGGAAACATGACTCTAGATCTTAAGATTTTCAATCTTGAAAGTCATTCAAATGAATCATGTAACCAAACCTTGGAAGCTAATGCCATCCATGAAAACTCTAAAAACGAATCCATTGACCTTAATGATGAGCATGAGGCCGAGTACAAAAAAATGTTCCAAGACACTCCTAACGAAGTCGAATACACACTTCCTTTTGAATCGCTTTCAGTTGAGTCCAAATCTCAACCAAGTTCTTTGATCAAGAAACCGCCAAAGTTGGATCTTAAACCTCTTCCCGATCACCTTAAGTATGTATACTTAAGTGATGACGAAACTTGTCCTGTCATAATTTCTTCAAATTTAACTGTTGATCAAGAAACTTCTCTTCTCTCGACTCTTTCTAAAAGCAAAGATGCAATCGGTTGGTCCATTTCTGACATCAAGGGAATTAGCCCTGCAATAGTTCAACAACGTATTCACTTAACCGATGAAGCCAAACCCACTCCCGAAGCGCAGCATAGGCCTAACCCTAAGATGAAAGAGGTAGTTCGCGAATAAATTCTTAAACTTCTTGACAACGGTATCATTTACCCCATTTCTGATAGCCTATGGGTTAGTCCCATTCACGTTGTTCCTAAAAAATCCGGACTCACCATTGTCGCAAATGACCAAAATGAACTTCTTCCAACTCGTACTCAAAAGGGTTAGCATGTTTGCATCGATTATCAAAAACTGAATGCTGCAACACGTAAAGACCACTTTCCTCTTCCCTTCATCAATCAAATGCTCGAAGTTTAGCTGGTCACGAATTCTACTGCTTTCTTGATGGTTATTCTGGTTATAACCAAATTCCAATCACTCCCAAAGATCAAGAAAAAACGACTTTCACATGTCCATTCGGTACCTTTGCTTACCGACGTATGCCTTTCGGTCTTTGCAATGCTCCTGCAACTTTCCAACGATGTATGGTTAGAATTTTTTCTGATATGATCGAACGCTTTCTTTAAGTCTTTATGGATGATTTTTCGATCTTTGGAGATTCTTTTTCATCTTGCTTACATTATCTTGGACTTATTTTAACTTGATGTAAAGAAAAGCACTTAACGTTGAATTGGGAAAAATGCCACTTTATGGTCAAACAAGGCATTGTCCTGGACATGTAATTTCAAATAATGGCATTGAGGTAGATAAAGCGAAAGTTGATGTTATTTCAAAACTAACCATTCCGAAATGCGTCAAGGACATTCGTTCATTTCTTGGGCATGCTGGTTTCTACCGACGCTTTGTGAAAGATTTTAGCAAAATTGCTCGTCCTTTGACTACTCTTCTAGGAAAGGACATTCCATTCGAATTTAACTCTAAATGTGTCGCTTCTTTTGAACGTCTCAAAAAAGAACTCATTTCAGCACCGATAATTTGTTCGCCCAATTGGGAACTTCCTTTGAAATCATGTGTGACGCTTCTAACTTCGCGGTTGGTGCTGTCTTAGGACAACGCATCAAAAAAATTCTTCATGTCATTTACTACGCAAGTATGACCATGAACGACGCTCAACTAAATTTTACGACCACCGAAAAAGAACTTTTAGCTGTCGTTTTTGCATTAGAGAAGTTTCGATCTTACTTGGTTGGTTTCCATGTCACGGTCTACACAGACCATTCTGCTCTTCGGCACCTTTTTGCTAAAAAGGATGATAAGTCACACTTAATTCGATGGATCCTTTTGCTTTAAGAATTTGATATTACAATCAAAGACAAAAAAGGTTCCGATAACGTCATAGCTGATCACTTATCTCATCTTCCTAACGCACCATCTTCATTGCCAATCAATGAAAACTTTCCTGACGAACAACTTTTTCTATTTCAATCGATCCTTGGTTCGCTGACATAATGAACTATCTAGTCACTAAAGAAACCCCCTCATTTTGGTCCAAACAAGATAAATACAAATTTCTTTCCCAAATGAAATACTTCTATTGGGACGACCCACACTTGTTTAAGTATTGTCCGGACCAAATCATTCGTCGATGCGTTCCTGATAGCGAAATTAGGAGTGTTCTCTCATTCTGCCATGATCATGCGTGCGGTGGACATTTTGGTCCTAGGAAAACCGCTGAAAAAGCGCTTCAGTGTGGTTTTTATTGGCCTACTCCCTTTAATGACTCGTTCGAATTCTGTAAAACTTGCAATCATTGTAAAATGCTAGGAAAGATTTCTCGACGGAATATGATGCCTTTGAACCCCATCCTTACGATCGAGCTCTTTAATGCATGGGGTATTGACTTTATGGGACCTTTCCCAAACTCCTTTGGAAACTGTAAATTCTTCTTGCTGTCGATTGCGTTTCGAAATGGATCGAAGCCGTTCCATGTAGAACAAATGATCATAAAATTGTTGTGAAATTTCTGAAAGAAAACATCTTTTCGAGGTTCGGTATACCTCGCACAATAATAAGCGACAATGGAACGCATTTCTATAATCGATCTTTTGAATCCTTAATGAAAAAATACTCAATAAACCACAAGTTATCCACTCCTTATCATCCGCAAACTTGTGGCCAAGTCGAAGTGTCGAATCGTCCAATCAAACAAATTTTGGAAAAAACTGTAAATAAAAATCGAAAAGATTGGTCACAAAAGTTGACTGATGCGCTTTGGGCTTACCGTACTACGTTTAAAACTAATATTGGAATGTCCCCTTTCCGATTGGTTTACGGTAATGCCTGTCATTTACCCGTTGAACTTGAACATAAAGCACTTTGGGAAATAAAGAACTTAAACTTTGATCTTGAACAAGCTGGCGAAAACCGAAAATTGCAACTCAACGAATTAGAAGAAATTAGGAATGATGCATATGAAAACGCAAAAATTTACAAGGAAAAAACCAAAGTTTTTCATGATAAGTCAATCCTAAGAAAAACGTTTTCGCCAGACCAAAAAGTTCTATTGTATGACTCACGACTTCATTTATTCCCTGGGAAATTAAAATCGAGATGGACCGGACCATATATTGTTCGGACTGTTTTTCCGCATGGTGCTATTGAAATAGAAAACTCGAGGGATGGATACATATTCAAAGTCAATGGTCAACATCTAAAACCGTTCTTCGAATTGCCCACTGATCAAGAGGAGGAGCTCATGATTCTTCATGAGCCTAGCTATGTGAAGTAAGAAAGTTAAGTTTAATCCTTTTTTGTAAATATGTAAATATTTCTCTTCCGTTCAACTCATTGTGTCATGCATTGACTGTGGGGACACAGTCGAAATCAAGCGTGGGGGAGTTTCATTTTCATTCTGTTTGCATAGTTTAAGTTAGCATTTTTTTCTACTTTCTACTTTTGCATTTTTTTCTTTTTCTTAAAAAAAAGTAAAAGTTTCGCACTTCTATTTACTTTTAAATAAGACATGATGGAGTTAGTATATAATTTTGGTCGTTCGATTTAAATATTTGGAAATTTACTTCTCTTAGCGGATAACGAAAGGAAAGTTTGAATTTTGAGCAAATTTGGTTTAACTGGTATATTGGGAAATTCGTAGGTGATGAGTATGAAATGTTTTCTGAATTGTAATACAATTAAATGAATGGTTGATTTTGACTACTTGCGATAACATTTTAGATCTTTTAAGTGAAGTAGTGCTAAGATATTCTCGCTTAACTGTAATGGTTGGATTTTTCAAGCATCTGATATCTATTTTAATAAGGAAATTTAAATATATTTGAGTTGCTCAACCAATTAAAATGTGTATAATCACCTATATGTATGTATATACATATATGGTTTGCACTAGAACTTAACTTAAATAAGGTATGTTTAATATTTATATTATAACATACTTAAGCAAAATATTTGTGACAAAATTTCTAACTAAGAGAAGAGTGAGAATATTGGCAACACAAAATAGTGTAACTAAATCCTATTTACAACTAGCATATGGAAGTTAGCATACAAAAGCAAACAAGATCCAAACCCATCATTAAGTAGTAGATTAGGACCTAATCCCCTCATACATATATGTCTGCGGCTAAAATGATAAGTGCAAACAAAATATCCAAGGGAAGAATAATCATTCTTTATCTTGACAAGAATGATTAAGTTTGCATTTAATGAAAGTAAGCTAGGCATTTAATGAAGGTGTAAGGGCTTATGTACTTTGAAGAGAGAAGTAAGGGTTGGTAGAATTATCTTTTATGCAAGGTACTTCATTTTTACTGTAACAAATATGCACCATTCGAAGAGAGAGAAAGAGGGGGTAGGTAGGAAACAAAAGCTTTTTGCTGTAGGAAACTTGAGAGGGAATTGCCTATAAATACACATCCAATTCCATGCATTTTCTCTTTACTCAAATACAAGAAAGTGCTGAAGTTATAATCCTTTTACGAACAAGAACTCAGGAGCTTTAAACAGGTGAGTAATCACTCACTTAATTCAAGATGATTTGCAAGTTACTGTAAACTGTTTTGTGTGTTTCATATTTATATCATCATTTGCAAGTATACCATGATTGTTATCACCTTGTAGATGTTAAAACACCCTGCTTAGATCATCTGTAAAACTATGTATGCAAGTGTTATTCATAATAGAAATGGTAATGAGTTCATCAATTATTGATCAAAGAAACCAAGACAGTTTTGTTTACTGTCAAAAACAAACCCTTGTAAGATGAAATATACCTTGATGATCTCAAACGCAAGCTATACAAGCATATGTATGAGTTAACTCATATACGAAAATATATATATACATTTTAGCAAGAACCAAGCCTCATCTATATATGTTTGAAACAAGAAAACAGAAGAAACATATGGTCCTCTGTCTCAAACTTAATCACCAAATTTTCAAACATCATAGAAATGAATTACAGGGTTATAGATGTAATCGTAGCAATAAATAATGATTTTTAAAAGTAATTTCATGGTTTTTATTGTTGAGATGAGCGAGATAGAAGGGGACAACCGAAAATGGCACTTTGACCAAATTCCGACGATCGGTGACGATGATGGTCGGGGCGTGGAGCGTGAAGGAGCTGGTCACATCGGGGAACACGAGAAAAATGCCCCATGATTTTTCGAGTGAGTGATTCGAGCTGTCGAGCTCGATTCATGTTTTGAGAGGCAAATTGGGTTCATCGGTTTGGAGGCGATGTACGGGTCCCACGGTGGTGCGAGTTGGCCGAGGCTGGGCGTGGAGCAGCATTGGGACATGACGAAGCTGACGGCGGCGGTGCGAGGTGCTCCGGCGGTCTGAGGCGATGGGTCGAGCTTGGTTTAGGTGGACTGCTTTTCGAAGCAGTTTACTGGAAGTTGGGTGCAGTGGAGAAATCGAGGAGGAGGCGACGTACGGTGGTGGCCAGGCATTGGTTGGGGTTAGTGGAGGAAGTGGAGTTTGTGGGTGGTGGTTCGGTGGTGGCACGGTGGCGTGGGGAGGTGTGCACGTGCACAACCGTGCACGGTGTACAGGCGAGTTTGAGAGCAAGAAAATGGAGAAGGAAGGGAGTGGCTTGGCACGAGTGATCCACCATGTCTTCGACGTGATCAAGAGGTTGGTAACGAGGCTAGTAAAGTGGTTGGTTAAGCGAGAAAACCAGATTGGTTTGGCAAGAGAAAATCAACGATTTCCCTTGGTAATCACACGATTTTGAGATGCCAATATCGACTTGGTAAATACAAGCGAGAATAGAGTTTCAAAGGCAAGAATTTTATTAAATCGAATTTAATTAAATTAAATAAATAAATATAATTAATCAGTAATTAATTAATTTAAATAAAAATAGAATTTTTATTTAATATGGCGTAAACCAGTGGAACAGTCAAGACGACAGTGAGGTCCCAGAATCGAAGTTGTTCGAAGAAGTTCATCGAGTTAGAACTTCAGTTTTAAAAGATAATTTAA
The DNA here is from genome assembly GCA_030737875.1 of Allium sativum. NCBI lineage: Eukaryota > Viridiplantae > Streptophyta > Magnoliopsida > Asparagales > Amaryllidaceae > Allium > Allium sativum. The sequence continues at coordinate 748,526,187 of CM060912.1, forward strand.
TTTAAATAAATTATAAAACAATTTATTTAAATTTAAATAAAGGAAAATAAATATTTGACAAATCAAATCGGAGTATAGAACATCGTCTAACAGTCGATGACAAGCGAGATAAAACACCGTGTGCGTAGCACGGGCTTTTTCTATACACTTTCAAATATTGATAAAAACTGTATAACATCTTGTGTATGACACACACACTTTAACTATACAATTGAAAGTGATACTTAAGATATCCAGATATAAACCCGAGAATTTTATACCGTATATATAATTATAAATACAGGATGTGCAACTGAATTTTAGACAGTAAGCTGATAATAAATTATCGACTATAAAAGATATTTCGTACATCGTTTCAAAGAGTCCGGAATTTACATTCCACTTCGACTCGAATTATACGACGTATACCGGAAATCGATAAAGATGAAGAATGCAAGCACCATTCCAAAATAGTATCTACGGTCTGTTCAATCCCAGAACAGATCCGAACAGTCGGATATCTGACAACGTATATCGATCAGATTTTACACATCAACTTTACATAAGTGTATTATGTTGGTGGCGGAGAGATTCGTCTCTTTAGCTTTATACCCAGAATATATTTGTGGAAACAAATGAGTGATCTGTCAGATAGGACGGTGTGACATTCAAAGTCGTTGAAGAATAATCCGTGAAACGGTAAACGTGACTTCAAACCTCACAACCCGGAAAGACAATAGTTGGGCTAGGCAGCATGGCTAGTTGGGTCATACCCAAGCAGGGTATATTATCACCATCTAGATTAATTCCTTTTGTTTCTAAATCTAAATTCACCTCTGTTACCTTCAGTAATCGGTGGGTCATTCCCGACCGTGGGGGTGGTAATATATTCGTTACACTCAAGCTAAATGAGTGGACGGTCATGTGTGGCCGGGTTGCAGGATGTTCTTGTTGAACCCCAGTGTATCCTCTCTAGAGTACACTGATCGGTGGGTGCTCCCATACCCTGTCAGTTAGAAACCAAATTCCAATAAGCGCTCGATGGTTTTAGATATTATTCTATGTACGTGAATGTGAGATGCAAGCGATTCACTAGATGATTATTTATTTGATAAATACTATCATAAATATCAAACGTTTTGATATTTAAAATACAAGGGTCGTTTTCCATATATTAGTTATGGATTGGGCTTAAGATTTCTAAGGTAATTGAATCTATTAATAACGGAACACCTTATTCCTTATTTCCCTGTTTACATCTATTTAACTGTGTTTACTCACACCAGTCCCCTGACTGACCCGGAGTTTATTTTCTGTGTTTTCCCTAAACTCTTGGGTACTCATAATATTTATTATGAGTAGGCAAGTAATTCAGGTTGGCAAATGGAACCTTACGAAGTTCAAGTTGCAGGACAAGTCTAGTAGTTTACTACACCTATGTATCCGGTTAGATTTTTATTTCCATATCATGATGTATTATTATGTGAATGTACTATGATGATGTAAGTTGTTGATGTATTATGATGTATCAGACCCTATGATGTAATGTATTTGTATTTTTAAATTTCGCTGTGAGATTTCTGATAACTTCTTATTCTTCTATTCTATTAGTTCTATCTTTTCTATCCCATCTTCTAATTTCTTTCAATAATGACACGGTTTTCGAAGGGTCGAAAATCGCGCCGTTACAGTTAGTATCAGAGCCTATGTTCTTCGGAAACATTTAGGCTTTGGAATAGAGAGTGAGCGTATTTCTACTAAAAACTATATTTTAGTATAGGTAGATCGTAGTTACTTAGGTAATCCCTTGACATATTTTTCCGAGGAGTCATTTATTTTCAATCCGTGTACTCAGGGAGTTGAAAATGAGTTCTTGTGGAGGAAGAGGCCGAGGAGCAAGCGGAGCAACTACGACAAACGGACACACTGTTAACCAGACCCAAGTGGATACTACTGAAGTAATCCGAGCACCAACTCAGCCTAACTTTGCTATGGTCTGTAAGAATTACACAACTCTGGGAGGAAAGATTTTCAGAGGTACTGAATCACTGGTCGGAGTCCAAGCATGGATTAGATCATGTGAGAAGATTTTTAAAGGACTGAGGTTGGATGACGAGCATAAGCGTCTCTTAGCTTCATGGAATCAGGAAGGAGCCGCAGCAATATGGTGGGATGCCCAGACTGCTAACACTCCTGAGGAAAACTTTACTTGGCCCATGTTCAAAGAATCTTTTGAAGGTCAGTATCTACCTGCTACTGGAAGGACAAGGATGTACCGAGACTTCATTGACTTAAAGCAGGAAAGAATGTCTGTCGCTGAGTACGAAAACCAGTTCAACGCATTTTCAATCTTTGGACCGGAGCTGATAAATACTCTTTTGAAAAAGAACGAGATGTTTGTTGCTGGTCTTAGAGATAATCTGCAAGAAAGGATGATGGGACATTTGAAGGATCCATTTGTGGAACTAGTATACCTAGCACTCAGATATGAAGAACTAGATACAAAGAAACCAGGAGCGAGGATCCAAACTGGGGAGACGAGTGGGGTGAATGTCATGAAAAGAAAGGTCAACCCGGATTGGAATGATAATCAGGGCCAAGCTAAGACGGGGCAACAGACCGTGGAAGGTAAATTTAAGAATGTGGTGTGTCACAACTGCAAGAAAAAGGGACACATTGCACGATTCTGTAAACAAAAGGGGAACCAGAAACCCAAGCAATACCCACAGCAGCAACAGAAACCCCAACAATACCCGCAACAGCAACAGAAACCCCAGCAATACCCAAGACAGCAACAAAAACCTCAGCAACAGCAACAGAATCAGAACCAGAACCAGAATCAGAGGAACGAGATGGTAGTGAAGAATCTCTGTTTCAACTGTCATCAACCAGGACATATGGTGAAGGACTGTCCATTGATGAAGAGGGCACCACAGCCTAGGGTTTTTACAATCAAAGATGAACCGTCTACTTCTCAGAATGTGAAAGGGAAGGGAGTGCTGGAAGGTACTTTACAGTTTAATGGAAATTACCTTCGTGTTTTATTTGATACCGGCGCTTCACACAGTTTTATTTCAGCCGAAACCATAGATCAGTTTGACCTTAAACCAATTATATCACCAAACCCCATTTGCGTATCAAACCCCATAGGGGGAAAACTGAGCTTAAAATGTGTTGTGAGGATATAACTCTCTTATATCTCTCACACTCTTTTCGGTTTGACTTCTATGTTCTAGACTTCAAAAGTTTCAATTTTATACTTGGATTAGACTGGTTAAGCAAGTTCCAAGCCAAGATAAAATGTGATAAAGAAATCATAACCCTTATAACTAGCTTAGAGCGAAAAGCTAGAATAACTTGTGGGAAACCGGGAATTCACACCTGTAGTTTTTTATACGCTTTAGAAGCACCTCAAGAAAGTCTCGACACTTTGGAAGTAGTAAGAGAATTCAAGGACGTATTCGAGGAAGTCGAAAGTTTACCTCCGCATCGAGAGATCGAATTCCGAATTGATTTAGTCCCAGGAGCTAGACAAATGATTCAACCGAAGAGACGGATGGCTCCCAAGGAAGTTCATGAATTAGAGAAACAAACTCGGGATTTGCTGAGTAAAGGCTTAATCCGACCAAGTTTTTCTAGTTGGGGCTCTGCGGTAGTTTTTGTAGTGAAGTCGGATGGATCTTTGCGACTGTGTGTAGACTATAGAGAGTTGAATAAAGTAACCATCCGAAATAGATATCCATTACCTAGAATTGATGACCTTTTCGACCAATTGCACGGAGCAACGGTATTCTCCCAAATGGATTTAGCAACAGGATTTCACCAATTGAGAATCTCTGAAGATTGTATTCCTTTAACAACATTCAGAGGCCCAGATTTCTTTTATGAATGGTTGGTTATGTCGTTCGGATTAACCAACGCACCAGCTTTCTTCGTAGATCTGATGAACAGAGTCTTTAGGAAAATTCTTAATAAATTCTTTCTCGTTTTCATTGACGATATCTTAATCTTTTCAAAAACCGAAGAAGAGCACCGTGGTCGTCTTAGAGTAGTGCTAGAAACTCTAAGGAAACACGTGTTGAAGGCAAAGTTTTCAAAATGTCACTTTTGGAAATCGGAAGTGAGATTTTTGGGGCACATAGTAAACGGAGATGGGATATCAGTAGACCCAGTTAAAGTAGATGCTGTACAACTATGGAAACAACCTCAAACACCAACAAATATTCGTAGTTTCCTAGGACTGGCGGGATACTATCGAAGATTTATCCGAGACTACTCCAAAATATCGTCACATCTGACCAAGTTAACAAAGAAGGGCCAAAAGTTTATTTGGGACCTAAAGTGTGAAGAATCGTTTCAAGAACTAAAGAAAAGATTAACGGAAGCACCAGTATTAGCTGTTCCCGATGGAACGAGCAGATTTGCGGTTTACACCGATGCTTGTGGAAAGGGAGTAGGAGCGGTGTTAATGCAGAAGGGACAAGTGATTGCATATGAAAGTAAGCAGTTAAAGATTCACGATAAGAATTACGCAACTCACGACCTAGAGTTATTGGCAGTTGTTTTCGCATTGAGAATGTGGAGACATTATCTGCTAGGTGAGAGATTCGAACTTTTCACCGATCATAAACCATTGAAGTATCTGTTCACTCAAAAAGATTTAAATCTAAGACAACAGCGGTGGTTGGAATTTCTTGCATCATATGACCTAGATATCATTTATACACCGGGAAAAGCGAACGTAGTGGCAGATGCCTTGAGTAGAAATGCGATATTATCACTTTTGGAAGTCATACCGACTCTCCAAGAAAGGATAATGAGTAATCAGAAAAGGGATCCCAAACGGGAAAAGATTATTCGAGGAGTCACAAACGGAAAAGAGACTGACTTCGTGTTGGACAATCAAGGAGTATTGAGAATAAACGGCAGATTATGCGTACCTAACGTGGATGGGATAAGACAAAAGGTTTTAAAAGAATGCCATGCATCAAATTTGAGCATCCATCCAGGAATTCATAAAATGAATCACGATATGAGACGCGTATTCCGGTGGTCAGGAATGAATAAAGATATCATTACTTTCGTAAATGAATGTCTATGTTGTCAGCAAGTCAAGGGAGACCATCAAAAGACTGCTGGACTATTACGGCCATTAGAGATTCCCAACTGGAAGTGGGAAATGATATCGATGGACTTCATCGATGGTTTGCCAAGAACAAGGAGAGGCTACGAAGGGATTTGGGTAATCGTAGATCGGTTAACTAAGATTGCGCACTTTATTCCAGTGAAACCAACGCGCACTGCCATAACATTAGCCGAAGTATTCATGAAAGAGATAGTACGACTGCACGGTATTCCAACGAGCATTGTAAGCGATAGAGATACCATTTTCACAAGTAGATTTTGGGAAGCTTTGCAGAGAACATTGGGAACAAGATTAAATTTCAGTACAGCTTACCATCCTCAAACGGACGGTCAGACAGAAAGAGTTAATCGTATATTGGAGGATCTTCTAAGAGCGTGTATTTTAGATTTTGGAGGGTCGTGGGAAGATCATTTACACCTAGTAGAATTTTCATATAATAACAGTTACCAGGCGAGTATACAGATGGCACCATATGAAGCATTATATGGAAGACCTTGTAAAGCGCCATCATGTTGGGTAGAGTCCGAAAACAAATTGGTACTTGGTCCGGATATGATACTAGAAGCGACAGCGAAAGTGGAATTAGTGAAACTGAGAATGAAAGAAGCCCAGGATCGCCAGAAAAGTTATGCCGATCAAAGGCGAAGAGATTTAGTATTCGAAATAGAAGATCTAGTTTTTGTGAAGATCTCACCAATGAAGGGAGTAGTAAGATTTGGAAAATATGGAAAGTTAGCACCAAGGTATGTTGGACCTTTTCACGTCTTAGAAAGAATTGGTTTTCAAGCATATAAAGTTGAATTACCAGAATATATGGCGGGAATTCACAACGTATTTCACGTATCACACTTGAGAAAATGTATGCACAATCCATCATTAATTCTGGAACCCTCTGTTCAGCAAGAGATAGAGATTGAGCCAAACTTGACAGTGATTAGACATCCATTCAGTATTATTGACCGAGAGGGAAAGCAACTTCGCAACAAAGTGGTGAGGCTACTAAAGATCCAGTGGAGCGAAAACCCGAAAGACTGTACGTGGGAGACCGAGAAGCAGATAAAGAAATTATACCCAGATTTTCCTATGAGTTAGGTATGATTTACTATGGTATGGGTAAAATGTAAGGAAATTTCGATTTCTACATTTCTGTGAGCATTTGCATGTGTGTTTTATGGATTCATTTTATTTGGACTTATGAACTCTCTTGTATGTTTACATCACTGATGAGTTCTGTATTCTTGCTTGCGTGTTAGATGGCTCCAGTGTGGAAGACCACGGCAAGAAAGAGGGTGACACCACTCCAGTTTCTTATGCTACGAGCAAAGAGACAAAGAGTCGGAGATTCTGACAACAACCGAGAGAGATCACCCATCGACGACGAAGGTACACACATATCATCAGAAGGATCAGTGCTTGGCAGGAACGAACCAATAGAACAAGATGGAGGACACCAAGACTTTACTGATGAGGATGAAGTGATAGGAGATGAAGGAAGTGTTGACGGTTATGGTGAAGGAGATGAGGGTGGCGAAGAAGAGGAAGAATATGAAGAAGAATATGAGGAAGAATATGAAGAAGAATATGTGGAAGAAGAAGACCAAGTTGTTCCGGGAACCCCAGTCATTGCTACGGGAAACCAGCAAGAAGAGAAAGTAGCCCAAAGGACAGCGATATGGAATAGATTGGAACAAGTTCTCGTCGAGTTTCGCATAGCAGGAGGAGGAGTACAAGTATTCGGTGAGTATGGATACCCCGTGGTGAGGCTATATTTAATACCACCAGTGTGTCTGATTTATATAGAGGATGATGAGGAGGAGACTGATGCAGAAGACGTAGTTGAGGTCCTTAATATATCTGATGACGAGGAGGTCGTACGGATAATAGATATCTCTGACGACGAGTAGAAGGACAGGGACTGGAGAAGGATAGTTACGTATGTATATTTTGGGGCAGTTTAGAACTTGAGTAGTCAAGTCTAGTATTATTGTATGTATCGAGACTAGTGTTAGTATAGAACTAGTCATATGTGCATGTGTACTAAAACAACCAGTTTATGAAATATTTTATTTTGGAAACTCTCTATCTTTCTTATGTAATTTCGGGGCGAAATTCTTTTAAGTGGGGTAGTCTGTAATGGCTGGATTTTTCAAGCATCTGATATCTATTTTAATAAGGAAATTTAAATATATTTGAGTTGCTCAACCAATTAAAATGTGTATAATCACCTATATGTATGTATATACATATATGGTTTGCACTAGAACTTAACTTATATAAGGTGTGTTTAATATTTATATTATAACATACTTAAGCAAAACATTTGTGACAAAATTTCTAACTAAGAGAAGAGTGAGAATATTGGCAACACAAAATAGTGTAACTAAATCCTATTTACAACTAGCATATGGAAGTTAGCATACAAAAGCAAACAAGATCCAAACCCATCATTAAGTAGTAGATTAGGACCTAATCCCCTCATACATATATGTCTGCGGCTAAAATGATAAGTGCAAACAAAATATCCAAGAGAAGAATAATCATTCTTTATCTTGACAAGAATGGGTAAGTTTGCATTTAATGAAAGTAAGCTAGGCATTTAATGAAGGTGTAAGGGCTTATGTACTTTGAAGAGAGAAGTAAGGGTTGGTAGAATTATCTTTTGTGCAAGGTACTTCAATTTTGCTGTAACAAATATGCACCATTCGAAGAGAGAGAAAGAGGAGGTAGGTAGGAAACAAAAGCTTTTTGCTGTAGGAAACTTGAGAGGGAATTGCCTATAAATACACATCCAATTCCATGCATTTTCTCTTTACTCAAATACAAGAAAGTGCTGAAGTTATAATCCTTTTACGAACAAGAATTCAGGAGCTTTAAACAGGTGAGTAATCACTCACTTAAGTCAAGATGATTTGCAAGTTACTGTAAACTGTTTTGTGTGTTTCATATTTATATCATCATTTGCAAGTATACCATGATTGTTATCACCTTGTAGATGTTAAAACACCCTGCTTAGATCATCTGTAAAACTATGTATGCAAGTGTTATTCATAATAGAAATGGTAATGAATTCATCAATTATTGATCAAAGAAACCAAGACAGTTTTGTTTACTGTCAAAAACAAACCCTTGTAAAATGAAATATACCTTGATGATCTCAAATGCAAGCTATACAAGCATATGTATGAGTTAACTCATATACGAAAAAATATATATATACATTTTAGCAAGAACCAAACCTCATCTATATATGTTTGAAACAAGAAAACAGAAGAAACATATGGTCCTCTGTCTCAAACTTAATCACCAAATTTTCAAACATCATAGAAATGAATTACAGGGTTATAGATGTAATCGTAGCACTAAATAATGATTTTTAAAAGTAATTTCATGGTTTTTATTGTTATGATGAGCGAGATAGAAGGGGACAACCGAAAATGGCACTTTGACCAAATTCCGACGATCGGTGACGATGATGGTCGGGGCGTGGAGCGTGAAGGAGCTGGTCACATCGGGGAACACGAGAAAAATGCCCCATGATTTTTCGAGTGAGTGATTCGAGCTGTCGAGCTCGATTTATGTTTTGAGAGGCAAATTGGGTTCATCGGTTTGGAGGCGATGTACGGGTCCCACGGTGGTGCGAGTTGGCCGAGGCTGGGCGTGGAGCGGCGTTAGGACATGGCGAAGCTGACGGCGGCGGTGCGAGGTGCTCCGGCGGTCTGAGGCGATGGGTCGAGCTCGGTTTAGGTGGACTGCTTTTCGAAGCTGTTTACTGGAAGTTGGGTGCAGTGGCGAAATCGAGGAGGAGTCGACGTACGGTGGTGGCCAGGCATCAGTTGGGGTCAGTGGAGGAAGTGGAGTTTGTGGGTGGTGGTTCGGTGGTGGCACGGTGGCGTGGGGAGGCGTGCACGTGCACGGTGTACAGGCGAGTTTGAGAGCAAGAAAATGGAGAAGTAAGGGAGTGGCTTGGCACGAGTGATCCACCATGTCTTCTACGTGATCAAGAGGTTGGTAACGAGGCTAGTAAAGTGGTTGGTTAAGCGAGAAAACCAGATTGGTTTGGCAAGAGAAAATCAACGATTTCCCTTGGTAATCACACGATTTTGAGATGCCAATATCGACTTGGTAAATACAAGCGAGAATAGAGTTTCAAATGCAAGAATTTTATTAAATCGAATTTAATTAAATTAAATAAATAAATATAATTAATCAGTAATTAATTAATTTAAATAAAAATAGAGTTTTTATTTAATATGGCGTAAACCAGTGGAACAGTCAAGACGACAGTGAGGTCCCAGAATCGAAGTTGTTCGAAGAAGTTCGTCGAGTTAGAACTTGAGTTTTAAAAGATAATTTAATTTAAATAAATTATAAAACAATTTATTTAAGTTTAAATAAAGGAAAATAAATATTTGACAAATCAAATCGGAGTATAGAACATCGTCTAACAGTCGATGACAAGCGAGATAAAACACCGTATGCGTAGCACGGGCTTTTTCTATACACTTTCAAATATTGATAAAAACTGTATAACATCTTGTGTATGACACACACACTTTAACTATAAAATTGAAAGTGATACTTAAGATATCCAGATATGAACCTGAGAATTTTATACCGTATATATAATTATAAATACAGGATGTGCAACTGAATTTAAGACAGTAAGCTGATAATAAATTATCGACTATAAAAGATATTTCGTACATCGTTTCGAAGAGTCCGGAATTTACATTCCACTTCGATTCGAATTATACGACATATACCGGAAATCGATAAAGATGAAGAATGCAAGCACCATTCCAAAATAGTATCTACGGTCTGTTCAATCCCAGAACAGATCCGAACAGTCGGATATCTGACAACGTATATCGATCAGATTTTACACATCAACTTTACATAAGTGTATTATGTTGGTGGCGGAGAGATTCGTCTCTTTAGCTTTATACCCAGAATATATTTGTGGAAACAAATGAGTGATCTGTCAGATAGGACGGTGTGACATTCAAAGTCGTTGAAGAATAATCCGTGAAACGGTAAACGTGACTTCAAACCTCACAACCCGGAAAGACAATAGTTGGGCTAGGCAGCATGTCTAGTTGGGTCATACCCAAGCAGGGTATATTATCACCATCTAGAGTAATTCCTTTTGTTTCTAAATCTATATTCACCTCTGTTACCTTCGGTAATCGGTGGGTCATTCCCGACCGTGGGGGTGGTAATATATTCGTTACACTCAAGCTAAATGAGTGGACGGTCATGTGTGGCCGGGTTGCAGGATGTTCTTGTTGAACCCCAGTGTATCCTCTCTAGAGTACACTGATCGGTGGGTGCTCCCATACCCTGTCAGTTAGAAACCAAATTCCAATAAGCGCTCGATGGTTTTAGATTTTATTCTATGTACGTGAACGTGAGATGCAAGCGATTCACTAGATGATTATTTATTTGATAAATACTATCATAAATATCAAACGTTTTGATATTTAAAATACAAGGGTCGTTTTCCATATATTAGTTATGGATTGGGCTTAAGATTTCTAAAGTAATTGAATCTATTAATAACGGAACACCTTATTCCTTATTTCCCTGTTTACATCTATTTAACTGTGTTTACTCACACCAGTCCCCTGACTGACCCGAAGTTTATTTTCTGTGTTTTCCCTAAACTCTTGGGTACACATAATATTTATTATGAGTAGGCAAGTAATTCAGGTTGGCAAATGGAACCTTACGAAGTTCAAGTTGCAGGACAAGTCTAGTAGTTTACTACACCTATGTATCCAGTTAGATTTTTATTTCCATATCATGATGTATTATTATGTGAATGTACTATGATGATGTAAGTTGTTGATGTATTATGATGTATCAGACCCTGTGATGTAATGTATTTGTATTTTTAAATTCCGCTGTGAGATTTCTGAGAACTTCTTATTCTTCTATTCTATTAGTTATATCTTTTCTATCCCATCTTCTAATTTCTTTCAATAATGACACGGTTTTCGAAGGGTCGAAAATCGCGCCGTTACATTAACTCTCTCTCTTATGTAAAAAAAAAAGAAGTACATATATATAATAATCCAAGGGTATCCAACATTGCTGGTACATCTGGCATTGGTGTGCAAACCCGCCAAGCTCTTTCCGACACCTTGTTGACAAAGTCAGCGTTGGTATATCTTGGTCTCATTTTATGAGTTGGACACCTAAGGATTACCGATATCTTGTTGACAAAGTCAACGTCGGTCTGCACAATCCGCCAAGCTCTATCCCAAACTCTCACGGGTGGCATACCTTGGTCTTTTCGGTTAGGTGTTTGTAAATAGTAATAATGTAAATATTTTGTAATAAAGAGAGAGTAAGCACTTGAAATCCAAGCACACTCTTCACTTATTCGACCTAACTTGTTAACAAAAAGGAAGTTGAGACGTTAAAATTCATTTCATATTTGCACTATGTTTCTACCAAAACAACTGGCCAAGCTGGAGGAGTTTGTGATGATAACATGACTTTTATCTGAAGTTTTGATTAATAATGGACTTAAATTTCATAGTGACGACCCAAATTTGTGTTAACTCATTCGTGTAATATTTAAAAGTAAATTATCCATTTGTAAATATTTCTTTAAAAACTTGCATTCATATTGTAAATATTTTCGAATCTTGCATATTGTAAATATTTTTTGCATTTAACTTTTGGATTTTGTGGGTAGTATTCGCTGAAAACCCTCACGAGACAACACTCGTCCCACTGGGGACACCCAGAGGTTTAACGGCTTGTAACATACGCTCAATGCAATCGTGCTCCCTACGAAAATGGGTTTAGCTTAGTTTTTACTTTATTCGAAGACGAATAAAAAGATAAGTGTGGGGGTATTTGATGTGCACGTAAAATGCACATTTATATTCACATATTTATTCTTGTTTAGTGCTAATAAATGTCATATATGGGTATTTTATCATGTTCAAACAATAATTGAATTGATTTCAAAACATCATGCATTTATCATCATATAGGGGGAAAATTGTCGTTTTTGTGCTTGTATTATTTTGAGCATGTTTACTTCGACATTTTTCATATTTTTGCAGAAATTGGATGCATGTAGAAAAGGACTTCATAAAGACATATATGCATACAAAGGAAAAAAGGGAAATCAATCAATGGAAAGGGAATCAATTCAAAAAGAGGAAATCAATGCCTTGCCCAAAAAAAAGGGAAATCAATCAATGGAGAGGGAATCAATTCAAATAGAGAATTAATGGAGGACCCCACCCATTCTCCCTCCTTCTTTAGTGGAGACAATAAAAGGGCTTCATGAATCATTATTGCTGAGGACAAAATGAAGTTAATAGAGGGGGCATTCTGGGTAGCACGCTAAAAGTCAATTTAGGGTTTCACTCATGTATAAATAACCCATGTATGTTAATGTAAAAGGGATCTTGGATTTTTAGTTCAGAGTGAGGCTGAAATCAAAACTTCTCTTTTTCAGCCATGGCTTCTTAGCCATTTCTTTTTTGTAATCTGTCGCTTTAATGCAATATTAATTTGTTGTTTTTCATTTACATGTTATTTTCTCTTCTACAAGTAGAATAGATTTTTATCTTTATTTGCTCTTTAGTTTGTTCTCTTTTATAATGAAATATCTTTATGTTATCATTGAATCCATTATGAGTAGCTAAACCCCTTCAATTTAGGGGTAGTGAAGCTCTCATGATTCATGATTAATTAACATAAGAATTTCTTGTTTCTAACTCTCTTATTTGAGCTTAATCTATAATTGGATATTGATAAAGTAAAGATTTTATGTGGTGAAAATTGATAGCAAATGCTGGTTGATTATTCCCAAATGTGTTATACTCATATCATTAATAGAATCATACTTTATCACAATCTAATTCATATTAGAACTATTATTTTCTATATGATAATTAGGGCTTTAAGTTCGTATTGAAAATTGATGATTTATGTAGCTTGAATTTTCTAGCATATAAATCATGCTTGTATGAATACAACACTTAATGTGCTAGTTATTAAAGAGAGTTAGAACCATTTTTTATGTTATTTAGATTGATATTGATAGTGAATCTACTCCTAAATTGTCTCCAAGTCTTATGTTTTTATTCATTTTAACATTGTTAGTTTTCTTTTTGTTTATAGTTAACAAGTTCACTCGCCCTCAGTTTAATTTGATTGAGTAAGATTAGAATAAATACTTTCCCTGCGGATCGACCCGTATTCGCCACGTACTACGATTGTACGCCATGCGCTTGCGGTTTATTACACTTCGCGACGGTATTCTAATCGATAGAATATTCGTCGGCGAACACGAATCGAGCAACTCAAGTCATAAAGACCATATTTTTACTTCAGATCTTATCAATTTGGACATAGCCAATTTGAATCATGAGAATCATATCTCTTCTACGAATCATCAAAATAACTGGGAGTATTGAAGCATGATTTCGAAGACAGGAATCAAACATTTAGCTTAAAACAAGCTCATGGATCCTTGCTTCATCACTACAATAGATTATACTGTCAATAGCAGTGATTTTGGAGAAGAAATAGAGGAGGAAGAAGTTAAGAAGCCACCGTGAAGTGGCAATTTGGGAGGAAATCTCTCAAGTAAGGATCGGTTGAGCCGCCATTTCCTTACTTCTTATTTTAGGGTTTGAAAGTGTTGTGGCTTTGTGTTTTATGTTGTGTATTCAGGTTGCTACCCATTTTAATTTTTTTTGCCCTAAAATTGTTGGGTAGGGCTTCAGCCTTTAAACCTTTTTTTGTCTATTTCAAAAAAAAGGGCAATTTATTTGTACTACACAAGTTGTTGTTCAATTATCTAAGGCAGTAGAACCTTTATTTGTGTTATCAATATAGAACCAGTTCTAAATGAGATACACAAGGACATTTCAAACCAGGTATAGCTTATTATGTTGCATGTGCACATACAGATATGTATATAAAATATAATACAAATATAGTAAAAATTAAAAATTATTTATAAAATCATATAAACTACTGATCTTATTTGAAATAAGTTTAGATAAGATCTTACCAAAATAAAACTTTATAGGCCTACTAAGATTCAAATAACTGTTTTTTTATTTATCAATTTTCTCCACTATGAGATGGTCATGTTTGAATAATGAAATCATAGTTGAATAGTCTATGCGATCAAAATTATTCATATCAGGATTACTTGATTAAGCTTAAAGTCCAGTTAGTAGGGTGTTTAAAAGGGCTATTTCAAAAGTGGAGGTCAGGGAAATGACGTACCCTAATCTACTTGTTACTAGCCAGATAGCCTGACCCAAAAACTTACGTTACTCATTGGTTGCCTCTAATAACAAGGATCCAATTTGAATTGGATATTCGTTTAGTTATCAATCTTATTTTGGAATTAATATTAAAAATGAAATACATTATAAATGTTATAATTTAATTTATCGAAAATGTATTAAAACAAATGAATAAAAATTTGAAATTTACAATGTATTACAAAACATACCATTCTTTATACTTCAGAAAAATCATGTCGATTAGTGACTAAAATCGCGAGGTGATTTTCCCCTTTCGCTCCTGCTAATTTCCTTTATCGTCGATTTTCCTTCTTTGCTTCGAGCCCTTGCATCTGCCGTTTTCTGATCTACCCTAATCTCGTTTTACGATGGCTCACAAGAAGAAGCCTGCGCCTCCCAGATCTGACCTATCTACTTCATCTGCTACTAGATATGGATGTTGCTTTTCCATGCCTCCTCCTAAGTTTGTCGCTCCCTAGAATGGATCCAGCTCCATTTCTGTTGGCCCTACCAATCCGCTGCCACACATTACTCAAGATGCCACAAATCCCCTGACCTCACTGTTAGATGATATTGAAATCACCCAGTGAGCGCAGTCCTAATGCTGAGGCTGGCAAAGTCGGAGCGTCGACTTTAGGTGACAATATTTTATACTCTTCGATGTTGTTCTTCCTGATACATGTTGGGTAAATATATCTTTTCCTTCTATTATTCCTGATGAAGTTGTGGTTGAGGCAAACTCCCCTAATAACAGCGATCGAGCTGATATTACTGCTTGTGTGGCTTTAGACAGTGTAGTGAATATTTGGAATGACGATGGAATTGGTTTGAGGCCTGGAAATGTAGATGGTATTTCCAAGTCTCAACCTAAATGGGTTTCCCTCTTTGGCAACTGCGTCAAAAATAAAGGCAATTATGAACCCCATGAATTTGAATATTGTGAAAATGATGGTGTGGATTATATCCCATCTGAAGTGATTGAGGATGGAAAGGAATTTGGACCGACTGCATAGTGGGTTTCTTCTTGGGCCCTCCACTACCCTATTCTGATATTCAGAAATTATGTGGCAAAAAGTGGCCAATAAGAGGTAGTTTCAACGTTTGATTAGATAAAACCATGTTTTTTTATAAAGTTCTCTCTTCCTGAGGAAAGGCTACGTGTCTTAAGTCTTGAACCAATCATTATTAAAGGTAAACCTTTCATTATTACTCCTTGGAATCCGAAGGTTGATTGAGCTAAGGAGCAGGTTCTATCTTTGCCATTTTTGAATTATTTCACTGACATTCCTTCTATGCTTCAATCCCTTATTGGAGTGAACTGGCTTTCGATAAAGATTGGGAAGCTTAAGTGCTTTTAGCACTATAACAAGGGAGATGTTATTTTATGATTAGGCACTTACTGAGATCTTCACTGACAAAACCATTCCTGGCATTATAAAAGTTAGATTAGATACGGATTATGTGGCTGAAGTACGTGTTAGATATGGATGGAGGCTAGATATTTACACCTCTTGTCACTCATTTGGTCATTTACAGGATACTTGTAATTGGGTTCCCTCGGTTGATGCTCCTTCCCCTATTCCTCTAGATGATCGTATCCCCCTTCCTCATCCCTTTGTGAAGTGGGTATGTGAGGATCTTGTAACAACCGAATTCCGACAAACCGATTTTTTTTCCCCAAAATTCCCATCTATCGAAACTCGGATTGGTTTGCTTTGGTATCCTGCAGAAAAGACAGAGACATAAAACATGTCAAAGCTCGAAAAATATCTCACAGAGGAATGAATAAAATATAATATAGTCAAAATATAGCCTTACCGTATTAATAATACTGCCTAACCAGTATCCAAATCTATCATGTCTCTGCCACAAAGCTTACCGGCGAGTATGTTATGAGGAGGGGGTCAGAACACAAGTTTTGGTGACTGGATTTAAATTATACACTTATAACACTACATATACCGTTCAATCATATTATCTTATTTATTAGGTTACTTAGGTTAACAACACTCAAGGCTTATACACACGTCGTACCCATTTACTTCCCAGTGGATTAACCTAATACAGTATATATGTAGCTACCCCCAATATTAAGGTACACCCCGTGGTACCCCACTCACAAGGTCTCCACTGTAACACCATCGAAATATACGCAGCCCCTCATTCTACGCCGTAGTGACGTACGGATCTATATATAACAGTGTTACATTCCGCATATATCTATCATTACTATGCTACATAAGCGTACGGACTACCACCTTCGATCAAATCAGATTCCATACTAGAGTAATGCCCTCAAGTCTACTATACACCACCTAGAGCCGACATGCATGTATCTAGACTGTCCACATACGTATCGTCAATTATAGCTCGATGCCATAGCCGAACGTCCTGTAATGTGCACCCAGTTCCGTGGCAGGGCGATACAAGAAACATGGAACTCAGTTGGGAGCTTTCCATATCTGTATAGGCCAGTCTTTAAGATCCTCTATATACAAATATTCCTAGGGTTTGTTTTCACGGTGGCTCGACCTCTGCCTCAACTAGTAAAGACTACAAGATCTAAACGACTACCCCTAAGAAAAACAATCTAAACATCCATTTGGCAACTTCACTCAACCTCCGCACCCCGATAGTGAAAGGTGAATGGACTGTTGATTTTGGCTCTAGTCTTTTCACATCCCACTAGCTGCTGATGACGGGTATTCGATGATCTACTATCCTTGTTGGTTATGATCCTTCGCCTCCCCGTTGAGGCGACCGCCGAATCACCCTGGTGTCACCGCATCACAGCATTCTGACTGCATAGCTACTTCTGCAGTCAAGACCCACCCACCTAGTAGTTACACGCTGACCCAACCTCTGTGAGCACAGCCTAAACATCTGCCGCTGCACAGAGGACTACTAGGGCACCTTACGTATCTTAGGAAGCCGCGTGCTTCCCCTTCCAGTCCTTCGGAACCGACAAAATAATCAGAGGAAATGTGCGCTCCCAAAGTGTTTTATAACCCCATGATGATCTACTCCGTTGGGTTATTCACCCTCAAACGTGTGGATTGGTCCAAGCACCCCACTTTAATATGTTGTTAGGCCCTATGTCTAAGCATTATTTTACGCGCTTGTCTTACCTCATCAGGTTTCCATTTAACTTGATTATTCTCATTCTTATTGAATTCTTAATCAAGTTACCAAGTTCCTTTTGCTTATTAATTTCGGTTATATAACTTAAGCCATTTAAGTTTATTAATAAGCTCGCAACATGTTATTCACTAGATTGTGGTCCAAGGTCTGTAATCCACAATCCCTTTATATTCTTATTTGATTTTATCATTACAATAATATGTTCTACTTAATATGTAATTAAATATATACCAATCCACATGTTTTCTGTTTAACATGTCAGTCATTATTTATGATTAAGTATAGCTTATTTCCTAAGTTTTTCTCATTCTTTCTCACTCAGTCATAGTTCCATTTTATACTGTTACTACAACTTATCGTTGTTTACTTATTAACTTAGTTCTCTTAACGAAGGCCCATTAATAAGTTTCTCTACCCATTTATTATAACCTATGTTATAATTTTCTCTTGTCCCTAGGACA
This sequence comes from Allium sativum, assembly GCA_030737875.1. Lineage (NCBI taxonomy): Eukaryota > Viridiplantae > Streptophyta > Magnoliopsida > Asparagales > Amaryllidaceae > Allium > Allium sativum. The sequence goes on from CM060912.1 coordinate 748,544,204, forward strand.
AGCCTAAACATGTTTTTCTTATCAGCGGGTTCCATACTTCCAAGTTTACAGCTTACTTAATTTATAATTAAGTATAACTTCTTATATTTCATATATTTTCTCCCTTTTCTCAACTGGTTTCCGGCTTTCCCCATTTACAGATTACTTAATTTACAATTAAGTGTACCTTATCTCATTTCACCAGTTATCCAATTTCCTTATTAGTTTATTACAACCTAAGTTATAATCTTCACTTGTCCCTAGGACAAGTCTACCTATTTACAACATCTTCACTAATGTTATTTATTTATAATAGGTGATTATCATTCCCCTTTTAAACCAATTACTATTGTAAACCATTATTCTTCATTCGCTGTAATATATATTCCCTATTATACTAAGGAAAACACTTCATGCACCTTATCAGTTTGATGGAGAATCGGTGATTTATTTTCATAACGTATTCCCATCTAAATCCGTGGTAGCAAGTAATTTCTTTACTTTTCTTTATTTACGGTGGCTTACTTGCAACAACATTCTCCGAACTAGGTCATTAAGGGAAATACATCACTTTTCCTTCGCATCACACTAACTTAGTCCATTATACCTCTTCCTTGCTTATTTTCTGAGTTAGACATTTAATTACCATCATTTCCATTTATTCATATCTGGTTATATACATACATACATATATATATGCACCAGACCTCTCACATTAAGTCTATACTTGTGGATGCCGGACTTGCCGGGCGAGTCCGGGTAGACTTCTACCACAAGTTGACTTAACCTCGTGTCTTAGTACCATGCATGTTTTTAATTTTTGCACTTAGAATCCTCACATTAGATTTACACTTGTCAATGCTGGATATGCCGGGTGATTCCAGGCAGACTTCTATCACAAGTGAAATCTAACCTCATGTCTAATTCACATGTAATTGTATCATGCCTATTATAATTTCTTCCAGTTATCTATTATAATTTATAATTCACATGTAATTGTATCATGCCCATTATAATTCTTCGCATATAATCAATTCCTTCCTAACATGTAATCAATTAATCAGATAATTGTTTAAATCACATAAACCAATATGTACCTTTCTCAATTCTTACATTTAATGGCCTGGGTACACAATTTACACAAATTGACATGAAATTTACGTAACGGTAATTACTATACAAGATTTGACAAGTTCATATCCCAATAAATTAATATTTAACATATTAATTATTCCTACTTTGTACCCATCACTTTAGGCATTATTAACATATGTTATATTCTCAACATACTGCATTCCAATTATACATACAGGGGAATGGTAAATGATAACATATTCTTATCTAAACTGTATAGCTTAAATCCACTCACCTTTTATGCTTTCCCCAATTCTGGATCTGATCCAGTTTTAGCATCCATGGTTTTTCCCTTTTAATTTGATTTGAAACCTAATAACCATGGATTGCTTATTTTCATTAAAAGAGAAAGGAAAGAAAGAGTAAGAATTTGAATAGCTTGGACCTAGAAGTTTAACTTACTTTCACATATTTCTGGATGCCTTTTATAAAGATCAATTTCTTTCCTTTAGATCTAGATTCAGAGTTTTTCCTAAGCTAATATTTTAATTTTCTGAATAGATTTGAGAAGAGAGGGAGTAATGGCAGAGCTTCTGCGTAGCCTCAGAATTATGAGGTTTCAGGGTTAGTTTTACGGTCTTATTTATAGGTGCTCAGAAATGAATTTATACCCGAAACAATCAACATCCATGCACAGCGTGCGGTGTGGTCGACCTCCCTGTTGATGGATTGATCACCCCCCCCCCCCAAGTCGACCTCCAACAAGCCATTTTAATGCCCAGTCCTGCCGCGTGATTTGATTTTTATGGATATTTTATTTATTTTATATACATACGAGCTTCTTATATGTATACAAACTTCCAACACCCATAACTGCTTCATACGTTGTCCGATTTACGTAAACCAAGTGTCTATCTTGACCAGAATTTCAAGACGGGCGCAATGGCGCAGTCTGTTTTACTTAATTTTGAATATTTAATTAAGTTATTCTTATTTTATTGTTTTAAGTCAAAAATGAGGGGTGTTACATTCTCGCATCCTTAGGAATTTTCGTCCCCAAAATTTGATAAGGGTAAAATCAATTAACCCCTCGCATAATATCCATCCATCATGTGTGCATCCAATTTGCAAAGTGAAATACAACATATTAATGCATGTATACCTAAGCGGTACCTCCTATGTGTATGCATTTTTTAAAAAAATCCTTTTTAAAATATGATGCTCACATCCTAAATATACTGGCAGTTCTACATGAATAATATATTTTTAAAATCAAAATACTTTTTCATCCAAATTTCCCTACACTCTTACTGAATAAGAGCATAGTTCATCCAATTATTGCATCCATAATCCTACCAACCAACTTTATTTTTCGAATTTTAGAAAAATCTAATTTTCTAAATTCGATTTCTTATGTTGTAAAAAGGTGGAAAACGGAAAATTTCACATCTTCCGGTTTTTTTTATGTACTTTTTTCTAATTGTATGTAACTATTTATAAAGATTCCCTATTTTCCTATGCAAGCACAACCCACATAAGAAATTTTTTCTATGTTACTGATTTTCTTTTCATCTTATCTTGGAAATTTTTATCCTTATCCATCTTTTCTCATAATTTATCATGTTTGTTGCTTTACTGAATTTTCTGTTTCCTTTTCAGTTGCAACATTTCTGTTTCCTTAGCTTATTTAATCATTTGATCTTAGTTTAAATTTAAATAAGCCTTATAGTCATTCAACTAAAACAGGAGAACAAACACCCTACACAGCTACTACTAAGGGCCAAGAATCTCGGGACTATGTCCCCCTCAGACAGAAAAGTCCAAACTATGGGATCATGGCAGGTTTAGGTGTTATCCTAACTACCCAACAAGAACAAAATAACAGAGCAATCCCAACAGAAATGTAGTAATGGGTCTTACCCCTAACATGAAAATTAGCTACAGGATCTAAATACTTACTTGCCCTTTTTACTTATCTAGTAGTCACTACTAACTCTAGCTGTGTACAAATAATTATTTCAAGCAACAACCTAGGCTTTTCAATGCTTAAGCAATCTACAGGAACTTACTATTATTTCAAGATAATTCTTGCTATCTGCTTCATTGCCTTAAAACTTTTCCTGTCTTCCCTAAGCACTAATCCTTACCTACTCCATACTTTCAAAACACGGTTTGGCCTTTTCGTTTAAACTTTCTTCCAAAAATTTAAAAGTGTCTAATCTTTATTTTTCTCATGAAAACTTTCTCTTGCCAAACCATAAAAACATGTCATCTTAAAAAATGTAAATCGTCATTTTTTTTTTCAAATCAAAAAACTGGAGCAGATATGGACAACTATTTTCTCAATCGGGTTTATGACTTGTTCTTACCTATAAGGTCAGCTCAGTCTCTTACCACAAAGTGCAAACATCCACTCTATTCTTAATTTCTACACTTATTTTGTCCACCCAACAAAATTATCTTGTCAAAATAATTTATCAAAAAGGGTTGTCATAAGAATAGAGATTTCAAATCTTTCTTTACTAAAAATACTTGTATGAAATATAATAATAAAACTATGCTCCTTTTATTGAGAGAATTTTACTTTAGACAAAGCTTTCTCAAGAAATCACTATTTACAAAATATACCCCATTTTACTTCAAAACCCGATATGTATGCTTTACATATTTAAAACTATAACCTTTAAGATTAAAACTTGAAAACACCATAAACCATTTTCCCCAAACTTTAACAATTTCAAGTTCTTAAAAGTTAACAATGGGGTTTGACTCAAAGCGGGTTCCCAATTTTTTTCTCGAGGCTTTCCTAGGTATTCCCACAAAGTCAATTCTCTCAACTATATATATTCCTAATCCATTTTCTCTTTTTTAACCTTTTCCAATTTATAAGGTTTTCAAGCCCACTAAACCAAAACACTAATCATGTGGGATTCACTTCCCTTCCATACAAAGTATATTGTACACTCCCTTCCATACAAAGTATATTGTACACTCTCCACCCAAATTACCTAAGGGTCTCAGATTTCCATATTCATTCCTTTAGTGTACAAAACAAACATCCCATTTCTTACCATATTATACTCTTTCTATTTAGTGGGTTCCACTATGGATCTAGGTATATATATAACATATTTATATTTTTTTAAATACAAATATGCTCACTCATTATTTATATAGGAATCCTAAACCTAAGCTCTGATACTAGATGTAACAACCGAATTCCGACTGACTGATTTTTTTTCCTTTCAAAATTCCAATCTATTGAAACTCGGATTGGTTTGCTCTGGTATTCTGCATAAAAGACAGAGACATAAAACATGTCAGAGCTTGGAAAATATCTCACAGCGGAATGGATAAAATATAATATAGTTAAAATATAGCCTTATCGTATTAATAATATTGCCTAACCAATATCCAAACCTATCATGTCGCTGCCACAAATCTAACATGAGAGTATGTTATGAGGAGGGGGTCAGAACACAAGTTCTGGTGACTGGATTTAAATTATACACTTTGGATAACACTACATATACCATTCAATCATATTCTCCTATTTATTAGGTTACTTGGGTTAACAACACTCAAGGCTTACACACACGCCGTACCCATCTACTTCCCAGTGGATTAACCTAATACAGTATATATGTAGTCACCACCAATATTAAGGTACACACCATGGTACCCCACTCGCACGGTCTCCACCGTAACACCATCGAAATAACGCAGTCCCTCATCCTATGCCATAGTGACGTACGGATCTATATATAACAGTGTTACGTTCCGCATGTATCTATCATTACTATGCTACGTAAGCATACAGACTCCCACCTTCGATCAAATCAGATTCCATACTAGAGTAATGCCCTCAAGTCTATGCTACACCACCCAGAGCCGAAATGCATGTATCTAGACTTTCCACGTATGTAATGTCAATTGTAGCTCGACGCCATAACTGCACGACCTCTAATGTGCACCGAGTTCCGTGGAAGGGCGATACAAGAAATACAGAACTCGGTCGGGAGCTTTTCCACATCTGTACAGGCCCGTCTTTAAGAGCCTCTATATACAGATATTCCTAGGGTTTGTTTTCACGGTGGCAATGGCCCCAGCTCGGACCCTCCCTCAACTCGTAAAGACTACAAGAGCTAAACGACTGTCCCTAAGAAAAACAATCTAAACATTCATTTGGCATCTTCCCTCAACCACCGTACCTCGATAGTGAAAGGTGAATGGTTTATTGGTTTTAGTTCTAGCCTTTTTTCATCCCACTGGCTGCCGATGACGGGTATTCGACGATCTACTATCCTTGTTGGTCGTGACCTTTCACCTCCCCATTGAGGCAACCACAGAATCACCCTGGTGTCATCACGTTACAACATTCTGACTGCAAAGCCACTTCTGCATTCAAGGCCCACCCACCTTGTAGTTACGCGCAAACCCAACCTCTGCGAGCACAGCCTAAACATCTGCCACCACACAGAGGACTACTAAGAGCACCTTACGTATCTCAAGAAGCCACATGCTTCCCCTTCCAGTCCTTCGGAGCCAACAGAATAATCAAATGAATGTGCGCTCGCCTCGTGCTTTATAACACCATGATGATCTACTCCGTTGGGTTATTCACCCTCAAACGTGCGGACTAGTCCAAGCGCCTCACTTTAATATGTTGTTGACCCTATGTCTAAGCATTCTTTTACGCGCTTGCCTTACCTTATTAGGTTTCCATTTAACTTGATTATTCTCATTCATATTGAATTCTTAATCAAGTTACCAAGTTCATCTTGCTTATTAATTTCAGTTATATAACTTAACCCATTTAAGTTTTGTTAATAAGCCCGCAACATGTTATTCCCTAGATTGTGGTCCAAGGTCTGTAATCCACAATCCCTTTATATTCTTATTTGATTTTATCATTACAATAACATGTTCTGCTTAATATGTTATTAAGTATATACCAATCCACATGTTTTATATTTAACATGTCAGTCTTTATTTATAATTAAATATAACTTATTTCATAAGTTTTCCTCATTCTTTCTCATTTAATCATAATTCTATTTAATAGATTGTGGTCCAGCCCGCTTCTGCTTCTGATTTCAAATTTTTAATTTTTTGAACTTTACTCTGAGCTGTTTATTTAAATTTTTGAATCTTCTAAAGGTCATAACTCCTTCATACGGAGTCCGATTTACGCAAACTCGGACTCTATCTCAAGAAGAATTCCGAGACGAACGTAATGGCGTAATCCATTTCCCTTATTTCTCACATTTTAATTAATTATTCTTTAATTCGTTACTTTAATATTTACAGAAAATACGCGGTGTTACATTCTCCCCTCCTTAAAGGATTTCGTCCCCGAAATCTTCGAGTCAACGAGAACGTATATCCTACTATCCATTCGTCCATCTACTCATCCATCAAACACAGGCGTCCATTGTCCTTACAAAGACCTCTAATGCTTCATGATCATATGCATAGTGTGTGTACATGTCCTTATCTAATGCAAAATCAGGCGGTCTACTGATTCAGTTGACCTCCTTGATGCAAATTATGTCAGTGTCATGCGTTCATTATGTATGAAATCATCCCTAATCATACTTCTACATGAGTGCACAATCATTCATACAAATGCAACATCCACATGATAACATATCAAGTTTCAATCATATACAAGTACATATATGCATATGTAATATGAAAGTGACTGAGCCGATCTAATACCTAATGTGTGTGTATATGCATCTACGGGCAACCACTAGCAATCACTTGCAACCACTTGCAACCATCAATCATAACATGTCTCAAATACATGTTTACATCCATTGGTTTCTACCTAAGGATCGAGAATAGCACTGAGGAAAATACTAAAAAGATAGATACGAGCATGAACAAACTTAAGGAAAAAGAGATCAAAGATGTACCCTCAAAAAGAAAAGGGTACGTTGCGCGTATCTTGGCCTCAGTCTCCCAAGTCGCATCTTCCTCAGCGTCACTCCATTGAACTTTAACAAGTTTGACTTCGCGGTTGCATAGCTTTTTGACTTCTGTACCCAAGATAAGAGATGGAACTCTTCTTACAGTCGCCTCTCGTTCTACTTCTACTTCCTCTAACATGCTTGGTTCCACCACTTCCGCAGACTCATGTAAGCACTTCCGTAGGTGAGAAACATGAAAGACATTATGAACTCCAGCCAATCTTTCAGGCAGCTCTACTCTGTAAGCCATCTTTCCAATCTTTTCAATGATAGGAAACGGCCCTACAAATCTTGGTGCCAACTTTCCTGCGGATCCAAAGTGAACGACGTTCCTCAAAGGAGATACTTTTAGGAAAACCCTGTCTCCAACCTCAAACTCAAGGTCGGTCCTTCTTTTATCTGCGTAGGACTTCTGTCTATCTTGGGCAGTCTTCATTTTTCTTCGTATCAATTCCACTTTCTCTGAAGTTTCTCTAATCATATCTGGTCCAAGTATGAGCTTGTCTGTAGACTCCTACCAACAAGTTGGTGACCAGCATGGTCTTCCATATAAAGCTTCGAAGGGTGCCATGCCTATGGTGGCTTGGTAGCTGTTGTTTTAGGCAAACTCCACCAAAGGAAGATGATCCTCCCATGTCCCTCCAAAGTCAAGAATGCATAATCTCAAGAGGTCTTCTAATACTCTGTTCACCCTTTCCGTCTGACCATCGGTTTGGGGATGATAGGTCGTGCTTAAGCATATCTGTGTGCCTACAGCCTCTTGCAAGCTCTTCCAAAACTCGCTCGTAAAGATAGGATCTCGGTCACTCACAATATTGGAGGGTATCCCATGGAATCGAACTATCTCTTTAAGATAAACGGATGCTAAAGATGAGGCAGTCCTTCTACTTTTAACAGGTATAAAGTGAGCGCTTTTTGTGAGCCTGTCCACTATTACCCAAATACTGGTATTGCCCCTTCTTGACCTAGGCAGCCCATCGACAAAGTCCATTGAAATGCTATCCCATTTCCACTGTGGGACCTCTAGAGGATGAAGCAAACCACCAGGATTATTTTGCTCCGCCTTGACTTGCTGGCATACTAAGCACTTCGAGACGAATTCAGCCACATCCCTCTTCATGCCATTCCAAAAGAAAACCCTTTTTATGTCTTTATACATCTTGTCACCACCTGGGTGTACGGTCAACTTGGAATGGTGTGCCTCTTCGAGAACCTTCTTCACCAAATCCCTTACTTGTGGGACGCATAGCCTTCCATCCCGCCTCAACCAACTCTTATCATCGATGGAGTATCTATTGAGGTGACTAGAAGTCTCACCCCTAATTAGCTTATCTATCACATCAACTAGCTGAGGGTCTTCACGTTGCGCAGTTCCTATTGAGTCCAAAAGAGTAGGCCGCACCTCTAGTGATGCTAACAAACCAGTCACATGATCGACAGAGGGTCTAAAGTTAAAATTGGCTATGTACTCCAAGCTCTGCCTTTCTACAAAGAGAGGGCTTAAGGTCAGCTTCTTTCTACTCAAGGCATCTGCTACTACATTGCCCTTGCCAGGGGTATAGGAAATCTCGAAATCGTAGGATGCCAAGAATTTCATCCACCTTTCTTGCCTCAAGTTATGATCTTTCTGCGAGAAAAGGCACTTCAAAGATTTATGGTCCGTATACAATTCAAACTTCTCACCTAGGAGATAATGGCGCCAAGACTTAAGCGCAAAGACGATGGCATCCAACTCTTGATCGTGGGTTGGGTAGTTTTTCTCATGTACTTTCAATTGTCTGTCTCCATAAGCTATTACCTTCCCTTCTTGCATCAAGACAGCACCTAATCCCGTACCACATGCATCCGTGTATACGGTAAACATCTTGCTCCCATCCGGCAATGTCAAAACTGGGGCTGTTGTTAGAGCCCTCTTCAACCGTTGGAAAGCAACATCGCAATCCAAATCCCAATTGAAAGTAAGTTACTTCTTCGTCAACCTTGTAAGCGGAGCTGAGATTTTCGCAAAGTCTTTGATGAACTTTCGGTAAAAACCCGCTAGCCCGAGGAAGCTCCAGACCTCGGTCGTATTCCGTGGAACCTTCCAATCTTGCACCGCAACAACTTATGCGGGGGCCACGGCTAACCCTTCCTTGGACACCACATGTCCAAGAAACCTTACTTCCTCTCTCCAGAAGTGGCGTTTGGAGAATTTGGCTTTCAACTGATGTGCTCGAAGAGTATCCATGACTTCTTTTAAATGCGAGCATGCTCTTCCTCACTCTTTGAGAAAATCAAAATGTCATCTACGAAGACCAAACACAAACTTATTAAGGAACTCCCTGAGCACCCTGCTCATCAAGTCAACGAAGTAAGAAGGTGGGTTTGTCAGGCCGAAAGGCATGACAAGCCACTCGAAGAAACCATCCGAAGTTCTGAACGCGGTCTTATCAATGTTATCTTCAGCCACTCTTAGCTGATGAAACCCGGTAGCTAGATCTAGTTGGGAGAAAACCGATGCACCTACAAGTTGATCGAACAAGTCGTCTATTCTAGGGAGTGGGTGCCTATTCTTCTTGGTCAGCTTGTTTAGCTCCCAATAGTCCACGCATGGGCGAAGTGAACCATCCGCTTTGGTTGCGAATACTACTGGAGCACCCCATTTAGAAATACTCCGCCTTATAAACCCCTTCCCAAGCAACTCTTTAACTTGCTTGCCGAGTTCTTTCCTCTCCCTTGGATCCATGTGTCTAACGGGTAAAGCAACTGGTTTTGCATTATCAACAAGTTATATGCGGAAGTCTATCTCCCTCTTTGGAGGTAAGCCCTTCACCTCTTCATAGACATCTGAGTATTCACGGACTACTCTAACAAATTGCAAGTTCTCAACAGATGCATCAAGAGATTCTAGATAACTAAGCATAACAGAGTTCATGGGATTACAAGATATTTCGAGAGTGTTACCGAGGCGATTCAAAAGTCTAACCACTCTCTTTTCACAATCAAGGATGGCACCATTACTAGATAGCCAATCCATGCCTAGTATCAACCCATAGCCCGTGAAGCCGAAAACATAGGCATTACATCTAAACCCAACACTAAGTATAGAAATTTCCAAATCCAAACAAATCATTGACAAATAAGTTGAGCCCCCAATTGGATTTGAAGCAACCAAGGGATCCTCTACTAAACTGGTGTCTAGGTGCAGAGATTCGACCAAAGCAGTGGATATAAAAGAGTGCTATGCGCCAGAATCAAAGAGTGTACGAATAGGATGATCAAAAAGATAAACTAAACTCTCAACAGAAACATTTCTACCTTGTTCTTGCGGAGGTGCCATGAGAGCATGAACCTGCCCTCCAGAAGTAGATCCAGCTCTCTGCCCTTGCCCTTTCTTTCTTGGGCAGTCCTTAGCCACGTGTCCCGTCTCGCCGCAATGGAAACAGCCACCCATCTTCATCTTTTTCTTTCTGCAGTCCTTAACCAGATGTCTAGGAATGCCACAAAAATTACACTTCCTCTTGTCATGGGGTTTGTTGTTCTTCCCGCCCTTCTTGGAATCTGTCTTCTTGCTCTGTGATCCTTCCACTTTCTTATCTTGAGGTACTTCCACCTTTGTCTCTTTCTTTCCAACCTTATCTTCCTCTTGTAACAGTGTCATGTCCACCAGTCTCTCATAAGTTGCACCCATAGGTATATGGGACATAGCAACGCTGTGTAGTGGCTCATTCAATCCTTTAACAAAACGGAGAGCCTTCTTATGTGAACTCCAATCCGAACCTAGCCAGCTGGTTGAATTGGTTAACGTATTCCTTGACCGACATACTTCCTTGTTTGAGAGCTAATAACTTCTCCATCTATAGGCTTCATTTAGCTTGTGAGAGGAATTTCATTTCAAACCTCATTCTGAAATCCATCCAAGTTTCAATTGGTCTTTCAGCGTTAGTAACTTCCCACCAATAGGAAGCGTCGTCTTTGAGCAACCACACGGCCAACTGTATCTTCTGCCTATCATCCACTTCGAAGATATCAAACAAATTCTCAGTTTCTTTGAGCCAGTTTCTTGCTTCCACGAAGGATTCATTTCCATTGAAGTTCTTTCCACCCATGGCTCGAAAGTCCCAATATATTTTTGAGAAAGCATTTGCGCGAGGAGGAGGAGGAACCGCTGCAGCTGGGGACGGAGGAACGCCTACTGGGCCTGCGACATTAGCCCTAGCCTCTAGGTACCTTCTGAACCAGCGAGGTACCGGCACGCCCTTGGAAGGTTAAGAACCCCAGACATGCTAAAACGAAAAAGGAAAGATTCAAAACAAAGGATAAAAAGATAGTGCATATGACTTTTGGGGGATTAAGCCTTTTAAAATAAAAACACTTTTTTCTTGAAAATTGCTTCTTTAGACTTCTTTTTGAAAAACAGTTTTCAAAATTTTTATCTGATCTGGTAAACCTTTGCTCTGATACCAAGTGAAACATCCCACCTCCGTTAAGGTCACTCACAAAGGGAATGCCTTAACTTTGGGGGAGCATTATAGGTAAAAGACACAGATAATTTACAAGACAAACATATATAAGCAGCGGAAAAAGATTAAATTTATTTCATACGTGGTTCATAACAAAAACATTACAGCAAACTGTCTCAAAACAACTTCCAAATCATTACATCAGAATCTCTGTCTTGATTATAACATAAAGAAGCATAAAACAAAATAAAACTGCATAAATCCCCAAGTAGTTGTGTGTCCAAAGCCATAGCCAAAGATAAGAGGTTCCAAGCTACACATCACAGAGTCTTCAAGTTTGAAAAGATGAACGGTCCAAATTAAGTTGAACTATTCCCTCCCTAGGTACCTGAGGGGGGAACGGAAGAAAAGAGAGTGAAAGAAAAATGGGTCAGACATAAGTCTGGTAAGTCTAGTGATTATTAAGCATGTAAATTGGTAAGAGAACCATGACATGAATAAACTGGACAGGACAATAACAAAGAAATAAGGTAACATAGGATAAGGTAAGATAAACAAGGCAAGATAAACTAATCATGCTATCGCACTCATATCCAAATTCTCTACACCTACTAGATATTTCAACCGTCATCATGAGTTCAAACCCAGTGATCCCTTTTTATCGATCGGCTCCCACTCGCATGCATTTACAACTTGTGTCATACGGCCCCGCTCGATTGTAGATACCTGTACTGGTCCCACCATGGGGTGTATCAAATCCTATGGTGGCAAGCCGAGACGATTCAAGATGCACAGTGTATAACTACTGATGCCCAGTGCCTTCTTTTTCCACTCTGGAGTACGTGCACGCCCGTACTCCGTCGGAACCTACACTGACGCACCAACCGCCGTTGTTTTGACCGCTTATAATCAGCCCAGTAATTGTGCCGCACCCTGCCTAGGTCAGGGTACCATGATACATCTTGGTGGGTTACTGCTGAAATGGGTCCCCGTTACTAGGGTTTCCTAATCAACATGTTAAATTGGTTAAGTATCCAAGTCAACCTAACCCCACCCATCAGTTTAGTTAACATGTTGTATTGGTTAAGTGTTGCCTTAATTAACTTAACCCTTCAATTCCTGACTTAGCTTTAATTCATTCATTAAAGCACCAACCACTCACATTAGACAGGTATTGTTGCGGTCACTGGATGTGCCGGTCGGGTCCGGGCAATTTTACACCACAACTCAGTCTAACCTCGGATTCTTTTGGGCTCGATGCACTAACCTCTCACATTAGATATATATTGCTACGGTTGCTGGATGTGCCGGGCGGTTCCGGGCAGCCTTACACTGTAACTCAATCTAACCTCAGGCTAGGTATATTCGTCTTTTCTAAATTTACATATTTACCTCTTTATATTTATATGTAAATTATTGTCATTCAAGTCAAGCCCCACTTTCCCTTTAAATCGAGTTCATAATTTTATGTATAAAAATTTATACCACTTTATGCCATAAAACATTTACATGTTTATGAGCCAAATATGCCAACTATATGTAATTTCATGTTTTTTTCCCCAACGTTACCCCCGTTAAACGTTCGTATAAATCACATAAAATGTTAGGCTCGATACATAACCTAACTTATCCACAAAAGGGGAAAAAGAGGAACATGTAATAATTCCAACATCATAAAAATATGGATCTAACTACACATGTATCATATGAATTTGGCATAGAACAATTTACATTCAATTATGAACTTGCAAATTTAGATCTACTCAACATGAATCATGAAATAGGGGTTTTACATAGAACTACATAAACTTAAAATTAGGCATGTAGTTGCGAACTTGCAAATTAGTTGGATCAAATTTAACATGAACCTAATCATATTAGCATGTAGTTTTGGTCATATATGTGATCATGGTTGAACTTGTATAAACATAGCAAAATTCCCAAATTGTCATACAACATATAGGTGTCATTACCAAATCATACAACTTGAAATGTCATTGCCAAATTATACAATATTGTATGTCATCGCCAAATTACACAATATGATATCCATTGCCAAATTATACAATATAGTATGTCATTGCCAAATTACACAATATGATATCCATCGCCAAATTATAATATGTCATCGCCAATTTATGTCATCGCCAAAGTACACAACATAATATGGATTCATTTCCAAGCATTTAACATTTTTCATCAAATTACATACAACATGGTCACAAACTTAACATGATAAGAGTCATAGTCTTAATCAATTTAGTTTTAACAAAAAGAATAGGCATAAATTTACATTAGGCATTTTTCTACATCCATTTATTTTAGTCACGATTCTAATATCATTTAGGTCTAAATGATAACTGGACTTACAAAAAGGAGACTAGTCTTGTGTTCTGGGATCTGTATTCTGAAATTGAATAGCTCTCCTTTGTTGTAGATGTTGAATTCCCTTAGTTGAATTAGATTTGATTTGTAATTCCTAACTCCCTTTCTAGTTGAAGGAGAATGGCGGCTACTCTAGGTTGAGTTCTGACAGCTTGACAGTCTTAGGAATATTTTTGTGTGGCTTAGGGTTTAGATTTAGGTTGCTTATACAGAAGTTTGATTTAATAGGAACCGTCAGATCAACCTAGGGCAAATCAAAGCCATTCAAACCTAAGAGAACCAACCAGAACTTGCCACACAAGCCCTAATGACACAGCAACTCGTCACGGAAAGAAACACGTCAGGTTTCAGATCTGACCCGAGGGGGAGGTCGACCCCCTGGTCGACCTGTATAGGGGGAGGTCGACCCCCTGGTCGACCTCTTGGTCGACCTCCTGGTCGACCTGGCCTTGGTCGGGAAAATTCCCGCCCAGCCCGCTTCTGTTTCTGGTTTCAAATTTTGAATTTTCTGAACTTTACTCTGAGCTATTTATTTAAATTCTTGAATCTTCTAAAGGTCATAACTCCTTTATACAGAGTCCAATTTATGCAAACTCAAAATCTATCTCAAGAAGAATTCCGAGACGAATGTAATGGCGTAACCCGTTTCCCTTAATTCTCACATTTGTAATTAATTATTCTTTAATTCTTTACTTTAATGTTTATAGAAAATACGGGGTGTTACAAAAATCTTTTTTAAAATATGATGCTCGCATCCTAAATATACTGGCAGTTCTACGTGAATGCAATATTTTGAAAATCAAAATACTTTTTCATCCAAATTTTCCTACTCTCTTACTGAATAAGAGCAAAGTTCATCCAATTGTTGCATCCATAATCCTACCAACCAACTTTATTTTTCGAATTTCAGAAAAATCTAATTTTCTAAATTCGATTTCTTATGTTATAAAAAGGTGGAAAACGGAAAATTTCACATCTTCCGGTTTTCTTTTATATACTTTTAAGATTAAAACTTGAAAACACCATAAACCTTTTTCCTAAAACTTTTGCAATTTCAAGTTCTTTAAAGTTAATAATGGGGTTAGACTTAAAGCGGCTTTCCAATAAGAATATAAAACATTAAGTTAACAACCGAATTCCGACAGACCGATTTTTTTTTCAAAATTCCAATTTATCGAACTCGGATTGGTTTGTTCTGGTATCCTGCAGAAAAGACAGAGACATAAAACATGTCAGAGTTCAGAAAATATCTTACAGCGGAATGGATAAAATATAATATAGTCAAAATATAACCTTACCGTATTAATAATATTGCCTAACTAGTATATCAAGCTATCATGTCTCTACCACAAATTTAACCTGCGAATATGTTATGAAGAGGGGATCAGAACACAAGTTCTGGTGGCTGGATTTAAATTATACACTTTGGATAATACTACATATACCGTTCAACCATATTCTCTTATTTATTAGGTTACTTGGGTTAACAAACCTCAAGGCTTACGCACACGTCATACCCATTTACTTCCCAGTGGATTAACCTAATTTAGTATATATGTAACACCATTGAAATATATGAAGTCCCTCATCCTACGCTGTAGTGACCTATGGAACTATATATAACAGTGTTACGTTTCGCATATATCTATCATTACTATGCTAAGTAAGCGTACGGACTGCCACCTTCGATCAAATCAGATTCCATACTAGAGTAATGCCCTCAAGTCTACGATACACCACCCAGAGCCGACATGCATCTATCTAGACTGTCCACATACGTATCGTCAATTGTAGCTCGATTCCATAACCGCACGTCCTCTAATGTGCACCGAGTTCCGTGGCAGGGAGATACAAGAAACACGGAAATCGGTTGGGAACTTTTCCATATCTGTGCTGACCCGTCTTTAAGAACCTCTATATACAGATATTCCTAGGGTCTGTTTTCATGGTGACTATGGCCCCACCTCGGCCCCTCACTCAACTAGCAAAGACTACAAGAGCTAAACGACTGACCCTAAGAAAAAAATAAATCTAAACATCCGTTTGGTGTCTTCCCTCAACCACCGTACCCAAATAGTGAAAGATGAATGGTCTATTGGTTTTAGCTCTAGACTTTTCGCATCCCGCTGGCTGCCGATGAGGGGTATTCGACGATCTACTGTCCTTGTTGGTAGTGACCCTTCGCCTCCCTGCTGAGGCAACCGCCGAATCACCCTGGTGTCAACACGTCACAGCATTTTGACTGCATAGCTACTTCTGCAGTCAAGGCCCACCCACCTTGTAGTTACGCGCAGACCCAACCTCTGCGAGCACAGCCTAAACATCTGCCCCCACACAGAGGACTACTAGGAGCAACTTACTTATCTCAGGAAGCCGCGTGCTTCCCCTATCAGTCCTTCGGAGCCGACAGAATAATCAGATGAATGTGTGCTCCCCTCGTGCTTTACAACACCACGATGATCTACTCCGTTGGGTTATTCACCCTCAAACGTGCGGACTAGTCCAAGCGCCTCACTTTAATATGTTGTCAGACCCTATGTATAAGCATTCTTTTACGCGCTTGCCTTACCACATCGGGTTTCCATTTAACTTGGTTATTCTCATTCATATTGAATTCTTAATCAAGTTACCGAGTTCCTCTTGCTTATTAATTTCAATTATATATCTTAACCCATTTAAGTTTATTAATAAGCCCACAACATGTTATTCCCTAGATTGTGGTCCAAGGTCTGTAATCCACAATCCCTTTATACCCTCATTTGATTTTATCATTACAATAACATGTTCTACTTAATATGTCATTAAGTATATACCAATCCACATGCTTTCTATTTAATATGTCAGTCATTATTTATGATTAAGTATAACTTATTTCATAAGTTTTCCCCATTCTTTCTCATTTAATCATAATTCCATTTTATACTGTTACTACAACTTATCATTGTTTACTTATTAACTTAGTTCTCTTAACTAAGGCCCATTAATAAGTTTCTCTACCCATCTATTGTAACCGATGTTTTAATTTCCTCTTGTCCCTAGGACAAGCCTAACCATGTTTTTCTTACCAACGGGTTTTAGACTTCCAAGTTTACAGCTTACTTAATTTATAATTAAGTATAACTTCTTGTATTTCATATATTTTTCCCCTTTTCTCAAATGGTTTCCGGATTTTCCCCATTCACCAATTATCCAATTTCATTATTAGTTTATTACAACCTAAGTTATAATCTTCACTTGTCCCTAGGACAGGTCTTCCTATTATACAACATTTTCATTAATGTTATTTATTTATAATAGGTGATTATCATTCCCCTTTTAAACCAATTACTGTTGTAAACCATTATTCTTCTTTCACTGTAATATATATTCCCGATTATATTAAGGAAAACACTTCATGCACCTTATCAATTTTATAGAAGGAATCGATGATTTATTTTCATAACGTATTCCCATCTAAATCCGTTGTAGCAAGTAATTTCTTTACTTTTCTTTATTTACGGTGGCTTACTTGCAATAACGTTCTCATAACTAGGTCATTTAGGGAAATACATCACTTTTCCTTCCCATCACACTAACTCAATCCATTATATCTCTTCCTTGCTTATTTTCTGAGTTAGACATTTAATTACCATCATTTCCATTTATTCATATCTGGTCATATACATGTATCTTTATATATATATATATATATATATATATATATATATATATGCACCAGACCTCTCACATTAATTCTATACTTGTGGATGCTGGATTTGTCGGGCGGGTCTGGGCAGACTTCTACCATAAGTTGACTTAACCTCGTGTCTTAGCACCATTGCATTTTTTAATTTTTGTACTTAGACTCCTCACATTAGATTTACCACTTGTGAAAGCTGGATATGCCGGGCAGTTCCGGGCAGACTTCTATCACAAGTGACATCTCACCTCGTGTCTAAGAGCTGTTAAATTTCTTATTTATCGGAAACCTTTTATACGGTCTAGGCATGTTTATTCTTCCAATTATCTATTATAATTTATAACTCACATGTAATTGTATCATGCCTATTATAATTCTTCACATATAACCAATTCCTTCCTAACATGTAATCATATAATTGTTTAAATCACATAAGCCAATATGTACCTTTCTCAATTCTTACAGTTAATGGCCTGAGTGCACAATTTACACAAATTGACATGAAATTTAAGTAACGGTAATTACTATATAAGATTTGACAAGTTCATATCCAAACAAATTAATATTTAGCATATTAGTTATTCCTACTTCGTACCCATCACTTTAGGCATTATTAACATATGTTACATTTCTCAATATGTTGCATTCCAGTTATACATACAGGGGAATGGTAAACGGTAACATATTCTTATCTAAACTGTATAGCTTAAATCCACTCACCTTTTATGCTTTCCCCAATTCTGGATCTGATCTAGTTTTAGCATCCATGGTTTTCCCCTTTAATTTGATTTGAAACCTAATAACCGTGGATTGCTTATTTTCATTAAAAGAGAAGGGAAAGAAAGAGTAAGAATTTGAATAGCTTGGATCTAGAAGTTTAACTTACTTTCACATATTTATGGACGCCTTTTATAAACATCAATCTCTTCCCTTCAGATCTGGATTTAGAGTTTTCCCTAGGCTAATATTTTAACTTTCTGAATAGATTTGAGAAGAGAGAGAGTAATGGTAGAGCTTCAGCGTAGCCTAAGAATTATGAGGTTTTAGGGTTAGGTCTATGGTCTAATTTATAGGTGCTCGGAAATGAATT
This sequence comes from Allium sativum, assembly GCA_030737875.1. NCBI lineage: Eukaryota > Viridiplantae > Streptophyta > Magnoliopsida > Asparagales > Amaryllidaceae > Allium > Allium sativum. Next base: position 748,562,828 of record CM060912.1, read on the forward strand.
TAGACCAGAAACAGTCCACATTCACGCTCAGAACGTATCCAGATCTGCGGTGGGGTCGACCCCGGTGTCAACCCCCTTTCAGGTGGGTCGATCCATGGGTCAAATCCCCTGTTGGTGGGTCGACCCCCCTGGTGGACCCCCAATGGGCCATTTTCTCGCCCAGTCCCACTGCATGATTTGATTTTTCTAGATATTTTATTTATTTTATATACATTGATCTTATTATATGTATACAAACTTCCAACGCCCATAACTTCTTCATGTGGTGTTCGATTTACGCAAACCAGGTGTCTATCTTGACTAGAATTTCGAGATGGACGCAATGGCGCAGTCCGTTAACTTAATTCTGAATATTTAATTAAGTTATTCTTATTTTATTATCTTAAGTCAAAAATGCGGAGTGTTACAGATCTTGTTGCTCCTCCTCCTCGGTCGGAAAGATCTCCTATTATTATATCAACTAAGTTTGGTGATTTTGAGATTTCTGATAGTGATTCTATTGAAAATAGTATATTCTGGGATGGGAGAGAATTTGTGTGGTCTCATGAACCTTCTGGTGTGCGATATTCCCCTATTGAAGAATTTTTTTAAGTATGTAACTGATGATGAAAACAATGATAGGAAACAGTTTTATAGTGTTACTAGTGATGATTTTGAGCTCATCCAAGTGGGTGAGCTAAAGGAGTTGAACATGTTTGTGCCACATGATCCTACTTGGGCTAGTGCTCGTGAGTTCCTTAGTCCTAATAAGTGCTATGTTCCTAGTCGTATTATTCTTTTCAGTGCGTACATCAATACCATAGGCAGCAACAGTTCTAGTTGTTCCTCCTTTGTTGGGGATTCGCTAGATTTTTTAATAGTTGAAGCAATCTGCTTCACTCCTGTTTTTAACTTGTGTCATGGCACTTCAAACTATGTTTGTAGAAGTAAGATAAATAGTCTAACTCATGTTCTTTCATGTATTCGTTATTTGTTATAATGAAAGTGGCTGTGGACCTACAAATATCGGCATAGCTTTGCTAAGAACGAAATTGAAATTTATGAATATTAATAAGATTAATTAGATTAGTTAAAATTTTAATTTATTAAAACTGATATTGAAATTTGTAATATCTAAATAAAATTTATATAGTCTTGAAATGTTCAAAGAAAATAATTGTATATGTGTAGAAAAGAATTTTTTAACTTTTGAAAAAATTTAACTAAAATTATAAATTATTTAAAAGTTAGTTAATAAATAAAATGCATATATATAAATGTGTATAAGTATAACCATTAGTACTATAGTATACAGTTCAATATAAAATGTTACAGCGGAATGATATGAAATTAAGGGAGAGTTTAGCTAAAGTCTTTGTTAAGTTTCAAAATACACAAAAAAATTATTTCAAAAAGAATATGTAAATTATGCCCCTATTTTTCGAAAATAAAATAAAAAACATCAAAAATCAACGTAAATACTACCAAAGTTAATTTAATTACCAATCATCTTCGTATTCATGTAAGAAAAGAAAAGAATACTTCAAAAAATCACGCTTTAGCAAAACATGTAGGAGTACTTGCAGTTTTCCGAAAAAACTACATACATTAACGCAGTTGTAAACATTAACTACATATTTTTATACAATACTTGTTGAATGATTCAAAATTTCAAACCTAACATCTATACTTATTCAACATCACATTATTGCAGAAGTACATTGCATACAAATGGAAAGTATCTCAACTCCAGAAAAATGCAGACAAAAAAAATCTACTTTACAGAAAAATTATAAATATGTCTGCAGTATTTTGATACACTGAGATATGTTTGCAAACACTATGGTAATGGTGACAAGTATGTCTGCACCTTTTCATAATAAGAGCAGACATTTCTTCATTTTTTCCCTCTTCCAATATTCTTCTATACATACTTGCAATTTTTTGAATTTCTTTAAGCATTGAAGCAAAAATAAAGGAAACCATAATGCTAAAGGATTAGGGAGCCGATTTGCATTAAACTTTTAGACAATGACCCACCTTGTATAAAGTTTGGTTTTAGGGACCCATCCCTTATTTTCACTAAAATTAATTAGGTTGTTTAGATATTATACTAATCAAATAAGATATGATTTATATAGTAGTATACATAAGATTGTTGCACAAGTAAATTAAATTATAAAAGTTATATAATAAAACTTATATGATATTAATGTATAAATTAAACATGGAACATTGATAAACTTAAAAAGGATAAATTGAACATGGAACACTAGTATATGTATACCTTGACTTCTGATGCATCTAACGCATGAATCACAATGGTATTTTGTACACATGTTGGTATTACTCGGTATATTATATTAATAGATTACAAACCCTTAATATAAAGTTGACATCTACTTTTTATATACTAATAAATTACTTGCATACTATCCAGCTGTTGAGTAAACTCAACCTATAGCTCTTATGTGTTGTATTATTAGTATATAGAATAGTGGTAAGATAGCTATGCACATTTTTTGTGTAAGCTAAATATACATATACATACTTAATTCATTAAAAAATGATGGGCATAAGTGGATAATTTCTTTTGATTATAAACAAACTCAAGGTCGGCAGTTGTATATGATACAACCTATATGCATTTAGAGCTATCACTTATTAAGCAAACTCAAGGTTAGAATCTCAAGACCGACGAGTCCTAACTCCCAATAATGAAGGTGCAAGTCTACTATGTTACATTTTAGGTTTGGAAAAACATAAATACTAGTGGGAACAAAATAGTAAAATGAAACATAAAGTTTAATCTTACCAATATAATAAGAACATTTATTATGAAATATCTTAATCCATCAATTAAAAACTTATAGAAAATGCCTACATCAAAATTGTTTTCTACAAGTAGCAAGTTGTCAAACCCAACTTTATTGATTGGCTAAAAGCAATTAAGATAGCAGTGACTTACGAGTGTTTTTGATTGTTTAATAATTACGATCCTAAAGAATGACATGTTAATGATACAGGGCCCAAAATAAGACTTACTTATGAGAAATAGTTTCAAACCTAAAGATCGTCGGTTTTTGTTGTTGTTGATGTTAGACAAATCATTTTCAGAGGTAGAATGAAAACATGTTTGTCCACGAAGTATTTGATAGTATCAAGTTCCTTTTGGTGAATCATCACATTTATCAATGGATGAGCTTACCGAGAAGTTGTTAAATACTATAAACTGTTACATACTAATGACTAGGAACTATGTTTATATACCTTCATAGTTGGACGTGGCGATAGGCAATGAGTTATAGATTGAATTATTCTCCAATTCTCATATTCTTAAGTATGAACCATACAAACTAAATTTTAATGTGCACTGGTTAAAACTATATCTTATGTATCTCTTCAATAACTTCGGGTCTGCCAATTCTACATCTAAATATCATCAGAACGTGCTTGTAGTAGAGGGTAGTGTGTCATTTTCGAAAAGACCGAAGAAGAGAAAAAGGGTTACAAAAAAGTAGGAAGATTGCTACTGCTAATAAGGATGATTGTCAACACTACCACAAAAAGGTTATTATAAACCGTATTGCCCAAAATTTTCAAATATTATCTAAGAAAAGAATCATAGTAGTTCTATAGCTTCACTAGGTATATTTTTGATTCAAAATTATTTTGCAATCAACGAACGACATTGGGTTTTAGATATCTAATCTAGACCTCATTGTAATTTGTTACTAGGGCTTAAGAACAAATACTCTGTAGAAATGGAAGAAATGAGGCTTTAGTTTATCGATAGATCTATTGTAGAGTGAATGACAATTGATATTTTCATTTGAATTTGCCAATAGAATTTATGTTTATATTAAGTGATTACTACTTTGTTAAGGACATTATTTTGGAATAATATCTTTATCAAGATTGTATGAGACTCGTTATGTTTTCACTTTGTTAATAATTAATGTTATAAACATTATCTTAGATGGTAATAAAGTCTCTAATTATATTCTTGAAAATGGAATTTATTTGAATTCTTTGAATTTTTCATCGAACAAGAAGATAAATAATAACCATCTTTGGCATTGTAGCTAGGTTTTATAAGTGAGAAACGACTATGCAAATTGGAAAATTAGGATTCTTCCGATCAATTGATCTTGAATAATTTGAGACACGTGAGTTGTATTTCAAACAAAGGATGACCAGCACCCCTGTAATAGGAGCAATGGAAGTATTGATAAATTCTTAGGTCTTATGCATAGTGATGTATGTTACCCTATTCCTATAATCATCAAAGATAACGATTCGTAAATTGTAACTTCCACTGATGATTTCTCGAGACAATGATACTTGTATCCTATGAAGAATTAGCCTTATGTTTATGAGAAATTTATTATTTAATAAACCAAATAAACCATTAGATTAAGATTCTTTGATACGACCAAGCAGGTGTTTAAATTAGATAGGAATTCTACTAGTACTTAAAAGATAATTAATATTATCCCTCATATTACTCTAACTAGCACCTAAAAACAAGAGTGTCAAGTTGTCAACATCAAGGTCAAAACTTGAGCTCGTAAATGGGAATCATTGGGAGCTAGGGTTCCTCACCGTCGCCATCGCCTTTTTCCCATTTCTGAACGCTTTCAGATCCTCCTTCCTCCTTTTCTTCTAATTCTCACCCTACCCTCGCTTTTTCCCTTTGCTGTCCAATACCAAGAAATTTCTCCAAATCTGTTGTCCCTGAGTTCCTTTTTCAAATCAATCGCGAACTATTTATTTTGGCTTCGGTGCTTGTGTGATTTTGGTACTGTTCGTCACTTTTCTATTGATTGACTCTGTTGTGGTTTCAGTTTTCTTGACCTCCTCTGTGCTTCCTTTAGATTTCCTTCCTCTAACGCTTACCCTCCCTTCTACGTCAGTGCCTACCCTATACTCTAGCTCACCAAGCGTTTCAACCTTGCTGGTTGGTTGTGAAGGTAATTATGTTAAGGTCATTCTGCGGAGTAAGATTGTTTCTTCTGGTGTTTTGCAGTCAGATTTGTCTGTGATTTGGCGGTGCTTCATTTGTGACAGCCTAAGAGCATCTCCAGTGGTGTTAGGTTAAGGGTTAATATTCGGAATTTCGTCTCCAGCCGCCAACTTCAGCGTTCAGGATCCTGAACTGGACCTTGGTGCCCATTTTACAGAATCTGGCATTAATTCATTTTATGCAAACCTGCAATGATAAATCAACACCTAGTGTATCTGCTTGCTGGCAAATTAACGTCAGCTGATCTGTTGCGTGGAGTATAATTAATCTTTCGTTTAAAGATGGCAAATATAATGAATCACCTGCCTGTATTCCTGGAGAGTCCAAACGAATGCCGGTAAAATCGAAATAAATATGTTATAGACGCCAGACCATTGGCAATTTTCTTATCCATTCAAGATGTAAATATTCAGCACTCTGAATATTACACCCTTAACCCATTGAGGATGCTCTAAGTTGGAGGAGAGTTGGTTTTACTTGCATATTCGTGAGCTGCTATTTTGCTGATGATTGTAGGAGGGGACTGCTAGGAAGCCAATAGTTAAAAGTATTTGCTTTGGAATTTGAGTGTGCTATACGCTATGTTATCGCTGGTTGTGGTCCTTTGGCCAGCTCATGCTAATCGTGCAAGTCCCTTTCTTTTGATTTGTGGCTTGTAATTGGACAGCTGTGCAGCCTTAATTAAGTTGTTATATATTTCATGCTATTTGCCGTGAATGCAATTGTTTTTTAATTTATTAGCATGTGTGATTTGTTGCTAATGGCGGTAGTAGATAGGCATTTTGTCTATTTCCTGTATTTATTTGTTTTCGTTATTTGTTGTAATAAAAAAAGTTTTACGGATTGCTATAAAAACAGGTTGGTCTTATAATTAAAAAAAAAAAAAAAAAAACTGTGTAAGGGAGGAATTAAACCCTACTAGATGTGGTATATTCCATCATGAGTATGGTCAGGTTTCTTCTTTCCTATCGTGTATGTACGCCTAAAATTGTAGCATATACATTGAACTTGCTATCCACTAAATCTATGCGAAAAATACCATATAGGATGTAGCTTAGGTGAAACCCCAACACTATTATTCAAAGGTTTGTTCTTGTTCAATGTATATTAAGAACGCTTGTTCAAAATGAACCTATGGCAAGATCTGCAATGCCAATATTTGTTGGATATAAAAAAACACAATGGGTTATATGTACTGCGATATCAAGGTAAGAAGGATCATTTTTCCATTTTTTGGAGAAGTAATTACTATCAAAAGAAAATATTGTAAGGTTTTAAACTTGGACGAGATCCAAGGAATTAACAATGAAGCCAAATTAGTGGAAGAATCATATTTACCTCTATAGAAAACATGCAACATAGTTTAAGGTCTAATAGTGAGTTTCATGCACCAGATTGATATTGATTTTCTCATGGATGGTAAGAAGTAAGACTCTTCTTTTGATGATGACACTTCTTTATCATTCCAACAAGTACTAAAAAGTAAAGAATCTACGTTCTATCTTGGAGAAGTACTAGGTGGATTCCATGTAAGAAAAAGGTATAAACTTTATCTAATGTACCTAAAAGGGGTAAAACCCATCGGTTGCAAACAAGATTTCAAGGAAAATTTATGCAGATAGGAAATTAAATACTCATAAGCCTAAGCTAGTTGCATAAGCGTTTCTTTAAATTTACGGTATTGACTATGATAAGGCTTTTTCACTCTTGGCCATGCCTAAGTCTACTAATATTATGCTGGTCATTGTTGCATTCTATGACCATGGAATGTAAAAATGGACAAAAAGATGATATTTCTAAGTGGTGTTAGGAAGAGACAGTTTTCATAGTGCAATAGTTTTATTGGTGATCAAAATTAGGGAAAGGCTTTTAAGTTATTAAAATCTGTTTATGTACCTAACAAGTTTCAATGAGTTAAAAAAAAATGCGTAATCGAACCATTTCATTTTTATCAAAAGAAGAAGGAAGCATATGTATATCAAAAGGAACACAACAATTTCATTGTGTTCTTAGTGCAAAATGTTGATGATCTTCTTTTGATTGGCAATGAACTATTTTATTGCAATTAGTGAAAGTTTAGCCTTCCAAGAGTTAGGAGAAGCTGCTTATATAATGGGGACAATTAAAAATCAACATAAATAGATGTAAAAGTCTGTTAAGATTGTTCCAATCCTTATACACGGTTACTATACTAAAGAATTTCAGTACAGAGAATTATGAGCATGGACTTGTTCCAACGCAATCTCAGATCATTTCCATGCTCGATAGAATGCCTACGCAAACACCTTAATTTCCGTTTGCTTAAGCTAAGATAGCAACTAGCTCTTCGGTCATATGTCCAACCGTCCAACCAGTCTAAGCGTTAGCTCTAAGAAAATTTCTCCTTATACCACTGACGAGAAAGATCGTACGAGGATTTTATATGCTTTAGCCTAGGTATCTATATTATATGATATGTTATATACAGGACCGGATGTGGCATATATATTATGATGCATAAGCTAATATCAGTCCAATTGTGGAGAAAATGCACTGGATTGTTTTGAAATGTATACTGATGTATCTAAGAAGTGCTCGAGAGTAATTCCTAATATATTGGAATAGTGAACTCCTTACGAATAGGTACACTAGTTATGTCTTCCAAGATGATTCCATAATGAAGGCCAAATACGATACCCCAAAAAAAGAAGCTAAAAAGATGGATTGGATGTTGAAGTTTATTAATGATCCCAGAGTGATTCCTAATATAGGGAAGCTATTGGCATTGTTCTGTGATAACAATATGAAGATACAAATCACCAAAGATCTTGTAGAACATAAGAAGTTCAGGCATATTTCGCTAAAGTTCGACCACATTAGACAATTTTTTGATAAGAAAGGATTTGGGATAAAACGAGTAGATACCAAATATAGCATAGTATGTACATTCACTAAGGGCCTAACTCTGTTAGCTCCAAAAAAAAGGTTGAAAGAATGGGATTAAGGTTTCCTCATAAGCTATAAGCATACGTGCAACATAGGTAGTGTTAGGGTACACCCTAGGAGTAATTTTGTCATTAATCATAGATCATTAATTCTATAACTGACTATCATAAGTTACTAACAGTATTTTGGGTAGTTCCAATATGTTGTAACAAACTAACTATTTAACTTTAGCATAAATTCCATAAATGAAGTGGTTGTGGTATAAGTTACAAACAATTATAATCATGGGTATTTTATCTAATACGTCAGACACATTATTTTAATTATTCATAGTCAAGATGTATCAAGACTACATGTTAATGCGTCCATTGACACTAGATTACATAACACTCTCCAAATATTGGGCAGTGCATAACTCAAGACCATCAGAGGGACACCAAGGTATTACGTACTAATAGTTATTGAGTAATTATGGCATAAGAATTGAATTTTGTACTAGTAAAGATAGCGATTAAAATGTCCTGGTATTCGTATGTCGATCATTTATCGAACGGAAAAGTGATCTTTAGTGGAAAGAAGAAGAAAATCTGTTAATATCCAAGGTATTGATTTTGATGACAAAATCATATAGACATTACTACTAACATATCTTTGAGTTGTGCAGTTACATCAAATATATTATGGAGACATTTACAGAGATAAATAAGAGTACAAAAGAAAACTATAAAAGAAAGTAAATCAGAGCAATAAAGGAAGGACAATCAGAACAATTGAAGACCAAATCCTAATAAAAAAGAATGCTGAAGAATAGAGGTGTTTGAAGTGATGAGGAGTTGGTTAAACCTTAGAATATCTTGTTAAAGATTCCATGGCAATTATACTTGAAGATAATCAGCCATTGACCTCAACCGAATCACAAAAATCCACAAATTTAAGGTAATTTGAAATGCTAAAAATTTGAAACACTTATTAGTGTTGCTAATACTTATATGTCGACAAATATGTTTTTGTGTGTCGAAATATAACGGTTTCCCAATTTTTCAACTTTCAAATAAAGGGTTATTTCCGTCCATCCCTTCACCAAAAGACACATCGCTTCAATCACTATTTAAAGGCTTTTGGAAACATATTTTAACATCAATTTTTCTCATTTTCTTCTAGTCCCTCTTCTCCAATCTCCATACATTTGCACTAGAAATCCAATGAATACTTTCCAATTATTCTTGTAAATCCACTCCATTTCTTCATTGATTTGCAAGCCACACAGTATCAGAGAGTTGTACTTGAATTCACATTTTCTCTTACTGATTTCATCCTATTTTCTCAAAGAATTCAAAGATATATTTCCATTGAAGGTCTATAAGATCAATGTATCGAAACTATATTGAAAACACGACTGCTTGCCATAATCTGTTGTTGTTGATAAAGCGATGTTGTATCTTATGGCCCTTGAAATCAAGATTGTAAAGGTGTTCTTGCCACCAGCGTAAAGCAAGCGATTATAGTGAAATTCTGCACAGTGAAGTGCAGGATTGGATGTAGGATTGGTTAATCCGAACCAATATAAAAATCGTGATGTTATTTGATTTATTGCATTTTATTTTATTACTTATTTCATTCTGTTTTCAATTTGAATAGATATAAGATTATGTTCATAAATATACTTCACCCCTCTAGTGTCGGAATTGCCTTACGATCCATTAACACTATGTAAAGTAACTTCAATTCCCAACAATTGGTATTAGAGCATTGGTTTTTAAAAACTAATCAACTGGTTTTTGAAAAGTTTAAATGACTAACGACATTAATAACACCTTTATTACTAATTTTATAGAAGGGCAATCTACCACTAGACCCCTCTATTCGATGGCAGTAAATATGCTTATTGAGATTATAGGATGAAATTTTATTTGCAGTCTAACAGTTTAGATATGTGGAACGTTATTTAAATAGAATATATTGAGCCTTAAAACTGAAAATTCAAAATGGACACTAAACCAAAAGACATAAGCACTTAATAATTCTAAGGCCATTAACATTTTATTTTGCTCATACAAATCAATTTAATCGAGTATTTATTTGTAATTCTGCATATGAAATTTGGGGAATATCGCAAGTCACACATAGAGGCACCAGTAAAGTAAAACAGACAAAGATAAATATGCTAAATCACAGTTTCTAATCTTTCAAATGAAACCAAATGAGTCTATTTTTGGTATGTATTCTAGATTTCAAGATATAGTACATGCCTTAATATCTTTAGGAAACAAAATTACTGAAGAAGACCAAGTCATAAAGATCTTGAATTCACTTCCTAGTGAATGGGATTAAAAGACTCTAGCAATCGAAGAAGCCAATAATGTTAGTATTATGGCAATAGAAGAATTATTTAGTAATCTAATGTCCTATGAAGTAAAATTGCAGGTTAGAAAAGAGAATCAGGGAAATATGAAGTAATCACTAGCACTTAATTCTATGATCGATAATGATGAACCATAATGATGAACCAAATGATGATTTTGTTGATGATGATATCGAGTATATTACCAAGAAAGGAAATTCTTGAAGCCTGGGATAACGAAGAAACTTCGAAAAACTAACACAATAATTCCAGAAATTGAAATGTTGTTAAATGTTTCAAATGTGATAAACCCGATCATTTAAAAGGAGACTATCCCAGCTTGAAGAAACCAAAGTACTTTTCAAATACATTCAACAAGGACAGAAAATAAGCATTTAATGCAACATGGGATGATTCGGATACATCATCAAGTGATAGAGATTCAGAAACAGAAAATGCCAACACATGTTTCATGGCAATGGATGACCAGGTATGGAATTTTAATAAAGAGATTACTAATGTCTTAAATGATATGTATAAAAGATATAAAATGCTTAGCAATGAGTACGAGGATTGTTTAGTAGAGATAGATAAGTTAAAAATGTTTAATGAAAAGTTAAGTCAAGAAAAACAATGTCTAGAAAATGAAATTGAAATATTTAACGGAAATAAAAATGGAAAGGATTTAACACTTGGAAGTTTTTAAAAAACTAAAAAGTGAAAATAAGTCCTTAAAATCAGAAAATCTTTCAATTAAGTTACACATCACTGATCAGAAAAAATATAACATCTTTAGACGATATTATTCTTAACTATAGCAAGGATATTAATAAAATGAAAACTGATATTGGTAAATTTAACAAAGGGTAGGATAATCTAGAAAAATTATTATCTGCTTCTAAACACACTAGGAATAAACATGGACTTGGATATTACCCCTAAGGCTAGATCAAATAAAAATAGCACACAATGTACTAAGATTTTAAAGGCTATCAATTTCAAACCTAAACCTAGGAAATTAAAGTTAAATCCTCCAAATAGGTTCAATAACTTATAGGTTCCAAAAAGGTTAGGTAATATTGAAAAAGAAAAATATATTGATAATTTTATTAATAAGGTTCATTCATCTAATGATTATATTTTGAAAGAACATTCAAACTCTTTATGTGTTTGGCATCCCAAAACTTAACCCCATGGACCCTAAAATAAAAAGGGTACTAGTGTGCATATTTTATAAATTTTCAGATACCAAATAGCAAATGCTCAAAACATATGATGAGAAATCTATTGAACATTGAAAAAATATGAAAAGAATTTGTTATTGGCATTGGCAAAGTCGGTAATTTTAAAACTCATATAATTATTTGACAAATTTTATTTCGTAATTTGAATTTATTTGATTTCCCCTTTTGTGTTATAGTTTTGCATACACAAACTCTACATATTGTCTAGCAGTAAATTAAACAATTCTTTTTTACCCTTTTTGTGGATGACAAAGGGGGATAAAAGGTATAAATATACTAGACAAAATGATAGGATGAATGCACAAAGTTAGGGGAGTCAACTATAAAAGTATTATATTTTATTTCTTAAGTATTTATATGGTCACCATGATTAAAAAGGGGGAGATTGTTAATACCCAAGGTATTGATTTTGATGACAACAACCATATAAACAATACTACTAACATATCTTTGATTTGTGCAGTTACATCAGATTTATTATGAAGACATTTATAGAGATAAACAAGAGTACAAAAGAAAAATTATATAAGAAGGTTAATCAGAGCAATAGATGAAGGATAATCAGAATAATTAAAGATCAAAGCCTATTAAAGAAGAATGCTGAAGAACAGAGGTGTTGAAGTCATGAGGAGTTCGTTGAAACTTAGAATATTTTGTTAAAGATCCCAAGACAATTATGCTTGAAGACAATCAGCCATTGACTTCAACCAAATCATAAAAATATAAGATAATCTGAAATACTGAAAATTTGAAACACTTATAAGTGTTTCTAATACTTATATGTAAACATATATGTTTTTGTATGTCGACATATTACGGTTTTTCAATTTTTCAACTTCCAAATAAAAAGTTATTTCCCTTCATCCCTTCACCATAAAACACATCCCTTCAACCACTACATAAACGCTTTTGGAAACGTATTTTAGCATCAATTTTTCTCATTTTCTTCTGCTCCTTCTTCTCCGTACATTTGCACTACAATTTCATTGAATACTTTCCTATTATTCTTGCAAATCCGCTCTTTTTCACTCCAATTCTTCATCGATTTTCATGCCACAAAATATAAGAGAGTTGTAATTGAATTCACATCATTCACTCTCCGATTTCATCCTATTTCCTCAAAGAATTCAAAGATATTTTGCCATTGGAGGTCCATAGGATAATTGTATCGAATCTGCAAGAATCTGTATTGAAGATACGACAACTTGCCATAGTTAGTTGTTGTTGATAAGGATAAAATGTATCTTGTGGCCCATGAAATCAATACTGCAAATGTGTTCTAACTACCTATGGGAAGCAAGCGATTATAGTGAAATTCTGCATGGTGAAGTGCAAGACTGGATGTAGGATTGGTTAATCCAAACCAATTTAAAAATTCTGGTGTTATTTACTTTACTGTATTTTATTTTATTGCTTATTTCATTCTGTTTTCAATTTGAACAGATATAGGATTAAATTCATAAATACACTTTACCCGTCTAGTGTCTGAATAGCCTTAAGATCCATTAACACTGTGTTATAGACACCATAATTCCCAATAGAATCTAGAATAACATATAATATAAATAAATCTTTATAAATAGAAAGAACTTTTACTACATACACATATATCATAGTACACTAAATAATTTCAACCTTAAAGAGTTATAAAACCTCTCCAAAAAACTATTGGAGACTTAAACAAAATACAATAACCGAATAATAAACTGAAACACGGAAATGTGCCCTAAGCTTTCAGCTTCTCTCCAAAGGTCCAAAGAATCTATGCTAACCTGACAAAATGCTAGGTCTAGCCTGAGCATTATCACATAATCACACCTAGGTCTGTTCGGAAAACCAACATAAGAAAACTCAAGTCACATAGAAAATTATTTCTTTTAACTTAAAAAACCTTCTGAAATAAAAGGTATCTTGTAAGATCATGTCGCATATAAACATGAATGAGTTTTACCTTACAACTACCAAAACTCTTTATGTAAAATCCATATGTTATTGTAACCCCACTCCGAGACTCATATTAACAAAGAGCATTATTGGGTAATGTTGCCAGCTAATACGGAGAATAGGGCTAGTTAGGAGCAGCCATTTGTGGTCTTGTATTAAATAAGTATTAAATATGTTGATAAAATGTGTATTTTTTATTCTTTCTCAATGGAACGACATACATAATTCTTGTAATGACTGCCCTACACCATTAGTGTAGAAAACTTGCTAAAAGAATGAATAAGAAAAAAAGAGAGGAAATAGAATAGAAGGGAAGGGAAAAAAAAGAAAAGAGATGGAACAAAACATAGAATACAATCATAGAATTTGTCGAATATCACACAACGCATTAGACAAAATATAATAATAACGGATATAATATGCAAGACAATGATAACCATATATACCACATAATCATAGTACAAGATCATACAATTATACATAATAACAATAGAGTTCACACAAGAGATAAATAAAATCATCGATAAATTGTCTCAAATATTAAATAACCCTGCCAAGGGTCCACAGTTTAATACAATGGAATAAACAACGGCAATACATGTATACTATAAGTAGGTGCCGCCTCCTACAAATTCACCTTCGTAGCTCAAGCAATGCTAATACCTATCACATCGTCTACTCATTAACATCGTCGATAAGCACACGAGGTAATAAGAGGAAACATAAAACATATGGTCAGACAATAGTCTGGCATTAGTGATAAACAACTCTCAAAATATTACAAGTCACAATAGTATAAGGAACATAAGTATGGAAAACCTACCCTTTTCCTGTATACATAGAGTAGGCACCTATAATCAAAATAATATATGCTACACAAACACTACAATAAAAAGACCCTACTGCAACTGTAATTTTACAACTGTCACAAAATGTCAGTTGTAATAAAGGTTTTTTACAACTGTTTTATTTAGTTAGTTGTAATAGATTAGTTTCCAACAACTATTTCATTTCGTTAGTTGTAATAGACGGTTATTACAACTATTCTTCTGGTCAGTTGTAATCAATGCTTATTTTTTTCACAACTCTCCTTTTATGTCGGTTGTAATAGACTATTACAACTCTTTTTTGCCAGTTGGAATAGATTTACAACTCTTTTTGTCAGTTGTAAAAGATGTGTTTTTAACCTTTTTGTTAATTGTACTAGATGTCCATTACAACTCTTTTTGTCAGTTGTAAAAGCTATTTGTTTTTAATAAAAATTCATTTTTGCCACTTGTAATAGATGTCTAATAAAATTCTGTTTATCAATTGTAGAAGATGTTTGTTTTAAACCATTCTTCTTTTTTTGCTGGTTATAATATTTGACTATTAAACTTTTCCCTTTGATTAGACAAATAATTATAACTAAAAGTAATACTAAATACTTATTAATCAAACAATCATTATAAAATATTATTAAAAATTAATATCAATGACTAAAATAATTGTTATAAAGTAATTATTAGATAATTCATAAATATGAATTTATTTTTAATAATTAATAACAGTAATTAAGAATATTATTTATTTAATTTTTGATAATCCATTACTAATAATTAAGAATTAATAATTAAAAAGTTGTTTAAGAAATATTATTAATAAAAAAATTATATACTTAATATTTAATAATTAATTATTAGCAATATTAATGTTTAAGAATGATTAATATTTAATAATAACCTTATGAACCAATAATTACTATAAATATTAAAAACTAGTACTTAATAATTAGTAAATAGCAATTAGTTCCTAATTATTGTTATTAAGTATTTTATAATTGATAATCAGTAACACAACATAGTAATTAACTTCCAATTACAAATATTAAATTATAATTACAAATATTAAATTATAATTAGGATGTAATAAGTAGGACTGCAAATTTTGTTTGAATGTTCGTTGTCCATTTGTGTCTGTCGCTAAAAGACATCCATTCGAGATCGTTTGATATTCATTTAAAACACGAGTTAGGACAACAAAATTTATTCAAGAATTTTTTTTATCTAGTCCGCATTTGATCGATTTTGTCCAAATTTCTTATAATCGGTATAACCTATGTGTTATTTAAAATATTCATAAATGTGGTACGTAATTTTTTTTTTTGAAAAACATAAATATATAATAAAAAACTAGTTAGTTATTGCATTTTGCGGTTTTCTTTCTGTAGCAGAAATTTTGACTTCAGCTCTTTTCCTCCGAATTGAAATTATTTTCTATCTCGGCGCAAACTGAAAATTTCCATTCAAACCACAAATTTTTGTCGCTTCCTTTTCTACAAATTATGGCTCCACCTCGTTCCACTTTATGCATCCACCGTTCTTTTTTATTCGGCTTTATCAATCCGCTCATTCCACTACCTGGCTCCTCGATTAAAACACCTTATTACGCCTTCCTTTCTCTCTTAATCATGCTAGATCCAAAATAATAGTCTGCCTCCAAATCTAAACAAGTTTTACCTTAAAATAAATCTTCTTCAATTGAAACTTAGAAGCCTCGTAAGCATAAGTCTGAGTAATACTTGATTTGTTTATACTGTATTGTTAATCTCATTACATAGTTTATGTTTACCTATTTTACAAAATGTGTTTAGAATTCTTTTTTTTTTTTTTTTTTTGGCATTTTTGAACCATGGCTAAAAATAGTTGTAGAATTTATCATAACACACAATTGAAAACAACTAAAAAGATGATTTAAATAACTGCCAGAAGTAATTGTAAAAAAAGAGTTTTACAACTATTAGAAATAGTTATAAATAGATTTTTTACAACTGTCAAAAACAGTTATAAAAAAGTCTTATGCTATTACAACTCTGGATATAAGGACTGGCGGTTGACAGTTGTAATAGATCTATTACAACTGTTTTTGACAGTTGCGAAATGGTGTTTTTGTTGTAGTGAAAATAACAAAAGAGGAAACTGTACTAGGATAGAAGAATCTCACTAGCTTATTCCGGCCTCACTTCCTATGCTATCTTTAGAATCCTAGAGGTGAAAGTCTACCAAGAGAAATAAGATAGGAGCAACCATAGCAATGATAGCATCCATCAAACAAGTCTTATAAATCACTTTCTACAGCTATTAATACATTGATTACCCACATGACTGCACATACATCTGTCAAGAACTAGTGGAAATCCTAGTTTTGGTTTGTCTCCCTGTATCTTCAGGACCCTATTGTCCAATATGGTTGCCTTTAGGACCCAATTGTCTAGCAATTTTAGGTACTCCTGCGAAGTCACCTAGATATATCATCTATGTCATGCTTGTGGGACCCGTCTGTCTAGCTAGTGTGCCTTCAGGACCTAACTATCCAGCACAATACCCATCATCGAACCACAACTAGAACACTCTGTGTCATCGATAACTACTTGGCGCTCACAAGATCTCAAAGTTTCCAAATAGAATGAGTTGTATTCCTACTCGATCCATCCACTATACTACATCCTCGTCCCGCCTTGAGCTACCCATCAATCACTTCTTCGATTTAACCTAATGTACAAGCTTTCAATCGAAAAGTCGCAACTTTCTACAACCGTTCTTGCGGGAACTGCACGTTCATCACTATCACTATCAACATCTTGTAACCACATCAAGCCTTGAAGTACATGTCACATCGATCCATGATCCAGCAGCCAAGTCATGAACTGCATAACACTTATCCATCCCACAACCTTACCTGACCACGAACTACATTACATTGGTCCCCATCTTATAGTTTTGCCTCACCATGAGGTGCATAACATTGATCCATTCTAATCCATCTTGTACTCATTCGAGTCTCGAAACTAAAGAGTTGCAATCTCTAGCTCACTCTGAAGAACTCGCTGCCTCAATCCCCGGAGTACGCTATTCTTCTGTACACACTGGCGAAGCATCCATCCTGCCTTATACCAACATATCCGACAGAAGAGCCACCACGTTGAATCCACCATCGAACATGCCATTCTATCCAGTTCCTAGAAATTTCATCATCGTCCATGACAAAGTTGGTTAAAACGACCAATAACAATAGTAATTGATATCGACTACCCAATAGTAATCGCTACTAACCATCTAGACCATGTATTTAGCAATAATAGGTTAAATACTTGTCCAATGAAAGTCCTACATTCATCTTGAAATCCTACTTGCCATCGATTCTGTGACAACCCTGAGATTCGAACCCCCGACCTCCCCTAAAGCAATACCACGCACAAACCACTGTGCTAAAAGAACTTTGTGTTAGCTTTTTGAGAGGGATGGCTAAATAACAATTTGTCGTTTCAAGCAGCTTAAGTTAGTTTAATTATCGACTTAAAATGGTCGAAAAGGCGGGTCGTTACAGAGCCCATCTATTGCCTGCAAATATATATGCACATCCCGAAGTACTTCGTGAATCTAACCTAATCCTAGATCGCAAAAAAGTGACGTATACAACCAAACTATGCAAACAATCAATAGTCATATAAATTACCTTTACAACACATAAACATCTGTGGTAACATCAATCGGATAAATAAAAGTATTGTATTGCAGTTAATGAAAAAAACGGGTGCAGCGATGTATGCACATATTGCAAACAAGTGCAGCCATATCTGTATCTTTTTTATAGTGTATTGTAGACATGTGTTATGTATGGAAAAAGTGCAAACATGTTTGCAATTTTTGCAAATAGTTGCTTCATTTTCTTCAATTTTACTGAAAATGAATTTTTTTTTATTTATATGCAATTTTCAATATTTTCTTGATGTTTTTCCCAAAATAATATATGTTTAAATAAGTGTAGGCATTGAATTTGGAAGTTTAAAGCAAATAAGCAAAAATTATATGAATTTCCATAATATTTTGATACAACTGTTGCGATGTTTGTAGTATTTCAAAAAATTGCAGGATTTTGCTGAAATATGAATATATATTTTTCTTTTGAAGCATTTTTTTGCTTTGAAGCAATTTTTTGCTTTTTTTTACATGAATATGAAGTTGATTATGTATTGTATTAAGTCTTAAAATTTGATAATATTTCACGTTGAATTTTGATGTTTTTTGATGATTTTCAAAAAAAACAAGGACTTACAAAGTTTTATGGCAAAGAATTTTTATGTATTTTGAAACTTAATCGGGACCTTAACCAAACTCTCCCTAAATAAAATGTATCTATGACAATCAAAATGGGATATGTGTAAAATATCATAAATCTATCAATATTGAAAAGTAGTGTACAAATGAGAGAACATTTGATATTTAGTCTTAATTTTTTTTTAAAAACACTTTTAAATCCATTTATAAAATATTAGCTAGATTTTATTAGGCTAGAAACATCATTTAAAATTCATTTAAGTTTAAAACCACAATTTATATACTATACAAATAACTATAGTAAAGTGAGAGACAATTTCAGTCACCTTAACCAAATTAGCCCAAATAAACTTTATGGCATAGAGCTCATCAATACAAGTCCAATGGAAGAAACGACGCCCCAACTGGCTTCATATGAGAAAGATATGATAAATACAAGTCAAACAAATCAAAATTGACACAAATAAAATATTGCTCACTTATTTACCAAAATACACTACATCATTTCTTCCCCAAATCTAAACAATTTTGTAGTGTGCAAATGAAGATAGAACCCAACAAGGTTATGAACTCCAAACAGTGATACGCCGTGAACATCCACGAAACTAAAATATGAAAGCACCATCGCTTTTCTCATCTGAAATTACATTTGCGTGTACCAAGATCATCAAGCTCGGTGGCCCTTACCTGAACGCGACCTGGAGCACATCAAGCTACCATATACATGGATGAAAGTGACTGAAAGGCACAGAGTTGGCTAAAAACTTAGGTGGAGATGCCCCCTCTGGTCCTCCCCCTCAATTCAAATCTAACCTTGAACTCCCCTATCTCTGACTATAGACTTAGGAAGCGCAAACCCAAGGCTACCTAGCCAAAAATCAATGCGTAGTCACATGCATCGAACGCTCCAACTTGGGTATGGGTGTATAGCTATAGGAAGAACTAATCCAATGGAGGAGATTTTTTGATTTATCATGGAAAGCATGTTTAGATATTAATTTTTGAAATAAAGGGGGAAACGACCATTAAAAGGATTGGAACAGTAAAAAATAGAAAGGGGGAGATCTGAAGAAACTGGTAGGGCTCAAAAACTACAGTAGCATAGGTTTCTGATAGTGGTCAAATTCTTACCCAACATTATCATCGAATGCCTCATAGTTAAATCGTAAAACTGAATTCACAAGGTGTTCATTTGTAATGTTTCTACTATTTCCAACTTACCCAACCAATGCAAGAAAATGATAAGATTACTCATATCCAAACATACTAGTCAATGACCATAAACTAGTCGGACACAACTATAAAATCAACCAATCATAACCAACACTCGAAAGTGAGTGAGCATGACCAATCAATTAATAAATGCTAATAATAAAATATTATCATTACTTAACAATTACTAATCCATTTAAAACATATTTAGATATGAAAATTTTCCTTTATATATAAAATCTTGTAGAGATATTTTGTTTCTCGGTTTTAAAACAATATCACGTTGAATAATCTTATTCAACTATTTTGAAATTATTATAAAAGACATAACAAGATTCTAATGCTTTGGTCACAGACTTAACAAATCAAACAGCTTAATATAAAATAGTTTTATATTCACTAACAAATATGCACTCATATGTATAATATATAGTATATAATATATACTCTTAGAACTCAATCTAGGGTGATACTAACTCAATATCTGCCAAGACATGCCATAGAGCCAAGGTTCTTTCTTAACCTTACATTTTGATACCAAATGTGACGAACTTGATTTTCCTTAGGGCTGAGAACTACTAGCACCATTAGGTAAACCAAGAACATCAGGAGAAAGAAAATAGTTGATAGAAGAAGAAAGAAAAAAGAAATGTCAGAATAGAAAATAAAGAAGAAAAGAAAGAAGAATAACACTACAGATTAGAATTTAACATTAGAATGAACAAAATAAAATATCGATACACTTTTTTAAAAAAAGAAAACTATATATATACACACCCCTCCATTATCAAGTAGAGTATAAAACAACAAATCAGCATGGACAATTATAATAAGTTGTCCTTACAATTGCTATTATATATAAACGACACAGTGTAGTGGAATACATACACAACATAGCATAAAGAAAAATAGATAATATAAGATATAAAAGAGTACATATCGATCTTAATCTGCTCTCCAGAAGCTCTAAGCAATCCAAATCTAGTCTGGAAAATTTTATCGGTCTGACCTATGCATCAAGTAAAACAACCCTCGAAATAGTCTGGAATATCGGAGTGTAAGAAAATCTGCATCACAAACAACTTGATTAATCATAGAAAATATTCTGAAAGAAATGATATCTCGTGAAACCACGCCACGAATAAACATGGATAAGGTTTTCACCTTACGATAATCAAGCACTTTTTGTAATCAATCACTTTTTGTAAATCATATGATATTATTTCTAATGACATATAGGATAAAACACTTAAAATAAATCAAACATGCGAGATTATTACCATTATTAAATTTTGCGTATGTTGAGCGCTATAAACAAATTGACAGGGAGGCAGTGAGGTTTGAATTCCTTACAATGGTAAGGTAAAGGACTGTTTACCATGCGGTAAAACATTAGTGGGATGTGTCAAGGATGTTTGTTATCCTCTACTTGTAAGACCGGCCAGTTACACAAAACAGAAGGTGGTGCATAGATCATATATGACATCACCTTACTTGTTCCCAACCTATCCGAGCGTGCTCAACTTAAATATCATACTGGAACATATAAGAATACATATCTAGAAGGATGATGTAAGCACATCCTGATGAGAAAACCCCACATAACCTCACTGCATGCCCTATTTTTTCATTTTCGTGTGGCATAGCCTGAGGTATCATGTTCCCTTTCATATCACAAAACACCAACATTCACTTTGAATGCCACATCACCAATTCTATCGGCACATTATTTGATTCTCACAAAATACAACCTCTGAACTCATACATATCAGATAAGCATATTTAGTGTAGGATTTGTCTACTACACCATTAACATATGAACATTTGTAAATACAAATATATGTGGTCTATAAATTGCAATGTCAGACATTGTCCACATAAGTTGTTTAGAAACAAGACAAACCAAAGGTATTTTTTTACCACGTCCTGTCAGGAATTATCCCTAAGGTTGATAATAAGAAGTTCTTGCATCATGCAAATCCCTAGAAAATAGGGACCACTGTTATAATATAATTGTAGTTGCTAAGTCAAGATATTTAACAAGTAATTCTTTCCATTCCAATGGTCTACGCCTTCAAAAAATCATAATCATCAAGATATCTGCATTTTCGACTGCATATGCCAGTTCAAAGTGGTTTCTGATCCCGCTCCGACCCTAGTTCCATCGAACCAACAATGATCGTTTAAAAGGGTAAATATGGATAGGAAGTAATTTAATTATTAATCAGAAGCATATGGTTAAGCATATAAGCAGCCAATAACCTCTTTTAATTAAAAATCGTTTCATTGGTTCTAAAAGTCAACTCCATATGCTAATCCCAATCAAATAAGCGTACTCACAAATCATCTTGGTTTCGATACTTGAAATACATATCCATACACTTATCTAAAATCATTAATAATAATATCGATTTAAAAACATTATAACTTGAATTCAAATGAAGGAATAAATTTCAGATTAAACAGGCTTCAAATACTAAGGTTATTTGAATTATTTGATATTATAAATTAATACTTAAATATAGATTTAGAAAATTGAATTCTAAATTGAATATTAATTTGATAGTTTTGTTGGTTTTGTTTAATTCCTTTTAAAATTGAATATTAACATTGAATACAGTTTATAAATTCAAACTACAGTAACAAACAAGTATAGTAAATAATTAGAGAATTTGTTGTTAATATTTTGACTAGTTATCGATTAATGCAATTTTAATTTATTTCATTTGGTTTTCCTATAATTTTTAATTTGGAAAATATTGAAATTAAAAATTGAAGAATTTATAGTAAAATAACAGTGCTTTTGTGATTTTTTAGAATTTGGTAATCAATGTATATAATTATTGATTCTACATCACGTTGTTCTCAGTGCGATGGTATATATAGTTTACCGTTTGGAATTCATCCGCAAAATCAATTTTGTGTAGTAAAATATCGGGAAATTAATATAAACTAAAAATAAGCTCTGCAATTCTTTAGATGGTTAAGTGTACTATTCTTTTTTCTCATCATAAAGTTTCTCGTCCTTCTCTCTTCCTATTTTTCAAAATCGATAAACCAAATTTTATTTTCCTAACATTAAAATTCAATAAAAATCATAAAAATAAAAAGCAGATATCTTTTGAGTTAGTAACTAATGAATTGTCATGTAAGAGGATATGGATGTTGCAACGTCAATATGGGTAGAGGTTGTCAGCTTGGGGAGATTAGGGTCGAGGATTGTATACTATATGGTGGTCAATTTGCGAAATTGATCTTACATTTGAGTTTACTATGGAGATTAACTTCTGCTTTAGAATTTTTGGAAGAATTTCATCACTAAAAATGGTACACCCTTACTGGTCGGCATGGAGAACGGAATTCATGCAGAGGGTATTTTTTTCATAATGGTGACTAGAAGGAAGCTTGCATGAAGAGAGGAACTCAACGACATTGTCGGTTTGGAAGACAATAAAGAAACGTTGGAGCATTTGGTAATCGAATGGAGGGGTTTGAGTTGTGTATGTCTATAGTATGATGGAGAGATAATTTCATGATGAGGAAGAGGAGATTAAATTTTAACCAATGTAATTAATATTAATACAATGATTAGTGTATTTGATTTGAACAAACTAAATAAGAAATTTATAAAACCCAAAACCTCTCCATACGAGGTCCAATTGAGACGTAGATCTATC
The DNA here is from genome assembly GCA_030737875.1 of Allium sativum. Classification (NCBI taxonomy): domain Eukaryota; kingdom Viridiplantae; phylum Streptophyta; class Magnoliopsida; order Asparagales; family Amaryllidaceae; genus Allium; species Allium sativum. The sequence goes on from CM060912.1 coordinate 748,586,272, forward strand.
TGTTGTGCTCGCCATGATGATGTCTGCGGTATGGAGTTGATTTGATTGCATCAAGTGCTAATGAGAGTTTTGGCTACTTTTGAATGCTGTTCGAATTAAACAGGCTCATAATGCGAAAGCGGCTACTGGAACTGTAACAACCCGGAATTTCGGAACCAATTTAGAATTTTTATTTTAGCTATTTTAATGGGTTTTGAATATTTAAAATGATTTATTTTAAATAATAACAATTTTTATTTTATTTAAATCGAAGTTAGAACGTATTAATTTATTTTAATAATAAAACGAACTCGTAATGGTGCGGTTGTTTGAAAATTCGATTTTAAATTTTAATTGAATGTACAGAATTCAAGATAAATCGGATTTCAGTAAAACAAGAAATATTTGAATCTGTTTAGCTATATCTTTCTAACAAATGTGAAAAACTGAGGTTTCATAATATAAATTGAAAGTTATGTCCAGTTTAAAATTTAAAATAGTCGCTATGGAATTTATACATATTTTAATGTAATATGTAGCCCTTAAAAATAGCCATTTTGCAAACGACCCCCGTTTTCGATGAACCACTTTTGTTGGATCCGGAATGTCGATTTATTGTTACGTTTCAAATTTCATAATTTTTGGAATTAATATGTGGGCGCAGTAAATTTAAACGTGTTTTGTAATTTGAGTTTAAATTTAATCAACCAGAAAAAGACCATTTTTCAAACGGTCTCCAAATTCGACGAAATTAGTTTTGTTAGGACTGTATCATCAAAACATAGTTAGATTTATTTATTTTTGGAATTTTTGGAGTCAGTATGCTGTCCTGGTAAATTAAAATATGCGTTCAAATTCAATATATATTGATTTATATTTTAATTTTAACAAAAACTAATCGAAGTGATAGCAATGGCTTACGAAACATATCCTATTGTGTCCGAAAAGGGGGTATTTAGCTAGGGGCGACAGTCATTGGGTTTGATTTGGAGTTCGAATGGAAAAGTAGTTTTTTATGGAAAAGATTATAAATATAAATTCAAACCCTAAATTTTCATTTAGAAAAAAAAAAGAGGAAAACCCGTCGTTCAGCCGCCCACCTCTCCAGCCTTGCACCGCTGCCTCTGCACCCAAGTCCGTCGCCGACCGCCTCCCCCCGCGCCACTGCATCCCCTCTGGCCAACACCCCCTCCTCTTCTCTTTCCTTCCCCAATTCGAAAACCCTAACCCAAATCGCTGCCTCTAGTACCCACGATGCCGCCACCTCACCGTCGCACCCCCTGACGCCACCAGCTACCTGCGTCGCCCCGCCTCTAACCACCACTCTGGCTGTGGGCCCCCCTTCCTCTAAAAATCCAATTTTTACAAAATTTCACTTTTGCGTTTAACCCCCGACCTTCCCACCTCAATATCTTCCAATCCGAGCGCTTCTGGCCAAAACTCAACAGTGCCAAAGTCGAAGAGCACAATTTTCTCATTGATTTGACTATATAGAAGTCATATTTCGGAATGCGGAGCCGTCCGGAAAACGCGTCCAAAGTCAGCAGTCCGGATATTGTCTTTTTGCAAATTCTGGCGAATTGGAGCATTTTCGGAAGATAGTCCACTAAGAGAAAGTTATTCGGAATGGCGCGTTCATGTTATCAAAAAAGGTCGGGTGAAGATTGGAGCTCATTTGGAAATTCTAGAATTAGAATAATGAATTTGAACGATAGAAAAGAATGGCAGAGTGGATCCCAATGTGAGAACTCTTTCTCACTCAAACTATTTTACAGTCCTAGGTTGCAGAGGGGGCTTAGTAACTCCTGACACTATTTATTGTACAAACCATGGATGGTTGTTTGGATTGAATTGTGGTGAAATTGACTGTATTGTGGTGAAATGGATTGTATTGTGGTTTTCTGGATTGATTGATGATTGTGTATGGTGCGAGCCAGTATCAGGGGAGGGATAATGCTAGACATTATTCCGGTTCTAATATCGCGATGTTATAATGCCGAAATTTTCTAAAATAAACTAAACAAAATATTCATGTGCTGAATAAAATGTTTGAACAATAAAAATATCATTTTTATTGAATGTATGGACTACATAAAATAGTCAAGTGTTGAAATAAATATTTTATCGTTAAAAATATAATTTTTAACGCATATATGAACGACATAAAATTTTCCTAAAATGCAAATAAATATTCATTTACAAATTGGACGATTTGTTTATGTACACCCATTTAACTAACATTGATTGGGACGATAAATTTTACACACTGCCCAACTGCATAAATAATATTCAGTATTTGTTGGTTGAAACCCCATACGGGTATTGGGATGATATTTGCCATATACTAATCCCAATTGTTTAGTTGTATGTTAATCGATTGGTTGACAGACTTTAGTAAGCGTTAATTATTTATATTTGATGCTTATGCAGTTGTGCAATGCACTCTGAATGATGGGTGATTGTTTATCATTGTTGTTGCGTACATGTGATGTACGAAATCCATATAACTAACATTATATGGTATTTGGTTGGGTCCGATCCTAGTTCAGAAATAATGAATATTTTAAAATAATATTCAATAAAGAATTAAAATATGATTTTGATGTCCGATTTTGGATGGACACGAAAATATTGAAATATATGAAGCCGAGTATGTATATAAATGCCATTTTAACCCGAACGGGTTTATCGATCGATTTTATTCATTTTATAATGAATATCGAAAAGAAATGATTTCAAAATTAGATATTTGGTAAATAATATCATTTTAATATTATAATGATATGGAATATTCAATTTTGATTTAAATTTGAAAATGAAGTTGAAATCATTTTGAAATGAATTTATAAAATATTTATAAAATACATTTTAAATGGAAATCGACGAAATATATATAATATATATTAAATGGTCTGAATAGAACGCGCCGTGCAGCGATCGTTCGCGAATTTTGACCATTAACTTCAAACTGATATAATGGGAGATCCAACCGCCGGATTCTCCTAAAACCGGAACTATTGGGTTCGTATCGAAAAGAGTTTTCCAATGGATATAAGAGATTTGGAATCTAACGGTTAGATTTAGAAATATGTCCAAATCAATTTCAGAAAAGGTCGATATGGATGCAGCTCGGTGTCCGTTATTGGAAATCGACTGTAAATGCCTTAATAAAATTATTAAAAGTGTGGGAAAATTATTTAAAATCATAATGACTGATTTGGAAAGATTTTGGATGAAAAATTCCAAGTTTGAAAAGATAAAAAAAATATTTTATCGAAATGAACTGGTTATTAACTAGTATAATAATCCAATATTTTTAAAGAAATAAATTAGATTTGAAATGGTTTTAAAATAACCGGAATTTCCCAAGGAATAAATTGGAATGGAAATAATCTTCGGAATATTACGATATTGGATTCCATGGTTATACGGATATTGTTATGGGAATTTGGAAGATATAGATATCGTTATCCCCAATACGATATCCATTAGTTTTAGATTTTGATATTGAATATAAGTTGATATAATTTCTATTCAGAGCCTTGTATTTAATATCAAATTGGATTTTGGGTTTGTCGTCAATGGTGTCTTTATTAACACTGTTCTTAAACCCCGATGAGAAAAGAGTAAGTCTTTTAATTAAGATTTAGAGAAGTTTGACAATTAATTAATATTTAGTTGGAATCGAATAAAAGAATTGGATTTTGTGTTTATCGTGAACGGTGTTTTAAATAACATTTGTTCTTTAACCCAATTAACAGTGAAGTTATAATTTGGCATTAATAAATCTTTTATTAAGATTTAATGGAAATTTTCCAAGGTAAAGTTTTCCAATTTAAAATATTAAATTGGAATTGAATGGGATTCGATTTGGTAATAATCGAGATAAGCTTCTGGGAAGGAAGACTATTACTATATATGGAATTTAAAAGGCTTGTCGTTATTCCATTGATATTACTGTCCGATATGAAAATTTGTATCGATATATATATATATACACACATACACACACACACACACATATATATATATATATATATATATATATTGATCTGTTTACTGTGAAGATCCCATTTTGATGGAAGATGAGTTGGGTTTATCGTGGACTGTGTTTTAAACGACATTGGTTCTTTAACTCAGTTAGAGATAAGATTAATTTCTTAAAGTTGAGTAATCATAATGTAATAATTTTTGATTCTAAAACTAGGTTGGAGTTTTAATAAATCTTTAATTAGATTGGAATGAGAATAAGGTAATTAAATTTACCGAATTCATGAATTTATCGAGAATGGAGTACCACCAGTTCTACTCAATGAGATAGTTTAATCTTTAATTAGATTTGATTGAGAAATGGTAAATAACTTTACCGATAACACAGTGGGTGTTAGATATGGAGTACTACCAGTTTTGCTCCATGGAATGAATAGGTTGGGACTAGGATTATTAAATAAATGATCACTTTGGTAAAGTTCGCTAATCCTGACTAGTTGATAAACCTTAATTTGATTTAGAATTAATAAAGGATAAAATCAAATCTTTTGAATTGATATTAAAAGGAAGATTAAAGAATAAATTTAAAGGATTTTTTCTTTGATAAAATTAATGGGAACCCTTCCCTAAAAATTTGAATATTTAAATAAAAGAATATTCTGGATTGGAATGAGGCGTATGATGTGTTTTTATAGCACTTGATTATTGATTATAAAATACGCGAGTTATTCGGAAAGACAGGGTTTAATCCATTCTGAATAATTAATACGACAACTGAAAGTTGACGATGAAGACGGTGGTTGAAGACTGGAGTTCTTCACATCGTTTGGATGATTACTGATGCCTTGATTGGGCTGCACACCCAAGACAAGGTAATAAGTGGTGATCGTCCAGACGTACTTGGAGATCGACCAAATATGTTAGGACCTCTCTCATGTATTGGACATATGGGATGAGGAATAAGGTGCCTCCAGTTTCATTCAGACCCAGAACGGACTTGTAAATGGATGTGTGTTTGATGTTGGATTTCATTCTGCATTGATTGATTTCTATTAAATATATATCTATTTGGTGGCGGAGAATTTATTCTCTTGCTTAACACCCTTCTCTGAGACGTACGAGCTTAGAGGTTATATACTGATAGACATCTGTTGTATGGCGTGAATTGCCAGTGTGGCATGCTGAGATACAAATGATCAAGGATTTTGTTGAAAAGCCGAGTCTTGTGGTTGATGATCAAAGCAAGGCTTTAATTAGCATATCTTTGTGTATAGCGTTAATTCGCGAGCCTCACACCCGGTATGAGTCAGAAACGGGATAATGGAATGCAGGGAGTGCACGACATTTCTTTCTAGCTAGAAGTGGTGTCATGTTATGGAGCCCCGACAATTTTACTTATGTGGTTGATGGATTGCGAGGCGCCTCGGATTTGAGTCCCTAGTGGCTCTTGATATGGTCGACTTACAAACCATTTTAGAGGTCCGATAGGACCGGGAAACATGTTCAATCCACTAAAGTATGTGTGGACCAGCCCTATAGGATCCAAGGGTTGCCCGTAGGTGTGATCTTGGGTCATCTTGCTAAAGGTGATCCGAATCGGTAAGGAGACCATCCCTTGCCTTGACTCATGATGGAAATCCAATTTCCAATACGACATTACAGATTTGATTGTAACCTATATGGCGACATGGTATATGGTAGCTATGCCGTCTAGGATTGATATATTTACATTCAAAGTGTTTTAAACTAACTAGACACTAGTAATAATATCAAATAATTTTGTTTTATATGTATCAAGCATATTTGTCTATTATAAGGGGAAAATTCTATCCTCCGGCTTGCGTTGCATTGTGTGATGGGACCTGAGTCTTATAATAGCTTCATTTTTCAAAAAGCAATGTGTTGTCTTATTTAAACTGAGGTTCATGTAGAGTAAATCCGTTCCATGTTATACGGCGTAGTCCCATGGTTTTCCCAAATTTTAAAGTAATGATTTAATAACTGTTTTAGTTCTCACACCAGTCCCATGACTGACTCGGAGTTTATTGTTTCCACCTAAACTCTGGGTGCCCATATGTTCCACACGGTTAGCTAGTAGTTTTGGTTTTTGAAGATATTTTTATACACAAGATCCTGGATTTACAGCTGGAGCTATATTCAGAAAGCTTAGTATCAGTGTATTTCTTTCAGTTGTGATAATTGATGTATTTTCCGCTGCACATTATATGCACATATATATTTTGCACTATACTATGTATTTTATTCTTTGATATTTTCAGCGGTAAAATATTTATTCCTACTATGATGTTCTTGTACTATGATGCAATATTGTTGTAATAGCAATGAAATGTTCTATTGTTTGTGTTCTGATTGTCGTGTTCTCAACTCAATCCGAGCTTTCCCGTAAGGGGAACTTTGGGTCGTTTCAGGAACAATGGTGAGTTAGACTCAAGTTTCTGATTTATCAATATAGTAAAGCAGATTAAAATGTATGTTATCTACTTAATTTTTGAATTTTTCTAGCTATTTGGTTTGGTTAAGTTATTATATCATTAACTGTCTCCTAAAATGATTTAATTGGTTAATTGGTTCAATTAAATCTTGGATCGTGATATAGCATCATGAAATGTTGTTAAAATGTTTGAACCTGACTTGGGATCACGGTATAACATCTCAAATTACTATTATACAATTTTGAATTTATTTTATATTCAAAATTATTACAAGCATTTAATTATATGTGAATTTTTGAACAATATTGATTTGATCACGAAGGCTTCGAAACTCGTTGATTTCATGTCCATCTCGCTGATGGAAAATACAAAACTTTTTAGTACCTTGGATATATGTTTTGATGTCAACAACCATATATAACTATATAAACTATGGATACTAATGTTCTATCAAGTTATATAGAATATAATGCAGGATATTAGATTGGTAATGATTTAAATTCTATATAATATAAAGATTCAAAAGGTTAATATGAATATACAAGAGTTAGAGAGAATGACTCATGAATTTGTAGAACCAAGACATGAATACTATACTTACAAAGTCATAGGTTATATTGTTAAAGTCCTTGGCGGCACTTTTTTATCTCTACTATCTACTTTTCAAAATAATTTTTCAATCCATTCTTCAAAATTATTTTTCATTTTATTTTTTAAAATGATTTTCCAATCCATTTTCAAAATGAATTTTTCAAAATATCCATTTAGTGGCTTAAAAGTATTCTAGTCTTTCTTAAATTTTTAAGTATTTTATATGTTTAACTAAATAAACTTTCAAGTGAGTTATTTTATATTTTAACTAACAATATTTTTAACTTCTATAAGTCTTTTATAGTATTCAAATAAATTTTGTATTTTAGGATATATCTTCTGATCCTTTATATTCAAATCAAAAGTATTTGTTATGTGATTTATATTTAAAACCTTTTACATATTAAAATATTTTAAAACTATTTTATAACAATTTTGTTAAGATTAATTTATTTGTAAATTAATTATATGGTTTTACAAAGTATCAAAGTATTTTAGAAATCATAAGATTTTCCAAACAATTTTTAAAGAAAAAATACAAAGTATATGGTAACATATGTGTATATCATATACCGATATACATACCATAGTTTTCATAATTCAAATTTGAATTGAAGTGCATATTCATCGCAACTCTTCATGAATGGACATATCCGTTTATTCTCTTTATGCAAGGGTTTGAAATCAATTTTTACAAATAGTTTTCTTATATTCTTCTTCCCTCTTACTCTACCAGAACTTCTATTGAGAATTATATTCAAATTTCTCCAAATTCAAATAAGAATAAATCCAGGATCATTTGTATTTAAGAGCAAGAAACTAATTTTGTAAAAACAATCAAATCATACACTCTTAGGTGTGGTTGTTGTCATTGATCTAAATTGGTATGCCTATGTCCTAGTTGAATCAAGTGGGTATGCTTGGCTCTCCATTTTAGTCTAACTAAGTGTGTGGGTGTCTTATTTGAACCCAATGATTGTGCCCAGCTCGGGAAATTTGGGGAGTTTGTCTCATATCCTTGAAATGGAGAATATATTCGGTTTACTATCTGCCTATCGAAAGATTGGCATTCTGGAAAGAAATACGTACATGAAGTTGTATGGGACATGATGTAGGGTACCGAAAAAGTATAAAAACCATGTTGTGATATCTCCAACTCTCTGTTTTTTTAATTTACTGCATTTATACTCATTTCTGTTTGTGACTATGACTATTGAGTTTGCACCGTTAAATAGACATCTTGAAATATTTAGAAAAATTATTCATCACCCCTTTAGTTTTTATTTAGCCTTAAATTCCTTACTTTTGCAACCCAAAATGAAATTTATAGACCTTCACTCCGGATCAATGGGTTCTATTAGCTGGCTTTCGATATGGGATATACCCCTAGTATATAGGTATATCCACTTTGAAGTCTTGATTATATTAGCATATGAAGAGAGCTTCAGTTAGCTCTTCTATTATTTTGGTTATCCAAAGTTATCATTAGCTCTTTGCTTTCCTTTGTCTTTACATATCTCGTTATATACTGCTCTCCATCACCCGTAGCATTAGTTTAGCTTTATCAACTCGGTGTTTTCTTGGCACAAATACCTCTCGGCTTCAAGATAGAACTATATAAGGTCAGTTGGTTGATCCATTTCCTAATAAATTTTAAAATCATTCTTGCTTGCAACTGATGAAATTACCTCCATTAGAATCATAGATGGATCGAGCTTGTGAACGATAGCAACTGCCACATTAGACCTGGTTAAGTAACTCTGTAGGGTCTTTGTGTCCTTTTGCTTCATGCTTGATAGCACCATCACATTCACTAGTCCCGAGATTGTACTATGAACTATCTTATGAACTTATTAAACAAGTCGATCGATATCTTATGGAAAAATTCTCTAGCTATATGAACTATATTATTGCTAAATCTATCAAATATAAATGGAAGCACTATCTCGTCAGCTACTCAAAAACGCCCAACACTTGCATATGTTGAATGTATCTCATCAAATATACTATCGAATGTGTCAATTCATCCTCAGCGTTGGTAGCTTTAAATCGAGAGGATTCCTTGAATTGTGAATTTTATTAGTGAATAGATTCCTATTTACATCCTCCAAACTTTGGTTAGGGTTCCACCAATAACTATCTTCTTGATCATCTTAACCATTCAGTTGTTATTGTTGTATAATGAAACTCTTTACCAATAATTGCATTTTGCCTCTGGTCCTATAGTGGAAATCCAACACACTCTAACACATATTCCTATGATTGGATATCCATGTTTTAATATGTGGCTCTGGTTTCATTATATCCTCCGTTCGTGTAGAGAAAATCAAGCATATGTTGCTTTGGTCATTGTGCGTTTGCATTTCTAGCTCCTAAGGGTGAGCAATATTCGAGTCAAACCGAATTAGTCGATCAAACCAGCTCATTTCTGTCGGTTCGGTTCAATTTTAAAACTAAATTTGTTTGAATTCAGTTTGTAAAATATTTTTTGTTTACCGGTTTAACTGGATTAATCAAACTTTTAATTTATTACCTAATTTTACGGTATTATAGTACTTTAAATAATTGGTTTAGTAATAAAATAAAAGGATATGTGTTGCAAATACGTCAAATTTCATTGTAAACTTAAAATTTACTATATAAAATTTCTTTAAACATGAATTTATGTTTTAATTTGAGTGAATTCATCATTTAAATAATAACACATACTTCAAGTTTAGTTAAATCGGTTATTGGCCAAATTAATAGAAATTAATTTGGTTCAGTTCGGTTCGATTTGAGAATATTTCGGTTTCAATTCGGTTTGAATTTTTTCTATGTCAAAACCAACCGAACCAACTGAACGCTCACCCCTACTAGCTCCAACACCGTCTGTTCTTGGCATTCCAGCATGGATTAAGCTCATAACAACATTAGCCTAAAGTGATTTCCTCTCGACACAGATAGGATGGGGGTCAGTACTGTGTGGTTTTGGTTGTAGGTGCATTGTTCCAGTTTTCTCCACACTGACTCCAAGTGCTCATACATTAATTCTAGCTCTTGGTTTTATATTTTAGCAGCTTTAGGTATTTCTTGTGGTCCCATCGTATGGAGAAATACTTTTATTGTTTTCTATTACACTGTCATTGTTTTGTCTTGCATCTCTTTCATCATTTTCTCCTTTTTTCTGGCCGCATAGATGGATCGATTGGAATGTGAGGATATATTCTGGCTACATCAATGCTCTGGTTGACTTTCTTGAATCCTAGATCTAGTATTAGGCCTTTTCATATTCTCTAAACTTTGTATTGGAGATTTAAGTAATGAAATCTAGTTCTTTCCCGGTGAAAGCACAAAATATGTTTGTAGAAAAATGGAACAAACACCATAATGTAGATTGAAAACATAAAGAGAATTAGTAGAAAAGATATAATCTTTATTGTGGTTTAGCTTCATTCGGTGTTTTTTTTATCTAGTTATTAATAGTTTCCTTTGTAGACACAAGTATTTTTGTCTAATCCAAACAAAATCTATTGGACTTAGGGTTTACATTTGAGTTTATAGGGTACTTAGGGAAAAAGACATATAATGAAGATAAAGGTCAGGGAAAGGTCCATCTTGAAGATCACAACTAAGATCATTCTATATTTGTTGTAGGGCTTGTATTTTTAGTGAAACTCGCTAGTAGACTTGGAAACTCATAAAGAATATAGTCTGAATGTAGGCCCAAATATATAAGAGGGGAAATTACGATCCAGTCTCTAATAAAAACCTCTTGATATGGTTCCTTTTGAAAACTTAAAATTTTCACATGTTTTGTTCTTCTATTTTCAATTCGATACATTCCAAAACCCTTTTTCATGAAGATAAGTTATTTTTAACGATTTACTCGATATCACTTGTTTTTTCCTCATTTCTTCCTTTCTTCTTTTAAATCCTTAGTGTTGATCATCTATTCTATAAGATAAACACTCGATGATGATAACAGCAACAACGTAAATACAGGCTCTAGTGTTTTTTTCTAATTGTATAGAATATTTTACATGATATTACACAAGTTTATACAAGTACATAATAATCGAGGTTAAAGGCTAATCTATAAAAATATTGGAGATCATGATAATTGAAGACATATGCATTTAAAGATAAAAACTAATAGCGTTCATATTACAGTTAATAAACATTAGACTAATTTGTTAAAGTCCTTGAATTACATCTTTATTTTCTTTGAATATGTTTTTATCAAATTATTTATTTTACTATCGATATTAATTTATTTTCAAAATATATTTTTGTAAATATTCTTCAAGAGTTTTATGTATTAAGTATTTAGAAACTATGCTTAAATGACTTTACCAAAGTTCAAAATTTTGAAACACCTTAAAGTGCTTTGTTTTTTCAAATATGCATAAAACATAGTCTGAACAAGTATGCCGACATATGTACAATTAAAGATGTATATTTTGAATTCTGAATAGTTGTAAGTTTTGGGTACATCACTTTCTGAATAAATAGATCCCTTTAAACACTTAAAGGGAAGATGAGACAAATTTCAATAACTGCTTCATCTTTCGTTGTCAAAGATATTAAAATCCTATGATTTAAATCCCATTTCAAGTCAAATCTTTTCCCTTATGATTCTATTTACATTCTCATTCAATATACTTTTTCTTTATAATTTCAAACCTATGTTTCTAAATAAAATAAAAATGGAGCAAAAAAACAAAAATTAAGTTAGGTTTAAATGCAGAAGTTTAAACATCAAGATCAATTTTGAAGTGTACACAAAATTTAAAATATTGATATTGTAAATCTTTTATGTATAACTAAGATCTCATTTCAATTTAAATTTTAATCTTTATGACTAACAATTATGATATCATTTTTGATAACCTTACCTTTTCTCACTCAAAATTCTTACTATATATTTTTACAAACTTGCTTTCTATACTCTTCAAATTCATTCATACTCAATCTCTATTTGCTACATTCATTCTTTTTAATCCACTCATTCATTTGCAAGTATTCTTTCATCGATTCAAAGATCATAGTGCTATCAAAGGGCTATAGGATATTTTGCATCCAAATAAAACTATTTGTATTTTGAATCAGTATCTCTTACTACTTTTTGTGAGCATGTGTTTGTCCATTCAAATCAAGTAGGTGCGCTTGTTGCTCCTTAAAATCGAGCGGATGTGCTTATTGTTCGATTAAATCAAATGAGAATGTTTGTTGCTTGGTTAAATCAAGATAGTCTATAATGAGCCTTGAAAATCTGAAAGGTGTATCTTTGCCTTGAAATTGAGTTTGCATTCTAGTTTGATTGCTACCTATTTTTGATGAGCATTTGAAATGAAATTTATAGATATATTGTACATGATTGGATGTAGAATTAGTTATCGAAAGCAGTATAAAAACTTCTGGCATCATCTTTCTTACTTTTACTTTACTTTTACCATATCCATGTATATGTGTGCACATTAAAAATGTTTGGTTTTAAATTTTGAAACAATATAAAAAGTTATATATATATATATATATATATATATATATATATTTGTATATCACTATTCGTTTTATTCTAGTGTTAAAGTAGGCTTAAGATCTTTTCATGTCATTGTCATACACCATTTTCCATAATTGTGGACAACGTATATTATTATATCTTCTACACATATCTCTAATACTTAGTTTTCCAATGTTGTACTATCGATCATTGTTAAATGTTGGCCTTCGCAAACGAAATTAATAGTTAGCTAAGCATTGGTCATTTTATCTATTAGGATCGACGTGAATAGATGGTTGAGAGTTAGAGCACAATCATTGGTTGAAGCTTTTATAACTTTCTTAAGAAACCCTATTTCGGTAAGGTATCGTCCTTCCATATTCTATAATCTTGATACCCTGGACTACTAACTTGTTGGAACCTAAAGCATTTGCACTGTTAGGCTACTTATGTTTCTTCCCTTTGTTTTGAAACATGTACTTTTGTTCATTTTTGGAAATCTAAATAGCATGAAAATTGAGCTTCCCAATATTGTACACGGGATGAAGTTAAACTATCCAACCATAAGCTCGTATCATTAAGATTAGTGATCACTTCTTTCTTTTTTTATCCCCTCCCTCGAGAATCTTTTATATGATTAGTCATATGGCCTTGAGGATTTCACAGCACAAATATGCTCATTAGCTCTTATTGACGGCTAAAATTGACGTCACACCCAAAGAATTCCTAATAATTGAGAATTATCATTTCTTGTACGGAATTAAAAGAGCGGAAAGTAAATAACATAGAAATTTATAGTGGTTTAGCCCGTGAGGAACCTACGTCCACTTTGAAAGCGTTTAGGATTTTATTGACTATTGAGGGTTACAAGTACAAGTCATCATCATTTAAATATTGGTTAAGTATTTGTGAGTCATATTTTGCATATGTAATGTCTTGGGAGAAAAATATGTGCTCTTCTTCTTTCTTGAGTTCTTGGCAGCCATTAATGAGTTCCTAGGTCCTTGTAGAGCCCTCAAATAAACAAAAATCCAACCCTTTTGAAGAATGAGCAAGGGAGTATTTATAGGTAGTGGATTAGGTGGGAGTAGGTAAGATTTATGGACCACAACAACAGTTTTTGCATCTCGAATAGAAACTAATGGGAAAATGGCATTCCCCCATGGTCCCATAGGAAATTTCACATCCCTCTTAAGGGATGCACATTATCGCAACTGGAGCGATGCGATTTATCGCATCCTGAAGGGATGCAAAATATTGCATCCAAGGGGATGCGAATAATCGCAACCCGGAGGGAAGTGAATTATCGCATCCTAAAGGATGCAAATATTCTCATCTCGAGGGATGTGAATTGTTGCATTTGACCGAATGTGAAATAGCATCCCGGGAGGGATGTGGGTTTTATGGAATGCGTGGCCATGCAGGATGTGAGATGTACGGGGCGAGCAAGATGGGATGCAAAATTACAGCATTGGTCTTCATTTTGAGGGAAATGATTTTATATGTCCCAGGGGTTGTGAGACCTTCACTTGCACGACTTCTCTTGGGCTTGAATCTTTAGCGTTTTGGCAACACTCTAGACCATAGTGCCATGCGATGGGTCAAGTCAAACGAGCCTGGTATGCTTTTGGGAACCGGACCAAAAGGCCGGTTAACACTTGCCCCCCAAAATACATCTTATCTTGACATGATCTGCTTTGAGTTGAAACAATCATCTCTGGAAGATGTAAAGATTTCCATGTTGTTTTTTCTACTTGGTCGTGATCGTTACGTTTAACGTGTTGAGAATTCAGATTCTTTGGCAGCTTGATTTAACATCTAAGTCCCGTCGACACATGATATTAAATGTTAGTCATCGACTCTCGCTTACGTCAAAACATAAACGAGTCGTTATAGACATAGCGTCGCTTATGTACTTACGTGTTTTCAAGTGATTTTGCTCAATGCAATTAGAGTTTGAAAATAGAACATAAGCAGTATATATGTCATTGGTTTACAACTACGTGAGTCGAATTCCGAAAATGATATCGAGTCGTGGATTCGATCTCTTTGGCGTACGTTTCTAGAGTTGTTTAAACTTTCGAGCGTACAAGTGGTTAGTGAATCGAATCACCATCAATTATTGTAACGTCGAAAATACGTGTGTGCTGTCATAACCGGAATTGCATGTCAAAATTTCTCGAGGTTTGGAAATTTCCTTTTCACATTTCTCCATGTTTTATTGTATATATATATATATATATATATATTGTAACACCCCGGATTTTTGATTAATCGAATTAACTAAATTAAATAATAATTAATCTCAGACGTGAGAATTAAGGGAAATGGGTTGCGCAATTGTGTTCATCTCGGAATTCTGGTTGAGATAGCGTCTGAGTTTGCGTGAATTGGACTTCGTATGAAGAAGTTATGGCGATCAGGAGTTTCAGAAAATTCAAAACAGATTTTCAGAAAATTCAAATTTCGGAGTCAGACAGGCTAGGCGGGAAAATTCCCGCCAGGGCCAGGTCGACCATAGGGTCGACCTGCCTTAACCAGGTCGACCATTGGGTCGACCTGGGGGTCGACCTACCACCCCCCCCCCCCCCCCCGGGGAAATTTGATTGATGACATGTCTGTGACTATGTGCTGACTCATTAGGGTTTCTGATCTGCTCTGATTGGCTGGGATTAATTCTGGGTTGATCGGACGACTTAAACTAATCCTAAACTCTATAAAAACACCTATAGACTCAAACCCTAAAATCAAAACAAAATTGGATTCATGGCCTCCATGCCGTCACCTTGCAACTCAGAATAGCCGCGCCCATTAGAGAGGAAGAAAGCAAATCAAATTCAATCCTTTTCAAATCTAACAGCGAATCTTCATCAAAGGAGTGCTAATTCAACTCCAGAAATCAAAATTCAGAACTCAAGACTGCTTTTGAGTTGTGAGTTCAATAGTTTTAACAAAATAATTAATAAATGAATTGGATTGAGTTATAATGTGGATAATTTGGATGTGATATGAATTGTTGATTTCATGTTGCAATTATGTTGTAGAATTATGTTGTAATTTCTATGATATTAAGTTATGATGCTATCATCTACGATGCAAAGTTATGATGCTATCACCCATGTTATAATCCTATGATTGGCTTATGTCTAGTTGAATCATCATGTTTCATATGCTAGTTTGTTATATTGAATCATATGATAAATCATATGTAGGAAAGTTTAGATGTTGATTCAAACATGAACCATATACAAGTTGGGTAGAATTATATGTGACCTTGCATAGCTATGGCACTTAGTTTATGTGAGAATTTAATCGAAAGTTAGGCTATGACATATGCTAAATTCTACATGATACTTTACATGTTAGATACTAGTCTACACCATTGTTGCGATGTATAAATCACCTATGTAAGTTTATGAGTTGGATATGAATCATGTTATGCAAGTTTAGGATTATTACCTATGCAAATATAGATCTATTTATGCAAGTTTGTGGCCATTATTTCATCAAGTTCACACCTTTAGATTTGGATCCATGACATATGTTATTTATGCAAGTTGTAATTTTGGCCTATGCAAGTTTTAGATGTAGAACATCATTCACATATGCAAGTTCACCCCTATGTTAGATTTATGTTTTAATTATGTGTATAAATTGCGATGTTTTCTTTTATTTTATAAGTTAAACTATTCGAGTCTAACATATATTTTTACGTTAAATGAACAAACGTACTACGTGGGGAAAAAGGGGATAATATTAAAAATATTTAAAAGGCATAAAATATAATTGTGGTGAAAATTGGTATGATTTTACATACCATAAATGGATGGACATAATTGAGTCAATTATGGACATCGTTAAATTTGGAATTGATTGATAATTTGAATAGGGAAAGTAATTCAAATTTGGGGAATGATTAATTAGGAGTAATTAATCATCTAAGACACGAGGTTAGGCTCTTTTGTGGTGTAAGACTTCCCGGACCCGC
This sequence comes from Allium sativum, assembly GCA_030737875.1. Taxonomy (NCBI): domain Eukaryota; kingdom Viridiplantae; phylum Streptophyta; class Magnoliopsida; order Asparagales; family Amaryllidaceae; genus Allium; species Allium sativum. The sequence goes on from CM060912.1 coordinate 748,602,758, forward strand.
CCGGCAAATCCAGCTGCCACAAATGCAAGTCTAATGTGAGAGGTCTTAGGCACAAACTAAATACGTAACAGTTGTAAAGACACGAGGTTAGGCTCTTTTGTGGTGTAAGACTGCCCGGACCCGCCCGACAAATCCAGCAGCCACAAATGTCAGTCTAATGTGAGAGGTCTTTATGAGGTTATGGTCTTAATGAATTAAGAAACACTTAACCAGATAAGCATGTAATGGGACATGAGGGGGTTAAGTGGGTGCCTTGGGTGGCATGTGGAATCTAGTGGGTGCCTTGGGTGGCATTTGGAAATACGATTAGAAACACTTAACCAAAATTGAAACATGAATAAGAAGTGGGTTAAGTGGGATGTACTAGAGGGGACCAAGCTTAGGTGGATAGCTTGTGTCAAGTAATGGGGGCCTGTTTCAACCAGTAACCCATATGTATCTTTGTGGGCTCGACCCAAGTCGAGGACGGGACATGCATACTGGGCTTGACTGTAAGAGGCCAAACCGGGTTAACGGTGGCAACGCAAGTCCAATGGGTTCATATGCGTGTGTGGACCCGGGCTGGTAGGTAAGACGTTGTTGCATCGTGTAGGTATAAGCCGTGCATTCTTGGTGGTATCGGGTTGCCACTTTGGGGAGTGATACACCCCACTGTGGGGCCAGCACGGGTATCTACGAGTTAGGGAGCCGATCGCTTGGGGGTAGTGGGTACACCTAGTGGAGATAGGGGCAGATAGCACCTATGAAGGCAGCTAGGGGTGCACGAAACTACCAATATTATTATTAAGTCTGTGGGCGGGATCAACCTTAGGGTGACTAATGGTGGTGGCGGTGCAGTATAGCAAATATCCTATAGTGTTGGTGTAGTTTGGTAAATTTATCTTAGTGGATTAGGTGTGCTTTAACGATATCGTTGTTCATCTTGTTTCCTTGTTTACTCTGTCATACTCAATGGTTCATGATCATTTCCTTATTTTCCAACTGATGCCTTAGCCTAGTTACTTTGTTAATTATATTGTTAGAATTATCGCACTCGCCAGACTTTATGTCTGACCCACCTTCTTCCATCTCTTTACTTTCCCCCCCTAGGTGCTCAGGTTGGAACTAGCACCAGTGGAGCTTGATTTTGGACTGCTTTTAGAAGATTGCTTGGATCGCTGATGTAAAGTTCAGCTTCTCTTTATTTATGGCTATTTTGATGTTGGGGATTATGTCTTTCAGTTTATGTACTTTGTTTTATCAAGATGGATATGATGTACTTGACTTTGGTTTATGGTTTTGATGATGAAATCAAACATATGTGTTTTCCGATGCAATGAAATAAAGTTTTAAATTTCCAAGTACGGCTTTATATTTGTCTTGTTGTGATTTTCTGTTCTATATTCACTTAAAATGCTCCATGGATGCATTCCCTTTGTGAGTGACATTAATGGACGTGGGGTGTTACACGTGGTATCAGAGCTGAAGGTTACCAGAACAGATAAGAATTTTTGAAAAACTATTTTTCAAAGCAATTTTTATAAAGAAGTACATTCAAAAGTATGTTTTAAGGAAAGTATTTTCAAGAGAAAAGTATATTTTGGAAAGCATAACCCCAAGAGCCATATATCTTTCCCTCGGTTCTTTTATATTGAATCTTTCCTTTTTCGTTTCAGCATGTCTGAAGCATCTGAGATACCAGAGGGTGTTCATGTACCGTGTTGGTTTCGTCAATATCTCGAGGCTAGGGCCGCCACCGCAGGTCCAGCAAATCCTCCTCCTCCCCCTCCTCCTCGTGTCGATAATTTCGCAAAGATATGTAAGGACTTTAGAGCAATGGGTGGGAAACCTTTTCACGGGATGGAGACATTTGTTGAACCTCGTAACTAGCTAAAGGAGGTGGAAGAATTGTTTGGAATCTTTGAAGTGGATGATGGAAGAAAAGTTCAGCTAGCTGCCCAGCTAATGAAGGATGAGGCCTCGTTTTGTTGGGAGGTCACTAATGGGGGACATCCAGTTGATACATGGCTATATTTTAGGCAGAGGTTTGAGGCGAAGTTTCTCTCACAGGCTGAAGAGAATCTATACATGGAAAGATTTTTGTCGCTGAAGCAAGGAAATCTATCAGTGAAAGAGTACGTCAACAAATTCAACCAATTGGCAAGGTTTGGCTTAGACTTGGTGAACACTCCAGAAAAGAAGGCTCTAAGATTTGTTAAGGGTTTAGACGAGCCGCTTCATGGGTTAGCTATGACCCACATTCCCATGGGGGCTACCTTTGAGAGGTTAGTTGACATGGCGCTCATGCATGAAGAGGAGAAGGGCGCCAATGCTAATAAGGCATCCGAAAAGAAAGGGGATCAAAAGAAGCCGCAACAGCAACAACAAAACAAGAAAGGTGGCAAAGGCAACAATGCTAAGGGGAAGAAGGAATGCTTTAACTGTGGGACACCCGGCCATCTAAGCAAAGATTGTAGGAAGAAAAAGAAGACTGGTTGTTTCCACTGTGGCGAAGCGGGACATCTTATTAAGGACTTCCCAAAGAAAGGGCAGAGGGCAGGGTCTACCTCCGGAGGGCAGGTGCAAGCTCTTATGGCACCAGGGCAGGCAAGAGGACAAGTTCAGGCTCTCGTGGTCCCACCGCTGCAAGAACGAGGTAGAGCAATTTCCGTTGAAAGTTTAGTTTTTCTGTTTGATCATCCTGTCCATACTTTATTCGATTCTGGCGCATCGCATTCGTTTATTTCTACATCATTAGTTGAAACACTGCACCTAGATACTAGTCTAGTTACTGATCCCTTAGTAGTCTCAAATCCTATTGTTGGTTCGGCTCATCTTTCTATGTTCTATCGGGATTTGAGAGTGTTTATCTTGGGCGTTGAGTTTGAATGCAATGCCTTTGTTCTGGGCTTTATGGGCTACGACTTGATTCTAGGTATGGATTGGCTGACTAGATATGGGGCCATCCTAGATTGTGAAAGAAGGGTAGTTAGATTGTTGACTCGTTATGGAAGGACCCTTGATATTTCCTTTGACCCTAGAGGTCCGGTAATGCTTAGCTACCTAGAGTCCCTTGATGCATCCGATGATGATTTACATTCAGTTCGTATAGTCCGTGAATATGCTGATGTCTTCGATGAGGTGAGGGGTTGACCCCCAAAACGTGAGAAAGACTTTCGAATATATCTAGTCGACAATGCAAAGCCAGTTGCATTGCTAGTGCGCCAAATGGCTCCAAGAGAGAGAAGGGAACTCAGTAAGCAAGTAAAAGAATTGCTTGAGAAGGGGTTCATCAGACATAGTATATCAGAGTGGGGTGCTCCAGTAGTGTTTGCCACGAAGGCGTATGGGTCCCTTAGACTTTGTGTGGACTATAGAGAACTTAATAAGCTTACTAAGAAGAATAGACACCCACTGCCGAGGATTGACGATCTCTTCGATAAGTTAGTTGGCGCCTCAGTGTTTTCGCAGTTGGACTTAGCCACGGGTTTCCATCAGTTGAGAGTGGCTGAGGATAGCATAGACAAGACTGCCTTTAGGACTCCAGACGGTTTCTTCGAGTGGCTGGTGATGTCCTTCGGTTTGACAAACGCCCCCGCATACTTTGTTGATTTGACGAGTAGAGTGTTTAGGGAATACCTTAATAAATTCATGGTAGTCTTTGTAGATGACATCTTGATCTTTTCTAAAAGCGAAGAAGAGCATGCCCTACATCTTAGGGAAGTATTGGAGACTCTTCGAGCGCATAGCCTTAAAGCTAAATTTTCTAAATGTCACTTTTGGAGAAAGGAAGTGCGATTCTTAGGGCACGTGGTTTCCAAAGAAGGGATAGCCGTGGATCCCGCAAAGGTAGTGACCATCCAAGATTGGAAGGTTCCTAAAAATGCGACCGAGGTGAGGAGTTTCTTAGGGTTGGCTGGCTACTATAGGAAGTTCATCAAAGACTTCGCAAAAATATCAGCTCCATTAACACGCTTGACGAAGAAGAACTTAGTTTTCATGTGGGACGTAGATTGTGATGATGCGTTCGAACGTTTAAAGAGAGCTTTGACCACAGCCCCAGTCTTAGTGTTGCCAGATGGAAGTAAGCCATTTACCGTTTATACCGACGCCTGTGAGACAGGACTAGGCACAGTCTTAATGCAAGAAGGAAGGTTAATAGCCTATGGTGGAAGGCAGTTGAGAGTGCATGAAAGAAATTACCCTACACATGACCTAGAGTTGGCCGCTATCGTTTTCTCGCTTAAGTCTTGGCGTCATTATCTTCTTGGCGAGAAATTCGAATTGTTCACTGACCACAAATCGCTAAAATACTTATTCTCTCAGAAGGACTTGAACTTAAGGCAGCAAAGGTGGATGGAGTTCTTAGCATCCTACGACTTCGAGATAGCATATACCCCTGGCAAGGGTAACGTGGTGGCAGATGCCTTAAGTAGAAAAAGATTATCCTTGAGTCCGTTGTTTGTTGAGCGGCGAAGTTTAGAGTTCATCTCTATGTTTGACTTTACACCTTCCATTGACTTCGTACCTGGTTTGCTAGCATCCTTAGAGGTCAGACCTACGCTTTTGGGACGGATTGGCGAGGCACAGCGAGACGACCCACAGTTGGTTGAGTTAGTAGAAAAGCTCAAAGGAGGGGAGTCATCGAGCCATCTCCGTAGGTATACCCTAGATGATAAGGGTTGGTTGCGTAGGGACGGTAGACTTTGTGTACCACGGGACGAGAATCTGAGGAAGACCATTCTTGATGATGCCCATCGTTCGAAGATGACCATTCATCCCGGCGGGGACAAGATGTACATGGACATGAGACGAGTTTACTTTTGGTCCGGCATGAAGAAAAATGTGGCTGAGTATGTCGCTAGATTCTTGGTGTGCCAACAAGTTAAAGCAGAACAAAAGAAGCCCGGTGGATTGCTTTACCCATTGGAGGTCCCACAATGGAAGTGGGAAAGCGTCTCGATGGACTTTATTGACGGATTACCAAGATCGAGGAAGGGTTATACGGGGATTTGGGTCATGGTAGACAGACTTACTAAGAGCGCCTATTTCATTCCCGTGAAGAGTAAGAGGACTGCTCCATGGTTAGCCTCCGTATTTATTCGAGAAATAGTTCGTTTGCTCGGTGTTCCTTCTAGCATAGTGAGCGACCACGATCCCATCTTCACTAGCGAGTTTTGGAAGAGCTTGCAAGAGGCGGTAGGGACTCAGTTATGTATGAGCACCGCATATCATCCTCAGACGGACGGCCAGACCGAGAGGGTGAATCGTATTCTAGAGGACCTATTGAGATTACGTGTCTTAGATTTCGGAGGTACATGGGAGGAACATCTTCCGTTGGTAGAGTTCGCATATAATAATAGCTTTCAGTCTAGCATTGGCATGGCACCGTTCGAAGCTCTTTATGGACGGCCGTGTCGTTCGCCTACATGTTGGTGGGAATCTACGGATAAGATCTTGCTTGGACCCGATATGATTAGAGAGACTTCAGAGAAGATCGATTTGATTCGAATGTGGATGAAGACGACGCAAGATAGACAGAAATCTTATGCAGACAAGAGGAGGTCAGATCTTGAGTTTGATGTTGGGGACACGGTCTTTGTCAAGGTGTCTCCATTACGGAACGTCGTTCGCTTTGAGTCCGTTGGGAAGTTAGCACCAAGGTTCGTAGGACCGTTTCCTATTAAGGAAAGGATTGGGCAGATGGCGTATAGAGTGGAGTTGCCCGAGAGACTTAGTGGTGTACACGACGTATTCCATGTATCACATTTGAGGAAGTGCTTGCACGAGACCGCGGAAGTGGTAGAGCCGAGCTTGCTTAGAGAGGTGGAGATCGAGCGTGATGCAACGATTCGACGAGCTCCTACGTGCATTCTTGGGTCGGAGATTAAGAAGTTGCGGAATCGAGAGGTTAAACTAGTCAAAGTGCAATGGGGAGATGATGAGAGCAACGCTACTTGGGAGACGGAAGAGAAGATGCGTTCATTATACCCTTTTCTTTTCGAGGGTATGTCTTTTAATTTCTCCTTTATCGCTTAGCTTGTACTTATCTTATTTTTGGTATGTCCTCTCGCTTGTATCTTTGACCTTTAGATAGGGTAGTCCTATGGTTGAAACATGTGTTTGAGACATGTTATGTATGATGGATGCATGTAGATGCAAGTGTTTGCCAGTGGTTGCTCGTGGATGCATATACACACACTTTAGGCACTAGATCGGCTCAGTCACTTCATATTGCATATTGCATATAAATGTGTATACATATTTAACTAATGGATGAATAATGGTTGTACCATCATATGGATGTTGCATTTTGGTGAATGGTTGTGCACACATGTAGAAATGATATGTATCGATAAGGTTCTTCACATACATAATGGACGCATGGCACTATAATGGTTTGCATTAAGGAGGTCAACTGAATCAGTAGACCGCCTGATTTTGCATTAAATAAGGAACATATACACACACTTCTTGCATATGTTCATACAGCATTAGGAATTTATAAGGACAATGGATGCCTATGTTTGATGGTTGAGTAGATGGTTGTTTGGATGTTAGGATATGCATTCTCCTTAACTTAGAGATTTAGGGGGCGAAATCCTTTAAGGAAGGGAGAATGTAACACCCCGGATTTTTGAATAATCGAATTAACTAAATTAAAGAATAATTAATCTCATACGTGATAATTAAGGGAAACGGGTTACGCCATTGTGTTCGTATCGGAATTCTGGTTGAGATAGAGTCTGAGTTTGCGTGAATTGGACTTCGTATGAAGAAGTTATGGTGATCGGAAGTTTCAGAAAATTCAAAACAGATTTTCAGAAAATTCAAATTTCGGAGTCAGACAGGCTAGGCGGGAAAATTCCCGCCAGGGCCAGGTCGACCATAGGGTCGACCTGCCTTAACCAGGTCGACCTGCCCCCCCCCCCCCCCCCCGGCCAAATTTGATTGATGACATGTCTGTGACTATGTGCTGACTCATTAGGGTTTCTGATTGGCTGGGATTAATTCTGGGTTGATCGGACGACTTAAACTAATCCTAAACTCTATAAAACACCTATAGACTCAAACCCTAAAATCAAAACAAAATTGGATTCATGGCCTCCATGCCGTCACCTTGCAACTCAGAATAGCCGCCGTCCATTAGAGAGGAAGAAAGCAAATCAAATTCAATCCTTTTCAACTCTAACAACGAATCTTCATCAAAGGAGCGCTATACTTTTGAGTTGTGAGTTCAATAGTTTTAACAAAATAATTAATAAATGAATTGGATTGAGTTATAATGCGGATAATTCTGATGTGATATGAATTGTTGATTTCATGTTGCAATTATGTTGTAGAATTATGTTGTAATTTCTATGATATTAAGTTATGATGCTATCATCTACGATGCAAAGTTATGATGCTATCACCCATGTTATAATCCTACGATTGGCTTATGTCTAGTTGAATCATCATGTTTCTTATGCTAGTTTGTTATATTGATTCATATGATAAATCATATGTAGGAAAGTTTAGATGTTGATTTAAACATGAACCATATACAAATTAGGTAGAATTATATGTGACCTTGCATAGCTATGGCACTTAGTTTATGTGAGAATTTAATCGAAAGTTAGGCTATGACATATGCTAAATTCTACATGATACTTTACATGTTAGATACTAGTCTACACCATTGTTGCGATGTATAAATCACCTATGTAAGTTTATGAGTTGGATATGAACCATGTTATGCAAGTTTAGGATTATTACCTATGCAAATATAGATCTATTTATGCAAGTTTGTGGCCATTATTTCATCAAGTTCACACCTTTAGATTTGGATCCATGACATATGTTATTTATGCAAGTTTTAATTTTGGCCTATGCAAGTTTTAGATGTAGAACATCATTCACATATGCAAGTTCACCCCTATGTTAGATTTATGTTTTAATTATGTGTATAAATTGCGATGTTTTCTTTTATTTTATAAGTTAGACTATTCGAGTCTAACGTATATTTTTACGTTAAACGAACAAACGTACTACGTGGGGAAAAAGGGGATAATATTAAAAATATTTAAAAGGCATAAAATATAATTGTGGTGAAAATTGGTATGATTTTACATACCATAAATGGATGGACATAATTGAGTCAATTATGGACATCGTTAAATTTGCAATTGATTGATAATTTGAATAGGGAAAGTAATTCAAATTTGGGGAATGATTAATTAAGAGTAATTAATCGTCTAAGACATGAGGTTAGGCTCTTTTGTGGTGTAAGACTGCCCGGACCCGCCCGGCAAATCCAGCTGCCACAAATGCCAGTCTAATGTGAGAGGTCTTAGGCACATACTATATACGTAACAGTTGTAAAGACACGAGGTTAGGCTCTTTTGTGGTGTAAGACTGCCCGGACCCGCCCGACAAATCCAGCAGCCACAAATGTCAGTCTAATGTGAGAGGTCTTTATGAGGTTATGGTCTTAATGAATTAAGAAACACTTAACCAGATAAGCATGTAGTGGGACATGAGGGGGTTAAGTGGGTGCCTTGGGTGGCATGTGGAATATAGTGGGTGCCTTGGGTGGCATTTAGAAATACTATTAGAAACACTTAACCAAAATTGAAACATGTAATTGAAACATGAATAAGAAGTGGGTTAAGTGGGACGTACTAGAGGGGACCAAGCTTAGGTGGATAGCTTGTGTCAAGTAATAGGGGCCTGTTTCAACCAGTAACCCATATGTATCTTTGTGTGCTCGACCCAAGTCGAGGAAGGGACACGCATACTGGGCTTGACTGTAAGAGGCCAAACCGGGTTAGCGGTGGCAACGCAGGTCCAACGGGTTCATATGCGTGTGTGGACCCGGGCTGGTAGGTAAGACGTTGTTGCATCGTGTAGGTATAAGCCGTGCATTCTTGGTGGTATCGGGTTGCCACTTTGGGGAGTGATACACCCCACCCTGGGGCCAACACGGGTATCTACGAGTTAGGGAGCCGATCGCTTGGGCGTAGTGGGTACACCTAGTGGAGATAGGGGCAGACGGCACCTATGAAGGTAGCTAGGGGTGCACGAAACTACCAATATTATTATTAAGTCTGTAGGCGGGATCAAGCTTAGGGTGACTAGTGGTGGTGCAGTATACTAGTGGAGGTGCAGTATAGCAATTATCCTATAGTGTTTGTGTAGTTTAGTAAATTTATCTTAGTGGGTTAGGGGCGCTTGAACGATATCGTTGTTCATCTTGTTTCCTTGTTTACTCTGTCATACTCAATGGTTCATGATCATTTCCTTATTTTCCAACTGATGCCTTAGCCTAATTACTTTGTTAATTATATTGTTAGAATTATCGCACTCGCCAGACTTTATGTCTGACCCCCCTTTTCCATTTCTTTCCTTTCCCCCCTAGGTGCTCAGGTTGGAACTAGCACCAGTGGAGCTTGATTTTGGACTGCTTTTAGAAGATTGCTTGGATTGCTGAAGTAAAGTTCAGCTTCTCTTTATTTATGGCTATTTTGATGTTAGGAATTATGTCTTTCAGTTTATGTACTTTGTTTTATCAAGATGGATATGATGTACTTGACTTTGGTTTATGGTTTTGATGATGAAATCAAACATATGTGTTTTCCGCTGCAATGAAATAAAGTTTTAAATTTCCAAGTACTGCTTTATATCTGTCTTGTTGTGATTTTCTGTTCTATATTCACTTAAAATGCTCCATGGAAATTAATGCATTCCCTTTGTGAGTGACATTAATGGACGTGGGGTGTTACATATATTATTTTGAAACTTTACATCTGGTGAAGGACATGAAATTTCGCTTCCTAGTGGGATGCGATATTTCGTATCCTTGATAAGATAAAAAATCTCGCACCCTTGGAGGGATGCGAAATTTCGCATCCCCGATGGAATGCAAATGCTTATATGAGCCAGGCCCTTCTCCTCCTCGCCCCCTATATAAAAAACAACTCAATCTCCTCCAACCTTAACTTGGCCTATTTTCTCACATTCCCCGTGCCCATGCATTCAACCGAGAAGAACTCAAATTCAAACTCTAACTTAGGCGGGATACTATTTGTGTTCTCTTTTTCAAATCAATCGAGTTTAGGCACTCTTAAAACCCAATATCGTTGTTGGAAGTGGCTTAGGGTTTCTCGCTTGTTTCGAGAGAAAATCCGAAGGTAGTTTGGAGAATAAGATGAGGAGGTGAGGAGGCACGGTAAGGAAAAAGAACATGGAGGAGAAGGAGAAGCAACAACCGTGTTGCATCGCCTCTTAGGAATGTGGAATTCACATCTGAGGGATGCCCTTTTTGCATCTGGGGGAAGCAAAATCTTGCATCTGAGGTATGCGATTTGGCAGGCGTTGCTGGAGGGATGCGAATTATAACAAGAGACATAGGATACGAAATTTTGAGAACATGGGATGCGAATTTGTCACGGTTTGAGGTGCAAAATTTTGCATCCTCGGGACATAGGAAAAATATACCCTTGTTTTTGATGCATCCCACGTTCCTTATCAAAAACATTAATCCCAAGAGACCTATCACTCGACTTACGTCCTTTCCGCAGTACTATACAATTCGGGCTTAGGTTTGGACATAACGACTCAATGCTTGTACCAAAGCTGATAATTCAGACTTACACATAGGATTAGAGCATAATCTCGAACTATGAACACATGATCAAACTGTCAAATTTAAGATTTGTTTTCTGATTCCAACCATGACATAACTGTGACTCAATGCAATCTGACGATATCGACCGACATCGTCGACGGTTACAGTCATAAGGACTAGTAATCCCCGCAATGTCCTGAATTCTTTTATTATAATCGTATCATCATCTCACCGCACTTCACGTACATGTTAGTTCACACCAACATAAGGGATATAGGTTATTCAATGCGATGTATAATGCAACTATATTGAAAGTATGGCTAGCAGTGGAAACAAGATCGTCCAAGAAACAACAGGACTTGGAAGCCAAAGCTTCACAACAATCACCGTCCCAATCTGGGTTGTAACATCCCGTAATTTTAAAATACACTATAATGATAAACTAAAGAATACTTAATTAAATATTGGAAATAATGTAAAACGGACTGTGCTATAGCGTTCATCTCAGAATTCTGCTTGAGATAGACTCCGAGTTTGCATAAATCGGATATCGTATGAAGGAGGTATTAAGATTTGAAGTTTGTATACATACAAGCATAATATATATAAACAAATAAATCCAGAAAACCAAAATCAGGGAGCGACAAAAGGAGGGAAACCGGCCCGTTAGGGGTCCACCCCACGACACGGGGGTGTCGACCCCACCCAGATCTGGGGCAGATCCATTCTGTGAACGTCGACTTGTTTCTTGACCAGATTCGTTGACCGTAGGCTATAAATAGGACTTCATTTCTATTGTTTTATTCATCAAAAATAATTTAGACAACGAGATGTTGCCCTAACTCAGATTAAATTAGCTTATTCTTCTGCAACAACAACTTATAAGCGTACAAGAATCTCTACTACAACATCAACAGTCAATTCGCTGTTCTTTAGATCCGATCACTGTGAGTTCATGTTATTTTTAGATATAAACATTTAATAGTAATCTTGACATGTTTACAAGTTGGATCTAAACCTGTGCCTATTAGTAACCTGAATTATAACTAAAAATATCTGCCACTACTTGTACACCTAATCTACTGTTTAGTTCTCATATGCCCATTCCTGATATGCCTATTCTATTACTATGCCTAATCATGTCACCATATGCCTATTCTGTGCTTATTTCGGCCATCATATGCCTATTTGATTTTATGACTATTTTTGTTCTCTTCTCTCCCTCCTTCCATTTTTATTTTTATAGCCAGGCCACCTTCAAGCCTAGTCCTACTGCTGAAATATGCAAATGGACGAAATTGGGAATGGTTGGGAATGATATTGGGGCATAACTTGTATTGTAAAACATGACTGGGATTTAGGGGCATAATCTATACCTTGGTCTAAAACTTTAAATTTGGGCATAACTTGTATCGTGGACTAGCATGGGGATTAGGGCATAACCTAGGATGAACGTGAAAATTGTTTAAGAATGAACATGCCTAATTTACAGCAAATAGAAACTGTAACTGCACTTAGACATGAGGTTAGATTACACTTGTGGTAGAAGCCTGCCGGAACCGCCCGGCAAATCCAACATCCACAAGTGGTAAATCTAATGTGAAGGGTCTAGTGCATAAATGTACATGTAACGGTGCTGAGACACGAGGTTAAGCTCGACTTGTGGTAGAAGTATGCCTGGAACCGCCCAGCTTATCCAGCATCCACAAGTGGTCGACTTAATGTGAGAGGTCTGGTGCATTAACATGCATAAATGGAAAATGATAAGAACTTGTTAACCTGTAATACTTAACCTGTTTAAATCTATGTGGGTTATATGTACCTTTCAAATTAAGTAGGGGTTAATTAAACTTGCTTGAATTAGTGGGGGGTTAAGTAAACTTGTTAAATCTATGGGGGTATAAGTAAACCTGACAAACTTAACCTATTTTAAATGTTGGGGTTATCCAACCTTGTTAAACTGTTAGGTATAACCTGTCAAAATCTTAGTAGTGGGGATACAATCCTGGGGGGTGGCTTGTATCATCTGTTGCGTGGGACCTGTATAAGTCAGTAACCCATCTTGGTATCAAACGGAGAACCCCGAACTAGGTAGGGGTCAGGGCACGCTTACTGAATTGATTATAAGAGGTATATCTGAGTGAGGGTGTTGACAGCGTAGGACCCAACGGAGTCATGTGCGTGCATGGGTACGGCTTTCTCGGGAAATTAATGGGGTTGTCACTTTAGGAAGTGATACATCCTACTGTGGGGCCAACACAGGGTATCTTCAAGGTAGCCGATCGATTGAGGTAGTAATTAGGGTACATCTAGTCTTGCTTGTTTAGGAGCACGCTATTATCGTTGGGGGTAACAACTATCATTTCTGTTGGGATACCTGTTATTATTGTTGGGGGTAAAACCCATCTCTAGAAGTACACCTAAGTCTACCATCTAGTTCTTGTTGGGATCATTTTATTCTTGTTATACTAGTATTGGTGCAGATAAAAGTACTTAGGTAGTGCAATATATATTATGTCCTAATTATATAGTTTATCCTGCTCAGTCTGTTATACCTGCCTTATGATGTTGTTATCTCTCTCATCCAGTTTATATACCTGTCATGATGCTTTCACTTATTTATATGCTAAAAGTAACTGGACTCGCCAGACTTTATGTCTGACCCGTTTTGTTTCCTTTCCTCTCTCTTCCTCTTTTCCCCCAGGTTCTCAGGGTGGGAATACTCCGGCTTAATTAGGATTCTCTCTTCTATTACCGCTTGGAGCTGCTTAGATGCACCGCTTTGATTACCTGTCTACTCTGATATGGCTCTTTTTAGGGACTACGCTTTTATATTACCGTACTCTAATGATTTTAGTACAAGGAAGATACTTTAACTTGATGTAATGGGTTTTCTGTATTTCATACTTATGTTGTAACTAAATTTGGGCCACGGTGTTTGAAACACCCCACCACCGTTAAGGTCACTCACAGAGGGAATGCCTTAACTTCAGTGGAGCATTATAGGTAAAAGATGCAGATAAATTACAAGACAGATAAATAAAGCAGCGGAAAATAAAGTCATTTTATAAACAACTTAATTCAGTCAAGCTTTTACAACAATTTCCTCAATCATACTTAAATGTAATACATAGAACTTCTGTCTTGATTTAAAAACTTCCAAGAATAAAAGAAGCATAAAAACAATGATATTCCTCGACAAAGCATGAACCAGCCATAGCAGTGGAAGAGAGAGAGAGTCCAAAGTGATACACCAACTAACCTTGAACCTTGGAAAGAGAAGAGGTCCAAGTTAGGCTAAGCTATTCCCTCCCTGACTACCTGGGGGGAGGGGAACGGAAGAAAAGAGGCGAAAAACAAACTAGGTCAGACATAAGTCTGGTAAGTCCAGTGATCTTTCAGCATGCAAACAAGATAAAGGATCATGACATGAATAAACCGAAAATAGGACAATACCATAAAAACAAGGTAACTAAACACAAGATAAGTGCAAGGTGAACTGAATGCGCTTCTACTTTTTCTCTGCTTCACTACTACTCTGTTAATCTGATTTCTATATTTATCTCTGCACCACCTAACTAGTATCCCAACTAGTAATCTGTATAAAATGATAATCGTGATCCCAACCCCCAGTAATTGTGGTAGCCTTCAGGTGTACATCTATCGTGAGGATTCCACCTCAATCAGCCTAATTGCCATGAACATGTTAGATGTACCCTTACTACCCTATCGATCTGCTCCCTACTTGTATTCATGTTCCATGTGTCTGTGTCAATCGACCCTCTCTTGCGTTTAGATACCCTGTGCTGGTCCCACCATAAGGTGTATCAATCCTTATGATAGCAACCCGACACGATTCAAGATGCACAGTGTATAAATACTGGTACCCAGTGCCTGATTTTTCCCACTTCGGAGTACGTGCACGGCCGTAAACCGTCGGAACCTACACTGACATACCCCCTGCCACTGCTTTGACCGCTTATAATCAACCCAGTAATCGTGCCCCACCCTGCCAAGTTCAGGGTACCGTGATGCATCCATGTGGGTTACTGCTGAAATAGGCCCCCGTTACTAGGGTTTCCTATTGGTTAAGTTTGTGGGCCTATATTTACTAATATTACCCACCAACCCGATATGTACTTAACCCTCCCATCGATTCAAGCATTTTTAATAAACGGTTAAGTTTTGTGGGCCTATATGTACTAATATTACCCACCTACACGAGATGTACTTAACCCTCCCATCGATTCAAGCATGTTTATTTAATAGTTAAGTTTTGTGGGCCTATATTTACTAATATTACCCACCAACCCGATATGTACTTAACCCTTCCACTTATTCAAGCATGTTTATTTAACGATTAAGTTTTGTGGGCCTATATTTACTAATATTACCCACCAACCGTATATGTACTTAAACCTCCCATTGATTCAAACATGTTTATTTAATGGTTAAGTTTTGTGGGCCTATATTTACTAATATTACCCAACAACCCTATATGTACTTAACCCTTCCACTGATTCAAGCATGTTTATTTAATGGTTAAGTTTTGTGGGCCTATATTTACAAATATTACCCACCAACCCGATATGTACTTAACCCTTCCACTGATTCAAGCATTTTTATTTAATGATTAAGTTTTGTGGGCCTATATTTACTAATATTACCCACCAACCCGATATGTACTTAGCCCTTCCACTGATTCAAGCATGTTTATTTAATGGTTATGTTTTGTGGGCCTATATTTACTAATATTACCCACCAACCCGATATGTACTTAACCCTCCCGCACATTACGCCATATTAGTTAAGTGTTGTCCGCTCATGTTAACTTAACCCACTCATTCATCATGTCATGTTGGTTAAGCATTTCTTATTAACTTGACCCTCCTTACTTATCATGTTGGATCGGTTAAGTGTTTCCTCTTAACTTAACCCCGTTCGTTCATCAAGTTATATTGGTCAAGTGTTTCTTGTTAACTTAACCCCACGTATTCATCTTGTTGTATTGGTTAAGTGTCATCAATCAATTCAAGTTAACTTAACCCACCTATGTGTCATGTTACTTTGGTTAAGTGTTGCCTTCTTGTGTTAAATTAACCCTACTACAAATCAAGTCATATTGGTTAAGTGTTGCCCTCTTATTTTAACTTAACCTTTCCATAAATCAAGTTATATTGGTTTAAGTGTTTCTAAATTTACTTAACCTCACCCACTTGTCTAATTAACATGTTATAACGGTTAAGTGTTATAAATTTACTTAACCTCACCCACTTGTCTAATTAACATGTTATAACGGTTAAGTGTTCTAAACCTCACCCACTTGTCTAATTAACATGTTATAACGGTTAAGTGTTCTAAATTTACTTAACCTCACCCACTTGTCTAATTAACATGTTATAACGGTTAAGTGTTCTAAATTTACTTAACCACACCCATCAGTTTAGTTAACATGTTGAATTGGTTAAGTGTTTCCTTAATTGACTTAACCCTACCAATCTTGACTTAGCTTTATTAAAGCACCAACCACTCACATTAGACAGGTATTGTTGTGGTCACTGGATGTGCCAGTCGGTTCCGGGGAGTTTTACACCACAACTCAATCTAACCTCGGGTCCTTTTTTGGGCTCAATGCACTAACCACCCACATTAGACAGGTATTGTTGTGGTCACTGGATGTGTCGGTCGATTCCGGGCAGTTTTACACCACAACTCAATCTAACCTCGGGTTAGGCATATTCGTCTTTTCTAAATTTACATATTTCTTATTTATAACAAATTCCATATGTAAATTATTCTCAATTTAATTATGCGATAATTATCCTTTTAATTATGCTCACAATTAATGGTATACTTAATATACCATTTCATCAACCAATCTATGCCATGTAATTTTTCATGTTTATCCTACATATTTATATGTAAATTATAAATCAATTATTGTCATGGCCCACTTTCCTTCTAAATCACGTTCAAAATTTTAGGTATATATATTATACCATTTTCATGCCACTTATCATGCTTATGTGTCAAACATGCCAATTACATGTAATTTCATATTTTCCCCAATGTTACCCCCGTTGTACGTTCGCAAAATTACATAGAATGTTAGGCTCGATATTTTAGCCTAATTTATAAAACAAAAAGGGGAAAAGAGGAACTTTGCAACATTCCAACATCATACAAAAGTATGGATCTAACTACACATATGTCCCATGGATTTGGCATAGAACAATATACTTTTAACTATGAACTTGCAAATTTGATCTATGCAACATGAACCACAAGCATATGAATTTACATAAAACTATACAAGTTAAACTTGGCATGTAGTGGTGAACTTGCAAATTAGATCTATCATAAAGGCATATGGATCTAACATATAAAGTTGTAGATCTAAACATATAAGGTCGTAGATCTAAACATGTGTGCATAATGGCTCTAAACAATAAGGCATAAACGACACGACTTAGCCTAAAACTTGTATGTATCATAATATCACCAAACTTACATATGATAATTTCATTCCCAAATTCCTATACAACATCATATGTTTACTCACCAATTTCCACATAACATGATAGGCTTGATAAACCACAATAGTTCATAGGCATATATGATAGAATAGACATGAATAAACCTGAATCAACATCACATACAACTTGATATAATTCTATTTTACAATTCATTACAAATCATGTCTTTAATTTATTCACATCTGAAAGATAACTACACTTACAATCAAAAGGAAAAACTTGATTTCAGGGATCTGTATTCTGAAACTGAATTGCTCGCCTTTGATGTAGATCGTTGAATTCTCTTAGTTGAATTAGATTAGTTTTGATTTGATTTAGGTTTTAGTGGCAGCTAGGTTTAGATGAGAGTGAATAATAGAATTAGGTTTTAGGTTTAGGGTCCTTATATAGTTGTAGAGAGTGTTTTAGAACCATTAGATTAACCCTGAACCATGAGAACCAATCAGATGCCACATCTGTCTTAGAGCGAATTGGCCTATGGGTTGATAGCCAAGCACCCTGAATCAACCCCTAGTCGACCCAGCGGGGCTTGGGTCGACCTCAAAAATGGGCCGGTTCGGTTATTCCCCCTCCCTATTCGCTGTTTTGAACTTTTTTGCTTGTTTATTTATTTAATTTTTATATATATATATATATATATATATATTCTCTCATATGCATACAAACTTCAAGGCTTAATAACTTCTTCATAAGGTATCTGTTTTATGCAAAACAAATGTCTACCTTGACCAAAATTTTGAGACGAACATAATAGCGCAACCCATTTCACTTAATTCTTCTTCTAAAAATTAAGTGTTCTTGAATTTGTTAATTTTAATATTCGCAGAAAATTCGGGGTGTTACATTCTCCCCTCCTTAAAGGATTTCGTCCCTGAAATCTTCAAGTTAAGAAGAATGCATCCTAACATCCAATCATCCATCTACTCATCCATCATCCACAAGCATCCATTGTCCTTAAATGACTTCTAATGCCATATGAACATATGCAGAGTGTGTGTATATGTCTCTTATCTAGTGCAAAATCAGGCGGTCTAGTGATCCAGTTGACCTCCTTAATGCGAATCATGAGAGTGTCATGCGTCCAATATGTATGCAAATATCCCTAATCATGTAAATACTATATGTGTGCATATTCACTCATCCATATGCAACATCCATATGATAACACATCAAGTTTCAATCCATATACAAATACATTCTTATGCATATGCAATATGAAAGTGACTGAGCCGATCTAGTGCCTAATGTGTATATGCATCCACGAGCAACCATTAGCAAACACTTGCAACCACTTGGAACCATCAATCATAACACGTCTCAAACACATGTTTTCATACATTGGCTTCTACCTAAGGATCAAGGATAGGACCGAGAGGATATACTTAAAAGATAAAGACTAGCATGTAAATAAATATTACAGAAAAAGGAGGAATCAAGGATATAGCTTCAAAAAGGGTATGATGCGCGTATTTAGTCTTCAGTCTTCTTAGTAGCATATTCTTTGAGCTTCACTCCACTGTACCTTTACTAATTTAACTTCACGATTGTGAAGCTTCTTGACCTCCATTTCCATAACCCACTAGTAAAGATAGGACCTCGATCATTTACTATGCTAGAGGGTATCCAATGTTGTTGAACTATCTTTCCAAGATAAACAGAAGTTAACCATGATACCAAGTGTATATACTAAGATGATTAGAGGTCTATCCTCTACTTAGCTTATCCATCATGTCATAAATCTGAGGGTCTAAAGCTAAAGGTTGTTATGTACTTTTTACCTCTCTTAAGGTTAGTTTTTTTCCTTCTTAGGGTGCCTGCCACAACTATTTATCTCTCACGCAAACCATCCTAGTCGAACTCGACATCCCTCAAGTACAAGCCCCAAAGGCCTAAACCAATATTAGACAAGCACCCAAGGAATACCTTCTCCGAATTTGGACGATCTATGTGAGGTGATACTAGAAAAACAACCAAACAATTGAGCATTTAACCGACTCTGGCTATCCTTGCCAATCTTGCGCCAAAACTATCGTTGATCGCATAACTGGCTTTGCATTGTCAACTGGATATATGCGGAAGCCTATCTCAAGTTTTTAGGGGGAAAACTCCTAACCTTAATCAAAAAACATCTGCGTACTCATGGACTACTCTAATGGATCGAAAATCGTCAATAAATACATAAAGTGATTCTAGGTAGCTAAGACAAACTGATCCCTTAGGATTGCACGAAATTTCGAGGGTATTCCCGAGGCAAGTCGAAAGTCTAACTACCCTCCTTTCACAATTACTAGCTAACTAATCCATGCCTAGAATCAACCCATAGCTCATGAAACCAAAAACACAAGTATCTTAAATCCTTACAAACTAAAGATAAATGAGCCGAACCGCAAATTGGACTTGAGACAATAATGGGATCCTCTACTATACAAGCTCTAGGGTGCAGAGACTCAACTATGGAAGCAGATATAAACGAATGCGAAGCGCAAAAATCAAAAAGAGTACTAGCAGGATGATCAAGAAGAAAAACTAAACTTTTCAACAGAAACCTTACTACCTCTCTCTCAGGTATGCTGGTGGTGAGAGCATGCACTTGCCTTCCGGAAAATCCTGTCTTTGGTTTCTTCCCTTGCCCTTAATTATATGACCCGTTATACCAAAATAAAGATACTTCCTCTTGTTTTAGGTTTTACTATTCTTTCCTCCCCTCCTTTGTGAACCAAGTCCATATCCATGAGTTCTTCATCCTTGTGTTGTGCTCCTTAGCCAAACTCCCTCATTCTCATCTTTGCCATCCTTGTGTAACTTGTTGACAGGTCTTTTGAAAGCTGCCTCCATCACATGAAAAATCCTACAAAGCTCGAAAGAAAAATTAGCCGTAGGTGAAACTACTGCGGCTATAGATGGAAGTTGGGCGCTTATTTGCCCTTTAACAAGTGTCATGGTCTCATCAAGCCTACGGAACCATGCCACGATGAGGTTACCTCCCAGAAAGTTAGGAGCCCCTGAGACTCAGGAAAAAAGAAACAAGGATTCAAACAGAGGATAAAAAAGATAATGCATATGGCTTTGGGGAATATGCCTTTAAAACAAAACTTTTCTTTTGAAAATGCTTCTTTTAAATTTGTTTCAAAAATAATTTTTCAAATCTTTTATCTGATCTGGTAACCTTCAGCTCTGATACCAAGTGAAACACCCCACCTCCATTAAGGTCACTCACAGAGGGAATGCCTTAACTTCGATGGAGAATTATAGGTAAAAGATGCAGATAAATTACAAGACAGATAAATAAAGCAGCGGAAAATAAAGTCATTTTATAAGCAACTTAATTCAGTCAAGCTTTTACAACAATTTCCTTATCATAATTAAATGTAATACATAGAACTTCTGTCTTGATTTAAAAACTTCCAAAAATAAAAGAAGCATAAAAACAATGATATTCCCCGATAAAGCATGAACCAGCCATAGCAGTGGAAGAGAGAGAGTCCAAAGCGATACACCAACTAGCCTTCAACCTTGGAAAGAGAAGAGGTCCAAGTTAGGCTGAGTTATTCCCTCCCTAACTACCTGGGGGGGAATGGAAGAAAAGAGGCGAAAAATAAACTAGGTCAGACATAAGTCTGGTAAGTCCAGTGATCTTTCAGCATGCAAACAAGATAAAGGATCATGACATGAATAAACCGAAAATAGGACAATACCATAAAAACAAGGTAACTAAAGACATGATAAGTGCAAGGTGAACTGAATGCGCTTCTACTTTTTCTCTACTTCGCTACTACTATGTTAATCTGATTTCTATATTTATCTCTGCACCACCTAACTAGTGTCCCAACTAGTAATCTGTATAAAATGATAATTGTGATCCCAACCCCCCGTAATTGTGGTAGCCTTCAGGTGTACATCTATCGTGAGGATTCCCCCTCAATCAGCCTAATTGCCATGAACATGTTAGATGTACCCTTACTACCCTATCGATCGGCTCCCTACTTGTATTCATGTTCCATGTGTCTGTGTCAATCGGCCCTCTCTTGCGTGTAGATACCCTGTGCTGGTCCCACCATAAGGTGTATCAATCCTTATGATAGCAACCCGACACGATTCAAGATGCACAGTGTATAACTACTGGTACCCAGTGCCTGCTTTTTCCCACTCCGGAGTACGTGCACGCCCGTAAACCGTCGGAACCTACACTGACGTACCCCCTGTCGCTGCTTTGACCGCTTATAATCAGCCCAGTAATCGTGCCCCACCCTGCCTAGTTCAGGGTACCGTGATACATCCATGTGGGTTACTGCTGAAATGGGTCCCCGTTACTAGGGTTTCCTATTGGTTAAGTTTGTGGGCCTATATTTACTAATATTACCCACCAACCCGATATGTACTTAACCCTCCCATCGATTCAAGCATTTTTGATAAACGGTTAATGTAACAACACGGAAAATACGAGCCAATTTAAAAAATCTAAATTGGTTATTTTAAAGAAATTTAAACAATTGAAATAGAATATTTCAATAAAATAGTGAATTAGAAATAATATGACAGTTTGAAAATTTGAATTCAAACTTTGACTGACTGTACCGGGTGGAAAATATAACGGATTTTAGTGAAACCAAAAATATTTAAATCTGTTTATGGATATCTTTCTAACGAATCTGAAAAATCAAAGTTTTATAGCGGGAATCAAAAGTTATGGCCAAATGAATTTTCAGAAAGGTCGCTATAGAGAATATATAGCCCTTGAAAATAGACATTTTGCAAACGACCTCGGAATTCGACGAAACCACTTTTGTCGGATCCGGGATTTCAAATTATTGCTAGGTTTCAAATTTCATAAAGCTAGTATGTGAGCGTGGCAAAAGAAAACGTGTTTGGTTAATTTATGTTAAATTGGATCGACCAGAAAATGGCTATTTTTCAAACGGTCTCAGAATTCGACGAAACTAGTTTTGTTGGGACCGCAGCGTCCAAACATAGCTAGATTTATTTTTCTGGAATTTTTTGAATCAGTTTGTGGCCCTGGCAAATTGAAATGTACGTTCAAATCGAATATTGAATGTTTTATATTTTAATTTGAAGAATAACTGACTGTAACAGTCGAATTGGCCTACGAAACATATCCCATTATGTTCGGAGTGGGGGTATTTAGCTGGGGGCGACAGTCGTTGGGTTTGAATTGGTGTTCGTGTGGAGAAACACTATTTTAAAATTTGATAAAACCATCGACCAGTAGAATTTCTCCATTCATAATTAAATAAAAATATATCTCAAAAACCCCCCGTAACCCCGATCTCGACGGCGGAATACATCTCGCCGCTTCCCAGGCGATTTCCGATCGCCACAGCCCGAATTAGCCCCACCCCCAGTTGAACTTTTTGTAGTTCTCCTCCCCCTCTTCAAATCCATATAAAGAACTCCCCCTATCGTTGCTCCTACCTCGAGATTTCCCCTCCAAAGCCCCGACCTTTCCACCGCCGCCACGAACGCTGGGCCCCACCGAGCTGAACGCCACCGCCACCCGCCTGAAGCCCCCTCGACCCTCTTCGACGTGGTACAGGCCGATTATCCTATCGTGCAGCGATTCGTTTAGAAATTGAAAACCTAGTTTTGAACAACGTGAAAGGTATCGGCTTTGATATATTTAAACTGATTTAAACACTTTTAAGTGTTGCAAACTTTGAAAAATCATATCTTTATGGTGTGTTAACGAAATTCGATGAAACAGGAAACATCGTGACCACAAGGACGCTCTCTACAATCTAGAAGAGACCGCAGATTTTTCTGAGCTAGCTACGATTTTTAGCATCTCGAAAACCAAAGTGATATTTCTAAACTGAAATGTGAATAAAAATGTCATGTATAAATTATACAAGCGAAATATAAATTATACACGTGTTGTATACCTCATGTACATGCGTGGTATAAGTTATATGAGCGAAGTATGAATTATACATGCATTGTTTAAATGATATGTGTGTTGGAATGGAAATAAAATATATTTATATACGAATATATATATATATATATATACTCCCCTCGTCCACAAACCATGGACTATATTTATTGATTGTGAATTAGTGTGAAAATTTTGGTGAATAATGCGAATGGTTGATAGAATTGTTTATGGTTTATATTGTTTGGTTGTGGTTGAAAAATACCCATTGGTGATTGAAACAAATTTGAAATAAATTGTGGAAAAGAAAAATCATACTCGCCTACGTGCGAATAAGATGTATGAAATCCCCATTGTCAAAAACCGCGAGATTTTAAGGTAGAGCGAGGAGCCGTACTCGGGACGGTGCCGGTTTTAACTACCCTGCCATTATGCTGCCGAAATTTTGAATAATATTCATATGTTAGAATTATTTTCATATGTTGAAATTATTTTCATGTGTTGAAACTAAAGTCATGTGTTGAAACTATATCCATGTGTGGAAATGCTCATGTGTTGAGAAGTCATGTGTTGAAAATTAAATTCATGTGTTGAATGAATAAAGTGTTTAAACAATAAAAATCACATTTTTATTATCTATAAGAAGTATGTAAAATATTCGTGTTATAAATAAATTGTTTCAATAATAAAAATTACATCTTTCTTATATGTACCAACTATATAAAATATCCACGTGTGGAAAAGCTCATGTGTTGAGAAGTGCGCGTGTTGAAAAGGTTCATGTGTTGAATAAAAAGATCGAACAATAAAAATTACATTTTTATTGAAAATATGAAGTGTTAAAAACATTCGTGTGTTGAATAAATATTTTAGATGATAAAAATACCACTTTTATCATATATGTGATTTGCTAAAAATATACAAGTGTTGAAATAAATATTGGTTTGCTATGAATATTATTTTTAACATGTGTAGGAACTAAATAAAATAGTCATGTGTTGAAATATATTTTAGTTCGCCAAAAATATCATTTTTAAGTGAATTGTGAAGTGTTAAAAATAACCACTTGTTCAAATAAATATGCATGAGTTGAAATATTCATTAATTAGCTAATGATATGATTTTTGCTTATGTATGCAACATTGGAATGAATGGTGACTTTGAATCAAATCGAATCAAATATCAAATTGAATGGAAAATGATAAGTGATAAGAATTGCACATATGTACATGCATATTTATTGAACAGGTTATAGCAAAGAGGCTAGAGAAGAGGAATAAAATTGTGTGCTCGACAAATAGGTACATGTTTACTGTTTTGCTTGGGTGATGATTTTATAAGCCGATTGGCTTTTTATTTTTCTTTTTGATGAGACGCCCGTGTGGCTATTTGGGAATTTTCCCAGCCCTTCCCGTACAAAGAAGGTTATGGCGAAATTTTCCAAAATTTAAAGGCGTTAGTGAAATATTTGAAGTGAAAACGATATTGAAATCGTCGAATGAACTATAATTATATATATAAATATAAATAAAATTAAAACGAATCATGGTCGTGCAGTTCATGTTTTGAAACCGTGATCTCAAACGATTAGTGCGGGAGATCCGACCATCGGATTTTCCCGAAACCGCAACCGTTGGGTTCGCCTTTGGAATATCTTTCCAACGGCACCAACTTTGTAAAGATCCGACGGTTGGATTGTCTGGAATGTTTAATTCAAATCTGAAGAAAAACAGCGCCAGAATCGATTATATTTATATATAAATATAAATATAATTAAATTAAATCGAATAGCGACGCTGCAGTTCGTATTTGAAATCGTAACTTCAAACGATTAGTGCGGGAGATCCGACCGTCATATTTTCCCAAAACTGAAACCGTTGGATTCGTTTTGGAAAGATCTTTCTAATGATATAAAATTTGTGAAGATCCAATGGTAAGATTTTCAGATATGTGTAAAACAAATTTGGGGAAAAACAACGTCAGTGCCTCGGCACGACCTGAAACGTCGTTTAATTAAATAAGGCCGTTTTTAAATAAATAAAAATGGCGATATATCGTTATAAAATATTATAGGAGATATAGAATGGAAATAAACCGATTTTGCTTGGTTTTCTTGAGATGTGATGGTTAAATGTGTTTAACATGAAAATTATACTAAGGAACTGAAATGTGAATGTTGAATAATTTAACCATGTGAAGAATTGATTTGAAAATCTAAATATACGTGGATTATTTGAAAAGGCCGAGTTCATTCTCATTTCAAATAATCGATCGACGGTGTTAAGTCGAAGAGTTGAAGATGGTTCAAGACCGACGATCTTCACATTGAATGGATGGGCGCTACTGATGCTCATGATTGGAGTAGCTACCTTGAAGGAGCTGAAGTGGTAGCCGTCCGGACGTATTGTTGATTGTGCGGATATGCGAGGAATATGGTGCCTCCGGCTTCGTTCAAACCCATAACGAACTTGTAAATGGACTGTCTGTCTGACATTGGATTTTGTTCTGTGTTGATTGATCTCTATTAAATATATATCTGTTTGGCGACGGAGAATTTATTCTCTTGCTTAACGCCCTTCTCTGAGACGTACGAGCTCAGAGGTTATATATCGATAGAACGCATGGGGTGAATTGTCTGTGTGGCACGCCTAAGTGGCATATGATCAAGGCTTCTGTTGCAAAGCAAAGTCTTGTGGTTGATGATCAAAGCATGGCCTATGTGGCGTAGCTTTGTGTATAGCGTGGATTCGCGAGCCTCACACCTCGGTATGAGTCAAAAATGGGATAGTGATTGCAGGGAGAACACGACGTTTCTTTCTAGCTACGGTGGTGTCAGTGACCTACCAGCCCTGACATTTATATATACTTTTCACCTGTGTGGTTGTTGGAATGCGAGGCGCCTCGATTACAGGTTTGTAAGGACCGGGAAACGTGTGTTCAAGAATAACTAATCCTCAAAAGTAAGAGAGGACCGGCCCTGAAGATCCAAGGATTGCTGTGTGCGGTCCTGGGACATTTGCTAGAGTGTCTCGAACGGAGAGGAGCTTGCCCCCTTGCCTCGACTCATGATGGAATCCAATTTCCAATACGAAAATGCGGATTTGATTGTATTACTAGTATGGCGACATGATATATGGTACCCATGCCGTCTATGATTTATATTTATGATTGAATTTGCTTTTGAAACATATATGCATTAGTAATAATATCAAACACTTTTGTTTTATTCGTATGAAGCATTTCTTGGCCATTATAAGGTAAAACTCTATCCTCCGGCTTGCGTTGCATTGTGTGATGGGACCTGAGTCTTATAATGGCTTCATTTTTATAAAAAGCATTGCGATGATTTAATAATTTACTTTATTTCATGCACTAGCACTCATTGGAGTAAACCCGTTCCGCGAAAGTGGCGTGGTCCTTTGATTTGCCTTATAATTGTGGTTTAATTAGTTTAGTAGATTTCTCATACCAGTCCCATGACTGACTCGTAGTTTGTTTCACCTTGCAAACTCGGGTGCCCTTATTTTCACACGGGCAGCCTAGTTACAGGTAGCTGACATATTTTGGCTTGGCACCGCAATAGAGGTGCACTTTTTGGCTTATGGCGAGGCTTGACTACACCGTGACGACTATGATTTTTCCGCCATTACTATATATATATTATGATTCCGCCTCAGGTGACGTAGACTGATGTTTCATTTATGTACTCTCTATATATGTGATTCCGCCACAGGCGATGTAGACTGATTATGTAATATTGTGCACTATGTTGTATCCTGCACTGTGCTCTCTGATGTGGTGATATGCATATGATTCCGCTGTCATATTTGTGTAAATTATTCTATTTCCTACATATGCTATTATCTGCACTCTGCTAATGATGATTAAAGTGTTATATTCCAATGATTATCCTTAACACCGTAGCACGGGGTTTTGAGATCATCACAGTTAAGTTTTGTGGGCCTATATGTACTAATATTACCTACCTACACGAGATGTACTTAACCCTCCCATCGATTCAAGCATGTTTATTTAATAGTTAAGTTTTGTGGGCCTATATTTACTAATATTACCCACCAACCCGATATGTACTTAACCCATCCACTTATTCAAGCATGTTTATTTAATGGTTAAGTTTTGTGGGCCTATATTTACTAATATTACCCACCAACCCGATATGTACTTAACCCTCCCGCAGATTCAAGCATGTTTATTTAATGGTTAAGTTTTGTGGGCCTATATTTACTAATATTACCCACCAACCCGATATGTACTTAACCCTTCCACTTATTCAAGCATGTTTATTTAATGGTTAAGTTTGTGGGCCTATATTTACTAATATTACCCACCAACCGGATATGTACTTAACCCCCCCCCCTTAGATTCAAGCATGTTTATTTAATGGTTAAGTTTTGTAGGCCTATATTTACTAATATTACCCACCAACCCGATATGTACTTAACCCTTCCACTGATTCAAACATGTTAATTTAATGGTTAAGTTTTGTGGGCCTATATTTACTAATATTACCCACCAACCGTATATGTACTTAAACCTCCCACTGATTCAAACATGTTTATTTAATGGTTAAGTTTTGTGGGCCTATATTTACTAATATTACCCACCAACCCGATATGTACTTAACCCTTCCACTGATTCAAGCATGTTTATTTAATGGTTAAGTTTTATGGGCCTATATTTACTAATATTACCCACGAACCCGATATGTACTTAACCCTCCCGCACATTACGCCATATTAGTTAAGTGTTGTTCGCTCATGTTAACTTAACCCACTCATTCATCATGTCATGTTGGTTAAGCATTTCTTATTAACTTGACCCTCCTTACTTATCATGTTGGATCGGTTAAGTGTTTCCTATTAACTTAACCCCGTTCGTTCATCAAGTTATATTGGTCAAGTGTTTCTTGTTAACTTAACCCCACGTATTCATCTTGTTGTATTGGTTAAGTGTCATCAATCAATTCAAGTTAACTTAACCCACCTACGTGTCATGTTACTTTGGTTAAGTGTTGCCTTCTTGTGTTAAATTAACCCTACTACAAATCAAGTTATATTGGTTAAGTGTTTCCCTCTTATTTTAACTTAACCTTTCCATAAATCAAGTTATATTGGTTAAGTGTTTCTAAATTTACTTAACCTCACCCACTTGTCTAATTAACATGTTATAACGGTTAAGTGTTCTAAATTTACTTAACCTCACCCACTTGTCCAATTAACATGTTATAACGGTTAAGTGTTCTAAATTTACTTAACCTCACCCACTTGTCTAATTAACATGTTATAACGGTTAATTGTTCTAAATTTACTTAACCTCACCCACTTGTTTAATTAACATGTTATAACGGTTAAGTGTTCTAAATTTACTTAACCTCACCCACTTGTCTAATTAACATGTTATAACGGTTAAGTGTTCTAAATTTACTTAACCTCACCCACTTGTCTAATTAACATGTTATAACGGTTAAGTGTTCTAAATTTACTTAACCTCACCCATCAGTTTAGTTAACATGTTGAATTGGTTAAGTGTTTCCTTAATTGACTAAACCCTACCAATCTTGACTTAGCTTTATTAAAGCACCAACCACTCACATTAGACAGGTATTGTTGTGTTCACTGGATGTGCCGATCGGTTCCGGAAGTTTTACACCATAACTCAGTCTAACCTAGGGTCCTTTTTGGGCTCAATGCACTAACCACCCACATTAGACAGGTATTGTTGTGGTCACTGGATGTGCCGGTCGGTTTCGGACAGTTTTACACCACAACTCAGTCTAACCTCGGGTTAGGCATATTCGTCTTTTCTAAATTTACATAATTCTTATTTATGACAAATTCCATATGTAAATTATTCCCAATTTAATTATGCCATAATTATCCTTTTAATTGTGCTCACAATTAATGGTATACTAAATATACCATTTCATGAACCAATCTATGCCATGTAATTTTTCATGTTTATCCTACATATTTATATGTAAATTATAAATCAATTATTGTCATGGCCCACTTTCCTTCTAAATCACGTTCAAAATTTTAGGTATATAGATTATACCATTTTCATGCCACTTATCATGCTTATGTGTCAAACATGCCAATTACATGTAATTTCATGTTTTCCCCAACGTTACCCCCGTTGTACATTCACAAAATTACATAGAATGTTAGGCTCGATATTTTAGCCTAACTTATAAAACAAAAAAGGGGAAAAGAGGAACTTTGCAACATTCCAGCATCATACAAAATTATGGATCTAACTACACATATGTCCCATGGATTTGGCATAGAACAATATACTTTTAACTATGAACTTGCAAATTTGATCTATGCAACATGAACCACAAGCATATGAATTTACATAAAACTGTACAAGTTAAACTTGGCATGTAGTGGTGAACTTGCAAATTAGATCTATCATAAAGGCATATGGATCTAACATATAAAGTTGTAGATCTAAACATATAAGGTCGTAGATCTAAACATGTATGCATAATGGCTCTAAACAATTAGACATAAACGACATGACTTAGCCTAAATATGTATCATTATATCACCAAACTTACATATGATAATTTCATTCCCAAATTCCTATATACAACACCATAGGTTTACTCACCAATTTCCACATAACATGATAGGTTCGATAGACAACAATAGTTCATAGGCATATATGATAAAATAGACATGAATAAACATGAATCAGCATCACATACAACTTGATATAATTCTATTTTACAATTCATTACAAATCATGTCTTTAATTTATTCACATCTAAAAGATAACTACACTTACAATCAAAAGGAAAAACTTGATTTCAGGGATCTGTATTCTGAAACCGAATTGCTCGCCTTTGATGTAGATCGTTGAATTCTCTTAGTTGAATTAGATTAGTTTTGATTTGATTTAGGTTTTAGTGGCGGCTAGGTTTAGATGAGAGTGAATAATAGAATTAGGTTTTAGGTTTAGGTTCCTTATATAGTTGTAGAGAGTGTTTTAGGACCATTAGATTAACCCTGAACCATGAGAACCAATCAGATGGCACATCTGCCTTAGAGTGAATTTGCCCACGGGTTGACAGTCAAACACCCTGAATCAACCCCTAGTCGACCCAGCGAGGCTCGGGTCGACCTCAAAAATGGGCAAGTTCGGTTATTCCCCCTCCCGATTCGCTATTTTGAACTTTTTTGCATTTTATATATATATATATATATATATATATATATATATATATATATTTCTCATATGCATACAAATTTCAAGGCTTAATAACTTCTTCATAAGGTATCTGTTTTAGGCAAACCAAATGTCTATCTTGACCAAAATTTTGAGACTAACGTAATAGCGCAACCCATTTCACTTAATTCTTCTCCTAAAAATTAAGTGTTCTTGAATTTGTTAATTTTAATATTCTCGGAAAATTTGGGGTGTTACAGTGTTTTCTATTTGGGAAATAAAGTTTTAAATTCCGCCTTTAGTTTATATCTGTGTTGTGATGTTTCTATTTCTATTTACCTGTATTGCTTCACGAAACTTAAAGCATTCTGTTAAAGAGTGACATTAACGGACGTGGGGTGTCACATTTGGTATCAGAGTTGAAGGTTACCAGATCAGATAAAATGCTTTGAAAATTGTTTTTAAATAGGTTTTAAAAGAAAGCATTTTCAAAATAAAATCTATTTTTGAAAAACATATTCCCCAAAGTCATATGAAATATCTTTCGACTCTCTGTTTGAATCCCTATTTCCTTTTCTTTTTAGCATGTCTGAGGAACCGATTCTTCCCGAGGGTGTAACGATATCGGCTTGGTTTCGTAGGTATCTTGAGGCTACGGCGTTTGCTAGAGGCCAAGCAGACAACCCTCCGCTGGCTGCAGCCGATGTTCCTCCTCCTCCTCCACGAGCGGATAATTTCTCCAAGATATGTAAGGGTTTCTGTGCTATGGGAGGAAAGTCATTCCGTGGAACTGAGACTTTCGTAGAAGCAAGGAATTGGTTTAAAGAGATGGAGGATTTGTTTGGAATTTTTGAGGTTGACGACCGTAGGTAAATTTAGTTGGTCGTTTGGCAGCTGAAAGACAAGGCTTCATTCTGGTGGGAAGTGACGCAAGCAAGGCGTCCAGTTGAGACTTGGGATGATTTCTGGCAGAGATTCGAGATGTAGTTTCTTTCTCAAGCAGAGCAAAGTATGAAAATGGAAAGGTTTCTGGCACTTAAGCAAGGAGGCATGTCTGTCAAAGAGTATGTCAACAAGTTCAATCAATTGGAGAGGTTTGGTTTGGAGCTAGTGAATACCCGGTACAAGAAAACTTTGAGGTTTGAAAGAGGATTGAATGAACCCCTCCATGGATTGGCTATGACTCATATTCTGATGGGGGCAACTTTCGAGAAACTCGTTGATGTGGCATTGATGCATGAAGAAGATAAAGGTGAAAAGACAGAGGCTAAGATTAATGAAACACAAAACAAGAAAGGGTGGCCCAAGAAATAACAACAACAAAAGAAGGGTGGAAAGAACGAAAAGGCCCAAGAAAAGAGGAAATGTAATAATTTTGGGTGCGTGGGTCATGTGAGAAAAGGCTGCAAAAGAAGGAAGAATGCTTGTTCTCATTGTGAAGAGGTCAGACACCTTACTAAGGATTGCCCGAAGAAGCAAGGACAGGGACAAAGGGCAGGATCTTCTGGAGGGAAGGTGCATGCTCTCGTGGCCGGTATACTAGATAGAGGTAGGAATTTTTTTGTTGAAGGTTTGATTTCTCTTTCCGATCATCTTATTAGAACTCTTTTTGATTCAGGCGCTTCACATTCTTTTATATCTTATTATGTGGTTGAGTCTCTACACCTTAGTACTAGTATGGTTTTGGATCTCGTTGTTGTTTCAAACCCCATTGGGAGTACGACTCATCTGTCTATGATTTGTCGGGGTTTGAGAATATCTATGTTGGGCGTTGAGTTTGAGTACAACACACATGTGCTTGGTTTCATGCGATATGGTTTGATTCAAGGGATGGATTGACTAGCCATGTATGGTGCCATTCTACACCATAAGATAAAGGTCGTTAAACTTTTGACTTGCCATGAGAGGACTCTCAAGATTTCTCGTGACCCAAAAGGGTCTGTCATGCTTAGTTTCCTAGAATCACTTGATGTATTTATCGATGACTTGCGATCTATACCGGTAGTCTGTGAGTATTCAGATGTTTTTAAGGAGGTTTGGGGCTTACCTCCAAGGCGTGAGATTGATTTACGGATATACTTGGTGGACAATGAAAAGCCAGTTGCATTGCCTGTGCGCCACATGGCTCTAAGAGAAAGGAGAGAGCTCAGCAAGCAAGTAGGGAAGCTACTCGAGAAAGGGTTTTATTAGGCGAAGCATACCTAAATTGGGTGCTCCATTAGTATTTGTCACTAAGGAGGATGGTTCGCTTCGCTTATGCGTGGATTACAGGGAGTTGAATAAGTTCACTAAGAAAAGTAGGCACCCACTTCGGAGGATAGATGATATATTTGACCAGCTTGTTGGTTCATCAATTTTCTCCTAGTTAGACTTGGCCACGGGGTTTCATCAGCTAAGGGTGGTCGAGGACAGTATAGACAAGATTGCCTTTAGAACTCGAAAAGGTTTCTTCGAATGGCTCGGCATGCCTTTTGGGTTGACGAATGCACCTGCCTATTTTGTGGATCTGATGAGTAGGGTTTTTCGGGAGTTTCTAAATAAGTTCGTCGTGGTTTTTGTTGATGACATCTTGGTTTTCTCAAAAAATGAGGAAGAGCATGCCCTATATTTAAAGGAGGTTTTGAAGACTCTCCAAGCGCATCAGCTTAAGGCAAAATTCTCCAAATGTCATTTTTGGAGAAAGGAAGTGAGAATTCTAGGGCATGTGGTCTCTAAATATGGGATAGCAGTAGATCCCACAAAAGTAGTTGTAGTTCAAGATTGGCAAACTCCAAAGAATGCAACGGAGGTGAGAAGTTTTCTTGGTTTAACAGGCTATCATAGGAAGTTCATTAAGGGCTTCGCGAAAATATCAGCCCTACTCACCATACCGACAAAGAAGAATTTGACATTTTCTTGGGATGTTGACTTTGAGGATGCTTTTCAGCTATTGAAGAGGACTCTGACAACAGCCTCAGTCTGGACTTTGCCTGATGGGAACAAAGTGTTCACATATACATCAACGCACGTGGTACAAGGCTTGGTGCTATTTTGATGCAAGAGGGAAGGGTAGTATGTTATGGAGGTAGACAGTTAAGAGTTCATGAGAAGAACTACCTTACCCATGACTTAGAGTTGGCTGCCATAGTATTCGCGCTTAAGATCTGGCTTAATTATTTACTTGGAGAGAAGTTCGAGTTGTATATCAATCAAGAGTCTATCAAAGTACCTGTTCTCGCAGAAGGATCTCAATTTGAGGCAACAAAGATGGATGAGGTTCCTAGGTTCTTATGATTTTGAGATTGCTTATACCCATGGCAAGGGTAATGTGGTGGCGGACGCAATGAGTAGGCAGAGGATGACTTTGAGTCCACTATTTGCAGAGAGGCAGAGCTTGGAGTATAAATCGACCTTTGATTTTAAGCTATCTACGGATCTTATACCTGGTTTGTTGGCATCGTTAGAGGTGTGACCTACTCTTATGGACCAGATAGGAACTTCATAGCGAGAGGACTCACAGACAACAGACATCTTGGATAGGCTCGGTAGAGGAGAGACTTCTAGTCACCTCAGTAGATATTCCACAGACGATAGAGGGTGGTTTCGACGACATGGAAGGCTTTGTGTTTCCCGAGTTGGGAGTTTGTTGAAGACAGTCCTTGAGGAAACCCATCATTCTAGGATGACCATCCATCCAGGAAGTGATAAGATGTATAAAGATATGAAGAGGGTTTTCTTTTAGGCTGGGATGAAGAAAGATGTAGCGCAGTTTGTTTCTCGATGTTTGGTTTGTCAGCAAGTCAAAGTTGAGCAAAAGAATACTTCATCCTTTGGAAGTCCCAAATTGGAAGTGGGAGAGCATCTCTATGGATTTCATTGATGGTTTTCCTTGATCAAGGAAAGGCAACACCAATATTTGGGTTATAGTTGACAGGCTTACTAAGAGCGCTCATTTCGTTCCTGTTAAAAGTAAAAGGACGACAACATGGTTGGCAACAATTTATCTTCGTGAGATAGTTCGTCTATATGGAGTACCTTCCAGTATAGTAAGTGATCATGACCCCATATTCACTAATGAGTTTTGGAGGAGCTTATAAGAGGCAATAG
Source organism: Allium sativum (assembly GCA_030737875.1). Lineage (NCBI taxonomy): Eukaryota > Viridiplantae > Streptophyta > Magnoliopsida > Asparagales > Amaryllidaceae > Allium > Allium sativum. The sequence goes on from CM060912.1 coordinate 748,637,049, forward strand.
GTACATAGTGTGTTTGAGCACCGCTTATCACCCTCAGACCGATGGATAGACGGAGAGGGTAAATAGAGTTCTTGAGGATCTTTTAAGACTGCGTACCCTAGACTTCAGAGGGACTTGGGGGAAGCATCTGCGTTTGGTAGAGTTTGGATACAACAACAGTTATCAAGTTAGTATTGGCACGGCACCCTTCGAGGGATTGTATGGACGACCTTGTAGATCACTAACTTGTTGGTAGAAGTCTACATAAAGGCTTCTACTTGGGCCTGAGATGATTAGAGAAACTTCAAAGAAGAATGATCTTATTCGCAGACGCATGAAGACAACTCTAGACATGCAGAAGTCCTACGCAGATAAGAGAAGAACTGATATTGAGTTCGAGGCAGGAGACATGGTTTTCATCAAGGTATCACCTTTAAGGAATGTAGTTCGCTTTGGATCTATAGGGAAATTGGCACCAAGGTTTGTAGGGTCATTTCCCATAACAGAAAGGATTAGCCAAATGACATATAGAGTAAAACTACTAGAGAGATTGACGGGTGTTCATGATGTTTTCCACGTTTCTCATTTACAGAAGTGCATGCACGATACCGCAGAAGTAGTTGAGCTGAGTATGCTTGAAGAAGTAGAGGTGGAACGGGAGTCGATAGTTAGACGAATTCCTGCCCGTATTCTTGGATCGGAGGTTAAGAAGCTACGCAACCGAGAGGTCAAGTTGATGAAAGTTCAATGGGGAGATGACCAAGGGGATGCAACTTGGGAAACTAAAGACAAGATTCACGCTTCGTACCCTTTTCTTTTCAAGGGTATGTTCTTAACTTCTTTTTCCAAAGCTTTTATTCGTACTTGCTTCTATCATTTAAGTATATCCTATTGATCGAATCTTCGACCTTTAGGTAGGGAACCAATGGATGTAAACATGTTTTTGAGACATGTTATGTTTGATGGGTGCAAGTGGATGCAAGTGTTTACTAGTGGTTGGTCGTGGATGCATATACACACACATTAGGCGCTATACCGGCTCAATCACTCTCATGCTACATATGGATGCATGTACATTTTTTCTCTCTCTTTTATGGATGGAAATGGATGTATCATCATGTGGATGTTGCATTTAGATGAATGATTGTGCACACATATAGAACTTACATGTTGTACTAGGATTATTTGCATACATGTTGGATCCATGGCACTAACATACATTGCATTAAGGAGGTCGACTGAATCAGTAAATTGCCTGATCTTTCGCATTAGTATTAGGACATATATACACACACCTTTGCATATGTTTATATAAGCATTAGAAATCTTTAAAGGACAACGGATGTCTGTGATTGGTGGATAAGTAGATGGATGATGTTAGGATATACATTCTTCTTAACTTGGAGATTTCGGGGACGAAATCCTTTAAGTGGGGGAGAATGTAACATCCCGTAATTTTAAAAGACACTATAATTATAAACTAAAGAATACTTAATTAAATATTGGGAATTAAGTAAAATGGATTATGCCATTGCGTTCGTCTCGGAATTCTGCTTAAGATAGACTCCGAGTTTGCGTAAATCCGACATCTTATGAAGGAGATATTAAGGTTTGAAGTTTGTATACATATAAGCATTATATATATAAACAAATAAATCTAGAAAATAAAAATCAGAGAACGGCAAAAGGAGAGAAATCGACCCATTAGGGGTCGATTCCATGCCCCATGGGTGTCGACCCCTAGGTCGACCCCTACACGGCGGTGTCGACCTTTGGGTCGATCCCACCCAGATCTGGGGCAGATCCATTCTATGAACGTGGACTTGTTTCTTGACCATTCATTGACCATAAGCTATAGATAGGACCTTATTTCTGTTGTTTTATTCATCAAAAACAATGGAGACAATGAGGTGTTGCCCTAACTCAGATTAAATTAGCCTATTCTTCTGCAACAACAACTTATAAGCATACAAGAATCTCTACTACAACGTCAACAGTCGATTCGCTGTTCTTTAGATCTAGTCACTGTGAGTTCATGTTATTTTTAGATATAAACATTTAATAGTAATCTTGACATGTTTATAAGTTGGATCTAAACCTATGCCTATTAGTAACCTGAATCATAACTAAAAAGATCTGCCACTACTTGTACACCTTATCTTTTGTTTAGTTGCCATATGCCCATTCTTGATATGCCTATTCTGTTATTATGCCCAATCATGTCATCATATGCCTATTTTGTTATATGCCTATTTCTACCATCATATGCTATTTTGATTTTATGCCTATTTCTGTTCTCTTTTCTCCCTCCTTCCCTTTTTATTTTTATAGTCAGGCCACCATAGAGCCTACGCCAACCGATGAAATATGCGAACGAACGAAATTGGGAATGGTTGGGAATGATATTAGGGCATAACTTGTATTGTAAAACATTACTGGAATTTAGGGGCATAATCGATACCTTGGTCTAAAACGTTAAATTGGGGCATAACTTTTATCGTGGGCCATAATGGGGATTGGGGGCATAACCTAAGATGAACATAAAAATTGTTTAAGAATGAACATGCCTAATTTACAGCAAATAGATACTCTAACTGTAACGACTCGAAAATTTCCGATCTTGATTATCGATACTAATACGTAACAGATACCCTATGTCGACTAATCAAGAACCAGAAACTTCCAGATCGTTAATAGAAAGAAGTTAGAGGGTGAGAAATAGAAAGAAAGAAAGTTAGAATAGAAGAAAAAGAAGAAAAGAACACAACAAAATCAGAGTATCACGAATCTCACAGCGGAACTGGATAAAATTTATTATATAACAATACTTGAAATACAAAATGGTATTTGTACTTACAGACATTATCAGAGTACAACATATATACAATACAATGGAAATAACATCTCTATATCAAATGTTGAAGTGTCCTACTCCAAGCTTCTTCAAGTGAATCTGAAAAATCCTGAAACCACTTGACTGCCCGTACAAATTTGGGCACCCAAGAATTTAAGGAAAATACAGAAAAATAAACTCAGGGTCAGTCAGGGGACTGGTGTGAGTAAACGATATTAAAACAGATTGATTTAACATTCAAAAATCCTTTTGAAACGAAAGATAATTGTAAGACCGATCCACACATAAATACGGATGGATTTTACCTTACGATAACCCAAGACATTTTTGAAATCATATATTTCTCTGATATTATAATAGTGTCTAAATACAAATAAATATCAATCTAGCAGAATGCTTGCATCTCACACTCTACATATGTAGTATACAATCAAAACCGCGGGTGCTTATTGGAGATTGGATTCTGACTATGACAAGGTATGGAACCCATGCCGATAGTGTATCTCTAGAGGGGAATACACTGGGTTCAATAAGAACGTCCTGCAACCCGGCCCACACATGACCGACCACTCATTTCGCTTGAGTGTATCGAATGTATATCACCAACGGTTGGGCTCAAACCATCGTTTCCTGAATAGTATGAACCAAAGGCACTCTCCTACTGCATCCAATATAGGAATCACCCCATGGATCAGTAGCGAGTAGTCCTCGTAAATCCATAGATTTCAATTACGACAGAATCACTGCTGAAATATCTCCAGGAGCTACCCAAAGAATTTCAACAAGTAGTTCTTCCGCTTATGAAGATCTACGGTCTTCAATTCTTTAAATCGTATAATTGTCCCTGCAATTTAGTTTACGTGAAGTCTGTACGAAGTGGTTTTAGGTCCAGTTCTCGTCCCGGTCTCTTCGAACTAACAAGTAAGGAATATTTATTTGATAGTCGGTGTTTTAACTATCAAATTTAACCAGTGTAGATGAGTAAAACATTTATACGATTAGTTAAATATTTAATATAAATGTCATGACTTACCTATTCAAATCAGTTAAATTATATAAATCTAAATTTAGAACTCTAATCAGCACAAGATGATTAAAGTATAATAAAAACCTGTCAATGTTTTGTTTTACTAATTTAACTTCGGTTTATTACTGCATAGCATAACAGATAGTTAACAATAATTTATCACGATATTTCCAATCAACAATGATTTGACGTTTACATTTCAAACCAACAATAGCTTGAAATAAGTGATCTCGGGCAACAATTTATTTCATACCATATTTATTCAAATCTTTGGAGATAAATCCCTTGATTTTTATTTAAGACATTTATTCCGTTTTTAATCGACTGTACATACATAAATATTTGGAATTCGGATTTTTAACTTATATAATGACGTCAGATTTGCCATCACGAAATACTCAACATATTCCCTATCCTTTCTTCCTCTTATTTACCCATTAATTTCTTTATTCGTTATCCATTTATTATATAGAATACACACACACATGTGTTTAACTCCTATCTAAATAAAATAATTAAATTCAATAAAATAGATATAACATAATCGGCTAAACAAAGCCTAAGCTCGCATCCTCACGGTTCTAGATTGACTTCCTAAAACATGTCGCCTACGCCGCTTCTTCCATATCAATACATGAATATATCTATATAATGGTTTAATTTAAAACTTATTTAGACAAACAATTTTTTTGTTTTTATATTATAGGCCCAAGCTCGGCCAACATACACAGAAAGCCCATCTCCTCGATTTCTTTCCCAACCGCCAATGTTTACCTTCATTTTATCTTCTTCTGTTCAGTGCCAGATAGATAATAAAACTAAAACAAAACATAAGTCGAGCCACACAAAAATACGAATCACTCCAATCTGCTCACACTTTCTTTCCTGACTCGATCTCTTCTTTTGCCAAACGAAAATTTCTTTTACAGAATCACGCAATCACAAGGATCACTTGATCCTTACTTTGTCTCCTCCCCATTTTCAATTCCTTCTGCTGTCATTTCTTCCCCGTGCACAAACACATACCGTACACGTACACGACCCAAACTTCGACGATCTTTCCCCTCCGACCGTCGTCACAAACGACTTTACCCCATCTCAAACCATTTCCAACCACAGAATAAAGCTTCTTCAACCACATCAAAATTTGGTGTTTCTACAAACCCTTCAGCCGAAAACAGTCTTCATTAAATAACCTTGCACCACCTCCACCAAGGTCAAATTGCCATCGTACTACAGCCATTCGAGGATGACCCTTCCCTCTTCCCAATGTCATGCGTGCGATCGCTTTCGGATCCTTGTAGGAGGCGCAGTTTGGCGCTTGTTCTAAGCCAAGAAAAATGAACCCAATTATCCTAATTTTCCTCGGTCTCGAAAACCATAGCATTAACAATTCCATTTGAATTTTTCGTATGATCTTCCACTCATCATCTTCCTCCAGTTCCTGTGCCTTGATCCCCTACCGTCACGACAGCCTTAATTTGCTGAAAATCCCCTTTTAGATCGACTTCAGAATCCTCTCAACTTAGTTTTCTAAAAATCTGGATTTTTATAAAAAAAATCATGATTTCTTATTACTAATCCATTCCCATACCTGAATTAGAATATACTGATGTTTGAAAAAAAAATAGATTTTATATTTCTTACTGTAAGTTGCTATGTTTAGAGATATAAGTACTTGATTTAGTCGAAACAAATTTTAATGTACTCGGGACATAAACACACCTTTTTTTTGTTGGAATCAATTGCTATAAATAACTAAAAATTTTGGTCTTGATTTTTGAATTAGCAGGAAGGTGTTTTGTATGTATGGTCTTAAACATACTAACATTTTTTAAGTTCCAACCAAGATAGGTTTCAAGTGAATTTACCCTGATCTTTGACCCAGATAAACTGAAGCACATTCCAGATGTATGTTTATACATGTTAAATCATGAATTAGAAACAAAAGTAAGTAAGAGATTTACTCACAGCATGCATACTAATGCGTTGGTTTACTGTTATCCTATCATTCCGATGTATATTTTTTTGTTCTCTTTATTCCTTTCCTCTTTTTGATTTCAGTCTTCTGGCAATGATATATGCATATGAATGCACTCGTAGGTGGATTTAATGGAATTCAAGGGAGTTTGCTTCATATAGTAGTTTACTGTTATTAATTTCAATATTAATAGAGGGTTGATTTCTACATATGTTTATTACATAAATAATCATTAATATTCCGATGTTTATGTGAGTTAAAACAAAAATAGATAAACAATCATAGGACAGTTTTTAAAGAGGAGTAGACAAAGGTTTACTCACACATTTTTCTTACTGCCTTTTGTTATTTTCCCAGGTTTGTTCAAACTTGACAGTCTAAATCTGACCATTTACGGATATCAACTCCTTACACAACTTAAATAAATGCGACGAATACCTAATGACACACATACAGTTAGAGTCTACTAGGATTAATTATAAAATATTGAAGAGATTAAGATATTTACTCACCGTTTTTAACTTCACTGTCTTTGCTTTTTGTCCCCAGTCTTTGTTTCAACTTCAAGTTTTTTTCTACCATTTCAGTTCCAAGTTCAGCCCTTATCTGATTACTACCCTCTCCAGTTTTGCTCCTCTGTTCTCAGTTGAATATTCTTCCCCGTTTTTCCTATTTTGCTTGCCATTGTTTCATATTTTTGTAGACATTTTTTTTTCTTTCTTTTCTTAGTTTATATATTCTTTTTTCTCCTCATTTGTTTTCAGTGAATTCGTGGGTGAATTGGTGTAGTTTCTGTGAGTATTTATAGATGAAAAAGCCTTAAAATAATATGAAGTATTGATAGGTGGTAGGGAAAGTATAGGAGTAGGATTGGATGCTTATAGCTGCAACCATGAAGTGAGATGTGTGATTGATCCATTCGACTTAAATGCCTTTAACTTAGCCTCAAAGTCACACACCTATGCATGTTCTAGCTGCACAAACCTTGTGCAAAGGAGGTACATTACATATTAATAATTCAAACTTTGCATGTAAGGAAAACAAGCTTATTAAATTGATGTGATCCCCTTTCTATTCGGCTTGGTTGTCATTCTGACTTGCACATGGAAAGATATGATTTTTGGTCAAGCATTTGTACCTTATTTGGTAGCCTTATGGGTTGCTATTTCATCTACTTACCTGTCTAGGCTATTGTTTTTTTTTCCAGATTTTTGGTTAGATGTTCATTCACTTCAGCCTTTATTTTAATGTATACATTAGTTTGCATATACATGTCCTATATACACATATGTACTCATATATACCTATATTTACATATATGCAAATGTACAAATTTTAGTTCCTATGTTGTTACTTATCTAATTTTCCTATATATGTATGCTTTGATTTAAGCAATTGTTTAAACTTGTCTCCTTTACATTTAAAGTCGTGATCTTCTCATGTGAAGAAACATGATATTTTAGTTACAATATTCTTGTTAGTTATCTTGTGTCACACTATGTACATGATTTTTAAAACAAGTTTTAAATGCAGCAAAGCGTTTAAATACATTTGATTATATACATACATGGCAAGTAAATATAGGAAAAAAGATTATTCTAAGTTAAGCGAACTCAATATCATTAACAACATAAAATTAATACTACAAAGTTTTGCATTGTCAAATATCTCCTTTTTGTTCCTTACTAACATAATCTATATTCATATGACTTTTTAAAAGAATTTGAAAAAAAATACAACAAAACGATAAAACATCAATTAATAATTTTACCTATAGATTGTTTATGGAATTTTAAACCATCAAGATCTGTATTTGTTTGAAATTTTCCCGATTTTTTCCCAAATATATAAATATTAATTTAATTAATTAGATTACGGTATAATCTATACATTATAGATTATAACATTAGTCCAAAACTGGGTCGTTACAATCTGCCCTCCTTAAGAGAATTTCGTCCCCGAAATTAAAGCGTAACGGGGAGATTCCAATTATATCTAAAATCATAAATTTTTATGGGTCGTCCCCTAACAATCAGAGCATCCAGAACACACATATTTGTCTACCAAATATATTTCACTGCAATTAATACCTCAACAATTTGCTATAAATCACAATCATGTTCATAACTTATGAATATCTGTTATTTACAGTTGGAAAACATTTCCATTTCATATTCACGCCTTACTATTCTTCCATATTTATCAGTTTCTAACCGTAAACCGGTAAGAAATTAATCTTCTACGTATTAACCTCGAAAACCGAAATCGACATCAGATCAACACTCGAAAAATCATTTATCTCAACCAGCCCCAGTTAGGTTCCAATTCATCGACTCCATATCTTAACTCCTTATCAACCTGTATTACACTATTTTCTCATTTCAAGGAAATACTCCTGATAATATTTGGGAAAATAATCCCAAAACTTACTTACTTTACTAGTTTGAACCAGATTTATCCAAATATATCTATTTGCTTCAAATTCTCTATTTTAAATTCTAATGCAATTTAATTTTAATCACTTAACCTTAGTTATCTCCAGTCCTGTCAGTTCAGCTTTGCTTCCTTAATCCACTAGGATTGTCTTATCTAAATTGTCATTCCTGAATCCACATTGTCGGTTTTTATTTCAAATTAGTTTGAAATCACAAATCCCTATTCCATTGCGAATTCAAAACCCTTGAATTTCCAAGACAATTTATTTTACTCCAATAACATTCCATCAAAAATCTTTCTACTTCCGGGATTCCAAATTCAAGTTCCAGTTTGAATTATTTTTGGTATCATCCCGTTTGTATCTTTTAGTTTAAATTATTTCAATTTGGTTTTATGTACCCATCTTAACGTTATAATCTAATAACATATTATAATTGCAACCATCACATCCATTTATAATGATTTCTAAAAATTATTCTTTTATATCAAAATATAATTTTGGGTAAAATTATTTCATTTTCCTGGCTTTTAAAACAATATTGTGTCGAGTTACTTTGTTCCATAGTTTATAAACACCTATCGATACAGCTTCCAATCCTGTTTCGATCAGAATTCATAATCCACTCGACTAACCAACCAACACAATATAAAATAGTTTTTATATAGATTAACAAATACGCGCTCATATATATACACACTTAAACTCAATCTAGGGTATAACTAACCCCATCTTTATCGAGCTACACCACAGAGCCAAGGTTATTACTAAACCTGGCTCTGATACCAACTTTAACGACCCGAAAATTTCCGATCTTGATTATCGATACTAATACGTATCGGATACCCTATATCGACTAATCAAGAACCAGAAACTTCTAGATCGTTAATAGAAAGAAGTTAGAGGGTGAGAAATAGAAAGAAAGTTAGAATAGAAGAAAAAGAAGAAAAGAACACAACAAAATCAGAGTATCACGAATCTCACAGTGGAACTGAATAAAATTTATTATATAACAATATTTGAAATACAAACTGGTATCTGTACTTACATACATTATCAGAGTACAACATATATACAATACAACGGAAATAACATCTTTATATCAAACGTTGAAGTCTCCTGCTCCAAGCTTCTTCAAGTGGATCCGAAAAATCCTGAAACTACTTGACTGCCCGTACAAATTTGGGCACCCAAGAGTTTACGGAAAACACAAAAAAATAAAATCAGGGTTAGTCATGGGACTGGTGTGAGTAAAAGATTTTAAAACAAATTGATTTAACATTCAAAAATCCTTTTGAAACAAAAGATAATCGTAAGACCGATCCACACATAAATATGGTTGGTTTTTACCTTACGATAACCTAAAATATTTTTGAAATCATATATTTCTCTGATATTATAATAGTGTCTAAATACAAATAAATATCAATCTAGCAGAACACTTGCATCTCATGTTCTACATATATAGTATACAATCAAAACTGCGGGCGCTTATTGGAGATTGGATTCTGACTATGACAAGGTATGGAACCACCTGCCAATAGTGTATCTCTAGAGGGGAATACACTGGGTTCAACAAGAACGTCTTGCAACTCGGCCCACACATGACCGACCACTCATTTCGCTAGAGTGTGTCGAATGTATATCACCAATGGTTGGGCTCAAATGTGAAAACCCGTAACTTCCCCGTAAAGGAAAGCGTCGGATAATTCGAGAACAAGCCACAACAGAACGCATATAAAAGAACATTTCACTGTATATTACCACAATGCATCAGATTACAAGAATATACAGAGTATAAATAAATATTACACAGAAATATCAGAGATTTAAATTACATTTAAATACATCGCAGCGGAAAATAATACAATACACAAACTAGAATGAGATATACGGATACAAAGCTTTCCGGATATCGTTCCAGCTATAAACCGGGATCCTGTGAATATAAATCTGCAAAACCAAAACTACTAGCTGCCCGTGTCAAAATAAGGGCACCCAGAGTTTAGGTTAAAACAATAAACTCCAGGTCAGTCATGGGACTGGTGTGAGAACTAAAACAGTTATTTATCTTTATTTTAAAGATAGGTAAATCAAGGGACCACGCCGTATAACACGGAACGGGTTTCCTCCCAAGAATACCAGTGCATAAACAAACAGCGCAATGCTAAATAAAGAGAAATGAAGCTGTTATAAGACCCAGGTCCCATCACACAATGCAACGCAGCCGAGGATAGGGTTTTCCCTTATAACAGCCAAAGAATGCTTGATACGTTTAAAACAAATCGTTTGATACTCTCATAAGTGCATAGTGTATAAAACAACTTCAAATCATAAGCATCAATCATAGGCGGCATGAGCGCCCCATCCCACTATGTCACCATACTAGGCTCTACAAATAAAACCGCAAATGTCGCGTATTTGGAAATTGGATTTCCGTCTATGAACCGAGGCCAGGGATCGTCCTCACCGTCTTCGAGACAATCTAGCCCATGTCTCCGGAACAGCCGCAACTGCCCCTTGGAGCGACAGGGCCGATCCATCGATGTGGATTATAGTGCCTGAACAATACGTCTCTCCGCCCTATAGGGCGTAAATGAGCTAACTAAATGACTCCATCGGTTCGAGAACGACCGATCAATCCGAGGCGCCTCGCAACAGCAACAACCACATAAGTCAAACTCGTCAGGGCGTGTAAAACCACTGACGCCACTTCTAGCTAGAAAGAAACGCATGTCCTCCCTGAGGTCCTCTCCCGTTTTTGGTTCATACCTGGTGTGAAACTCGAGAATCAACGTTACACAAAGCTATGCCACAAAGGCCGTGCTTTGATCATCACCACAAGACCTTGCTTTTCAACAGAAGCCTCGATCAATTGCCACTTAGGCATGCCACACAGGCAATTCACTCCATGCGTTTGATATCCATCAATATATAACCCCTGAGCTCGTACGTCTCAGAGAAGGGCGTTAAGCAAGAGAATAAATTCTCTGCCGCCAAACAGATATATATTTAATAGAGATCAATCACACGGACTGAAATCCAATGTCAGACACACAGTCCATTTACAAGTCCGTTCTGGGTCTGAACGAAACCGGAGGCACCTAGTACCCCGCATATCCATCAATCTCCAAGTACGTCTGGATGATCACTAACTGTTTCCATCTTCTTGGGTGTACAGCCCAATCAAGATCATCAGTAACCACCCAAACGACGTGAAGACCTCCGGTCTTCGACCATCGTCTTCATCTTCGACTTATCGTCGTATCAGTTATTCAGAATGGGATAAACCCGGTCTTTCCGAATAACTAACGTATATCTTAAGTAAGTGTTACACAAACACAACATACGCCTCATTCCAATTCATTAGTCACTAACCGTAAATTAATCAAGAGAATAATTCCCCAAATATTAACCCCGAAGGCCGAAACCAACATCAGATCAATACCCAGAAAACCATTCTGCTTGGCCAACCGACAGTTAGTTTCTAAATTTCACATTCATAGGGAAAGGTTCCCATTAATTTTATCCAAGATAAATTTCTTGAATTTATTCTCTAATCTTCTTTTGAATTTCGATTCAACTAGTCGGGATTAACGAAACTTACCGAAGTAATCATTTGTTTTAATTTCCCAATCCCAACCTATTTATCCCATGAAGTAAAACTGGTAATACTTCATATCTAACACCACAGTGTTATCAGTAAATTCAATTACCATTTCACGTTCAAATCTAATTAAAGATTCATTAAAACTTCACTTAGTTTTAATCGTTAGCTGGGTTAAAGAATCAGTGTCATTTAAAACACGGTTCACGGTAAACCCAAAATATCATTCCATTAATTATCGGGTTAAAGAACAAGTGTTATTTAAAACACTGTCCACGATAAACCCAAAAATCAATATCAATTCTATTCCAATTAAATATTGTTTAATTGGTACACTTCATTAAATCTAAATAAAAAGGTTTAATCTTTTCTCAACTGGGTTCAAGAACAGTGTTAGTGAAGACACCATTCACGACAAACCCAAATCACATTTGATATTCAATATAAGGTTCTGAATAGAAAATATATCGGCTTATATTCAATATCAAATTCTACGATTAACAAATGTCGTATTGGAAATAACGATATAAATATATATCTTTCAAATTTCCATAACAACATCCGTATAATCACGAATTCCAACATCGAAATATTCCGAAGACAATTTCGATTCAAATCCACTCCAATGCAATCATTGGAAATTCTGGTTATTTTTAGAACTCTTTTCAAATTCAATTTATTTATTTAAAAATAAATAGAATTATGTTTCTAGTTCAAAACTAGTTCATTTCGATAAAAATCTATTTTTATCTTTTCAAATATGGAGTTTTTCATCCCAATTCTTTCTAAATCATTTTTTATGATTTTACATAAATTATTACTATTTTTAATAATTTTATCAAGGCCCGTACAGTCGATTTCCATCAATGGCCATCGAACTACACTTACAGCGACCTTTTTCAAATTTGATTTGGACATAATTCCAAATCCAACCGTTAGATTTCTAATTTCTAATATTCGTTAGAAAGCTCTTTTCGATACGAACCCAACGGTTCCGGTTTCAGGAGAATCCGACGGTCGGATTTCCCGTAATGTCCGTTTGAAATAAATGGTCGAAATTCACGAACTACCGCGGCGCGGCGCGTTCTATTCAGGCCATTATATTATATATATAATATATATAATATATATTTCGTCGATTTCTATTTAAAACGAATTATATAAATAGTTTTAAAATTCGTTTCAAAAGTAATTTCAACTTCCATTTCAATTCAAATCAAAATTGAATTCTTCTTTATAAATTCGGTTTAAAATTCATTTCTATTCAATTCAAATTTCAATTCAATTTGAATTCATTTCAATTCGTTTTCAATTCAATTTGAATTCATTTCAATTCATTTCGAAATCGTTTTCAATTCAATTCATTTCGAAATCGTTTTCAATTCAATTTGAATTCATTTCAATTCATTTCGAAATCGTTTTCAATTCAATTTATTTCGAAATCTTTTCAATTCAATTCATTTCGAAATCGTTTTCAATTCAATTTGAATTCATTTCAATTCATTTCGAAATCGTTTTCAATTCAATTTATTTCGAAATCTTTTCAATTCAATTCATTTCGAAATAGTTAAAATCAATATAAATATCGTTCACGTTATAATGGCGTCAATCTAATCAACACGGCTTCATAAATTTCTATTTTCAAATATTCTATTTCAAATATTTCTTTTTCAAAATAGTTGTTATTATCAAAATATTTCGTTCAACACATGACCAATCTCAATGGATGAGTACTGCCAACACATGAACCTTTATTTTATAATATTCTTTATTTTTCAAATTGGAATGAGGCCCAATCAATTACCATATAAAGTTAATTATATGGATTTTCATACAACACATGTATAATAGCATGGAAAAATAATCAACCATCAACCAAAGTGCACTACACTGTATAAGCATCAAATATAGATATCTAATGCTTATAACAGCCTGTCAATCAACCGATCGACATTTTTAATCAATCAGGATGAGTGAACTTCAAATTTCATCCTAACACCCGTGTGGGTTTTCAAACAATCAAACACATATTTTATTTGTGCAGTCGGGCGATGTGTAAAATTTATCATCCCAATCAATGTCATTCAAATAGGTGTACATAAACAAACCGTTCGGTTTATAAATGAATATTTTATTTTATTCACTTCACGTTAAAAATTATATTTTTAACGATAAAACATTTTATTTTAACATATGAATTTCTATTCAGTTCATTTAGTAAATAAAATGATATTTTTATTTTCTAACATATTTTAGAAAATTTCGGCGGCATAACGGCACGATACTAGAAACGGGACGAGGCCTAGCCTTATCCCCGATCTAGTGAAGGCCCACGCCATTCACACATCAATCAAATCCATTCATTTCACCAAACAATTCAATTTCAATCAAATAATCTAACTAACTATTCAACCAAACAATTTAACAAACAAGCCATCCATGGTCTGTGGATGACGGGTGTCGGGTGCTACTAAACACCGTCTGCATCCTAGCATATATATATATATATAACTAGAAAAATTAAATTGAAAGGTGAGAAGTTCTCACCAAAGCTAATCCAATCACCGCGACACTTCATATGTAGAAAATCTTCACCACTAGCCTTTTGCCACTTTCGTCGTCCGTATCCACTACATATATAACAATCGCATTTTTATATTATCCCTTCATGTATAAAAATTATATTTTTATTTCCACTTCATATATATGTAAAAATTGAATTTTTATCTATATGAATATCTCACTTATATTTTAAACAAAATCACTTCTTTATATTGTTAATTCGCTACAACACATATAAAGGTCGTATTTTTATAATCTCTAGTATAAAATCAAAATCATATTTTCTCTTCGCTCTTCACTATATAAAGATTTCGCCCTTTCCAATATAAAGATTTCGCCTTTTCAAATATAAAGATTAAATTTTTATTTTCACTTCATGTATATAAAAATCGTGTTTTTATATTCTCTGCTATATAAAAATCATATTTTTATTATCTCTACTATACAAAAATTCTATTTTTATTTCGCTATTCATATCAAAATCGAATTTTTATTTCGCTATAACACATATAAAAATCGTATTTTTATATTCATGCTTATATAAAAAATTATATTTCTAACTTACCACTCGAATAAAAATTATATTTTTAGCCCTTCTATAATATAAATATTATATTTTTACCTTATCTATAGTATAAAAATTATATTTTTAATCCTTTTTATAATATAAAAATTATATTTTTAATCTTTCTCACTTTCAAAAATATGATCCTTTCTATTTTAAAAACAATACTAATTATATAAACTGACTTTCCTATTTCTAAACCAACAAAAGATCATATTTTTAAATGGTGTACATGAACAAAAACGGGAATAAACGACTTACAGCTGCTGAACGAAGAGGGGGAGGGCTGCGTCGAGTTCTCAGTCGAAGGGGGGATCCACGCTCGGCTTCAGGTGGTGTTGGAGGGGAGCAAACCATCGGAGCAGTGGGGTGCGGGCAGTTTTAGGGTTTGGGCTGCGACTTGGTGGCGCGAGTGGTGGTTCAGGTGGCGGGGGAAGGCGTGCTAGGCGAGGTGGTCGTTGGTGGGCCCTTCACGGTGGCTAGGGTGGTGGCCTTTTGGGGCTTTGGAGGGAGGGCTTCAAATCAGCGAAAGGGCGCTGGGTTTTCCTGTCGATGAGGAGGAGAGGGGAGAGTCGACGTGGCCAGTGGGTGCTGCTCCGCCTGAGCACCTGCGTCGCAGTGGGCTGAGAGCGGTGGTCGGTTTTAGGGTTAACGCGAGGAGGAGGGCCGGGAAGGTGGAGGGTGCTCGATCTTCGAGATGGAGGGGAGGGTGGCCAGCCGGCTGAACGGCGACGGACTGGGGAGAGGCGCAGGCGGAGGAAGGGGGACCACGGTGGTTGGGCGACGGGTTTTCTCCGTTCTTTTTTTTTTTCTGATTTCGATTTTTGAAGTCAACGGTAAGAGGAGGGGTGTTTAAGGGAGATTATATAATATAATATATATTTAATTATATTTTAATTTCTAAAAGTAACTTTTTATTTTCAACTCGAAATCAAACCCACCGACTGTCGTCCCTAGGGTAATACCCCCATTCCGAACACAATGGGATATGTATCGTAGGCCAATTTGACCGTTACGATCAGTTTCCATTGAAATTAAAATATAGATCTTTATATATTCAATTTAAACGTACATTTCAATTTACCGGGGCCACATACGAACTCTAAAAATTCCAGAAAAATATTTTCTAGCTTCGTATTGACGATACGATCCTAACAAAACTAGTTTCGTCGAATTCTGAGACCGTTGGAAAAATGGCCATTTTCCAGTCGATTGAAATCAACTGAAACTGGTCAAACGCGTTTTCCTTTGCCACGCTCACATATTGAATCGAAAAATTATGAAATTTGAAACCTAGCAATAACATGACACTGCGGATCCAACAAAAGTGGTTTCATCGAAATCCGAGGTCGTTTGCAAAATTCCCATTTTTAAGGGCCTGAATTCCATAGCGACTATTCAGAATTTTCAACTGGACATATCTTTTAATTCCCGCTATGAAATTTCGATTGGTCGGATTCGTTGGAAAGATATTCACTATTAGATTCCATTATTTTTGGTTTCATTAAAATCCGGATTGTTTTGCACCCGGTACATTCAATTGAAATTTGAAATCGAATTATCGAACTACCGCGCCATTTTCAATTCCATTTATAAATATAAATAAATAATTTATGTTCTAACGACGACGTATATAATATATACGTCGAATTTCCATTCAAAATAAATTTCTCGACGATATTATTTAAAATAATTCATTTTAAATATCCATACTTCGCCAAAATTGCCAAAATAAAAATTTCAAACTGGCTCGCATTTTACGGGTTGTTACAATCTCCCTCACTTAAAACTTTTCGTCCCCGAAAAGGAACAAAGTCGAAAGTGGTTTGATCATTCAACTCTATGCTCAATCTGGCTTCCATTCTCCAACTTTTCAGTTTCTGAGAATTTTCAAATTTTCAAAAAATTTGGCTAACACCCTAAATTTTCGAAAAATTTCGCCATAACCTCCCCTGCACCGGGAGCTTCGGGGAATTTCAAATAGCTTCCCCGGTCCTTCAGATCTCAAAAAGAAAAAGAAAATGCCAAGCGGCTAGCCAATAGGCTCATAAAATCATCATCACCCAAACAAAACAGTAAATTATGTAGCAAACATGTACCTATTTGTCGGGCAAACAAATTTTATTCTCTGCTCTAGCCTCCTTGCTATGACCTGTTCAATGCAAGTATATGTATATGCAAGCAAATGCGACCAATTTTCGATACAAGTCAATATTTGATCCTATTAGGCATAATGGTTCAAAATTTGCAAACAAATAAACAAACAACACAAACATCAATCAATTAGTGAATTAACGTTTCAAATTCATAATTTTGATATATATACTGAAAATCTTGTTTTTTATGCCAATTCACACTAAAGTGTTCTAGCTATATAAGATTTGGTTCTCACACCAGTCTAATGGAAATATATAGAAATCACACCTTCGAAACACGAATATAAATGTTGATGATGCGATCGCTATCATCAATATCATCTTCGGGCGACTAGAGTGCGATGCTATATCTATCCAATATATTAAAATTTCAAATACACGCGGATCAGACGTATACGCAAAATCTATATATACTGGATTGTCCACATCAATATAAATAGATAATCAAATACGAATAATTGATTTAAATTTTCAAAACAAAAATTTGTTTTCACTTTCAAAAATATACTCTTCACACTCGTTCTAGGATACTACTGATCCCATCTCTAACGAGTCATTCCCATTGGATATTACTAATCCAATATCTGATGAATTCTTTCGTATGGTTCTAACGTGTCTTGTTCTCTGAGCTTTGTAAACCAAAGCTCTGATACCAACTGTGAAAACCCGTAACTTCCCCGTAAAGGAAAGCGTCGGATAATTCGAGAACAAGCCACAACAGAACGCATATAAAAGAACATTTCACTGTATATTACCACAATGCATCAGATTACAAGAATATACAGAGTATAAATAAATATTACACAGAAATATCAGAGATTTAAATTACATTTAAATACATCGCAGCGGAAAATAATACAATACACAAACTAGAATGAGATATACGGATACAAAGCTTTCCGGATATCGTTCCAGCTGTAAACCAGGATCCTGTGAATATAAATCTGCAAAACCAAAACTACTAGCTGCCCGTGTCAAAATAAGGGCACCCAGATTTTAGGTTAAAACAATAAACTCCAGGTCAGTCATGGGACTGGTGTGAGAACTAAAACAGTTATTTATCTTTATTTTAAAGATAGGTAAATCAAGGGACCACGCCGTATAACACGGAACGGGTTTCCTCCCAAGAATACCAGTGCATAAACAAGCAGCGCAATGCTAAATAAAGAGAAATGAAGCTGTTATAAGACCCAGGTCCCATCACACAATGCAACGCAGCCGAGGATAGGGTTTTCCCTTATAACAGCCAAAGAATGCTTGATACGTTTAAAACAAATCGTTTGATACTCTCATAAGTGCATAGTGTATAAAACAACTTCAAATCATAAGCATCAATCATAGGCGGCATGAGCGCCCCATCCCACTATGTCACCATACTAGGCTCTACAAATAAAACCGCAAATGTCGCGTATTTGGAAATTGGATTTCCGTCTATGAACCGAGGCCAGGGATCGTCCTCACCGTCTTCGAGACATTCTAGCCCATGTCTCCGGAACAGCCGCAACTGCCCCTTGGAGCGACAGGGCCGATCCATCGATGTGGATTATAGTGCCTGAACAATACGTCTCTCCGCCCTATAGGGCGTAAATGAGCTAACTAAATGACTCCATCGGTTCGAGAACGACCGATCAATCCGAGGCGCCTCGCAACAGCAACAACCACATAAGTCAAACTCGTCAGGGCGTGTAAAACCACTGACGCCACTTCTAGCAAGAAAGAAACGCATGTCCTCCCTGAGGTCCTCTCCCGTTTTTGGTTCATACCTGGTGTGAAACTCGCGAATCAACGTTACACAAAGCTATGCCACAAAGGCCGTGCTTTGATCATCACCACAAGACCTTGCTTTTCAACAGAAGCCTCGATCAATTGCCACTTAGGCATGCCACACAGGCAATTCACTCCATGCGTTTGATATCCATCAATATATAACCCCTGAGCTCGTACGTCTCAGAGAAGGGCGTTAAGCAAGAGAATAAATTCTCCGCCGCCAAACAGATATATATTTAATAGAGATCAATCACACGGACTGAAATCCAATGTCAGACACACAGTCCATTTACAAGTCCGTTCTGGGTCTGAACGAAACCGGAGGCACCTAGTACCCCGCATATCCATCGATCTCCAAGTACGTCTGGATGATCACTAACTGTTTCCATCTTCTTGGGTGTACAGCCCAATCAAGATCATCAGTAACCACCCAAACGACGTGAAGACCTCCGGTCTTCGACCATCGTCTTCATCTTCGACTTATCGTCGTATCAGTTATTCAGAATGGGATAAACCCGGTCTTTCCGAATAACTAACGTATATCTTAAGTAAGTGTTACACAAACACAACATACGCCTTATTCCAATTCATTAGTCACTAACCGTAAATTAATCAAGAGAATAATTCCCCAAATATTAACCCCGAAGGCCGAAACCAACATCAGATCAATACCCAGAAAACCATTCTGCTTGGCCAACCGACAGTTAGTTTCTAAATTTCACATTCATAGGGAAAGGTTCCCATTAATTTTAGCCAAGATAAATTTCTTGAATTTATTCTCTAATCTTCTTTTGAATTTCGATTCAACTAGTCGGGATTAACGAAACTTACCGAAGTAATCATTTGTTTTAATTTCCCAATCCCAACCTATTTATCCCATGAAGTAAAACTGGTAATACTTCATATCTAACACCACAGTGTTATCAGTAAATTCAATTACCATTTCACGTTCAAATCTAATTAAAGATTCATTAAAACTCCACTTAGTTTTAATCGTTAGCTGGGTTAAAGAATCAGTGTCATTTAAAACACGGTTCACGGTAAACCCAAAATATCATTCCATTAATTATCGGGTTAAAGAACAAGTGTTATTTAAAACACTGTCCACGATAAACCCAAAAATCAATATCAATTCTATTCCAATTAAATATTGTTTAATTGGTACACTTCATTAAATCTAAATAAAAAGGTTTAATCTTTTCTCAACTGGGTTCAAGAACAGTGTTAGTGAAGACACCATTCACGACAAACCCAAATCACATTTGATATTCAATATAAGGTTCTGAATAGAAAATATATCGGCTTATATTCAATATCAAATTCTACGATTAACAAATGTCGTATTGGAAATAACGATATAAATATATATCTTTCAAATTTCCATAACAACATCCGTATAATCACGAATTCCAACATCGAAATATTCCGAAGACAATTTCGATTCAAATCCACTCCAATGCAATCATTGGAAATTCTGGTTATTTTTAGAACTCTTTTCAAATTCAATTTATTTATTTAAAAATAAATAGAATTATGTTTCTAGTTCAAAACTAGTTCATTTCGATAAAAATCTATTTTTATCTTTTCAAATATGGAGTTTTTCATCCCAATTCTTTCTAAATCATTTTTTATGATTTTACATAAATTATTACTATTTTTAATAATTTTATCAAGGCCCGTACAGTCGATTTCCATCAATGGCCATCGAACTGCACTTACAGCGACCTTTTTCAAATTTGATTTGGACATAATTCCAAATCCAACCGTTAGATTTCTAATTTCTAATATTCGTTAGAAAGCTCTTTTCGATACGAACCCAACGGTTCCGGTTTCAGGAGAATCCGACGGTCGGATTTCCCGTAATGTCCGTTTGAAATAAATGGTCGAAATTCACGAACTGCCGCGGCGCGGCGCGTTCTATTCAGGCCATTATATTATATATATAATATATATAATATATATTTCGTCGATTTCTATTTAAAACGAATTATATAAATAGTTTTAAAATTCGTTTCAAAAGTAATTTCAACTTCCATTTCAATTCAAATCAAAATTGAATTCTTCTTTATAAATTCGGTTTAAAATTCATTTCTATTCAATTCAAATTTCAATTCAATTTGAATTCATTTCAATTCGTTTTCAATTCAATTTGAATTCATTTCAATTCATTTCGAAATCGTTTTCAATTCAATTCATTTCGAAATCATTTTCAATTCAATTTGAATTCATTTCAATTCAATTTGAAATCATTTCAATTCATTTCGAAATCGTTTTCAATTCAATTTATTTCGAAATCTTTTCAATTCAATTCATTTCGAAATCGTTTTCAATTCAATTTGAATTCATTTCAATTCATTTCGAAATCGTTTTCAATTCAATTTATTTCGAAATCTTTTCAATTCAATTCATTTCGAAATAGTTAAAATCGATATAAATATCGTTCACGTCATAATGGCGTCAATCTAATCAACACGGCTTCATAAATTTCTATTTTCAAATATTCTATTTCAAATATTTCTTTTTCAAAATAGTTGTTATTATCAAAATATTTCGTTCAACACATGACCAATCTCAATGGATGAGTACTGCCAACACATGAACCTTTATTTTATAATATTCTTTATTTTTCAAATTGGAATGAGGCCCAATCAATTACCATATAAAGTTAATTATATGGATTTTCATACAACACATGTATAATAGCATGGAAAAATAATCAACCATCAACCAAAGTGCACTACACTGTATAAGCATCAAATATAGATATCTAATGCTTATAACAGCCTGTCAATCAACCGATCGACATTTTTAATCAATCAGGATGAGTGAACTTCAAATTTCATCCTAACACCCGTGTGGGGTTTCAAACAATCAAACACATATTTTATTTGTGCAGTCGGGCGATGTGTAAAATTTATCATCCCAATCAATGTCATTCAAATAGGTGTACATAAACAAACCGTTCGGTTTATAAATGAATATTTTATTTTATTCACTTCACGTTAAAAATTATATTTTTAACGATAAAACATTTTATTTTAACATATGAATTTCTATTCAGTTCATTTAGTAAATAAAATGATATTTTTATTTTCTAACATATTTTAGAAAATTTCGGCGGCATAACGGCACGATACTAGAAACGGGACGAGGCCTAGCCTAATCCCCGATCTAGTGAAGGCCCACGCCATTCACACATCAATGAAATCCATTCATTTCACCAAACAATTCAATTTCAATCAAATAATCTAACTAACTATTCAACCAAACAATTTAACAAACAAGCCATCCATGGTCTGTGGATGACGGGTGTCGGGTGCTACTAAACACCGTCTGCATCCTAGCATATATATATAACTAGAAAAATTAAATTGAAAGGTGAGAAGTTCTCACCAAAGCTAATCCAATCACCGCGACTCTTCATATGTAGAAAATCTTCACCACTAGCCTTTTGCCACTTTCGTCGTCCGTATCCACTACATATATAGCAATCGCATTTTTATATTATCCCTTCATGTATAAAAATTATATTTTTATTTCCACTTCATATATATGTAAAAATTGAATTTTTATCTATATGAATATCTCACTTATATTTTAAACAAAATCACTTCTTTATATTGTTAATTCGCTACAACACATATAAAGGTCGTATTTTTATAATCTCTAGTATAAAATCAAAATCATATTTTCTCTTCGCTCTTCACTATATAAAGATTTCGCCCTTTCCAATATAAAGATTTCGCCTTTTCAAATATAAAGATTAAATTTTTATTTTCACTTCATGTATATAAAAATCGTGTTTTTATATTCTCTGCTATATAAAAATCATATTTTTATTATCTCTACTATACAAAAATTCTATTTTTATTTCGCTATTCATATCAAAATCGAATTTTTATTTCGCTATAACACATATAAAAATCGTATTTTTATATTCATGCTTATATAAAAAATTATATTTCTAACTTACCACTCGAATAAAAATTATATTTTTAGCCCTTCTATAATATAAATATTATATTTTTACCTTATCTATAATATAAAAATTATATTTTTAATCCTTTGTATAATATAAAAATTATATTTTTAATCTTTCTCACTTTCAAAAATATGATCCTTTCTTTTTTAAAAACAATACTAATTATATAAACTGACTTTCCTATTTCTAAACCAACAAAAGATCATATTTTTAAATGGTGTACATGAACAAAAATGGGAATAAACGACTTACAGCTGCTGAACGAAGAGGGGGAGGGCTGCGTCGAGTTCTCAGTCGAAGGGGGGATCCACGCTCGGCTTCAGGTGGTGTTGGAGGGGAGCAGACCATCGGAGCAGTGGGGTGCGGGCAGTTTTAGGGTTTGGGCTGCGACTGGGTGGCGCGAGTGGTGGTTCAGGTGGCGGGGGAAGGCGTGCTAGGCGAGGTGGTCGTTGGTGGGCCCTTCACGGTGGCTAGGGTGGTGGCCTTTTGGGGCTTTGGAGGGAGGGCTTCAAATCAGCGAAAGGGCGCTGGGTTTTCCCGTCGATGAGGAGGAGAGGGGAGAGTCGACGTGGCCAGTGGGTGCTGCTCCGCCTGAGCACCTGCGTCGTAGTGGGCTGAGAGCGATGGTCGGTTTTAGGGTTAACGCGAGGAGGAGGGCCGGGAAGGTGGAGGGTGCTCGATCTTCGAGATGGAGGGGAGGGTGGCCAGCCGGCTGAACGGCGACGGACTGGGGAGAGGCGCAGGCGGAGGAAGGGGGACCACGGTGGTTGGGCGACGGGTTTTCTCCGTTTTTTTTTTTTCTGATTTCGATTTTTGAAGTCAACGGTAAGAGGAGGGGTGTTTAAGGGAGATTATATAATATAATATATATTTAATTATATTTTAATTTCTAAAAGTAACTTTTTATTTTCAACTCGAAATCAAACCCACCGACTGTCGTCCCTAGGGTAATACCCCCATTCCGAACACAATGGGATATGTATCGTAGGCCAATTTGACCGTTACGATCAGTTTCCATTGAAATTAAAATATAGATCTTTATATATTCAATTTAAACGTACATTTCAATTTACCGGGGCCACATACGAACTCTAAAAATTCCAGAAAAATATTTTCTAGCTTCGTATTGACGATACGATCCTAACAAAACTAGTTTCGTCGAATTCTGAGACCGTTGGAAAAATGGCCATTTTCCAGTCGATTGAAATTAACCGAAACTGGTCAAACGCGTTTTCCTTTGCCACGCTCACATATTGAATCAAAAAATTATGAAATTTGAAACCTAGCAATAACTTGACACTGCGGATCCAACAAAAGTGGTTTCATCGAAATCCGAGGTCGTTTGCAAAATTCCCATTTTTAAGGGCCTGAATTCCATAGCGACTATTCAGAATTTTCAACTGGACATATCTTTTAATTCCCGCTATGAAATTTCGATTGGTCGGATTCGTTGGAAAGATATTCACTATTAGATTCCATTATTTTTGGTTTCATTAAAATCCGGATTGTTTTGCACCCGGTACATTCAATTGAAATTTGAAATCGAATTATCGAACTACCGCGCCATTTTCAATTCCATTTATAAATATAAATAAATAATTTATGTTCTAACGACGACGTATATAATATATACGTCGAATTTCCATTCAAAATAAATTTCTCGACGATATTATTTAAAATAATTCATTTTAAATATTCATACTTCGCCAAAATTGCCAAAATAAAAATTTCAAACTGGCTCGCATTTTACGGGTTGTTACATCAAACCACCGTTTCTCGAAAGGGACAGCATCGAAATAGATTAAAGAAGGAAATGGAATTTCTCTAGATAGGTGATTATACACCCTAATGGGAGCGACCCACACAGCCATGCTGCCTGCCCGATTTTTGTCATTTCCCGGTTGATGAGTCTTGAGGTTAGAATTTACCTTTAAAACTTCTGGTCATCATTTACTTTGAATGCCACATTGTTAGATCCGTTGAATCACTAATTGACGTCCATAAATATACTCTAGGTCTAAAAGAAGTGCCCTTCTTTGCCACCTACTCGGTATATTTGTAAAAAGCAACGTACATGATTTTCATGAAATACTCTATCAGACATTCGTCCATACAAGTCATCCAAGAATAGTATGAACCAAAGGCACTCTCCTACTGCATCCAATATAGGAATCACCCCATGGATCAGTAGCGAGTAGTCCTCGTAAATCCGTAGATTTCAATTACGACAGAATCACTGCTGAAATATCTCCAGGAGCTACCCAAAGAATTTCAACAAGTAGTTCTTCCGCTTATGAAGATCTACGGTCTTCAATTCTTTAAATCGTATAATTGTCCCTGCAATTTAGTTTACGTGAAGTCAGTACGAAGTGGTTTTAGGTCCAGTTCTCGTCCCGGTCTCTTCGAACTAACACGTAAGGAATATTTATTTGATAGTCGGTGTTTTAACTATCAAATTTAACCAGTGTAGATGAGTAAAACATTTATACGATTATTTAAATATTTAATATAAATGTCATGACTTACTTATTCAAATCAGTTAACTTATATAAATCTAAATTTAGAACACTAATCAACACAAGATGATTAAAGTATAATAAAAACATGTCAATGTTTTGTTTTACTAATTTAACTTTGGTTTATTACTGCATAGCATAACAGATAGTTAACAATCATTTATCACGATATTTCCAATCAACAATGATTTGACGTTTACATTTCAAACCAACAATAGTTTGAAATATGTGATCTCGGGCAATAATTAATTTCATATCATATTTATTCAACTCTTTGGAGATAAATCCCTTGATTTTTATTTAATACATTTATTCCGTTTTTAATAGATTGTACATATATAAATATTTGGAATTTTGATTTTTAACTTATACAATGACGTCAAATTTGCCATCACGAAATACTCAACATATTCCTAATCCTTTCTTCCTCTTATTTACCCATTAATTTCTTTATTTGTTAATCCATTTATTATATAGAATATATAAATATATACACACATATGTTTAACTCCTATCTAAATAAAATAATTAAATTCAATAAAATAGATATAACTTAATCGGCTAAACAAAGCCTAAGCCCGCATCCTCAAGATTCCATATTGACTTCCTCAAACATGTCGCCTACGCCGCTTCTTCCATATCAATACATGAATATATCTATATAATGGTTTAATTTAAAACTTATTTCGACAAACAAAATTTTCTATTTTTATATTATAGGCCCAAGCTCGGCCCACATACACAGAAAGCCCATCTCCTCGATTTTTTTCCCAGCCGCCAATGTTTACCTTCGTTTTATCTTCTTCTGTTCAGTGCCAGGTAGATAATAAAACTAAAACAAAACATAAGTCGAGCCACACAAAAATAAAAATCACTTCAATCCGCTCCCACTTCCTTTCCTGATTCAATCTCTTCTTTTGCCAAACGAAAATTTCTTTTACAGAATCACGCAATCACAAGGATCACTTGATCCTTACTTTGTCTCCTCCCCATTTTCGATTCCTTCTGCTGTCATTTCTTCCCCGTGCACTAACACATACCGTACACGTGCACGACCCAAACTCCGACGATCTTTCCCCTTCGACCATCGTCATAAAGGACTTTACCCCTTCTCAAACCATTTCCGACCATAGAATAAAGCTTCTTCAACCACATCAAAATTTAGTGTTTCAACAAATCCTTCACTTGAAAACTGTCTTCATTAAATAACCTTGCACCGCCGCCACCAAGGTTAAGTTGCCACCGTACTACAGCCATTCGAGGCCGACCCTTCCCTCTTCCCAACGCCACATGTGCGATCGCTTCCGGAACCTTGTAGGAGGCATAGTTTGGTGCTTGTTCTAGGCCAAGAAAAATGAAACCAATTATCCTAATTTGCCACATTCTCGAAAATCATAGCATTAACAATTCCATTTGTATTTTTCCTATGATCTTCCACTCATCATCTTCCTCTATTTCCTGCGCCTTGATCCTCTACCGTCACGACAACCTTAATTTGCTCAAAATCCCTTTTCAGATCGACTTCAGAATCCTCTCAACTTAGTTCACTAAAAATCTTGATTTTTATATCAAAAATCATTATTTCCTATTACTAATCCATTCCCATACCTGAATTAGAATATGATGATATTAGAAAAAAAAATAGATTTTATATTTCTTACTGTAAGTTGCTATGTTTAGAGATATAAGTACTTGTTTGAGTCGAAACAAATTTTAATGTACTCGGGACATAAAAAACATTTTTTGTTGGAATCAATTGCTATAAATAACTAAAAATTTTGGTCTTGATTTTTGAATTAGCAGGAAGGTGTTTTGTATGTATGGTCTTAAACATACTGACATTTGTAAAGTTACAACCAAAATAGGTATCAGGTGAATTTACGCTGATCTGTGGCCCATATAAACTGAAGCACATTCCAGATGTATGTTTATACATGTTAAATCATGAATTAAAAACAAAAGGAAGTAAGATATTTACTCACAACATGCATACTACTGTGTTGGTTTACTATCATCCAATCATTCCCATGTATATTTTTTATTCTCTCTATTCCTATCCCCTTTTTGATTTCAGTCTTTTGGCAAAGATATATGCATATGAATGCGCTCGTAGGTGGATTTAATGGAATTCAAGGGAGTTTGCTTCACATAGAAGTTTACTGTTATTATTTTCAATATTAACAGAGGGTTGATTTCTACATATGTTTATTACATAAATAATCATTAATATTCCGATGTCATGTGTACCCATATATGAGTTAAAACAAAAATAGATAAACAATCATAGGACTGTTTTTAAAGAGAATTAGACAAGGGTTTACTCACACATTTTTCTTACTGCCTTTTTTTATTTTCCCAGGTTTGTTCAAACTTGACAGTCTAAATCTAACCATTTACAGACATCAACCCCTTACACAAATTAAATAAATGCGATGAATACCTAGTGACACACATACGGTTAGAGTGTACTAGGATTAATTATAAAATATTGAAGAGATTATGATATTTACTCACCATTTTTAACTTCACTGTCTTTGCTTTTTGTCCCCAGTTTTTGTTTCAACTTTAAGTTTTTTTCTACCATTTCAGTTCCAAGTTCAGCCCTTATCTGATTACTACCCTCTCCAGTTTTGCTCCTCTGTTCTCAGTTGAATATTCTTCACCGTTTTTCCTATATTGCTTGCCATTGTTTCAGTATTTTTGTAGATAGATTTTCTTTCTTTCTTTTCTTAGTTTATATACTCTGTTTTCTCCTTATTTGTTTTCAGTGAATTCGTGGGTGAATTGGTGTAGTTTTTGTGAGTATTTATAGATGAAAAAGCCTTAAAATAATATGAAGTATTGATAGGTGGTCGGGAAAGTATAGGAGCAGGATTGGATGCTTATAGCTGCAGCTATGAACTAAGATGTGTGATTGATCCATTCGATTTAAATTCCTTTAACTTAGCCTCAAAGTCACACACCTATGCATGTTCTAGCTGCACAAACCTTGTGCAAAGGTGGTACTTTACATATTAATAATTCAAACTTGGCATGCAAGGAAAACAAGCTTATTAAATTGATGTGATCCCCTTTCTATTCAGCTTGGTTGTCATTCTGACTTACACACGGAAAGATATGTTTTTTGGTCAAGCTTTTTTTACCTTATTTGGTAGCCTTATGGGTTGTTATTTCATGTACTTACCTGCCTAGGCTAATGTTTATTTTTCTTCAGATTTTTGGTTAGATGTTCATTCACTTCAACCTTTATTTTAATGTATACATTAGTTTGCATATACATGTCCTATATACACATATGTACTCATATATATACCTATATTTACTTATATGCAAATGTACAAGTTTCAATTCCTATGTTTTTACTTATTTAATTTGCCAACATATGTACGCTTTAATTTAAGCAATTGTTTAAACTTTTCTCCTTTACATTAAAGTCATGATCTTCTCATGTGAAGAAACATGAAATTTTAGTTCCAATATTATTGTTAGTTATCTTATGCCATTCTATGTACTTGATTTTTAAAACATGTTTTAAATGCAACAAAGCGTTTAAATACACTTGATTATATACATACATGACAAGTAAATATAAGAAAAAAGATTATTCTAAGTTAAGCGAACGCAATATCATTAACATCATAAAATTAATACTACAATGATTTGCATTGTCAAATATCTCCTTTTTGTTCCTTACTTATGTAATCTATATTCATATGAATTTTCAAACGAATTTGAAAAAAAATTACAACAGAATGACAAAACATCAATTAATTGTTTTACCTATACATTGTTTATGGAATTTTAAACCATCATGATCTATATTTGATTGAAATTTTCCCGATATTTTCCCAAATATATAAATATTAATTTAATTAATTAATTAGGTTACAGTATAATCTATGCATTATAGATTATAACATTAGTCCAAAAATAGGGTCGTTACAATCTACCCTCCTTAAAAGAATTTCATCCCCGAAATTAAAGCGTAACGGAGAGATTCCAATTATAGCTAAAATCATAAATTTTTATGGGTCGTCCCCTAACAATCAAAGCATCCAGAACACACAGATTAGTCTACCAAATATATTTCACTGCAATTAATACCTCATCAATTTGCCATAAATCACAATCATGTTCATAACTTACGAATATCTGTTATTTACAATTCGAAAACATTTCCATTTCATATTCATGCCTTACTATTCTTCCATATTTATCAGTTTCTAACTGTAAACCAGTAAGAAATTAATTTTCTAAGTATTAACCCAGAAGACCGAAATCAACATCAGATCAACACTCGGAAAATCATTTATCTCAACCAGCCCCAGTTAGGTTCCAATTCATCGACTCCATATCTTAACTCCTTATCAATCTGTATTACCCTGTTTTCTCATTTCAAGGAAATACTCCTGATAATATTTGGGAAAATAATCCCAAAACTTACTTACTTTACTAGTTTGAACCAGATTTATCCAAATATATCTATCTGCTTCAAATTCTCTATTCTAAATTCTAATGCAATTAAATTTTATTCACTTAACCTTAGTTAACTCTAGTCCTGTCAGTTCACCTTTTCTGCCTTAATCAACTAGGCTTGTCTTATCCAAATTGTCATTCCTGAATCCACATTGTCAGTTTTTATTTCAAATTAGTTTGAAATCACATATCCCTATTCCATTGCGAATTCAAAATCCTTGAATTTCCAAGATAATTTATTTTACTCAAATAGCCTTCCATCAAAAATATTTCTACTTCCGGGATTCCAAATTCAAGTTCCAGTTTGAATTTAATTTTGGGGTCATCCCATTTGTATCTTTTAGTTTATATAATTTCAATTTGGTTTTATATACCCATCTTAATGTTATAATCTAACAACATATTATAATTGCAACCATCACATCCATTTATAATGATTTCTAAAAATTATTCTTTTATATCAAAATATAATTTTGGGTAAAATTATTTCATTTACCCAGCTTTTAAAACAATGTTGTGTCGAATTACTCTGTTCAAAAGTTTAAAAACACCTGTCGATACAGCTTGCAATCCTGTTTCGATCAGAATTCATAATCCACTCGACAAACCAACCAACACAACATAAAATAGTTTTTATACAGATTAACAAATACGCTCTCATATATATGCACACTTAAACTCAATCTAAGGTATTATTAACCCCATCTTTATCGAGCTACGCCACAAAGCTAACGTTATTACAAAACCTGGCTCTGTTACCAGCTATAACGACCCGAAAATTTCCAATCCTGATTATCGATAATAATGCGTATCAGATACCCTATATCGACTAATCAAGAACCAGAAACTTCCAGATCTTTAATAGAAAGAAGTCAGAGGGTGAGAAATAGAAAGAAAGAAAGTTAGAATAGAAGAAAAAAAAACACAACAAAATTAGAGTATCACGAATCTCACAGTGGAACTGAATAAAATTTATTATATAACAGTACTTGAAATAAAAACTGGTATTTGTACATACATACATTATCAGAGTACAACATATATACAAAACAATGGAAATAACATCCTTATATCAAATGTTGAAGTCTCCTGCTCCAAGCTTCTTCAAGTGAATCTAGAAAATCCTGAAACCACTTGACTGCCCATGCAAATTTGGGCACCTAAGAGTTTAAGGAAAACATAAAAAATATACTCACGGTCAGTCATGGGACTGGTGTGATTAAATGATTTTAAAATAAATTAATTTAACATTTAAAAATCCTTTTGAAACAAAAGATAATCGTAAGACCGATCCACACATAAATACGGATGGTTTTTACCTTACGATAACCCAAAACATTTTTGAAATCATATATTTCTCTGATATTATAATAGTGTCTAAATACAAATAAATATCAATCTAGTAGAACGCTTGCTTCTCACGCTCTACATATATAGTATACAATCAAAACCGCGAGTGCTTATTAGAGATTGGATTCTGACTATGACAAGGTATGGAACCACCTGCCGATAGTGTATCTCTAGAGGGGAATAAACTGGGTTCAACAAGAACGTCTTGCAACCTGGCCCACGCATGACCGACCACTCATTTCGCTTCAGTGTATCGAATGTATATCACCAACGATTGGTCTCAAACCACCGTTTCCTGAAAGGGACAGCATCAAAATAGATTAAAGAAGGAAATGGAATTTATCTAGATAGTTGATTATACACCCTAATGGGAGCGACCCACATAGCCATGCTGCCTACCTGATTTTTGCCATTTCCCGGTTTATGAGTCTTGAGGTTAGAATTTACCTTTAAAACTTCTGGTCATCATTTACTTTGAATGCCACATTGTCAGATCCGTCGAATCACAAATTGAAGTCAACAAATATACTATGGGTTTAAAAGAAGTGCCCTTCTTTGCCACCTACTTGGTATATTTGTAAAAATCAACGTACGTGATTTTCAGGAAATACTCTGTCAGACATTCGTCCATACAAGTCATCCAGGAACAGGATGAACCGAAGTCACTCTCCTACTACATCCAATATAGGAATCATCCCATGGATCAGCAGCGAGTAGTCCTTGCAAATCCGTAGATTTCAATTACGACAGAATCACTACCGAAATATCTCCAGGAGCTACCCAAAGAATATCAATAAGTAGTTCTTCGGCTTATGAAGATCTACAGTCTTCAATTCTTTAAATCGTATAATTGTCCCTGCAATTTAGTTTACATGAAGTCGGTTCGAAGTTGTTTTGGGTCCAGTTCTCATCCCGGTCTCTTCGAACTACACGTAAGGAATATTTATTTGATAGTCAGTGTTTTAACTATCAAATTTAACCAGTGCAGATGAGTAAAACATTTATACGATTATTTAAATATTTAATATAAATGTTGTGACGGCCCGCCCTGGACCAGCCGACATTTCCGATGAAAGTGCGCAGTGCCGATGTCCAACCAGCACGGGACGGTCGTCAAAGAAAGGAAAAGAAAGGAATTTGAACTAACAAGGAACCTGTAGAATGTCTCATAGCGCATGGAATAAAATATAATAATAACATACTTGACATAAACAGGCGGGACAATGCATAAGCTAAAAACTATACCATAATCATCATAGCAGCGGAAATTCACAATTCAGCTTATTACAACTCCAACATACTGTATCTGAAGCACAGAAAAAAGGTGCACTACTAATGCCTAAAGCAGTGACCAGCAACAACATAGGGAGAATATCTATATATATCATACGTGGAAGCCTCCTGCTCGTCTCCTGTTTAGCTACTCGTGCATACCACCTAATCTGTCTCTAGTCTGCCCGTTTAAGAGCACCTTGAGTAATAAGAAGAGACATAAAACTTTGGGTCAGACAAAAGTCTGGTATGAGCAATAAGCAGCAAACAGAACCATAACAGGTATACTAAACCATACCTGAACCTGCACCCAAACAGTTAGCACAACAAGATGTACAATACTCCAAGTTGACACTAACATATGGTGTAAAGATATGGGGGTGGGTTTGTGCATGTCATAGTGATGTCAAACAATCAAGCATAGCGACCATCCTCACTTCTCTCACTCAGTGCGTAAAGCATACGATGTCCACCGCTTTGATCACCCAAATCCTTGTTGTGATCACTTTGCCCATGGAGCCATGGCGACTCCACTGCACTGATACATAGCCATTAGTCCTTGCTATGTCCACTCTGCCCCCATGAGGCCATGACGACTTCAATGCACTGGCTCATAGCCATGCTACAATCACTCTGCCCCATGGAGTAATAACTACCCCCACTGCACTGATCCGTAACCTAACATTCGTCTCTCGGTGGTGAATCAAAGTTATGGACATCGACAACTCCTTAGCACACGTCCCGCAGCAAAGTCCAACTCATGAAGTTAACTCGTTGGTTCCCATCTGGATCCTGAGTCACAACTTCTCATTTGGACTACCTTTGCATCTCGGGTTTTGGTCTCCTCCGGATTGGTTCGTTATTTCCTCACTTCTCTTCGCTTCAGACCGTACTCCCAGTTCGGTTCGTGGTTCACGTCCATGGTCCAAGCTCCACGGTTCAATTCGATCCTCCAGTAGTGGTTCGGCTCATGGTACATGCTCCTATTCGTGGTCCTCGCCTTCTGGTTGGTTCGGGTGTTCTGCTCGTGGTGCCTTCTCGGAGCATCGGGTCGGTTCGTGGAGCAGCAAGTGGTTCGTGAGGGGTTCCTACCTCGGGTCAGGTCGGAGTTGCATGGTGCTCCACGGTTTGGGCGAGTGGTTCGGGTCGGAGAGCTTAAGATGCAAACAGATCGATTTGTGCCTCCAAGCTTCATGGCTCCACCATCTACTTGTGAGGAAGGGGTACTTCACGAATGGTTCGGTTCGTGCTTCCTCCTACCGATCTGATTCGGTTCGGGTCCAATTCCTGCAACTTTTCCAGCGACTATTTTACGCAATACGACGGTGTTTTCGACTGTTCTAACTTTGCTAATCAATCATAAATCATACCAAACAGTCATAGCAACATATAACATCCACCAAAAACACCAAAACAGCAATATGATATGTTAAAATGGATCAAACATACCCAAAACCCATATTTTCCCCTTAATCCCCCTTAATCATGTTTAAGCATACAATTAGCAAAACTTATCTAGATAGGCCCGAAATTCTATTAGAGCCCTAAAATAATATTTTAGAATTTTACAAATTTTTCCAGATTTTTTTGAGCCATAATTTCGCAAATTATTACTAATTACCCCTAATTAGCCGTAATTAGTGAAAAACAATGCAAATCACTCACCTTAGCCACAAATAAAACTTATATCTGAAACTATCTCTTATTTGGGTCGAATCTCTATGTAACACAATAGCTCCAACTCTGATTTGGTGCTATTTCTCCTTGATTTGACGTAGATTAGCTTAATTCTTGATTAGAGAGCGATTTGGGATGAAATTAGAATGTGGAGGTCATGGCTAGGGTTAGAGAAATGTTTTAGGCGGCTAAGAAAATGAAAATAGATCATTTCCTAACTGATTTCAGCCTCCTCATAACCCTAATCCCGAAATGGGTTATGGGCCTAGCTGCTAATCACCCTAATTAGGCCCGGTTAAGCCGTTTTTCACATTCTAAACCTTGTTCCAGCCATATCTCCTAAATGGCGAGTCCATTTGGCTATTATGACCACTCTACGGAAAAATAAACCATCATCCGGACCTAATGGAAGTGGTTTCAGGTCTAAACTTCTTACCAATCAAAAGTTATGGCCGACACAAAATCAGCTAGGGGCAAAACGGTCATTTAAAAATCGGCAAAAATCGTGAACATGGGAAATGACCCCAATAGTTGTTCCCCAAAGATACACGACTATGCGACCTCGTATGAAAAAGAAATAAATATTCTACGATCCTCCGATACGTAGAATGTGGGTCGTTACAAATGTCATGACTTACCTATTCAAATCAGTTAACTTATACAAATCTAAATTTAGAGCAGTAATCAACACAAGATGATTAAAGTATAATAAACGTGTCAACGTTTTGTTTTACTAATTTAACTTCAGTTTATTACTGCATAGCATAACATATAGTTAACAATCGTTTATCACGATACTTCCAATCAACAATGATTCGACGTTTACATTTCAAACCAACAATAGTTTGAAATATGTGATCTCGGGCAATAATTAATTTCATATCATATTTATTCAACTCTTTGGAAATAAATCCCTTGATTTTTATTTAACACATTTATTCCGATTTTAATAAACTGTACATACATAAATATTTGGAATTCGGATTTTTAACTTATACAACGACGTCAAATTTGCCACCACGAAATACTCAACATATTCCCAATTCTTTCTTCATCTTATTTACTCATTAATTTCTTTATTTGTTTATCCATTTATTATATAGAATATACACACGCACATGTTTAACTCCTATCTAAACAAAATAATTAAATTCTATAAAATAGATATAAATTAATCGGCTAAATAAAGCCTAAGCCCGCATCCTCAAGATTCCAGATTGATTTCCTTAAACATGTCGCCTACGCCGCTTCTTCCATATCAATACATGAATATATCTATATAATGGTTTAATTTAAAACTTATTTAGACAAACTAAATTTTCTGTTTTTATATTATAGGCCCAAGCTCGGCCCACATACACAGAAAGCCCATCTCCTCGATTTCTTTCCCAGCCGCCAATGTTTACCTTCGTTCTATCTTCTTTTGTTCAGTGCCAGGTAGATAATAAAACTAAAACAAAACATAAGTCAAGCCACACAAAAATATGAATCACTCCAATCCGCTCACACTTTCTTTCCTAATTCGATCTCTTCTTTTGCCAAACGAAAATTTCTTTTACAAAATCACGCAATCACAAGGATCACTTGATCCATACTTTGTCTCCTCCCCATTTTCAATTCCATCTGCTGTCATTTCTTCCCCGTGCACAAACACATACCGTACACGTGCACGACCCAAACTCCGACGATCTTTCCCCTCCGACCGTCGTACCAAACGACTTTACCCCTTCTCAAACCATTTTCGACCACATAATAAAGCTTCTTCAACCACATCAAAATTTGGTGTTTCTACCAGCCCTTCACCCGAAAGCAGTCTTCATTAAATATAATTGCACCGCCGCCACCAAGGTCAAGTTGCCACCGTACTACAGCCATTCGAGGCTAACCCTTCCCTCTTCCCAACGCCACTTGTGCGATCACTTCCGGATCCTTGTAGGAGGCGCAGTTTGGCGCTTGTTCTAAGCCAAGAAAAATGAACCCAATTATCCTAATTTGCCTCGTTCTCGAAAATCTTAGCATTAAAAATTCCATTTGTATTTTTCCTATGATCTTCCACTCATCATCTTCCTCCAGTTCCTGCGCCCTGATCCTCTACCATCACGACAGCCTTAATTTGCTTAAAATCCCTTTTCAGATGAACTTCAGAATCCTCTCAACTTAATTCAATAAAAATCTTGATTTTTATATCAAAAATCATGATTTCCTATTACTAATCCATTCCCATACCTGAATTAGAATATACTGATGTTTGAAAAAAAAATTAGATTTTATATTTATCACTGTAAGTTGCTATGTTTAGAGATATAAGTACTTGTTTGAGTCGAAACAAATTTTAATGTACTCGGTACATAAACACACATTTTTTTGTTGGAATCAAATGCTATAAATAACTGAAAATTTTGTTCTTGATTTTTGAATTAGCATGAAGGTGTTGTATGTATGGCCTTAAATATACTGACGTTTTTAAAGTTCTATCCAAGATGGGTTTCAGGTGAATTTACCCTGATCCGTGACCCATATAAACTGAAGCACATTCCAGATGTATGTTTATACATAATCATGAATTAGAAACAAAAGGAAGTAAGAGATTTACTCACAACATGCATACTACTGTGTTGGTTTACTATCAACCTATCATTCCAATATTTTTTTTCTTCGCTTTATTCCTTTCCCCTTTTTGATTTCAGTCTTCTGGAAAAGATATATGCATATGAATGCGCTCGTAGGTGGATTTAATGGAATTCAAGGGTGTTTGCTTCTCATAGCTGTTACTGTTATTATTTTCAATATTAACAGAGGGTTGATTTCTACATATGTTTATTACGTAAATAATCATTAATATTCTGATGTCATGTGTACCCATATGTGAGTTAAAACAAAAATAGATAAACAATCATAGGACAATTTTTAAAGAAGAGTAAATAAAGGTTTACTCACACATTTTTCTTACAGCCTTTTTTTATTTTCCCAAGTTTGTTCAAACTTGACAGTCTAAATCTAACCATTTACAGATATCAACTCCTTACACAACTTAAATAAATGCGACGAATACCTAGTGACACACATACAGTTAGAATCTACTAGGATTAATTATAAAATATTGAAGAGATTAAGATATTTACTCACCGTGTTTAACTTCATTGTCTTTGCTTTTTGTCCCAGTCTTTGTTTCAACTTCGAGTTTTTTTCTACCATTTCAGCTCCAAGTTTAGCCCTTATCTGATTACTACCCTCTCCAGTTTTTCTCCTCTGTTCTCAGTTGAATATTCTTCACCGTTTTTCCTATATTGTTTGCCATTGTTTCAGTATTTTTGTAGACAGATTTTTTTCTTTCTTTTATTAGTTTATATACTCTGTTTTCTCCTCATTTGTTTTCAATGAATTCATGGGTAAATTGGTGTAGTTTCTATGAGTATTTATGGATGAAAAAGTCTTAAAATAATATGAAGCATTGATAGGTGGTAGGGAAAGTATAAGAGTAGGATTAGATGCTTATAGCTGCAGCCATGAAGTGAGATGTGTGATTGATCCATTCGATTTAAATGCCTTTAACTTAGCCTCAAAGTCACATACTTATGCATGTTCTAGCTGCACAAACCTTGTGCAAAGGTGGTACTTTACATATTAATAATTCAAATTTGGCATGCAAGGAAAACAAGCTTATTAAATTGATGTGATCCCCTTTCTATTCGGCTTGGTTGTCATTCTGACTTGCACATGGAAAGATATGTTATTTGGTCAAGCTTTTGTACCTTATTTGGTAGCCTTATGGGTTGCTATTTCATCTACTTGCCTACCTTGGCTATTTTTTTCAGATTTTTTTTGTTAGATGTTCATTCACTTCAGCCTTTATTTTAATGTATACATTAGTTTGCATATACATGTCCTATATACACATATGTACTCATATATACCTATATTTACTTATATGCAAATGTACAAGTTTTAATTCCTATGTTCTTACTTATCTAATTTGCCTACATATGTATGCTTTAATTTAAGCAATTGTTTAAACTTGTCTCCTTTACATGTAAAGTCATGATCTACTCATGTGAAGAAACATGATATTTTAGTTCCAATATTCTAGTTAGTTATCTTGTGTCACTCTATGTACATGATTTTTAAAACAAGTTTTAAATGCAACAAAGCATTTAAATACACTTAATTATATACATACATGACAAGTAAATATAGGAAAAAAGATTATTCTAAGTTAAGTGAATTCAATATCATTAACATCATAAAATTAATACTACAAAGTTTTTCATTGTCAAATATCTCCTTTTTGTTCCTTACTTACGTAATCTATATTCATATAATTTTTTAAACGAATCTGAAAAAAAATACAACAAAATGATAAAACATCAATTAATTGTTTTACCTATACATTGTTTATGGAATTTTAAACCATCAAGATCTATATTTGATTGAAATTTTCCCGATATTTCCCCAAATATATAAATATTAATTTAATTAATTAATTAGATTACAGTATAATATATACATCATAGATTATAATATTAGTCCAAAAACTGGGTCGTTACACTAACCGCACTTAGACACGAGGTATACTTGTGGTAGAAGTCTGCCCGGAACCGCTCGGCAAATCCAACGTCCACAAGTGTTAAATAAAATGTTTGGGGTCTAGTGCATAAATGTACATGTAAAGGTGCTGAGACACGAGGTTAAGTCCGATTTGTAGTAGAAGTCTGCCCGGAACCACCCGGCATATCCAGCATCCCCAAGTGATCGACTTAATGTGAGAGGTCTGGTGCATTTACATGCATAAATGGAAAATGATAAGAACCTATTAACCTGTAATACTTAACCTGTTTAAATCTATGGGGATTACATGAACCTGTCAAATTAAGTAGGGGTTAAGTAAATTTGCTTGAATCAGTGAGGGGTTAAGTAAACTTGTTAAATCTATATGGGGAGGGGGGGTATATAAACCTGATAAACTTAAACTATTTTACATGTTGGGGTTATGAAACCTTGTCAACCTGTTAGGTGTAACCTGTAAAAATCCCAGTAATGGTGATACAAGCCTGGGGGTGGCTTGTATCATCGATTGCGTGGGACCCGTATCAGTCAGTAACTAATCTTGGTATCAAACGGGGAACCCCGAACTAGGTCGGGGTCAGGGCACGCTTACTGAATTGATTATAAGAGGTCCATCTGAGTAAGGGTGTTGACAGCGCAGGACCCAACGCAATCATGTGTGTGCATGGGTCCGACTTGCTCGGAAAATTAAGACGCTGTGACATCAGTAGATATGGTTATGCATCTTGAAAATAACGAGGTTGCCACTTTAGGAAGTGATACATCCTACTGTGGGCGCCAGCACAGGGTATCTATAGGGTAGGGTGCCGATCGATTAGGGTAGTAATTAGGGTACATCTAGTCTTGCTTCTTAAGGAACCCATTATTATCGTTGGCGGTAACGCCTGTCATTTCTGTTGGGCTACCTGTTATTATTGTTGGGGGTAAAACTCATCACTAGAAGTACACCTAAGTCTACCATCTTGCTCTTGTTGGGAACATTTTATTCTTGTTATACTAGTAATTATGCAGAGAAAAGTACTTAGGAAGTGCAATATATATTTTCTCCTGATTATTCAATTTATCTTTCTTAGTCTGTTATACCTGCCTTATGATGTTGTTATCTCTCTCATTTAGTTTATGTACCTATCATAATGCTTTTACTTATTTATATGCTAAAAGTAACTGGACTCGCTAGACTTTATGTCTGGCCTATTTTGTTTCCTTTTCTCTCTCTTTCTCTTCCCCCCCAGGTTCTCAGGGTGGGAATACCCTGGGTTGATTAAGATTCTCTCTTCTATTACCGCTTGGAGCTGCTTAGATGCACCGCTTTGATTACCTATCAACTCTGATATGGCTCTTTTTGGGGACTATGCTTTATATTACTGTACTATGATGATTTTAGTACAAGGCAGATACTTTAAATTGATGTAATGGGTTTTTGTATTTCAGACTTATGTTGTAACTGAATTTGGACCACGTTGTTTTCTACTTGGAAAATAAAGTTTTAAATTCCGCTATTATTTTATATTTGTCTTGTGATGTTTCGGTTTCTGTTTACCTATAACGCTTCACGAAACTTAATGTATTCTGTTAAAGAGTGACATTAACGGACGTAGGGTGTCACATGGGTCGTCCAATATTACGGGTTCGGAGGACAGCAAGCTTGAGACCTCATGAGCATCTACCTTTCCCACCTCATAGACTCGCTGAAGGCACCCGACCAGGGTGTGCAGTTAAAAGACCCACAACAAAGGTCCGAGTGTCTGACTAATATACTGGGGTGATGTTCGAGCTCCTCAAAAGAGGGATAGGGCGCATGCACCGCCAGAAGGATACAATGCTTGTAATAGGCACGTGCGTGTCTAGGGATGCATGCCCCCATCCTGCGACTTTGTCCGAGATATATTACGTTACTTTTGCTTAGTGTCGGCGTAGCTTTATTCGAATGCGTATGCCTTCCTCCTCGGTACCTGCATCTTGTTCAGGGAGCATCTGCACATAGAACCTACCGGCGAG
Organism: Allium sativum; assembly: GCA_030737875.1. Classification (NCBI taxonomy): domain Eukaryota; kingdom Viridiplantae; phylum Streptophyta; class Magnoliopsida; order Asparagales; family Amaryllidaceae; genus Allium; species Allium sativum. Next base: position 748,677,815 of record CM060912.1, read on the forward strand.
GACATATGGTACCTTTTCCAGATTAAGAGGAGGACTACCAGCTCACCTTCCCTATTTTAGCTGGAGGCACAGAACAACATTGGATTTCTCCTAGGGTCATGGAGTAGGCTAGGTATCTTTAAACATGAATGGTTCTACGTCCGCTGCCCTCTAGGATTCGCAGGGCATTGGTTGGCTAGAAGTAAGTGACTTTATTGTTCTAAGCTTGCAACTTACCGAGTTGTAAGCTCGAGTCTAACTTTTCATTTCTATAACAGGCATTCCTTCGACACCCAAAGTCACAGTATATCAAGAGTGTCTCGAGCTGTTGAGGGCCATCCCGGCCGGGACTCGTTCTATTGAGAATATCCTGGATGAATAGAATCTTCACCAAATGCGCTTGCTCCCTACAAATCGTATAATGTTCTGACCAACTACCACTGGAGGAGAGGGGAAGGTGGAACTTGAGGGAATGATGCAAAAGGAAGTTTCCCACTATCGTGTCCAAATGACGCAAGGCTTCTAAGACTCAAGAATGAACCAGTGGGGATGGCACTGGTGATGAGAAGATGGTTGCTAGGGATGAGGGTCTACCACTTACTCCCGTCTCACCTGTGCTAGTTGAGGCGAGGACGGAAGCGTCGCCTAGGTCGGCTTCGCGTCGGTAACTGCCTCTGAGACTACCGCATCACTAAAAAAGAACGGTTAGTTTGGTGACCTGAATAAGCTCACTCTTGATGTTACAATGTCTTGGACTAGTGACGTAAGTATAAAAAGCTTATCGCTAACCGTTGAGGAGATCACTCCTTCAAACCGATTTATATCTGGTCTGTGAAGAGAAAACTAAGAACATACACTCATAAACATTGCATAACAAAACATTTGTTTGTGTGAGAGCGTTTGAATCTAGCCTTAAATCCATTCCGTGTAGGTGAAATGGCATGAGAAGGTGACAGGTACCGAGGTCGAGGATCTGGGGACCACTGGCCCAAGAGGAGCGGGATTATGAGATGTTTTAGAAGAAACACATAGCTGTTTACAGAGCCCCTCACTCTCATGACCATGGAGGTAAGCGTCATCACAGAGATCGACCTCGATGTTCAGAATCCCCTCCACCCATCACTCGGTCGTCTGGTATAGATTCAAGACTGGACACAACAAGCATCAGGTAGCCGTCATCGACAATCCCTCTTTATATTCCACCCTCAGCGCATGTGACCACATCTAAAGCTAAGGAGTTGGCATATAAGGATAAAAGATCTGGGAAGACGGGTGTGTCAAAGAGGGGCCTCAGTTACCCGACATGTCAGAGATTTCAGAGCTCACTCCCGAACAGAAGAAGGCGATACTCAGGGAGCAATTTCCTGGGTTTTACTTTAAGGAGCTAAAGTGGTTGTCAAGCATTTATCTGATCCCCCGAACCTTGGACAAAGATGTGTTGGATAAAGTGTTCGACGTTTTCCTTTAGTACCGGGGAATTCATAGGTATGCAGGGCACATCTCAGAGCTAATTTTCTGAAAGAACATCAGGATTCAGGACTTGGAGCTGGCCTTCCAAGCCGAGAAAGAGAGTATCCAAAATATGGACAATGAACTGGGTAAGATGATCCTCCGCATGGTACCTATTTCTGCATATACAAGTGACATATTTAAATGCTAACTTTCTGTTTCCAAAACAGTTCAGCTAAAGTGGAGCTATAAGACGATCAAGGAGGAGGCGAGACACGCTCGAGATTTGTATAAGGATATGGTGGCTGGGGTCTTGTTAGAGAACATCACTCTCAAGTAGGATAATGAAGCAATATCAAAGAGAAACCATAAGCTAGAGAAAGAGAATGAAGAACTATGCTAACTTCGCATGAATTTCGAAGCTCTTGTTGCAGTGAACAAGAAAATGAAGGAAGAGAACGAGCAAGCACAGCGTGTCATGATGGAAAATGAAGAGGTCAAAAAACGTTAGAGTTGAGAAATGCTGAAATTGTTCAGGCTACGAAGAAGAAAGCTGATGCGAAGACTACGAGCAGAGATGTACTGGCTCAATTAAAAAGTATTAAGGCCGAGTATTAGACAGAGGTGGAGAGGCTTAAGGAGAGTATTGAGGATGCTAAGGCCAGGGTGGAAGAGTCTCCAGAGCCACATATCTGGGGCATGTATGTTAAAGTGCTTTGATTCCGCGGAATTCGTGGGTCAACAATTAACCTCAGATAACGACTCAAACTTGGGATGGACTACTGGAGTTTGAGGCTCAGAGGCTATAAGTGGAGGTTGTGGATGAGTTTTAACTTATGGGAACTCATCTAACCGAATAAGAGCGCTCAGTGTTGCAAGAAGGGAGGAGATTGTTGTGTGATGACGCTGAGAGGGCAAGGTTGGCAGAACTTACTACTGCTAAAGTAAAGTCGGTGATTATTGATAGTGTGATTGTCGCTCATGAATTTGTGGGAGGAAGTTCCCAACAGCAACAAGTTATGCCATCTTCCTTTGCTAGTGGTCCAATGGTCGCAGCCCTTGTTACTACTGAGTATGACCTCGACTTCAGGTGTTTGGATAAGGAAGCTCCTTTCAGGCAATAACCGAGGGCACCATGCCTATCGCAACTATGCCGCAAGTGTCTGGAGGTAAAGTCTCATTATCGCAAATGCTTGAAAGGACGTAAGCACTAAGTTGAAGTAGAATAATTCGTCTTCTCTTTCGTTGTGCAAGACCCTCCGGAGCAAAAGTGCAAATAATGCACGATTTGGTGGAGTTGTAGAAGGCCAAACTGCTCTCTAAGTCTGAAGAGCAGGAGGAAAATAGAAAGGCCGACGAGGCGGCCTTGCAAGTAGCTCAGGAGGAAGCTATAAAAAAGGCTAAGGATGCAGTCAATGCCGAGGTGACCAGGAAAAGAGCAGCTGACGAGGCTGCCAAGAAGAGGGACGATGATGAAGCCAAGAAGAAAAAGATGAAGATGAGGCTTCCAGGAAAAAGGCCGACATTGAATTTAGTAGGTTGTAGAAGGAGGTGACTAAGAAGCTCAAAGCCGGGCGGTTGGCCGAACAGAAGGCTGCAAGGGATGCTAAGAAGAAAGCTGAGCTGGAGGCAAAGATGGCCAAAGAGACCAGGGAGAAGGAGGGTACCAAGGCTGTACTAGCCCTTGCCACCGATACCACTCCCAAAACTTTGTGAATGATCCCGCCCATAGTTGGGGACATTACAATATCATGAGTGGCGAGGATGACAATGTGAAGTCTAAGACGGTGTCTCATGAGTCCATCGCTCCGGCCAAGGGTAAGAGAGGAAGAGGTGGAGGCAGATCTGGGAGGAAGAAGAGGAAGATCAGTGACGACCCGCCTAGTGCTGAACCTGCAAAAAGAAAAACAGGAGGGATCGATCGTCCAAGTTACAGTTATAGAGTTTTTGGTTATGTAGGCTGATAGTATACCCGAGTACGACCCTCGCTTTGGGAGGCATGGTGTAGTTTTCATGCAAACCATGTCATTAGAAAGAAAGATAGACTGTTGTTTCTTGTTTTAGATGTGAATGAAAGCTATTGGTTGAATTTTCTTATATCACATGGTGTGTTAAATGTTCAAACTTTCGTCTATGCTTTCCAGTATTCATACTTGTGCAAATGTTCTCATCAACACACCTGGACAAGTGTTGTTAATAGCTTCGCTCTTAGGATTCCCAAGTCGTGCGAAGGTTGAATATGCCGATTCCATTTTGGGGATTTCCCTTGGTCAGGAGCCCAGAGTCGTCATGCTGAGTTTGGGTTTGGTGTCTCTTCTTTCGGGATTTCCTTGCGGTCGTTGATCCTAAGTCGTGCGGAGGCATGGATGTCGTTAATTCGTCCTGCATACTCACTCGTCGTTTTCGTTCGGGTTAGAGTTTGAGGGCGTCGTTGGTTCACCAGGTTGCTACCTAGATCTAGGCCCTTTGGGTCGGATGAGGCCAAGTGAGCGGTCGTAATCACACTCGCCCAGCTGGTAGATTGCCCCCAAGTCCCACTATGCTAGCGATGGCCTGCTACAATGAAATTACATGATATTGCTAGCTACAATGTAATAATAGCTATGCTGATTTTTTTTCTATTACAACATTTGCTTCAAAGTGTTAGCATCAATACCAACACGATGTTGCAGTAGCTGTGGATATATCCAAATTAAAAAATAAATAAAATTAGCAATGCTCGTGAATATGATCCAACAATCTACATTTAATCTCATTGTTAAAATGGATCCACTTTTTTTCTTTAGGCCTTAAGAGATTTGTTTTCGCCGACCCTCTTTTCTTTTTATTCTTTTATCACTTAAAATTGTCAGCTTCACTTTCTATCTTCAATGGTGATTGAATTCAATGGCGATCAAAGTTAAATCGAAACTAGGTTTCTACTTAATCCACGGAGATCAAATCAAATCACGTGTATTTATCACTCAATGGCGACTGAAGTTAAATCGAAACAAGGGTTTCTACTTATCGTATAATTTGGCTCCAGGATTCTCGATCGAAACACTCAGAACAATTGTAAGCTTCTTTGTCTTAAGGTTAGCGTTTTTCACTTGAATTCTTGCCTGCGGTTTCGATACCATGCCTATGATGAATTGCATGTATTTATAGGGTTTTTGATAACCCTAATTCTCTGACTTCACATATTTGATTTGGTCTTTTAATTAGGACTTGGTCTTTGATCTACTTTATTTTTAGGCTTTTGATTTCTATCGGATGCTACTATTTGAATAAATTCCTTACAGATAGGAAAGTTTGAATGATTCAACTTTCCAAAAATCTTGCCTAAATCCTTGTTCTGATGGGCTCTGTTCTTCAATACTTTCATGTTTTCTGATAAGATAATGTACATCACTTGATAATCAGTCTTTGCACCAAGATATAGTCGATGAACTTGTGCACTGGATTTTCGCTTGTAAGAACCAGGCCTATATATGTACATATATATATATATATATATTTATGTACATACATATATGTATGCTTGTATAGCGTAATGTTCTTGCTTTTTAAGGACAAATATGTATATATGTATTTGTATATATTTATAGGGGACAACTATGTGGACGCAAAATTAGACATAAAAAAGAGAAACACAAAGCCTCAACCATTAGATCTTTTTGTCTTTATATGGATAGGTGGAATTCATGGGGTGATCCAATGGTGCAAATCAATCGTGTCATTATTTGTGTCTAAATAGTGTTTCCCGTATTTATATGTATATATACACATATATATATATATTATATACAGATATGTATACATACATAACTTGTGTACTTGTATAGCGTACGTATCTATATACATATACAAATATGTATATATGTATATTCATATCTGTGTATATATATGTGTGTGTGTGTGTGTGTATTCCCATTCACCTGAAACTTGTGATGCTCCACTAATTTAAAGACAAGTACTATCATTTGCACTACACCATCATGCTTGAAAATGTTAATTGGTGCACCATGCTTCTGTACTGTGTTGTTTTACTGCCCTAATGTGTATATTGCACTTGTCTTAGCTGTATCACCTTGTAAATCTGGTTGGCAATTGTGTTCATACTTGCCCCATGTACATGTGTCTTTGCACTTGCACTTGCACTCCATGCTGATTGGGACTTGAGAAGTTATTTGCTTGTCTTTATCAATAATAAAAGATTCAAACTTAAACTCTTATCCACATGCACATGCTTTTACTTAGTGATAAGAACTGATACTATGCTTGAATCATTGATAAAAACAGATGCCTTGTATCGAATGATGATGTCGTGTTGGACTCTGATAAGAACTAGATGCGTCACTTGGTCATTTGAACTCTGCTGTAGTTGATTCATACACAAAAAAATACACATGCACATATATATCATGTATGTGTATATATAAATATATGCATATGTGTTGTGTAGTACCCTGCCTTGATTTTCTTCTTGATCATTCATATGCACTTGATGAGAACACTTCTGCCTCTTGAAGTTGGTTTAATTGCTTGTACTTGTATATACTCTTGTACTTGTGATACCCTGACCTGCTCACTTGAGAACCAAGGCCATTTACCTTGCTTTGACCAGTTTACCTGAAATTTTTGGTAATTCTTGAACCTGATGCATCCTCTGTATATGTCGCTCTTATTGGATGCCTTATTGCCTGAAGCTGATGCATTGCTTGTGCACCCATGCTTTAACTTGTTTATTCCTTTTCTCTTCTTTCCCTGTTAAGCCTTGTCCTCACTTGCTTGACACCTTTTCTTCTTCTTTGCTATTGTGTATTCATGCTGAATGATGTTGCATGCTTGTCCAATTGCATTTGCATCTTATTGTGTCTTTGTTGTATCTTTTACCATATTTGTTCATTTGAGTTTTGCTTGATCTGGTCTTGACCCCTGATGGCATGCATGCTGTCTTGTGTTATTGTGTATGCAGTTCCATATATATAAATACACACACATGCACTTGTATACTCCTGACCTGATTTTCTCTTGTCTTGTTCCCTGTTATGTTGTTGGCTTTGCATTTGCACTGATCACTTTAAAAATCTGAACTGCTCCTTGCGTGTATTTCACTAGACTCATGCACACACACACACACACAAATATATATATATATATATATATATATATATCTGTGTGTGTGTGTTGCTCCACTTAGACATTTGTTGTTTGAAACTTTTGCCCTTTACTGATGCACCTTGCATTTGTATTTTTATGACCTGTCTTGCATATTAAAATAAAAAATTCAGATATTTATTTGATCTAGTTTAAATGCATTCGAGATTGATATATTCAAGTATCAGGCTTGCTTTCTATACTTGATTGTATACAATCTCGTATAGTATTGTGCAATACTTGGATATCATCAAAAATACATATCAGACCAAGTCTAGAAAGATGATGAGAAACACACCAGAAATCTAAGGCAAATAAAATCTAAATAAATTTGTATTTGCTCTAATTTAAGTCTATTTTTATTCTAGTTTACTGTGAGTTTTCTATAATTGACAAGTGTGTAGATGGCTGGATATATAGATATGGAATCAGCTGAAGACTATGTGTATCAGTGAGTCTGCATATGAGTGAATCGAGTGGCAGTGTAATGAGGAATGTATGTAAATATGAATGACTGTGTAACATACCAGTGAATGTACAATAATTGGGCCAGAAAATTTGTACTATTTGAAATGTTGAAATAAAATATTTATTTGAATAAAATACTGTGTTTGAATATCCAATTGTGTTAGTTGTACATTATTCAATAAATATAGTTATATTCAATAAAATGTTATAGTATGTGATGGTAAATGTTGCAGTATATTATAGTAAATGTTGTAGTGTGCGATGATAAATGTTGTGATAAACTAGCAAAGTGTTGTCACTAGATGGTAAAAGTGTTACTATAGATAATGTGCGGCCCACTTTTAAGTAAAATTAGTATTTGTGGTAACATCAGGAGAATGTTTCCATTGGATGGTAAAGACGTTGCCTTTGACTCTACGGCAATGCAGATAGTAGGTCATCTATGGCGTAGTGTCCAGAGACATAGGAATGAGGCTGGATACTCAAGTTAATGAGCATCTCGAGTTAATTATACTCGGCCTCGTCATTGGTTCGAGACTGGAGTTGAGTTATTTGTACTTGGTCTCGTCGTTGATTCGAGATTTGAGTTGAGTTATTTATATTAGGTCTCGTCTTTGATTCGAGACTCGATTCACTACAAGAAAAGTGTCTATCTACAATACTAGAAGACAACATTTTGGACCGATTGTTGTTGTTGAACCTTCAATAAATTGAAAATACAAAGTGAAAAAACAAAGACAACGTTGGACAACGTTGAAGTATTCATGTGGAAAATTTATTAAGATCGTTCCCTCTAAAAATTTCATTGTCGCACTAAATTTATTTCCCCTTTCTCCTAAAAACACAGAAATCTAAATCGCTTTGCTCTGCAAATATCTTAAATGGATACTCTCTAAATTGTTTCTACCTCTTCTCAGCAAATTTTTTAAAATGCTCTCTGCCATAACCGTTACCCACAAATAAGCTCACCGTGGCCATCTGAGAGGTACCGTTCCTTAAATCGGCTAATAGCTTCACTTGGAACTCAACCGCATCGTACTGGCCACCCTATGCCCTTCTCGAATTTAAAGAAGCTGGATGAAATAGAGGTTATCGGTGATTTCAATTGGTTATGTTTGATTCATGATATTATTTTTAAACTGTTTAGTTTATGTAATCCATAACTCAGCAAATTCAATCAAACTATTTAGTTTATTTGTAGTTCCAGGCGCTCTTTTACATTTTTGTTCTTTGAACATGTTATAGCCAGTACTTTTGTATTACAATCTGCTCATTTTTTATTTTGCCAAGACAGGAATGATAAAGCAGGCTAAGGAATTATTCAATGAAACTGAAAAGAGAGGAGTATTGCCTGATTGCACAACGTATAACATACTGATAGGTGGATGGTCCAGAATAAGAAATAGATTTGAAGTCAGTATGTTAATGAGTGAATGGATAAACTAGGACACGTACCTTCTAAAACTGCACTTAGTTCTATTGGGCATGCATTTTCCAAACGAGGGAAAGAAAAGAGATTAACCATACTTCTGAACAGGAAGTATAGATTGACAAGTAGTGGAAATGAGGGTGTATCGTCGTTAGTAACGTAGAGGCCAATGTGTGTGCCAAGACTGCCATGTGAAGCAACGGTTGTTATTTGTTATACATAAAAGTTAATAGATATATGAAAGAAATTATAAATCTTGTTATGGATATGGTCCAATCTTGCAATACAATGCGCAGTAACTTCAAAATGGTCTGCAGTGGTCATGCATTACTATAGCCAAACCTGAGTCAATGAATCGGGAGCAGACAGAGGCGCAAAGGCTTCAATTTGGTGTCGGTTCAGGAGTAGTGTGCGATGCTGGTGGGTCAGCAGCACGGTGGAGGTAGAATTGACATAATGGCTTGATGGCGGTTACAAGAGAGTGGTGACGAGGGGAAGACTGTTGCGGGAAGGAACCGATGTGATGGGGGCCATCACAGCTTAGAGATGGAGCGAATGTCTGGTGGAGCGGTTCAGGGGTTGCGGCGCTGCCTGAAGCAGCGGAGGTTGGGCGACGGACGATGTCAAGGAGGAGATGAAGGAGGAGCGAATTCGGGTAGCTGGATTTGGGGGATGAATCAATTGATTGATAGCCATTATTTTGGTTCTAGAGACTTGATCATTGTGTGAAATTGTTAATATAGTTAGGTAATCGAAGAGCCTTCATGATCAATAGAGCGAGAATTTACTGGAACTCCTTATGTTCCACTCAGGATTATGCTTCCTGTAAGTTAACCTTACTCTATGTTATTAATAAATTTTATGGTTAACATTAAAATATTAGAAAATCAACATGCACGTTGAAAGAATTTACTCTTCATCTAATAGGTTTTACTTTTAATCGTCTTCCTTATACTTTTGTTGAGATCTTATTGGTTACATGTTTTATCGTTCTATTGAATAAAATATAACACGATATAAATGGAATTTTTGTTCAGTTTCAACATGTAAACTCTTTAGTTTAAGTGGTCTATTGGAATCGGTCCATAAGCAAGAGCTGAAGAATGATACTAGCTCTTAATTTACCAGCATGAATATTTGAGTTATTCAACTCATGCTCATTGCACAGAATTTCAATTATGTGTACTTTGACTATGTATTGTTTTGTGTTAGGAGATGGCATTTGGAATGTGAACTGGTTAATCTAGAAGGATCATTAAATCAGTTAGTAGATTTGACAATTTTAATGTAAATTGTGGAAAGTATGATTGTTGTCCGAGACTGCTGGAAGATAAGGCACCATAGCAATACAGCTAGATTGTAAGCTGTTGCTTCAAACTACCAAGAGATTCAATCTTAAAGCTGCAAAGTGCAAATGTATTTTAGGTGTTTATGTATGGCTCACATTACGACACCCTACCATGAAACTAAGAACTCTTGGCACATAGACTTCTACAACATTTGCACTTTAAAACATTATAACTTTTTTTATTGGTTAAATGAAAACCCTGCGAGATTCCTTTTGTATGATGCTATCTAATTTTTTTATGGTTATGTCATTTGAGAGAAAATTGTTGATGGTGTGAGCATTCGTCTTCCTTTGATGTGTTGTAGAAATTTAACTCAACGCAGCCCCAGTTTCTTTTTTGATGAAAAGGAAGAAGACAGGACGATGATGTTCAGATTCCATAAATACAGAGGAAATACTGTTAATGGTATGGAAATTCACACCCGTATTGTTAATGGTATGTAAATATCTCGTTACAAATCAAAAATTATAGTGCTCTTATATATGTTTAGGAAAATGTCATATTTGCTTGCTAGATCTGTCAAACAATATATTTGGGGTTTTTGAAGTTTTATTGGGTTGCCTGTCCAGTTTATTATCTGGTAGGTCATAGAGTAAGGGTTTACATGAAGAAATCAGTCTGAAGTTTACATTTAGTTTGTCTATGTCGTAAATGATGAACCCTGAAAATATAATCGCTGCTATGCGACTATATATGGTGGTTTCAGCTTTTCCCTATGGTAGTAGAATCTAAGACATTGCAAAGAAAATGTTTAGTTAGACAAAAGAAAAATAATAATAAGAAAATAATTAAATTGAATTCTTATCTGAAGAAGACAGTAAAGGATGAGTACAATAACAGCAGCAAACAAAATGGGGCCGAGGAAGTGGAAATCGCTGCCTCTTTTTGCTTCCCAGAATACTGTAATGAAATACAAATAAAAGGGAAGGGTTTGATATGGACTTCCTTAACTGTTTAGCCACTGCAGATTTTTTTTTGTCTCTCTCTTGATTTTGCACATACTACTTATTTTGTAAATTTTATTCTTTCCCTATCTATTTTTAGTTTTATTATTTGTGAGTTCAGTTTTTTTTTCTTATGGATTTAAAAGTACATGTCCAAGCAATCTTTGCATTAAATTTCTATGCAAATAAAGAGTAGTAAAAAGTTTTAAGCATCATCTTATTGGAATTAGTTAGTGATAATGCAAGTGTTTTTTTGATAGTTATGCTCAACCAACTGCTAATGTATCGATTGTGGCTCAAAATTTCGGCCAGACACACCGAAATCTTATCCGTTCCAGTCCAGTTTCTACAATGGACAAGCAAGAGTTAAACTAATAATATTCTTCTAGATATTTATATTTACAAGCATACAAGTGCCTTAGTGAAACAGATATGAAAATAAGAGTTGTATTTGGGAACACATTTTATTAGTACAAAACCAGTATACATGCAAAGGATCATATATAGTTCCCTTTTTCCTTGCACTGCGACCTTCATGTAGAGTTCATTGCAGTATTTCTTCTCTTTTTTCATAGTTTTAATCATCCAAGTCTGCCATTCTTAAGAAAAAGGGTTGTATTTGGTGAGCTAGCTACGTAGTGAAGCACAAAAGCTCAAAGATAACAACGACAATTTACATGAGAAGAACAAAGAGTTGAAGGTAGGGTTGTACTTCTTTTCTTCTTTCATAGAACTATATGCATACTTAACCATTATTTTATTTTGTGTATGTTTTATAATTTGAGACAAATCAGTTTAGTTGGGGAGTAGTTTGAAACTCTAAACTTTTTCTTCTTATACGCAGAAAGAAGTAGTTGTTCAACCTTCTCCTCTTATGTGTTTCCTAGGATAATATGCTTGATGTTGCATTCGATCAAACAAGGGTAGAGGTTAGCCACATATTTGATTTTCCGTTGCATTTCATTGTCTGTTTGTGTATATAACCTTTTCTGGGCATGCTAACATTGCTGATTGAAAACAAAAGAATAAAATAAGTAGTTATATTTTTATTGAAAAATTCTTATTATCTCATCTCATCTCTAATAAGATGTTACCTATTTTGAAAGTTGTTTTTTAAACTAGAAGTTCTTTCTATTTTCGAATTCATCGCTACTCTGTTGCTGATTTTTGTTGTCTCAGAATGTGTTTTGCAGGAAACAAACAGTGGACCTGCTGGGAAATTGCCTCAGACTAAACCAACAGTAATTTCTATCATCTTATTTACAATCATTTTATGCTCAAACAAGTTCCTTGATTTATATAAACATCTATATATAAACAGGCTCTCAGGTTTTATGGGAGATACAATGTAGATGATCACTCTTTCACCAAAGTAATTGGACAGTCACGTAGATGGAGAGCATGAAAAAGTTCTATTTGCTCTCCTTATTATACGATGATCACTCTTTCACAAAGAAATAAAGTTCTATTTTATTTTGTATTGAAAATATTTACATCAATTGATCCATTTCAACATATAAATAAGAACATAATACTAACAACATGTGCACCCAAACCATTAAGCTTTTTTAGTCTCTCATATATACTACAAATTGAGTGTTACAGCTGATTGCTTCTTGGATATTGGAAAGATGGAGAGCATTGCATGCCACTCTTTCCTTGTTGTCCAATGCTTCTTTGCAAGATTGAGAGCACAATATTTTGACCATTCAGAAATAAGGGAATTACCTGCAAAAGGTATGGTATTAGATTTACACAATCAGGTTTGATGAATTCTTGGCAGGGCATTTATATATTTTATTAAATGAATTCAACCTCAAATGGTCAGTCTTGCATGCATGATAAAGTGATAGTTTTTTCCCAGTTTCTTGAACATATCAATGTCATTGAACAGCCAGTGATTACAACTTAATACATAGATATATGTCTATTAGGAATACAATATTCTGATTTATTTATTTTTTGGTCAGCTAACAATTGCTGGTATAAAGTATGCTGGAATGTATAGTCAGATGTATTCAATCAAGAAGGTATGTACCTTATAGCAACATGAACAGACATAATGTTTAGTATGCCCTTCATTGGCAGGTATATATATCCAAGCCCGCTGGGAAACAATAACAAAACAGGTCAGACGTCTGAAATAAGTTCTAGATGTCTGTACCAGGCCTAGGAATTGCCCGAGAACATTTCTAGACGTCTAAAATAAATTTTAGACGTTTGTACCAAGCCTAGGAATTGTCTGAGAACATTTTCAGACGTCTGAAATAAATTTCAAACGTCTAAAATGGTCTCAGGGTGTTGGCCGAAATCCATTTCAGATGTCTGGAACTTATTTTCAGACGTCTGAACCAGGTCAGACGTCTGAAAATATTTTCAGACGTCTGAAATTTGCTGTTGTTTCAAGTTTTCCTTCTATCGACCGGTTGGTTGTATGCGATGTCAACTTATTACTTGTTTTTCTTGTGCAGCTTATGGCCCTTTTGTTAATGAGACATGCCTTGAGCCTTTCCAATGCGACGATGCTTCTGCATATTTTTCTGTAAGTAATTATATTCATCACACTACATGTTCATGGCATTCATGTAGGATTAACAAAGCACATAAAAATACAAAACATAAGTAAACTTTTGTAATAATAATAACAATAAGATTTATAATAGTAGTAAATTAACTAAGATTTATGAAAACTCAATAAACTTATAAAAATTAACTAAGTATTATTAAAATTAACTAAATAGTATAAAAATTTAACTAAGTTTACTAATTTTATAAAAAATTAACTAAGTTACTCTAAGCATTATAATTTTTTTATCATGTTTACTAATTTTATAAAATTTAAGAAGTTTAGTTTATAAAAGTTAACTAAGTATATAAAAATATTAAATATTACCAAGTATTCTATAATAATAATTAAAAATTAGCTGGGTATTATAAAAATTAACTAACTATTATAAAAAATTAACTAAGTTTACTAATTTTATAAAAATTAACTAAGTATTATAAAAATTAACTAAGTTTACTAATTTTATAAAAAAATTAACTAACTATTATAAAAAATTAATTAAGTTTACTAATTTTATAAAAAAATAATTAACTATTATAAAAATTAACTAACTATTATAAAAATTAACTAAGTTTACTAATTTTATAAAAAATTAACTAAGTATTATAAAATTAACTAAGTATTAACTAAGTATTATAAAATTAACTAAGTATTATAAAAAATTAATTAAGTTTACTAATTTTATAAAAATTAACTAATTATTATAAAAATTAACTAACTATTATAAAAATTAACTAAGTTTACTAATTTTATAAAAAAATTACAAACTATTATAAAAATTAATTATCTATTATAAAAATTATCTAATTATTATAAAAATTAACTAAGTATTATAAAAATTAACTAAGTTTACTAAATTTATAAAAAATTAGAAGTTTAGTTTATAAAATTTAACTAAGTGTATTAAAATATAAAATATTTCCAAGTATTCTACAATAATTATAGCAATAATTAAAAATTAACTAAATAGTATAAAAAATTAACTAAGTTTACTAATTTTATAAAAATGAAGAAGTAGTTTATAAAAGTTAACTAATTATATAAAAATATAAAATATTACCAAGTATTCTATAATAATAATGGCAATAATTAAAAATTAACTAAGCATTATAAAAATTAACTAACTATTATAAAATATTGCCAACTATGCTATGTTGTTATCTTCAACTTTCTCCTTGTATTTCTTTTTCATGTTGTCGAGCATTATTTTCTTGTTTATGTGTAAGCATGACCAAATGCTAACATGAACAAATGTGTATAGCTATTGGAGATGGGCATCCTTGTGCATTCGGCTATAATCAGAATATCATTTGGCGCTTCTGAAGATCTCTCAACGAAAAGACCGCTTGTGGTATCTGATTATGGAGAAAGTGGTAACTTTTAGATGTTCATTTTATTGGTATTTGGCGCAAACTTATTTGATGGAAATTTTGTTTTATTTGTAGATATTGTGACTTTGTTCTACGAATATTGTGTAAATTTAGTTCAAGGTGTTAACTTTTTATGGAAATTATGTAAAGTTTGTTTATTGATGATGTCTTTGCGTATGAATATTGTATTATATAATTAGTTGGTTGATATATATTTACATGTTGTTATGTTTGTGCATGAATATTTTGATACTACAATATGTAAACGCTGTGATAGATGCAAAAAACGTTGTGATATATGGTAAAACGCTGTGATAGTAAAGAATATGTAAACTTCCAGAAACGCTGTGATATGTGGCAAAACGCTGTGATAGTAAAGAACTTGTAAACTTCGAGAAATGTTGTGATATGTGGCGGAACGCTGTAGAAATGGGAAGATAACAACATTTCTTAAACAATGTAAAATGCTGTATAAACATAAGGACAACACCATTTGAAACACTATAATATGTCAATTTTCTACAGCATTTTTGAAAATGCTGTGATATATCCAGTGACCTATAACAACGTGTTGGTAGACAACGTTCATCAAAACGCTGTTAAAGGCTATAACATCGTTTTTTTCAACGCTGTGAATAGATATATTTGTTGTAGTGATTTGAATTATTTATACCTGTGCAGTTAAAGCACTTAGTGGATCCAATGCGGCGAAGATCCAAAAAGTCACAATGGGAATAAAGCGAGGAAATAACAGATATAACAAATGACTCTAAACTAGCACATGTAACTCTTTCGTAATGTTTTTACGAATGTAAAACAAAATTAAATGAAAAACTTGCACTCAGCTTAACTATAATTAGTACACTCTTAGTTTTAAACAAAGACATGTATAAATATTTGTAAATAAATGAAAATGGCTATTTAACTTAATTAAATTTTATAGTATATAAAATATTTTTGTTTCTAAAATATATACTAAATATTCAATTAAAAAAACTAATTTCATAAATTTTATCATGTATAGATGTCATTTTTAGTTTGTTTCTTGCATCAAAGATATAGCACGAATAGTGTAATATAACATAAATAATTGGATATATCGGGAATAGCGGGGATTAAATCGAAGAGGCTATATCAAAGGCTACTTAGGAAAAGCGTAACGGTGGTAATCCGCTATGGGATATAGCAAGTTTATAGCGGGGACTAAACTGCATAAATTTATACTCAATCTTGTCGTTGATTGGAGACTCGAGTTGAGAGGATTGATTCCAAGCTTCAAGGTGTTGATCCAGTGTTGTGTACTCGTGTATCAAACATACTAGGTAGAAAATAGATAACCAAGTACATGGACATCTGAAACTTTATTTACTGATAACTTAGGCAGTAATGGCCTTTATTTTACAATGCCTTGAATTGAAGAAAACAAAAACGTTGTTGGAAAGCAGTAAAAATATACGCTAAGCTAAGTGAAGTAGTGGCAGAGGTGTTCACTTTTCCATGCTCTTGGGAGTTCAGTACCATCAACGGTCATTAGCTTGAAGGTACCATCTCCAAGCCTCTGTTGTATGACGTACAAACCTTCCCAACGAGGACTGAAACCAGTCGGTGTGAGAAAGATTCATTTCAGGATGAGGTTTCCAATGTCAAAATGCTTCAGACGGACTTTGAAGTTGAAGTATCGGGCGACTCGTTGAAGCTGGGCAGCTGCTCTGAGTTCATCTTCGTCCCTTTTCTCTTAAAGTAAGTCAAGTGATTCCAAGAGAATGTCTTGGTTGGCCTTTGAATCGTAGTAAGTGACTTGATGAGATTGGAGCTTAAGCTCAATGGTGGGTATGATGGCTTCAGATCCATAGGTGAGAGCGAAAAAAGTCTGGCCAGTCGCCGACTTGTATTATGTCGTCGGCAAAAGGTTTTGAACTCAACGCTCTCGAATTGGGTCCCGTTGTCTAAGATGATAGTTTGGGGTCCCCAAAACGAGTAATAATATTGCGTATAATGAAGTTGATCACCTTCTTGGTAGTAATTATGGTAAGAGGTTCGACTTCGACCCACTTGGTGAAGTACACAACTAAGACAATAGCATAGCGTGCACTACTTATGGCTATCGGAGGAGTTCCGATGATGTCTATTCCCCACATAGCAAACAACCAAGGACTGACCATCTGCGATAGCTCGGTAGGTGGGGATCTTAGAATTTTAGAAAATCTCTAGCACTTATCGCACTTGAGGGTGTAATTAGCAGCATCTTGATCACGTGTTAGCCAGATGTAACCGTATCTGAGAATCTTCCTTGCCAGAGTTTGTCCCCTAGTGTGGTCGCCACACTCACATTCATGCATATCTAACGTACACGATTGGCATCATTGTGTGCTACACACCGGAGTAGTGGAACAGAGAACCCCTTTGATAGAGCACTCCATCTTGAAAGATGTAGCGTGATAACTTGCGAATGAGTGCTCGTCTTTCCTTGGGGCGATTAGGAAGGATTCCATGAGGCAGGTAGTTCTTAACCGGCGTCATCCAAGATTCGGGTTTGGGCTCGATCTCCGTCGTTGCTACCGAATCAGTCTGCATCTGATCGATGCTCGAGGAGTCGAGAACTTCGACTAGAACAAGTCCCAAGAGTTGTGCATCCTCAGAGCTTACCAGCTTGGCTAGTGAATCAGCTTTCTCATTTTTTTTCACGAGGGATGTGCGTAATGATGTATTGGTCAAAGTTGGTGATCATTTGGCGGACCCGAGCAAGGTAAGGAGCAATCCATGCCCTCTTGGCTTGATATTCGCCCTGCACCTGACATACGATGAGCTTTGAGTTGGAGTAAATCTGAATAGCTTTGATGTTGAGTTCAATTGCAATTCTAAATCCAGTAATCAAGGCTTCGTATTTTTTCATCATTATTGGTGACAAGGAAGTCAAGCTTCAAAGTGTAACAGATCGAGCGTTCCTCAGGAGTAATGAATACGACTCTAGCGCCAGAACCCGGTCTTTTAGATGATACATCCATAAATAGTTTCCATTGAATGTTTGAAGGCTCATTGTCTTCCAGATGAGGCTCTTAGAGAATAGTGAACTCCACTACGGAGTCTCCGGAGGCTTGTCCAAGGATGGCTCGACGAGGGATGAAAGTAATCTCGAATTGGCTCAGTTCTATGTTCCACTTCAAAAGTCGCCCAGATGCCCCAGGTCGTTGCAAGACCTGTCATAGCGGCTAGTCAATGTAGACATTAATTGGATGGGACTAAAAGTATGGTTGTAGCTTCTGGGAAGAGATCAACAGATAGTAAGCAAGCTTCTCAAGTTTTGGATAATTCTTTTCTACTCCTATCAACCTCTTGTTGATGTTGTAAACGGGCCGTTGGACACGATCTTTTTCGCGTACAAGCACCGAGCAAATTTCCTGCACATAAACAACCAAATAGAGGTATAAGTCTTTGTAGTCCACAAGTTTTGACAAGATAGTTGGTCGCTCTGAGTGATTCAAGAGGTCGTAGAAAGTTATGATGTAATCAGGTGTCCTTGTGAAGTTGTGCTTCTCTTTTTTAAGCAAGTCGAAAAAGGAAATGCATTTTTCAATAGCTTTAGAGATGAATTGACTTAAGGCGCCCACTTTCCCGTTTAAGCTCTGAACATCCTTGATGCTCTGAGGAGCTTGAATATCCCGGATAGCCTGGATTTTTTCTGGATTGGCTTCGATGCCCCATTAATTGACAATGAAACCCAGTAATTTTTCCGACGCAATGCCAAAAGAGCATTTTAAGGGATTGAGTTTTATGCCATATTTACGAAGGACATCAAACATTTCTACGAGGTTGTTGACGTGGTCATTCGATACCCTCGTTTTCACGAGATATCATCCACGTAAACCTCCATGGATCTCCCAATATGGTCCTGGAACATGCGGTTGACCGGTCGTTGATAGGTGGGTCCTGCATTCTTGAGACAAAAGGCATGACAACATAGCAGTAAAGCCCAATGTCGGTTATGAATGAAGTGTGTCCTGATCTGGAAGGTATATGGGAATTTGATTGTATCCTGAGTACACATCCATGAAGGAGAGAAGCTGGTAGCTGACAATTGAATCAACTAATTGGTCGATCTTCGGAAGTGGGAGGATGTCCTTTAGGAAGATTTTGTTCAAGTTAGAATAGTTGATACATGTTCTCCACTTTCCATTTGCTTTCATGTCCAAGACTGGGTTGGATACCTTTTCTGGGTAGAGGGCGTCGCAAATAAAGTCGTTATCAGGTAGCCTATCCACTTCTTCTTTAAGTGCAGTCATTCTTTCAATTCCCAAGATTCGACACCTCTGTTTGACTGGAAGATGCTTCGAGTTGGTACTAAGCATGTGATAAGCGATTCATGGGTCGATGCCACACATATCTGAGTGGGTCTAAAAAAATACGTCGAGGTTGGCCCTTAAGTAGCCCACGAGCTCTTCCTTTATTGCAGGGTAGAGTAGCAATCCAATCTTCAAGACCCATGTCGAATCAGCGAGGTTGATTGGAATGTCGATAATGGGCTCCACCAGGGTAGCCCTCAAGAAATCAGGGTCTTCGTCTTGGATCAAGATCGTCGAAGAGATGGTGGTAATGTCTAAGCCAGGACCCAGACTCCAGTGGTTGGTATGGACTGGCGGTTCTTTCGCAGGGAGGAGGCTCTACGTTCTTGTCTTTCTCCTTGTTGATTGCGTCATTCCACTCGGCGAGCTAACAAGCTCTGGTGTGGCTTGGTCACCCTTGACGGTTCTGATCCTATTCTCGGTTGGAAATTTCATGAGAAGGGACTAAGGTGCCATGCAGGCTTCGAACTTTGCAAGAAAAGGGCGTTCAAGAAAGACGTTGTAAGGAGAGATGACATCAATGACAGCAAAAGTGAGAATACAGGCTCTTCTTTGATCCACATCACCGATCTCGACCTCTGGTCTACCATTCCGACCGGCTGGTTAGAAAAGTCGTTGAATCCATGAACAACAGCATGACAGGGTTTCAAGTCCTTAGCCTTAAGTTTAATCTAGTCATAAGCCGACCTGAAGATTATGTTGAAACATTCTCCAGAATTGATGAGGATTCTTAAAACATAGGTCGGACCAATGTGTGCTGAAATAATAAGAGGGTCTGTGGTTGGGATTTCAATTCCCGTAGACTCTATCTCGTGGAAGACAATGTCATCATGCATCGTCTTTTGCAGCTTGGCAGGGACAGACTCATCCAAAGAGGAGCATGCTTGATATAATTGGCGTATTCCTCTATACGCCAAATTCTTTCATTTGCGTGGTTAGACCCAATGTAGATGGTGTTGATCATGATGCATCGTGGTCTTTGATTGGACGGCCCTGGGGCCGCACTGGCTAGAGGAATAACGGGTTGAGGGGACACGACTGCTTTTTGGAGGTGCATGATTTTAAAAAGTACTACTCCAAATGTTTCTTTCGGATAAGCTTCTCTATAGCATCCTTGAGGTGGCGACAACCTCTAGTGTTATGCCCGAACATATCATGAAATCTGCAGTGTTTTCCAGAGTTTTTCTTGCTGTCAGTAGATTCTCTTTTGTTTTTCCTTTTGTACTGGATAGTGTTACAGGTCTCATGGTATATTGCCTCCAGCTCTCGGTTGAGTGGAGTGCAGTTCCTGTAAGTAGGATATTGGTCGTGCTTCTTCAAGTCTCCAGGAGCCTACTTGTTGTTGTGACCACTAGGTTTTCTATTGTTTGGCTTGGACTTTAATGGGATCACCCCTTTACCCTTGTCAGAAGTTTCTTTGGCTTGTTTTCCTTTGACATTGTCCACGACGGTGCCTGGTTATTAGGGTGGTCGCCTTGAGCAGCTCTGTTGTGCCATGGCATTCCTCTTGACATAGAAACTGGTCGATCTTCTCATAGAAAGCTTCCAAGGTCTTAGGTTTCTTTCTATCGATCCACGCTCCAAACTAGAATCTAGGAAGGATGCCCTTAGCAAGATGGGCAAGAATTGTGCATTGCTCTAGACCGTCAATCTCAGCGAGGGAGTTGTTAAAACGCTTGAGGTAGCTTTTGAGGGTTTCTGTTGGGACCTGGTAAAGGTTGGAAAGAGTGAGAGTATCATTCGGCCTGGGTACGTGCATTCTGAACTGATTTACCATTTTAGAAGATAGTTGGTCGAAGGTGGAGATAGATCATGCCAAAAGTCGAGCAAACCAAAGCAAAGCTGTGTCTTCCAAGAAAGCTGTGAAGCATTTGCACTTGGTGGCATCAGTGGCTCGAGTGGAGTTCATGTGTCACTCGTAGTGGTTTAAGAAGCCATAGGGGTTGGTCTTTCCCCCGTAAGGTGATAGTTGGGGGATATTAAAGCGTTGAGCCACTCGGCTTCGTGCAAGACCTTAGTAAAGGGGTTATATCTCATGTTGGTTTCCCACATGTCGTTGACGTTTCTTCGCATCTCTCTCGTGATCCTTCGGATCATGTCGGGGAAATACGCAGGCTGAACCTCTGCTGGAATCCAACGGTCATGGTTAACCTCAGGAGTTCTCGGCCGTGGACATCTTTGGGGATGGACGTCGGGATCATCCTTGTAATAAGCCGGAAAATCCGAACCAATCTAAAAATTTTATTTTGGCTATTTCAGTAAATTTTGAATAGTTAAAATAATTTATTTTTAAATAATAACGATTAAAATTTATTTTAATTGAAGTTAGAGTGAATATATTTATTTTGATTTCAAAAGGAATTGGAAATAGTACGGTAGTTTGAAAAGTCAAACCTGAACTTTGACTGAATATACCGGATTCAAAATCTAACGGATTTTAGTGAAACCAAAAATATCTAAATCTGTTTGAAAATATCTTTCCAACAAATCAAAAAAATCAAAATTTCATAGCGGGAATCAAAAGTTATGGCCAGTTGAATATTCAGAATGGTCGCTATAGTAAAATTTATAGCCCGTATAAAAGGCCATTTTTCAACCGACCTACATTTTCAACGAAACCACTTTTGTTGGATCTGGAATGTCAAATTATTGCTATGTTTAATTTTCTGGAATTTTTGGAATTAATATGTGAGTGTGGCAAACTAAAATGTGTTTTGCCAATTTAAGTCAAATTTGATCAACTTAAAAATGGCCATTTTTTAAACGGTCTCAGAATTCGACGAAATTAATTTTGTTAGGACCGTATCATCAAAAAAAAGCCAGAAATAATTTTTATGGAATTTTCTGAGTTCGTATGTGGCCCCGATGGATTTAAATATACGATTGAACTAATTTAATAAAGGATTTAAATGTTAAATTAAAGAATTCAGGCCACAGACAGTCGTTTGGCCTGACGAGACCTAGCCCATTGATCCGGAATGGGGGCTATTGGGTGCGGTCAACTCCTGTTGGACAGAAATTGGATTTGTTTAGGATTTATGGATTTTTTTGTAAAATTTACAATAAAATATTATAAAAATACATGATCTTCTACAAAACCCTAATCGCATATAACATAGCCGCCGCCCCCTTGAAAATCCATGGCCTAAACTCTTCAATTCTTCCTTCCTCAAATCCTCTCAGAACACACAGTAAAATTCCTCACTCCAGTTCAAGCTTTCAAAGAGATTTTCATCTCCTTTAAATCTGTACGGTTAACCACCCCTGAAAACGCACACAGCCCGAGATCCAGCGCCCCAAACTCGGAGTGTTGAAGCCGCGGCCGCACCCCCAAGGCTCGATTGAGCTCTGCCATGGTGGGTCCTCCTTGTGCACCACCCCTAGCCCTTCGTCGTGGTGGTCTTGGATCGTCACAAAGCCCTTCCATTTGATCGAATTTTGCAGATCTACTGAAAGGCTCCCGGCCGTTTTTCTGTGTTGAGGAAGAAGAGGTTAAAACCTTATATTATTTTAATAATTTAATTTTAAAATTATTATCTTCCTTATTTAAATTATAACTAATTCATACGACTTAGAAAATTAACGATTTTAGATCGTGTGCGATCGTAGAGACGAGATCTACGACTCTAGACTGAAAAGGAGCGATTTTGAGCTGGCTGAATTTTGAGCCAAACTTTTAGATCCGAACAATTCAGATTCACATGACTGTGAGATTTCTAATTTAAATAATTAATAAATTTTTTTTCTCGCTGTTTAAATAGTTGTATGTATGATCTGCGATGTATAAAATTTAGAATTGTTGATTCGATCCGTTTGTAATGTATTGATATAGATCTGTAGATTTGGATATTTTGTTGATATAGATCTGAATGTGATAGGATAATTAAAATAAATCATTTTTGTCAATACTTTGTTGAATAATATATATTAAACAAAAATGGAGTATCATGTTTATTGAATTGAATTAGAATTTTCAATTCAATACAAAAAAATATCACTTTGTTTATACTATTGAATTAGAATTTCAATTCAATAAAAATATCATTTTGTTTATATTATTGAATTGAATTAGAATTTTCAATTCAATAAAAATTTCACTTTTTGTTTACATTATTGAACTGAATTAGAATTTTCATTTCAATAAAAATATCATTTTGTTTACATTATTGAATTAGAATTTTCAATTCAATAAAAATATCATTTTGTTTATATTATTGAATTGAATTAGAATTTTCAATATAATGAAAATTTCACCTTTTGTTTATATTATTGAACTGAATTAGAATTTTTATTTCAATAAAAATATCATTTTCTTTATATTATTGAATTGAATTAGAATTTTCAATTCAATAAAAATTTCACCTTTGTTTATGTTATTGAATTGAATTAGAACTTTCAACTCAATATAAAATATATCACTTTGTTTGTTGATTGATAAAAACATCACCTTGGTTATTGTTTGATTTTATTAGAGCTTTCAATCAAATAGAATGTTGTTTTTGGGGTTATAATTAAACTTGCAGCAAAAATTGACATTTGGGTAAACAGAAAAATTAGTTAAACAAAAGTCTTTATTTTTGTTTATGGAATTTTTGACACCCAAAATTGAAATTTTGTGTAAACAGAGAAATGGTTCATATTTTTAATCAAAACATGAATTCATTAAAATAAACAATTTTAGTGCTAAGAAAAAGGAGTAAAATGAAAAGTTATATTTTTATTTATATTTTAGATGTAAATAAAAATTCATTTAAAAGTACATTTTATTTACATTTTAAGTGTAACGTAGTATAAAAAGTTACATTTTTTATTTGCAATTTAGACGCAAATAAAACATAGTATAAAAAGTTACATTTTTTATTTGCAATTAGATGCAAATAAAACATAGTGTAAAATGATTACATTTTTTATTTGCATTTTGGATGTAAATAAAACATAGAATGAAAGATTACAATTTTTTATTTGCATGTTAGATGTAAATAAAACACAAAATAAAAAGTTACATTTATATTTGCATTTTAGATGTAAATAAAAACATTGATCTAAAAGTTACATTTTAATTGCATTTTAGATGTGAATAGAAACAATGATTTAAAAGTCACATTTTTATTTGCATTTTAGATGTAAATAAAAACATAGATTTAAAGGGTTACATTTTTATTTACATTTTAGTTGTAATAAAAATGATAGAATTAAAGGTTGCATATTTTTATTGTTAAATTAGAGACAATAAAAAGAATAAATCAAAAATGACATTTTTGTTGACATGTTAATGAGTAGATTTTAATGTAATATTTTTATTGTCAAATTAGAGACAAAAAAAAACATACAATTAAGAAGTTATATTTTTATTTACATTTTAGATGTAATAAAAAGTATAGTTTTATATGTTACATTTTTATTGTCAGTTTAGAGACAATAAAAAGAATAGATTTTAATGTTACATTTTTATTGTCACTTTAGAGACAATAAAAAGAATAAGATCAAAGGTTGCATTTTATTGACATTTTATATGCAATAAGAAGAATGGATTTAAAAGTCACATTTTTATTATCATTGTAGATGTAATAAAAAAAATAGTAGAATTGAAAACCATGTTTTATTACCATTTGGTTTCAACAAAAAGAGTGAACATTAGAAAAATATAATTTCAATGTAGTTTAGTTTCAATTGAAAAGAATTTGTCATTAAAACATGATTTTCTTAAAACTGTCACTTTTAACATGTTGGTTAGATTTAGAAAATCATGTGTAAAATTTCTAACATGAATATGGACTGTATCTGGATTGCATGTGATTGATTGAAAATAGTTAAAACCGCCAAACGAATTATATATATATATATATATATTATAACTAAATGAATCGCGTCGCGGTAGTTCGCGTTTCGGCAATCGCAACTTTAAACGATTATACCGAAAGATCCAATCGTCAGATTTTCCCAAATCGGAGTCGATAGGACCGCTTTGGGAAGATCTTTCCAATGATATAAATTTTGTTAAAATCCAATAGACAGATTTCAAGATAATTGTAAATTAAATTTTGGTAAAAACAGCGCCATGGGTGCCCATCGACCCGAAGCGTCGTTAAATAAATTTGGCTATTTTTACATAAATAAAATAGTGATTAATCGTTATTAAATACCATTAATGACATGAAATGGTTTTAAACAATATATATACGAATATCATTTGAAAAGACCGAGTTAAATCTCATTTCAAATTGTTATACGACGATCTAAATTGAAGATCTTAAAGACGGCGATTGAAGACTGCCGATCTTCACATCGAAAGGATAGCTACTGATGCCCGGCATTGGCTAGCTACCAATAAAGGGTTAAAGTGGTAGTTGGTCGGACGTACTTTGTAACGACCTAGTTTTTGATCGATTAATTTTAACTATTTAATATTGTTTTAAATATTTAATTAATAATATACAAGAATTTTTATATTGAGTTATTGATTTAGTAATTGAAATACAATTTATTTCGAATATATACATGATCATCGTAATACCAGAATCTGAAATAATTCAATCCGAATTAAATCTGAACTGAAATATTTCATATGATGAATAGATATTCTATTTGAATATATATATATAATAATATTAATTTATTATTGAAGAATTAATTGTTTTGAATTTAATTCATATCGATTTAAATTTTTATCTTCTCCGTACGATCAAATGGGGTTTCGAAACCTGTTCTAGTGCGTTCAGAATAGTAGTTAAACCCTAGTAGCGTTAGTTGTTGTGTTTCGATTTGAAGTTCCGAACCCTGAAATATATTACTACAAAATTTTAGCAAAGTATGAAATCACCACAAAATCAAATCGCAATTAAAACCAATGTACTTATCCTACCCTAACCTACCACCTATATTGTACCATGCACAAACATATTCCATAGTGCCGAAATGTTCTTCATCTATTTATACGCAACACCCTCTCTTCACTCCTTCATTTCGATCCTTTGGCAACAATAAAAATAAAACCAAAAGCTTTGAAATCAAAGGATCAAATGGTTGCTCCTCTATTCAACTTCAAGTCGAGTTATGTACCCTTGAATAATTCCCAATTCTATTTCATTTCCTTTTCCTTCATTTCCAGGGTGCAAATTTCCCCTTTTCAATTTGAATTCCTTATATTTTTATAACCAAATGAAATTTAAATCATAAAACCCGTTCTTGAAATTCGATTTGGTCTGGTCTTCGTTCGAAGTACGATTCGAAGCAAGCGTCGATGATGAGGGGAAACTGTAGATCGAATAATAGAAGCTAGGAGGGTGTTGCGACATTTATGTGGAGCATCAAAGGCTCCTGTAGTAGCTGTCAAATGGGAAGGCACACACAATGAAGGCCTTTGAGATTTCAAAGTTGCGATGGATGATTTATGCCAAACTGGAAGTTGCGATGAGGTTTATTTGAGGTGGAGCGATTGTAGTTGGTGCGATGCTTCCTATGGCAAAAGCTAGGGTTCAGCAATCAAGAAATAGAGCACTCGCGATTTGGGAAAGGGATTCAGTGATGTGATTCGAAGGCCCTGGGTATAGTTGTGGTGAGCGATAAGCTCAGATGACTTTTGTCGTGTGTTTTGGGTTTGCCGATGCCATGTATTTGTGCTTAGTTGAGAAGATGGAGGTCGCGAAATCTTCGTGGAGTTCGATGCAGTTGTACGACATCGAGAGCAGTTGCTCGTAAACTTGGATTAGGGATTCAGCAGTTGGATGTTGGGATAGTTCGATCTATGTATGTGGAGAAATACCTATCGTGATTTTGATAATGGGAGATGCTGTGGGCGGAGTTAATGTGTTTGTTATTGAGCAAATGGTGGGGGTTAAAAGCAAGGATTGAAAGGCAGTATGGCAGCAGTGATTAGCTATGTCGATGGAGTGTTTTGATGAATAATACAGTGAAGATGGGTTCGCTGGGTTCTATTTGGGAAAAGATGAAGCAGTAAGGTAAAAATTAAAACTTTGGCAATCTAAAAATTTACATTATACATTGAGAAATTAAGATAATTAATTTGGGGTATGATGATTAACCAAAAATGTTAATTATATATGTATATATTTCGAACTTGTAAAATAATATGATTTTGATTCTTATCATAAGTTCAAGTTCAAAATATATAAGATTTGATAATTCAAAGCAGTAGAAGTCTTTTACTATTTAAACTAGTTACATGAGATCAAAATGGTAAATTTATGTCCTGAAGTATAGAATCATGCCTACTTATGTATGATTACTTGTTAAAACTTTAAAGATCATTTATATGATAGTAAGTTGGGAAAAAGAGAGTTACAGAAGGAATTTAATGAGCTAGCTGGGTGATTTAAATTTAATTAATAGTTGTTTAAATCGTTAAATAATGATTATATGATTGTAGGTGAAAGTAAAATTCATTTGAGACAACTCAAGTAAATAATAGCTGTAAATACGATCCAGGATGGATTCAAGATTTTTTTGATGTTGGTCGTAAAAATAATTGTGAGTAAATCTCACTCAAATTTTATTTAGAATTATTTTTATCAATTAAAAATATTTGTCTGTTGGTGGTTTGGTTGCATTAAAATATTATTGTGGCTTTAAAATATATATTAGTTATTTAGGATTGGTGTTTGTGGTTATTATATATATATATTGGTGATTGGATAGTTCCCGCAGTACCATTAGCGGACGCCCGCAGTATCAATAGCGGATGACCTTATGCTCCCCACGCTATGATATTGGATGACTTCCTGTACCGCGATATCCAGCCTCGTAGCAGGATGGGTATTATTTATGTTGGCTAACGTCTATGGATGAAGGAAAACAGGTTGGAGGAATCCAACTAGATTCCTCAAAATTTATTATTGTTTGTTTTCATATATTATCATATATGATGTGGTAGGAAACCTGTGATTGATAATTGAGTAGTTTGATTGTTTAAATATCACTGGGGCCAAAATGTTGATTTATAAAAATCTCGTGAAAAGAGATTTTGAGATTTAAACGGGAAATTCTATTTTTCTAAAAATAGATTTTGAAATTCGAATGGACTAGAAATATTAACTTGTTTGAATAAGTAAAACAAGTATTGAATTAGTAAACGATGTGTATAAATTAAATAATACATGAAATTGAGGTAAATTTATAAATAAAATGGAATGATTTTCATTTGATAATCAGGGAATTGATATGAATTTATAAATAAAGTGGAAAAATTATCATTTGATAATTTGAAAATTTAAATTCAAATGTGAATTTAGAAATAGAAATGGGGAATCGTTTTAAAGAAGTAAACGATGAAATTTATTTTGATGTTCAGAATATACATTGAATTAAAAATAAATCTGTATGGATTAATGAATTGAATCGATTAGATCAAATTTGTTTAAATATAGTATTTCCAGAAAAGAATATTTAAATCGTATTAGATATAAACTAAAATTAAATATGCAAATAGATTCTATATATAGATAAGTTATAAGAGATAGAATATTCCAAAACAAGTTTTTGGTTTAAAATAGATTTCGAAATGGACTTTTTTAAATGTAAAACAAGTAAATTTATAAACAATGTTATAAATATGGTGAATTAATTATCAAGAGATAATTGGTAACTATAAATTAAAGTGTGAATTTAAAAATAAAATTTGAAATCATTTAGAAAAGAGAATGACGACTTTTATTTCGGAATTCGGAATATAAAATGAATTGGGTTTCAAATGGTTTGAAAGGGAAATTTGTTTTAATATATAAAACAAAGAAGTTGATTTATAAATGATATTTATAAGTCTGGTGAAAATAAATTATCATGAGATAATGTAGCAGTTTAAATTCAAATATGAATTTAAAAATGAATTGGAAAGTGTTTTGAAATGGGATGATTGATTATATTTCGGAATCCAAAATATGAATTTGAATTGAGAACAAAATCCAACGGATTTATAAATGAAATTCGGTTTATATCGAATTTTATAAAATAAATAGTTAGAGGGATTTGGAATTGAAATTGGCTTTGATAAGTGAATTGGGTTAGTAAATTCATATTCGAAATCGAATATGAAACTGGAGTGAAAATGGAACTTCAATTGGTTCATAAGTAATCTAAAATCATGTATGAACGTGATATGTTTGATTATAAAGTGAAATAGGCAAAGAACTAATTTAAAGAATAAATTAGCGAATTTAATTAAAATAATTGGATTGAGTTAGAATAAATTGGGAATGGACGTATATAGGTTAAGCAGATATGGAATGAAGTGTATGAAGATTATAATTCGAGTGCCCGACATAAAGGTACACGTTTAAATTCCATATGAGATTTTATGCGCCGAATCGGCAAGCCACTTGGCTTTTTGATTTTCTTTTTGAATGGAAAGGGCATATAGAGGCGAGTTGAGGTTTGAACTATCGACCGGTACAAAGGAGGTTATGGCGAAATTTTCCGAAAATTTAAGGAGTTTGAATGTTTTTAAGATAATCTGATAATTAGAAATCTATATATCAATATATATATATATAGAATTCGGTAAGGAAACGAACTTAAAAATAGAATATTATAAACAAAAAGGAAATCGAAAATCTGGTAATAGAAAGAGAAATATATATATATATATATATATATACGTTTTAAAAATGAATAAGTGGTTTTTATGGTGTTGATGATTTGAGATAAGTGGTCTTGTCTGTTTTGAAGTTAATGATGTTATTCAGTCAAGGTCTGAGAGGTAATTATACCCCAACTTGATTGATTTCATTACTAACTGATAAACAACAAGATTCAGCCTCAAAGAGAGATGTATAAAGAGTTTAGTTGAATGCAGTATTTTGGGTTGTTGTAACGATGTTTTACACAGCATTCGTTTTAACCCAAATAAGTGGAAATTTGGAAATATAATAATAAATATTTCCTGAGTATAGAAATAAATGAATGGTCATGGAAGAGATAAGTAATTGGAATGTTTCCAATTATAAATACAATATATTTTCTAAGTATAGAAAATAAAAGAAGGCGATATTTGGAAATGTTTTCCAAATAGCGCAAGAGGCCAAGATGATTATTGAAAATATTTGGTTAACAAATATTGATAAATAAATGGAGAAGTGATTTAATTAATGAAATATTAATTAAGAGGTCCAGTGATTGTTTGATGCTTTGAATGAATGTTTTTCTTCGATAGTTAAATAACCGACTATCGAAGTGTTTGCCAATATCGTTGTCAATATGGAGAGACCAGTTGGATTATTATCCAAGAACCACTCCGTATTGGCAGTAGCATTGCGAATCAGATTATATGAAGATAATCAAAGACGGAGTAAAGTGCAAGGATTTTTTCTTCTATTAATAGAAATGGTGCCTTCGGTTTCGTTCAATCTCAGAACGAACGTAAATGGACGAATGTCTGACAGAGTATTTCCAATGATCGCATATATTGGTCTGTATAAATATATATGGTGGCAGAGAATTTATTCTCTTAGCATAATATCCGGAATATATTTATGCAAATCAATTAATGATTAACGGATTTGACAATGTGGTATTCATAGTGATTGTGTTATAAATGAATGGAAAGTAATTGTAGCCTCAGGCCTCAACAACCAGGAAATGACAAAAATCGGGCAGGCAGCATGGCTATGTGGGTAGCTTCCATTAGGGTGTATTATCACTTATCTAGAGAAATTCATTTTATTCTTTATTCTATTCGATGCTGTCCCATTCGGTAAAACGGTTGTTGATCCCAACCGTTGGTGATATACATTCGATACACTCAAGCGAAATGAGTGGTCGGTCATGTGTGGCCGGGTTACAAGATGCTCTTGTTGAACCCGGTGTATTCTCCTCTAGAGATTCACTATCGGAAGGTGGTTCCGTACCTTTTCATAGATGGAAATTCATTACCCAATAAGTGCTCCCGGTTTTGATTGTATATTATAAATGTGGAGCGTGAGATGAAAGTGTTCCACTAGATTTCTATTTATTTGATTTATACACTATTATAATATCAAAAGAGTTTTGATATAAAGATTATTGTTTCTTTCAAAAGGATTTTGAAAGATAAATCAACTGTTTTGGATTCTCATAAGGGAAAAACCCGTTCCATGTTATACGGCGTGGTCTTATGAGATATCGTTTGTTTTCTCAAACTGTTTTAAATCGTTTACTCATACCAGTCCCATGACTGACCCAGAGTTTATTTTGTTTTGTTTTACCTAAACTCTTGGGTGCCCAAATTTGTACGGGCAGTCAAGTAGTTCAGGATTTTACAGATCTGTCTAAAGGAGCTTGGAGCAGGAGGCTTCAGTGTTAGATATATAGTATTTTTATTTCCGTTGTGTTGCAAGTGTTGTACTCTGATAAGTGTATGTTTCAGTTAAAATTTTGTATTTCAAAAGTTATGATATATTATATTTTGCTCCGCTGCGATGTGAGATTCTGTGTTGTTATTTTTGTTCTTTTTCTACCTTTTTCTTCTAAAAAAATGACTCGTGTTTCTGTGATATGTGGGTTGGACATGTGATGTATGTAGTCAACTCAGGTAGTACGGATTTGCAGGCCATTACAGTTGGTATCAGAGCTTCGGTTGAGCGAATACCTAGGCTTTGTTGGGATTGTGCTTATTAGAGATTGGGTCAGTAGTACCCTAGAATGAGTTTGAGTGTATATATACGAGAGCGTGTATTTGTTAATTGATTAAAACAATTTTTTTATGTTGTGTTGACCAGTCTGTTGAGTGAGTTATGAATTTTTGGTCGAATCGTGGGTCGCCACGAAGTCGATAGGAATTTCTAAACACTTGAACAAAAAATTTTGACACAATATTGTTTTAAAATGGGTAAATGAAATAGTTTTACCCAGAGTTCTATTTTGATATAGAAGGAATAATTATCTGAAATTATGGATGGATTGGTTGCTATTATAATCAAATGAGATTATAAAATTGGAATGGTTATATATAACCAAATAAAATTTGTATGTGAATGAAATATACAAATGAAATGAACTGGAATTGGATTTAAATCAGAACTTGAAATTTAAATCCTGGGTGTTTGGAAAAATATTTTTAAAGTATATTAAAATAATATAGCTTTGTTTGGAAGGATTTTTGAATAAAAATCATTTTTGTATGGAGTTTAAAGGTGATAAAGCACTGAACTCACTTTAGTGGCTGGAAAGTAATTCTGATGAGGACTGCAGCTTCATCAATGTTCATTTTCGAGTTTCTAAGTGATGGATTGCCACATTAGAAAAGTTTTTGATGGGAATTTGTTTGAAAGAAAACAAGTTAGTTTGAAAATCAAAATGTTTTTGAATTTGAAAGGGAAATAAATATATGTATATATTTATGTGATTTCAAATGGATTTGAAATAAAATCCTGGGAATTTGAATTTTGAAAATTAAAATTAACTTAAGCAATTTAATCAAAGTGAATAAATTGATTAAAATCAATTGGAATAATTTGAATGCATATGAATGAAGACCAAAAGTTTAGGTAGAACTAAAGTTGCAGAAGTATGAAGTGTTGTGTTTCAACATAAGTGGGTTTGAAAATAAATAGGTTTAAGGCATTTTTCCTACCATAGTAATTTCGGGGACGAAATTCTTTTAAGGGGGGAAGAATGTAACGACCCAGTTTTTGATCAATTAATTTTAACTATTTAATATTGTTTTAAATGTTTAATTAATAATATACAAGAATTTTTATATTGAGTTATTGATTTAGTAATCGAAATACAATTTATTTTGAATATATATATATGATCATCATAATAATAGAATCTGAAATATATCAATCCGAAATTAAATCTAAACTGAAATATTTCATATGATGAATAGATATTTTATTTGAATATATAGATAATAATATTAATTTATTATTGAAGAATTAATTGTTTTGAATTTAATTCATATCGATTTAAATTTTTATCTTCTCCATACGATCAAATGGGGTTTCGAAACCTGTTCTAGTGTGTTCAGAATAGTAGTTAAACCATAGTAATGTTAGTTGTTGTGTTTTGATTTGAAGTTCAGAACCCTGAAATATAGTATTATAAAATTTTAGCAGATAAGTATGAAATCACCTCTTAATCAAATCGCAATTAAAACCATTGTACTTATCCTACCCTAACCTACCACCTATACTGTACCATGCACAAACAGATTCCTTAGTGCCAAAGAGTTCTTCATCTATTTATACGCAACACCCTCTCTTCACTCCTTCATTTCGATCCTCTGGCGACAGTAAAAATAAAACCAAAAGCTTTGAAAACAAAGGATCAAATGGTTGCTCCTCTATTCAACTTCAAGTCGAGTTATGTACCCTTGAATAATTCCCAATTCTATTTCATTTCCTTTTCCTTCATTTCCAGGGTACAAATTTCCCCTTTTTCAATTCGAATTCCTTCCTCGTATTTTTATAACCAAATAAAATTCTAAATCATAAAACCCGTTCATGAAATTCGATTTGGTCTGGTCTTCGTTCAAAGTATGATTCGAAGCAAGCGTCGATGATGAAGGGAAACTGTCAATCGAATAATAGAAGCTAGGAGGGTGTCGCCACATTTATGTGGAGCATCGAAGGCTCCTGTGGTTGCTGTCAGATGGGAAGGCACACAAAATGAAGGCCTTCGAGATTTCAAAGCTACAATGGATGATTTGTGCCAAACTGGAAGTTGCGATGAGGTTTATTTGAGGTGGAGCGATTGTAGTTGGTGTGATGCTTCCTGTGTCAAAAGCTAGGGTTCAGCAATCATGAAATAGAGCACTCGCGATTTGGGAAAGGGATTCAGTGATGTGATTCGAAGGCCCTGGATATAGTTGTGGTGCGCGATAAGCTCAAATGACTTATGTCGTGTGTTTTGGGTTTGTCGATGCCATGTATTTGTGCTTATTTGAGAAGATGGAGGTCGCGATTTCTTTCTGGAGTTCGATCTGTGTATATGGAGAAATACCTATCGTGATTCTGACAATGGGAGACGCAGTGGGTGGAGTTAATGTGTTTGTAGTTGGGCAAATGGTAGGGGTTGAAAGCAAGGATTGAAAGGCAGTATGGCAGTAGTGGTCAGCTATGTCGATAGAGTATTTTGATGAATAATACAGTGGAGATGGGTTCGCTGGGTTGTATTTGGGAAAAGATGAAGCAGTAAGGTAAAAATTATAACTTTGGCAATCTAAAAATTTACATTATACATTGAGAAATTAAGATAATTAATTTGGGGTATGATGATTAACCAAAAATGTTAATTGTATATGTATAAAATTCGATCTTGTAAAATAATATGATTTTGATTCTTATCATAAGTTCAAGTTCATAATATATAAGATTTGATAATTTAATGCAGTAGAAGTCGTTTACTGTTTAAACTAGTTACATGAGATCAAAATGGTAAATTTATGTCCTGAAGTCTAGAATCATGCCTACTTATGTATGATTACTTGTTAAAACTTTAAAGATCATTTATATGACACTAAGTTGGGAAAAAGAGAGTTACAGAAGGAATTTAATGAGCTAGTTAGGTGATTTAAATTTAATTAATAGTAGTTTAAATCGTTAAATAAGGATTTAATTGATCGTAGGTGAAAGTAAAATTCATTTGAGACAACTCAAGCAAATAATAGCTGCAAATACGATCCTGGATGGATTCAAGATCTTTTTGATGTTGGTCGTAAAAATCACGGTGAGTAAATCTCACTCAAATTTTATTTAGAATTATTTTTATCAGTTAAAAATATTTGTTTGTTGGTTGCATTAAAATATTATTGTGGCTATAAAATATATATTAGTTATTTAGGATTGGTGTTTGTGGTTATTATATATATATTGGTGATTGGATAGTTCCCGCAGTACCATTAGCGGATGCCCGCAGTATCATTAGCGGATGGCCCTATGCGCCCCACACTATGATAGTGGATGACCTTCTATACCGCGATATCCTGCCTCGAAGCAGGATGGGTATTATTTATGTTGGCTAACGTCTGTGGATGCAGGAAAGCAGGTTGGAGGAATCCAATTGGATTCCTCAAATTTTTGTTATTGTTTGTTTTCATATATTATGATATATGATGTGGTAGGAAACATGTGATTGATAATTGAGTAGTTTGATTTTTTAAATATCACTAGGGCCAAAATGCTGATTTATAAAAATATCGTGAAAAGAGATTTTGAGATTTAAACGGGAAATTCTATTTTTCTAAAAATAGAATTTGAAATTCGAATGGACTAGAAATATTAACTTGTTTGAATAAGTATAACAAGTATTGAATTTGTAAACGATGTGTATAAATTAAATATTACATGAAATTGAGGTAAATTTATAAACGGTATTTATAAATAAAATGGAATGATTTTCATTTGATAACCTGGGAATTGATATGAATTTGTAAATAAAGTGGAAAAATTATCATTTGATAATTTGAATATTTAAATTCAAATGTGAATTTAAAAATAGAAATGGGGAATCGACTTAAAGAAGTAAACGATGAAATTTATTCTGATGTTCAGAATATACATTGAATTAAAAATAAATCCGTATGGATTAATGAATTGAATCGATTAGATCGAATTTGTTTAAATATAGTATTTCCAGAAAAGAATATTTAAATCGTATTAGATATAAACTAAAATTAAATATTCAAATAGATTCTATATATAGATAAGTTATAAGAGATAGAATATTCCAAAACAAGATTTTGGTTTTAAATAGATTTCGAAATGGACTTGTTTAAATGTAAAACAAGTAAATTAACAAACAATGTTATAAATACGGTGAATTAATTTTCAAGAGATAATTGGTAACTATAAATTCAAGTGTGAGTTTAAAAATAAAATTTGAAATCATTTAGAAAAGAGAATGACGACTTTTATTTTAGAATTTGGAATATAAAATGAATTGGGTTTCAAATGGATTCGAAATGGAAATTTGTTTTAATATATAAAACAAAGAAGTTGAATTTATAAATGATATTTATAAGTCTGGTGAAAATAAATTATCATGAGATAATGTAGCAGTTTAAATTCAAATATGAATTTAAAAATGAATTGGAAAGTGTTTTGAAATGGGATGATTGATTATATTTCGGAATCCAAAACATGAATTTGAATTGAGAAAAAAATCCAATGGATTTATAAATGAAATTCGATTTATATCGAATTTTATTTATAAAATAATTAGGTAGAGGGATTTGGAATCGAAATTGGCTTTGATAAGTGAATTGGGTTAGTAAATTCATATTCGAAATCGAATATGAAACTGGAGTGAAAATGGAATTTCAATTGGTTCATAAGCAAACTAAAATCATGTATGAACGTGATATGTTTAATTAAAAAGTGAAATAGGCAAAGAGCTAATTTAAAGAATAAATTAGCAAATTTAATTAAAATAATTGGATTGAGTTAGAATAAATTGGGAATGGACATATATGGGTAAAGCAGATTTGGAATGATGTGTATAAAGATTATAATTCGAGTGCCCGACATAAATGGACAGGTTTAAATTCCATATGAGATTTTATGCGCCGAATCGGCAAGCCACTTGGCTTTTTGATTTTCTTTTTGAATGGAAAGGGCCTAGAGAGGCGAGTTGAGGTTTGAACTATCGACCGATACAAAGGAGGTTATGGCGAAATTTTACGGAAATTTATGGAGTTAGAAGGTTTTTAAGATAATTTGATAATTAGAAATCTATATATCAATATATATATATATATATATATATATATATATAGAATCCGGTAAGGAAACGAACTTAAAAATAGAATATTATAAACAAAAAGGAAATTGAAAATCTGGTAATAGAAAGAGAAATATATATACGTTTTAAAAATAAATAAGTGGTTTTTATGGTGTTGATGATTTGAGATAAGTGATCTTGTCTATTTTGAAGTTAAAGATGTTATTCAGTCAAGGTCTGAGAGGTAATTATACCCCAACTTGATTGATTTCATTACTAACTGATAAACAACAAGATTCAGTCTCAAAGAGAGATGTTTAAAGAGTTTAGTTGAATGTAGTATTTTGGGTTGTTGTAACGATGTTTTACACAACATTCGTTTTAACCCAAATAAGTGGAAATTTGGAAATATAATAATAAATATTTCCTGAGTATAGAAATAAATGAATGGTCATGGAAGAGATAAGTAATTGGAATGTTTCCAATTATAAATACAATATATTTTCTAAGTATAGAAAATAAAAGAAGGCGATATATGAAAATGATTTCCAAATAGCGTAAGAGGCCAAGATGATTATTGAAAATATTTGGTTAACAAATATTGATAAATAAATGGAGAAGTGATTTAATTAATGAAATATTAATTAAGGGGTCCAGTGATTATTTGATGCTTTGAATGAATGTTTTTCTTCGATAGCTAAATAATCGACTATCGAAGTGTTTGCCAATATCGTTGTCAATATGGTGAGACCGGTTGGATTATTATCCGAGATCCACTCCGTATTAGCAGTAGCGTTGCGAATCAGATTATATGAAGATAATCGAAGACGGAGTAAAGTGCAAGGACTTTTTCTATTAATAGAAATGGTGCCTTCGGTTTCGTTCAATCCCAGAACGAACGTAAATGGACGAATGTCTGACAGAGTATTTCCAATGATCGCATATGTTGGTTTGTATAAATATATATGGTGGCGGAGAATTTATTCTCTTAGCATAATATCCAGAATATATTTATGCAAATCAATTAATGATTAACGGATTTGACAATGTAGCTTTCATAGTGGCTGTGTTATAAATGAATGGAAAGTAATCGTAGCCTCAGGCCTCAACAACCGGGAAATGACAAAAATCGGGCAGGCAGCATGACTATGTGGGTAGCTTCAATTAGGGTGTATTATCACCTATCTAGAGAAATTCATTTGATTCCTTATTCTATTCGATGTTGTCCCATTCGGGAAAACGGTTACTGATCCCAACCGTTGGTGATATACATTCGATACACTCAAGCGAAATGAGTGGTGGTCATGTGTGGCTGGGTTACAAGATGTTCTTGTTGAACCCGGTGTATTCTCCTCTGGAGATACACTATCGGAAGGTGGTTCCATACCTTGTCATAGTTGAAAATTCATTACCCAATAAGTGCTCGTGGTTTTGATTGTATATTATATATGTGGAGCGTGAGATGAAAGTGTTCCACTATATTTCTATTTATTTGATTTAGACACTATTATAATATCAAAAGAGTTTTGATATGAAGATTATCGTTTCTTTCAAAAGGATTTTGAAAGTTAAATCAACTAAACACCCGCTCTGTGTTGTACGGCGTGGTCTTATGACATATCGTTTGTTTTCTCAAACTGTTTTAAATCGTTTACTCATACCAGTCCCATGACTAACCCAGAGTTTATTTTGTTTTGTTTTACCTAAATTCTTGGGTGCCCAAATTTGTACGGGCAGTCAAGTAGTTCAGGATTTTACAGATCTATCTAAAGGAGCTTGGAGCAGGAGGCTTCAGTGTTAGATATATAGTATTTTTATTTCCGCTGTGTTGTAAGTGTTGTACTCTGATAAGTGTATGTTACAATTAAAATTTTGTATTTCAAAAGTTATGATATATTATATTTTGCTTCGCTGCGATGTGAGATTCTGTGTTGTTATTTCTGTTCTTCTACCTTTTTCTTCTAAAAAAATGATTCGTATTTCTGTGATATTTGGGTTGGACGTGCGATGTATGTAGTTAACTCAGATAGTACGGATTTGCGGGCCATTACATACTTGTTGATTGTTCGGGTACGCGAGCACCTCACTTCCGTATTGGACATACGGAACGAGGAATAAGGTGACTCCGGTTTCATTTAGACCCAGAACGGACTTGTAAATGGATGTATGTCCGACATTGAATTTCATTCTGTGTAATTAAATTGATATATCTGTGGTGGCGGAGAATTTATTCTCTTGCTTAACACCCTTCTTTGAGATGTATGAGCTCAAAGGTTATGTATTGGTAGTTATTGATCGCATGGCGTGAACTGTCAATGTGACATGCCAAGATGCAATTGATCGAGGCTTTTGTTGAAAAGCAAAGCCTTGTGGATGATGATTAAAACATAGCCTATTTCGGCATAGCTTTGTGTATTTCGTTACCTCGCGAGCCTCACACCCCGGTAGAGTCAAAAACGAGACAAGGGAACGCAGGGAGTGCACACGTTTCTTTCTAGCTAGATTGGTGTTTGGGTTTTTACAGGGCTTGACATTTTTACTTATGTGGTTGATGGAATGAGGCACCTCGGATTATTTTTGGTCGCCAATGGCCAAATTATAGGTCCAATAGGATCGGGGAGCGTGTGTTCAGGCATAACTAATCCACTAACGATATTTGTGGACCGACCCTGCTGTATCCAAGGGTTGCCCATAGGTGTGATCCTGAGACATTGCTAGAGTGTCTCGAATCGGTTAGGAGATCGTCCCTAGCCTTGACTCTTGATGGAAACCCAATCTCCAATACGACATTATGGTTTTGATTGTAAACCTATATATGGCGACATAGTAGCATGGGGTACTATGTCGTCTAGGATTGATACATTTACTTTGAAGTATTTTTGAAACATGTTAGACACTAATTATAATATTAAAAATATTATTTTCTACGTACCAAGCATTTTTGATCATTATAAGGTAAAACTCTATCCTCCGTTTGCGTTGCATTGTGTGATGGGACTTGTGTCTTATAATGGTTTCATTTTCTAAAAAAATTTGACTTAAAATTTATGCACTGGCAATCCAATGGAGACTATGGAGTAAACTCGTTCCGCGTTAGCGGCGTGGTCCAGTGATTTGCCAAATTGTTACTTTAGTAATATTTCTCATACCAGTCCCATGACTGACCCGTAGTTCGTTTCACTTTGCAAACTCGAGTGCCCTCTTTCCACACGAGCAGCCAAATGACAGGTTTTAGCTTGGGATATTTGCTGGACTGGAGCTTACTAATGAAGAGGATGAAGGATCTTTTCTTTTTATCTTTTTATTCACTTCTTGAGATATTGAGACAGTATTGAGTATTGATGTAATTTGGGAGATTGAGACTTTATTTCTTCTTTGTTTTAGACATCTATTTTGCTAAGTGTATCCTGTTCTGCATACTCTGTTATTTGTGATGTTATGTTGTGATGACAATTCCATTTCTGCTGCAATGATTTATATGTTCTGCTATATATATGAGATCTGTTAATGTTTTAAATATATTATGCTCCTATGATTATCCTTACTTTCGTACCACGGAAGTTGGGGTCGTCACAGTTGGTATCAGAGCTAAGGGTTAACCTTAGCTACGGAGTATAACATTTTTAGAACAATTCGTCTAGATAGAATCAGTAGTATTCTAAGATGAGTAGATCTTTAGAGATAGGATTAGTAATGTCCTAGAATGAGCACAGCAGATTAGCACATATTAATCAGTCATTACTTTATTATCATCTTATCATATGTCTCTATTTTTAAATATTTTCTTTGAAAAAAATTATCATTTCTGTTAGTCTGACTCTTTCCTTGATGGTATAGAACTAACTAAGGAATGAGTACCTGAGCACGTGCGAGAGCCCGTGGTAGAGGTGGGGCAAGAGGACCCGCCAGAGATGAGACTCCTACGGCCCAAGAACAGGAACGGGCCACCCCAGAGGTTGAGACACCACCACCACCACCTCCACGCGCTTTTGATCTAGACAAGGTGACAAAGAAAATCAAGAATCTAGGAGGCGTGCATTTTACAGGCCAAGAGACGGTGACAGAGGCTCAAGCATGGCTTAAGACAATTGAGAAAATCTTGGGAGGATTAGAGCTCGAAGATCATAGGAAGCGATTTATGGCGACATGGTTCCTGAAGGACCAGGCTCAAATTTGGTGGGGAACGCTATGGTTAGCGGAAATGAAGCTGATGTAACTTGGGAGAAATTTAAAGAGCTATTCAATGAGATGTTCATTCCGCCCCCCTCGAAGTTGAACGCCTCCATGATGAGTTCGCCCACCTCCAACAAGGAAGTATGACTATTGTTGAGTATGTAAAGAAATTCGATGAGCTTTCCAGATATGCCCCTGAGTTAGCTCAAGATCCGCTTCAGAAGAGTAAGCGGTTTATTAATTGTCTTGCGAGGAGGTATCAAAATAGGGTGACGGCACACATCAAGCGTCCATTTGCTAAAGTGATCGAGATTGCCTGCAGATATGAGGAGATTGACCAGAAAGGTTCTCAGCAAGATCGAGAAAAGAATCAAGCCAGCAACAACAAAAAGGAGCCGGACAAGAAATCTGAGGCGGGCAGCTCTTCTACGGCCAAGCCCCAAGAGAAGAAGAAGAGGGACATATATAAGGTCAAGTGTTTCAATTGCCAGAAGAAGGGGCATTTTGACTATGAATGCCGAGTCCCGAAGAGACCAAGAAGGAACGAGTCTGGTCCGAGTCAGAGCAGTGGACAGAATCCCCGTGGCCCAAAGGAATGCTTTAACTGCCACAAGACGGGACACTTTATCAAAAATTTCCCTC
This sequence comes from Allium sativum, assembly GCA_030737875.1. Lineage (NCBI taxonomy): Eukaryota > Viridiplantae > Streptophyta > Magnoliopsida > Asparagales > Amaryllidaceae > Allium > Allium sativum. The sequence goes on from CM060912.1 coordinate 748,719,315, forward strand.
CGCTCAAGAAATCTGAAGTGGCACATGTCTATGACGGAGTGGCTGCACCGGCTTCTTATGAAGGAGCAGGTAAACATGATGTTTTAGGAGGTACTCTTAACATTAAGAACATTCCTATTACAGTTTTGTTTGACACTGGTGCATCTAGAAGTTTCATATCTAATGATACGATTAAAAAGCTTAAATTGAAACTAAGAAAACTTAAAGCACCGATTAGAGCCCGTAGCCCGATAGGAGGTTCGCTTAAACTCGATCTGTACTGTAGAGTGCATGTTTCTTACTCTCACTTCCAATTTCCTTTTAATCTGATCATCATGAATTTCTCCGGGTATGATATCATACTTGGAATGGACTGGCTAACGAAGTATGAGGCTGAGTTACTATGCGCTGAAAGAGTAGTCAGAAATAAAACCAAATTCGGAAATACGATGACTATACCATGCCACGTCTCAGTCACAGATAGGAAAGAATTTTGGTCTTCCCTAGAAGTCATTCCTGCTTCTATTAAGGATATTCCTATCGTCAGAGACTACGCGGATGTGCTCGAAGAAGTTGACAGCATACCTCTGCGTAGAGAAATCGATTTCAGAATTAACTTAGTTCCAAATGCGAGGCCAGTTGTACACCCTATTCGGAGAATGTCACTGAAAGAAAAGGAGGAACTGAGCAATCAAACTAAGCAACTTTTGTGGAAGGGTCTGATCAGGCCTAGTTTCTCGAGCTTGGGTGCAATAGTGGTTTTCGTCCCAAAGTCAGACGGTACCCTCAGGCTATGTATGGACTACCATGACCTAAATAAGCAGACGTTGAAAAATAAATATCCACTGCCATGCATTGATGATCTGCTAGACTGCCTGAATGGAGCACGAGTATCCTCTAGGATGGACCTAGCTACAGGTTTCCACCAATTATGCATTGCCAAAGAATGTGTGCCTTTGACAGTTTTCAGAGGACCAGACTTATTTTATGAATGGCTAGTAATGCCCTTCGGCTTATGCAATGCTCCAACATACTTCGTAGATCTGATGAATAGAGTCTTCCGCGATGTTTTAAATAAATTCGTGCTAGTGTTCATCAATGATATCCTAATCTTTTCTAAATCCACTGCTGAACATGAAAAGCATCTGATAGAAGTCTTTGAAGATTTTGCGAAGAAATGTGCTGAAAGCCAAATTCTCCAAGTGCATATTCTGGAAAGAAGAGGTGAAATTCCTTGGCCATGTTGTATCTAAGGAAGGTATCTCAGTAGAACTAGGAAGGATCTCGGCCATCAAAGATTGGAAGCAGCCTAGCACGCCTACTGAAGTCAGAAGTTTCTTAGGTCTGGCTGGCTATTATCGGAAATTCGTTAAGGATTTTTCGAAATTATCTTGCCCATTGACGAAGCTAACTAAGAAGCATACAAAGTTCATTTGGACACCCGAATGTGAGGCAGCCTTCCAAGAGCTGAAACGGAGGTTGATCACTGCTCCTGTGTTGACCATTATTGATGGCAATTAGGATCTGAAAGTCTGGACAGACGCTTCTAGAGAAGGTTATTCTTTTCATCTAAATAAACATGTTTGAAATGACATTTTCTAATGTCAAATCTTATTTTAACATGTTATCTTTTTATCTATTTAAGGTATTGGTGCGGTGCTAATGCAAAGGGACAAAGTAGTCGCATATGCTAGCCGCCAGTTAAAACCGCATGAGAAGAATTACGCCACTCATGATCTTGAGCTAATGGCTATCGTATTTGCTTTAAAGATATGGAGGCACTATCTCTTGGGCGAGAAATTCGAGCTATATACTGATCACAAATCCTTAAAGTATCTATTCACCCAAAGAGATTTGAACTTGAGGCAGCAGCGTTGGGTTGAATTCCTTGCACCCTATGACCTGGACATCTTATATACTCCAGGGAAAGCCAATGTAGTGGCTGATGCTCTCAGCAGGAAGAATATGGCCAGCACCAATCTTATCCTTGCCAGTCTCATTATTACCCCTACCTTGATCGATAAGATCTCTGCTCTCTAGAAAGGTGATAAATTTATACAGATGATTAGTGAGCGAGTTCGAAAGGGCGAAGCGCCAAGCTTCCAAATAGACAGCAAGGGAACCCTCAGACTATAAGGGCGGATATGTGTGCCAGATATTCCCGAGCTAAAAATCTAAGCTTAGCATCCATCCTGGAGTAAGCCAGATGTACCACGATCTTACGCATACTTTTTGGTGGAAGGCGATGAAGATAGACATTTCTATATATTTTGCTAGATGTCCCACATGTCAGCAAGTCAAAAGCGATCAACAAAAGCTAGCAGGTCTGTAGCAACCACTAGGGATTCCAAGTTGGAAATGGGACGAAATTTCTATGGACTTTATTGATGGCTTGCGCCGGACTAGAAAAGGCAATGACAGTATATGGGTGATTGTAGATCGCTTCACAAAGACTGCACATTTCATTCCTGTCAAATCCAACAGAACAGCTCGAAGTTTGGCACAACTTTATTTTAGAGAAATTGTCAGATTGCATGGAGTTCCCAATAGCATTGTCAGTGACAGCGATCTTATATTTGCTAGCAAATTCTGGAAAGCTTTCCAAGAAGATCTAGGGACCAAGTTGAATATGAGCACCGCTTATCATCCCCAGACAGATGGCCAGACTGAGAGGGTGAACCGCATATTGGAAGACTTGTTGCGAGCATGCATTCTAGATTTTGGTGGGTCATGGGAAGATCATTTGCACTTGGTTGAATTCTTTTATAATAACAACTACTAAGCAAGCTTGCAGATGTCACCATTTGAAGCATTATATGGCAGGCCATGCAGATCTCCCGCATGTTGGGTGGAACCCGGTAATCGATTAGTATTGGGACCCAACATGATTCGTGAAGCATCAAATAAAGTTGATTTTATTAAGAAGCGATTACTAGCTGCCCAAAGCTGACAGAAGAGCTATGCAGACGCTCGAAGAAGGGATTTAGAATTCTCTGTCGGTGATCTTGTATACTTGAAGGTTTCCCCACCGAGACGTGTAATTCAATTTGGGAAGACTGGGAAATTGGCGTCGATATTAATTAGTCCATTTCCTATTCTCGAAAGGATTGGGACTCTCTCTTATAGAGTGCAGTTGCCTGACTGGTTGCTAGCGGTCCACAATGTATTTCATGTGTCCCTACTCCGGAAGCACGTTCATGATCCAGATTTAGTTGTGGAGGAAGAAGCACAACGAGATTTGGAGATTACCCCGGCCCTAGCAGTAAGGAGGGAACCAGTGAAAATTGTTGGCAAAGAAACTCGAGTGCTGAGGAATAAGTAGATCCACTTAGTCAAGGTGCAGTGGAGTGGGGATCCTAGAGACTATACGTGGGAGACTGAGTGTAACACCCCACCTCCACCAGGGTCACTCTTGCAAGTACACTGGCTTTGGAGGGGTGTTGGACAAGATGAACATGCATAAAGATATCACAAGACAGAACATATAAGTAAAACAGAGTAAGTAAAGCAGCGGATAAAACTACTATTTCAAAACCATAGTCAAGTTACATCAAAGTACTGAGTCATTATTTTCCAACTACTACAAGTCTAGAAAAACATAAACTGAAAACTGGAAATAACATAAAGTAAACTATCCCCAAAGTAGACATGGTAAAGCCATAGCGAGCTCAAGTCCAAACCGTACATGAGCTATCCAGTAAGCAAGCTAAAGATCCAAGCTAGGTGCTAGTGTTCCCACCCTGAGAACCTGGGGGGGGCGGGGGGCGGAAGAAAAGAGGCGAAAGAAAACGGGTCAGTCAAAAAGACTGGTAAGTCCTACCTACTATTAGTATAAAAACTAATAAAGTTAACTGGACATGTAAAACAGAGATGAAACATAGGATGATAACTGGCATGGTGAAAAGTTAACAAGATAGATCAAGTGTGGCATCGCATATACAAGGTTAAGTTGCACCAAGTGTACTAGTATTTCTAATCCATGTCAAGCATAAACAAGAAATGATCCCTTAGCCCAATGTTGGCCCAAACTCATGAGACGACCTAAATCAAGGTCCAACTACTCGGTCTAGTCGATCGGCTCCCTATAAGCCTAACTCGTCGTGTATCGGTGTCATACGGCCTAATCATGGAATGTAGTTAACTGTGCAAGGTCCACCCTAGGGTGTATCGAGCCCTAAGGTGTAAACCACAGACACAATTCAAGCACGCACAGTCTAAACCTACCGGTGCCCATGTTCAACTCTGGACTTAATGTGCACGACAATGGTCTGCCTGAACTTAACTGGTGCACTATTTAGCCGTCTCTTTTGGTCTCTTACAATCAGTCAGTAATCGTGCCCCACCCTAGCCTAGTCCAGGGTATCCAGATACTCCCAAGTAGGTTACTGCTGAAAAGGACCACGTAACTAGGGTTTTAAATGGGTTAAGTGTGGTTAACCCTATCCTAACCATGTATTGAGTTGGTCAAGTGTATCCAAGCAGTTCATGACTTAACCCTATCAATACATCGTGTTCAACTGGTTAAGTATATTCAAGTAGTCCATGACTTTACCCTACCAATCCATCGTGTTTAATTGGTTAAGTATTCAAGTAGTCCATGACTTAACCCTACCATGTGGCATTAATTAACTTAGTGCACCCCAACCTCTCACATTAGACTTTGTTGTGGTTACTAGTTAAGCCGGGCGGGTCCGGGTAGCTTTACACCACAACCTAGTCTAACCTCGGGTTTTAAGTGCGATGTGACCAACTACTCACATTTGGTCCTATTGTTTGTAGCCACTAGTTAAGCCGGTCGGTTCCGGGTAGATTTATGCTACAAACTCAACCCAACCTCGAGTTGGCCACTTTCATGTTTTCTACATGTCATGTCCACGTTCATGTTTTCAAGCATAATCACATGTCATATTTTCAAGGCATGTTACATGTCATTAAAGTCTACCCATAACGTAACCCCATCGCACGTAAGTTCGCATCAACACAAATAGATCAAAAGGGGGGGGGGACATAAGAATATGACAAGGTGGGCATAAGATGGAAAAAGTCTATCACAAGTTAAACATAGTGATATTTGAGGCCAAAGGGGGTTCAACATACTAGCATATGGCCTCAACATGTATGATAGCATAAAAGGTGACTTGGCCTCAAACATATCAAATAGCATAAGGGTGATTTGGCCACAAGCTTGCATAATAGCATAAGGGTGATTTGGCCACAAGCATGCATAATAGCATAAGGGTGCTTTGGCCACAAGCATGCATAATAGCAAATATGGTGGTAGCATGGTAATAGTTGACATAGGGTGACAATCCTAACTTGTGCATAGCAAATAGGTTCAATATCATCATATGCATGTTAAGGAACATGAGGGGCTAAGGTTTGTTAACATGCATAAGCCATAATCCATTTCATAGCATTTTTTCCCAAAGGTCAACATGAACGGTACTAGGTTCATGATAGGTCCACAATCATAAATCAAGAGAGGCATGAATAGATCTATGCATACAATGATAGGTTCAAGGCAAATATTGCACTTAGGTCCAATTCAAATCTACACATGTATGGCATTAAACTTAGCAAATAGGTGATACATGGTCATAGATGGCATAAGATGATAACTAGTGATTCGCATATAACATCATATGCAAGTTAACATAAAGGTCATGAGAGTTTCTATGTTGCATTATGCAACATTTCCAAACAAAGCTCGTAGCTTTCAATCCACAAAGTCAAGGTGATAGCTTAACAAACATACATAGGATAAATCTATGCATAACATGATAGATTTAAAGCACAAATCATAATTAGGCCCAAACTCAAACTTGCAACATGTCATATTTAACTTCATAGTTTAAATCTAAGAGTAGAATGGGGCTTACAATGATATGAAGACTATAAAATAAGACAAGATTGAGAGAAAGCCACTAGAAATCCTCAAATAATAAGCTTCAATCAAAACCCTTGAAAAATAAGAAGAAGATCCTTGCTTTGATGAAGAAAGATTGAACTTTGGCCTTGAATCAAACTTAGAAACTCTCAAACAAGCTTAGAAACTCTCATATGAATGAAGATGGAGACTATGACAAGAGGGTGGAGGCCATGATTAAACATTTTGGCATAACCTAGTTGTAGGATTGATTTATGATGGTTTAGGCTAGGTCTTAGGGTCTTTTTATAGAAGATTAGATTAGTTTAGGCCATAGGATTAACCCTAATTCAGATCTGAGCCATTAAAATCCGTCACCAGCCCTAAAGCATGTCTTGAGGAACAAGTCAGGTGCACCCAGGCCAAACTGGCCGACCACCCAAGTTGACAGGGGTGTTGACTGGGCAGTCGACACCACCTGGGGTGTGTCGACTCCCAAGTCGACTCACCAGTCAACTTGGGGGTGGTGGGAATTTTTCCCGCCTGTCCTGCTTGGCTGAATTTGAATTCTGAATTCAAATTTGAACTGTTTTTGAGCTTGAAATTTTCTGAAAATTTTGACGGGCCATAACTTGGTCATAGGGACTCCGATATTCGAAAACTCAGACTCTATTTCGCGTATTTTTCCGAGACGAACGCAATGGCACAGCCCGTTTCCCTTGATTTAGATTTTATCATTTAATTATGCCTTGATTTATGTTATAACTTGTTATTTAAAATACGGGTTGTTACCTTCTCCCCTCCTTAAAGGATTTCGTCCCCGAAATCTCTAAGTTAGGAAGGACGTATCCTACCATCCATCATCCATCTACTCACAACATCATCCACAAGTAACCATTGTCCTTAACAAATTCTAAATGTTGTATGATCATATGCAAAGGTGTGTGTATATGTACTTATCTAATGCGAAAATCAGGTGGTTACTGATTCAGTAAACCTCCTTAATGCAAAGTATGTTAGTGAAATGAGTCCATATGTATGCAAATTCCTAACATAATTCATAATCTCTATATGAGTGCACATAACATTCATCCATATGCAACATCCATGTGATAGCATAACAAGTTTCAGCCATGAATAAGTATAAGCACTCATGCATATGCAATATGAAAGTGTGTGAGCCGATCTTAGTGCCTAATGTGTATCATGCATCCACGAGTATCCACTTGCAAACACTTACAACCACTGGCAAACATCAAGCATAACATGTTTCAAATACATGTTTCATCCAAAGGGTTTCTACCTAAGGTTCTTAAGACAAGGTTAACGAGATAACAAGATAAACATGGATAGCAAAGGAAAGATATGCTAACTAGGAAAAGAGATTGAGAATGTACCCTCAAAAAGGAATGGATAAAGCCCACGCATCTTCTCCTCGGTTTCCCAAGTTGCATCTTCATCGGCTTCGCTCCACTGAACCTTTACTAACTTGACTTCTCGATTCCTCAGTTTCTTGATCTCCGTTCCCAAGATACGAATCGGAGCTCGTCTCAAAGTTGCCTCTTTTTCTACCTCCATGTCTTCATGAATGCTAGGCTCAACTACCTCGGCTGACTCATGTAGGCACTTTCGGAGATGCGAGACATGAAAAACATTGTGCACTCCGGCCAGCTTCTCGGGCAATTCCACCCTATTAGCCATCTTACCAACTCTTTCTATAATAGGGAAGGGTCCTACGAACCTTGGTGCCAGCTTCCCAACTGCTCCAAAACGAACCACATTACGCAAAGGAGAAACCTTCACGAAAACCATATCTCCAACTTCGAATTCCAGATCTGTCCTTCGCTTGTCAGCATAGGATTTCTGTCTGTCTTGGGCCGTTTTTATCCGTCTTCTCACCAATTCAACTTTCTCGGATGTGTCCCTTATCCTATCGGGCCCAAGTATAAGCTTATCCGTCGTCTCCCACCAACATGTTGGTGACTTGCACGGCCTCCCATATAAAAGCTTCGAATGGTGCCATCCCTATGCTTGCTTGGTAGCTGTTATTGTAAGCAACTCTAAGAGAGGAAGGTGGTCTTCCCATGTGCCCCCAAAGTCAAGAATGCATAGCCTCAACAGATCTTCTAGTATCCTATTCACCCTTTCGGTCTGACCATCCGTCTGTGGGTGATAGGCCGTACTTAGATTCAATCGCGTACCCATCGCTTCCTGCAAACTATTCCAGAATTGGCTAGCGAGAATTGGGTCACGATCGCTAACTATGTTAGAAGGAACTCTATGCAATCGCACTATCTCTCGAAGATGAACAGATGCTAGCCATGATGTGGTCCTCTTGCTCTTCAACGGAACAAAGTGAGCACTCTACGTAAGTCTATCAACTATGACCCGTATCCCATAAAGCTCAAATAGTTTGGTCAACTTAATGGACATCCTCACCCAAACTATATAGGCGAGTCATACTCCTTATGGGGTTTGCAACAGAACTAAGATTGAAAATAGGACCGAGAGGATATACTTAAAAGATAGCATGCGAGTAAGCTCTACAGAATAATAGGGATCAAGGATATACTCTTAGAAAGAGATATAATGCGCGTATCCAGTCTTCAATCTTCTAAGCCGCATTTTCTTGAGCTTAATCCTATCGTGCCTTGACCGTCTTTTAACTTCACAATTTCGTTGCTCTTAATTCTTATTTCCAAAATATGAGTTAGAACTCATTTCACCGTTGCCTCTCGTTCCACTTCCACTTATTCTTTTCCTAAAATACTTGGCTTCCACATAACTGCGTGCTCATGGTTTCATGCAAGCTTTACAAAATTTGTTAGTGAATCCTGGACCTCGTTTACATAATATACGGTATCCCACGCCGAAGAACTATCTCTTGAAAACAAGTGCCAATCCACGTTGCCAAATGTACTTACTAGGGTGATTTCTCTAACCCATGCTTAAGTGAAATGGACTATCCGCCTTAGTAGCGAACACTACTCGATTGGATTACAAATTTCCAATAAAGGTGCCAAGGGATTCTAGGTAACTAATCATGATGAAACCCTAAAGGTCACACGAGATTTCGAGGGTATTACCGAGGCGAGTCATGAGCCTCGCAACCCTATGTTCAAAATCAAGAATGGCTCCATAATTGGACAACCAATCCATGCCCAAAATTAACCTGTATCCCATAAACCTGAGAACATAAGCATTACACATGAATTCTACGCTCAAGATAGAGATTTTCAAATCCATACAAATCACAGGTAGATGGGCGGAACCCCCAATTGGATTTGAAACACTAACGGGACCTCAACTAGACTAGTACTTAGGTGCAAACTTTCAACAAGATCAGAAATAAAACTATGCGATGCGCCAGAATCAAATAAGGTACGAACAGGGAAATCAGAAATGTAAACATGACTTTCTATAGAAACACTACCTCAATCAAAAGCTGGAAGAGCGAGGAGAGCCTGCAACTGCCCTCCAGAGGGTCCTGCTCGCTGAGTTTGCCTTTTCCCTTGTCCTCGCTTTTTCAGGCAATCCTTGCTATAGTGTCCAGACTCTCCACAATGAAAGCATTCTCCCAACTTCCTCTTCTTCTTCCTACAATCTTTGGCTATGTGTCCAACGATCCCACAGAAGTTGCACTTCCTTGTCTCCCTGGTCTTGTTGTCATTGCGGTTGTTGTTGTCCTTGCCTCCTTTCTCGGAATCTACCTTCTTGCCTTGAGACTCATTCAACTTGACTTCCTTCTTACCACTCTTATCTTCCTCTTGAAGCAGGGCCATATTTACCAAACTCTCGAAGGTCGCCCCCATGGGTATGTGAGACATGGCCAAACCGTGCAATGGATCGTTCAATCCTAGAGCAAAGTGTAGGGCCTTCTTCTGAGCTGTGTTAACCAAGTCTAGACTGAACCAAGCAAGTTGATCAAACGTATCCACGTATTCCCTAACTGTCATGTCCCCTTGCTTTAGAGATAGGAACCTCTCCATCTGAAGGTTCTCTTCTGTCGATGATAAAAACCTCAGTCCAAATCTTCTCCTAAAGTCATCCCAAGTCTGAATTGGCCTAGTAGTGGTGGTGACTACCCACCAATATGCAGCTTCCCCTTTCAACATCCATACCGCTAACAGAACTTTCCTACGGTCTTCTATATCAAAGATAGCAAAGAGGTCTTCAGTTTCCTTCAACCAGTTTCTTGCCTCAACAAAAATCTCCGTCCCAACAAAATTCTTGCCACCCATCGCCTTAAAGTCCTTACAAATCTTCGCGAAATCCGCTTGCGGATGCTGAGGAGGAGGAACCTCAGCTACGGGAGGAGGAGGAATGTTAGCCACGTGGGAAGGAGGAGGAATGTTCGCGGGGCCGGCTTCATTCGCCCTTGCCTCCATGTAACTTCTAAACCAAATAGGTACTGGTACGCCCTCCAGAATGGCAAATTATCGGCCATACTGAAACGAAAAAAAAGATAGATTGAGAACGAGGAAAAAAAGGATAGTGCTAATGGCTTTTGGGGAATAGCCTTTTTAAAATAAACTAGACTTTTCTTGGAAAATACTTAATTGGTTTTGAAAATAGTTTTCCAAAAGGTAAGTTTTAAAAACCTTTTGCTCAAATCTTGTAAACCTTATGCTCTGATACCAAATGTAACACCCCACCTCCACCAGGGTCACTCTTGCAAGTACACTGGCTTTGGAGGGGTGTTGGACAAGATGAACATGCATAAAGATATCACAAGACAGAACATATAAGTAAAACAGAGTTAGTAAAGCAGCGGATAAAACTACTATTTCAAAACCATAGTCAAGTTACATCAAAGTACTGAGTCATTATTTTCCAACTACTACAAGTCTAGAAAAACATAAACTGAAAACTGGAAATAACATAAAGTAAACTATCCCCAAAGTAGACATGGTAAAGCCATAGCGAGCTCAAGTCCAAACCGTACATGAGCTATCCAGTAAGCAAGCTAAAGATCCAAGCTAGGTGCTAGTGTTCCCACCCTGAGAACCTGGGGGGGGCGGGGGGCGGAAGAAAAGAGGCGAAAGAAAACGGGTCAGTCAAAAAGACTGGTAAGTCCTACCTACTATTAGTATAAAAACTAATAAAGTTAACTGGACATGTAAAACAGAGATGAAACATAGGATGATAACTGGCATGGTGAAAAGTTAACAAGATAGATCAAGTGTGGCATCGCATATACAAGGTTAAGTTGCACCAAGTGTACTAGTATTTCTAATCCATGTCAAGCATAAACAAGAAATGATCCCTTAGCCCAATGTTGGCCCAAACTCATGAGACGACCTAAATCAAGGTCCAACTACTCGGTCTAGTCGATCGGCTCCCTATAAGCCTAACTCGTCGTGTATCGGTGTCATACGGCCTAATCATGGAATGTAGTTAACTGTGCAAGGTCCACCCTAGGGTGTATCGAGCCCTAAGGTGTAAACCACAGACACAATTCAAGCACGCACAGTCTAAACCTACCGGTGCCCATGTTCAACTCTGGACTTAATGTGCACGACAATGGTCTGCCTGAACTTAACTGGTGCACTATTTAGCCGTCTCTTTTGGTCTCTTACAATCAGTCAGTAATCGTGCCCCACCCTAGCCTAGTCCAGGGTATCCAGATACTCCCAAGTAGGTTACTGCTGAAAAGGACCACGTAACTAGGGTTTTAAATGGGTTAAGTGTGGTTAACCCTATCCTAACCATGTATTGAGTTGGTCAAGTGTATCCAAGCAGTTCATGACTTAACCCTATCAATACATCGTGTTCAACTGGTTAAGTATATTCAAGTAGTCCATGACTTTACCCTACCAATCCATCGTGTTTAATTGGTTAAGTATTCAAGTAGTCCATGACTTAACCCTACCATGTGGCATTAATTAACTTAGTGCACCCCAACCTCTCACATTAGACTTTGTTGTGGTTACTAGTTAAGCCGGGCGGGTCCGGGTAGCTTTACACCACAACCTAGTCTAACCTCGGGTTTTAAGTGCGATGTGACCAACTACTCACATTTGGTCCTATTGTTTGTAGCCACTAGTTAAGCCGGTCGGTTCCGGGTAGATTTATGCTACAAACTCAACCCAACCTCGAGTTGGCCACTTTCATGTTTTCTACATGTCATGTCCACGTTCATGTTTTCAAGCATAATCACATGTCATATTTTCAAGGCATGTTACATGTCATTAAAGTCTACCCATAACGTAACCCCATCGCACGTAAGTTCGCATCAACACAAATAGATCAAAAGGGGGGGGGGACATAAGAATATGACAAGGTGGGCATAAGATGGAAAAAGTCTATCACAAGTTAAACATAGTGATATTTGAGGCCAAAGGGGGTTCAACATACTAGCATATGGCCTCAACATGTATGATAGCATAAAAGGTGACTTGGCCTCAAACATATCAAATAGCATAAGGGTGATTTGGCCACAAGCTTGCATAATAGCATAAGGGTGATTTGGCCACAAGCGTGCATAATAGCATAAGGGTGCTTTGGCCTCAAGCATGCACAATAGCAAATATGGTGGTAGCATGGTAATAGTTGACATAGGGTGACAATCCTAACTTGTGCATAGCAAATAGGTTCAATATCATCATATGCATGTTAAGGAACATGAGGGGTTAAGGTTTGTTAACATGCATAAGCCATAATCCATTTCATAGCATTTTTCCCCAAAGTTCAACATGAACGGTACTAGGTTCATGATAGGTCCACAATCATAAATCAAGAGAGGCATGAATAGATCTATGCATACAATGATAGGTTCAAGGCAAATATTGCACTTAGGTCCAATTCAAATCTACACATGTATGGCATTAAACTTAGCAAATAGGTGATACATGGTCATAGATGGCATAGGATGATAACTAGTGATTCGCATATAACATCATATGCGAGTTAACATAAAGGTCATGAGAGTTTCTATGTTGCATTATGCAACATTTCCAAACAAAGCTCGTAGCTTTCAATCCACAAAGTCAAGGTGATAGCTTAACAAACATACATAGGATAAATCTATGCATAACATGATAGATTTAAAGCACAAATCATACTTAGGCCCAAACTCAAACTTGCAACATGTCATATTTAACTTCATAGTTTAAATCTAAGAGCAGAATGAGGCTTACAATGCTATGAAGACTATAAAATAAGACAAGATTGAGAGAAAGCCACTAGAAATCCCCAAATAATAAGCTTCAATCAAAACCCTTGAAAAATAAGAAGAAGATCCTTGCTTTGATGAAGAAAGATTGAACTTTGGCCTTGAATCAAACTTAGAAACTCTCAAACAAGCTTAGAAACTCTCATATGAATGAAGATGGAGACTATGACAAGAGGGTGGAGGCCGTGATTAAACATTTTGGCATAACCTAGTTGTAGGATTGATTTATGATGGTTTAGGCTAGGTCTTAGGGTCTTTTTATAGAAGATTAGATTAGTTTAGGCCATAGGATTAACCCTAATTCAGATCTGAGCCATTAAAATCCGTCACCAGCCCTAAAGCATGTCTTGAGGAACAAGTCAGGTACACCCAGGCCAAACTGGCCGACCACCCAAGTCGACAGGGGTGTCGACTGGGCAGTCGACACCACCTGGGGTGTGTCGACTCCTAAGTCGACTCCCCAGTCGACTAGGGGGTGGCGGGAATTTTTCCCGCCTGTCCTGCTTGGCTGAATTTGAATTCTGAATTCAAATTTGAACTGTTTTTGAACTTGAAATTTTCTGAAAACTTTGACGGGCCATAACTTGGTCATACGGACTCCGATTTTCGAAAACTCAGACTCTATTTCGCGTATTTTTCCGAGATGAACGCAATGGCACAGCCCGTTTCCCTTGATTAAGATTTTATCATTTAATTCTGCCTTGATTTATGTTATAACTTGTTATTCAAAATACGGGTTGTTACACTGAGGATAACATCAAACAGGCTTATCCCAGGCGCAGAGAGGATATCTCCGAGTAGCTTTTGTGTTGAGGTACATTTACAATACCTTTCATTTTGCGTTTTGTTTCCTACTTTACTATTGTTTCCTTTTCGGGGAAGAAAAGTTTTTAAGTGGGGGAGATTGTAACAACCCAAAAAATCCGAACCAATTTAAAAATTTTATTTTGGCTATTTCAGTAAATTTTGAATAGTTAAAATAATTTATTTTAAATAATAACGATTAAAATTTATTTTAATTGAAGTTAGAGCGAATATATTTATTTTGATTTCAAAAGGAATTGGAAATCATACGGTAGTTTGAAAAGTCAAACCTGAACTTTGATTGAATATACTGTATTCAAAATCTAACGGATTTTAGTGAAACCAAAAATATCTAAATCTGTTTGAAAATATCTTTCCAACGAATCCAAAAAATCAAAATTTCATAGCGGGAATCAAAAGTTATGGCCAGTTGAATATTCAGAATGGTCGCTATAGTAAAATTTATAGCCCATATAAAAGGCCATTTTTCAAACGACCTCCATTTTCGATGAAACCACTTTTGTTGGATCCGGAATGTCAAATTATTGCTAAGTTTAATTTTCCGGAATTTTTGGAATTAATATGTGAGCGTGGAAAACGAAAATGTGTTTTGTCAATTTCAGTCAAATTTGATCGACTTGAAAATGGCCATTTTTCAAACGGTCTCAGAATTCAACGAAATTAATTTTTTTAGGACCGTATCATCAAAACAAAGCCATAAATACTTTTTTTGGAATTTTCTGAGTTCGTATGTGGCCCCGGTGGATTTAAATATATGATCAAACTAATTTAATAAAGGATTTAAATGTTAAATTAAATAATTCAAGCCATAGACAGTCATTTGGGCTAACGAGACCTAGCCCATTGGATCCAGAATGGGGGCTATTGGGTGTGGTCAACTCCTATTCGACTGAAATTGGATTTGTTTAGGATTTATGGATTTTTTTGTAAAATTTACAATAAAATATTATAAAAATACACGATCTTCTACAAAACCTTAATCACATATAACACAGCCGCTGCCCCCTTGAAAATCCATGGCCTAAACTCTTCGATTCTTCCTTCCTCAAATCCTCTTAGAACACTCAGTAAATCCCTCACTCCAGTTCAAGCTTTCGAAGAGATTTTCATCTCCTTTAAATCCATACGGTTAACCACCCCTGAAAACGCACACAGCCCGACATCCAGTGCCCCAAACCCGGAGTGTTGAAGCCGCAGACGCACCCCTAAGGCTCAATCGAGCTCTGCCGTGGTGGGTCCCTCTTGCGCGCCTCCCCTAGCCCTTCGTCGTGGTGGTCTTGGATCATCGCAGAGCCCTTCCATTCGATCAAATTTTGCAGACCTAGTTCGGAAGGTTCTAAAAAGCTCACGGCCATTTTTCTATGTTGAGGAAGAAGAGGTTAAAACCTCATATTGTTTTAAAAATTTAATTTTAAAATTATTATCTATCTTATTTAATTCATAACTAGTTCATACGACTTCGAAAATTAACGATTTCAGATCTTGTGCGATCGTAGAGATGAGATCTACGACTCTAGACGGAAAAGGAGCGATTCTAAGCTGGTTGAATTTTGAGTCAAACTTTCAGATCCGAACAATTCAGATTCACACGACTGTGAGATTTCTGATTTAAATAATTAATCAATTTAATTATTTTCTCGCTGTTTAAATAGTTGTATATATGATCTGCGATGTATGAAATTTTAGAATTGTTGATTTGATCCGTTTGTGATATATTGATATAGATCTGTTGATTTGGATATTTTGTTGATATAGATCTAAATGTGATATGATAATTAAGATAAATCATTTTTGTCAATTCTTTGTTGAATAATATATATTAAATAAAAATGGAGTACATGTTTATTGAATTGAATTAGAATTTTCAATTCAATACAAAAAAAAAATCATTTTGTTTATATTATTGAACTATAATTTTCAATTCAATAAAAATATCATTTTGTTTACATTATTGAATTGAATTAGAATTTTCAATTCAATAAAAAATTTACCTTTTGTTTATATTATTGAACTGAATTAGAATTTTCATTTCAATAAAAATATCATTTTGTTTATATTATTGAATGAGAATTTTCAATTCAATAAAAATATCATTTTGTTTATATTATTGAATTGAATTAGAATTTTCAATTCAATAAAAATTTCACCTTTTGTTTATATTATTAAACTGAATTAGAATTTTCATTTCAATAAAAAATATCATTTTGTTTATATTATTGAATTGAATTAGAATTTTCAATTCAATAAAAATTTCACCTTTGTTTATGTTATTGAATTGAATTAGAACTTTCAATTCAACATAAGATATATCACTTTGTTTGTCGATTGATAAAAACATCACCTTTGTTGTTGTTTGATTTAATTAGAGCTTCCAATCAAATAAAATGTTGTTTTTGGGGTTATGATTAAACTTGCAGCAAAAATGGACATTTGGGTAAATTGAAAAATTAGTTAAACAAAAGTCTTAATTTTTGTTTATGGAATTTTGACACCCAAAATTGAAATTTTGTGTAAACAGAGAAATGGTTCATGTTTTTAATCAAAACATGAATTCATTAAAATATACAATTTTAGTGCTAAGAAAAAGGAGTAAAATGAAAAGTTATATTTTTATTTTCATTTTAGATGTAAATAAAAGAATCGATTAAAAGTACATTTTATTTACGTTGTAAGTGTAAATAGAACGTAGTATAAAAAGTTACAATTTTTATTTGCAATTTAGATGCAAATAAAACATAGTATAAAAAGTTACATTTTTTATTTGCAATTTAGATGCAAATAAAACATAGTGTAAAAAGATTACATTTTTTATTTGCATTTTGGATGTAAATAAAACATAGAGTGAAAGATTACATTTTTTATTTGCATTTTAGATGTAAATAAAACACAAAATAAAAATGTTGACGGCAAAAAATGTTGCAAACACCAAAGATTTCCAATTACTAGGAATTATAAATATGGTCGCATAGGCAAGAACATAAATAAAACATAAGCAGTAAATCACACAAGAGATTTATAGTGGTTCGGCCTCAGTGAGGGCCTACGTCCACTTTGAAGAGTCGTTGGAATATTATTAATCACTTGGAAGAAATTACAAGGTTGAGACTATCTCATGACATCTCATTGCATTCATGTTCCATGATATATGATGTCATAATTATCATATATTGAATAATAAGGAAAAAGACAATTTTGCCCTTCTTCTTCCTAAAAGAGGAGATGCCATTAATGAAGCTTTTATGGAGGTCTCCAAGCTCAAGAATTCAACCCTTTTGAAGTGTGAGGCCATGGGGTATTTATAGGAAGTGGTTAGGTAGGGATTAGGTAGGAATAGGAACCAACTTCCAGAAATTCGCCCCTCCAGCTGTCGGGCCTCGGAAATTCACACCTGGGCGAGGTGCGAAATTTCGCACCCGGCTGGGTGCGAAGCGGATTTTGACAAGAGGCGTTGTCGAGGCTGGTTGGCTCCGTCGGCGTGGCATTGTGAAGGTGAAGGTGCGAGGTCCTTGTTGGCGAGATCTTTCTTCGGTCTTTGCTTCTGCACTTCCTGAGTTTCGCCCTTGGCCCTGGCTTCACGCGATGAGTTGAGTAGAGTGTGTCTTGAGTACTTTTGGTGACCGGACCAAAAGGCCGGTTAGCATTTGCCCCCCAGAGTACGTCTTATCTTGACGCCTTGTCTTGATATGATGTGCTATGGAATGAAAGTTGAGATGGTAGTTGGGTTGCGGATTTATCCTGCAAGTTATTGGAGAAAATGTATTGGCCAGCGGGCTCGTTCGTTATGGAATTGTGAATGAGCCGCTGTTGGATTGGTATCGCACTCGCGCAGCTGAGTATTCGCATGGTGCCATCATCGCATGTTTTAGGCGACGGGACCTTGGCGGGATATGAGCGCACGCGGCCGAGAAGATTTCCCTTTTTTTTGAAGGGTTGGAAATTTCGAACCTTATAAGTTCAAATCATCGATCCGTAGCTGCACGAGAGTCGTGGGGGTCGAAATTTTGAACCTCAGAGGTTCGAAATTTCGATCCCTCAGGCTCAAATTTCGAGCCTAGGCTCGGAATACGGAGTTTTTTTTTTCTTTTCACTATATATATGCCCCTCCCCCTCATTTTTCTTCCTTCTTCTATTTAGCGTCGACCGCCATTGTTCTGGAAGCTTCGTTTCTCGACCACTTTGACTTAAAAATTCTGAGGTAATGGACTTGGTCGAGTCGAGGGAAGGGAGAAGGTAGGTCGAGGTGCGATGGAGGAGGCTGAGATTTCGAACCCGACGAGGAGGTTCGGAAATTCGAACCTAATGGGGCTCGAATCTTCGAACCCTGTAGGGTTCAAAATTTCGAGCCCTCGGGCTTGAATTCACAAGCCCCAATGGGTTCGAGGATTCGATCCCCTAGGGTTCGAAACTTCCTGATGCAGTCATCTTGGACAATCCTCTGGATTCGATGTCGTTGCGCCTGGATGCCGCGGCGGTTAGAAAGCTGTCATCGCGGTTTAATATCCTAGAGGGGGAGGCTCATGCACCTGGATCGGGCGGAAGGGCCCACGTGCCCCCTGAAGGTTTCACTGCTTGGAATCGGCATACTTGCCTTGCGGGGTGCATGCCCCCGCCAATGACTTTATACGGGAAATGTTATTCTACTTCCGCTTTGCACCCTCACAGCTGCACCCGAATTCTTATTCTTCGCTCTTGGGTACTTGCATTCTCTTTCGAGAGTTCCTGCATCGGGATCCCACCGGAGATGACATTCGGTACCTTCTCCATTTTAGGCGGTCAACTGGCGCATCGTCTTCACAATGGTTCTTGGAAGCGTCTCCCGCTACTAGATTTTTTGTCGGAAAGTGGCCCATACCATCGATGATTAAGCATGATTGGTTCTTTGTTCGCCGCCCTCCCGGATTCGCGAGGAGATGGATAGAGGGAAGTGAGTATCTTTAATCTTCGTATCCTTTCTCTACAAGTTGCCGAGCTTCGTAAGTCATTGTTTTTTATTGTGGCAGGGAATCCCGAGGCACCTTCTGGCGACGAGTATCGGCAACATCTCGAGGCTTTGCGAGCTATTCCTGAGGGCTCCCGTAAGATGGATTCTGTAGTGGATCAGGATTGCCTCCGGCGTGTTGGGTTGCTTCTGGCCAACCGGGCCATAGTCAGGCTCGCAGTGGCGAGTGGTGTATTGAGGGAGAAAGCAGCGGAAGGTCCTGCTGCCCCCGCTTTGAAGTGAAAGATGGCTCCTGGCGGGCTCAGGCCCAGAAAGGTCATTAAGGTCCAGGAAGGTGTTAGTGGTGACAAGGACGGTAGTGCGGAGGCGGTTGATCAAGATGAGGGACTTTTCGACGTTTCTACCCCGCCCCCGACGGGAGGGGCGGGGAAAGAAGCGTTGGCCAGTCCTCGCTCTCCTGCAACCTCTCTAAAAGCCACCACCTCCCTTGAAAGAGTAGATCAATTTGCTGGTCTGAGTACAGTTCCTATGGATTTGTCTATGTAGCCGAGTGCCGCTAGTATGGAGGATCTAGCTCGTGTCGCAGAGGGGCTAACTCCTTCGATTGAGGGAAAATCTGGTCTGTTGAGAGAGCACTTAGGACACACACTTATACACACTAAACTGCATAGAAGAGTTCTTGCACGTGCTGCTTGACTGACTTTCCGTTATTCCTTTGACATGCGATATGGCCAGAGGAAGAGGGGGACGAGGCCGTGGAGACAAGAACCATCCCGAGAGTGCTTTTATTGGCTCCTTCAGGAGGGGAGCTAGCCTGTATGGCGATGCCCCACCACCGCGAGGTTATGGCACCAAGATAGATCCTCATCTACTATGACGCTTCCTCCTCCTCCTCCGATTCGAGTGTCCAGTGGGGATTCATGGTTTGATCAAGGAGGGACGAGTCGCGTGTCGTCAACAACTCTGCCAATTGTTGCTTCGTTGGCTCCCGTTCAGATCTCAGAGGGGAGGGAGCCACCGCTTGCCCAGCCGAGGCCGGACAAGGCGCCTATCATAGAGACACCAGATCTGACGGAGTCAGGAGTCCGGGACCTGCCCATTGAAGAGAGGAGGGCGTTTGTGAAACACCACTTCCCGGGGTTATATCTTGACGAGTTATGGTTTGTCACTGAGCTTCATCCTACCCCTGATAGGGAAACCGGTGAGATATGGCAGCATGTGAAGGCCGCGTACCGTCAGGTCGGTGCGCTTACCAAGTATTCCCATCATTTGTCCGACCTGATCAGGAAGAAGAATCAATAACTTGGTACTCGGCAATCAATTATTAATGCCGGATAGGATTCCATTGCTAATCTAAATGCGGAATTAGGTAGGTTTTCTGATCCTTCTTAAGATCCATCTGCCTCTTGCTTCCTTTAATGTAGCTAATTTGTGGACCATGTCATGTTTCAGCCGGAGTGAGGCATCGGTATGAGGGACTCAAGAGGGAGTCTGACCATTCTTCCTCTGTTCTGAAGGAAACCATAACCGAGTTAACCACCCGGAATACTATCCTAAAGAAGAAGAAGGCCGAGGTGGACAAGGTTTACACCGAACTGAGACGAGATAATGCACCAGTCCTGCAACTTTAGGAGGACAACAAAACCTTGAGGGCCAAGAATGCCCACCTGACGAGGGAGCTTGAAGCTGCCAAGAAAGCAAGGGAGGATGTGGAAGCCAGTAACCGAGAGGTGTTAGGTGCTACCGAGGAATTGAAGGTTGAGCATTTGAGAGAGTTGGAGCGCTTAAGAGATGAGCTAGCGGATGCGGAGTACCGGGTACAGTCGTTGGTGGAGGAGGATATTAAGGACATGCTGGTCAAGGTCCTGAAATTCCGTGGAATTTCATGGATGGAATATTACTCCCGGGAGCTAGCTTGGACCTGGGATAGGCTGGTTCCGTATGAGGCCTTCTTGCGCCTAGTAGACCTTGCGTCTTTGGATGAGCGACAGCTTATGATCGATCTTTTGACTGAGGAGGAGCGCGTGAAGTTGGAGGACGGCAGAAGATTGTTGCGGGAGGACGCGGAGAAGGACATGCTGGAGAGACTTGCTACTAAGAAAGGAAAGTTTGTCATGATTGAGAGCTTCACGGTAGCTGTGACCTTTGCGGAGGGGAGCTCCTATCGGCCACCGGTCCATTGCCGGTCGCGCCAGATTCTCTTTCCGTTCTCCCTACGCCGCCCTTGGATGGAGGAAAATTCCCTTTACAATGCATCCCAGAGAATGATGTGGTTACCAAATTCGCGGATTAAAAGATTGTGTTTTCATTGTGCAGTCCCTTCTGGATTAACTGCTGCATTGGATCTTGCCCCCACGATCCCCCAAGTGGCTGAGTCTGGGCTAGGACTCGGGGGGATTCGGTTTGGAGAGAGCGAAGATCAGCTTGATACTTTTATGGGGATAAGGGCGACTCCCAGCCTTTATGAAAGCCTTGCTGACGAAGGAGAGGAGGTAGATGGGCAGAGTGCGACTGCCTACGGTCCGGTAGAAGCTGATGGGTCCTCAATGGCCTCCCTGGTGGATGAGCAGAAAGCCAAGATGGCGGTGAAGAGCGAGGAGGTGGAGGAAAAGCGGATGTAGGATGAGGCTGGTAGGAAGGAGATCATAATCCAAAATAGGGAAGAGGCTGTGAAGAGGGCTGCAGCGACCGTTGCTCAGAGGAAAGTTGACGAGGAGGCGGAGAATAAGAGGGCGGCGGACGAGGCCCAGAAGAAACGGGAGGATGAGGAGGCCCAGCGAAGGGCTATCGAAACCCACGAGAAAACAAGGGTTGGCGATACCCTGCACAAGTCCCAGATACTCACCGAGCGACTGGCCACCAAAGAGGCCAAGGAGAATGATAAGAGGGAAGGGAAAACCATTCAGGAGGCGGGTGCCGCGGTGATAGGTCCTGCAGCAGAAGGTGCCCCTAGGCACTTGCTGCATGTTGATCCTACTGACGTCATTGAGATTTCTAGTGGCGATGGTACGGACGAGATGCGTCTATCAGTTTCTCACGAGTCGACTACCTCGCAGAAGGGTCGAAGTGGAAGAGGTGGATCTGGCAAGAGGAGGCTCGGCTCCAAGGATGAACTATCGAGCGCCGAATCTGTAAAGAAAAAGCACAAAGACAAAAGGAGGAAGCGTGATTAGCATTAGTCGCTTAGGCATATTTTTTGCGATCATTTTGGTAGTATAGGCTGATAGTTTACGTGAGTTCGGCCCTCGCTTTTGGTTTTTCAAGGCATGGTGTGGTTCTCATGTACACCCTGCCATTAGGAGGGAAAAATATTAGTAGTGTAGTTGGTTGTAATGTGTGTGTGTGTGTTGTAATGAAAAATGAATTTGTAAAGATCGCATTTTGTTTTAACTATTCGGATGTTCCTCCCATGTTTTCGGGCGTCCCGTACTTGCACAGGCATACTTATCGTTACCTTTAGCAAAAAAGCGATTGTGAGTGTTGTGCCCCAGGTTGGTGATTCTAATGGGTTTGATTGAGTGTCGCGCTCTGGGTTGTAGTTCCAGAGAGGCGAGATTGAGTGTCGCACTCTGGGTCGTTGTTCCAGAGGGGCGTAAGACAGTGCGCAGGCTTCTAGTAAGTCTCCCTCGGCTCAGGAGACCCGTAGTTTGCGAAGCCTGGCTAGAGCGCCTATTGTTTTTTCTTGGGTTGCCCAGGATTAACCTCAAGAGTAGCGAAGGCATATGACGTCGTGTTATGCGGCCCGTCCGGTGTAGGATCTCCCGTCATTCATCGGGTTGGGGTGAGCCTGAGGGCATCGTCGTTCTCCTGGAAAGAGTAGCCCGGATATCAACTCATAAGGTCCGATCATAGCCGTGGGCTACCCCTCAGCCTTGACAGCTTTGGGAATGTGATGATTTAAGGGTCGGTTTTGGTGCTGCGCCAAAGTCCGACCGACACCCGTAGTTCAGGGGGAGTTTGTATCGCCCCGTCAAGCTGTTGTGTGGTTGAATGATTTATCCTCGGCCTTGATCTTGGGTCAAGGTTCGAGTCAGAGGTTATTTATACTCGGTTGCGCCATGGGCTAGCGACTCGAGTGGCATGTCCGGGTCCCGTGTTTGGGATGCTGGTCGTTGCCAATGTGATTAAGCTGCGAGATTGGTTCGCGGTTGAGATGGCGGTGCCGACCCCAATGTTGGGTGTTGGTACGGCGGTGTACAGAAACTAGCTGTTAGGGTTAGCTAATTATGTCGCATGAGGAGTAAACACAGAGTAAGGAGATAGAAAGGTGAACATCATTTGCATTAATAATTTTTGGCATGAATAGCCTTTACAATGCCTTGAATCATTACAAAACAAAACATCGCTGGAAAGTGTAAACAACCAGGTGCTAAGTTATGTGAAGTAGCGGCGGAGATGTTCACTATTCCAAGCCCTTGGTAGTTCAGCTCCGTCCACGGTGGCAAGCTTGAAAGTTCCATCGCTGAGTCTTCGCAGTATGGAGTACGACCCTTCCCAACGAGGAGCGAGACCTGTTGGCGGAGGGAAGACCCACTTTAGGACGAGGTCACCGATGTTGAGGTCCTTGTGGCGGACTCGAGAGTTAAAGTACCGAGCGACTCGTTGTCGTTGGGCAGCGGCTCGTAGGTCGGCTTCGTTTCTTTTTCTTCTAGCAGATCAAGTGACCCCAAAAGCAAGTATTGATTTGTCTTTAGATCGAAGTAGGTGACGCGATGAGACTGAAGCTTGAGCTCGATGGGGATGATGGCTTCGGACCCGTAAGAAAGGGCGTGTGCCCAATTGCTGTTTTGTGAGTTGTTCGGTAGGCCCACAGGGCTAGAGGAAGTTCGTCTGCCCACATGTCCTCGGCCTTCTCGAGGCGCTTCTTGATGATGGACTTGATGACTGCTTCGACCTGTCCGTTGGCCTGGGGGTGAGCTACGGCCGAGAACCATTTTTCGATGTCTTGCCGCTGATAGAAGGATTTGAATTCGGCGCTCTCGAATTGGGTGCCATTGTCTGAAATGATGGCTTGAGGGACCCCATATCGAGTGATGATGTTGCGTACCACGAAGTTGATCATTTTCTTGGTGGTGATAGTGGCGAGAGCCTCGGCCTCTGCCCATTTGGTAAAATAATCTACTGCGACGACGGCGTATCGTGCCCCACCTTTGGCCATGGGAAGAGTTCCAATGATGTCGATTCCCCACATGGCGAATGGCCATGGGATGGTCATCTGTGTTAGTTCTGTTGGTGGGGCCCTCGGGATCTTAGAGAAGCGTTGGCATTTATCGCACTTGCGAGCATAGTTAGTGGTGTCTTGGTCGAGCGTAGGCCAGTAGTAACCGTGTCGGAGTATCTTCCTGGCCAGAGTTTGTCCCCTGTGTGGTCGCCACATTCTCCTTCATGAACGCTAGTAAGAATTTTTAGGGCATTGTTGTGGGCCACACATCTAAGTAAGGGGACAGAGAAGCCTCTTCGATATAGTATCCCGTCTACAAGAAGGTAACGGGCTGACTGGCGGGTGAGCGCTCCCCTTTCTTTGCGGCTCTCTGGGAGGATCCCGCGTTGTAGGTAGCCCTTGATTGGCGTCATCCATGATTTCGGTTTTGGTTCGGCATTCATGACTGCACTGGTTTGAATTGGCTTGATACTGGGAGAGCTGAGTACTTCAACAGGGGCGAACCCCAAAAGCTGCGGATCTTCAGAACTCGCCAGTCTGGCCAATGAATCGGCTTTTTCATTCTACTCTCATGGGATGTGGGTGATAGTGAAGTGGTCAAAGTGGGTGAGTAGTTCCTGAACTTGGACTAGGTACAGGGCCAGTCGTTCCACCCTTGTTTGATACACTTCTTTTACTTGACACACGATGAGCTGTGAATCAGAGAAAACCTAAATGATCTTCAGCTTGAGTTCGGTTGCAATTCTTAGTCCGGCTATCAGCGCCTCATATTCTGCATCGTTGCTGGTAGCGGGGAAATTTAGTTTTAGTGTGTAGTGTATTGAGCGTCCCTCGGGAGTGATGAGTACGATACAGGCTCCCAAGCACTTGATGTTGGAGGATCCGTCCACAAACAACTTCCACTCGTCGTTGGGGGCTTAAGTGTCTTCCGCAATGGTCTCCTCGGGGGCCGTGAATTCTACTATGAAGTCGGTAAGGGCTTGCCCGAGGATGGCTCGACGGGGAATTAATGTTATCTCGAACTAACTTAGTTCCGTACTCCACTTCAGCAGTCGATCGGATGCCTCAGGTCGTTGTAGGACCGGATGCAGTGGTTGGTCGGTGTAGACCTTTATGGGATGAGCTTGGAAATATGGCCGGAGCTTCCGGGAGGATATTAATAAGCGAAATGCCAGTTTTTCGAGCTTCGGGTAGTTCTTTTCAGCACCTATCAGCCATTTGCTTATGTAGTAGACAGGTCATTGGATGCGATCCTCGAGTCGTATTAACACCGAGCTGATTGCCTGTGGAGAAACAGCCAAGTAAACATATTAGTCCTCATGGTCTATAGGCTTAGATAAAATGGGTGGTCGCTTTAAGTGATTCAAGAGTACCTTGAATGCAGAAACGCACTCAGGGGTCCACTTGAAACTATGTTTCCCTTTTCGAAGTAAATCAAAGAAAGGAATGCACTTGTCGGTGGCCTTAGAGATGAATCGACTTAAAGCGGCGACCTTCTCGTTTAAACCCTGAACATCCTTGATATTCTCGGGGATTTGGATGTCCCGAATGGCCTAGATTTTCTCGGGTTAGCTTCGATGCCCCAGGCATTGACGATGATAACCAGAAACTTTCCTGAAGCGATGCCAAAGGAACATTTTAGAGGATTGAGTTTCATGACGTATTGGCGTAGGACATCGAACATTTCGGAGAGGTAGCGGACGTGATCGCTAGACTCTTTTGATTTAACTAGCATGTCGTCCACGTACACCTCCATAGATTTCCCGATTTGATTTTTGAAGAGTCGGTTAACCATCCGCTGATATGGAGCACCGGCATTCTTGAGGCCGAAGGGCATGACGCGATAGCAGTAAAGTCCGAGGTTGGTTATGAAGGAGGTATGGTCCTGGTCGCGGAGATTCATTGGGATCTGGATGTAACCAGAGTAGGCGTCCATGAAAGATAGCAGTTGGTACCCGGTGGTCGAGTCGACTAGCCGGTCGATCCTGGGGAGCGGGAAGCTGTCCTTCGGGCAAGCTTTGTTCAAATCAGAGAAATCGATACATGTCCACCATTTACCATTGGCCTTTTTGACTAAAACCGGATTGGAGACCCACTCGGGGTAGTAGGCTTCACGGATGAAGTTGTTGTTTAGCAGGCGATCAACCTCTTCTTCAAGTGCCCTGGATCTCTCAGGCCCTAGGAAACGACGCTTCTGCTTGACTGGAGGCATTGTAAGATCTATGCCTAAAGAATGGCAGGCGATTGCAGGGTTGATGTCTTTCATATCGGAGTGGGTCCATGCGAAGACGTCCAGATTCACTTTCAAGAAATCCACAAGATCATCTTTGATGGCTGGGTGAAGGTGGTACCCTATCTTCAATACTCGTGACGGGTCGTCGGGGCTAACGGGTACATCTATTGTGGGCTCGACCAGAGTAGGTCTCTCGCACTCGATCTCTTCGTCTTTCCTTAGATCGAGGTCGTCGGAAAGACATGAGTGGCGCCTGAGCCAAGGCCCAGACGCCGCAGATTGCTATGCTGAGGTGGTCTTGGCGCAAAAGGGGCGGGCACTGCTTTACCCTTGTCCCTATTCCGCGCATTTTTCCATTCTATCACATTACATTCCCTGGCATTGACTTGGTCGCCTCTGACTATCGCGATCCCGTTCTCTATTGGAAATTTCATTAGGAGGGACCATGGTGATAGGCAGACGCTGAATTCTGTGAGGAAGGAGCGTCTGAGGAAGACGTTGTATGACGAGACAATGTCAATAACCATGAAGGTGAGGATTCGAACTCGGCTTCGATCCCCTGTACCGAGCTGGACGGGTAGATCAATGACTCCTACCGGACAGCTGGATGCCCCATTAAAGCAGTGGATTATGGAGTGGCATGGTTTGAGATCTTTGGCTTCTAACTTCATCTGATCGTAGGCGGCTTTGAAAATGATGTTGACCGAGCTTCCCAAATCAACCAATATTTTTCGAATGGTTGCAGCACCAATTTGGCCCGTTATGACCAAAGGATCAGTGGTCGGGATTTCAATTCCCGTGGACTCCCTTTCATGGAAAATGATGTCGTCTCGCATGGTTTTCCAGAGCTTGGCCGGGATAGACTCGTCGGGAGCAGATCAAGACTCGTAGGTCGCATGTTTAATGGAACCCACATATTCCTCTATCTTTCGAAAGCTGTCATGCGCAGGGCCGGGCCTGCCGCATATAGTATTAATCACGATCCCTCGCCTCACGTTAGACGGTCCAGGGGCTGTCTTAGCGGCCGTCTGAGGAGTTGGCGCTGGAGGTTTTGGATTGGCTTCAGGTGGAAAGGGTTCTTGAACATATTGCTCAAGCCGCTTCTTGCGGATGAGTTTTTCAATTGCAACCCGAAGCTATCGACATTCATTTGTGTTATGTCCATACATGTCGTGATATCGGCAGTATCTCCCCGAGTTCTTCTCGGAATCGGTCGACTCCCTGACACGGGGCTTCGGGTATGGCAAAGTGTTGCATGTTTCCAAGTAAATAGTCTCTAGATCTTCATTTAGCGAAGTATATGTCTCGTAAGCTTGGTACGGGCCGAGCCTCCTTGGCTCTGTCTGGACCTGATTGTTGCCCCGGCCGCCTTGTCCTCCTATTCTTGGTCTTTGTCTGGGGGGTCCTGCCCCCGTGTTCGGATTGGAGGGTCCTCCTGCTTCTCGCCTCCTAGGGCAGTTATTTACGGTGTCAGCTCGAGGGTTAGTGGGGCGGCTGGCGTTGGAGACGCGGTTCCGCCTTGCTTCTTCTTGGCATAAGAACTGCCCCGCTTTCTCGTAGAAAGCATCGAGGCTCTTGGGTTGCTTTCGGTCAATCCATGCCCCGAATTCGGAAGTAGGAAGGACACCTTTAGCTAGCTGGAAGAGTATGGTGCGCAGATCCGGATCCTCGACTTCGGCGAGGGCGATATTGAACCTGGAAAGGTAGCTTTTAAGTGATTCCGTAGGCCCTTGGTATAAGTTGGAAAGAGTAAGGGCGTTCTTCGGAGTTGGGATGTGCATTCTGAATTGCTTGACCAACTGTGTCACTAATTGGCCGAAGTTGTTGATGGAATTAAGCAGAAGGCGAGAGAACCATAATAGAGCGGTCCCCGATAAGAAGACCGGAAAGCATTTGCACTTGACTGGGTCGTCGCCTCTGCTTGAGTCCATTTGCCACTCATAATGGTTTAAGAAAGCACAAGGGTCAGTGGTGCTGTCGTAGAGCGGCATCTGAGGCATGCTAAAGCATCGCGGCCATTCAGCTTCATTAACTCTTCGAGTGAAGGGGTTGCGCCTAATGTGCGCTTCCCATGAATCATGCACATTTCCTCGCATCTCCCTCATGATCCTTCGGACCATGTCGGGAAGGTAGGTCGGATGAGGGTCCGCCATCGGGACCCATGGGTTTTGGCAGGGTTCCGGAGTTCTGGCACGAGGGAATCTTCTAGGGTGGACGTCTAGGTCATCTTCATCCATGTCCTCGACATCTGTAACGGGAGCCTGGTGTGCGTGATAATGTGGGGCAGGGTCACGCGGATCCGGTTCTAGAAAAGCACGGGCCGCCCGAATAGTAGGTTCATTATCTCGACGGGCGACCATTGAGTCTTGTCGAGGAGGAGGTTGGTTAGTAGGAGCGGGTCCTTCATTGATGACTAGGAGAGAGCGGTCCCGAGGTTGGGCGCCCTCGCTATAGGTAACCATGGTCTGATCTCCATTACCGTTGGCATACCCATTGCCATTGTCGTTTTCGAGAGCATTAGTTAGGACGGCGACGTTGTTGATGATACTAAACCTCCTTCTTTGGTATGGGCCCCTGGATTCGGAAGAGGAAGTTTCCGATGTTGGTGGTCGAGGTCGAGCATTGTTCCGAGCTAGTTGTAGTTGAGAGACGACGCGCTTACTTTCTTGGAGTTGGCGCATAAGGTCGATGTTATTTCTTAGTGCTTGATTAAGCTTGACGGCTGTATTTTCATATTTTTCATTAAGCGTGCGGATTTGCGCTTGGGTTGCGGGCGCTTCGGGGTCCACGATTGGAGGTTCGATTTCATTAGTGGTCGGGATGTCCGCCGGTTGTGGTTGTCGAGATGTACCGGCCTCGGCTGCGGCTGAAGAGCCGATCATTGAGTTCTTTGACTTCTTTACCATCGTAAGCGGACTCGATAGCAGGTTAAGCAAGGAACCTTAAGCTAGACGAAGTCGAGATGGTAATGTACAAGAAAGACGCAATGTCCGAGTTTTCTCAGTGAAAGCATCAAATGTTGACGGCAAAAAATGGCGTAAACACCAAAGATTCTCAATTACTAGGAATTATAAATATGGTCGCATAGGCAAGAGCATAAATAAAGCATAAGCAGTAAATCACACAAGAGATTTATAAAGGTTCGGCCTCAGTGAGGGCCTACGTTCACTTTGAAGAGTCATTGGAATATTATTAGTCACTTGGAAGAAATTAGAAGGTTGAGACTATCTCATGACATCTCATTACATTCATGTTCCATGATATATGATGTCATAATTATCATATATTGAATAATAAGGAAAAAGACAATTTTGTCCTTCTTCTTCCTCAAAGAGGAGATTCCATTAATGAAGCTTTTATGGAGGTCTCCAAGCTCAAGAATTCAACCCTTTTGAAGTGTGAGGCCATGGGGTATTTATAGGAAGTGGTTAGGTAGGAATAAGGACCATCTTCTAGAAATTCGCACCTCCATCTATCAGGCCTCGGAAATTCGCACCTGGGCGAGGTGCGAAATTGCCCACCTGCCAGGTACGAAATTTCGCACCTGGTAGGTGCGAAATTTCACACCCGGCTGGATGCGAAGCGGATTTTGACAAGAGGCATTGTCGAGGCTGGTTGGCACCGTCGGCGTGGCGTTGTGAAGGTGCGAGGTCCTTGTTGGCGAGATCTTTTGTAACGACCCGGAAAAATGCGATCTTGGTTATCCGATATACAACACATATCGAACATCCAAGGATCGAAAATAACCGAATAGTTAATGAAAGAAGATGGAGGATGAGGAAAGATAAGATAGAAACTTAGAATAGAAGAAGAAGAAGAAGAAGAAGAAAACATCAGAGTAACACGAACCTCACAGCGGAACGAATAACATATAATATATATAACATAACTTTGAAATATAAATCTGTACTTGAATATACATCATTAACACAGTACAGCACTTACAACACAGCGGAAATAAATAATAGCTATATGATCCTGAAGCCTCCTGCTCCAGCTCTTCAAGTATCTGTAAATCCCGACTACTTGACTGCCCGTACAAAATCGGGCACCCAAGAGTTTAGGGAAAACAAAACAAAATAAACTCTGGGTCAGTCATGGGACTGGTATGAGTAAAACAGTTCGAATAAGTAAATGATATCTCATAAGACCACGCCGTATAACGGAACGGGTTTTTCCCTTATGAGATCCAAAATATCTTTATATCAAAAACCTTTTGATATTATAATAATGTCTATCAACCACAATATAATAATCATCTAGCAGAAACGCTTTCATCTCACGTTCTACATACATAGTTTACAATCAAAACCGCAAGCATGTATTGGGTAATGGATTTCCAACTATGACAAGGTATGGAACTACCTTTCGCTAGTGTACCTCTAGAGAGGAATACATTGGGTTCAACAAGAACATCTTGCAACCCGGCCACACATGACCGACCACTCATTTCGCTTGAGTGTATCGAATGTATATCACCAACGGTTGGGATCAGCAACCGCTTCCCGAATGGGACAACATCAACAATAAATTTTTAGAAGTAAATGAAACTCTAGATCAGGTGATTATACACCCTAATAGGTGCGACCTACATAGCCATGCTGCCTGCTCGATTTTTGTCATTTCCCGGTTGATGAGGCTTGAGGTTACGCTTTATCATTACATCAGATTCTCTTCGAATGCCACATTGTCAGATCCATAGAAAATCACTAATTGACGTCTACAACAGTACATTACATGTTAGCTAAAGAAGTTTCCTTCTCCACTTCCACTCTTGGTACGGTTGAAGAAATCAATGTACGTAACCTTTCTGGAAATACTCTGTCAGACATTCATCCATACAAGTCATCCAGGAACAGGATGAACCGAAGGCACTATTCAATACATCCATCTTAGGCACTGTTATCTAAGACTTATACAATAGCCCTTGCACTTTACTCCGTCTTCAATTATCTTTGGCATATATGATTCGCAACGCTTATGCCAATACAGAGTGGTTCTTTGGATAATAATCCAACCGGTCTCTCCATATTAACAACGTTAAAATGGTCAAAAACTTGGATAGTCTGTGATTTAACCATCAAAGAAAAACAGTGTGCAAACAACGGTATTATTTCCAGATGGAAATTATATCAATCAATCATCATTTAATATTTATCTCTTTAGTTCATTAATTTACTTATCTCCTGTTCCCATATATTCAACATTTCTATTTTCTATTATCAGAAAACATTTATGATTCTCGTTTGGAAAACATTTCCAAAACTCCTTCATGATAAAACCTTACCATTCCTTAGTTAAGAAGGAAGTCAATCAAGTTGGGGTATAATTACCTCTCAGACCTTAACTGAACAACTTTTTAACTTCGAAATAGTCAAAGTTTATCTTTTAAACCTTTAAAACTTCCTTACGTCTCTCTCGGATTCTATTTAACATTGATTTTAACTATAGTGTTAAAATTCCTACTTTCGAAATATCTAACTTAACATCTACTTTTATTTCTTACTTTGAAATAATTAACCTACTCTTATTTATTTATAAATAAATAAATCTTGATTTAAACACCGGAAAGTAAATAATACTTTCCCGAATTCGATATAATCGAATTCGACGATTTACTCTCTTCGAATAACTAATATTCGATTAACTCACTTCGAATAACTAATATTCGATTACTCTTTCTTTCGAATAAACGATATCCGATAATCTCTCTCTTCGGATACTATATTCAATTGCTCCTTTTCGAATAACTAAATTCGATTAACTCCTTTTGATTAAACAAATCGATAACTCCTTTCGAATAACTAGATTCGATAACTCCTTTTCATTCGATTCGAATAACTAATATTCGATAACTCCTTTCAACTTGATTCGAATAACTAATATTCGATAACTCCTTATTCGACTAACTCTAATCGATTTATTCTAATTCGATTAACTCTATTTAATTACTCTATTGGTTTACTCTAACTCTAACTGGTTAACTCTAACTGATCAACTCTAACTGGTCAACCCTAATTGATTAACCCAACCTGTTTAACTCTAACTCATTTACTCTATTCGATTAACTCTAATCAAATAACTAATATTCGATTTACATTTCGATTAACACTTTTGATTTATTCCTTTGAATTATCTCTTTTGATTAATTCCTTTGAATTAACTCCTTTGATTAATTCCTTTGAATTAACTCCTTTGATTTATTTCTTTGAATTAACTCCTTTGATTAATTCCTTTGAATTATCTCTTTTGATTAATTCCTTTGAATTGACTCCTTTGATTTATTTATTTGAATTAACTCCTTTGATTAATTCCTTTGAATTAACTCCTTTGATTTATTTCTTTTCTATTTGTTTATACAAATAATTCATTTTCTATTTGTTTACTTAACAAATAACTATTCCCTTCAATTCTATCTATTTAACAAATAAATATTTCTTTTATCTTTCCTACTTATTTAACAAATAAATATTTCCTTTATAACATTCTATTTATTTCCTATAAATAAATAATTCTATTTAATCTATTTCTAAATGTTTTACAAATATTTCCTTTTAAATTCTATTTGTGAATGTTTTACAAATATTTCTATTTCTATTTGTTTATACAAATATCTTCCTTTGTATTTGTTTTGCAAATATCTTCCTTTGTATTTTGTTTTGCAAATATATTTCCTTTGTATTTTGTTTTGCCAATATATTTCCTTTATATTTGTTTTCACCAATATTTCCTTGTATATCTTTATTTATTTTCTAAATAAATAATTTGTTTATGATATCCTATTTATTTACTAAATAAATAATTCGTTTAATATCTCCTATTTATTTAACAAATAAATATGTCATTTATAAAATCTTATGAGTTTATAAATATCCCCCTTTATAAATATTCCATTTAAAAATAAATTCCTTTTCTGAAATCTTCTTTGATTTTATAAATATTTTCTCTTTTATAAAATCCTTGGATTTTATAATTTATTTATTTTCAAATATCACTTTGAAAATTCCCTTATCAACATTCCGATATTTTATGGTATTTAACATATCAAATCACGTTGGCCAATATCGTCCAAAAACACATAATTTACAACAAATTATATATCACATCATATATTACAATATATGAACAGAACAGTATTATAAATATTGAGGAGTCCAGTTGGACCCCTCCAACCTGTTTCCCTGCAACACAGAGGTTAGACAACACGAATATACAATATTCTAATAAACAAAATCAATATTCGATTAACGATTTATATATATCTATCGTTATCGATGATTTCTATCAATACACAAACAACTCAACCAACAGCTAACACACAACAATCAGTCATCATTTATCAGTTCTAAATATACGTTATAAAAATAGAACTGTTCAGAGTTGGTGAGTTTTACTCACATTGGACGATCATCGTTAATAACGATAACCATCGCTTGATTTGATTCAGACGGACAATTTATTTCGCTATAAATTGTAATGAGCTCCGATGGACTTCTAGTCAGTTCCATTGGGTAGTGTCCGTCCATACGATCCTGTCGAATCTTGTTTCGTCCAATTCTGATATCGTATGATCAAGTTATGATTTTACGAAGTTATACACTATTTAAATTAAAAATAAAACTTAATTATAATTAAACGGGCTTAACCTCTTTAACCCGGCCCACCTCACTTCTAAATACCAGACCAAACCCGCCATCTACAGTATTCATCCTCTCCAAATGAAAACACGAATCCGCTTTCTCCTTCTTCCCCTAAACACTTCGACGTTTCCAGTATTTCCCCAAATCAAAATGGCTGATCTTCCCTTGCTTCCATCCCCTTCTTCATTCACTTAAAAAAATACGACTAAAATCACCAAAAATCTCCTCATCACCTCCTCTTCAAGCTCATACCAATTTCCTCCATCTCGGTTCACCACTTCAATTCCGTCGAACCGCTCGACGGTACCAGGTTGCGACAGCAACCACCATCGAACCACCCAAGACTACCATAAACCGAAACCTCACTCAACCACAGACTCAAATCCAACTCCAGAAAATCACATTGATGCCCCCAAATTCCCATTTCCGCCAACCCTAGCATCACTGTCGAAACCCAGCAACCCCTCCCAACGTGAATCGCACCTCACGAGAATCACTTAGGATTAAGAAGGAGGTCAAGAGATCACATATACTTGAGTTTAGGAATTTGTAGTATTTATTTTGAATTTCTTTGATTTTCTTTTTGCTTGTGATAAATTTTCCTGGAAAGAAAACATACGGCGGAACCTTGTTTGACTTTCCAATGAACTGATTTAGGTTTAGGTGGTAAGGTGGTGTATTTATATGATTTTTATAATTTATTTTATATTGGTTTTTATTCAACCGCTATCTTCGCTTGTCCTTTAAAAATCCCTACGATCACATACAATACCCAAAAATCACGAAAATTGACATGCAGCTACAGTTCGACATTACGGTCCCAACGAAACTGCTTTCGTCGAATTCCGACTCTGTTTGCTCACACAGCGTATTATTAACCGTCAAAATACTGACTGTTTTTCACTCTAAAAATCCGTACGGCCACACATTGACTCTAAAAATCACAGACCTTGGAATCTAGCAATAATTTGACATTGCGGAGCCAACAAACTTAGTTTCGTCGAATTCTGAGGTCGTTTGCAAAACTGGCTATTTTTAAAGCTCTAAATAACCCTTTTAAATATAAAAATATATTTAAATATAATTAAATTAAATATAAATAAATTTATATTATCGTATATATTCGCAGTGGAATACCATACAACTCTACTGGGATTTGTAACTCAATATTTCAAATCTGGGTCAACCCGATATTCGATTTATATTGAAATTCCTTTTTAAAATATAAATAATTCCTTTATAAATTATAAAGGAATTCCACAGCGACTTTTCTAAAATTTGATTTGGACATATCTCAAAATCTACACGACGAAATCCCCATTTTTCTCTTCCACTAGAAAAATATACTTCACCAGCTCCTAACGTTTCTTGTTTCGCAGAAATCTGGCTTAAAACGAATTCTGTATATTCAGTTGAAGTTCAAATCGGCAATTAACGAACTGCCGCGCCATTTCAAGCTCGATTTTAATTATAATATAATTATACGTTCAAACTATCGTTTATATAAAATATTCGTTATTCAAATTCAATTCCAAGCTGAATTAAATATTACAGATGATCCAGTTCACACCATATCGCCATTTCAGCCAATTCTGATTATTTCAGAATTAAATATATTATTTAATTTATTATTTTAATTAAATAATCACCATTATTTAATTTAATGACCATTAAATTCTTTTAATCACCTTTTAAATAATTAAATAAATTAATTATTATACCGCTGAAAAATGTGGGTCATTACATTCTTCCCCACTTAAAATAATTTCGTCTTCGAAATTGCTAAGGTAGAGGACAACCCTATCGACCGGTTAGAACATATTTGTTCACTTCTTAACATCAGTTTCAACTGAACCAATTTAATTTCAATTAAAAATTTATTTAATTCCAAAAATCTTGAAAATTTTCTCATGCCTTTACTCTTCGAAAATTTTCGCCAGCACCTCCTTTGTACTGGTCAATCGGTCAAACTCCAACTCGCCTCTCTGGGCCATCTCCAACCCAAAAGAAAATCAAACAGCCAAGCGGCTTTCCCATTCGGCTCATCAAAATCTCAAAGCCATATATAATATAAACTGGTACCTTTTTGTCGGGCATATCAACTCTATCACTTCCATCTGTTACCAATTCTACACATACTAATGTCATCTCAATCAATTTCTGATCGATTTATCCTCGAATCCAATCCTTTGGCTATATCCAAGCCAACTTTCATTTGAACTCAAATTTCAAACTCTTAATTCATCAATGCAATTCCATTCCAGATGATTCTCCAATCAAATCCTGTTTTATTTAACTTGGTTCAAGTTTAATTCTAATTTATTCATTCACTTATACCATCTCAATCTATTTAACTTTATTAGTTAAATTTTAATTCCAGAACTTAAATTCCTGGGTAAATTTCAATCAATTTGAAATCATACTACCAATTCAAAACCTTTGAATTCCTAAACAACTTGTTTTCTCAAAACAATTCAAAAACAAAATCTTTGGTAGTAATCCGTCACTCAGCAACTCGAAAATGAACACCTATGATGTCTAGCTCATCATCGGGGTTATTTCCCAGCTATCGAAGTGAGTTCAATACTATATCACTTTCAAAATCATTCTTAAACACTTTTACTTTGAAATCAGTTCAAAATATCATTCACCATTGCTTGGAATACAATTTAAAATCTCCCAAGATCTTAAAATTTACATATTTTTAATCCAAGTCTATTTACAAACTCTGTTCCAAATTTCCAGGGTTTCAATTTCAATTCTGATTTAAAATTTCATATTTAATTTATTTCAATTTCATATATTTCACTTATATGAATTCTGATCGATTATTTACATAACCATTTCACTTTATAATCTTACTCGATTATAATATCAACCAATATCCAATATATATCAAAATATACTTTGGGTAAAATTATTTTCATTTACCCTATTTTCAAAACATATCGTGCCGACCCATCGTACTTGAGTGTTTATAAACTCCTACCGATACAGTGGATCAAACTGATCGATCAGAACTCATAAACTACTCAACCAATAAATCTTCACAATATAAAATTATTTTTATATCATCTACAAATACGTTCACTCGTATATATACACTCAACTCAATCTAGGGTATTACTAACCCTATCTCTACCGAGTCACGCCCCAGAGCCAAGGTAATTCACTTAACTTAAGCTCTGATACCAACTGTAATGACCCGGAAAAATACGATCTTGGTTATCCGATATACAACACATATCGAAATTCCAAGGATCGAAAATAACCGAATAGTTAATGAAAGAAGTTGGAGGGTAGGGAAAGATAAGATAGAAACTTAGAATAGAAGAAGAAGAAGAACACAACATCAGAGTAACACGAACCTCACTGCGGAACGAATAATATGTAATATATATAACATAACTTTGAAATATAAATCTGTACTTGAATATACATCATTATCACAGTACGACACTTACAACACAGCGGAAATAAACAATAGCTATATGATCCTGAAGCCTCCTGCTCCAGCTCTTCAATTATCTGTAAATCCCGACTACTTGACTGCCCGTATAAAATTGGGCACCCAAGAGTTTAGGGAAAACAAAACAAAATAAACTTCGGGTCAGTCATGGGACTGGTATGAGTAAAACAGTTTAAAATAGTTCGAACAAGTAAACGATATCTCATAAGACCACACCGTATAACGGAACGGGTTTTTCCCTTATGAGATCCAAAATATCTTTATATCAAAAACCTTTTGATATTATAATAATGTCTATCAACCACAATATAATAATCATCTAGCAGAAACGCTTTCATCTCACGTTCTACATACATAGTATACAATCAAAACCGTAAGCACGTATTGGGTAATGGATTTCCAACTATGACAAGGTATGGAACCACCTTTCGCTAGTGTACCTCTAGAGAGGAATACACTAGGTTCAACAAGAACATCTTGCAACCCGACCACACATGACCGACCACTCATTTCGCTTGAGTGTATCGAATGTATATCACCAACGGTTGGGATCAGCAACCACTTCCCAAATGGGACATCATCAACAATAGATTTTTAGAAGTAAATGAAACTCTAGATCAGGTGATTATATACCCTAATAGGTGCGACCTACATAGCCATGCTACATGCCCGATTTTTGTCATTTCCCGGTTGATGAGGCTTGAGGTTACGCTTTATCATCACATCAGATTCTCTTCGAATGCCACATTGTCAGATCCATCGAAAATCACTAATTGACGTCTACAACAGTACATTACGTGTTAGCTAAAGAAGTTTCCTTCTCTGCTTCCACTCTTGGTACGGTTGAAGAAATCAATGTACGTGACCTTTCTGGAAATACTCTGTCAGACATTCAACCATACAAGTCATCCAGGAACAGGATGAACCGAAGGCACTATTCAATACATCCATCTTAGGCACTGTTATCTAAGACTTATACAATAGCCCTTGCACTTTACTCCCTCTTAAATTATCTTTGGCATATATGATTCGCAACGCTTATGCCAATACAGAGTGGTTCTTTGGATAACAATCCAACCGGTCTCTCCATATTAACAAACAATTAAATGGTCAAAAACTTCGATAGTCTGTTATTTAACCATCAAAGAAAAACAGTGTGCAAACAATGGTATTATTTCCAGATGGAAATTATATCGATCAATCATCATTTAATATTTATCTCTTTAGTTCATTAATTTACTTATCTCCTGTTTCCATATATTCAACATTTCTATTTTCTATTATCAGAAAACATTTCTGATTCTCGTTTGGAAAACATTTCCAAAACTCCTTCACGATAAAACCTTACCATTCCTTAGTTAAGAAGGAAGTCAATCAAGTTGGGGTATAATTACCTCTCAGACCTTAACTGAACAACGTTTTAACTTCGAAATAGTCAAAGTTTATCTTTTAAACCTTTAACACTTCCTTACGTCTCTCTCGGATTCTATTTACGAATCCATTTCTTTATTTAAAACATTGATTTTAACTATAGCGTTAAAATTCCTACTTTCGAAATATCTAACTTAACATCTACTTTTATTTCTTACTTTGAAATAATTAACCTACTCTTATTTATTTATAAATAAATAAATCTTGATTTAAACACCGGAAAGTAAATAATACTTTCCCGAATTCGATATAATCGAATTCGACGATTTACTCTCTTCGAATAACTAATATTCGATTAACTCACTTCGAATAACTAATATTCGATTACTCTTTCTTTCGAATAAACGATATCCGATAATCTCTCTCTTCGGATACTATATTCGATTACTCCTTTTCGAATATCTAAATTCGATTAACTCCTTTCGATTAAACAAATCGATAACTCCTTTCGTATAACTAGATTCGATAAGTCCTTTTCATTCGATTCGAATAACTAATATTCGATAACTCCTTATTCGACTAACTCTAATCGATTTATTCTAATTCGATTAACTCTATTTAATTACTCTATTGGTTAGCTCTAACTCTAACTGGTTAGCTCTAACTGGTCAACCCTAATTGATTAACCCTAACTGGTTAACTCTAACTCATTTACTCTATTCGATTAACTCTAATCGAATAACTAATATTCGATTTACTCATTTCGATTAACTCTTTTGATTTATTCCTTTGAATTAACTCTTTTGATTAATTCCTTTGAATTAACTCCTTTGATTAATTCCTTTGAATTAACTCCTTTGATTTATTTCTTTGAATTAACTCCTTTGATTAATTCCTTTGAATTGTCTCTTTTGATTAATTCCTTTGAATTGACTCCTTTGATTTATTTCTTTGAATTAACTCCTTTGATTAATTCCTTTGAATTGACTCCTTTGATTTATTTCTTTTCTATTTGTTTATACAAATAATTCATTTTCTATTTGTTTACTTAACAAATAACTATTCCCTTCAATTCTATCTATTTAACAAATAAATATTTCTTTTATCTTTCCCACTTATTTAACAAATAAATATTTCCTTTATAACATTCTATTTATTTCCTATAAATAAATATTTCCATTTGATCTATTTGTAAATGTTTTACAAATATTTCCTTTTAAACTCTATTTGTAAATGTTTTACAAACATTTCTATTTCTATTTGTTTATACAAATATCTTTCTTTGTATTTGTTTTCCAAATATCTTCCTTTGTATTTTGTTTTGCAAACATATTTCCTTTGTATTTTGTTTTGCAAATATATTTCCTTTATATTTGTTTTGACCAATATTTCCTTGTATATCTTTATTTATTTTCTAAATAAATAATTCATTTATGATATCCTATTTATTTACTAAATAAATAATTCGTTTAATATCTCCTATTTATTTAACAAATAAATATGTCATTTATAAAATCTTATGAGTTTATAAATATCCCCCTTTATAAATATTCCAATTATAAATAAATTCCTTTTATAAAATCTTCTTCGATTTTATAAATATTTTCTCTTTTATAAAATCCTTGGATTTTATAAATAATTTATTTTCAAATATCACTTTGAAAATTCCCTTATCAACATTCCGATATGTTATGGTATTTAACATATCAAATCACGTTGGCCAATATCGTCCAAACACACATAATTTGCAACAGATTATATATCACATCATATATTACAATATATGAACAGAACAGTATTATAAATATTGAGGAGTCCAGTTGGACCCCTCCAACCTATTTCCCTGCAACACAGAGGTTAGACAACACGAATATACAATATTCAGATAAACAGAATCAATTTTCGATTAACGATTTATATATATCTATCGTTATCTATTATTTCAATCAATACACTAACAACTCAACCAACAGTTAACACACAACAATCAGTCATCATTTATCAGTTCTAAATATACGTTATAAAAATAGAACTATTCAGAGTTGGTGAGTTTTACTCACATTGGACGATCATCGTTAATAATGATAACCATAGCTCGATTTGATTCAGACGGACAATTTATTTCGCTATAAATTGTAACGAGCTCCGATGGACTTCCAGTCAGTTCCATTGGGTAGTGTCCGTCCATACGATCCTGTTGGATCTTGTCTCATCCAATTCTAATATCGTATGATCAAGTTATGATTTTACGAAGTTATACACTATTTAAATTAAAAATAAAACTTAATTATAATTAAACGGGCTTAACCTCTTTAACCCGGCCCACCTCACTTCTAAATACCAGACCAATCCCGCCATCTACAGTATTCATCCTCTCCAAATGAAAACACGAATCCGCTTTCTCCTTCTTCCGCCAAACACTTCGACGTCTCCAGTATGTCCCCAAATCAAAATGGCCGATCTTCCCCTGCTTCCATCCCCTTCTTCATTCACTTAAAAAATCCGACTAAAATCACCAAAATTCTCCTCATCTCCTCCTCTTCAAACCCATACCAATTTCCTCCATCTCGGTTCACCACTTCAATTCCGTCGAACCGCTCGACGGTACCAGGTTGCGACAGCAACCACCATCGAACCCCCCAAGACTACCATAAATCGAAACCTCACTCAACCACAGACCCAAATCCAACTCTAGAAAATCACATTGATGCCCCAAATTCCCATTTCCGCCAACCCTAGCATCACTGTCGAAACCCAGAAACCCCTCCCAACGTGAATCGCACCTCACGAGAATCACTTAGGATCAAGAAGGAGGTCAAGAGATCACATATACTTGAGTTTAGGAATTTGTAGTATTTATTTTGAATTTCTTTGATTTTCTTTTTGCTCGTGATAAATTTTCCTAG
Organism: Allium sativum; assembly: GCA_030737875.1. Classification (NCBI taxonomy): domain Eukaryota; kingdom Viridiplantae; phylum Streptophyta; class Magnoliopsida; order Asparagales; family Amaryllidaceae; genus Allium; species Allium sativum. Next base: position 748,760,878 of record CM060912.1, read on the forward strand.
AAAGAAAACATACGGCGGAACCTTTTTTGACTTTCCAATGAACTGATTTAGGTTTAGGTGGTAAGGTGGTGTATTTATATGATTTTTTATAATTTATTTTATATCGGTTTTTATTCAACCGCTATCTTCGCTTGTCCTTTAAAAATCCCTACGATCACATACAATACCCAAAAATCACGAAAATGGACATGCAGCTACAGTTCGACATTACGGTCCCAACGAAACTGGTTTTGTCGAATTCCGACTCTGTTTGCTCATACAGCGTATTTTTAACCATCAAAATACTGACTATTTTTCACTCTAAAAATCTGTACGGCCACACAGTGACTCTAAAAATCACAGAACTAGGAATCTAGCAATAATTTGACATTGCGGATCCAACAAAATTAGTTTCGTCGAATTCTGAGGTCGTTTGCAAAACTGACTATTTTTAAATCTCTAAATAACCCTTTTAAATATAAAAATATATTTAAATATAATTAAATTAATATAAATAAATTTATATTATCGTATATATTCACAGTGGAATACCATACAGCTCTACTGGGATTTGTAACTCGATATTTCAAATTTGGGTCAACCCGATATTCGATTTATATTGAAATTCCTTTTTAAAATATAAATAATTCCTTTATAAATTATAAAGGAATTCCACAGCGACTTTTCTAAAATTTGATTTGGACATATCTCAAAATCTACATGACGAAATCCCGATTTTTCTCTTCCACTAGAAAAATATACTTTACCAGCTCCTAACGTTTCTTTTTTCACAGAAATCCGGCTTAAAACGAATTATGTATATTCAGTTGAAGTTCAAATCGTCAATTAACGAACTGCCGCGCCATTTTAAGCTCGATTTTAATTATAATATAATTTTACGTTCAAACTGTCGTTTATATAATATATTCATTATTCAAATTCAATTCCAAGCTGAATTAAAGATTACAGATGATCCAGTTCACACCATATCGCCATTTCAGCCAATTCTGATTATTTCAGAATTAAATATATTATTTAATTTATTATTTTAATTAAATAATCACCATTATTTAGTTCAACGACCATTAAATTCTTTTAATCGCCTTTTAAATAATTAAATAAATTAATTATTATACCGTTAAAAAATGTGGGTCATTACATCTTTCTTCGGCCTTTGCATTTGCACTTCCTGAGTTTCGCCCTTGGCCCTGGCTTCACGCGATGAGTTGAGTCGAGCGTGTCTTAAGTACTTTTGGTGACCGAACCAAAAGGCCGGTTAACAAAAAAGCTACATTTTTATTTGCATTTTAGATGTAAATAAAAACATTGATTTAAAAGTTACATTTTAATTGCATTTTAGATGTGAATAGAAACATTGATTTAAAAGTCACATTTTTATTTGCATTTTAGATGTAAATAAAAACATAGATTAAAAGGGTTACATTTTTATTTACATTCTAGTTGTAATAAAATGATAGAATTAAAGGTTGCATATTTTTATTGTCAAATTAGAGACAATAAAAAGAATAAATCAAAAATGACATTTTTGTTGACATGTTAATGAAAGAGTAGATTTTAATGTTATATTTTTATTGTCAAATTAGAGACAATAAAAAGCATACAATTAAGAAGTTATATTTTTATTTACATTTTAGATGTAATAAAAAGTATAGTTTTAAATGTTACATTTTTATTGTCACTTTAGTGACAATAAAAAGAATAGATTTTAATGTTACATTTTTATTGTCACTTTAGAGACAATAAAAAGAATAAGATCAATGGTTGCATTTTATTGACATTTTATATGCAATAAGAAGAATGGATTTAAAAGTCACATTTTTATTATCATTGTAGATGTAATAAAAAAAATAGTAGAACTGAAAACCATGTTTTATTACCATTTGGTTTCAACAAAAAGAGTGAACATTAGGAAAATATAATTTCAATGTAGTTTAGTTTCCATTGAAAAGTATTTGTCGTTAAAACATGATTTGCTTAAAACTGTCACTTTTAACATATTGATTAAGATTTAGAAAATCATGTGTAAAATTTCTAACATGAATATGGACTGTATCTGGCTTGCATGTGATTGATTGAAAATAGTTAAAACCACCAAACGAATTATATATATATATATATAAATATTAATTAAAATTAAACGAATCGCACGCGGTAGTTTGTGTTTCGGCAATCACAACTTTAAACGATTATACCGAAAGATCCAACCGTCGGATTTTCCAAAACTGGAACCGTTAGGACCGCTTTGGGAAGATCTTTCCAACGATATAAATTTTGTTAAAATCCAACGGTTAGATTTCAAGATAAGTGTAAATTAAATTTTGGTAAAAACAGCGCCAGGACCGCCCATCGACCCGAAGCGTCGTTAAATAAATTTGGTTATATTTATATAAACAAAAATAACGATTAATCGTTATTAAATACCATTAATGACATGAAATGGTTTTAAACTATATATATACGAGGATCATTTGAAAAGACCAAGTTAAATCTCATTTCAAATGGTTATACGACGATCTAAATTGAAGATCTTAAAGACGGCGATTGAGGACCAGCGATCTTCACATCGAAAGGATAGCTACTGAAGCCCGGCATTGGCTAGCTACCAATAAAGGGTTAAAACGGTAGTTGGCTTGACGTACTTGTTGATTGTCCGGATACGCGAGCACCTCACTTCCGTATTGGACATACGGGACGAGGAATAATGTGACTCCGGTTTCGTTTAGACCCAGAATGGAATTGTAAATGGATGTATGTCCGATATTGAATTTCAGTCTGTGTAATTAAATTGATATCTATTAATATATATCTGTGGTGGCGGAGAATTTATTCTCTTGCTTAACACCCTTCTTTGAGACGTATGAGCTCAAAGGTTATATATTGGTAGTTATTGATCGTATGGCGTGAATTGTCAATGTGACATGCCAAGATGCAATTGATCGACGCTTTTGTTGAAAAGCAGAGCCTTGTGGACGATGATCAAAGCATAGTCTATTTCGGCATAGCTTTGTGTATTTCGTTACCTCGCGAGCCTCATACCCCAATAGAGTCAAAAACGGGACAAGGGAACGCAGGGAGTGCACACGTTTCTTTCTAGGTAGAAGTGGTGTTTGGGTTTTTACAAGGCCCGATATTTTTACTTATATGGTTGATGGAATGAGGCGCCTCGGATTATTTTTGGTCGCCAATGGCCAAATTATAGGTCCAATAGGATCGGAGAGCGTGTGTTCAGGCATAACTAATCCACTAACGATATTTGTGGACCGGCCCTGCTGTATCTAAGGGTTTCCCGTAGGTGTGATCCTGAGACATTGCTAGAGTGTCTCGAATTGGCTTGGAGATCGTCCCTAGCGTTGACTCTTGATGGAAACCCAATCTCCAATACGACATTACGGTTTTGATTGTAAACCTATATATGGAGACATGGTAGGATGGGGTACTATGCCGTCTAGGATTGATACATTTACTTTGAAGTATTTTTGAAACATATTAGACACTGATAATAATATTAAAAATATTGTTTTCTACGTATCAAGCATTTTTTATCATTATAAGGTAAAAATCTATCCTCCTTTTGCATTGCATTGTGTGATGGGACTTGAGTCTTATAATGATTTCATTTTCTAAAAAGCATTGCGTTGTTTTTGACTTAAAATTTATAAAACTTATGCAATGGCAATCCAATGGAGTAAACTCGTTCCGCGTTAGCGGCGTGGTCCATTGATTTGCCATATTGTTCGTTTAGTAAGATTTCTCATACCAGTCCCATGACTGACCCGTAGTTCGTTTCACTTTGCAAACTCGGGTGCCCTCTTTCCACACGGGCAGCCAAATGACAGGTTTAGCTAGGGATATTTGCTGAACTGGAGCTTGCTGATGAAGAGGATGAAGGATCTTTTCTTTTTATCTTTTTATTCACTTCTTGAGACATTGAGACAGTATTGAGTATTGATGTAATTTGGGAGATTGAGACTTTATTTCTTCTTTGTTTTAGACATCTATTTTGCTAAGTGTATCCTATTCTGCGTACTCTGTTATTTGTGATGTTATGTTGTGATGACAATTCCATTTCCGTTGCAATGATTATATGTTTTGCTATATATCTGAGATCTGTTATTGTTTTAAATATGTTATGCACCTATGATTATCCTTACTTTCGTACCACAGAAGTTGGGGTCGTCACAATTCTCATCCATGTCATCACCTTCATTTACTTGATTCTGGTATGGTTGACAAGGCTGAGCCTGCTGGTTTTGATTAAGTTGAAAGTGGGCATATTGGGTTGTAGGACGCATAGTCCCCAAGTTTAGAGCGGCGACAATTGGGCTCTGTCGGGGAAGGGGTCGGTTACTAGGACCTGGTTCATCATTCATAACCAACCGGGAACAGTTGCGTTGACGCGCTCCCTCGTTGAAAGTTACGGTAGTTCCATTACCGCCTTCATTGCCGTTAACATTCACATTAGAATTGGCGAGGGCATTGGCATTAGCAGTCGTCCCCCTCCTTTGGTTTCGTCTCCGAGTGTAAGAAAAAGAACTCTCTGAGGCGTTAAGCTATGGACGAGCACTGTTCTGGTTAAGTTGGAGACGAGCGACATGACGTTGACTATCCTGGAGTCATTGCATCAACTCAATGTTTGTCTTCAACGTGTCGTTGAGCTCTCGAGTTCTGTTTTCCAGTTTTTTTATTAAGCTAGAAAAGCTGAGCTTGGGTTGTCGGAGCATCAGGGTCAAAAGGAGGGGCGATTTCCATGTTGGCCGAGCTTTCCGTGGATTGAGGCTGATGTGAAGTTGCAGTGTCAGCCGCTGCAGAGGTTCCAACAATCAGGTTCTTACCTCTTTTAACCATCGTAAGCAGACTCGAACGGTAGGTAAAGAAAAACCCGAGTAGCGCGTTGAAGTTGAGATGGAAGTTACACGGAAAGAGTAAGTTCAACTTCTCAGTGAAAGTACCAAAGTGTCGACGGCTAAAATTATCGTCACACCCAAAGATTCTCTAATACTCGAGAATTAACGTTTCGCGCACGGAAATTAAAAGTGCCGAAAGTAAATAACATAAAATTTTAAAGTGGTTCGGTCCATGAGGAACCTACGTTTGCTTTGAAGGCGTTTTAGGGTTTTATTGATTATTGAGGGTTACAAGTACAAAGTCATCATCATACAAATATTAGCTAAGTATTTGGGAGTTGTATTTTGTATATGCAATGACTTGAGAGAAAAATATATGTTCTTCTTCTTCTTCCTTAAGTTCTAAACAGTCATTATTGAGTTCCTAAGTCCTTGTAGAGCTCTCAAATTAACAAAAATCCAACCCTTTTGAGAATGAGCAAGGGGGTTATTTATAGGTAGTGGATTAGATGAGAGTATGTGAGATTTGAGGATCACAACAATAATTTTTGCATCCCTGTTCAGAGATGTGATAATTTTCATCTCGATGGAAATAGCATTACCGCAACTGGAGGGACGCGATTTATCGCATTTCGAAGGGATGCGAAATATCGCATCCTGAGGGATACAGATTGTTGCATTCGTCCGGATGCGAAATCGCATCCTGGAAGGGATGCGGTTTAGTGGGATGCGAGATGTGTGAGGTGAGCAGGATGAGATTCGAAATTATAGTGTTGGTCTTCATTTTAAAGGATGCGACTTTATATGTTCGAGGGTTGTAAGGTTTTCACTTGCACGACTTCTCTTAGGCTTGGACTCTTGATGTTTTTGCGGCACTTCAGACTTTGGTGTCACGTGATGCCTCAAGTCGAACGGATCTGCTATGCTTTTGAGAACCGGACCAAAAGATCGGTTAACAGCTCTCCTATAAAATTCCTTCATGATACACTGAACCAACATTATACCCCTTCGTTATCCATCTAAAGCGTGTATGGAACACACAATGCATATGACGCAACAAAGAAACAAAATGTGCAAAGTGGTCAAAAAGTGTGTACATCTTACCAAATGCACAGAATAACTTGCACGCGTTGAAGTCTTTCATGGGCAGACTTTCAAATCGAACCACTGATTCCTCGATTTAAGCTAAGCACATTAGCTACCCTCCAAATACAAAACATATAGTATTAACGTGCAAACCACTAATCAACAATACTCGCTTTTTCGTTCTGTTTAGTACTCATGTCATGTGCGTCTGCTGTTGATTCTCAGCGGCGCTGTGTATATATTTTAATCTGTGAACAAACAAACAAATTCTGTGCAAATATCACAAATCAAATCCCCCCGACAAAATACTGATTGCTCAAATATATGAAAGGTTTTCACATGCTCATGTATCTCTTCCTTCTGCTTCAATTGGGAAATGGACGAAATTGAATTTGAGTACCCTTCACCTAATCTTGCTTTCTTTGTAACAAGAACAGAGATATAAGCGAAAATTTGTTATTATTATCTCGTAACTATGGAAATATTTAATCTTGTTACCCTTTATTAGATCTTTGTGAATCCAATAACACTGTTCGATGACATGCTGACTTTGAATGTGAGAGTTACATTTGGAGGAGACTGATATCATACGATTACGCGAGAAGTGACGTAAATTGTGTAGTGTGAAATAATAGAGTTTTGAAAAATGTGCTCAAATTGCCCAGTGGGCACGAAGCATTCACTCATCACTCAAAAGGAATCTTTTTAATCGATCTACTGCTTTAGCCGCCGATAATTGTAAAAATGTCATTTTTTTAACGAAGTAATTATTTTCACCATGCCAAAAGAGGACTCGTTCTCCGTTTTTTTTTTTGTTACTTTTCTATTATTTAATCTGTCTAATTGGTTATTTTAATAAATCAATCACCGTGTGTCGTATATAATTCAGTACCAATCATCCAGACTTTATTCTGCTACCAGTGGACTCTCCTTTTCTTTCTTTTCAGATTTCAAGGTTGTCTTCGTTAAGTTTCTGTAGGGAAAATAAAAGCGAGGCAAAATCGACAGAGACCTATCTGAAATTTTGCTGTTTCCTTCGGGAGAATTTGATCAAAATCAAATTTTTTTAATTTGGCGATCGGAGTTTTAGAAATGGCGATTTGGATTGCTTTATGTTTGTAGAATGAGCAAGAAAGCAGCGGGTTGTTTTGAGTCTGAAATAAGTGGAAGGCAGAGATCGGTGTACTAGTTTTGGATTTAAGGTAGGTTTTTCACCGAAAGGGAGATCGGAATTCTAGAATTTAAAATGGAAAAGCAACAGAGTTTTAGATTAGGAGCACTAGAGAGGCTACAGAGCTTTAGACACAAAATGATGGAGAAGCAGCAGAGTTTCAAAGAGAGGAGAAGCAAGGAAAGCCCCGGAAAAAAGGGAGATACACAGTTGCATTTGGCTGCACGAGCTGGAAACTTGATCGGTGTTCAGAAAATAATATCCGATGCCGATAAACATGAGTTGAACGATTTGGTATCTAAGCAGAATCAAGATGGAGAAACCGCTCTTTATGTCGCTTCAGAAAGAGGATTTGTTGGTGTTGTTGGTGAAATTTTGAGAGTTTCTGATCCCCAGTCAGCTGGGATCAAAGCTAATAACAGCTTCGATGCCTTTCATGTTGCTGCTAAAAATGGCCATTTCGGTATGATCATTTTATTGTTGACCTTTTCAGTAATATTTTTATTTTTCAACAATCAGTATGAACAAATAATCGGTATATGCATGAAACATTAATAATAGAATTAAGTGTTGTTGCAGAAGTAGTGCAAGAACTGTGGGAAGCTTTTCCTGGATTAGCCATGACTACAAACTCCCAGAATTCTACAGCACTTGACTCCGCTGCAACTCAAGGTCATATAGAAATAGTCAACTTCCTTCTAGAAACAGGAGTTGACCTTGCCAAGATTGCACGTAACAATGGAAAAACTGTTCTTCATTCAGCAGCGAGAATGGGAAGAGTAGAGGTAGTAAAGTCAGTTTTGAACAAGGATCCAAGTGTCGGGTTTAGAACTGATAAGAAGGGACAAACAGCATTTCATATGGCGGTTAAAGGCACTAATGTTGATGTTGTTCTGGAGCTGCTAAAGCCTGATCCATCAATTATCAATGTTGAAGACAGCAAGGGCAATACAGCGCTACATATTGCTGCTAGGAAGGGTCGCCCTGAGGTATGTAATTGTTATGATCTTTTTATCTCGGTATATATTTTGATATATAATTGTTCCCTTTTTCAAAAGCATAAAACTTTTTCCCCAAAGTGGTGAAATTCTTGGCTATAACATATGTCTAGTATAGAAATCCTGATTGCACAGGTAAATGAAAGATTTAAGGTCTTCATCTTTGAATTTTCTGTAGTGAAAAAGATCACAAATGGGACTAGCATATCATCCCATTTCTATGTACGTAGATGGTAAGTCTAACATTTTCAATGTACCATGAAGCACTCACTGATCATACAATTAATAGAAATTTCGGCAATAGAATGTGCACGTCTCGTTGGCCGGTACTTTCATCCAGTTAGCTATACATTTGGGGAGAACTGGGGAGATATGGAACTATGAACTCAAAACCAAATCAATGGTACTTTAGTAGCTTTGAATTCTAATGATTTCAATGATTCTGGTGCATTTTTAAATGGAATTATGCCTTATTATGAAATGTATCCTTGCTGCTGAACTGTATCTGACTTTTTTCTTTGTTTTTAAAATTCCAAGCATCAAGCTTCCTGATAAACTTTGAATAAAAATATCCAATTATTATTATTACTTTTTAAGATCGACCTAGTTTCACTTATCAATTCTGATGAATGCACAATACGTTTGATATTAAGAAATATTAGATTCATGATATAACGAGTCAGAAACCATGTCCTACGGTTCTGAATGGAAGTAGTGCAGATTATGCAGTTTATTATTGAGTCGTGCCTTCTAATTTCATTTCAAAACATGCTTTGGAGGGTTTGAATCTGAAATTCTTGTCTGTTCAATCAAAATGCATTTCTAGTTATGTACTGATATTAGACTGTAAACACATGCTTATTCCTCTTATTTGTTATGACCCACAGATAGTGAAGACTCTACTTTCAGTACCCGGCATTGACATCGATGCGACAAACAAAGCAAATGAAACAGCCTTGGGCATAGCAGAAAAGTTCTCCCATGATGAAATAACTTTCATCCTTAAAGAAGTAGGCGCCTCCTCCACTCCTCGAGCCCAAAACAAGCCTCCAAACCCCGTAAAGCAGTTAAAACAAACCGTGAGCGACATCAAACACGATGTGGAGTCCCAAATTAAGCAAACCAAACAGACCGAAATGCGTGTCCAGAACATCAAAAGGCGGCTCCAGAAACTCCACATAGGCGGCCTCAACAATGCCATCAACTCCAACACCATCGTGGCCGTCCTCATCGCCACTATTGCCTTCGCCGCCATTTTCACCGTCCCCGCCCAATTCGTCGAAGAAACCCCCAAATTCGATCCCAAGGGTGACCTCCTCACTCTAGGACAAGCCTACATTGCAAATAACCCTGCTTTTATCGTGTTTTTAGTCTTCGACTCCCTCGCGCTTTTCATATCGTTGGCTGTCGTAGTGGTGCAAACCTCATTGATAGTGGTGGAGCAGAAAGCGAAAAAATTGATGGTGTTCGTGATGAACAAGCTGATGTGGCTAGCGTGCCTGTTCATATCGGTGTCGTTTATATCGATTACTTACGTCGTGGTTGGCAAAAAGGATGCGTGGCTAGCTTGGTGCACAATGGTGATTGGCACTAGTATTATGCTTACTACCATTGGATCGATGTGCTATTGCATTGTGATGCATAGGATTGAAGAGAAGAGTTTGAGGAACATAAGGAGGCCCTCTGGGAGTTTGTCGAGGTCATGGGGGATGTCAGTTGTTTCTGATAATGACATGATGAATAATGAATATAAGAAGATGTATGCTCTTTAAGAGTTTGATGGCGTATGATATAGATATATCCATATAACCTTGTATATATTTGGAAGGTTCCAGCCTGGCTATAGGCATCTAATATATGGATCTTTGATGCATGTCATATGTATTTTTTGGATGATATTATATGGAGTAATATGAGATGATAGCATACGGGGTATGCTTCTTTGCTCTGTGGTGTTTTGTAGAGAAAGGGATTGAGTGACGTTTGTGAGGAGAGCATCGCTCTAGTAGTTTTTGTGGGATTGATTTTTTGCCTAAAGTTTATGGACCTGGACTTAACTGATTTTGGCTGTGTAGGATGATAGTTCAGTGGAAAGTTGGATGAAGAAAACTCTGCACTTCCGCTGTCAAAAAATGCCTGTTTAATGATTGTAAACACCTCCTTCTGCGTTTTAAAGAGCGATGCTAGAATGATCGAAAAATTAATGGTGAAATTCGCTGATTTCTGAATCGTGAGGCACAAATTCAGTCGCTGTAGCATTAGTGTGTTTTAAAATAAAATTCTCCATCTCTCCTCGCAAACAAGTTTTAAAAAACACTAATATTTGACATGCATCTTTTGGAAACAAATAAAAAAATATAGCAAAAATAAAAATACTGATTTAATTTAAAGCAAGTTTTCAAGGGTTTTTCGAAGTATAAAATTTGAAAATAATGGAAGAATCCTAATTCCTAGTAAAATAAAATAGTGAATTGGAACGTATTCATCTCTAGAAACACGTACCAGGTTCCAATTTAGAAACTCAGTTTTCATGGACCGACACACTAATCCTTAAGGACCAAAATAAATTAATAAATATAATAAAAGTCCAACTTGTTTAAAACTATAATTTTTCTAAACCAAATACCCGCCATTGATTTTACATAGATAAAGTTGTTAATTGTGGTCTTTGACGCAAGCACAATCTTTTTTATTAAGAATTTTGAGCTTGTGCTGTTTTAAAATATTCAAATTTGAGGTTTAATATTAACAACAATGTTGGTGAATCCATGATTTTGTATTCGACTGGTTAACGTAGAAGCAATTTAAATAATTTGTATATATTAATTTTATCTTCCTTGAAAGTGCAATTTTTCAGTAGTTTATGGTTTATTTTGTACTTTGAGTTTTGAATTTTCAACGTTAATTTCGAAACATGCAAAGATTTAAAGGATAATGGAGATGATGGACAAAAAAGGGGATGATAAATGAATGAATTTGACGTCGTTCTTCCGTTGTTTCTAAAAATACGAAAAATACTAAAAAAGTTATTATTTGTTTTGTGTGTTGACATCATTTTGAAAAATGACCGTTTTCTACGATATATGTGCGTTGTGTGTAAAAATAAAAAAAATAGAGAGAGAACGCACTACTAACATTTTATGGATTTTGATCCGACCGCAGAAGGGTTGTTATTTAGTCAAGTGCTCTATTGACAAAATAAAATTGTCAATTTTCTTATTCTAATATATTTTAATTAGTGCCCCAAAAAAGGATAAACATAAGCTACAAATGCATGTAAACATAAGCGACAAAGTAACATAAGTGATGTGATGTAAACCTATCAGACCAACTTGTGTTAAATAAATTCTTATGTGTAAGCAAAAGTCAGACGGTTCTATTGGTTGCCAGGTGAAGAAGCCATCTGCTACAAAGTTTGGATTATCTTGAATTTGCAGAGTAGCGTACCACTGTTATGACCAAAATAGCAAGAACACCAGTGCCCAAGTGTTATTAAGGAAAAGGACATTGCCTACTTGCAACGAACTTGATGATATCAGAATATAGACAACATTTTGGTGAACTGGTACAATAAATTAGTTTATAAACATGAAGAAGAAATCAAATGGCCCAGTTTGCTAATGGGTTCACAAGTGTTTGTTTAACCGTAAACATCTTAAAAGCTCAACTAATTAGTGATTACTACATACAATTGAAGTCATAAATTTGAATCCTGATAATGAAATTTTTTAATACCCATTTGAAATTGGCAAGATGAAATAAATTTAGAGGAGGAAATAAGTGCTGGAAATCAGGGGGTTAATGTGATGATACACTATTTGGGGGCGCTCTTGATACTATCCCAATATATAGTGTGTAACCAGTGTGTTGCACACAACAATATATTTAAAAATAGTAATTATTACTTTATTGTTAAAATGGAAATTTTGTTATGAAACAAATGATAAATTTTGAGTGAGATTCATAAACTATTAATTAAAATTATTATTATTGGTTTATGTGTAATTAATGTTCTATAGTTTACACAAATAATATATGTGTGTGTATTTGAGATTTTTTTTTTTTAAATATAGATGTACATGTTGAAATTGTTGCAAGCTAGTAATTTATTCGATGAATTAACAAATATTATTCAATACAATTTATTTAAATAAGTTAAATGTAAAATTACGAAGTTAATTTAAATGCATAATATAGCAGGAAGAATCGGAAAGAAATTTGCAAAAAATGAATAAATTTGTTGAGGAGTTAGTGATGTTCAAAAAGAATTTTATGATATAATAATGGTAAATTCTAAATATAAATGAATCATAACTAATTTACAAATTAACTAGTTTACACAAATAATATTATTGTTTACATATATTATTTAAACTATGTGACTTATTAAATTTATATTTAGAAGAAAAAAATAATTTTGTCATTTTTGTTGTCGTAAACATGGTATACATTTTACAACATTACATTTAGCGTTAATTAGATGAATTAACAACAATTTATTGATTGAATTCAAAATCACAATAAAATGACTATTTATTTCTCTATAATGGCCTCCTTCTCCTTTTCCTGAAATTGTGATTTCTCTTTCTCTCATTCGATTTCATCTGGCTCTTTGGTTGACGGTGCTCCTAAGTGCTCGTGTTTCTCTATGTGGTTGTGGTCGTTTCGATTTAGCTGTCCTATGGCCTCCTCCACCTTTTCCTAGGGTTTTATGGGGGCGATCAGTGTAATGACCCAAAAATCCGGTAGAATTTGAGCTGACCAAAAACACAAGTCCAACCCCCAAATATCACGGAAATTCGAACCATTAATAGAAGAAGAAGAAGAACACAACATCAGAGTAACACGAATCTCACAACGGAACGAATAACATATAATATATATAACATAACTTGAAATATACATCTGTACTTGAATATACATCAATATCAAAGTACATCACTTACAACACAGCAGAAATAACTATAGCTATATGATCCTGAAGCCTCCTGCTCCAAGCTCTTCCAGTATATCTGTAAATTCCCGACTACTTGACTGCCCGTACAAATTTAGGCACCCAAGAGTTTAGGGAAAACAACAAAGTAAACTCCGGGTCAGTCATGGGACTGGTATGAGTAAACAGTTTAAAACAGTTTCAGAAACTAAATGATATCTCATAAGACCACGCCGTATAACACGGAACGGGTTTTTTCCCTTATGAGAATCCAAACACTTGACTTATCTTTATATCAAAGCTCTTTTGATATTATAATAATGTCTAAATCAAGTAGATAACAATCTAGTGGAACGTTTGCATCTCACGTTCCACATATGTAATATACAAATCAAAACTGCAAGCATGTATTGGGTAATGGATTTCCAACTATGACAAGGTATGGAATCACCTTCCGCTGGTATATCTCTAGAGGAGAATACACCGAGTTCAACAAGAACATCTTGCAACTCAGCCACACATGACCGACCACTCATTTCGCTTGAGTGTATCGAATGTATATCACCAACGATTGGGATCAGCAACCGTTCCCGAATGGGTCAGCATCGACAATAGATTTTTAGAAGTAAATGAAACTCTAGATCAGGTGATTATACATCCTAATAGGTGCGACCTACATAGCCATGCTACTTGCCCGATTTCTGTCATTTACCGGATGATGAGGCTAGAAGCTACGCTTTATCATCACGCCATATTCACTTCGAATGTCACATCGTCAAATCCATCAAATCACCGATTGACGTCCTCAACAGTACATTACGTGTTAGCTAAAAGAAGTTTCCTTCTCCGCTTCCACTCTTGGTACGATTGGAGAAATCAATGTACGTGACCTTTCTGAAAATACTCCGTCAGACATTCATCCATACAAGTCACCCAGGAACAGGATGAACTGAAGGCACTATTTCTATTAATAGAAAAAGTCCTTGCACTCTACTCCGTCTTCGATTATCTTTATATAATCTGATTCGCACGCTACTGCCAATACGGGGTGGTTCTTCGGATAATAATCCAACCGGTCTCTCCATATTGACAACGATGGTCAAAACTTCGATAGTCTGTGGTTTAACTATCGAATAAAAACAAGTGTTTCGATAGTCGATGATTTAACTATCGAATAAAACAAGTGTTCATCCAAACATCCAACAATCACTGAACCTTTAATTAATATTCCATTAATTAAATCTCTTCTCTATTTCTTATCAATATTTGTTAACCAAATATTTTCAATAACCATATTGGCATTTTGCGTTATTTGGAAAACATTTCCATATATCGCCTTCCTTAAATTTCTAGCTTTAGAAATATTCATTATTCTATTTCCAAGCTTTGCACATATTTGGGTTAAAACAGAGGTTGTGTAAAACATCATTACGACAACCCAAATACAGTATTTAACTAATTCTCATTCCACATTGATCTTCGAGCCTGAATCTTGCTACTTATCGGTATATCATGAAATCAACCAAGTTGGGGTATAATTACCTCTCAGACCTTGACTGAATAACATTTAACGTCAAAACAGACAAGACTACTTACTCGAATAATCAATACCATACAACTGATTATTCATCTTTAAACACATATACATTTTCTCTTTCTATTCTTATTAGATTTTATTCTTATACTTCTTTTTTGATTATACTATTCTATTTCTAAGTTCGTTTTCTTATCGACTTCTATATATTTTGATACGTTGATTTCTAACTATCAAATTATCTTAAAAATATTCTATCTCCTTAAATTTCCGGAAAAATTCGCCATAACCTCCTTTGTACCGGGAGCATCGGGAAATTTCAAATAGCTTTCCCGGTCCTTCTTATCTCAAAAAGAAAAAGAAAAAGCCAAGCGGCTTGCCGATACGGCGCATAAAATCTCATATGGAAATTAAATACGTACCTTTTTGTCGGGCATTCTATTTATTTCACTTCTATACTTTATTCCAAACCTGTCTCCTGTATGTCTATACATGTCCAATCTATTTAACTATACCAAATCATTTTAACTCAATTTGTTAATTATCTCTTTAGTCCATTTCTCTTTAAATATTTGAATTCTATATTCAAACTCCAATTCGCTTCTATTATTCAATTTCTATATATCAAATTCTATTGTCTTCTATTATTCAAATCCTATATTAAAAAGTCCGTTTGAATTTCTATTATTCAAATCTCTATTTCAATCCCTTATATTCAAAGTCTATTTAAATTTCTCTATTCAAATTCCATTTGAAATACTATATTCAAATCGTTTTGAATTCTCTTTTCAAATTCTATATTCAAATCTCTATTTCAATTCCTTATATTCAAAGTCCATTTGAATTCTCGGCATTATTTATAAACAACGTTTATAACTTCAATTCAAATCCCACCTTTCCATTTATAAACAACGTTTATAAAATTCAATTCAAATCCCATATTTTCATTTATAACAACTTTATAAATTCGATTTTCGTTCATATATATTCAAAACAAGTAAATGTTTTCTATAGTTCATTTAAAAATTCAAATTCTATTTATAAAAATAGAATTCCCCTTTTTAAATTTCAAATACCCTTTTCGATATTTTTATAAATCAATATTCAAGCCCAGGGATATTTTAAACAATCAAATCAACCAATTATTCAATCATTTGATTTTTTACACATCATATATGAATATATATGAAATCAAACAAACAACAACAGATAATATATTTTTGAGGAATCCAGTTGGATTCCTCCAACCTGTTTTCCTGCATCCACAGATGTTAGCACATAAATAATACCTATCCTGCTTCGAGGCAGGATATCGCGGTATGAAGGTCATCCACTAATCATAGCGTGGGGCGTATAGGGTAATCATCCGCTATGGTACCGCGGGCATCCGCTAATGAAACTGCGGGAATCCAACCAATCAATCAACCCAATATATATATAATAGTCGAGCAATCCTAAATAACTATATATATATTTTATAAAAAATCAGACAGTATTCAAACAAGCACAGACAATTATGTTAAACGATATAAAAATAATTCTAACTAAAAGGTGAGTGAGATTTACTCACCGTGGTTTTAATTTGCTGAGATAGCGATTCACTTTCAATTAAATCAAACAAATGTTCAATTTAAATGAAAACCATAGCTAGCTTTAATTCACTTCAATCCAAAATCATTTCAAAGTAATTTCCCATAGGATTTCCAGTACTCCATTTTATCGACACTTAAGCCATTTCTCCTTTTTATAACTTCTTCATTTTCGAACTGTCGAGCACCAACACCTCAGGCCCTTCAAAGCTGCTACAGCGAATCAACCGAAAAAGCCCCAACTACCATTTCACATTACACCACAAAAAAATACTGCTTATACCCCATTCTCCCTTGTTTTCCCCAACTACATCTGCTTGATGACTTGCGAACAGTAAACTGGAAGCCAAAGCTCCTCCAGTCAACTCGAAATTCACCTCAGCATCTACCTGACATGAAACTTCATATCGTACCACCGCTGAAGCAACCAAATCTTAACAGCAACATCGAGCTTCCCTGTACCCACGAAAATCTCCTTTTTTACCCCCCAATCAACCATTACTGACCTCGAATCCATCGTCAGCAACACTCAGAACCCCATCGCGACTTTATCAGAGTCGAACACCAACTACAGGACAGATCGCGACTTCCTTTAATAGATCGAACTCGTTTGGCACCAAACATGCACAAGAACCAACGTCGTCAGCACCTGTGACTGTCGCTCAAATCCGAGCATCCCCAAATCGTGAGCTGATTGAAGTTGCGAACTTCTGGGAATTTCCGCGTTCTTCGATTGGTTTAGCTGATCTCGCGAGCGCCCATACCCACCCCTGAGCATGAAGAGACCGTCGAGCTTCTGATCGCAACTCGCGATTTTGATTCTCTCTTTTTCGATTTACTTTACAGAATGAGAGCACCCTTTTCGATTTGTGGAAAAATGAAGTAAGAGTTATCGTGGTGTTTTTATTTTGATATCAGGGAGTTCGGTCATTTATAGAGTGGACGGATGGACAAGGAGGAGGCCATGATTTTTATACTTAGTGGATGAGAAGGGAGCACATCGCTGTCATATTTTGTGGTGAAGGTGGAAGACACATCTCTGCTATATTTTGTTTTAATTAAATCAAAACCCGTATCCTTTAATTAAAATTCCCCTTGATTCCCATCTCCTTTCTGAACCCAACAACTGACATTTCTAGCGTTATACTACTGCTCTGAACACACTGAGATATGTTTCAAAGTCCAGTTTGATTATCTGTAGAAGATATGAATTTAAAACAATATAAATTAATTTTAAAATAATTTAAATTCCTTGATAATAATTCAATATTATTATTGTTATAAATTCAAATAGAATTTCATATTAATTATTTGAACTGTTTTCAATTCAAATTAAAATTTGAATTCAACTAAATCCATTTTCGTATTCTGTAGATTAATATATTCGATTTTAAATCGAAATTGATTATTAAACTAATAACTTAAAATAAATATTCATTTAATTTATCAAATTAATATTTAAAACCGTATTAAATATTCAAATCTAACCGACGGAATATCCGGGTCATTACATTCTTCCCCACTTAAAATAATTTCGTCCTCGAAATTGCTAAGGTAGAAAAAGTGCTACAACCCCATTTATCTTGATACTCAACATTTCAAACTTCCTTACATAACTCTCTTTCGAATAGATCCGTATTCGATAACTCCTCCCTTCGAATAACTATATTCGATAATCTCTCTTTCGAATAACTATATTCGATTTACTCTATTTAATTTACTCTTATCAATTTATTCTATTGGATTTAACTCTTTTTGATTAATTCCATCGAATAACTAAATTCGATAACTCCTTCGAATAACCAATATTCTATAACTCACTTCGATTAAACTAATCGATAACTCTTTTCGATTAAACTATAATCGATAACTCAATTCGATTAACAAATAATCGATAACTCCTTCGATTTACTAATAATCGATAACTCCTTTAATTCTATTCGAATAAACTAATATTCGATTTAACTCCATTCGCTTGACTCTAGATCGCAGCGATCACAATGGTTACGCCTGATTCCCCCAGGAAACATCCGACCGCCCTAGGCTATCTGCAGCCCTGCAAATTACGCTAGCAATCGTACGAAATGGCAACTTATCCTGAGTAACTATGTTTGACTAACTCTATCTCAATAACTATATTCGATCAACCTTAATTGAATAACTAACATTCAATTAAATTCTAATTCGATTAGCTATGTTCAATTAACTCTATCTGGTTAACTCAAAATTTTAATAACAAATATTCGATAAATTCTAATTGAATAACTAATATTCAATTAACTCCACGGATTAACCCTACTGATTAACTTTAACTGGTTAATTCTTTCTCTAATCGATTTATTCTAACTCTAATCGATTATTTCTAACTCTAGTCGATTATTTCTAACTCTAATCGACTTCTCCTATTTGAATAACTCCTATTGGATAGCGTTTATTCATTTATAAAGATTTACTTTTAGTAACGGTTCTTTACTTTATAAATGTTCTCTTTAATAACGTTACTTCACTTATACAAGTGTTGTGTACCCCTTCTATTTAAAACTATCGGTGTTAAAAACCAATATCCCTTCTCTATATAAGTCCAGACTTATATATTCCATTTATCGAATGATAAATATTTAATTTAATTTATAAACTGTTATTTATAAATAAATCTTTTCTATTTATCTGTTAAAAACAGATTTCCATTTTCTATTCATCTTCTGAATATTCCTTTGATTAAATTCTATTTATTTAACAAATAAATATCTCATTTATAACATTCTATTTATTTTCTATAAATAAATATCTCCATTGAATCTATTTGTAAATGTTTTACAAATACTCCTTTCTAAATCTTTTTTTTTGTATGCCCATAACTTCCTTTGTATTTGTGTTACAAATATATTTCCTTTATATTTACTTTACAAATATATTTTCTTTTTAACTCTTTTGGGTTTTCTTAATTCATACCCAATTCATATTCACATTGATTTTACTCAGTTTATCCATTTCGATCCATTTAACTTACGTAAGTTAAATTTAATTTCAATCATTCAAATTCCCATTAACTAGTTGCTAATTAATCGTTTTGCCTAGTTCACCTTTTTTTTTATTTGAATATAGCTTGTTCAAATATATGTCAACTTAATTATAAACTAGTCTAATTATAATTTCAACTCGAGTTATATATTCGATTTCGAATATAAATTCTCAATCTCTTTCACTTATCCTAAAACCCAATTTCGATTCAACTTTCTTTTAACTAATTATTTTTCAATTTAGTAAATTCTATTTAACCATTTAAAATATGATTTTTGTCTTAAAAATCATTTTACCTACTTCACTGGAGTTCATATTTATTTTATAACTCAAATCTATATTTTCCTCATGGCCATTCGGATTTTATTTACTTTAAAAATCCTTTTACTTATATATATATAAACCATTGTGGTTTTTAATGGTTTCTGGCGCTGCTTTTCTAAAAATTTGATTTTGACATAACTCAAAATCTATACGACGAAATCTAGATTTTTCTCTTTCATTAGAAAACTATCGTTCAACCGGTCCCGACGATTCTTGTTTCAAAGGATTCCGACTTAAATTGAGTTCTGTATACTAAATTGAAGTTCGAATCGCCAATTTACGAACTACCGCGCTACGACGAGCTCGTTTTAATTATATTTATAAATATAAACGTTTTAACTTTGTTTATAATAAATTCAACTCCATTATGATATATTTTTAATATATATCAAATCTATTTCACATAATATTCCCGATCTATTTCACTTCTAATATTCGAATCATATATATTTACAATATTCAAATTCCATTTGAATCTCTTTATTCAAACTCTATATTTGAATTTCCTTCCATTCAATTTCTATTTGAATTTCTTCTATTCAAATTCCTATTTGAATTTTCTTATCTGTAATTCCTATTTGAATTCCTTTATTCAAAATCCATCTGAAATCCTTTGTTCAATTTAAATTCTATTTTAACTCCTTTATTCAATTTCTATTTGAAATTTTCTTTATTTTTAAATTCTATTTTAACTCCTTTGAATTCAAATTCTATTTAATTTCACTTTGAATTCAAATTCTATTTAAACTACTTTTATCTAAAATTCTATTTCAAACTTTATATTTTCTTTTAATTCTAATATTCAAACCTCTATTTGACTTTTCTTTATTCAAATCCATTTGAATTCCTTTGAATTCAATTTCCATTTCAATTTTTCTTATACAATTTCTATTTGAAATTTTCTTTATTCAAACTCATTTGAATTTCTTTGAATTCAAATTCTATTTCACTTCTATTTGAATTATATATATATATATATATACAAATTCCTTTAATTTACTTTTATTTGAAATCTATATTCCAATTCTCATTTCAAAATTCCTTTGAAGTAATATAAATATATACATATATTTATCTATCTCAAATTCAAAACATTTGAATTTTCAAACAACTTGTTTCTTTTAAAACAAATTTTCATCAAAACTTTTCTAAGGCAGCAATTCATCACTTAGAAACTCGAAAATGAACACTGGTGATGTTGCAACCATCATCAGAATTATTTCCCAGCTACTGAATGAGTCTAGTGCTATATTTCTTTCAAAATCCATTTAGAAAAATATTTTCCAAACTCCCAGGATTTTAAATTCTTAATTCTGGTTGGAATTCAATTTCAATTTATCACATTTGTATATTTGATTTCATATACAAATTCCATTGGTTATATATATAACTATTTCTGTTTTATTTTCTAATTTGATTATAATCCTAATAATCAACTTAACTATTTAAAAACAATATCGTGTCCAATCTTCTGTTCAAGTGTTTATAAACTCCTATCGACATCGTGGCATCCCACCATTCGACCAAAATTTATAATCCACTCAACAGACTAGTCAACACAATATAAAATAGTTTTTATATCAAATAACAAATACGCTCTCTCGTATATATATATACACTCAACTCATTCTAGGATGCTACTGATCCTATCTCTAATGAGCACATTCCCACACAGCCTAGGTATTCGCTCAACCTAAGCTCTGATACCAACTGTAATGACCCAAAAATCCGGTAGAATTTGAGCTGACCAAAAACACAAGTCCAACCCCCAAATATCACGGAAATTCGAACCATTAATAGAAGAAGAAGAAGAACACAACATCAGAGTAACAAGAATCTCACAACGGAACGAATAACATATAATATATATAACATAACTTGAAATATACATCTGTACTTGAATATACATCAATATCAAAGTACATCACTTACAACACAGCAGAAATAACTATAGCTATATGATCCTGAAGCCTCCTGCTCCAAGCTCTTCCAGTACATCTGTAAATTCCCGACTACTTGACTGCCCGTACAAATTTAGGCACCCAAGAGTTTAGGGAAAACAACAAAGTAAACTCCGGGTCAGTCATGGGACTGGTATGAGTAAACAGTTTAAAACAGTTTCAGAAACTAAATGATATCTCATAAGACCACGCCGTATAACACGGAACGGATTTTTTCCCTTATGAGAATCCAAACACTTGACTTATCTTTATATCAAAGCTCTTTTGATATTATAATAATGTCTAAATCAAGTAGATAACAATCTAGTGGAACGTTTGCATCTCACGTTCCACATATGTAATATACAAAATCAAAACCGCAAGCATGTATTGGGTAATGGATTTCCAACTATGACAAGGTATGGAATCACCTTCCGCTGGTATATCTCTAGAGGAGAATACACCGAGTTCAACAAGAACATCTTGCAACTCAGCCACACATGACCGACCACTCATTTCGCTTGAGTGTATCGAATGTATATCACCAACGATTGGGATCAGCAACCGTTCCCGAATGGGTCAGCATCGACAATAGATTTTTAGAAGTAAATGAAACTCTAGATCAGGTGATTATACACCCTAATAGGTGCGACCTACATAGCCATGCTACTTGCCTGATTTCTGTCATTTACCGGATGATGAGGCTAGAAGCTACGCTTTATCATCACGCCATATTCACTTCGAATGTCACATCGTCAAATCCATCAAATCACCGATTGACGTCCTCAACAGTACATTACGTGTTAGCTAAAAGAAGTTTCCTTCTCCGCTTCCACTCTTGGTACGATTGGAGAAATCAATGTACGTGACCTTTCTGAAAATACTCCGTCAGACATTCATCCATACAAGTCACCCAGGAACAGGATGAACTGAAGGCACTATTTCTATTAATAGAAAAAGTCCTTGCACTCTACTCCGTCTTCGATTATCTTTATATAATCTGATTCGCACGCTACTGCCAATACGGAGTGGTTCTTCGGATAATAATCCAACCGGTCTCTCCATATTGACAACGATGGTCAAAACTTCGATAGTCTGTGATTTAACTATCGAATAAAAACAAGTGTTTCGATAGTCGATGATTTAACTATCGAATAAAACAAGTGTTCATCCAAACATCCAACAATCACTGAACCTTTAATTAATATTCCATTAATTAAATCTCTTCTCTATTTCTTATCAATATTTGTTAACCAAATATTTTCAATAACCATATTGGCATTTTGCGTTATTTGGAAAACATTTCCATATATCGCCTTCCTTAAATTTCTAGCTTTAGAAATATTCATTATTCTATTTCCAAGCTTTGCACATATTTGGGTTAAAACAGAGGTTGTGTAAAACATCATTACGACAACCCAAATACAGTATTTAACTAATTCTCATTCCACATTGATCTTCGAGCCTGAATCTTGCTACTTATCGGTATATCATGAAATCAACCAAGTTGGGGTATAATTACCTCTCAGACCTTGACTGAATAACATTTAACGTCAAAACAGACAAGACTACTTACTCGAATAATCAATACCATACAACTGATTATTCATCTTTAAACACATATACATTTTCTCTTTCTATTCTTATTAGATTTTATTCTTATACTTCTTTTTTGATTATACTATTCTATTTCTAAGTTCGTTTTCTTATCGACTTCTATATATTTTGATACGTTGATTTCTAACTATCAAATTATCTTAAAAATATTCTATCTCCTTAAATTTCCGGAAAAATTCGCCATAACCTCCTTTGGACCGGGAGCATCGGGAAATTTCAAATAGCTTTCCCGGTCCTTCTTATCTCAAAAAGAAAAAGAAAAAGCCAAGCGGCTTGCCGATACGACGCATAAAATCTCATATGGAAATTAAATACGTACCTTTTTGTCGGGCATTCTATTTATTTCACTTCTATACTTTATTCCAAACCTGTCTCCTGTATGTCTATACATGTCCAATCTATTTAACTATACCAAATCGTTTTAACTCAATTTGTTAATTATCTCTCTTTAGTCCATTTCTCTTTAAATATTTGAATTCTATATTCAAACTCCAATTCGCTTCTATTATTCAATTTCTATATATCAAATTCTATTGTCTTCTATTATTCAAATCCTATATTAAAAAGTCCGTTTGAATTTCTATTATTCAAATCTCTATTTCAATCCCTTATATTCAAAGTCTATTTAAATTTCTCTATTCAAATTCCATTTGAAATACTATATTCAAATCGTTTTGAATTCTCTTTTCAAATTCTATATTCAAATCTCTATTTCAATTCCTTATATTCAAAGTCCATTTGAATTCTCGGCATTATTTATAAACAACGTTTATAACTTCAATTCAAATCCCACCTTTCCATTTATAAACAACGTTTATAAAATTCAATTCAAATCCCATATTTTCATTTATAACAACTTTATAAATTCGATTTTCGTTCATATATATTCAAAACAAGTAAATGTTTTCTATAGTTCATTTAAAAATTCAAATTCTATTTATAAAAATAGAATTCCCCTTTTTAAATTTCAAATACCCTTTTCGATATTTTTATAAATCAATATTCAAGCCCAGGGATATTTTAAACAATCAAATCAACCAATTATTCAATCATTTGATTTTTTACACATCATATATGAATATATATGAAATCAAACAAACAACAACAGATAATATATTTTTGAGGAATCCAGTTGGATTCCTCCAACCTGTTTTCCTGCATCCACAGATGTTAGCACATAAATAATACCTATCCTGCTTCGAGGCAGGATATCGCGGTATGAAGGTCATCCACTAATCATAGCGTGGGGCGTATAGGGTAATCATCCGCTATGGTACCGCGGGCATCCGCTAATGAAACTGCGGGAATCCAACCAATCAATCAACCCAATATATATATAATAGTCGAGCAATCCTAAATAACTATATATATATTTTATAAAAAATCAGACAGTATTCAAACAAGCACAGACAATTATGTTAAACGATATAAAAATAATTCTAACTAAAAGGTGAGTGAGATTTACTCACCGTGGTTTTAATTTGCTGAGATAGCGATTCACTTTCAATTAAATCAAACAAATGTTCAATTTAAATGAAAACCATAGCTAGCTTTAATTCACTTCAATCCAAAATCACTTCAAAGTAATTTCCCATAGGATTTCCAGTACTCCATTTTATCGACACTTAAGCCATTTCTCCTTTTTATAACTTCTTCATTTTCGAACTGTCGAGCACCAACACCTCAGGCCCCTCAAAGCTGCTACAGCGAATCAACCGAAAAAGCCCCAACTACCATTTCACATTACACCACAAAAAATACTGCTTATACCCCATTCTCCCTTGTTTTCCCCAACTACATCTGCTTGATGACTTGCGAACAGTAAACTGGAAGCCAAAGCTCCTCCAGTCAACTCGAAATTCACCTCAGCATCTACCTGACATGAAACTTCATATCGTACCACCGCTGAAGCAACCAAATCTTAACAGCAACATCGAGCTTCCCTGTACCCACGAAAATCTCCTTTTTTACCCCCCAATCAACCATTACTGACCTCGAATCCATCGTCAGCAACACTCAGAACCCCATCGCGACTTTATCAGAGTCGAACACCAACTACAGGACAGATCGCGACTTCCTTTAATAGATCGAACTCGTTTGGCACCAAACATGCGCAAGAACCAACGTCGCCAGCACCTGTGACTGTCGCTCAAATCCGAGCATCCCCAAATCGTGAGCTGATTGAAGTTGCGAGCTTCTGGGAATTTCCGTGTTCTTCGATTGGTTTAGCTGATCTCGCGAGCGCCCATACCCACCCCTGAGCATGAAGAGATCGTCGAGCTTCTGATCGCAACTCGCGATTTTGATTCTCTCTTTTTCGATTTACTTTACAGAATGAGAGCAGCCCTTTTCGATTTGTGGAAGAATGAAGTAAGAGTTATCGTGGTGTTTTTATTTTGATATCAGGGAGTTCGGTCATTTATAGAGTGGACGGATGGACAAGGAGGAGGCCATGATTTTTATACTTAGTGGATGAGAAGGGAGCACATCGCTGTCATATTTTGTGGTGAAGGTGGAAGACACATCTCTGCTATATTTTGTTTTAATTAAATCAAAACCCGTATCCTTTAATTAAAATTCCCCTTGATTCCCATCTCCTTTCTGAACCCAACAACTGACATTTCTAGCGTTATACTACTGCTCTGAACACACTGAGATATGTTTCAAAGTCCAGTTTGATTATCTGTAGAAGATATGAATTTAAAACAATATAAATTAATTTTAAAATAATTTAAATTCCTTGATAATAATTCAATATTATTATCGTTATAAATTCAAATAGAATTTCATATTAATTATTTGAACTGTTTTCAATTCAAATTAAAATTTGAATTCAACTAAATCCATTTTCGTATTCTGTAGATTAATATATTCGATTTTAAATCGAAATTGATTATTAAACTAATAAATTAAAATAAATATTCATTTAATTTATCAAATTAATATTTAAAACTGTATTAAATATTCAAATCTAACCGACAGAATATCCGGGTCATTACAATCAGGTTCAATTCGTTTTTCTATGTTGTGGGCTCATTCATTGAACCTTGTCCTGTGGTTGGTGTGGTGTTGGAGGCGATTTATGCCACTGTTGGGCCACCGCTAGCTTTAGTAGTGGCCGATGTCTAAAACTGTTGATTCGGGTGTTTTCTCTAGTTGATTTTATGATTCTTTCTCGTCATAGGTATGTTTTTGTGGGAGATGTGTTCCTCGAATTTAGCCTTCTTTTGTTTCCTTCGTTGGTGCCTTCAGGTGTTCCTGCGTTTGTGGACATCTACTCTGCTCCACCATGGGGGTTGTGGAGGTGTTGGGATTCACTATAAGTCATCGCGTGGCTGCTGCATGGGAGATGGCTTAGGAGATTTAATCCCTCCTATCCTATTTCTTCCCAAAAAAGTTGTGGGTCGCGCTCGCTGTCGTCATTTACTGGGTCGATATGTGGTGTATCTGATTTGTTGGTTTTCGATGTGGGTGGTGTTAGTGTAACCGCCCGCATTTTACATATCAGTGGATCATAAAATATTTTTATTTAATTCCCTGAGGGTCAGATCATTCTCATATTTTGATATGTTGTTTATGGGGATGTGAGACATGTCCATAATTTTTACCAATTTTGTTTGTGATAATTTTGTCCCTGTCAGTTTTAAATAGGGTGTAACTTTTGATTGGGATCGAATCAGGTGCTGAGATTGATTTCACTGGGAAGTAAATGGTGTTGCCAATTCTGTAGAGTGATCACATTAAAGATTTGGTTCAGCAGTTTGGGAGGAATCACTATTTTAGTGTTTTACAATTTTTGTTCAGGTTTTATAACCAATTGATGGGATGATTTGGTGTGGCGCATTAGTGGGCTGGTTGGAGGCTATAAATAGGGGGTTAGAGGCATGGAGAGAAGGTTGTTTTTCTTCATTCTCTCATTTGGTTGAGCCCATGATCCTCCTTGCTCAATTAAATACCACTTTCCACCATTTAAATCTAGATCCAAGGAAGAAGATTGAAGATCTACATCAAGCAAAGCTAGATCTACATCGAGTGAAGGAAGTTCGCATCAAATTAAGAGGTTTGGAGTTCATTCTTTGCTGTCCGGATTGGGAATTTAGTGATTTCGAGTTAATTCGAAGATTTAGTGAGTGATAAGCATCTCTCGCATAGATTCAATTAAGTATATGGGTTGTTTGATCATATTTTCATCATTTTAAGTTGTTTTCACCAAGATCTACATAATGGTAAGTATATTTTCATTTGAATCACGATAGGATCTAACCTAGCGACTTAAAACCGCTAATTCTTATGTTAATTCATATGTTTATGCAAGTTTAGATCCATTGTTTTTGTTTATTCGTTGAGTTATCATGATGTGGTGAATTTCATATGATTGTTGATGAATAATTGTTATGTTGGTATTCTTGATAGTTTTATAATGTGTTGATTATTGAATTGGATGATTTGTATGAGTTGGTTGTATCGACGTTGTTGTTTGGCGATGATTTGGTCAAGACTGGAGCTAGATTGGTCAGATCTGGAGTCAGATCGTTTTTCATGGGTCAGGTTGCATGACTTGTGCTCCAAGAAATGAAGCTTGGATCGTTTGTGGGGCATCGAGTCACTACGGTAATGGGTCGTTGGCTTATATAGGTCGGGCGGCGTAAGTATATAAGGCGGGTTGTAACGTCCCGCCTTTTTGACCGCTTCAAATCGGTAATTAAACCAATTTAAAACGTCCAAATTAACGGATCATTATTTAGCTTACAGAGTTTAACAACAGAATCAACACAGAATAAATAATAACATGGTATTTGAACAACGAAATGAAACTTCTATTTATAATCAAATTTTTTGAATATAAACTTTTCTACATACAGCGGGGTTATAAAATACAGTTTAAATACAAAGGAATATTTACTGGTTTTAAAATTTCAGAGTGCGTGTCTCCGGAATCCCCAACGTTGCCAACCTTCGAATCCTGAGTTGAATTCTTTAAATCTGTACAGCTCGGGTCTGACCTGAGTGTTCCATGCAAAAACATAAAACACTTGAGTCAGGATTTATCATAGTTCAAGTAAATTAATTTCAACAGAAACTGAAATATAATAGTTAATCCTAACAAGTTACTAAATATGAGCGTAACAACTTGGGACGAACAAGTCAGATCAACATATGCATACACACACACATATGCCAATGACACATACAATGGTATGTATATAAATATGTGTCCATTGGCCACCACATAATGCTTCAAGTAATTGAGTCCTGCCAAGCCGAGTACAAGGAAGAATATACAATTCGGCCAATGTGAAATGATCAAGGCATACAACTATAGGCAACCTAATTTGTATCATGGTGTTAAACGCGGAGGCCACAACTGCTTTGCAACTGTGATCAGTGCGGCTTGTACTACACAGGTAGATAATCAACATATCATAGAAGACCTGCAAGGAAACAATTCCAGATGCAAGACATTAACATAATATGTCAAAAGATACTACAACCACTAATTATGGTGATCATGCCAGAATGTACAAGGTAAGGGTCTGCCAAAATTATTTGCCACGCAATAAGCACTCATCATGTATGTATATATGTGTGTGCGTGTCTATACACACACACACACACACACACACACATATATATATATACACACACACACACACACACTCTTACTGGTCAAATTAAATCTGAGCATCTGGGATGAGTAGCCGTTTTAAAAATGGCACAAAACAACATAAAATATTACCTAGGAGTGAGACATCCAGGTGCAAATGCCCCCCATGTTCAATACTTACAAAAGGGTCATCAAAAATTAGAATACAATGGAGTTACATACGAATTTCATAGGGTGGCAAGGTGGATAAATCCAACTATGCACCTGGCACAACTAGACAACTAGGTGGACAAATCCAACTATGCAGCGGGCATAACTCGACAGCCCAGTAATACACAAAAATTTAATAAAGAAACCCAAGCAAGTATCAAAAAGTAACATGCATCTCAAGTAGGGTATAGTTGGGTTTTACTACAGGTAACGCAGTAGTACCCATATATATATCAATATATTGTACGGCATATGGGCACATATATGGTGAAAAAACAAACAAACTAAAGCAGACATAAGTTTCTTGCAGATACATGCATTCACATAAGATATCCTTATCTATATGCTTCCAGATGCACACTATATACTAAATGTGTATTTGATTTTGGCTAGTGTGTCCTCTTTTTAAATTATAGCTGGAAGGTCATATGAAGTTCTTGTTTTCCGTCTTTTCCCGAAAAATTTCTTTCCTTTAATCATGTTGGTAATTTCAGGTTAAAAACTCATATTTACATTTAAAATTCAAAAATATATCAAAAACCATCAACTCTTTTTTTTTAAATTAGTTTATACAACAAAAATATTTACTGTCAAAGTGCAAACAAAATAAATCAAACTTAATCCCAGTTGAACTTTAAATTGCATCTTAGAATTTCCAAAGGAATGTCAGGTGGTCCTAAAATATCAAGACATAACGCAAGGAATAACATACAATAACTTCCTTTGAATACAATAGTGCTTACAAGGATATCAATACAATAACAAGCAGGATGGACAATATGTGTATCCATGTGTTCACTACACCAGAAATGCCAATTAAGCAGTGCTCTGAGCCGTATCAAAATCGATTTGGCAGTGCTTTGAGCCGTATCAAAAAATGGCGTCTCTGTTGCTTTGATACGGACTTAACCCGTATCAAATTTACAAATTGATAGGGTTCTAAGCCATATCAAATTCATGAATTGATACGGCTTTAAGCTGTATCAATTGATGAATTTGATACGGGTTAAGTCCGTATCAAATTTAATAAAAGATACGGCCATTAGCCATATCAAATTGAGAATTTGATACGGCTCATGGCCGTATCAAATTTAAATAAAAAAATAAAAAAATACAAATTATTGTGCTCTCCAACAAGCTTTATTGTGCTCTCCATGATCATAATATTATTATTATACATATAATAAAAGTTAATAACCCATACATATTATTCCATTTACAATTAAACTTTTTACAGCAATGGAAGAATACAGTGCATGGTTGTTTATATGAAGCCCGATTTTCTGGATAGCTGCTCTTTGACCACTCCCTATACCTACAGGTTTTAAAGTAGAGAATTAACACCTCAAACATATCTAGACTGTTGATTTGCAAATGCAAGATGATCAAGAAACCATAACAGGCAGGATGATAATGTATAAGTAATAACTTCATAGCAGACCAATGTCAGCGTGTACAGGTAACAACTTAGAGCATTCGATCATGCATTCAAAATTGGGAATGCAGGCAAGTTTCAAATCTTAATAGCTATATCATGTTTGTATCGCAGATGGCTATACAGATCTGACTGAAACAAATCAAACTTAAGCCCAGTTAAATTTAACTTGCATCTTAGAATTTCCAAAGGATTGTCAGGTGGTCCTAAAATATCAATACATAACGCAAGGAATATCATACAATAACTTCCTTTGAATACGATAGTGCTTACAAGGGCATTCAGGATGGACAATTACATGTGTT
This sequence comes from Allium sativum, assembly GCA_030737875.1. NCBI lineage: Eukaryota > Viridiplantae > Streptophyta > Magnoliopsida > Asparagales > Amaryllidaceae > Allium > Allium sativum. Next base: position 748,791,490 of record CM060912.1, read on the forward strand.
CACTTACTTCGTGTCCTGTAAATCACTAATATGGAAAGAAACCTAATTTACTATCAAATCCATAATAAGAATTACTATGTGAATAGAAAATGTTCATTTAAACACTAACTTAAATAACTACAAAATTTTATGTGTCCTACAAGAAGGAAACCATTAAGGTTTACAAATTGTGTCATTCAAACAACAGTTGAATGTCATAATTTCACGCATCATGTAAGCAGCTGATAGAAGCCATTTATCTTATTTCAACACAAACACCAAACACTAATTTCAAGCAATACCCGAACATTATTTAATGTCAATTCATTCAAATATCCGTTCACCCCGTGTTCAATTCAGATAGCAAGACACAAAGAACATCGAATAATAACAGTTTATTTAATTTCATACTTTAAATTTAAACGTTGATTCACCCAAGCCTCAAATATTGACTCAATTAATATTATATAAAAAATGTTTTAAAATTTGGGTAGTTCGATTAATAACAGTTTTTAATTGTAAAGTAAATTAGGTACGCTGACAGTCAGTGCTAATAATTACATTCACACAAATACAGTTATCTACCTCCACCATGCGTACCATACTCTACTTGTATAACAATTTGATGGATAGATGTACGCTATATTTTTGGAAGTTCAGGAAAGTGCAGCTTCAGTTACATTCCCCTTACTTAGGTTAACCAATGTGTTTATGTTTGCAAAGGAACTGTCGTACTTAACGTAATACAGTTTTGCACCTTTTTAAACCAGCTAACTTAAACAAAATATCATAAATCCATACTGGCACAACAGCATTGAGCTAAGGGGTTGTTTGAAAACTTATAACAGTGCTTTTGTTCGCATCGTTAAGTCAATTTTTTAGAATGAAAGTTAAAGTAGAATTAAGAAATCAATATAAAGTATTTACAAAACTATGCAAAAAGTCATATATCACTAATGATTTTAAGCGCGTCTGATAACTATTCGCATAACTCTGCTAGATCATGGAATTTGATTTCGGCATAAAAATCATACTACATTTAGTCATGTCATTACATACAAATGAAATACCATAGGTTGGAAAAACGCACTGTTCAAAATTCATGATACAACAGTTTGCTTTAACCATTGTTTATTTTTTTGTTAAATTCCATATGTCAAGAACATGAATATGATATATATATATATATATATATATAAATGAGGAGTACATGTCTACTTCATGGTTCATGCTTTTATGCTTCGAAAGACAGAAAAGGAAATTCAAAACAAAGTCTGAATTTGTCGAGGGATGCATAGTGTGGGTTGTGTTTGATAACTTAGTACACAACCCTCAAGGAAACGAACAACAGATCATCCAAATCAACAAAATGAACGATTTAGGTATATTTCAAGGTGCAAACAAGGAGTAGCAGGTTTTAGTTAAAACATGCACGTATCTATTTTCAAAACAGCCGCATAAACCAACGAACCCAAGGCACCAACAACCACAAAGTATCAACTGTCGTATTTAAGTTAAACCGAAATCAAGTTACTTGAATCCAAGATTTATCGTGAGTGAGGTGCTCACCTAAAACTGTGGAAGAAGGCGCAGCAGTGTCCGATGGCACAATGAAGGCTAAAGCAAAGCGACGTCCTGAGGCGATAGCCTTTGATTTCGGGACTAGAGTTCGAATGAATTGAAGGCGGAGCGATGTCGATTTAGGGCTTCTAGCCAGAGCGATGGAGCAGAGTAATTCGATGAAACATGGTGAGGATGATGTAGCTTTGATAGTGGCGGATCCTCAGACTTCGCGGTGGAAGGAATGTTGTTTCGATTTGAAGGAGGTTGCGGCGGTGGCTACAATTTGGGGAAAAGAGGGTTTTCTGATTCCCGTAAAATTGAGAGGAGGGTTTCGGCCATGAAAATTTAGGAATAAAGAAATAATGATTTTTATTTGCTGAGTGAAACTTGGGAAGGAAGGCGTCTTTCTAATAGGGTTGAAATTAGATATAAGTATAACGTAATTTCACTAGCCTTTAGGGTAGGGACGTGGTTCGGACTGTAGAACAGAAAAAATATTAACTGAGGTAGGTTACACTTAGTATAATTAAATATTAAAACTTTACCTCAAATACCATAGAACGACCTAATACAACGCTGTGACGACCCCAAACTTCCACGAGTGAAAGCAGGAGAAATCATTTTTGGAATACAACATAAATACAATAAAACAGAACACAGATACAATATAGCAAAGGAGATTCATAGAGCAATAACATTATAGCAGCGGAAAAATATAATGTCATCAATCACAGAAATTCCACAGTCACAGAACTAAGATTATTACAACAAGTTTGCAGAAAAGAAATAAGTTTGATGTCTAAAAAGAAAAGAAAAGATGCCAACAGAAACAAAAAGTCTTCAAGCTCCAAGTCATCACCTCTTCTCCCACGCAGAATCCAAGAGAGAGAAAATAAGCAGCTTCAAAGAAAACCCCAAGCAAAGAATGAACCTGTCTACTTGGCTGCCCGTGTAGAAGAGAGGGCACCCAAGTTTGCAAAAAGGTGAAACAAACTATGGGTCAGTCGTGGGACTGGTGTGAGAATTCTTAAATAACTTATCCTAATAAAAATAAGGCAAATCCAAAAGACCACGCCGCCAACGCGGAACGGGTTTACTCTAAGGGACTGCCGTGCATAATTTAAAGTGTCATAATAAATGATTAAATAAGTCGTCAACAACGCAATGTCTTTTGAAAAATGGAACCACCATAAGACTCAGGTCCCATCACACAATGCAACGCACACCAAGAGGATAGAGTTTTACCTTATGGTGGTTAAACATGCTAAATACGCCAAATACGTAACTAATACTATTATTAGTGTATATGTTTTAAAACAATTCAAAGCAATGTATTAATCCTAGGAAGCATAGGTACCATATATTATGCCTCCAATACTAGTAATACAATCAAATCCGTCGGGGTCGTATTGGAAATTTGGGTTTCCATCATGAGTCCAGGCTAGGGAGGACTCCTTACCGATTCGAGACGCTCTAGTTAACGTCTCAGGATTACCCGCAGTTAACCCTTGGATCCTGCAGGGCCGGTCCTCACATACAGCTTAGAGGATTGGCAATTCCTAAGCACACGTTTCCCGGTCCTATAGGACCTATCCGAGGCGCCTCATTTCATCATCCTCCAAAAGTAAAATGACTACTAACTAGAAAGAAACGTGCTACTTTCCCTGCGTTCCCTTCCCCCTTTTTAGACTCTACCGGTTTGTGAGGCTCGTGAAGTCATGTTCTTCATACCACAAGGTTCTGCTTTTCAACAAGAAACCCTGATCATTGCATCTTAGTATGCCACACCGTCACTCCATACCGTACTATTGATCTTCCGTCACTATATAAACGGGTGTTAAGTAGAGAATAAATTCTCTACCACCAATCGTTTATATATTAACTTAATATCAACAACATAATATTTTGTGGGGTACGATGTCAGACACACTATCCATTTATACCCATGCTCTAGGTCTGAACTAGGGTCAAACCCGTGAAATCAACACGTACGTTTGGGCAATTACCCCGACCCTTGAATTGGGAGCAAACCAATTCAGAGTCTTGATCGTTGTCCATTCGAGGGGAGATTTACGGTCTTCATGCGCCGTCTTCATACTTGAATTCTTGGAATCGTACGATCATTTGGAATGGGATTAACTCGGACTTTCCAAATAATCTCGCATTCATATATTTTGAGAAAAACATATTTCATATCGTTATTTTATTTTATAACGATTAATTCTTGCCTTAATTATTTTAATATAATTAATTTCCTTATTTAACGACGCTTCAGGTCAAGGGCGACCTTGGCGCTGTTTTCAATCAATTTTGTTTTTCACTTTCCTCAAAATCTAACCGTTGGATTTTAGCGTAGCATATATCGTTGGAAAGATTTTTCTAAGACGGTCCTAACGGTTTCAGTTTTGGGAAAATCCGACGGTCGGATCTTCCGGTATATTCGTTTAAAAGTTCGATTTCAAAACGCAAACTACTGCGTTCGATTCGTTATATTTTAACTATATATATATATAAATATATATAAATACATTAGCTCGTTTAACTCATCGTCCTTACTTACATCTGCCTTTTCTTTATCCTTTAACTTCTTTAACTTACATGAAAATGTATTTCATAATTAGGCGGTGAATTGTTCTTTTTATTTTATTTTCATTTTATACTTTATAATTCACATTTAAAAATGTAAATTATAAAACTTCATTCCCATTATTTCTTTTCCTATTTCATTATGAACAATGAACATTTTTCCATGGTGTAAACTCTCTTTATACATTATAAATAATGTAAATCTTTTCCTCCATTTCATTTCTTTTTATTTAACATTAAAAATAATGTTAATTCTTACATACAGTTTCATTTTTTTTTTCAACATTAAAATAATGTTAATTCCTGCACATAGTTTCATCTCTCTTATTTAACATAAAATAAATGTTAATTCTTCCTACGGGGTGAATTCTCTTTTTTATTTACATTATAAATAATGCTTATTATCTTACAATACAAATTCTCTTTTAATAAACATTATAAATAATGTATATTTACATGACATGCATTTTCTATATTGTTGACATGACAAAATATTATTTTCCATACAATGCATGTCTTATTTTAACATAACAAAAATATTCTTTTACCTACAATGCATTTATTATTTTCTAACGTAACAAAATAATAGTTTCATACAATGCATTTCTATTTCTCTAACATGACAAAATAATATGTTATGCAATGCATTTCTATTTCTAACATGACAAAATAATATGTTATGCAATGCATTTCTATTTCTAACATGACAAAATATTATATTCATACAATGCACTTCTATATAACGTTCTAACTTGACAAAATATTATTTGCATACAATGCATTTTTTTCTTCTATTTTGACAAAAATAATATGCTATGCATACAATGCATTTTTTCTATTTTATAACAAAAATAATATGCAATGCATAAAACGCACTTTTTCTATTTTAACAAAAATAATATGCTATGCATACAATGCACTTTTTCTATTTGAACAAAAATAATATGCTATGCACACAATGCACTTTTTCTATTTTGACAAAAATAATATGCAATGCATACAATGCACTTTTTCTATTTGAACAAAAATAATATGCTATGCATACAATGCACTTTTTCTATTTTAACAAAAATAATATGCTATGCATACAATGCATTTTTTCTATTTTGACAACAATAATATGCTATGCATACAATGCACTTTTTCTATTTGAACAAAAATAATATGCTATGCATACAATGCACTTTTTCTATTTGAACAAAAATAATATGCTATGCATACAATGCACTTTTTCTATTTTGACAACAATAATATGCTATGCATACAATGCACTTTTTCTATTTGAACAAAAATAATATGCTATGCATACAATGCACTTTTTCTATTTGAACAAAAACATAGTTCATTAACATACTATGCTATTTTTAATAATGAACAAAATATAGTTCATTAACATACGATGCTTTCTTATTTTGATAATGAACAAAATATATTCATTACATATAGCGACTAACTCTATTTTTATTAACGAAAAAAAAAAATGGTTCGTTTCACATAGCGACAAATTTTATTTTGAATAATGACACAAAATATAATTCTTTAACATAGCGACAAATTCTATTTTGTTAATGACACAAAATATAATTCTTTAACATAGCGACAAATTCTATTTTGTTAATGACACAAAATATAATTCTTTAACATAGCGACAAATTCTATTTTGTTAATGACACAAAATATAATTCTTTAACATAGCGACAAATTCTATTTTGTTAATGACACAAAATAACATAGCGACAAATTCTATTTTGTTAATGACACAAAATATAATTCTTTAACATAGCGACAAATTCTATTTTGTTAATGACACAAAATATAATTCTTTAACATAGCGACAAATTCTATTTTGTTAATGACACAAAATATAATTCTTTAACATATAGACAAATTCTATTTTGTTAATAACACAAAATATAATTCTTTAACATATAGTGCTTTCTTATTTTATAAATGAACAAAATATAATCATTCACATATAACGACCAATTCTATTTTATAAATACACAAATTTGTTCATTCAACATACGGTGCTAATTTTCTTATTTTGATATTGACAAAAGTGTCAATTTACATACGGTGTTCATTTTCTTATTTTGATATTGACAAAAGTGTCAATTTAACATACATGAACAATTTCTTATTTTAAGATTGACAAAAATGTCACTTTAACATACATGAACAATTTCTTATTTTAAGATTGACAAAAATGTCACTTTACAACATACATGAACCATTTCTTATTTTAAGATTGACAAAAATGTCACTTTACAACATACATGAACCATTTCTTATTTTAAGATTGACAAAAATGTCACTTTACAACATACATGAACCATTTCTTATTTTAAGATTGACAAAAATGTCACTTTAACAACATACATGAACCATTTCTTATTTTAAGATTGACAAAAATGTCACTTTACAACATACATGAACCATTTCTTATTTTAAGATTGACAAAAATGTCACTTTAACATACATGAACAATTTCTTATTTTAAGATTGACAAAAATGTCACTTTAACATACATGAACCATTTCTTATTTTAAGATTGACAAAAATGTCACTTTAACATACATGAACAATTTCTTATTTTAAGATTGACAAAAATGTCACTTTAACATACATGAACAATTTCTTATTTTAAGATTGACAAAAATGTCACTTTAACATACATGAACCATTTCTTATTTTAAGATTGACAAAAATGTCACTTTAACATACATGAACAATTTCTTATTTTAAGATTGACAAAAATGTCACTTTAACATACATGAACCATTTCTTATTTTAAGATTGACAAAAATGTCACTTTAACATACATGAACAATTTCTTATTTTAAGATTGACAAAAATGTCACTTTAACATACATGAACCATTTCTTATTTTAAGATTGACAAAAATGTCACTTTAACATACATGAACAATTTCTTATTTTAAGATTGACAAAAATGTCACTTTAACATACATGAACAATTTCTTATTTTAAGATTGACAAAAATGTCACTTTAACATACATGAACGATTTTAATATATTTAATTTTGACATATCAACATGTCACACAACATACATGAACGATTTTAATATATTTAATTTTGACATATCAACATGTCACACAACATACATGAACGATTTTAATTTATTTAATTTTGACAAATCAACATGTCACACAACATACATGAACGATTTTAATTTATTTAATTTTGTATTGTAACATCTCAACATACCGTGGGTTTTGACCTAGCATACGCATACAGATTAAGTCATAGCAGATTCACATACAGTTTATATCATAGCAGATTCACAAACATATATGATTATGAATGCGAACATCCATAATTAAAACATAATTACTTAAATAAAATAAATAGGATTCTCACCTCAATTAGATTAGAGTTTGTTCCCCATTGCTCTGTATTAAAGTGGTATTCGAAGTCACGGTTCCACCGGATCTGAAATTTTCAGAATCGGTGTTCATATGCATAAGTTATTGATGTTTTAAATCAAACAGACTTTTAACAACTGCTTCTGCCACGCTTAAAAGCGTGACAAAATCTGAAGCATACCTCAATTTCAGAATTTGTTCAAAACTTCAAATCGCGATAACTTTTGATTTACTGAACGGTTTTGGGTGCGGTTTTTTGGAGAATGACCGCCTTGGAGAGATCTTTGCACGGCCAGAAGGGGGTGGAGCTCGGTCGAACGTGGTGGGCCCGGCGTGGCTGCGACCGGCGGAGCTTCTCGGGCTCGGGGCGGGCGGCACAGGCGACGGAAAGGGACGGGACTTGTCGGAGATCGAAGAGCTCGGCGAGAGCTTCGAAACGTGTACTCACACGCAAATTTTCGTTGAGAAATGAAGGAGTTATGAGGGTTTGAAGTTTTCAGCCATGATAGGTTTGTGCGGCTCAGCAAAGAGGAAGAAGATGGACGTGAATAGTGTTTTATATTAAAATATTAGGTTAAACTAATCATTATTTAATTGGCCCGCTTAAGCCCGTTTTGGCCCGAACTCCGATTCAAGCCTGCTTACTGTCGTTCATACCATTTAGCCCCCGTTCCGAACTCATCTGGATATGTTTCATCAGCCCACGAGATCGTCTTGGCCTTCGTTTTTCAGTTTTAAATATAAATCATTATTTTAAATTCAAACGTACGTAGAAATTCACCCAGGTCACCAATTAACTTCAAAAATCCTCGAAAAATATATTTAGCTATGTTTTGCTGCTGTGGACCTATGAAAATTAATTTCGTTCAATTCTGGGCCCGTTTGAATTTTTTAATGAATTTTAAAGTCAAAAATTTGCCCGTTTACACTGAAAAATCAATTATAATTATATATTAATTCTAAAAATTACCAAAAAATCATTTTTAGCTTTGTTTTGATGATACGAACCCAACAAAATTTATTTCGTTCGATTCTGAGACTTTTTGAAAAATGGCTATTTTCAAGGCGAATATATTTAATATTAAAAATACATTTTTAAACAAATATTTTCTGAAACTCGAAACATATAAGTGTTTACTGTTTTTCAATGCAGAAACGTCATTCTGAAACCAATGGAAGTGGTTTCGAGTTCAAATTCCTACATATGTGAAAAGTAGCATTTTTGTCCTATGCAAATTACCCACCGACCTTTCTAAAAATTGAATTAGCCATAACTTTTGATTTCCGCTATGAAATTTCGATTTTTCGGATTCGTTGGAAATATATTTTTAAATAGATTCTAACATTTTTGGTTTTACTAAAATCCGTTAAATTTTGCATCCTGTATGGTTGGTCAAAGTTCAAGTTTGACTTTTCAAACTACCGCGCCATTTCTAGCTCTTTTTATATTTAAAATTAATTTATTCATTCTAACTTCGATTTGAACCAAATTTGTGATCCTTATTATTTAAAATAGATTATTTTAAATATCAAAACTCATTTAAAATCACTTAAAATAAATTTTAACTTGGCCCCAAAATTCAGGGTCGTTACAAACGCAGTCTCCAACACGATAAAAATTATACGTACTTTTTCGTTTTTGCGTTCTGAATCCATGTAAAATTAGTTCGGTCAGATTCTGGCTCTATTTGCATATGACGTTATTTTATTCTTAAATTATTTATCGGTTCGCCGATTTTGTACCGTTTATCCACCAAACAACTCTGTTTGATTCTAAATCCGAAACGTTAAATTTTAATTTCTCTTTATACACAAACACACACATATCCGAACCAATCTCCATATATTTCAACAAATAAAAATCTCCAACTTATTTAACATTAACGACGTTTATTTTTAAATTCAATCATTTAAAATTTTAGTCGAATTTCAAATCAATTCAAATACCCAACCAAAATCATATTCAAATATTCAATAATGGGCATTTGATTTACAACCATCCATTCTGAATTAAATATTGGGTTCAATTCAGTCTTAGAACTATATATTTGATTTTAAATTTCTAATCGAAGCATCGATGTAAAAATTATTATTGGTAGTTAATTCTTTAATTAATTCCACATTTAATTATCGAAATTTCCAGGATGTTACAATCTTCCCCCTTTAAAAAATTTCTTCCCGAAAAGGAGAGATCGTTAGAATTATACCAATGTATATTTCAAATTTTCTCATTTATGTTAAAATTTTCCCTAACTAATACAAATGCCAATATTTATGTTATCTATCATAATTGCTTATCCATAATATTCAATTCACTCGAAAAATAAAAAACTACTTATGGTTTGAGACCAATTTTGATCAAACTCGATTACCTTTATCTTCCTAATCAAGTTTAATTTATTTCCACGCTCTTTGAACTATACTCAATTTTCTCAGCCCAATTACTTTGAGATATTTCTCAATTTCTCATTTTATCAAAACTTCTTAGAGATTCAAAATCATTAAATTCTTTTTCAAAATCATCCTTTTTTTAAATTCTGCCCAAGTTGGATTTACGCATATCAAATTATTCCAAATTCTTTATTGTTCCGCTTACAATCCAAGTTCAACCAAATCTCCTACATTCAATCCATTCAATTTTTCTCAACACTCATTGAAGAGTGTAATTAATATCTCCTCTTCCAGTCACAATTTGTTGTCTTGAAAATTTCCAAAATTCAAAATCCTTTATTAAAAAAATATACAAAAATATTTGTATTATTATTCCGAAATTCTTTCTTAACTTACTAAGTTAAAATATTTTAATTTCGAATTATTGATTTGAAAATACTTGATAACTCAAAGTTAGACAAGTCTATTGTTGTTCTCATAGATGTTAGGCATACGCTGGCCACGCGCATGACTAAAATCTCCAAGTACTACATATCCTTGCTTCAACTCCCAGTGAAAATACTTTAAAAATTCTCTTTTAAAAACATATACGGAAAGTACCAATGTGATGTTGATGGATTTATTGTTCATGAATCGCAGATACACAATGGTTTCGTCCGGATCCCCCAAAAAACATTCGTATCCGTAGGAATTCACTTCCCTGCGAATTTCGTCATGGACATATCAACGAAAGATATTTAAGAGTGAAAAGAAAACCTAAGGTCATTGAGCATTGACCGCTCTATCTCAGGGTTACAAAAACAAATCATCAAATTTCGAAGATAAATCAAGTCACGAGGATCAAACAAGTCATAAAGACAATTCACGTCACGAAGACGAATCAAGTCACAATGATAATCATGTCACAAGAGCAAATCATGTCACGAAGGCATAGTGCTGCAATTAAAGAGGTGGCTCAACATCACTAAGATATCTCCACATCGCATGGCTCCATTCTACCTTTAGTAACTCTAGTGTTACATCTCTCTTTCACTTATAGATATGCCATGTGGACCGCAGGTACACAATGGTTACGCCTGATTCCCTCAGGAAACATCCATGCACGTAAGCTTTAACAGCTCTGCGAATTACGCCATTATCACGACTGTAGATCGCAACAAACACAATGGTTATGCTTGGTTCCTCCAAGAAACATCCGTCCAACATAGGCCATCTACAGCCCGACAAATTATGCTACATGGCCGGCTCCTTTCAGATCGAGTTTTATGTCCGGACAACTTAGTACCACCAGCAGCACATTTCAACTGAGCTCGAAATTCAAAGGAGAAGGATGATACTTCCCTTGACTTGAAAACATACTTGGTACATATAGTAATTCATAAATCATATTTACGATTTTCTTTCCAAATATTTCATTCTTATATAAATTCCCTCATATAAGATTTCATTTCAAACCGATTACCTTCCAATTAATAGTTTGCAAATTCGCTATATTCTTGTACATTTTTCATATGTGTTTCGAAAACTTCAATCCAATATCTAAAATCGCATATCCTCAAATTCTATTCTAATTTCAACATTTTAGTTTTGATTTCATAATCAATCCTAATATCTAATATCCTTTCAAACTCATATTTACAAATCTATTAGTTTTAACCCAATTTTCCAGTTACTACGGTTTTCCAGTTATTCAATTCATCACTTAATTCAAATTTTTTTTACGCCCTCAGAATTTCAGAATTTTCCCTTCTTATACCAAATTCTCATTCACTCATTGCTCATATTCACACCTTCAACCGTAAATTAGCAAGCGAACAATTCCCTAAGTATCAACCCCGAAGGTCGGAACCAACATTAGATCAACACTCAGAAAGTCATTCAACTCAACTAATCTCTAGTTAGTTTCTAATCTCCTTAACTCTATTTCTAATTTCTTATCAAATTATCGCTTACAAAATTCTTGAATTCAAATTACAATTCCATTTCTCTTACGCTCTGCCTCCCTTCGTTTTCGACGTGCAGCTCTTTGTTCTTCAGTTCTCACCATTATGATTTCTCAAAACCCATTAACTTCTCACGATCCTTGAAAAACAATTCATATTCATTTTCTATAATTCTAAAAAAATCTCCTATTACCATTGAAAAACATTTCCATATATTTGCAAATCTTTATTTCAATAGAAATATATTTTATTCTCAGGCGAAATATTTCTAAATTCGTTTTGGACTAAAACAGATATTAAATACAAACCGCTATTTTCGCTTCATTTCTTACTCTATTTAACCACTTCTTCCTATCGAAACTTAAAAATTTGTTAGTCAAAAATGAAGTTGATCAAGTTGGGGTATAATTACCTCTCAAACCTTAACTAAACAACATTACTAACTTTGAAACAGATAAAATTCATCACTTCAAACGTCAACAAAACATTTATTCTCAAAATTTTTGATTTTAAGTTAAGAATTTATTTTCTTTACAATAATTGTTGATTATAACCATAGTTCACACCTTCGAAATATTCAACTTTAAAATATACCTTATTCTTTAATCTAAAAATATAAATAATTAATCAATAATAAATTAAATTAAATTCTAACTAAAAATGGAAAGTAAATGGTATGTTCCTGAAATTCGACATAATTGTCTCCCATAAATAACTCCTTTCCGAATAATCACTTATCCGATAATACATTCCGAACTACGGAAAAATCTCATTTGATTTATATTTTGAACTTCAAAATAACCACACTGTACTGGTCGACTTCATTTCCTTATCCCAAATCTTAAAAAGTAAATATTATTCGACTTTCGAACTCTGGACTCGTCTCATCAAATAAATTTTGATTTTATTCAAATATCGATTCAAAATTCTTCACAATCTTTATTCATATATTGCTTCGTTTACAGTTCTTATTTACAATTCACTTCTTGTGAATTAATTAACTATTTTATATTTCACTATCGAATTCTTGTATTTGATTATACATTATCAGTTTGAATCAAATTATAAATCATCTTGCCAAATTCTGAATAACTCAAATAAATTAAATTTAGCACAGTTGGATTCCAATCATATCTTTTTCTGATTTATTTTCATTTATTCCTATCCCGAATATCAAAATAAAATTCAGCGTTTCATTTTCGAAACAATTCCAAATTTCCCCATTTCTATTGGAATTCTTATTACCAATCAATTCTAGTTATCGTTGACTGCTAAAATACACGATTAGAGAAATTTATTCGTCGGCTATCTTACACTTCTCTTCCTTATATTTCATTCGACGTTGGATACGAAATTCAAATCTAGGGGTATTTTATCGAAGAACGGCTCTCGCAACTCTAGATTTGAAGACTGGGGATTTTGAAAAAATTTAAATCTCAAAAATCTTTTTATTTCCTCTGTATAAGTTCCGAACTACAGATTTCCAAAATATATAATATTTCCAAAATAATTCACCTTTCGAAATTTATTTTTAAAAATGATTCCAAATTTATTTTTCAAAATATTTTAATTTTCAAGATTCTTTTTTAAACCCAATAAGCTAAGATTTGAATAAACCAAAGCTCTGATAACGCTTGTAACGTCCTGCCTTTTTGACTGCTTCAAATCAGTAATTAAACCAATTTAAAACGTCTAAATCAACGGATCGTTATTTAGCTTACAAAGTTTAACAACAGAATCAATACAAAAATACAAAATAAATAATAACATGGTATTTGAACAACGAAATGAAACTTTTATTTATAATCAAATTTTTTGAATATAAACTTTTCTACATACAGCGGGGTTATAAAATACAGTTTAAATACAAAGGAATATTTACTGGTTTTAAGATTTCAAAGTGCACGTCTCCGGAATACCCAACGTTGCCAACCTTTGAATCCTGAGTTGAATTCTTTAAATTTGTACCGCTCGGGTCTGACCCGAGCGTTCCATGCAAAAACATAAACACCCGAGTCAGGATTAATCAGAGCTCAAGTAAATTAATTTCAACAGAAACTGAAATATAATAGTTAATCCTAACAAGTTACTAAATATGAGCATAACAACTTGGGACGAACAACTCAGGACAACATATGCACATATATATATATATATATATATATATACACACACACACACACACGCACAAATATGCCGTTGACACATACAATGGCATGGATATAAATATGTGTCCATTGGCCACCACATAATGCTTCAAGTAATTGAGTCCTGCCAACCCGAGTACAAAGAAGAATATACAGTTTGGCCAATGTGAAATGATCAGGGCATACAACTATAGGCAACCTAATTTGTATCATGGTGTTAAACGCGGAGGCCACGGCTGCTTTGCAACTGTGATCGACGCGCCTTGTACTACACAGGTACATAATCAACATATCGTAGAAGACCTGCATGGAACAATTTCAGGCGCAAGACCTCAACATAATATGTCAAAAGATACTACAACCACTAATTATGGTGATCATGCTAGAATGTACTAGGTAAGGGTCTGCCAAAATTATTTGCCATGCAATAAGCACTCATCATGTATGTATATGTATATGTATATATACACACACATACACATATATATACACACACACTTACTGGTCGAATTAAATCTGAGCATCTGGGATGAGTAGCCATTTTAAAAATGGCACAAAACAACAGAAAATATTACACAGGAGAGAGACATGCAGGTGCGAATGCCCGCCATGTTCAGTACTTACAAAAGGGTCATCAAAAATAAGAATACAATGGAGTTACATTCGAATTTCATAGGGTGGCAAGGTGGACAAATCCAACTATGCAGCGGGCACAACTAGACAGCTAGGTGGACAAATCCAACTATGCAGCGGGCACAACTCGACAGCCCAGTAATACACAAAATTTTTATAAAGAAACCCAAGAAAGTATCAAAAAGTAACATGCATCTCAGGTGTTCAAGCAGGGTATAGTTGGGTTTTACTACAGGTAACGCAGTAGTACCCATATATATTAATATATTGTACGGCATATAGGCACATGTACGGTGAAAAAACAAATAAACTAAAGTAGACATAAGTTGCCTGCAGATACATGCATTCACATAAGATATCCTTATCTCTATACTTCCAGATGCATACTATATACTACATGTGTATTTGGTTTTGGCTCGTGTGTCCTCTTTTTAAATTATAGCTGGAAAGTCATATGAAGTACTTGTTTTCCGTCTTATCCCAGAAAATTTCTTTCCTTTAATCATGTTGATAATTTCAGGTTAAAAACTCATATTTACATTTAAAATTCAAAAATATATCAGAAACCATTAACTTTTTTTTAATTAGTTTATACAACAAAAATATTTACTGTCAAAGTGCAAAAAAAAAAACAAATCAAACTTAAGCCCAGTTGAACTTTAACTTGCATCTTAGAATTTCCAAAGGATTGTCAGGTGGTCCTAAAATATCAAGACATAACGCAAGGAATATCATACAATAAATTCCTTTGAATACGACAGTGCTTACAAGGGCATTCAGGATGGACAATTACATGTGTTCACTTACTTTGTGTCCTATAAATCACTAATATGGAAAGAAATGTAATTTACTATCAAATTTATAATAAGAATTACTATGTGAATAGAAAATGGTCATTTAAACACTAACTTAAATAACTACAAAATTTGATGTGTCCTACAAGAAGGAAACCATTAAGGTTCACAAACTATGTCATTCAAACAACAGTTGGATGTCATAATTTCACGCATAATGTAAGCAGCTGATAGAAGCCATTTATCTTATTTCAACACAAACACCAAACGCTATTTTCAAGCAATACTCAAACATTATTTAGTGTCAATTCATTCAAATATCTGTTCGCCCCGTGTTCAATTCAGATAGCAAGACACAAAGAACATCGAATAAAAACAACTTACTTAATTTCATACTTTAAATTTAAACGCTGATTCACCCAAGCCTCAAATCTTTACTCAATTAATATTATATCAAAACTATTCTAAAATTTGGGTAGTTCAATTAATAATAGTTTTTAATTGTAAAGTAAACTAGGTACCCCGACAGTTATTGCTAATAGTTACATTCACATAAATACGGTTATCTACCTCCATCATGCGTACCATACTCTACCTGTATAACAATTTCATGGATACATGTATGCTATATTTTTGGAAGTTCAGGAAAGTGCAGCTTCAGTTACATTCCCCTTACTTAGATTAACCAATGTGTTTATGTTTGCAAAGGAACTGTCGTACTTAACGTAATACAGTTTTGCACCTTTTCAAATCAGCTAACTTTAACAAAATATCATAAATCCGTACAGGCACAACAGCATTGAGCCAAAGGGTTGTTTGAAAACTTATAACACTACTTTTGTTCGCATCGTTAAGTCAATTTTTAAGAATGAAACTTAAAGTAGAATTAAGAAATCATATAAAGTACTTACAAAACTGCGCAAAAAGTCATATATCGCTAATATTTTTAAGCGCGTCTGATAACTGTTCGCATAAATCTATTAGATCATGGAACTTGATTTCGACATAAAAATCATACTACATTTAGTCATGTCGTTACATACAAATGAAATACCATAGGTTGGAAAAATGCATTGTTGAAAATTCATGTTACAGCAGTTTGCTTTAACCATTGTTTTTTTAAGTTGTTAAACTCCATATGTCAATAACATGAACACTATTTATATATATATATATATATAAATGAGGAGTACATGTCTACTTCATGGTTCATGCTTTTATGCTTGGAAAGACAGAAAAAGAAATTCAAAACAAAGTCTGAATTTGTCGAGGGATGCATGGTATGGGTTGTGTTTGATAACTTAGTACACAACACTCAAGGAAACGAATAGCAGATCATCCAAATCAACAAAATGAACGATTTAGGTATATCTCAGGGTGCAAACAAGGAGTAGCAGGTTTTAGTTAAAACATGCACGTATCTATTTTCAGAACAACCGCATAAAGCATCGAACCCAAGGCACCAACAACCACAAAGTATCAACTATCATATTTAAGTTAAACTGAAATCAAGTTACTTGACTCCAAGATTTATCGTGAGTGAGGTGCTCACCTAAAGCAGTGGGAGAAGGCGCAGCAGTGTTCGGTGGCACAGTGAAGGCGAAAGCAAAGCGACATCCTAAGGCGATGGCCTTTGATTTTGGGTATCGAGTTCGAATGAATTGAAGGTGGAGTGGTGTCGATTTAGGGCTTCTAGCCAGAGCGATGGAGCAGAGTAATTCGATGAAAAATGGTGAGGATGACGTTGCTTTGATAGTGGCGGATCCTCAGACTTCATGGTGGAAGGAATGCTGTTTCGATTGTAAGGAGGCTGCGGCAGTGGCTACAATTTGGAGAAAAGAGGGTTTTCTGATTCCCGTAAAATTGAGAGAAGGGTTTTTGCCATGAAAATTTAGGAAGGAAGAAAAAATATTTTTTATTTGCTGAGTGAAATTGGGGAAGGAAGGTGTCTTTCTTATAGGGTTGAAATTAGAGATAAGTATAACATAACTTCACTAGCCGTTAGGGTAGGGGCGTGGTTCATACTATAGGACGGAAAACATATTAACTGAGGTAGGTTATACTTAGTATAATTAAATATTAAAACTTTACCACAAATACTATAGAGCGACCTAATACAACGGAGTCTCCAACGCGATAAAAATTATACGTACCTCTTCGTTTTTGCATTCTAAATCCAATAAAATTAGTCTAGTTAGATTCTGACTCTATTTGCATATGACGTTATTTTATTCTTAAATTATTTATCGGTTCGCCGATTTTGTACCGTTTATCCACCAAACAACTCTGTTTGATTCGAAATCTGAAACGTTAAATTTCATTTTCTCTTTATACACAAACACACACATATCCGAACCAATCTTCATATATTTCAACAAATGAAAATCTCCAACTTATTTAACATTAACGACGTATATTTTTAAATTCAATCATTTAAAATTTTAGTTGAATTTCAAATCAATTCAAATACCCAACCAAAATCAAATTCAAATATTCAATAATGGGCATTTGATTTACAACCATCCATTCTGAATTAAATGTTGTGTTCAATTCATTCTCATAACTATATATTTGATTTTAAATTTCTAATCCAAGCATCGATGTAAAAATTATTATTAATAGTTAATTATTTAATTAATTCCACATTTAGTTATCGAAAATTCCGGGATATTACACGGGTCGTGGAAGCTTTGTAGGGAGCTAGCTCGAGTTGCTCAAGGACTTGATGGGTCACTAGTGCTCGAGATTGCTTGGGTTGTGAGAGACATGCAGGTGCGAAGCAGGGGCAGAACGACCTTAGTAGGTTAGGTCGTCGTGAGACCGAAGGGTTAAGTCGTTGGAACTATGTCGGGTCGGCTTAGAGCTATGGGTTAGTAGAGTTAGGTCATTAGAGTGACCTAAAGTGTTAAGTCAGTGGGGCAACCTAATGATGCTAGGTCGTTAAACGACCTAAGGAGGAAGACAACATTTGTAAACGTTGTGAAAGTAAATTAAACGCTATGGTTTGTTTCTCATAGCGGGAAGACTGGAAGTGCTGTGAAATGGAATATCGACCAAATAATGTGAAGATGACTCAAAGTGATGTGAAATGCAATGAATGTGAAGATGACTCAAAGTGATGAGTTAATGGATAATGTTTGCTTGAGAAGGTTGCTTGAGCTATGATTGGCCATCGAGGAAGATGACTAGAGATATTGAGGGCTGAGAGATTTTCGTTATCATAGGTGGTGGGTACAACAATGTGTTGTATGATTTTTGTTTGATGGTAACAAACATATAATATTATTTAAATGTGTTTGTAATTGTACTATTTTATATTTCATTTCACAGAAATAAATATTTATTGAATAATATACTATTATACATAATTGAATATATTCACAGTATATTTATTCAATTAAATATTTTATTTCAAAATCTGAAAAAGTACAACATTCTAACTCCATTATTGTATTCAAAGTTATAATATTTTACATGGAATTGTACTACTGAACTAATTTGAATACGATAGACAATTTGATTTGAACACAATAAAATAATATTTTATTTCAATCAAATTTGTCTATTACAAATCTAAGTACAATTTTCTCATTCTGTACATTTGTTCCTCACTACAACACTCTGACAATCATGTACATTTCACAGACGCATATACATTTGCTAACATTGCTGCATACACTCACTGGTTCAATACTTGTCTTCTGTCTTCTTGCCTTTCACAGCACTTTTCAGTCAGTCTTGTCACCATCTGCATACCTGTCACAAATAGAAAAACACACAAAGTAGACTGCAATAGAAATAAAACTGAACGCATACAAATCTAAATTTATTTTAAATTTTCTTTGCCTTAGAATTTCGGTGTGTTTCTCATCATTTTTCTTAACATGGTCTGATATATATCAAGTGCTCACAACTGTTTAAGTGTACTGATAAGAAACCAGTATTACTATTGAGGAGTAGCCTCGTGGACCAATTCAAGTCAGTGCAATATCGACACAAGCAAGTGTTGAATCAATTCAAGTGAATAATTCTAAGTGCATAACAAAGTGATGCATCAAAGTCATGGCTCGACAGGTTCAAATATACAAAGCAATGCAAACTGAAAAGGGACAAGCATAAGGTATTAACAAGGCTACAACATACAATACACGTGGCCGACGCAATACTTACAACAGTGGTGAATGTAGCAAATGCAAAACAAGGCTGCATGGAGTATGGTCACAAATATACAAGCAAGAATGACACTACAGCAGTTTTTTAACAAGATCACATGTTCAATTGCAAGTCAAGTGCAATATCAGTTCTTATTTATCGACAGATTTCAAATAGTCAAAGGGGCCACAAGTATAGCAATGCAGCAAAATGGTTTGAACAAAGCTCAAGTAGAAAAGCTCAAGGAACTATTCAAGCGTACAATATGCAGTGCACAAGAACTTGGAGCAACAGGGTAATAATATGGCACAAGCACAAGTACACAAGGCTGGAATAAACACATGGGTTCAAGAATGCTAAAATTTACATGCAAATACAAGTCCAGCCCTAACATAGGACAAGCTGGTTGAAGTAAGGCACAACCAGACATAATCATGAACATGGTGCGACAATTTTTCAAGGATTTACTGTAGTAGCAGTACAACATAAAACATGTCTAGTATGGATCAACACATCTTAAAAGGGGTCAAAACAAGAACAAGGTTCGAGTGCACAAGCACAAGGCCACAACAACAAAACAAATAGCACAAGCAGAAGTCTGCTCGGGGTATAAACAATTCAAGTGTAGCATTAGCTCAACATTCATTTCAATCAAAATATAGTATCTGTTCTTATCAAATAAGTGCTTCAAGGAAAAGGCATGCTCGTGTAAAGCATTTATTCATATCATATTTTTTATATGAAGCAGTATAAAGATGATCATGGCCGGATCTGTTGAATGGAAAATTTGTGTAGCAACTGTTCTTATCTCGGGAGTATTTCACGTCAAAGCATCCATTCAACTAGACAATTAAAAAGCCAAAGTGTCAAATTCACTAAATAAGCATTTCAAGTTTTCAGAAATAATCACATACGATATTTTTTATTGAAATGGTCAGCCAGAAAGCCAAGAATAATTCTGTTCGAATTTTGTTGGCAAAGTTTAAACTATAGAACTATCACAAGTTTTTCATCAATAATCTTTTCTAGAATATACGACAGAGTTCAAATCAGAAATTTCAGAAGGAAAGAATTCAGAACAATTCAAAGCCGTGTATTTCAAAAGCCCCAATATTTTCGTATATATATCAATGACCAGTTCTAAGTTGAAATCAGAGATTTTTATGGATCCTAAAATTCTATAAATACACCACATCATAATCGGCTTTTATCATTCCAAGTTCAAACATAAACTAAAGCAAATTTTGAATTAAATT
Organism: Allium sativum; assembly: GCA_030737875.1. Lineage (NCBI taxonomy): Eukaryota > Viridiplantae > Streptophyta > Magnoliopsida > Asparagales > Amaryllidaceae > Allium > Allium sativum. The sequence continues at coordinate 748,812,321 of CM060912.1, forward strand.
TCATACTAAAAAATGGAGATTACTTGGATCCAAATCAACATTCATCAACTCAATCGAAGAAGAGGATAACCACTGGATATTTAGAGAATCACTTGAGAGAAAGCAGTGGCCTCAAATTCAAGGGAATCGAAACCCTAGATCAGACCGCCATAGCAATTTTTTATTCTAGAGAAACTAAAGTGATTGGGCCAAAAAGGAAATGAGTGAAGCAAGATAAAGGGGCGACCAATTTTTTTGTAAAAAAGGTTAAAGGTTTTTTAAAGGGGTTTTTATTAATCAAAAACTATGGTTTTTGTTTTAGTGTTGTTTTTATTTTATTTTTATTTGTAATCAATACTATAGTTTTTTAGTTCGTCTGTAAAACTAGGGAGACGAATTACGGGGTTCTAATTTAGGGAAATCTGATTTCGGGATAGAAATCAGTGCAAGGTTTTGAGTGTAGGATTAGTGCAACTAAAGTGAGATTGTGAGGCCTTTTGTGTAGCTCCTAGTAGAAACTGGGGATAAGTTTTGAGCGTAGGGTTGGGACAAGTAGGATAGGAATTGTCGTAAGTTTACAGGTGTTGTAACCATTGTAATAGTTGACTAATACCTAGTAGAAACCTTGGGGAATTCAGCGGTAGGCAGGGTTTTGCCGAAGTTAGGTAAATCTATGTGTTATTTATTTTTCCGCATTTACTTTGATTATTATCTGTGTTGATATTATTTATTACTCAGCGAGAACTACGATAAATCCTATTCACTCCCTCTAGTGTTAATTTAGATCCTACAAGTGGTATCAGAGCAGGTATCTTTATTTTAAAATAACTGCAGAGTCATGGATTTCCCCAATAGTGAGTTTTCTAGTTTTCAATCTAGGAAAATTTTTCTAGTATAACCCCAACAATTTTTGATGGAACAGATTTTTCAAGTTGGAAACTAAAAATGGAATTTTATTTAAAATCTGTTAATACTAGATGTTGGGATATTATTAAAATGGGTATGATATGGTAGATAAGAATGATATTATAATTAATTCTCGTGCTACTCACATTTTATATTCTTATATTAATTATGATCAGTATAACCATATCTCTCATTATTTAACTACACAAGAAATTTGGAAAACTCTTGACGCGTTATATGGAAGAAAAGACAACAATAACTCAAACCCCTTGAAAGCCAACTCAAATTCAGAATTATGCCTGATTGGATTTACAGAAGATGGATCAGATGATGATAGTGACAAAGACTCAACAGATGATGAGCACGGTGAATTTCCTTTCGAAAAGTTAATTCTTCTTTGTGATAAATTAACTAAAACTATTGAGAGTCTCAAACTAAGAAATAAAAATTTAAAATATGAAAATTTTGAGTTGAGCAATAAAATTCATGATTTGGAATTAGCACTTAAAAATGCTAAAAGGATTGAAAATTTAAATTGCAAAAAAAGTTTAGATTTGGAAAATGATTTAGTTCATCTCAATGAAAAGTTTCAGAAGCTTGAAAAGGGAATTGTGTTTTTAAAAATAAATGAGATTGAACTAAAAACAAAAAATGATTTTTTGCAAATGGAGTTGGATAGGTTTAAGAAGGTTAAAAATTCCAAACATGAAACTTTAGAAAAAGAGAGTTTTTTGAAAACCGAATTGATTTTGAATGAGCTTGAAATTGAAACCGAGAAAATCAAAAATCTCAAATGCAATAATTATATGACTTTTCAAAAGAACTGTTTGAAATAAAAGAAAATTTCAAAGCCCTTGAAAAAGAAAATGTGATCATGAAAAATAACGAATTTGAAATTATTCGTATAAATCACGATTTTGAAAAATAAATTGAAAATTTCAAGGATTTTGAAAAACTTGAAATTGAAAAGCGTAAAACGATTTGAAAGTGAGATTTTTGAGTCCATTACCAAAAATAAAACGCTTGAAAACGAAAATATGGTTTTGAAACAAAATGATTATGAAAAGAGGAAGATCATTATAAATCGTTGTTCGAATTTAATAAAAGAAAATAGTGATCTTAAATCTAAAATTCAACGACTTGAGTCAATATTGGCTAAATTTTCTAAAGGAGAAAAATCGTTGAATATGTTGTTAAAACACCAACTTTTTGTTGAGAATAAGAAAGGAATCGGTTTATATAAATTTGATTAAATTGAAATGTGTGATTTCGATGATTTTAAAATTCCTTCAAATCGCTTTGGAAAAGATTGAATTGATTTGAACTCTAATAATTTCAAAGGATTTTTAAATCATAAACGAAATGAAAACTCATTTAAAAACAATTCAGTTAAATGTCATTGGATTCCAAGAAATAATAAAATGAATTTGAATAATTTTAAACAAATTTGGGTTCTAAAGCTTACATTAGTGGAAAGTAATGGATTGTTATGTAAATGAGTTAGGGTACCAAAACGTGTAAACGAAGCTAAGAGAAGTAAAACAACTTTTGTTAGACCACTCGATCCAGTAAACATTTGGGTACCGAGGAGAGGCTAAGGAACGACTGTGCTTAAGAGAGATAAAATTCAAATTGTTCCGTTTTATAAAATTATTTGGAGTTCCTTAGCCATAGATTTCATAGTTGGATATTCATTGGTTCACATTGATAATGGTAAGTCAGGTATGATCTCTAAACTCGTGATTTTTATTTTCTTTCCTTTTGATTTTCTCATTAATGCTAATTTGCACTTCCATGATATTTTTGACATATTTAGAACACTGATAATCAAATTTTTAAAATTTATGATGTTCTAGAAAACTAATAAAATTTCACACATCTTTATTGTTTTGAGTTTCTTGTAATTCACATTGGAAAATACAGAAAAAGTGCATTCAATACGGCATATTACTTGAAAGTTATAATTGACAAGTTATGATAATTTCATAGTTATTGAATTGGCTTGATTATTTTTGATTTAGAAACCATTTTTGATTGATTATTGAATTTCATGAATTATAATTTTTGGATTTGAATTCTAAAAATAAATTTTTCCTCAAGTAGTTTCAAATAATTTTCCTTTGATTTAAATTATTGACTGGTTTTGCGCTTGTTAAAATACTCTAAAAATTTCTCTTGAAATTCTTGCTTCAAAAATGATTTTTTGCTGCCCTGATATAGGAAATTGATTTAATTCATTTAAATATCTTGGTGATTAGCGATGGATTGGAAAATAAGTGACTAGATTTCTTTAGATTCTATAGGCAATTTGAATTACATATACGAGTTTTTTTTTAAATTGTTTAGAAGCAATCGATCTTAGAAATATTAGAAAATTTCATATTGATTGATCTTTAAAACTGATTTTGAACTTGCATTGATATTCAAAACCCCTCATGAAATTGATATTTTCAATTTTAAAATTATTTTTAATTATCCATTCAAGAATTGAAATTATTGATCGATTTGAACCATTTTGGAACTCATCAAATTATTAATAGATCTATGAAGTTGTAATGAGTTGTGACTCTGGTATAATTCTTAATTAGAGGAGATGTTATTTTAAACTCTCATGATGATTGGACAAATTTTGTAATATCTTTGAGTTAAATCTTATTTCACGATCATCTTCTATGTCTACCATATTTATGTCGTTAATCATGGTTTTATTTAATTTGGAGAGTTCAAGTTATTCTTGGAAATAAAAATAAAAGAAGAGAAAAAAAAATTATCCTTGGTATTAACTCCCATTTAAAAGTCCTCGCGGTTATGCATGGGTGAATTACCTTAATCTCTATGTGTTTCCATTCTCACTTAAAAGACCTTTGGGCTATGCATGGATGGAACTCATTAGAGAGGATAAAGTTAAGTTACTACTAACCCCATTTAAAAGACCTTTGGGTTATGCATGGTTAGCAAGTGCTTAACACATTTTGAGCTTATTTAAATCTTCGAAACTCATATTCAAATATTCAATTTTATTGATCTCTCCTCATTCTATAAAATCCATCGTAAATCCATTAATTCTGAAAGTGAAATTTGCCTCTGATTTAAAGATTATTATGATTTTTGTTTGATTAAATGGGATTTACGATATATATTCTCTCTCTTAATTTGAATTTATATTTATGGTCTATATTCGTCATTATTTCGATTTCTATTATTCTTTTGATGATAACAAAAGGTGGTGAATGGTCAAGATTTTGATTGATGAGTATTTAATTCAAAAATATTTTAAGATTGGAAATTAAATATCTAGGGGGAGAATAGTCAATTGAATTTCGTCGTTTATATTTTCCACATATATAGGGGGAGTTCAGTTGTGGGGGAGCATACAAATAGGGGGAGTAATATATTTAACGTTCAAACACATTTAACACGTTCAAAATCTTGTATAAGTTTGTCATCATCAAAAGGGGGAGATTGTTGGGTGCAACAATGTGTTGTACGATTTTTATTTGATGGTAACAAACATATAATATTATTTAAATATGTTCGTAATTGTACTATTTTATATTTCATTTCAAAGAAATAAATATTTATTGAATAATATACTATTATACACAACTGAATATATTCACAATATATTTATTCAGTTAAACATTTTATTTCAAAATTTAAAATAGTATAACATTCTAACTCCACTATTATATATTCACAGTTATAATATATTACATGCAATTGTACTACTGAATTAATTTGAATACGATGGACAATTTGATTTGAACACAATAAAATAATATTTTATTTCAATCAAATTTGTGTATTACAAATATAAGTACTATTTTCTCATTATATACATTCGTTCCTCACTACGACACTTTGACACTCATATACAGTTTACAGACTCATATACATTTGCTAACACTGTTGCATACACTCACTGGCTCAATACTTGTCTTCTGTCTTCTTTCCTTTCACAACACTTTATAGTCAGTCTTATCACCATCTACATAGCTACCACAAATAGAAAAACATACATAGTAGACTGCAATAGAAATAGAACTGAACGCACACAAATCTAAATTTATTTTAACCTTTATTTGCCTTAGAATTTCGGTGTGTTTCTCATCATTTTTCTAGACTTGGTATGATATATATCAAGTGCTCACATCTGTTTAAGTGTACAGAGAAGAAACCAGTATTGCAACTGAGGAGCGGCCTCGTGGACTAACTCAACTCAGTGCAATATCGAACAAGCAAGTGTAGTATCAATTCAAGTGAATAATTCTAAGTGCACAACAAAGTGGTGCATCGAAGTCATGGCTCGACAGAAGCAATGAAAACTGAAAAGGGACAAGCATAAGGTATTAACAAGGCTACAACATACAATACACATGGTCGACGCAATACATACAACAATGGTGAATGGAGCAAACGCAAAACAAGGCTGCATGGGGTATGGTCACAAATATACAAGCAAGAATGACACTGCAGCAGATTTTTAACAAGATCACATGTTCATTGGCAAGTCAAGTGCAATATCAGTTCTTATTTATGGACAGATTTCAAATAGTCAAGGGGGCCACAAATATTGCAATGCAGCATAATGGTTGGAACAAAGCTCAAGTATAAAAGCTCAAGGAACTATTCAAGTGTACAATATGTAGTGCACAAGAACTTGGAGCAGCAGGGTAATAATATGAGGCTGGAATAAACACATGGGTTGAAGAATGCTGAAATTTATGTGCAAATACAAGTCCAGCCCTAACATAGGACAAGTAGGTGAAAGTAAGGCACAACTAGACATAATCATGAACATGGTGCAACAATGTTTCAAGGTTTTACTGTAGTAGCAGTTCGACATAAAACATGTCTAGTATGGATCAACACATCTTAAAAGGGGTCAAAATATGAACAAGGTTTGAGTGCACAAGCACAAGGCCACAACAACAAAACAAATAGCATAAGCACAAATCTGCTCGGGATACAAAAAATTCAATTGTAGTATCAGCTCAACATTCATCTCAATCAAAATATAGTATCTGTTCTTATCAAATAAGTGCTTCAAGGAAAAGGCGTGATCGTGTAAAGCATCTATTCATATCATATTTTTTATATGAAGCAGTACAAAGATGATCAAGGCAGTATATGTTCAACGGAAAATCTGTATAGCAACTGTTCTTATCTAGGGAGTATTTCAAGTCAAAGCATCCACTCAACTAGACAATTAAAAAGCCGAAGTGTCAAATTCACTAAATAAGCATTTCAAGTTTTTAGAAATAATCACATACGATATTTTTTTATTGAAATGGTCAGCCAGAAAGCCAAGAATAATTCCGTTTGAATTTTAATGGCAAAGTTTAAATTTCAGAACTATCACAACTTTTTCATCAATTATCTTTTCTAGAATATACGGCAGAGTTCAAATCAGAAATTTCAGAAGGAAAAAATTCAGAACAATTGAAAACCGTGTATTTCAAAAGCCCTAATATTTTTGTATATATCAATAACCAGTTCTAAGTTATAATCAGAGATTTTTATGGATTCTAAAATCCTATAAATATACCACATCATCATCGGCTTTTATCTATCCAAGTTCGAACATAAACCAAAGCAAAATTCGAATTAAATTTCATACTAGAAAAAGGAGATTACTTGGATCCAAATCAATGTTCATCAACTCAATCGAAGAAGAGGATAGCCACTGGATATTCAGAGAATCACTTGAGGGAAAGCGGCGGCCTCAAATTCAAGAGAATCAAAACCCTAGATCAAACCGCCATAGCAATTTTTTATTCCAAAGAAAGTAAAGTGATCAGACCAAAAAGGAAATGAGTGAAGCAAGACAAAGGGGCGGCCAAGTTTTTTTGTGAAAAAGGCAAAGGGTTTTTTAAAAGGGTTTTTATTAATAAAAAACTAGGGTTTTTGTTTTAGTGTTGTTTTTATTTTATTTTATTTTTATTTGTAATTAAGACTATAATTTTCTAATTTGTCTGTAAAACCAGGGAGATGAATTACAGGGTTGTAATTCGGGGAAATCTGATTTCGGCGATAGAAACCAGTGCAGGGCTTTGAGTGTAGGATTAGTGCAACTAAAGAGAGATTGTGAGGCCTTTTGTGTAGCTCCTAGTAGAAACTGTGGATAAGGTTTGAGCGTAGGGTTATGACAAATTGGCTGGGAATTGTCGCAAATTTACAGGTTTCGTGAGCATTGTAATAGTTGACTAATACCTAGTAAAAACCTTAGGGAATGCAGCAGTAGGCAAGGTTCTGCCGAAGCTGGGTAAATCTGTGTTTTTTTTTTGCATTTACTATGATTATTATCTATGTTGATATTATTTATTACTTAGCAAAAACTGCGATGAACCCTATTCACCCCCCTCTAGGGTTAATTTTGATCCTACAATAGGTTCTAGCGAGCTCAAAGCAAGGGTATAATAGGGACGCCTAAAAGACCGGTTGGATGGTCGAGTACCCTAGGTATCGTCAAAAGACCTAGATACGTTTTGTTGTATGACGTATGAAGTTTTTGCTAGAACCGGTGTTACCATTATCCCTTGACATGTGGCAGGGTTGGACGTCATACGATTAGCGATGATTTAGATGTAGAATTAGCGGTGATAGCCAAAGTCATGGACGTTGGTTGTTTTACTTGTACCATCTCATGTAGATTATTCAACGTCGAAGGAGATATCTCTTGGGTTCTTGTCTGATGTAATTTCGGGGCTTGTTCTTGAGGGAGATTGATCTCAATTAGGTTGATTTACATGAGATATAATTTGTTTCCATGATTATTATTGTCTGTTTACTTCTGGTTGCATGTAAAGTCTACCACCGTCTGATGTTGGGAAGACGAGTTTGAGTTTCTTCTTTGTTGAAGTTTGTGATTGGTTGATTTATCTACCTATTCTCATATACTTTATTGATGATGTTAGATAACTGTTTTATCGCTCATTAAGACTGTTGTTTGGCTTAAGGTTTTATGTTCACTCTTATTACCTTGGCCTGTTCATCCGGTTTTGGATGTGCAGACTGAGTAGCAGGTGATAATCTTGGTGAGTACGATGTTGCTGAATGATGACAAGCAGGAGGCTGGCGTATTATTTGCTATATCTAGTAGTTGTTGTTTCGTCTATTTGATGTTTTCTCTGAGTGTTGTAGTGAGTCCTTTTGTGCAGAGTTTTCTGATGTAATCCAAAGATGTTATGGATATTCCTTGATGATATGGAAGTTTAAAATTCTGCGCAATTATGCTTTACTGTTATGCCTATTGTATTATATCTTGTCCTTGGGCAGTGAGTTATACGATAGGTTCCGCTTGTGTTATCCTGCCCTGCTGATCATCTATAGCTTCCTAGCACACCTTTCGGTACATAATTCATCTTCTTAGTGCAGGAGCTATGGGCGAACATCACAGTTAGGGCAGTTCCTCGCTATTTCAGTGAGGCTATTGTTTGATCGTTAGGAGGACAAGGAATAACGAATTTGATCCCTCTTATCCATTTCCTTCTGAAACGTATTTCTTGCTATTCGTTACCTTCATCGGAATGACCAACGGTTAGTGCTCCTATAGTGGCATCCGTATTCCTTCCTCCTAGTAGGAGGTTGGTTTTGTGGGCATCGTCAACTCCGAAAGGTTCCCTTTCTTTCCCTGTATGCTTGAAGGTCAAAAGGGCCTTGTCTTTTGGTAGTGCAAAGGCTCGCAAACCAGCCCCTATTGCCATAGAAAATGCCTCTTCTTCGCTCGTTCTTTATTGTACTGATGAGGATCTGATTGTTTATAGTGATGTGGTTGTCCCTACTATTTCTTAGCGTGTTTGGCTAAGGGGTAGTAAACATAAGATATGGCGTGTGTATCTTGTTTCGATAGTGGAAGAGAGATGGGATGTTCCTTCCCTCCGGATCCAGCCACTCTGCACTGCATATGGCGGGGCATCCAGGTCTTGCTCGTTGGCGAACGTTGGTTTTCCAAGAGGTGTGGTCGATGCTTTTTGGTCTAATTTCTTTCGTAGCGGGCGTCTTTTAATGAAGTTAAGGTGTTTGACTGTGTTGTATACATTTCCGGCTAGTTATTATTTGTTGGTTTCTGACTCTTGTTTGTATCCTTGTGTTATAGCACATGGCAGGGCAAGACTTGCCGGCATTTTTTGGGTTTAGGTTTATGGCCTTCATCTTTCAAGTATTTGCTATGTTGCTCCACTTTCGGTCTGGTATGTTTTTCCCCTACTTCTTGTCCCTTTCTTTCGATGTATTATGTGGTTATCTCTCTGGTTGATGTGTGTATCCTTCCTATTATTTCGGATGTGTGTATGTAGGAGTTGGGGTCGTCTGGTGCTTTTGCCTCATCGCTGCTTGGCAGCACTGTGCTGGGCTCTTTGAGTCCGTCAGTGCATGTTTAGCATTCTTTGTCTCTTTACCTTGGTGTTTATGAGGGTGGTTGTTTTAGTCCTACTGTTGTCGCTGTGTTGTTTAGTTGGGACATTCTTGCTGGGTTTAGCTTTGTTACTTTCTTTAGGGGTTCTTTTGGGTTGTTAGTCGTTGGTCCTCTTTGTATGTCTTTGCCTTCGACTTTTTGGTTGGGGATCGGGGTTAGCAGTGTTCGTGTTCATGACATGCCAACTGATGACATGTACGTGCTTTTTTTTACATCGTTTTATGTTGGTCATTTTGGGTGGTTGGCATGGTTTTTGTATGGTGTTTGCTTTTTTATTTTCTCTCAGATGTGTTGACGTATAGAGTATGGAAGCAGCATTGTCTATATGTTGACACCCATCGTCGGACTTGTTTCTTTGTCCCTGGTCCCTTCTTTTTATCAGGTTTGTGTCACTCACCTCCTTCCTCCTTCAGTGCCGGTGTTTGGTATCCCACTTTAGAGCAGAGTTGTCAATTTGATGATGATTATGCTATTATGGATCCCACGCAACAATTATTGGCGTCAGGTTTAGATGCTTCTACATCTGGCAATTTTTTTCTTCCCTCCTCTTATTCTTGTCCTCTTCTTAGTCCAGACAAGATTAAGATCATTAGCGATCTGTTAGATCGCCTAGCTAAGAACAAATTCTCGTGTAGGTTGGTACAAAGTGCATTTGTCCAGTCATCTTAGTCAGGTAGAACTGCTGTCGTTTCGTCAGCAGCAGGCGTAGCTACTAGCCTCAATGGTCATTCCATTTCTCTGCTTCTAGGAGGGGTGCCTGTTCCCCTCGTACCCATCGTACCATTCGTATTCGATCGCTTGCGGCAAATGAGTAGAAATTTAAGCCGTCTCGTCATACTCTTTACCTGATCTGATCTGTTCTTTATCTCTTTTGGTTTTCTTTTCTTTCGTGAATGGCGAATTTTTTGTTCTAGAACATCTGAGGCATTGGTGATGATACTCGCTGGTGCGTCTGAAGTATATCATCAGAAAACATTCCATCCTAGTGGTTGCACTTCAGGAGCCGCTCATAGGGCCTGACATGCTAGCCGATCTATCCTTTGTCTTGGATTTCGGAGCGGTTTGCTCAGTGTGTCCAATAAGATTTGGATTTTATGGGATAAAAACGTCTCTAAGCGCCTTCTTTTCAACTCTTATCAACTTTTGCCTGTTGAGTGCTCTACTTTGGTACTTTTTACCCTTTTCTTTTTCCGGTAATGTATGCTATATGCGACCGCTTCGAGAATCTATCCCTACGGCATGACATTTTGTCATTCTAAGACCCTGGTGTAGCTGCCTCAGTTATTGGGGACGATTTCAATGTCATGTTATGTCCTATGGAGAAGCGAGGTGGATCTTCCATCAACCGCGCGTTGGTGGAGGATTTTAACTCGTTTATCATCCAGTCGGGTTTCTCTGAGGTATATTTTGTTGGTTCTGCTTTTACTGGTGTAAGAACCCAGAGGGTGCCAGCCGGATACTATCTCGCCTCGATCGGGTTTTCGGTTCAGAGGGGTGGTTTAGCCTTCCCTACTCTTTCTCGGTCTCTCACCTTCATCGCACATTTTCTGACCAAGCTTCGATGATTCTAGGATATGCTCCTTTCACTTCGTCTGGTCCGACTTCTTTCCATTTTCGATCCTTGTGGAGATCTCATCATTTCTTCTTTCTCACCGTTTCCGACTCATGGTCGCTTTCCAAACCTAAACGTCTAAAATCTTGTCTTAGAGATTGGAATTCAACTTCATATTCAATTTCAAATCAAAATTGAATATTTCATATCATTTATATATAAATGATAATATTTTCAAAACGTTATATTTTGAAATCACTTCCTTTTCTATAATCATTATAAAACGAATATAATCGATATAAATATCGTTCGCGTCAAAATGGCGCATCTCTAATCAACACGGCTTTTTTATATTTTAATAACTTCGTTATTATGTTCAACAAATGAATGTTTATTCTATCCAACACATGAATCTATATTTCTATTCAACACATGAATCTATATTTCTTTCAACACATGAATATTCTCAACACATGAGTATCGTCAACACATGACTATTTATTCTATTCAACACATGAATCTTTATTTTATAATATTCTTTATTTTCCCAATTGGAATGAGGCCCAATAAATTACCATATAATGTTAATTATATGGATTCCATACAACACATGTGTGTAATATCAACGATAAATAATCAACCATCATCCAAAGTGCACCATACAACTGCATAAGCATTAAATACAAATAATTAACGCTTACACAGTCTGTCAACCTATCGATTGACATACAACTAAACAATTGGGATTAGTGTACGCCAAATATCATCCCAATACCCGTGTGGGGTTTCAATCCACAAACACTGAATATTATTTGTGTAGTTGGGCGACGTGTAAAATTTATCGTCCAAATCAATGTCCTTCAAATAGGTGTACATAAACAAACCGTCCGGTTTGTAAATGAATATTTATTTATTCTCATATACGTTAAAAATTATATTTTTAACGATAAACAATTTATTTCAACACATGAATATTTTTCCTATTCAACACATGAATATATTTCCTATTCAACACATGAATATTTTTTTTCCATTTCACATCAACATCACAAACTAACTTCACAACACATCAAACAAGCATACAAGTCGTCCTTGGTCTGTGGACGACGGGTGTCGGGTGCTGCTAAGCACTGTTTGCATCTAGTATATATTTTAACTAGAAAACAAATTAAAGTGAGAAGTTCTCACCGACTAGCTAAACCAAAACACCGCGACTCTTCATATGTAGAAATCTTCGTCGTGCTCGCCTTTTGTCAATTTCATTGTCCGTAGCCACTACATATATTAAAATCACATTTTTATATTGTTGCCATGTATATAAAAATCACATTTTTATAATCACTCTATATGGATAAAAATCACATTTTTATACCGCTACTATATAGATAAAAAAATCTATTTTTATACCGCTACTAATATAATAAAAATATATTTTTATTACTCTATATAAATAAAAATCATATTTTTATTCTTCCTATGATATAAAAATCATATTTGTATTCTTTCTATAATATAAAAATCACTTCTTTCTTTGTTATAAAAATCTAACCTTTCTACTCATTAAAAATCTAATCTTTTCAATTTCAAAAATCAAATCTTTTCTACGATAAAAATCAATCCTTGTTCGTAAATAAAAATCAGTTTTTAAATCAAAGAAAATAAATAAAACTTGAAATTAAAAATTTACATTGACTTTGAAGGAGAGGAGGGTGGTTTTGCGTGCAGGTCAGGGGGGAGGGCTTCATCGTCGGAGCTGACGTGCCAGAGGGGGTCGTCAGCGGGTCCTAGGGTGGTGGGCGGGGTTGAGGCCGGCGCAGGCAGATCTGGGTGGGGTGGATCTCGAGTTGGGGTTGAGGTTTAACGGAGGGGCGGTTTTGAGAGGGAGAAGAGGGTCTAGAGGGGAGCGCCACCGATCGACGATGGCTGGGGTGGGGCGCCGCCTCCGGTGGCGTCGGATGGCAGGGCGTCGGGTTCTTTTTCTTTTTTTTATTTTCGATATGAAATGAACTAACGGGGGACGGAGGAAAGGATATAGGGGTTTAATTATAATTAATATATTTTATTTATTTTCTCAAGAAAAAAGTTGACTTTTCCCCCGAACGCCAAATCGAACCCAACGACTATTATCCCGAGCTAATTACCCCCATTCCGAACACAATGGGATATGTATCGTAAGCTGATTCGATCGTTTCGATCGTTTTTCATCAAAATCAAAATATAAATCTATATATTGAATTTGAACGCACATTTCAATTTACCGGGGCCACATACTAACTCTAAAAATTCCCGAAAAATATTTTCTAGCTTCGTATTGACGATACGGTCCTAACAAAACTAATTTCATCAAATTCTGAGACCGTTTGAAAAATAGCCATTTTCCAGTCGATTAAAGTCAACTGAAACTGCCAAAACACGTTTTCCTTTGCCACGCTCACATATTGATTCGAAAAATTACGAATTTTCGAATCTAGCAATAACTTGACATCACGGATCCAACAAAAGTGGTTTCGTTGAAAACCGAGGTCGTTTGCAAAATTTATAGTTTTAAGGGCCAAAATTCCATAGCGACTATTCTGAATTTTCAACTGGACATAAATTTTGATTCCCGCTATGAAATTTTGATCTTTCGGATTCGTTGGAAAGATATTCTCAAATAGATTCTAATATATTTGGTTTCGCTAAAATCCGGTTTATTTTGAATCCTGTACATTCATTTGAACTTTGAAATCGAATTTTCAAACTACCGCGCCATTTTTAATTCCTTTTATATTTAGAATAAATATTTATATTCAAACGACGATTCAAATAAATATATACTTTCTATTTCTATTCAAAATAAATTTCTCGTCGTTATTATTTAAAATAATTCATTTTAATTATTCAAAATTCCTTAAATTCGCCAAAATAAATTTTTTAAATTGGCTCAGAATTTCCGGGTTATTACAGATAATTTGGAATGTAAAATCTAAAATGAAGTTTGTGAAGTTTTAAAGCCATGTTTATAGCTTAATGGATATTTAAGAGATTTAAGGTTTATAATAATATAAGCTATGTCTAAATCGAAGTTTAATTTGATCCCTATTTAACTATATTTAATTGGATTCTATGAAATCAAAGATTTTGTGAAGTTATAATACCCAAAGTTTAACCGAATATATTATTGGAACGGGTTATTAGAAATGGCATTTAAATGGTACTAAAAGTCGCAGATATGAAACGAAAAGATTAGAACCTAATTGGAGATCTGTTGAAATAAATGATTTTCTGAGTATTTATCTGATGTTGGTTTCGGCCTTCAGGGTTGATATTTAGGGAATTATTTTTTTACTCATTTACGGTTAGGAACTACTCGGGATATGAAATTAGAATTAAAAACAGAACCCAAGTTTGAATTAAAGTGATCAAACGAGTTAAGTTATAAAGATGCGATTTAAGATCGTTATATTAATTAGAGATGAGGTTTTGTCAAGTTACAACTAAAAATGGGATTTGTTGATATTGGGAATGAATATCAGGTTTTGTATTTTTAACGGCTCGGGTTTCGCCCGTACCGATCTATCGTTAGATCGACCAAGACCGTTCAAAACCCGAATACGTTAACTCTGGGAATACAACAACATCAGAACAATAACAACAGACTTTTATAAACATTACAATAATGTTACATCAGAGTACAGAACATATTAGAGTGAGTACATTGAATAAAATTACAGCGGAAGATAAATTTCAATAAATTAAATACAATAAATAGCGGAAGACTTCTATGCTCTGGACACAGCTTTAGGCTTCGATCCAGAATCCTGCTCAAGAGATAAATATCTGCAAAAAGCTACTCGACTGCCCGTGTGGAAAAGAGGGCACCCGAGTTTGCAAAGTGAAACAAACTACGAGTCAGTCATGGGACTGGTGTGAGAATTCTTAACTAATATAACTAATAGCAATAAGGTAAATTCAAGGACCACGCCGCTAACGCAGAACGGGTTTTATTCCAATGGATTGCCGGTGCATAAAATAAAGTGAATCGTCAGAACAACGCAATGCTTTTTTAGAAAAATGGAATCATCATAAGACTAAAGTCCCATCACACAATGCAACGCAAACCAGAGGATAGAGTTTTACCTTATGATGATTAAACATGCTTGGTACGATAAAAACGAATTTGATATTATTATTAGTGTGTATATGTTTTAAAAACATTTCAAAGTAAATGTATCAATCCTAGGAATCATAGCTACCATATACTATGCCTCCATACTAGTAATACAATCAAATCCGTAGGGTCGTATTGGGAATTGGGTTTCCATCATGAGTCAAGGCTAGGAACGATCTCCTTACCGATTCGAGACACTCTAGCTAATGTCTCAGGATCCCCCGCAGTGAACCCTTGGATCCTGCAGGGCCGGTCCGCACATACGATTTTGCGGATTATTTATTCCTGGACACATGTTTCCCGGTCCTATAGGACCTAATATCCGAGGTGCCTCATTCCATCATCCACATAAGTAAAATGTCGGGCCGTGTAAAACCCAAACACTACTTCTAGCTAGAAAGAAACGTGCTGCTCTCCCTACGTTCCCTTGCTCCGTTTTAGACTCAACCGGGTTGTGAGGCTCGTGAAGCTACGTTATACACAAAGCTATGCCTAAACAGGCCATGCTTTGATCATCATCCACAAGGCCTGCTTTTCAACAAAAGCCTTGATCATTTGCATCTTGGCATGCCACATTGACAATTCATGCCATGCGATCGACAACCATCAATATATAAGAGGGTGTTAAGCAAGAGAATAAATTCTCCGCCACCAAACAATTATATATTAATTAGAAATCAATTTAAATACATGAAGTGAACTTCAACGTCGGACACACATCCATTTACAAGTCCTTCCCGGGTCTGAACGAAACCGGAGGCACCTTATTCCTCGCATATCCGAACAAATCAACAAGTAGTCTGGACGGCCACCATTATAGCCCCTTCAAGGTAGCTACTCCAATCATGGGCGTCAATGGTAACTCATCCATTCGACGTGAAAATCGTCGGTCTTGTACCGTCTTCAACTCTTCGACTTAGATCGACGTGTAATCATTTGAAATGAGATTGAACTCGGACTTTTCAAATGATTCTCGCGTATATATCATTTCAAATCATTTCTTATCGTTAATATTAATTTATAACGATTAATCTCTATTTTTATTTGTATGAAAATAATTGAATTTTATTTAACAACACTTCATGTCAATAGGCGGCCTTGGCGCTGTTTTCACCCGAATTTGTTTTACACATTTCTCTGAATCTAATCATTGAATTTTAACACAATTCTAATCGTTGGAAAGATCTTCCCAAGGCGAACCTAACGGTTTCAGTTTTGGGAAAATCCGACGGTCGGATATTTCGGTATAACTATTTAAAGTTACGATTGTCGAATCGCGAACTACCGCGCGTGATTCGTTTAATTATAATTTACTATATATATACTTATATATAATTCCGTCATCCATTTCATTTCACTATATTTTGTTAACATCGAATATCCCTATTTGTGTATATAATATCGAGGTATAACATGACACACAATAATGTTTATTTTTATTATAATTCACATACACATGCTATATCCAACAATGTACTTGTTTCTTCTTTCATCTTTCAATTTACACCAAATGTATATTTGGTTTCATTATTCTTTTTAATGAAAATCCATTCCTCAAAATGTAAATTTCTAATCCTTTTATTTACAAAAAAAATGTAAATTTCTATTCCTATTTTATTTACATTGAGAAATGTAAACTTATATTTCAATATATTATTATATTGAAAATGTAACTTTTATTTCATATTCTATTTACATTGGAAAACGTAAGTTCCTAATCATTCTTTTATTTCTTTTGTTTATATTAAAAAACGTAAATTCTTTTATTTACATAAAAAAAATATGATTTCTATTTCACCCTTATTTACATTGAAAAATGTAAGTTTCTATATTTCTCTAATTACATATAAAAATGTAACTTCCTATTTTTCTTTTATTTACATTGAAAAATGTAACTTCTTTTTACCGCCTCTAAAATGGCGATAAAAATATATAATATTTATTCTATTCTTTCATCGCATCTAAAGTGACGATAAATATATACATTTTAATTCTATTATTTTTATCGCATCTAAAATGACGATAAAAATATACATTTTAATTCTATTATTTTTATTCACATTAAAAATGTAAACTTTTCTTTTTGATATAATCTACATTAAAAATGTGACTTTTCTTTTTAATATAATCTACATTGCATTAAATAATTTTGCAATGTCAAAATCTAATCTTTTCATTACATAAAAATGTAATTTTCTTAATTTAAATCTTAATTACATGAAAATATAAACTTTAACTTAATTACATAAAAATGTAATCTTCTTCTTTATCTTAATCTACATGATAAATGAAAATTTTTCAACTTTAACCTAATTCACGTGGAAATTGACTTAATTACATAAAAATGTAATTTTTATGTTCTTTAACTTAATTTCATAAAAATGTAATTTTCTTCTAATTCTTATTTACATTAAGAAAAATGTAACTTTTCTAATTCCCTACTTCTTTTTATTGCATATAAAAGGTCAATAAAAATGTAATCTTTATTTCTATACTTTTTATTCTGATTTACAATTTCTAACAAAAATGTCCTTTTTATTCTAATTTACATTTCCTAACAAAATGTCCTTTATATTCTAGTTTACATTTCCTAACAAAATGTCCTTTATATTCTAATTTCCTAACAAAATATCCTTTATATTCTAATTTACATTTTGTATGTAATTTTCCTTGTCATTGCTTATTTACCTAAAAAAGTAAATTTTCCTCTTTCATTGTTTATTTACATGAAAATGTAAATTTCCTCTTTCATTGTTCATCTACATAAAAATGTAAATTTCCTCTTTCGATGTTTATCTACATAAAAATGTAAATTTCTTTTCTAATTTCCTTTATTGAAAATCTATTTACATTAAAAAGGTAAATATCATATCTAAATTCTTTTATTGAAAATCTATTTACATAAAAATGCAAATATCCCTCCTTTATTCTTCTAATGAAAATCTAAGTTTCCACTTTTAATTACATAAAAATGTAATTTTATCTTTCTATAAATCTAATTACATATAAATGTATTTTTCTTACTTTTTAATTTGCAATGTAAATTTTTATACTTTAATTACACATAAAAATGTAATTTTATTTACTATGCAAATTATTATTCTTTCATTACATATAAAAATGTAATTATATTTGCATGTAAAAACTTATTCTCTAATTACATTTAAAAATGTAACTTTATTTACAATATAAATCTTTAATCTTTAATTACATATAACAATGCAATTTTATTTTCATTGCAAATTCTTCTTCCTTAATTACATTTAAAAATGTAATTATATTTTACATGCAAAAACATATTCTTTAATTACATATAAAAATGTAACTGATCTTACGGTGTAAAAATCTTAACTTTTTAATTACATTAAAAATGTAATTTTTATTGCAATGCCAAAATCTTCTTTTAATTACACTAAAAATGTAATTAATATTACGGCGTAAAAATCTTGTCTTTTAATTATACTAAAAATGTAATTTTGATTACAACGTAAAAATCTCCTTTTAATTAACAACAACAACAAAGCCATATATCCCAAACAAGTTGGGGTTGGCTAGATATGGAACCCAAAATTAAAATAAAATAAAATTAATAATGATGATAATATATATATATATATATAAAGGGTTTAAAATAACCAATCAAATAAAAAGTCGTCCGATAAAGGTTTTTTTTTTAAATAATAATAAGTAAAAATGTTCAATAAAAGTGAAATAAAATCTAAAATAGTAAATAAAAAGTAAAAAGGTTTAATAAACGTGAAAAAAAAAACACTATGGTTCTGGTACATGGATTGCCAATTTCCATGCACTCCTATCAACTACCAGCTCTTCCGATAAATTCCAGTTACTTAAATCTCTCTTTATTATCTCCTCCCATGTCATTTTAGGTCGACCTCTACCTCTCTTTGGGCCTTCGGCGCGACCTAGGATTCCAGTGCGTACAGGTGCATCGTATGGTCTACGTTGGATATGTCCAAACCATCTCAAGCGGTATTGGACTAACTTCTCTTCAATAGGTGCAACTCCAAGTTTTTCCCAAATATCCTCATTTCTAATCCGATCTCGTCTGGTATGCCCGTAGCTCCAACGCAGCATTCGCATCTCTGTTGTACTTATCTTCTGGACGTGTTGCCTCTTAGTAGGCCAACATTCTGCACCATATAACATTGCAGGTCTGATTGCTGTCCTATAGAACTTTCCTTTAAGATTCTGAGGAATCTTCCGATCACAGAGAATGCCAGATGCAAAAAATCTCTTTTTAATTACTTAAAAAAAATATAATTAACATATCGGTGTAAAATTCTGTCAATTCTAATTTAACACATAACGATGTAAAATAATGTATCCTGGTGTAATCCTTTTAAATTACCAAAAATGAATATTTTGGTCTTGTCATTTTTAATTACCAAAAATGAATATTTTTATTTCACATTTTTCTAAAGTGACAAAAATGTCTCTTTTTAACTAATCCTTTTCAATAGGTAAAAAGGTTCATTTTCCATTTCACTAACATGTTCTAATTAGCAAAAATGTTAATATTGTTTAACTAAAATCTAATTAACAAAAATGTTAATTTTGCTTAACATAATCTAATTAACAAAAAATGTTAATTTTGCTCTTGTCGTCAATTCTAACACAACAAAATATATAAAGTTTTATATATGTTTTTGTCGTCAATTCTATCACAACAAAATATATAAAGTTTTTGTCGTCAATTCTATCACAACAAGGGATCACAATCAATACAAGCAGCAAACACAAATCTCTAACTCAATCACCACAGATCTAAATTTATTTACATACATACAAGGATTTCAGATAGCAAGAATAATTTAATTTTAATAAAAATAAGAAATCTCACCTAGCTTTTAATTCTGAACAACTCAGATCTAGAATTTGACCAAAATCTGTTATGCTCTGTTTCAGTTCTGGTTTGTTTCAGGTTGTAGTGCTCGGAAATACGAATCCAACGCAATCAGTTTCGTTAATTTGTGCTTAGATTTGAAAAAGATATCACTATTTAACCATTTAAATAATTTAGTTAATAAAATAATATAATTAGTTTTTAATTACTTTGGTTAAGGGTGATAACCCTTCCTTCTTCATCGTTATTAGCCTATAGCCGTGAACCCATCAATCGTCACCTTTCCTTGAAGTGCGCGCCCGTCACAGAGGTTCGGACCCCCATCCGAGACCACCACGCGAAAGCCAGTGCTCTGCTCCACCGCCGCCAGCGACGACATTCAACTCGCGGCCCCCCCCTTTGCCTTGGTCTGCGTCCGAAGTCCATCCGTTCGAGCTTCGACCCCGCGCCATCGGTAGTGGAAAACCCATCATGGCCATATAGAAATGAAGCTGGAGAAAATCTCAACACTTTGGCTTTGGATTCATTGATTAATTCGAAGAGGGATGGAAGAGATTAAGGATTGAATTTGGGACGATGTGGAGCGCTGGTTTGGGAGAAGGCGGCTGTATTGTTTTTAGAATAGGGTTAGGGTTATACGCGTATTGTCATGTATTTATACCGTATTTTCTTTTATTTATTTTTATTTTAATTCAAATAATATCAGTTTAACACCACGAACTCCAAATCAAAACCAACAAGTGTCGCCCCTAGCTAAATACCCCCGTCTCAGACTCATCTGGCTATGTCCCACAGGCCCAAACGACTGTGTTGGCCTAGTTTTCTTTATTTTGAAATTTAAGTCTTTTATTTTTAATTCAACCGTACGAATAAATTCACCGGGGCCACAAATTAACTTTGAAAAATCCCGAAAAATATATTTAGCTATATTTTGACGTTGCGGACCTAGGAAAATTAATTTCATTCAATTCTGAGCCTATTTGAAAAATGGCCTTTTTCAAGTCGATTAAAATTGACAGAAATTGGCCAAACTGAAATCTTTTTTCCACGGTCACAAATTAATTCTAAAAATTATGAAAAATTAAACTTAGCAATAATTTGACATTCCGAATCTAACAAAAGTGGTTTCGTTGAAAACAGAGTTCGTTTAAAAAATCGCTATTTTTAATATTAAAAAATATATATATATCCTATAGCGACTATTCTGAAATTTAAACTGGGCATAACTTTTGATTCCCGCTATAAAATTTTGATTTTTCGGTTTCGTTGGAAAGATATTTTAAAAGAGATTCTAATATTTTTGGTTTCACTAAAATCCGTTAAATTTTGCTTCCTGTACGGTCAGTCAAAGTTCAAGTTTGACTTTTCAAACTACCGCGCTATTTCTAACTTCTTTTATAATTAAAATTAAATTATTCATCCTAACTTCGATTGAAATTATTTTTTAATCATTATTATTTTAAATAAATTATTTTAAATATCAAAACCCATTAAAATTAGTTAAAATAAATTTTAAATTTACCCTAAAATTCAGGGTTGTTATAGTATTACAGCTGATATATATCTTAAGATAAGAATGTTGTTGATCAAGGTCTGAGAGGTAATTAAAATAGCCCAACTTGAATGACTTCACTATTTTCGGAGGATGATATTAGTTGTAATTGTGAAGATGTTAGACTAATTTATAATGTAACGTTATTTGAAGAATATGGGAATATATATGATGGGACTCCAAATATATAAGGAAATAAAAAGGGGCTTGAAAATGTGAAATGATATTTCCATAATAAAGATAAATAAAAGGGAGATTTGTGATAATATAAAGATATTTTAAAGTGATGATATTTAGAATGGGTTTATTCTAAAAAAGGTAAGTAACGATTAAAGTGTTCAAATAACGAAACAAAGGAAGATATTGTAACGATTGTTTACGATAATATGTTGAATCGATTTCTCAAATAATAGAGAATAAGTATTGTTGTAACAAATGGTTTGAAATGGTAGTTAACGAGGAATTGAATATGATTTAAGATATTTCTAGGTATATAAATAAAATGGTTTGAGAATATTTATTAAAACTGAGATATTGTTTTTGGTATTACAACTAATATATTATTTTTAATGGCCAAGTGACACTGTATAATAAACCAATGGACTCATTTATTTTTATGGTTGTTTATTTTGATAGTTTAAATAACTGACTATCAAAATCATACCTAACGCATTGTTGGTACGGGAAGACCAGGATCGAATTTATATTCGAAAACCATTCCAATTCAGCAAATACGTTATGGTCGAAGATGTTGATTGCGATGGAGCAATTGAGGACTATAAATCTTCATGAGAAGAAGAATTATTGTTTAATTTCTCTAGTTGATCCCTAGAGATATATA
Organism: Allium sativum; assembly: GCA_030737875.1. NCBI lineage: Eukaryota > Viridiplantae > Streptophyta > Magnoliopsida > Asparagales > Amaryllidaceae > Allium > Allium sativum. Next base: position 748,834,581 of record CM060912.1, read on the forward strand.
TCTGACAATGACTCTGTCATAATTGGAATTTACGCATTGCAAGAACTACTCGCTACTGATCTATAAGGTGATTCTTAGGATGTCATAGGAGGGTGCCTTCGGTTCATCCTGTTCCTGAATGACTTGTATAGATGAGTGTCTGATAGAGTAATTCCAAAGTAACCACGATCTTTGATTTCTTCAAATGTACCACAGTTGTGGTAGAGAATGGACGTTCTTTTAGATTAACAACTAAAGTATTTTTGTGGACATCAATTAGTGATTTTCTGGCGGATCTGACGATGTGGCATTCAAAGTGAATGGAGACAGATGTTTCTGAAAAGTCAATTGTAACCTCAAGCCTCACCAACCGGGAAATGGTATAAAATCGGGTAGGACGCATGGCTATGTGAGTCGCTCCTATTAGGGTGTATTGTGACCATCTAGAGAATATTCATATTTGTTCTTCTTTTCGCTTCTGTATCTCCCGGGACAATTATGTTGCTAGCAACCATAGGAGACAATATATTCCGAACATTCAAGCGAAATGAAATGGCCGATCATGTTTAGCATGGACTACAAGATGATCTTGTTGAATCTTGTTGAATTCCTCTCTAGAGATACACTGTCGGAAGGTGGTCCCATACCTTGCCAGTTGGAATCCAATCTCCAATAAGAGCCCGCGGTGTTGATTGTATACTATATATGTAAAACGTGAGATGCAAGCGTTCTGCTAGGTTATTATTTATTTGTATCTAGACACTATTATAATATCAGAATAAGATATTGATTTCAAAATGTTTTGGGTTATCGTAAGGTAAAAACCGTCTGTATTTATGTGTGGTTTTGGTCTTACGATTACCCTTTTCTTTTGAAAAGATTTTGACTTTAAAATCAAGTTGGATGTTGCTTATAAACTTAGCAAGTTTTCTCACTCTGGTTCACCAGACTGATCCGGCATTTTGTGAATGCTCAGGTTAGACCGGGTTATACAGGTTCAGGTTATTGGATGCTGTGAAGTCCAGAGAAGAGCTGGAGTTGTTCGGACGTATGATATCAAGTATTATTCCGCTGTGTGTCGTATATGAGGACAAATTATTATAACTGTCTAAATTTTTTGATGTACACTAATGATTGTAAGTTTTTATTTCAAAGCTTTCAGTAAAGTTTATTTATATATTTTATTTTGTTCCTCTGCGATGTGAGACTCTGTGTTATGTTCGTTCTTCTTATTCTTCTATTCTTAACTTTCTTTCTTATCTCATCCTTTGACTTCTTTCTATTGGCTTTCTTGGTTTTGATATTTGAGTTTGGATACGACATGTGTTAGTGTCTAGATTCAAGTGTCAAAATTTCCAGGACGCTACTACTTTTGACATCCATTGGATATAATTTGAAATTATTATAGTTTGCAAAGGCTAGTTAAATCCTAATAGCTTCTAGTTTAGCTATGGGGGCAAAAGTTTCATCGTAATCTATTCCTTCTTCTTGAGTATATCCTTGTGCTACTAGTCGTGCTTTATTTTTTTCGACCTCACCATGTTCATTCATTTTATTTTTATAAATCAATTTGGTTCCTATTATAGTCTTATCCTCTGGTCTAGGAACAAGTTCCCATACATCATTCCTAGAAAACTGATTCAGTTCTTCTTGCATAGCAAGTATCCATGAATCATCAGAAGATGCTTCCTTTGGATTATTAGGTTCAATCGTTGAAATAAATGCAGTATTACTCATATTATTTAATTGATTACGAGTTCTAACAACAGATCCAATATCTCTTAGGATATTTTCGACAGGATGATCTCTAAGTTATCTATTCATTTATTTGATTAATTATCTTCATGGTTTATCTCATTAATTTCATTTTCACATTCATCTTCATTGTTTTGAGTTATGTTTTTATAATTTTCATCGAAAGATATGTTTAATATTTCTTCTATGGTATGGGTTCGAGTATTGAAAACTCTCTATGCTTTACTTCTTTCTGAATACCCAATAAATACTCCTTTATCGGATTTAGAGTCAAATTTATCTAGATTGTCTTTAGTATTAAGTATAAAACATTTACTTACAATTTTTTCAAAATATCTTTTGGTTTCTTACTATACAAAAGTTCATATGTGGTTTTATGAGTTAAAGGTCTAATTGAGATTCTATTTATAATATAGCAAGCTGTTGCTACTGCTTCAGCCCAAAAATTTCTTGATAAATTATTATCATATAACATCGTTCTTGCACACTCTTGTTGTAACGACCCAGATTTTTTCTACTATTTTGATTCGAATATTTAAATTTATTTTAAATATTTTATTTGAATTATTTATGGGATTTAATATCAAATTCGCTAATTAAACGGCGGTTGGACGTTTAAATTTATATTTAATTTAAAATGAACTCAAAACTGCGCGGTAGTTCGTAAAATTGAATTTCAACTTCAATTGATCATACAGAATCCGTTTTAAGTCGGATTTCGGTGAAACAAGAAGCATCTGAATCTAGTCGATAATATCTTTCTAATGGAAGAGAAAAATCAAGTTTTCGTATTATAGATTTTATTTTACGTCCAAATCAAATTTTGAATTAGTCGCTGTGGAATCGTTTATACGCCGTAACAGTTTATTTTATATAATTAAATACTGGCTTCGAATTTGGACAAGTCCTTTGAGGCGTAGTCATAATTTAATTTTTAGAATTTTACTGTAATTTTTATTTCGCAAAATAAGCTACTTTTTATTTGGAGTTTTTTGCACCTTGTGTCGGCATTTTGGGGTTTCACAATATAAGTCAAACTACCGATGTTATTATATTTTTGAAGTCGTGAGGCAATGCTAGACACAATGGTATTTTTATTTCTGTCTGTAGCGGCGTGAACTTGAATGGAATTCTACGTTACACGGTACGTCATGACTCTAATTTGTACAAACAAAGTATAAATTAAATAAGAAAAATATATGTACGTATCTACCTATTATCTCCTACAAAACCAATAGGCACGCTACTTTGGTAAAAATCAACTCTTCGCATAGTTATTGGAAAAGGAAACACATGCCAGCTACCATCCTACTCTGCTATACTGGACAGTCGTTGAGTAATAAAATAGAAGGCACATGCGTGCCTGTGAATGAGCCAACCTATATAGCTGAAATCGTACAACTACGAAATGAAAACGAAATGAAAGAACAAAGCTTCTACCCATCTTTTCTATCTTTCACTTGACATCACCAATGCATGCACGCCTATAACCTTCTATCTGAAACCTTCTCTGCACGCACATGTCTATCTACTTACGTCATAAGGAAATTGCCGTTTCAAACATCCTGAAAAGAAGAAAATGCACATGCTACTCTGTTTGTTCTTTCCTGTCCTTCCCATGAAAGATACAACTGCATGCAAATCTAGTTTATTTTCTGAAACCACATGCTCCCTACCCTATTTCCTATCGTGTACTGTGTGTCCTCAGCCTTCAAATGGATGATCACGCACAGGGTAAAGCTGCAGACCTCAACTGAAAATGGTAGAACCTAGCTGTAGCTAGTGAAAGGGGACATTGTTCTTATCCCTTGCTTCTTTGCCTATAAATATACAAGCTCGTTTTCCTTTCCGGAATCGATATACTCCATTCTGCTTGAATATAAATAAATAAAAAATGGTGGTGTCCTCTAAGTAAAAATGTCATCCTTTTCTTTGGACCTGGAGCGTGCTGACTCAACGTCAGACCATGAAAAGAAGCCACCGGAGGGGAAGCTTATGGCGTTGACGCGTTGGCTTTGGTTAGTTGAGTGGTGGGAAGGGTACTGGAATGGACTTTGGTCCTTGAAAATGTATCAGCGAAAAGAAAAGGAGATGCTGTTCAAAAAAAAAAGATAAGAAGAAGTACTGAACGGAAATTGAGGAAGTGGGATAGGCGGGTGTGGACAGTTTGGGGAAGGTAAACATTATTGCAAATGGGTTTGGTTGAGGACGTGACCAAGGCAAATGAAAGGGAACTGAGGTGGCGGTCCAGATGCATGAAGGAAGTGGTGGTTTCATTTGAATTAGTGAGGGTAGTTTACAAATGAGATTTGTTGGGTACGAGAAAAGCAACGTGGAGGAGACTGGGCCATGTATGTGGCGTTGGACTTTCATGCATTTGGAGTGGGCTCTGCGGAAATGGAAAAGAAAGAGAAAAAAAATGAAGAGAGAACGCTGAGCTTCCGTGAATCATTTGAGGAAATCACGTGATGATTTAAGAAGGGGTTAAGGTAATAAAATTGATTAATAACTAAATAGGATTAATTAAATTTTAATACTTAGTTTCTTTTTATTTTTGTTTAAATTTAATCATTATCCGTTAAATTCGTTCATATCAGATGCACGAAACATGATTCCTTGAAGTCGTATCGAAGAGGACTACACTGCTGCTGTACTGGTTCAGAAAGGAACAGAGCAGTCAGATTCTCATTAAATTTTAAATGTCTGTTTAAAATTTAAACGAAATAAGGCGCGAACCGTCAACCGACAAAGGTGAGTTAATTCTCACACATTTCTGAAATACTAGGTTGTGCTAAATTCGTATAATTAAATTTAATTGGTTGATTGGATGCTTTGGATGCTTATGGTTTCTTTAATGGTTGACATTAATTATATTATCGTCGTTTAAAATATTTCTATGTACTGATATGAAATATTATAATGATCTGTGATGCAGGGAAGAACAGGTAGGAGGAATCAAACCGGTTCCTCAAATATTTAATATGCTGTTATTTCATATTTTATGAACTGTTTAATACCTGTTGATTTTAAACTCTGTTAGTTGTTGAATGTGGTTCAGTTTGAACCAATATATATATATATATATATATATATATATATATATATATATATAGTGTTGGTTGAGAAATAAATAGCAGATGGCCATGATATACGCCGTTTCATAAGAACGATTCACCGTCAGGTGAATCGCTAGAAATGAGGTTATGAAATTCATTTTATAACCGATTTTTTTTAAAATATATTATTTTAAATAAAGTTTCAAAAGAAGGGAATAAACCAGCCACATATATACATTGCTTGGGTTAATCACAAATTACCATGTTTGTACCAAATCTACCGTGCTTGAAGCACGTGCTTATATAAATGATTATTAAACGATCTTATTTAGCTAATTCAAGTGGCCAGAATTAACGTAACAATTAGAATAGGTTATAATATTGATTATTATTTATTTAATAATAACCAAAGTGAATGGAATTATTTTAATTAATTTTATTATTAAACAATGGGAAGCGCTAAGCATAATTTATTAACGAATAAATCATGTTTAGAGGCTGCGTAAACTGAGAATGTTTATTAAATTATTTCATTACTTTAAAGGGGTATTTAATAGTAAAGAAACCCAGTTATACTTAAATAGGTGTTGGAACTCGATTATTAGTCATTTAATAATCATTAAAGTAATAGTTTGGAAAGTAAAATATAGTAAGGAAAGTGTGTAAAGTTTAAAGCCATGTTTATAGTTATTAAGGCGATTTAATATTTATAAGGTGAGATCGAAGTTTTAACTTGATTCTTACTGAATTATATATATAATTGGATTTTATGAATCCAAGTTATACCAAGTTATAAACCTCGAGTTGAATTAGAGTAGTGAATCGAGATAAGTTAAAAGGGTGCGATATAAAATCGCCATTTTTAAAGAAGAGATGATATTTCATCAAGATGGAATTGTAATGGGATTTGTCGTATTGGAAATGAGTGTCGGTTTTTGTATTACAACTGATATCTATCTGACGATAAGAACGTTGTTGATCAAGGTCTAAGAGGTAATTAAAATACCCCAACTTGAACAGCTTCAGGATTATCGAAGGATGGTATTAGTCGTAATGGTGAAAGTGTAACGTTATTTGAAGGATTTAGGAATATATATATAATGAGATTTCAAAAATGAAAAGAAATAAAAGGATATTGGTGGGAATATAACGATGTTTTCAAAGTTAGGAAATGAGATTTAAATGGGTTTATTCTAAAAGAATGAGTGGTGGTTTTGGTGTTCAAATAATGAAGCCAAAGAAGATGTCGTAATAATCATTTTACGAATGATAAGTGATTCGATAAGATAATAAGAAATGTTACGGCCAAGTGATGTTGTGTATAAACAAATGGATCTGTTTTATTTTTATGGTTGATTATTTTGATAGTTAAATAACCGACTATCAAAATCTGACCCAACGTTATTGGTACGGAAAGACGGGATCGAATTTTTATTTCGAAAACCATTCCGACCAATAAATACGAATACGTTGAAGACACTGATCGAGATGAAGCAATTGAAGACCGTAGATCTTCATGAAACGGAAGAGTTACTTATAATCTCTGGCTGATCCCTAGAGATATACTGTGATTCTGTCTTGATTGGAATCTACGGGTTGCAAGGACTTCTCGCTGTTGATCCATGGGGTGATTCCTATATCGGATGCAGTAGGAGAGTGCCTTCGGTTCATCCTGTTCCTGGATGACGTGTATGGACAATGTGAATGGTGGCCAGATGTTTTCAAAAGTCGATTATAGCCTCAAGCCTCATCAACCGGGAAATTACAAAAATCGGGCAGACAACATGGCTATGTGGGTCGCACCCATTAGGGTGTATTGTCACCATCTAGAGAATATTCATATTTGTTACATCTTTTCGTTTCTGTATCTCCCGGGGATTTCGGTGGTCGCGATAAAAAGCCGAAAGGGTGACAATATATTCGATACACTCAAGAGAAATGAGTGGTCGGTCATGTGTGGGCCGGGTTGTAAGACGTTCTTGTTGAACCCAGTGTATTCGTCTCTAGAGATACACTATCGGCAGGTGGTCCCATACCTTGTCATAGTTGGAAATCCAATCTCCAATAAGTGCCTGGGGTTTTGATTGTATACTATATATGTGGAGCGTGAGATGCAAGCGTTCTGCTAGATTCTATTTACTTGTATTTAGACATTATTATAATATCAGAAGAAGATATTGATTTCAAACGATTTGGATTATAGTAAGGTAAAAGCCGTTCGCGTTTATGTGTGGGCTGGTCTTACTATTATCCTTTTATTTCAAAAGGATTTCAAAGTTAAACAAGTTGGTTGCTGTATGAATTTATCACTGAAAGTATTCCAGACTGATCCGGGTGAATTTTGTTTTAAATCAAATGTGCTCGGGTCAGACCGAGTATATTATCAGGTTAGGTATCGCTTGGAGTTTCAGAAGAGGAGTTGAAGACGAGACGTATTCCATATATATACTGGTACTAGTTTATTTCCGTTGTGTGTTGTATTGATCTGAATGAATACTCTGATATTGTAATATACAGTTCTTTTATAAAGTATTATTGATTATTATATTTTGTTCGTTCCGCTATGAGATTCTGATCTTCTTATTCTTCTATTCTAATATTTCTTTCTTTCTTTTCTCACCCTCTAACTTCTTTCTATTAGCTTTCTGGGTTTTCGATACTGGAGTTTGGACATAGGTCGTGTTTGTGTTTGGATTCGAGTGTCGAATTACCCGGGTCGCTACAGTTGGTATCAGAGCAATGGTTTAGGAATAACCTTGGCTCTGTGGTGTAACTCGATAGAGATTGGGCTAGTAATACCCTAGATCGAGTTGAGTGTATATATATATGTATATATATATATATATATATATATACGAGAGTGCGTATTTGTAATTTGAATATAAAATTATCTTTATATTGTTTTGACCCAAAGCATTTATAAAAAGGTAAAAACTTGCAATTTTCTCAAGTTATTATTTAATTCGAAAGTTTTATAAAGTTGGAAACATTTCAAATATGAAATGTTTTGGTTGAAGTGATTTGGTTAAAGTGATTGTGTATTGTGACATGTTTGTTTATCGATTGCTAGATTAATTGAATATAAGAATTCATCAACAGTCGAATGTACTAAAAACTAGAAAATAAATTTCGGTATAAAATCAATATGAAACAGAACAAAATGGTTTAACCCTGTGTTGGTTATTTCCATTATATATCGAGCTGAGTACAAGTTGGAAATAGAAGAGCTGTATGCTGCTGAACTTCGTGATTCGCGTATTGGTTGCCCGACATAAAGGTAAACCTTAATATTTTTGTTTGGGTGTTTGAATTTATACCCGGAATGGGTAAGCCGCTTGGTTTTATTTTCTTGGACCAATACGAGAGGCCCAGAGTGGCATTTGTAGTTGTTTGAATCGAACAATAAAGAGGAGGTGCTGGTGAATTTTTTTTTGAAAATTTTATAACTAAGTAATATTTTTGATAATATTTTGAATTAAATATTTTGAAAAATAATTGCGGTTGGAGCATTCTTTTTACCTAGCAATTTCGAGGACGAAATTTATTTAAGGGGGAAAGAATGTAACGACCCGGATTTTTTCTACTATTTTGATTCGGATATTTAAATTTATTTTAAATATTTTATTTGAATTATTTATGGGATTTAATATCGAATTCGCTAATTAAACGGCGGTTGGACGTTTAAATTTATATTTAATTTAAAATGAACTCAAAACTGCGCGGTAGTTCGTAAAATTGAATTTCAACTTCAATTGATCATACAAAATCCGTTTTAAGTCGGATTTCGGTGAAATAAGAAGCGTCTGAGTCTAGTCGATAATATCTTTCTAATGAAAGAGAAAAATCAAGTTTTCGTATTATAGATTTTATTTTACGTCCAAATCAAATTTTGAATTAGTCGCTGTGGAATCGTTTATACGCCGTAACGGTTTATTTTATATAATTAAATATTAGCTTCGAATTTGGACAAGTCCTTTGAGGCGTAGTCATAATTTAATTTTTAGAATTTTACTGTAATTTTTATTTCGCAAAATAAGCTACTTTTGTTTGGAGTTTTTTGCACCCTGTGTCGGCATTTTGGGGTTTCACAATATAAGTCAAACTACCGATGTTATTATATTTTTGAAGTCGTGAGGCAATGCTGGACACAATGGTGTTTTTATTTCTGTCTGTAGCGGCGTGAACTTGAACGGAATTCTACGTTACACGGTACGTCACGACACTAATTTGTACAAACAAAATATAAATTAAATAAGAAAAATATATGTACGTATCTACCTATTATCTCCTACAAAACCAATAGGCACGCTACTTTGGTGAAAATCAACTCTTCACATAGTTATTGGAAAAGGAAACACATGCCAGCTACCATCCTACTCTACTATACTGGACAGTCGTTGAGCAATAAAATAGAAGGCACATGCGTGCCTATGAATGAGCCAACCTATATAGCTGAAATCGTACAACTACGAAATGAAAACGAAATGAAAGAACCAAGCTTCTACCCATCTTTTCTATCTTTCACTTGACATCACCAATGCATGCACGCCTATAACCTTCTATCTGAAACCTTCTCTGCACGCACATTTCTATCTACTTACGTCATAAGGAAATTGTTGTTTCAAACATCCTGAAAAGAAGAAAATGCACATGCTATTCTGTTTGTTCTTTCCTGTCCTTCCCATTAAAGATACAACTGCATGCAAATATAGTTTATTTTCTGAAACCACATGCTCCCTACCCTATTTCCTATCGTGTACTGTGTGTCCTCAGCCTTCAAATGGATGATCACGCACAGGGTAAAGCTGTAGACCTCAACTGAAAATGGTAGAACCTAGCTGTAGCTAGTGAAAGGGGACATTGTTCTTATCCCTTACTTCTTTGCCTATAAATATACAAGCTCGTTTTCCTTTCCGGAACCGATATACTCTATTTTGCTTGAATATAAATAAATAAAAAATGGTGGTGTCCTCTAAGTAAAAATGTCATCCTTTTCTTTGGACCTGGAGCGTGCTGACTCAATGTCAGACCATGAAAAGAAGCCACCGGAGAGGAAGCTTATGGCGTTCACGCGTTGGCTTTGGTTAGTTGAGTGGTGGGAAGGGTATTGGAATGGACTATGGTCCTTGGAAATGTATCAGCGAAAAGAAAAGGAGATGCTGTTCAAAAAAAAAAAGATGAAGAAGTACTGAACGGAAATTGAGGAAGTGGGATAGGCGGTTGTGGACAGTTTGGGGAAGGTAAACATTATTGCAAATGGGTTTGGTTGAGGACGTGACCAAGGCAAATGAAAGGGATCTGAGGTGGCGGTCCAGATGCATGAAGGAAGTGGTGGTTTCGTTTGAATTAGTGAGGGTAGTTTACGAATGAGATTTGTTAGGTACAGGAAAAGCAACGTGGAGGAGACTGGGCCATGTATGTGGTATTGGACTTTCATGCATTTGGAGTGGGCTCTACGGAAATGGAAAAGAAAGAGAAAAAAAATTAAGAGAGAACGCTGAGCTTCCGTGAATCATTTGAGGAAATCACGTGATGATTTAAGAAGGGGTTAAGGTAATAAAATTGATTAATAACTAACTAGGATTAATTAAATTTAAATACTTAGTTTCTTTTTATTTTTGTTTAAATTTAATCATTATCCGTTAAACTCGTTCATATCAGATGCACGAAACATGATTCCTTGAAGTTGTATCGAAGAGGACTACACTGCTGCTGTACTGGTTCAGAAAGGAATAGAGAAGTCAGATTCTCGTTAAATTTTAAATGTATGTTTAAACTTTTAAATGAAATAAGGCGCGAACCGTCAACCGACAAAGGTGAGTTAATTCTCACACATTTCTGAAATACTAGGTTGTGCTAAATTCGTATAATTAAATTTAATTGGTTGATTGGATGCTTTGGATGCTTATGGTTGCTTTAATGGTTGACGTTAATTATATTATCGTCGTTTAAAATATTTCTATGTACTGATATGAAATATTATAATGATCTGTGATGCAGGGAAGAACAGGTAGGAGGAATCAAACCGGTTCCTCAAATATTTAATATGCTGTTATTTCATATTTTATGAACTGTTTAATACCCGTTGACTTTAAACTCTGTTGGTTGTTGAATGTGGTTCAGTTTGAACCAATATATATATAGTGTTGGTTGAGAAATAAATAGCAGATGGCCATGATATACGCCGTTTCATAAGAACGGTGAATCGCTAGAAATGGGGTTATGAAATTCATTTTACAACCGATTTTTTTTAAATATATTATTTTAAATAAAGTTAAAAAAAGGGAATAAACCAGCCACATATATATTTTGCTTGGGTTAATCACAAATTACCATGTTTGTACCAAATCTACCGTGCGCGAAGCACGTGCTTATATAAATGATTATTAAACGATCTTATTTAGCTAATTCAAGTGGCCAGAATTAACGTAACAATTAGAATAGGTTATAATATTGATTATTATTTATTTAATAATAACCAAGTGAATGGAATTATTTTAATTAATTTTGTTATTAAACAATGGGAAGCGCTAAGTGTAATTTATAAACGAATAAATCATGTTTAGAGGCTGCGTAAACTGAGATTGTTATTAAATTATTTCATTACTTTAAAGGGGTAGTTAATAGTTAAGAAACCTAGTTTTACTTTAATAGGTGTTGGAACTCGATTATTAGTCATTTAATAATCATTAAAGTAATAGTTTGGAAAGTAAAATATAGTAAGGAAACTGTGTAAAGTTTAAAGCCGTGTTTATAGTTAGTAAGGCGATTTAATATTTATAAGGTGAGATCGAAGTTTTAACTTGATTCTTACTAAATTATATATATAATTGGATTTTATGAATCCAAGTTATACCAAGTTATAAACCCCGAGTTAAATTAGAGTAGTGAATCGAGATAAGTTAAAAGGGTGCGATATAAAATCCCCATTTTTAAAGAAGGGATGATATTTCATCAAGATGGAATTGTAATGGGATTTGTCGTATTGGAAATGGGTGTCGGTTTTTGTATTACAACTGATATCTATCTGACGATAAGAACGTTGTTGATCAAGGTCTAAGAGGTAATTAAAATACCCCAACTTGAACAGCTTCAGGATTATCGAAGGATGGTATTAGTCGTAATGGTGAAAGTGTAACGTTATTTGAAGGATTTAGGAATATATATATAATGAGATTTCAAAAATGAAAAGAAATAAAAGGAGATTGGTGGGAATATAACGATATTTTCAAAGTTAGGAAATGAGATTTAAATGGGTTTATTCTAAAAGAATGAGTGGTGGTTTTGGTATTCAAATAATGAAGCCAAAGAAGATGTCATAATAATCATTTTACGAATGATAAGTGATTCGATAAGATAATAAGAAATGTTACGGCCAAGTGATGTTGTGTATAAACAAATGGATCTGTTTTATTTTTATGGTTGATTATTTTGATAGTTAAATAACCGACTATCAAAATCTGACCAACGTTATTGGTACGGAAAGACCGGGATCGAATTTTTATTTCGAAAACCATTCCGACCAATAAATACGAATACGTTGAAGACGCTAATCGAGATGAAGCAATTGAAGACCGTAGATCTTCATGAAACGGAAGAGTTACTTATAATCTCTGGCTGATCCCTAGAGATATACTGTGATTCTGTCGTGATTGGAATCTACGGGTTGCAAGGACTTCTCGCTGTTGATCCATGGGGTGATTCCTATATTGAATGCAGTAGGAGAGTGACTTCGGTTCATCCTATTCCTGGATGACGTGTATGTACAATGTGAATGGTGGCCAGATGTTTTCAAAAGTCGATTATAGCCTCAAGCCTCATCAACCGGGAAATGACCAAAATCGGGCAGGCAGCATGGCTATGTGGGTCGCACCCATTAGGGTGTATTGTCACCATCTAGAGAATATTTATATTTGTTACTTCTTTTTGTTTCTGTATCTCCCGGGGATTTCGGTGGTCGCGATAAAAATCCGAAAGGGTGACAATATATTCGATACACTCAAGAGAAATGAGTGGCCGGTCATGTGTGGGCCGGGTTGCAAGACGTTCTTGTTGAACCCAGTGTATTCGTCTCTAGAGATACACTATCGGCAGGTGGTCCCATACCTTGTCAAAGTTGGAAATCCAATCTCCAATAAGTGCCTGGGGTTTTGATTGTATATTATATATGTGGAGCGGGAGATGCAAGCGTTCTGCTAGATTCTATTTACTTGTATTTAGACATTATTATAATATTAGAAGAAGATATTGATTTCAAACGATTTGGGTTATAGTAAGGTAAAAACCGTCCACGTTTATGTGTGGACTGGTCTTACTGTTATCCTTTTATTTCAAAAGGATTTCAAAGTTAAACAAGTTGGTTGCTGTATGAATTTATCACTGAAAGTATTCCAGACTGATCCGAGTGAATTTTGTTTTAAATCAAATGTGCTCGGGTCAGACCGAGTATATTATCAGGTTAGGTATCGCTTGGAGTTTCAGAAGAGGAGTTGAAGACGAGACGTATTCCATATATATACTGGTACTAGTTTATTTCCATTGTGTGTTGTATTGATCTGATTGTATACTCTGATATTGTAATATACAGTTCTTTTATAAAGTATTATTGATTATTATATTTTGTTCATTCCGCTGTGAGATTCTGATCTTCTTATTCTTCTATTCTAATATTTCTTTCTTTCTTTTCTCACCCTCTAACTTCTTTCTATTAGCTTTCTGGGTTTTCGATACTGGAGTTTGGACACAGGTCGTGTTAGTGTCTGGATTCGAGTGTCGAATTACCCGGGTCGCTACAGTTGGTATCAGAGCAATGGTTTAGGAATAACCTTGGCTCTGTGGTGTAACTCGATAGAGATTGGGCTAATAATACCCTAGATCGAGTTGAGTATATATATATATATATATATATATATATATATACGACAGTGCGTATTTGTAATTTGAATATAAAATTATCTTTAAATTGTTTTGACCCAAAGCATTTATAAAAAGGTAAAAACTTGCAATTTTCTCAAGTTATTATTTAATTCGAAAGTTATAAAAAGTTGGAAACATTTCAACTATGAAATGTTTTGGTTGAAGTGATTTGGTTGAAGTGATTGTGTATTGTGACCTGTTTGTTTATCGATTGCTAGATTAATTGAATATAAGAATTCATCAACAGTCGAATGTATTGAAAACTAGAAAATAAATTTTAGTATAAAATCAATATGAAACAGAACAAAATGGTTTAACCCTGTGTTGGTTATTTCCATTATATATCGAGCTGAGTACAAGTTGGAAATAGAAGAGCTGTATGCTGCCGAACTTCGTGATTCGCGTATTGGTTGCCCGACATAAAGGTAAACCTTAATATTATTGTTTGGGTGTTTGAATTTATACCCGGAATGGGTAAGCCGCTTGGTTTTATTTTCTTGGACCAATACGAGAGGCCCAGAGTGGCATTTGTAGTTGTTTGAATCGAACAGTACAGAGGAGGTGCTGGCGAATTTTTTTTTGAAAATTTTATAACTAAGTAATATTTTTGATAATATTTTGAATTAATTATTTTGAAAAATAATTGTGGTTGGAGCTTTCTTTTTACCTAGCAATTTCGAGGATGAAATTTATTTAAGGGGGAAAGAATGTAACGACCCGGATTTTTTCTACTATTTTGATTCGAATATTTAAATTTATTTTAAATATTTTATTTGAATTATTTATGGGATTTAATATCAAATTCGCTAATTAAACGGCGGTTGGACGTTTAAATTTATATTTAATTTAAAATGAACTCAAAACTGCGCGGTAGTTCGTAAAATTGAATTTCAACTTCAATTGATCATACAGAATCCGTTTTAAGTCGGATTTCGGTGAAACAAGAAGCGTCTGAATCTGGTCGATAATATCTTTCTATTGGAAGAGAAAAATCAAGTTTTCGTATTATAGATTTTATTTTACGTCCAAATCAAATTTTGAATTAGTCGCTGTGGAATCGTTTATACGCCGTAAAGGTTTATTATATATAATTAAATATTGGCTTTGAATTTGGACAAGTCCTTTGAGGCGTAGTCATAATTTAATTTTTAGAATTTTACTGTAATTTTTATTTCACAAAATAAGCTACTTTTTATTTGGAGTTTTTTGCACCCTGTGTCGACATTTTGGGGTTTCACAATATAAGTCAAACTACCAATGTTATTATATTTTTGAAGTCGTGAGGCAATGCTGGACACAATGGTGTTTTTATTTCTATCTGTAGCGGCGTGAACTTGAACGGAATTCTACGTTACACGTTAAGTCACGACTCTAATTTGTACAAAGTATAAATTAAATAAGAAAAATATATGTACGTATCTACCTATTATCTCCTACAAAACCAATAGGCACGCTACTTTGGTGGAAATCAACTCTTCACATAGTTATTGGAAAAGGAAACACATGCCAACTACCATCCTACTCTACTATACTGGACAGTCGTTGAGCAATAAAATAGAAGGCACATGCGTGCCTGTGAATGAGCCAACCTATATAGCTGAAATCGTACAACTACGAAATGAAAACGAAATGAAAGAACAAAGCTTCTACTCATCTTTTCTATCTTTCACTTGACATCACCAATGCATACACGCTTATAACCTTCTATCTGAAACCTTCTCTGCACACACATGTCTATCTACTTACGTCATAAGGAAATTGCTGTTTCAAACATCGTGAAAAGAAGAAAATGCACATGCTACTCTGTTTGTTCTTTCCTGTCCTTCCCTTGAAAGATACAACTGCATGCAAATCTTGTTTATTTTCTGAAACCACATGCTCCCTACCCTATTTCCTATCGTGTACTGTGTGTCCTCAGCCTTCAAATAGATGATCACGCACAGGGTAAAGCTGCAGACCTCAACTGAAAATGGTAGAACCTAGCTGTAGCTAGTGAAAGGGGACATTGTTCTTATCCCTTGCTTCTTTGCCTATAAATATACAAGCTCGTTTTCCTTTCCGGAACCGATATACTCCATTCTGCTTGAATATAAAAAAAAATGGTGGTGTCCTCTAAGTAAAAATGTCATCCTTTTCTTTGGACTTGGAGCGTGCTGACTCAACGACATACCATGAAAAGAAGCCACCAGAGGGGAAGCTTATGGCGTTGACGCGTTGGCTTTGGTTAGTTGAGTGGTGGGAAGGGTACTGGAATGGACTTTGGTCCTTGAAAATGTATCAGCGAAAAGAAAAGGAGATGCTGTTCAAAAAAAAAAAGAAGAAGAAGTACTGAACGGAAATTGAGGAAGTGGGATAGGCGGTTGTGGACAGTTTGGGGAAGGTAAACATTATTGTAAATGGGTTTGGTTGAGGACGTGACCAAGGCAAATGAAAGGGAACTGATGTAGCGGTCCAGATGCATGAAGGAAGTGGTAATTTCGTTTGAATTAGTGAGGGTAGTTTACAAATGAGATTTGTTGGGTATGGGAAAAGCAACGTGGAGGAGACTGGGACATGTATGTGGCGTTGGACTTTCATGCATTTGGAGTGGGCTCTGCGGAAATGGAAAAGAAAGGGAAAAAAAAATGAAGAGAGAACGCTGAGCTTCCGTGAATCATTTGAGGAAATCACGTGATGATTTAAGAAGGGGTTAAGGTAATAAAATTGATTAATAACTAAATAGGATTAATTAAATTTAAATACTTAGTTTCTTTTTATTTTTGTTTAAATTTAATCATTCTCCGTTGAATTCGTTCATATCAGATGCACGTAACATGATTCCTTGAAGTCGTATCGAAGAGGACTACACTGCTGCTGTACTGGTTCGGAAAGGAACAAAGCAGTCAGATTCTCGTAAAATTTTAAATGTCTGTTTAAAATTTTAAACGAAATAAGGCGCGAACCGTCAACCGACAAAGGTGAGTTAATTCTCACACATTTCTGAAATACTAGGTTGTGCTAAATTCGTATAATTAAATTTAATTGGTTGATTGGATGCTTTGGATGCTTATGGTTGCTTTAATGGTTGACGTTAATTATATTATCTCCGTTTAAAATATTTCTATGTACTGATATGAAATATTATAATGATCTGTGATGCAGGGAAGAACAGGTAGGAGGAATCAAACCGGTTCCTCAAATATTTAATATGCTGTTATTTCATATTTTATGAACTGTTTAATACCCGTTGACTTTAAACTCTGTTGGTTGTTGAATGTGGTTCAGTTTGAACCAATATATATATATAGTGTTGGTTGAGAAATAAATAGCAGATGGCCATGATATACGCCGTTTCATAAGAACGATTCACCGTCAGGTGAATCGCTAGAAATGGGGTTATGAAATTCATTTTATAACCGATTTTTTTTTAAAATATATTATTTTATATAAAGTTTCAAAAAAAGGGAATAAACCTGCCACATATATACATTGCTTGGGTTAATCACAAATTACCATGTCTGTACCAAATCTACCGTGCGCGAAGCACGTGCTTATATAAATGATTATTAAACGATCTTATTTAGCTAATTCAAGTGGCCAGAATTAACGTAACAATTAGAATAGGTTATAATATTGATTATTATTTATTTAATAATAACCATAGTGAATGGAATTATTTTAATTAATTTTATTATTAAACAATGGGAAGCGCTAAGTGTAATTTATTAACGAATAAATCATGTTTTGAGGCTGCGTAAACTGAGATTGTTTTTTAAATTATTTCATTACTTTAAGGGGGTAGTTAATAGTAAAGAAACCCAGTTTTACTTTAATAGGTGTTGGAACTCGATTATTAGTCATTTAATAATCATTAAAGTAATAGTTTGGAAAGTAAAATATAGTAAGGAAAGTGTGTAAAGTTTAAAGCCGTGTTTATAGTTATTAAGGCGATTTAATATTTATAAGGTGAGGTCAAAGTTTTAACTTGATTCTTACTGAATTATATATATAATTGGATTTTATGAATCCAAGTTATACCAAGTTATAAATCCCAAGTTGAATTAGAGTAGTGAATCGAGATAAGTTAAAAGGGTGCGATATAAAATCGCCATTTTTAAAGAAGAGATGATATTTCATCAGGATGGAATTGTAATGGGATTTGTCGTATTGGAAATGAGTGTCGGTTTTTGTATTATAACTAATATCTATCTGACGATAAGAACGTTGTTGATCAAGGTCTGAGAGGTAATTAAAATACCCCAACTTGAACAGCTTCAGGATTACCGAAGGATGGTATTAGTCGTAATGGTGAAAGTGTAACGTTATTTGAAGGATTTAGGAATATATATATATATATATATAATGAGATTTCAAAAATGAAAAGAAATAAAAGGAGATTGGTTGGAATATAATGATAGTTTCAAAGTTAGGAAATGAGATTTAAATGGGTTTATTCTAAAAGAATGAGTGGTGGTTTTGGTATTCAAATAATGAAGCCAAAGAAGATGTCGTAATAATCATTTTACGAATGATAAGTGATTCGATAAGATAATAAGAAATGTTACGGCCAAGTGATGCTGTGTATAAACAAATGGATCTATTTTATTTTTATGGTTGTTTATTTTGATAGTTAAATAACCGGCTATCAAAATCTGACCCAACGTTATTAGTACGGAAAGACCGGGATCGAATTTTTATTTCGAAAACCATTCCGACCAATAAATACGAATACGTTGAAGACGCTGATCGAGATGAAGCAATTGAAGACCGTAGATCTTCATGAAACAGAAGAGTTACTTATAATCTCTGGCTGAACCCTAGAGATATACTGTGATTCTATCGTGATTGGAATCTACGGGTTGCAAGGACTTCTCGCTGCTGATCCATGGGGTGATTCCTATATTGGATGTAGTAGGAGAGTGCCTTCGGTCCATCCTGTTCCTGGATGACGTGTATGGATAATGTGAATGGTGGCCAGATGTTTTCAAAAGTCGATTATAGCCTCAAGCCTCATCAACCGGGAAATGACAAAAATCGGGCAGGCAGCATGGCTATGTGGGTCGCACCCATTAGGGTGTATTGTCACCATCTAGATAATATTCATATTTGTTACTTCTTTTCGTTTCTGTATCTCCCGGGGATTTCGGTGGTCGCGACAAAAAGCCGAAAGGGTGACAATATATTCGATACACTCAAGAGAAATGAGTGGTCGGTCATGTGTGGGCCGGGTTGCAAGACGTTCTTGTTGAACCCAGTGTATTCGTCTCTAGAGATACACTATCGGCAGGTGGTCCCATACCTTGTCATAGTTGGAAATCCAATCTCCAATAAGTGCCTGGGGTTTTGATTGTATACTATATATGTGGAGCGTGATATGCAAGCGTTCTGCTAGATTCTATTTACTTGTATTTAGACATTATTATAATATCAGAAGAAGATATTGATTTCAAACGATTTGGATTATAGTAAGGTAAAAACCGTCCGCGTTTATGTGTGGGCTGGTCTTACTATTATCCTTTTATTTCAAAAGGATTTCAAAGTTAAACAAGTTGGTTGCTGTATGAATTTATCACCGAAAGTATTCCAGACTGATCCGGGTGAATTTTGTTTTAAATCAAATTTGCTCGGGTCAGACCGAGTATATTATCAGGTTAGGTATCGCTTGGAGCTTCAGAAGAGGAGTTGAAGACGAGACGTATTCCATATATATACTAGTATTAGTTTATTTCCGCTGTGTGTTGTATTGATCTGAATGTATACTCTGATATTGTAATATACAGTTCTTTTATAAAGTATTATTGATTATTATATTTTGTTCGTTCCGCTGTGAGATTCTGATCTTCTTATTCTTCTATTCTAATATTTCTTTCTTTCTTTTCTCACCCTCTAACTTCTTTCTATTATCTTTCTGGGTTTTCGATACTGGAGTTTGGACATAGGTCGTGTTAGTGTCTGGATTCGAGTGTCGAATTACCCAGGTCGCTACACTTGTATTGTCCTATTTTTATGTTCAACTACTCCATTTTGTTGAGGAGTTCTTCGAATTGAAAAATTATGGGTTATTCCCTTTTTGTTACAATATTTTTCAAAATTTTCATTTTTGAATTCTACGCCATGATCACTTCGTATTGTTTTGATTTTTAGTGATAATAAATTTTGAATTCTTTTAGAAAAGGTTTCAACTTTTATGTTTATGAAACAAGGTCCTAGTAAATCTAGAAAAATCGTCGACTATTACGTAAACATATCTATTATGATTTATCAATTGAACTTGAGATGGACCAAATAAATCCATGTGAATTAACTCTAACAGTTTTGAGGTAGTAATTTCCACTTTTGATTTAAATGAACTTTTCTTTAATTTCCCTAGTTGACAAGCATCACATAAGTTATTAACTTTAATTTCATTTTGGGTAATCCTCTAATTGAATCTAATTTAGAAATCCTGGAAATGTATTTGAAATTTACATGACCAAATCTCTTATGCCAGATCTAGGGGTCACTTGTATTGGCCATAAGATATAGGTTATCGCTGGATATTTTCATACTCAATATATATATTTTTCGTTCTATCTCCTTCGAATATTACTTTTGAATTCCTATCTTCCATAAAACATTTATCCTTTTCAAAGTTTATTTTATAACCCTTATCATAGAGTTGACTTATACTTAGCAAATTGTGTTTTAAATTCCTAACTTGTAAAACATCAAAAATAGTAGGAGTTCAAAATTACCGACATTGTCGATTTCAATAATGTATCCTTTAGAGTTATCTCCAAAGTTCACCATTCCACCATCTTCATATTTCAGATTATTGAGTAATTCAGGATTTCCCGTCATATGTCTCGAATAGCCACTATCCAGTATCCATTTATCCTTTTTCATTTCCACCAATTGTTTTCCAGTGTTTGAATTCTCAACAGCCATGTAACACACTAGTTCAGGATTTTAATATCCAATAGCCACCTTTTTAGAATTTGAATTTCCAAAAGCCACTTTACCCATATTTCAACTTTCAACTTTTGACTTTTTAAAAGTCATAACACAATTCTTTTCCTGAATTGAACAATATTTCAGTAGATCACATGAATTTTCAACATAATTATATGCAAACTCTTTCAACATTGATATAATACATGAATTGACACTAGTGTTAACAAATATTCCAAATTTGCCATTTAAAATTTTTAAAAATTCAAATTATGAACTTTTTGAAAGACCTTGCTCGGATACCAATTATTAGGGATTGCATAATAGATTGTTAAGGAAAAACAAACACTAGAGGGGGGATGAATAGTGTTTTTGAGAATTTAAACAAAATCTAAAAGTTATGTGATAAACTATATAAATCAAACACCACAGAAACAATCATAGACATAGAATCAAACACAAACACAAAGATAAACAAAAGTAAAGTGCAGAAAAGGAAAGAAAACGCCGTATTTTATACTGGTTCCGAATTGCTCCTGTGTCCAGTCCCACCCAACGCTGGATTGCGTAGAGTTTTATTACTATATCAATATCCAATTACAACCTCCTTGATTTCACGGCTACAAGGAATACCACCGATTCCACCCACACACTTGATCAAGTATACCTTCCTTGACTTCATGGCTACAAGGGATACCTCTGATTACCCATCCTTGATTCACGGCTATAAGGGATACCACTGATTTCTTTACTCAACCCAAACAATTACAAACATCCCTATAACTCTTCAATAGCACTTGATTCAGAGAGTAATGAGTACAGAGTGTAGAGGGAAGAAGATTAATGAAAACAGAATTAAATTCAGCAGAGTATAAGTGTAGAAATCATAAAAATGATAAAAAATAATGGTGTAATGAAAGAGAGTGGAAAGGGAGAAGAAAAAGTGATTAAAAATTCGAAATCAACCCCTTTCATAGTGTGTGAAAGGTTGCAATGCTTCAGAACCGTCACAAATGGCGAAAAGACACTTCCTTTCAAATTTGAAAAAGTGACAGTTATATGTCGACATGTAAACATATGTATGTCGACACACACACACGCACACACACACACACACACACACATATATATATATATATATGTGTGTGTGTGTGTGTGTGTGTATGTGTGTGTGTGTGTTAAATTTAAACATTTTTCAATTGTTTTGATATAAATATAATTCTGGAAATTATTGTATCAAAATATAGTGCTATAAATAAATACTATAAAGTAGAATATAATATGAAAACATAAATATAAACTATATAAACATATTTATAAAATTATAGAGTTTAAAATTATATAAATATTATGTATATAAAATATAAATCTATAAAACTTATAAAGTATAAATCCATAAAATTTATGTTTACAATCAAATCAAATAAAAATAGAAAGTAAAATAGAGAAGAAAGAGATTGAAGATAGAATTTGAAAACAGAATTTGAAAAATAGAATTTGAAAAACAGAATTTGAAATTATTTTGAATTTAAACCTGGAGTGCAATTCAGAGTCTTACATAATCTAGACTCTATAACTATATTCATCTTGAACTTTTGAAATCTTGAATACTCATGAGTCTTGAAATCTTTTTGAATTCTGAATCTCTAACGTCTTTAAAACTGTACAGTCTTCAATAAGAATTCCTGTATATAAGTCCTACATATGTGTGTGTATTCTAGACAGAAGTGTTAGTATATATTTTATAATCAATTAATATTGGAATAAGGTTGTTGTCATCAAAACTCCATTCTCCAACATGGCTTGCTTCCTAGAGGATGGACATTCACCAATCTCGTCCTTATTCCAAAGTCTTAGAACCCCATATCTTGCTCTGATTTCCGACCTATCAGCCTTTGTAATTTTTCTAACAATGTCATTTCCAAGATCTTGTCTTCCAGACTCTCTCTTATTCTTTATTGTATCATTTTGTCCTCATAGGTTGGTTTTATCAAAGGTCGTCTCATAATGGAAAATGTTCTCCTTGCTCAGAAACTTATCTCCTAGATCGATTGGAAAGTTCAGGGATCCAATGTGGTGATAAAGCTAGATTGGTGAAGGCTTACTACGGCATGTCCTAGTTTTTCATTATCAGGGTTCTCCAAGCCTTTGGGCTTCCAGAGTCCCTTATTGACTTTGTTTGGAGCCTCATTTATAATTTCTAGTTTTCTTTTCTTATCAATGGATCGACCAAGGGTTTTTTCCTATCGGGCAGGGGACTTTGTTAAGGGGACCTCCTCTCCAATGCTTTTCGTCTAGTAGCAGAAGCATTCGTTAGGGTGTTCCACTCTCTAACGATCGCAGGACAAATCAATTCTTTTGGAATCCCTAGCAGGTGTCAAGTGATCTCTTCACTTTACTTTGTTGATGAAATCATTATCTTCTCTAACGGAAATCATTGCTCCTTTCAACGATTTTCGGATTTTTCTCTATCTCTACGAGTGGTGTTCATGGCAACTTGACAAGACTATAATATATGTTTCGTTCCCACCAAATCTATGGTCCCTTCCAGGATTTCTTGGATTGAGTCCATCTCTGGCTTTTGAGTGACCTCTCTCCCTTTACCGGATCTCGACATTGTTCATTATAGAGGTCGCAAACTTAACGCTATTTTCGATCCCTTTACAAATAAAGTTAGGGGGAGATTTTGAAATGCAAATGTGCGCTTTTTTCTTCGGTGGGTAGGCTTCAAGTCTGTCCTCAACTCCATTAGGTCTCATGTCTTCACGGCCATGAACCCCAATGATTATTTCTTTAGATCCTGTCGCTCTTTGGCGTTGTCTTTTTTAGGGGAAACAAAGACAATGCAAGGATATAACATTGGGTCGTTATGGAGACCATTTGTCGACCTAGACGCGAGGGTGGTTGGGGTCCAAGGGACCCTAGGGACGTTTGCATGACGTACACCTGTAAACTTTGGGTTCGTTGTTGTTCTAATGACTCTTTTGGTGTTATTCCTTCATGCTAAGTACCGTTGTCAATTGCATTTAGATTTCTTTCTCTAGAACTGCTTCTTACGCTAGTGAGATGTCGGTGTAGGTTTTTTCAAATTCCCACGGCTGGGGTTTATATTGGAATGGGAGTCCTTGCTTGCTTAGGTCTTCTTGGAATTCATCATGAATTCCAGTGCAAAGAATTCCCATTGTCTCTTTTATTTGGGACTGCAGCATTCCTTCTAAGATTTTTATTTTATATGGAGAATTCTACATTACGGAATACCACTAGTTGTAAACCCCATGAGGATCGGTATCTCCCTCGCTTCTAGGTGCAAGTGTTGCCGGTCTACGTATGTGGAATCTGTTTTCCATCTCTTCTTTTTTGAGGAATGCACTTTTGTCGTCTGATTTTTTTTTTGGGGACTTGGTGGGCCTGAGCACTGGCACAACTTCTCTTGTTGTTCCTTTTCTTTGCTGGTGGAATGGAATGTCTGGTAAGGATTTTCGATCCACCCTTTTCTATCTTTTACCTAGCCTTATCTGTTGCCATCTGTGGTGTTATCGAAACAAGGTTATTTTTGATGATTCGCCAATGCAGTCTTTGTCCATAATCTGCAAGGTAAAACATGATATCTTCTTCGCGATCATAGGTTGACTCTTCATAGGGAACCTAGGTCCCGAGTCCTTGCAGCTAGCCAGTGCCTTCTCAGTTTCCAATGGGGCTCGGCCTCGTACGGGCGTGGGTTGAGTTGGGGTGGTTTTTCTTTAGGATGTAGGTTTATTTCTTGTGTTCGGTAGCTCGCTTGGATGTTCTTGTGCTCATTTTTTCAAACTTGGACCTTCAAATTTAGCTGCTTTGGGTTCAAGAGCAAGGCTTTTAACTTTGTGGTGTTTGAATCTTCGTCTTGGGGAGCAGGTCTGAGCCTTGGTCTAGATCATCGCTAGCTCGATAGCTAGAGATGGATTATATGTCCTTTTTGGTGCGGTTATGGGTTCCTTATCCTATTATGTTCCGTGATTTCTTGCTTGGGTACTTGCTAGCTACGATGACATTGTTCGGATTTGCATAGTTTTGGTGTTTCAATGTTTGATAGGTGGTGCTAGACCTTGCTTTTAATTGTAGTCGTAGGCTTGTTTTTGGTACTCTTGTCTGTTTGAGTCTAGGGCCTATGGTGTTTTTTTTTTTTGATTTTGTCGTCTAGTTTAGAGGTTTAGCATTTGTTTGGTCATTTTTTTTCATGGTTGTTTTCCATAGTTGCAGTTGTGTTTTGCCAACTGTTACTATTTTCGTGAGCCACCGAAGAAAGATATTTTTTCTCCATTTTTGGTTATAAGTTTCTTATTAATTTTTTTCCCAAAATCACACAATTAATTTAACTACATTGAATTAAATATACAATATTAAGTGATATTATGTTGTGTTTTGTAAATAACTAAATAAAATTTAAAATGTAGGTGCTTGACCTTTTTTTTTTATAGAAAAGACGTATCTGCAAATACCAAAAGGGAGATAATAACCAGTCTTATTTGACGAACAAAAACGGTCTAACAAAAAGCTAGAAACCGACAAAATAAGACAACCACCTAGAATAGTAAGAAAACAACAGAGAACCCCACTCAACTAAAACAAAAGAACAAAGACGACACCAGCTCATTGCAAGGCCAACACGTCACCAGAGACGGATATCAAAGAAAAACCTAGAGTGGACTCCCCTCAATTAAAATCAACCGGTAACAACTGCAATAACCCGCCTTAACATCACTCGCTACTGGGAGTGAGCAAGAGGTTCAGAAGAGACCCAGACTATAGGTGTCGTCGCGCTTGCTCCAACCCCCTGATCTGCTAAGAACCAGACTATGTCTACAGAAATCCATAAGTCCTCCTCTACGATCATGCCAAATCTGCACACTAACCAAAATCATCAGTCCAAGTGGGGGGTAACCAGGAAGACCACACAAAAGACAGAACCATCCTAGGAAAGGACAATCAAACAAAACAATCACCCCACGCCAGCATGAGTAAAATGCCCCACAAAAACATCAAAAATGTGAGCCAATCCTTGCGAACGGGAACCAACACGCCCCAAGAAAGGTCTCCCATGAATGGAAAGGAAAACATCATTATTGACTCGTCTAATTGCAAAAAACGAAATCATAAGAACCTTATCGAACATTTGCTTTATTCCGAGCACACCGAAGGTGCCAATAGATCAGGCAAGGAATCAGATGGAAAATGCTAGAACGAAAGGACTTACTAGTTGAATCATCCCACAAAAGACAAAGAAACTCGGTAAATGATAAAGAATTACCTCGGAGACAACCAGACAAATGACACACAAATACCATCGAAGAAAAGATGGTCAGAAGAATCCACTTCTCCTGGATTGCAACATTTACAACGGGACACAATCAGGATTCCAATCCTCCTAAGATCTGCATATGTCGGTAAACCATAGCGGAGGGTTTTCCATATAAGAATTGAGACCTTAGGAGGGGTGCTGGCATCCCAAATGAAAGCGAAAGCCGGATTCCTTGGGTTAGGGGACCTGGTTGGATTCCACGCAGCCCTAAGGGAGAAAGGAGCGTCATCCCAACCGATACCCCGTCCATGGGAATCAGAAAGGAACTTCACAGTTTGCATCCATTTACACGTCTCACTAGCGTAAGATGGAGTCTTGGAATAATCCACAAGCATAAGACATCGGTACTTGGCGCAAAGAAACGATGCCTATAGGAAGCCATTAGATTGGAACCTAACCTCAAGCTTGCAAGCGTAAGCTATGCAAGTATCTCAAGGGTTACGAAGTCCAAGCTCTCCGTCACACTTAGGACGACAAATGACATCCTAAGAAACCCAATGGTGGAAATTTGTATTGACCTTACTTCCCTATAAAAAGGACAAGTCGACCTTTTTGAGAAAGGAGAGCAGCGTTCCAACGGGTAATCTTACCTTTGGCTTTATCTATTAACAGATCAAAGATCGCATTGAGCTTGAGACCTAAATAAAGAACAATACCTAACAAGGAAGGGGAGAGAAGTGACTTTAAACCCGGAGAAGGTTCCAATCCAAGTAACCCTCTTCTGGTTCACGGTCTTAGAAGGAACAAAACAGCTCTTCGAAGAGTTAGCGAGTTGGCCAGACCACCTCTCGTAAAGATGAATAAATCTAAGCAACCGATGAATAGATCGTCAGTTCTCGTTAGAGAAAATAATTATGTCATCCACAAAAGATAAGGAGGAGATCATCAGGAAACCATGAGGGATGCCGAAATGACGAATTTGCTCCGCTAATCGTAAGTGAATGCACTCTACACACAAAATCCTCCGTAATGATGACAAAAAGAGTCGGTGAAAGGGGGTCTCCCTGATGAAATCCCCTCCCAGACCTTGAAATAACCGGTGGCCGATCCGCTAACAAGGATGGAAAACCAACAGTTCGAATTGAGCCTCCATACAAAGTCAATCAGATGCTTGGGGAAACCGAAAGCCCGAAGAATCTTAATGATGAAAAACCACGATAACCGATAGTAAGCCTTTGCCATGTCGAGTTTGATCACCATATTAGAGCCATAAATCTTTCGGTCAATATGTGAAATGTGCTCTTGTGCTAGTAGAACATTATCCATAATAAGCCCCCCACGGATGAAGTCCACCTGACAAGATGAAATAACATGATCAAGATAAGGTGCTAGCCTAGAAGATAGCACAAAAATGATCTAGTAAGAAAAATTACATAGGCTAATAGGATGAAAGTACGAACACGAACATGGGTTACCGGATTTGGGAATGGGTAGCAAATTAGTGGAAGACCACCCCTTAGGGAGGTCTCCACCTGAGAAAAAGAATTGAATAGACAGGAAAAAATCAGCTTGAATAATCGGCCACACACTATGGTACAAAACCTCGTTTAATCCGTTCGGACCATTCGAACTGCCTTTGCTTAGGAAGAACACGCAAGAACAAATTTCTCACAAGAGAGAGGGATGGAAAGCCCTTCACTCTTGCTGGGAAGAACCAGTCTAGGGACAAAAGACTACAAAGTCGAGTCATCGCAATTAACCAAGGGAAAACCAAGGAAGGATTGAAAATGGGAAAGGATCGTCTCTTTGACTTCCACTGGCTTAGAAGCTAAAGAAAGACCCAAGCAAAGAATATGAAGAATAGATATGAGCTTATTCTTAATTTTAATTGAAGAATGAAAGAATTTGGAGATCGTATCACCATCAATAATCAACTTGATCCTAGTTTCTAGCGAAGGAAGTCATTTTCGATGCGAAGATCAGATGAAAACGTGAGTTGGGCAAGAGCCCACTCCTCCTTGTTGGTAGCGGAGGGAACCTCAACGATCAATGATTTCGCTAAGATAAGAAATTTCTTCAGCCTCCCTAATGCGATCAATAATGTACTTGAAAACCTGCACAGTCTAAATCTTATGACAAGCATTGAGACGTTTAAGTTTACTTGAGAACACAACAAAAAGGGATATAGAAGCTGGAAAAGCCCAAGAGTTCTCCACTACTTGATGAAACGTATGATGAGACCTCTACATGGCCTGGAATCGGAAAGACGAGTGTCCCGAAGCGTTCAGAGGCGCACACTTAAGGACCATCGGTGTGTTGTCTGAGTTGGTACGGTGCAGATAGGAAACAGAAAAAGAATAGGTGGAGAAAACCACCAGTTCAAACCGAA
Organism: Allium sativum; assembly: GCA_030737875.1. NCBI lineage: Eukaryota > Viridiplantae > Streptophyta > Magnoliopsida > Asparagales > Amaryllidaceae > Allium > Allium sativum. The sequence goes on from CM060912.1 coordinate 748,862,860, forward strand.
AACACGTTCAAGACGAGAAAGAATTCGAAAGTGACCTTCTTGGTTATTACACCAAGTAAATGCCGATACAACAAATGAGATCTCAGTCAAACCTAACCCAATAACAAAAGTGTTGAAATCTCCATCCGCAGTGCTGTTAGTGGAGGAATCCCCTTGCTTCTCAGCTTGACAGGAAACAACATTGAAGTATCCACCAATGACTGAAGCTACAAAGCCTAGGTCCGAGAGAGATAGAAAATCAGACCAAAGTACCTTCTTGTCAATCCGATCACATTTCGCATACACAACCGAGAAAAATAAAGGCTTAGGAAAAAGGGAGAGTGATCAAACAATAGAGAATAGTTGATCCGAATCAAAGACAGGACCTATGAATACGTCTTTAGCCTACAGAATCCAAATCTTGTTGGAAACAATGGCTATCCCACCCCCAAAACCAAGAGAAAGGACCAAATTGGCGATCGCCTCAGAACCTACGAGAGGCTCTAGTAGTGCCACCAAATGAATAGAATGCTTCTTGATGATACATTTTAGCCTCGTTAGAGCATCATTGTTAATGATACCTCGAACATTCCAAAACAAAAGGTTCGACATTAGACCTAGAAGAACAAACAACCGACAGACCAACGAAGAAAACTAAAGACCAGAAGTTGAGAATCGTCCTCAGACAAGGTAGAGAGTGTGTCGAGTAGATCGAACGATCTGATCGGCCGTCGCTATAGAGCTTGTACGAATGGTGCGTGGGGTATGGGGCACAGACCTTGATTTCCCATGCAAAGTACTAGAGGAAGAAGTTGGGGAGCAAGCAGACGAAACCACAAAAGAGGACAGTGTTAGGTCCGAAGTTAGGCAAGAGCCAGAAGGATGAGCCTGAGAAACGGCATACAATGCTATTCTAGAATTCTTTGTAAGGCAAGATAGTCGTTCATTAATGATTGATACCTCCCCCTTACTCAAAAGCTGAACATAATGCAAGAAACAAGAAGTTGAGGGGCTCAAAATTGGAAATGTAGAAACAAAACTAACTCGCATTTCACCTTGATATAAGGATCCTCTCAATGTCAGGTTATCATCAAATTGATAACCGTATACAGAAGAGAGTATGCTAAAATGAGAGGGAAACAAACAACGATGCAAAACTAGAAGAGAGCGAGGCACCTTGTAGAAAAGGTTAGGCAAACAGTGTTGGTTTCTTGCATTCCCCATATAGTTACCAGCAATCGTGGTGACTGTACGACGACTGTGGAGAAGAACCCACACCCATAGCCTTTGACAAACAATGTTACCAATCAAACCACCAAAATGAACACTCAAACCATTAATTGATTTGATATGTCTGAACCAAACCTGAACCAAACCCAAATCGCTTCCCGAAAAAGACCTATAGCAGTGGAACAACCCAGTCAGAGAGTAGGTAACTAGTATAGAAGCCGCAACAAGGATCACCAACAACCACGATAACTCAAATTCGTTGCTAATAAAGAAACCCCATTCGAAGCCATCTGCTCTAGAAACCCATAATTCCATGCACATGAAGTCAGCCCCGTTGAAAATAGAGAACAACACAACCACGGGGAGGTGGAAGGAGACAACAAATAAGGCCCAGTGACGAAGGGGACAACACACACTTAAATCTCAAAATCTCACAACCGAGCTCACTAATGGAACCGTGCACAGAACTTCCATAAGGGTATCAATGCCATCCATAACTGGAGTGCGACGACACTCTACATGGAACGGATTTCAATGCACATCCTAAGACAAACCATCGATCAGAAACGACATCAAACCACAATTAGCACCAAACATAGCAAAGGAAGAAACAAGAGTAGAAAAAAATTACATGCGATAGCCGAGACCCATCCTGATCCGTTCCTGAGAGAGCTAAATCCAACTGACCCAAAGCCAATGACAACGGAGCCAGTGCTGCCTGACCATCTCCATTGTGGAGAGGCTGCATACGTTGGGCTCCCAAATCCCATCTGCATGGAAGATGAGCAGAGCGAGCAGCTTGCTTCCGCAACGCAAACCCACTCGAATGTCTAACCGATGACAAAGATGGGTTAGAGGTGACAACAATGTTGTTCTCTCCACCCACATCCAAACCAATCAAGGAACCCAACGCATCAAATTTGTTCACAACACAGTGGAGGAGGAGCCTGCGCATTGGCTCTCACAAACCCAACAGTACAACCAACCTCCTCAACAAGAACCGGAGCCAATGGAAAAAACGCAGCCTTGCTAACCTTCTTCGAACGTATCGAATGACGCCGTCGATGGAGATTTGTCCTGTTACTGTCCTTTACCGGTAGCCTCAGCTTTGAAGGAAGAGAAAGCAAAGGAAAATGCTTGGGGAGGAATCAAATAGGGTGTATCAAATCCCCTATCCCTTCACTTCCTAACGATGCCACAACAGACTCACCAGACAAGGGGCGACCTTGATAGACCATCGAGCCAACAAGAAACTCAACAACCGACAGAGCTGGCTCCATAATAAAAGGACGGAAAACCAAACGCCTAGTAACAGGCTTTGGCTTAGACTGCTTAGGGGTGGTGAAATCCCCTTTTCCATTAGCCTCAATGAAAGTACAATCAACAATCAGAAACCGATGTCTCGAATTAGTTGCAAAAGAGATAAGTGAAACAAGCTAAACCAATATCAATAAAATTCCAATAACGGTAACTGACGTAGGTCCTACATACATTGTCGAGAATGCCTCAACAATAAACCCCACTTCTGGGAAGGGTCCGGTGAAAGAACCCAACAAACAAAAGTCAACGATGTCGTAAGCTGAATCCATGAAACCCTAATAGAAATTAGGGAAAATCAGCAAGCAACACTACCGCTGAAAGAGAAGAACCATAGAGAAGCAGTTCGAGATCCGTGAAAATCTGAACAAGAGAAGAGGAAGAAAAACCGGAAAATCACAAGAGAAGCATATCACAAAAAGTCTCAAAATAAGGTCGCCATTGATAGCCGTTAGCTTTTTTGCCGACGTTTAATTAATTAATTTTTCTCCTTGGTTCTTGTCATTAATATTACAATACAATACAATACGCAATTAATATATTGATGTAAATGAGTTGAACTTTAAACTTATGATTGTTACTTATGTGTATAATTTATGTTATGTAATTGACATGTTTATATATTTGATTTTTTTGTTAACATGAATATAGTTAATCATGATGTGATTTATTAGGAGAATCAATGAATAATAATTTGCTGAAATTATTTAAATAATTTTAATTTTATGTAATTAATTGTAAAATATGGTACTAAATGTAAAATATTAAAAGATAATTGAGAGAGACTCAAATGGTTATAAAAAATTCAAAGTGTAGGTATTTGGAGTCAATAAACATAATTTTATTAATTTGTAATAAGTTAATTGAATTTATTTAAATAACTCAAATTTTGGATATGGTAATTTATTTAAGTGTGGACTTAAATAAAAAATGTTAGGAGCTAACTGTTAATTAGCAATTATGTAAATTTTAAAATGTCCATATCAAAGTGTAAAATGACAAATTAAGTAAACTAATATGGGAGAAATAATAAATAAGTGTAAATTGAAAAATTAATTTAAAAATAAAATATTTGGAGAGAATGAAAGAGAATATATAAAACTCCTATAACCAATGATAGTTCTTTACAATGTTCTACTTTACTATTATTTAATAGATGAGTGGTGGAAATATGGGGGATATTGGGGTACTCATGGATGCTTATTGCTCGCTTTACTAGGATTTCATCTCATTCTTTATATGTTCCAGATTTACGTCGAATACACTCTTTATGCTCACTTCACTAGCATTTCATTTCTTTTATTAAAAATAATTAACATTCTCTAATTGTAAATAAATCATTTTTTAAAACAACATTTGGTCTAACATTTAATTTTTTATTCTTAAAAGCTATTTGAAAATAAAATTATTACAATTGAAAAATAAAATAGTCCACAGACTTATATATAACTTTATCATATTTAAAATTACTAATAGTATAAATGAAGAAGTCTGATTATATCAAATAAATATAATATTATCCAAACTTTATGACGATTATTTATTGTTGTCTATTGTTGGAAACGTCGGAATAACCGTTGGAATGGGGTACAAGCTTTATGACAATTTGCAGTGATTAAGACTTCGAGTTTTCGACAGCTTCTTACGACTACTGGTGATGGCTTCTTGCAGAATAACCAATAACTATTTTTGTTTACATGACTTATAATGAGAAAATAAGCTGTCGGAATCAGTCGAAAGTCATAACCAATAAACTATTGAAAAGAGAAACTAGCCGTCAAAATATCTCGACAATATTCGATTGGAAGTCATCAAAATCCATCGGAAGTTTAAGGGATTTTTCATTTATTTATTGAGATCAATCGGTTCTCATACATCATATATACAAACACACACCCCTACAGTTCCATTTGGTGTGTATGTGCATATATATATATATATATAAATATATATATATATATATATCTTTATTAATAATATAAATACTTAACATTGGTGAAGCTTTTTTGTATTTCCAATTCAACCCATTGCAATTGAAAATTATGGCCAAGGGCATATGGGTACTTTTTGCTATCCATTTTCTCAGTCCCACTACAATGGTTAATTATCCCCGATATTCCTCACTTCAATTGCTTCTTCTGAAACAACCGCCTAGCTAGTTTCCACTTGTCTTCTTCTTACTTGTCTCCCACATGCCACTATTTTCAGATCCAAACAATTCTGCGCAGCAATCGGTAGGTCAACAGAGGATGGACCAGATTTTGGTTCGTTAGTTTTGCCTTCCTCCTCCTTCAAATCGATGACTTCCATGCTTTGATTACGGAGATTCCTCTTATTTTCTTCTCCATTCGCTTCTGAGGCAGTGAACGAATATGAAACTGGAGTTCAACAGCTGGATGCTTTTTACTATAATTCGAATCCAACGAATTTATCCTGTCTGCTAAAACAATGAATCCAAGTGCTCCTCTTTTTTGCTGCTTCAATGGATTTTGGGCAATATATTTCTGACAACCCTGAGAACTATCGACAGGTAAAATCATTTATTTTTTTTAGAAATTTGACTGAATTTGTGATTTTGGATTTTATAGTTATTGGTTTTTACAAATATTGGATCAAGGTGTAATCTTGATCTGATTTGTGACTTCTTCAAAGAGGATAAATAGGCAAAATTAAGGGAGAAAATGAACGAGTGAAATAATGAGAAGAGCTAATACATTTGTAGTTTGTGGGCAAGTAAGTTCTTTTTCTCCCCTTTTTTATCGAACTTCCTATTTCCTTTTTTGTCTTCGTTTCAAATGTGATAAGAAAAAGGTTAAAAACACCACTGCTTTTTTTTTCCTTCATGTGTGTACCAGAATGAATGATTTAACTTTTATAGGTTATTCAATTAAAAAACTTCAGATCTGAAGCATGCATCTTTCCTATATTCCAACCTATTGACAAAATTCACTTGCTCTTTTTTCAATTAAAAACACCATTGGTATTTTGTTTAGTGTGGTTCTAAGGGGAACCCAATTTGTTCTTCCTAATACCGCGACTAAATAATACCACAAAATTTAGTATTACACTCTTCTTAATACCACATTTAAAAAATAGGGGCTACCACACTGTTTTACCCTATTTCAATTTTGCTCGATACTCGTTCGTCCTCATTTGTAAAACTGATCAACGAGCTAAACCCTAGATCTATAACCGATCAACGAATTCGACACCGTAATATACAAAAGCCGTGAATAAGGTTTGAGTTAAGCAAACTAGAAGAGGAAGTGAGATATTAGGTTTTTCAGATCACCGAACAATTGAGAGATTAACGTACGAATTTGAATTTTCCCGCGAGAGATGCGAAGAAGACATCGATTACGAAAGATTAAGGTATTTAGATTAGCTTAGTACGTCATTAGTTCGGCAAATAATGATTTCGTGAGATATTAGAATGGAGAGGTAATGTGGTATTAGGAAGCATACAAAATTTAATGAGTTTTATTTTTTTAATTGCGGTATTAGGAAGAACATATTGGTGTGCCTTAGCACCACACTATTTTTTTAATTGCGGTATTAGGAAGAACATATTTGGGTGCCCTTAGCACCACACTTTGTTTATTCAGGATTTGCTTAGCGTTCAAGAAGGCGTGGTATTACAAGATCGGTCAGAATAAGACCAGATCGATAAGAATATCCGCAATGAAGTATGGCGATCTGATTTCGATGGGAAAACCAATCCTCACATCATTGATTGATCCAACTGGGCACTATTTCCAAGTAAGTTTTATTGATTTGTCATTTTTCTCTCTTATTTTGGTAAAAGAACTTTACATCTTTTCATATATTTCTTCACTTATTATATGTTTCAATATTGCTGCATCAAGATATTTTACGAGTTTGTTATTTTTGCTAAAATGCAATCAGGGGTCTTTTGCAGTAGTTGATGGCAGATGAATTTATGGTTTCTAAGGTCATTTTAAGGTATACGCTTCTCTGTTTTTTTTCCTTTTTTTAATAAAAAAGTAGAATTAGTTTCATCAAATTCTAAATGGACAATAGATGAAAACACATTGGAATCTATTATCATATTGCTTATCAATGAAAAACAAAATAGTACTACGTGCTTTTTATGTATTATATAGAATGGATTGTACTTGCCAAATTTAATAACATAAGCTTGGAGTTTACGCAATTGAAGCTTATGAGTTATTTAATGTAAGTATTTTTGAAAACTTGGACATTAATGGATAAATACTTAGCTTTTTAATGTAATTCTTTGTGTGTGTATCAGTATTTAATTTTGAATCATATTCACATGTTTGTCGAAAATTTGGAATATGAATGTTTAACAATTATGATTATGTAATATATGCATATGTTTAAGGTCTAATTCACTATCCCACTCCTATGTAATACCAATATTACATGAGATTAGTTAGTGCTTTAGTTTTTGTATATATTCAAGGTTTTTGAGGCTTTACAGTTCTAACTTAAATTTTGTACATATGATTATATTTGCAAATTTGATACGTTTAAAAATCTCACATAAAAGAAAATGAAATAAAAGCTGTCTGCATATAGTTACATATGTACTACTATACGGATAAAATTATTATACTGTAACTGAATTTTATTTCCATATATACAAGAAAACATGAAAATGGATAAGGCTCGATATTTACTCTGTTTATGTCAGCGTAAGTGTGCGTTTCGAATATGAATATTTTGACCATTTTTGTGAATTTTATGTGACTTATTATTTTAATGCAAATTTGGTTGCAACTATAGATGAAGATGATCAGTGTCTACAATCAAGCATATTGAAGATAAGGTAATAGATTCTAGCTCATTTTTTTAGCGGATAGTAATTTTTTACCATTTTCTATCGTTTGTTCTCCCTCATTACCCAATAAGTTAAAAAAAAATCAACTCACAAATGTATATTTGCTATCCAATTGTGTGTGTTTTCCATTTGACTCATAGTTATATGTAATCGGTTTACTTACATAGCTGTTACTGACATGATATACGTCACAAGTGGTGGGATGATCATAAATTTGATCATATAAGAAGAGTTATATCATATGGATGAAGATGAATGGAACTCTACAATCAAAAAGCACACTGAGAGATGAAGAAACAGACTAAGGCTCATTTTTTAGTGGACAGGTATTTTTTTTACCGTTTCCTATTCTCTGTTCTTCCTCATTACCTAAAAGCTTTAAAAATTTCATTATGCAAAAACATATTCACACTCCGTTTGTGTGTTTAAATAAGTATTTCAACTGTACAATAATATACATATGCATCCACAATCCCATATCCCTACTAAATGATCATATTTCCCATTTCAGTCTCATTTTGTACTTATGGTAATACTGTTCTTTAAATTCCAGCACTACTTTACTGTGTATATTTTTCATCTCAATTATTTTACAAATTACCTAAGTTCACTCCTTCCCTAATAAAATTTGCAATGTATGCTTTTACTGCATGCGTCCTGAATCTTTAAATATTGAAGATTATTGAACCATACCCAATTTGCAATTGTCTTAATCTTATGTCTTCTATTGATTAGTAAAGTAAAAATATTTGTACGTCTGGCCTATCTATAACTCATGATCATAATTCCATATATCTTTTGTTGTAGTAAATATTTTCCTGCCTAGGTGTAAAAAAGAAGGGATATATAATTATTTAAATTGAGACACTGTTCTTATTTTTTCAAAAATATGATTGTTTCTCACCGCTTTTATTGCTTTATGTGTATATATTCTAGCATTCTTTAAATGTAGTACCTGTTTTTGGTTATACCGTTTCCTTTCAAAACTGTTGAACAAAGGTGGTAACATGCGTTCTTTTTTCTGAGTTTTGTTCACATTCTATCAAATTTGGAACTTGATTTCTATAAGTAACACTTTAACTTGATATAGATTTCCCTATTTTTTGGTACTCTGAGTTGTTTGAACATCAGTTATGTGATCAATTCACACATACTATCCATTTATAAGTGTGATTGGTAGCTTAAAACATCTCTGATTTCAAATGCAATGCCATAGAGGCTGCTTCCTACATTTGCACGTAGTCAAAACAATGTGGACATCAAATATTCTCTTCGTACGTATGCATCTTCGCATTTGGTATTACATTTAACTTTGTGCAACTCTGACTAACACTGTGTCCTCTCTGTGCTTTCCATTGTAAATTTCTAGGCATAACTCAAGAATGCATGACACAATAAAAAACTTGGTTATACCGTCCAACTACTTATATTCAAATATTGTTAATATTTTTAGTTTCAGTCCAAAATGTTTGAATGTTTCTTTATACAGTGTGTGTGTATAGAAAATATTTATATGTAATAGCATTTAATTGTATAGAAATAAAATCATTGTTTATTATTCCAGGTAAATTGTCTGACTTTTTCAGCTGTTTTTGCACTCACATATCATACCACCTTGTAAATGCAACTTTGCAACTGTACATTTTTATATATTCGCTCTATGCATCTTTGGTCAAATTTGTTTTGCACACGTCCATCAGACGTGCCTTCGTACTGGTATATATATGCATTTCGTGTATGTGTGTTTATATGTATATAAACTATTCTACAACAACACTATACCACAATTCAAACTTAAAAACACCACTATACACAATAAAATCGTACACCAAACATCCAGATCACCATAAACTGTGTCAAACATACCCAGACCAATATAAAACATGCAATATCTCCCCAATGACCCAAACATACTCAAATCCACATCAAACATCTAATCTTCCATCAAAATGTATCAAACATAACAAAATACATCATCCTCACCATCACCAAATACATGCGTACAAAGTTCAGACAAAAACATGAAATATGATACCTATCATGATTCCTCCTTGCCTTCAGAGACATTTGACAAAAGAAATGGCCCATTCTGCTGCCACATTCAGTTAAACACTAGTTCAATTGCTCAATCTCCACAGTGTGACGACAGTCATGCTTCCACATCTCTATGATCATGGCTCCTAGCTCTTCAATCTCTTCTTTGTCCGGATTTTTTTAGTATGCCTTTTGAGAGGTCGTAGCTTACGAATAAAAATAAGATCTTATAGAATTTACGTAACTTCTATAGAAAAATGTGCAATTTTTAAAGTTAGTTTATTTTTAAAAATCAGTGCTTGTCCCCAAAGCCGTGACGTCTACATCATGATGGTGGATCCCAAACATACTCAAAACTAATGTCTTCCTTATCAAGCATCAACTCATCACGTTCAATTTCATCTAGCATTTTGCTCGTGCTTGTTAATATTTTTCCTATAATGCAAAATAAATTATATCTGAAATTTACACAACATTATTTTAATTCTTTAAAACTTATTAATTAAAATGATCGTTATTAATATAACTTATAACTTGAAACATATTGACACAGACAATGGTTTCTTTATCATCATATTCTAATGTGCATGTGAGTGTGCCATTTACGTTTAACTGCTTAATGGCATGAATATGAAAAAATACATCCCAATATGAGACGATACCACCATGCTCTCTTTCCTGAAATAATTAGGATACATGTATTATTGTTTTAATGACCATTTATTAGTAACTTATTACTTAAAATATACAAGTGCAATAACCATTTATAATCGTAATTAATAAATTTACCAGGTCCTCACAGTGATGTCGGAATGACCTGAAACCACTATGATGTGTGACTGGGCATCTGTTTCTATTTGCGGAGTTCCTCTTCGGTTTCTTCTGCATATTTAAATTGAACATTATATGAGATTCAATTATATCTTCTATTAGTTTTGTCGTAACAATGTCATCACCTACTTTCTCATTTGGCCGCACAAGATTATATGATACAAGTTCTCTATGACGATCCACCACCAAAATATTCGGCATGAAGCTGTATTGATGGAAATTAACTCTAACCATATCTAATGTCAAATGCATCAATAATTTTACCTACTATATGGACAACAAATTTCTTTGTCGTTTCCATTATTACTTAAAGGAATTCAATAAACACATGTGCATTATTATAAAAATGTTCACTTATTAAACCTACCATTTTCCTTAATTATTTATACATCCGGCTCCAATCAATAAAATAATTGATTAATTTTCTTATTTAAAAACATATACTTCTATAATTTGTACATAGTATATGGACAACGAAATTCTTCATCTTTTCCATTATTACTTCAATAAACACGTGTACATTCGAACTAGGTCTCAGCATGAAACCTAACCGAGAAAAAAAAGTGTGGTGTTTTATTGATAACGAATCAATAAAAGGTACAATGAAAAATGGCCAGCAAATAATCTATAATCATGTTGCCTACCCAAAGAAATAACAAAAAAAAAACACGGCAGCAACTTTACATCTAGGTTACATAAAGAAGAGAACCTACACGTGTCCACACAACTCAACAAAAGGGAAAGAAAGTCAGATGGATTAAATTCTTCCATAAAACAGCCGACTTCAAATCCCTAAATCACCTCCCTCCAGGAAACCGCTTTATCCCGCATCCATGAGCTCCACACCCCATCGTTCGCCAATGATTATGTCCGTTCGTGTCCGATTCTTCATTCTTTTGGAGCTTTTCAACAGGTATTGTACATCGATTTCTAGAAACTCCCATCTACAAAATTTGTTCCAAGATTGATTGCTATGAATCCCTAAAAAACACTGACATTTTGTAACAACCTAAATTTCAAGTCATAGTAATTAATTAAATAACTAATAAGATAATTTATGAAATTATCAGAATTTAGCTACGGGAGTTGCCCCAGCTTGTCCGTGGCAATTTTCTGATCAATATGCGTATAACATTTGTGAGAATCGAGGTTAGAACAATAAGGATATCAAATATACAATTTTTTTAATATACGTACATATGGAGGTGGATATTTAAACACAAAATTTGACATAAATTGAGAGACATAGGATCTCAGTCGTTAGGTCATTTTGTCCTTAAATGAGAAGGTGGAAATTAGGGGCAATCCAACGGTGTAGGTTCGTTGTGTCACTAATTGTCTCTATTTTTTTATGTTTAAATTGACTTTCGTACAAACACACATGGGGGCACAGTTCGAACCATAATTCGACTCGTATAGGTTTGGGTCGACCCGTAAAAGTACTTGGATGAAAGTTCACCCAAGTACATAACAAACTCAGGGGATTTAAGTTTTGGTCTATGTTGCCTGCAGTGTCTTTTCGCACTTAGGCGACCCCAATTTCTGGTGTAAGAGATTTACGATCTGACAGTCCTAATCCTATTAGTAACGTGGCTGGATTTGATTGAATATAGAAGTCCAATGGTTTGAGATCCCTAAGGCTACACTATAAACATACCACTAGACCTAGCTATTCACTTACAACACAATCATCTCACCTCTATATTTCTTCTTCTTGGATGAATCTGATCTAAATTTTTCAAAGGAAAAGGCTTATAAAATAAAATAATTATAATCTAGTTTGAGGTCGAATCTGTAGCAGCCACCAAGAAAGAGATTAAGACTACGGTGAGTACAATAATTATTTAGACTGTAAGTAGTTTAAAAGTATTAGGTTTTAAATAGTTTTATTTACGGAATTTCTTGTAGTTTGTTGCAGTTTTTTTATGTAAGAAATTTACTGTTTTTCTTAAAGTTTTTATTTACTTATTTAAGTTCTGCAAGTTCTTTTCTGTTTTCTTACATTTTCTTTCTGCAAGTTTATTTTTTCTTAGTAATTATTTCTATCAGTTATTTAATTTTTTCTGTGATTATTTACATTTTTTCTTTGAACTATAAATGTTAGGTTAAAGACACGGTTTTTAATCATCTTTTTGCTCATAGAGTAGAATAATAACATAATACTTTGCAAATATGGATTAAATAAGAAGGAAATAAATTTACAATAATGACATGTAGAAATTGCATATTTACAATAAAAACGAATTAGACTAAAATGTGTTGATTTACATTAATTTGCACTGAATTATGACCATCATTATGATTTATAATAACAAAAAAGTAAGTAGATTATAATAATAATAAAATAACATAAAGATCATCATAAAAGAATAATAATAAACCCTATTATGTACTAGTAACATCATTGCTTAATCAGGTACATGGTCAATAGGTTGAGCTAAAAATAAATGAAAACACAGATTAGGAACTAAGACCCATTTCAACCATCTCCCATTCCAGACAGGATCTGATGGTCTCAAGAAGATTTAGCAGGATTAGGTGGAACAAAGGTTGTAAGAGGTCAATGAAATAAAATTGGGTGGGAGTGTGAAACCAAAGTTGTTTGTTGGGATCCATCCGACCACCTTCCCTTTTAGAAAGATCTGATGGTTTCATGAAAATTGAGCATGCTTAGGTAAAACACTAGCATAAGTGGTCAAAAGAGTTTGATTAGTTGGGCACAAGTTCTTTCTAAGCATGCATATTTTGATCAAGGACTACTATGGCATGCACTAGTTTACATATCTTTTTGCCAGCAGTTGGGATCTATTAGTGGAAAGTTATCATTGATGCTAGGCCACAGACGGTAATAGAAGAGGAAAAGAGCCAATCAAAATATGGAATTAGGAAAGTAGATTCAAAACCAACAGAATTCATAATAGTAAAGTGCGAATAATCAAAGAAAAAACTCAATTATAAGCCTTATTATCAGAAACCATCTTATCTGTACACATATGCATAACTATTACCAATTCTTCCTTTTTACCATACTTATCATTCTAGTAATTACTTTATTCAGTAGGCTTTATGTCAGATCTACTCCTCCTTCATCCCTTTTTATCCCTTCAGGCTCACAAGATTGAAGTTGAGTATTCTAGTTTCTTGAAGAAGCATGATTGTTAAAGTACATTTCTGATTTCAGATGTATTTCTTTTGCTACTTTTCATAATTTTCAATTGGCTGGTCTGTACTATTACTTAAGAGGGGATTTTATATAATCTAATTTTCTTGCGAGTCTGAGTGAGACATGGGGTTTATGAAATGATATTATAATTATGACTTGATGTTAAGTTTCTGATATGAAGGATATTTTCTTAAATAAATAATAAGCTATTTTTTCTTAATGTTTCCACTATACCTTTTTCTCATGTCTTGTATACTTTAATCTCTATTACGTTACCCATTTATACTTGGCGATGCTATGCATTCTTTAGTGTTCCTATTTTGGGATACTAGGGGTGTAGGATGATTTAATTTGGTATTAGAGTCTAAGTTTATAGGATTCAAAATCTTGTTTTAAAAGTATATGATTTTCTAAAGAAAATATATTTTCAAAACCCACTATTTTAAAATTATAAAAAGTGTTATCCATTCAAGTTGATAAATCCTTTCTTTGACTCCTTCGAATCTTAATTACTATTTTTTTCTCTTGCATAATATGACAAACACCCCTAATCTTCCATAGAGTTTATCGGTACCTTCTGGTTTCATAGGTACCCTCAGGATAAGGCACCGGCAAATTAGCCGCCGTAACTAATGCAAGATCCAGCACCGGATGGTGAAGCCCCAGCTCAACCACCAACAATAGTCGATTTCTCTCAATTTTGCAAGGAGTTTTCTAGCCTTAGTGTAAGATATTTTTGGGGACTGAGACGTTTGTTCGCTACACCACTAATGACATAACACAACGATTTTGCAAGGTGTTGCCAACCAAAATGTGACGATAGGTATAATATTTTGGCTCTACTGCAACGTTCTATTTTGGATGTTACCTTAGCCATAAAAATTTGTTGGTCTAGCTAAACAAGTCTAAACGTTGCAACATTTTATATAATGTTGCTATAGCAGGCTTTTCCATATCTTAACAACGATCCACATGAATCAGATTCTACGTTGGAGAACATGACACCTCATCAATACTGTCACTTCTTCTCGAAACCACATTTCTTACCCTCTTTTCGTTCTCCGCCATCTTATTTTCATTTCCTCGCTTCCCAATTTCATTAACCAAACAACATTTTCTTTTGCAATCAAAAATAACATTTTGATTATTCGGTTCGATTAGGGCTTTGATTTGGGTGTTCAGGCTTTTTTCAATGATTTCAGTTCAATTAGGGCTCTGATTTGGGGGTTCAAGATTTGTTCAATGATTACGGTTCAATTAGGGCTTCGATTTGGGGGTTCAAGCATTGTTCACATCACGTTTGGGCTTCAATTTCAATTTTGAGGTAAAATTCTATCTCACATCACTTTAGGGTTTCGATTTGAACGACTTATAAATTCTTAGGTCGACCTGTTTTAACAATTTGACATGTCTTAGGTTCCTCTTATTGGACGTGCACACACATTTTATATAGGATTGGGGAATCCATGCATCTCACATTTCATCACAAGGGTACATTTCAGAAGGAAGAATATGTTGGTGGAAACTTTACTGTGGTAAAGGGCATTTATCCTAACTACTTCTCGTACATAGTGCTCATGGAGTTCGTGAAGGAGGACCTTTTCTACAACGAAATAGGAGGGATTTATATAAAAATGGTAAGAAGGGTGGGTGGATGTCACTGATGAATGATGCGGACCTCTCTGAATTTGTCAATGGAGCTAACAGTGGTGGCAAATTGGATTTTTATATCGACGACGGTGCGATATTGCAACTGAGCCATTGAAGCAAATGCAACCGCATGTAATCATTCGGCCAACAACCACTGAATCTGGTTACAAGTGTATATATATATCTAGATAATATCATTTACAGATTTGTGATATTTTGATAATGCAAAAAATAATGACTATGATATTATATCATTAAGAAATCATGATTATAATATCATTGTATGATTTGATGTTACTACAAAACCACTGAAACGATAGTACATGACGACTCATCAACTATAATATAACCAAAAAAATAAGAAGTTAATGGAAGTCAACAGTCCTTGGAAGTCAGCGTAGCTGAATAGCTATGCAATTGTGAATGTAAAGGTAGCAGAGGGAAATAGTCCTCGAAAGTTGCCACAGCTGAATAACCCAGAACCCAACAATGCAACTGTAACACCCCGTAATTTTGTTAACATAAATGTGGGTAAATTAAATAATAATTAATTTAATATTCATAATTAAGGGAAACGGACTACACCATTGTGTCCGTATCGAAATTCTGGTCAAGATAGCCATTTGTTTTGCATAAAATAGACAGCGTATGAAGAAGTTATGAGAGTTTTAAGTTTGTATATGCACAGAAAGAATATATATATATACACACATTAGTAAGAGATGAGTCAAAATTTTATACATAACATTTAAAATTCAAAAAATGAAAAGTGGCGGCAGATTTCCCAATCTAGGGGGTCGACCCCCCTAGAGGGGTGTCGACACCGGGCTCGACCCCCTTAAGGGGGTGTCGACACCCCTAGGGCTGAGGTGGCAGTCGGTTTTAGAGGGTTTTGCAGCTATATATACATAGCCATTTCTCATATTTTCTTCATTGAGAATTCATGGTGGACAAACTCTATCGATGTCTGAACTGAATTGGATCTGCTAATCCCCTACAACTTTCAGCTTTGCAAATCAAATTCTGAGATTCAAGCATAGATTCAACACCAACTTCTTATCTATCTTCTTAACAATCCAAACACTGTGAGTTGGTTACTTTTAAGTTTAAATGAATAAAAGTAAATTGTGAAAGACTGTGATTTGGATATGTTTTAAACTATGAATTTATGCTAGTGTTAAATCTTGTACTATGTCATGATAGATCACTTCTCTAGATCTAATTCAATTGTGGTTACTCTATTATGTCGCCTTTGTGGATCTTGATTTTTAACTGTATTGTGGTTAGTGTTAATTTGGACAGTTACAACATTGGTTAGATCTAATTCTTTATATAAATCACCTTTCACCTGTCATATTGCGGTCGATTTAGATATGTTGTAAATTGGACATGTAAATCCATATTTTTATCTAAACATGCTATTATGTCATCCTAATTATGTTAGATCTGTTTTATGTCCATATTATAATTTAGTTAGATCTACTTTTATCTATTAGATCTGTATTGTGGACACCTAAATTATTAATCATATTTAGGTTATTATTTGGATCCCCTTGTGCTTCTCATATTAGATATGAACTTGTTGGACATCTAAATTAAATTTAGATCTTATCATGTCCATCTTATCACCTTTGCTATGTTATAACAAGTTAACTACTACAAGTTCGTTAGATCTATGTTTATATGTTCACCATGTTAGTATATGTTTATGCTAGTTATGTTAGAACATTCACCTTTGTCATATTTCCATTACCTTCACTTTTTATTGTTTATGATTAGGCTATTATTTAGCCTATACATGGCATAAATTGTGTGAACACGCTAGTTAGGGAATGGGGAGGTAAAAGGTTAATATTGGCATAATTTGAATATAAGCATGAGTTGGACATATAACTCAAAAGGGGGAAAGTGGGGACATAATCACCTATTAAGACATAGGTAAGAATTGAATAAAAATGGAATCTCTAGTAATTACAATTAGAAATTGTAATTGCACTTATGACACGAGGTTAGGTTGCATTAGTGGTGGAAGTCTGCCCGTACCCGACTGGCATATCCAACATCCACTAATGTTGAACCTAATGTGAGAGGTCTAAGTGCGCAAATACGAATTGGGCTAAGATACGAGGTTAGGCCCAACTGTGGAATAAGATTGGCCGGACCCGACCGGCATATTCAGCATCCACAAATTGTAGGCTTAACGTGGGAGGTCTAGCCCATTATAAACCACAAATGGACATGGTAATCAATTGGACTACTTAACCAAATCTAACCCATAAGGATTGTATGATTATGAACTAAAGTTAGGGTTAAGTAAAATTTGTTAGACAATGGATGGGTTAAGCAATTCTGGAAGGGATAGGTAATATTTACATATAGGCCCACAAACTTAACCCGATAAGGTTATGTAATTAAAGACACCTAGTGGTATACATAACCGAAGGAAATAATAAAGTTATGTAATTAAAGACACCTTTTGGGGTAAGCATAACTGGTATAGGGCTATGTAATTAAAGACACCTAGTGGTATACATAGTCAGTAAAAACTTAGTGGGGGATACAAGACAAAGAGGAGAGCTTGTATAATATTGTGTGGGACCCATTTCAGTCAGTAACCCGGAGTAGGTATCAAATAAAGTGCTCCGTACTAGGAGGAGAGGGGACACACTTACTGACAGATTGTAAGAGATCCAAACGTGGAGCGGTGTGGGCAGCGCAAACCGACCGGCCCATTTACGTGCATGAGCTGGGCATAGAGGGATAAGACGACCATGACGCCAGTAGATATGGGGTTGTGCATATCAGTGAGGGGTTGCCACTTTAGGTCATGATACATCCTACTGTGGGGCCGACACAGAATATCTACGGAGTAGGGAGCCGATCAATTAGGGTAGTGGTTAGGGTACGTTTGGACATATGCCCTAAGTCTACCACCTTATAGTGGAAGGGATCATCCCATTCTGGTTATACTAGTAATAGTGCAGAGTAACCATTAAAAGCATATACACCTTATCCTGTCTACCTTGTCACACCTGCCATTTATGTAGTGATCTCTCTTATCCACTTTATATGCCTGTCATGCTACTTTTATTTATTTACTTGCTAAAATTATTAGATTCGCCAGACTTTATGTCTGACCCTCTTATTTCTCCTTCTTTCTCCCCCCCCCTCCAAGGTTCTCAGGGAGGAAACACTTAGGCTTAGTCATGACTTAGATATCATCTTGCTTGAGGATCTTTCGAAGTATGACTCAAGTTCTTATCTCTACTATGCCTTAGCTCTTTTATTGGGGAATTATATTTTCTTTTAAGTATTTATGTACTCTGATGTTAAAAGGTAGAAATTATGTTCTGGTAATGGTTTTTGAGACTCATGGTATTTTGAACCACGCTGTATGATTTGTGATTGAAATAAAAATAAATTTTCGCTGCTATCTTATTTATATTTATCTTGTAGAATTATGTGTATGTTTACCTATAACGCTTCACGAAACTTAATGCATTCCCTTTATGAGTGACATTAACGGACGTGGGGTGTCACACTTGGTATCATAGCTGAAGGTTATCAGATAAGATAAAAGTTTTTGAAAATTATTTGCAACAAAAAAAAAAGATTTTAAAGGAAAAAAATTTCAAAAAGAAAAGTCTGTTTTGAAAAACATTCCCCAAAAATCCATAGGTAATATCCTTCGGTCCTTTGTCTAAATCTCTTCCCTTTTACTTATTCAGCATGTCTGGGGAACAAAACATTCCTAATATCCCAGAGGGCGTTATAATACCCAAATGGTTCCGTAGGTATTTGGTGGCCACGGCGCTTGCCGAAGGCCAAGGAAATATTCTTTCCCCAGCTGCACCAGTCATTCCTCCTCCTCCCCCTCCAAGAGCAGATAACTTTGCCAAGATCTGCAAAGACTTCCGTGCTATGAGAGGGAAGCCATTCCATGGGAATAAGACATTTATGGAAGCGCAGAATTGGCTCAAGGAGACCGAGGACTTGTTCGTAATATTTGAAGTAGAGGATAGAAGGAAGGTTCAATTAGCCGCCTGGTTACTGAAAGACGAAGCCTCATTTTGGTGGGAAGTCACCCAAGGTGGACGTCTGGTGGAAATTTGGGAAGATTTTAGACATAGGTTCGAAATGAAATTTCTCTCCCAAGCTGAGAGAAGCATGCAGATGGAGAGGTCCTTATCACCCCAACAAGGAAACTTGACGGTGAAAGAGTATGTGAATAAATTCAACCAGCTAGCAAGGTTCAGGTTAGAGGTGGTGGATACGCTGCACAAAAGGGCTTAGGGCTGAATGAACCTCTGCATGGGTTAGCCATGTCCCATATTCCAATGAGGGCCACTTTTGAAAAGCTTGTCGATATGACCCTAATGCATGAGGAAGACAACGGAGAAAAGAAAGAGGAGACATCGCAAAATAGGATGGTGTGGCCTAAGAAGGGGCAGCAGCAACAGCAATAACAGCAGAAGAAAGGTGGAAAGAATGATAAAGGCAAGGATAAGAGAAAATTTCACAATTGTGGGAAGGAAGGTCACTTGATTAAAGACTGTAAGCGAAGGAAGAACTCTTGATACCACTGTGGAGAGGTCGGACACTTTGCTAGAGAGTGCCCGAAGAAACAGGGATCACAAGGACAGGGTCAAAGGACAAGGACTTCTGGAGGGCAAGTTCATGCTCTCGCGATCAGTGCTCCTGATAGAGGTAGAAAAATTTCTGTGGAAGGTTTAATTTCTCTTTCAAACCATCCTATTAGAACACTTTTTTATTCTGGCGCTTCACACTCATTTATATCAAGTTCTGTAGTTGAATCTCTACACTTAATTACTAGTATGATAGTGTGTCCCATAGTTGTTTCAAACCCCATTGGTGGTTTAGCTAATTTATCTATGATTTGTCGGGGTTTGAAAAATATCTGTGTCAGGCATCGAGTTTGATTGCGACGCTTATGTGCTCGGGTTTAGGGGTTATGGGTTGATTCTAGGAATGGATTGGGTTACCACGTATGGTGCCATTCTGGATTGTGAGAAGAGGGTTGTTAGGCTTCTGACTTGTCATGGGAGGACCCTCATGATTTCTTGTGACCCACAACAGTTGGTTATGCTTTGTTTCCTAGAGTCTCTTGATACATCTATCGATGACTTGCAATCTGTTCCAGTAGTCTGAGATTATTCTGATGTTTTTGATGAGGTTCGGGGCTTACCTCCGAGGCTTGAGATCGACTTTTGTATATATTTGGTGGAAAATGCAAAGCCAGTTGCATTGCCAGTGCACCACATGGCTCCGAGGAAAAGGAGGGAGTTGAGTAAGCAAGTAAGGGAGCTACTTGAGAAAGGATTTGTCAGACGAAGCATATCTGAATGGGGTGCTCTAGTAGTATTCGCGACCAAGACAGATGGTTCACTTCATTTGTGTGTTGACTATAGAGAGCTGAATAAACTCACTAGGAAGAATAGGCACCCACTTCCGAGTATTGATGATTTATTTGATCAGCTTGTTGGTGCCTCGGTATTTTCTCAGTTAGACTTGGCCACGGGGTTCCATCAGTTGAGGGTGGCTGAAGATAGCTTAGATAAGACTGCTTTTAAAACTCCAGATGGTTTCTTTGAATGGCTAGTGATGCCTTTTAGGCTGACGAATGCACCCGCCTATTTTGTCGATCTGATGAGTAGGGTGTTTCGGGAGTTCCTAAATAAATTTGTTGTAGTCTTTGTTGATGATATTTTGAGCTTCCCCAAAATCGAAGAAGAGCATGCCCAACATTTGAGAGAAGTTTTGAAAACTCTCTGTGACCATCAGCTTAAGGCGAAGTTCTCCAAATGCCATTTTTGGAGAAAAGAGGTGAGATTCTTAGGGCATGTGGTCTCTGAAGAAGGGATAGTTGTAGATCCCACGAAGGTGGTTGCAGTGCAAAATTAGCAGATTCCTAAAAATGTAGCCGAGGTGAGGAGCTTTCTGGGGTTGGCGGGTTATTATAGGAGGTTCATTAAGGACTTCGCAAAGATATCAGCCCCACTCACCGGGCTGACGAAGAAGAACTTGGTATTTTCATGGGATATAGACTGTGACGTTGCATTCCAACGACTGAAGAGGGCTCTGACAACAGCCCCAGTCTTGACCTTGCCTGACGGGAGTAAGGTTGTAACACCCCGCATTTTTAATATAATTAAGAATGAAGTAAAATTTATGAAAATATGCTTATATAGGTAAATAATGGTGATGTATAATGAGAATTAATTAATACATGGAAGGGAAGAAAAATTAATTCGATAATAGTATGTGTAATGGAGAAGATAGTAAAATAAGGATATTTAATTTAAATATCAGGAATTAAGTAAAATGGACATCACCATTGCGTTCCTCTCGAAATTTTACATGAAATAGAGTCCGAGTTTTCGAAAATCGGTGTCCGTATGAAGGAGTTATGACCTCCCGAAGTTTCAGCGAAAAATCAGAAAACAGCCCAGCCCAGAACAGAAGAAAAAAATGACCAGGTGGACCTCCCAGGGGGGAGGTCGACCATACTGTCGACCCCCCTTGGGGATGTCGACCTGTAGCGACCTAGAGCGGGAATTTTGGTCCAAAAGCTGGAAATTCGCCCCAGAAGCTGTCCAGATTCATTTTTGAGCACCTGGATGAGTTTTTGGGCCTGGTACGTTGGTCAAACACCTATATAAACATCCTAGGCTCATTGTAAACTCCACAAAAATTCATGGCAAGGCCATGGCTCTCTTCTAACTTGATTTCTTCTTCCTCCTCAAGCTATTGATCTAAATAAATCTTAGATCTATTCTTCTCTCTTTTCTCTACAACATCTATTCTTAAAATTAAAAAGAATGAGATCTAGAATTACTACAATCATGAATAAAAAGAAAAGAGGCTTAGATCTAAATCACTGTGCAAAGAGAAGGAATTCATATCTGCAACCTACGCCGCATATGAAATCCAAGATAAATTGAATTGGACATGAAATCAATCAAAGATGAATCAAAGGCAACAAAAAGGGGGAAATTAGTTCGAAGATTAATCTCGTTCCTATTTTGAAGATGACAAACACTGTGAGTGGAGTTATAATACACTTTTTGTGTAAAATTATGATTTATCGTTCAAACATTCCCTATGTAAACGCGAAATGAAATTATTGTGGAAATTAGATCTGTAATGTTTAATATTGTCATGTGTTCGCTTTTAATTATTATGCCTACGATTATGTCCTCTTTTATTCTCCCTCTTTTATCTTTTTATGACTAGGCTATCACGAGCCTAGCTTTATTATGAAATGAATACGATGGAATGATTATTGCGAACTAAAAAGGGGAACGCTTGGTTTTGGGCTATGACATGAACTGGAGGGCGTGGTTATAAATTACAAAGGGGGTTGGGTGTAATATAACATTGACAAAACCTGAATGCGTAAACCAAATTTAGAATTATATGCATGAACATGATTTGGGGTTTGGCGTAGAATTGACATCATTGATTTAAGCATAAAATTGACTTATGGATTTGTTAATGGGCACATGTCTCTAGAATAAAACCTGTATTATAACTTGAATTTGGATAAGAACACAAACTTGATATGAATTGACATCTAGAATTTGACAAGAAGTTTACATCTAGAACTTGAACATGAAATTGACATGAATATGAATTATGAATTTAATGATAGACGTAACCTGTTAATGGGATTACAAGCATGAATATAAATTGGGGGTTTTTAGGTAAAGCTTCGATTTGGGGAATTGACACTTGACATCTAGATTGAACTTGATACTCGAATTTTGGCACTATTGAAATGCATTGAACATGAATATGGTTGAGTAATTTATGTAATGTAAATAGGGACAAAATTATGAAACTTGAAATATGGCATTTAGAATATGCTTATGAACTTGACATCTAAAACGAACATGAACATGGCATAAATTGGTAGTTGACATTTATAAGAACATGCTTGTAAGTTGGGTAATTGGCATAACATGAACTTAATATTTATGACATGATTATGAACTGGACATATGCCAATTAGAATAGACATGAACCAAACATGAAACGTGGCTAACTCGAGGTTAGGATGAGATTGCGATGTAATCCTGCCCGGAACCGCCCGGCCTAACCAGTGGTTGCAAACAATAGGTCCTAATGTGCGAAGTTAGTCATATCGCGCTTGAAACCTGAGGTTAGACTAAGTTGTGGTGTAATTCTGCCCGGAACCGCCCGGCATAACCGGTGACCACAACAACAGGTCTAATGTGAGAGGTTGTGGTGCATTAATAATTAATGGCACATGATTCGTAGGGTTAAGTCATGAATTCAAAGACAACACTTAACCAAATTTGTGAATGAACGTTATAAGGAGATGGGGTTAAGTCGACACGAACATATGAACAAAACTTAACCAAAAACGGAAATAGGGAATGTTAACTACCTATTATAAATCGAAGTTGAAATAGTCGAAGGTTTAATTAGGGGGTAAACCTGTCCTAGGGACAGAGAAAGATTATGACTTAAGATGTAATGTAAGACCCGAAGGGTGGGATAACCTATAATATGGGGTAAGCTAAGCAAGAACTGTGGGAAAACACCCATGCGCTATCACCGAATAAAAGGGAACTTAAGTTATTCTTGAATTCATGGGAAAACCTTAGTCAACAAGTTGAATTATAAAGCGAGAATATGTGGTCTGATGTCTACGGTAACGAGAATTGACTAAGTAAAACAACCAGGATGATAACTAAGTAACAAGCCTTAGTTAATAGGAACTAAGCAGTAAACCTTAGTTCAGAAAACGGTCGAGAACGGGAACTAAGTTGTAATCCTTAGTTAAGGGGACTAAGTGGTAAACCTTAGTTAACAAGATTAACGGGAAAGGAAACTAAGTGGTAAACTTTAGTTAAGAACAACTAAGTAATAATTCTTAGCCAAGGAAACTGAGTCGGCCCATAAATAGATGAATAACCCGATACGGTAGATCATGGCTTAGCAAACACACGAGGAGGAGCGAACGTTTATCTGATTTCGAGAAAGGCTCCAACGGACTGGGTTACGAAGCACGTAGCTTCGGGGAACGTGAGGGTACTCTTGGTATCCCTCTGTGAGTTTGCAGATGATCCGCCTGGGCTCACAGAGGTTAAGGTCTGCGGTAGGAGAACCAAGAGTATGCCTTGGTTGCAATATACGGCAACCTAAAGACTAGGATGGACCAGCGTGAGGCGGCGATATCTTGTTTAGCCCTGTGATAGCACTCGTCGTCTACTTACCATCTTCAGTCAATCGTAGTACGTATACGGAAAGGCAGAGAACTCCCAACAGGCCATATACTTGCTATCTAGTTGTGGGTGAGGCTGGCCAATAGGAAAGTGGGGCATAGGTGGCAGGAGTACAGTTCTCGTGCTTGATTTTCTTGGATTGCCTTTCATTAGTTGAGGGAGGGGTCACGCGGGACCATAACCACTGATAGAAAAACAGACCTTAGCATCTGCATTGGCAGATAACTTAAAGCTCCCGACTGAGTTCCGTATTTCTTGATTTAGCACTGTCATGGGACTCAGGCCGCACATATAGTGTACATGTGCACCTAGACATCGGAAACGATTCGCGATACATACGTGGGAAAAGGGCGCTGTTCGACTGGTAGCATAATCCCTAGTAGTCCTAGGTGGCATAAACCCTAATCGAATCTAGAAAACGTTCAATAGTTAGCATAATCCCTAGTGGTCCTAGGTGGCATAAATCCTAGTTGAACACTCGATAGTTCATGATAAGGAAACCTATCCAGATCAAGGGTGGCAGTCCAAACGATTTAAAGAATGGTGGCACTACGTTGAAGTAGTATAGAATTACGTGATAAAGCCCGTACGATATACGGCAAGGGACTGTACGTATACATGGAAAGGATTATACGAGTTAGGAAAAAATTACATATACGATGTATTAGGTTAAGTCTACTAGTAAGTGGACGAGAATGACATGGGTTTGGCCTTGGGTGCTAATATTGTGAATAACCTAATAAACAAGAAATTATAACTGAACGGTATATGTAGGGTTACACAAGAGTTTATTATAGTCCAGTCACACAGAAATTATGTTCTGACCCCCTCCTCACAACATGCGCAGGTTAGGTTCATGACAGAGATAGTATTGCTTGACTACTGGCTTGGTAGTATTATTATTAATGTGACGGCCCGCCCCGCACCAGCCTGCATTTACTCCAAAAGTGCGCTGTACACATGCCCGACTAGCACGGGACGGTCGTCAGGAGAAAGGAAAGAAGAGAATGAACTAATCAAGAAACATGTAGAATGTCTCACAGCGCATGGGATAAAATATAATAATGATAATAATATATTTGACATAAAACAGGCGAGACAGTGCATAAGCTGATACTAAAACCAACATCAACATCAAAGTAGCGGAAATCCAAATACAACTTATTACAACTTTTCAAAATCTACTGTCTCTAAACAAAAGAAAGTCAAAGTAGAAGATACACCGCCAATGCCCAAGCAGTGATCTTCAACAACACAGGGAGAATATTATGTATATGTATTACATGGTAGCCTCCTGCTCGTCTCCGGATCATCTACCCGTGCATCACCAGCTAACATGTCTCTAGTCTGCTCGTGTGAGCACCCAGAGTAATAAGAGGAGACATAAAACTCTGGGTCAGACATAAAGCCTGGTATGAGCGATAAGCATCTAAACAGAATAATAACAGGTATACTAAACCATACCTGAACCTGGACCTGCAACCAAAGAGTTAGTACCACATACCGTACAATGCTCTAAGGTGCCATAATAAATAGTGTAAGAATACGGTGGTGGGGTGTGCATGTCAAACAATCAAGCATAGCAACCATCCTCACGTCTCTCACTCAGTGCGTAAAGTATACGAGGTCCACCACTTTGGGACACTAGACGACTTGAGGTAACGACGAATCCCGACTTGTAGAAACCCTGTTGTGACCAAGCTAAACACATGGAGTCATGACCAAACATTTCAATGACCCACTTCATTGGTCGTAGCCCTTAGTTCTACCGATGCCATAATGGCCCTGAATCCGCCTTCATACCTCCTACCATAGTGGTCCAAAGCTATAGACGTCGATAACCCCTTGGCACGCGTCCCGCAGCAAAGCCCAATCATGAAGCGAACTCATTGGTTCCCAACTAGATCCTGAGCTCTAACTTCCCATACTGGACTACCTTTGCATCTCGGGTTTTGGTCATCATCTTCATCCGGATCGGTCTTCATTTCTCCTCTTCACTTTGCTTCAGGTCGCCATCGTCAGCTTCTCGGTTCGGATCGTGGTCATCACCTTCGCTTGGGTCGGATCGCGACTCGCGGATTGTCCATGGTGTCAACTCGTGCTCCTTCCACTGGATCGGGTCGTGGTCACCCCTGATGGATCGAGTCGTGCTCTTCAGATCGGGTCGGATCGTGAATACCCATTGGTTCGGGTCGTGCCACCTTGCTGAGATCGTGACGTGTTCCTTCAGGCGGATCGTGACACCCAGGCTGGAACGGATCGTGGTCTCCAAGCATCGACAGATCGAGTCGTGCCATCGGTTCGGATCGTGGAAGATAGGGGCGGATCGTGGTACATAGGGCGATCCGATCCGGTATATTTCCTGCACTTGTTTTCCAGCGACTATCTTATGCCATTCGACGGCGTTTTTGACCAATCTAACTTCTCTAATCAATCACAAAACACTCCATAAAGTCATAACAACATGTAATAGCAACCACAAACACCAAACAACAATTCAAATGAAGCAAAATGGATCAAAAGTGGCCAAAACTCCTTATTTTCCCCTAAGCATGTTTAAGTAAAACTAATCATAGGGTTAACGAAACTTAATCAAATCGAACCAAATTTCCAACAGAAACATAAAACATTATTTAAGAATTTCTAAACATTTTTCCAGATTTTATATGTGTATAAATTCGCTAATCTTCACTAATTACTCTTAATTACCGTAACTAGTGCAAAAACTATGCAAATCACTCACCTTTGCCACAATAAAATTTTCAGATCTGAAGTGAACCTCTGATTTGCATGAATTCCAATATATAACAGTAGCTCTACCTCGGTCCTTGTGCTAATCCTCCTTGATTTGATGCCTCTAAGCCTTAATCCTTGATTAGGAAGTGATTTTGGGTGTTTTTAGAGAGATTTAGAGAGTGGAGGTCATGGCTAGGTCAAGAGGGATGGAAAGTGGCGGCTGGAAAATGTCTAAAGAAATGTTTTCTAACCCTAATCAGCCCCAATATACCCCTAAACCCGAAATCCCCCTCTGGGCCTAGCTGTTAATCACCCGGTTAGGCCCAATTAAGCTGTTTTTCACCATCTGAAACTTGTTTCAGCTATATCTCCCACACGGTGAGTCCGTTTGGCTAATGTGACAACTCTACGGAAAGAGAAACCATCATCCGGAGCCAATGGAAGTGGTTTCAGGTCAAAATTCCTTTCCAGTCAAAAGTTATGGCCAAAACAGTGCCAACTAGGGGTAAAATGGTCATTTAAAAATCGGGAAAAATCATGAACATGGGAAATGACCCCAATAGTCGTCCCCCAAAGTTACATGACCATACGACTTCGTATGTGAAAGAAATAAATATTTTACGATCCTATGATGCGTAGAATGCGGGTCGTTACAATTAAGGTAATGCTATTTTGAATAAATTAAATTTTATTCCTTCCGCTGTGAGCTGCTTTTCGAACTCTGACATGTTTCTTTCTCTCTGTCTTTTCTGCCGGATACCAGAGCACCCAACTCGGGGTCCGATGGATTGGATTTTAAAAAAATTCGGTCTGTCGAAACCCGGGTTGTTACATCTGGTATCAGAGCTTCGGTTTAGTGGTCTTAGGGCGATAATGAGTGAACGTATTTGTATTTTCTAAAATATAAATATATTATATATATAAACCTAAATCCATATAGTAGCCCACTAGACATGTAAAGAGTTGGGATATTGGTTTGTACACTAAAGGCATGGACATAGAAATTTTGGAAACAATTAGGTGGTTGGGAAAGTGTACAATATGACTTGGAGCTAGAAAGTATCCCATGGAATGGAAACTGAAATATTAGTATCTCAGAGTAGTGGGTCTAGAAGTAAAACATTAGAAATTAGAAAAAAAAAAGGTTAAAGTGTGAAAATGGATTAGGAATATATATAGTCGAGAAAATTGAATTTGTGAAAGTACCTAGGAAAGCCTAGTTGAGTGGAAAACCCGCTTTGAGTCTGACCCAATAATAAACTTTTAAGAACTTGAATTTGTAAAAGAGTTTGTAGTATTTTCTGAGTTTTGATCTTAAAAGTATCTTGATGTTTGAAAAGTGCATATTGGGTTTTAAAATAAAGTGGTGTATATTATGTAAAACAACGATTTCTTGTTTTGAAAGAATTCTCTCATGAAAAGGAGCATATATATATATAGTTCACTAGTTCTCATATATGAAAATCTTGAAAGGAAAATGTTTTATTTTGTAAAAGGAGTTTTTGAAATCTCTATTCTATTAAATTTTGATTATTGTTAAAATTTTGGGTAAACAAATTTTCCCGTAGAATGCATAAGCATTGAGACCTAGAATTGTTGCTTGAGAAAAAGAAAAGGATAGGCTAGTAATACACAGCATGGACTAGTAGTGACTACTAGGTGATGAAGGACAAGCAATTATATAGACCCTGTTAGGTGGACTCGCGATTGTCAGAGGTAATAAAGTCTTAAGATCCTTGGCCCATAGTTGTAGCTGTATAGGATACTGTTTGACTAGAAAACGGAAAAGCTTATTTGAAAAGGATAAATAAATAATATGAACATGAGAAACTGGACTAAGCTAAATAAGCTAAAGAATAGCCTAACTAACAAGAAAACAATAAATTCAGTAAAGCAACAAAACAAGACGGGGGAAAGAAAATGAAAATCTCAAGAAAAAGATGAATAAATATGAAATTATTTCAAGATAAAGTCGAAAATACGAGAAAGAAATTTTCTTATGTGGTTGTGCTTGGATAAGAAATAGGAAATCTTAATAGAATAGTTATATAAAAATCCAAGTACAATTAGAAAAGAAAAACGGAGGATGTGAATTTTTCCGTTTTATACCTTTTCGTAACATAAGAAATCGAATTTGGAAAATTAGATTTTTCTAAATCTCGAATTAAAAGATGGTTGGTAGGCTTTTGGATGCGAAAATTGGATGAACTATGCTCTTATTCTATAAGAGTATGGGAAAATTTGAATGGAAAATGTTTTGATTTTTCAAAAATATTGCATCCATATGGAACTGCAAGTAAATTTAGGATGTGAGCATCATGTTTTGAAAAGTTTTTTTTTAAGTTTGAATACATATAGGTGGATCCAAATTAGGTATACATGCTTTACTATAATGTACTTCACTTTGCACATGTGCACAATGTTGCAACTATTGGATGAACACTAATTGGATGTTGCGAGGGATTATGTATTTTACTCTTATAGAATTTCGGGGACGAAATTCTTTAAGGGTGGGAGAATGTAACACCCCGCATTTTTAATATAATTAAAAATGAAATAAAATTTATGAAAATATGCTTATATAGGTAAATAATGGTGATGTATAATGAGAATTAATTAATACATGGAAGGGAAGAAAAATTAATTCGATAATAGTGTGTGTAACGGAGAAGATGGTAAAATAAGGATATTTAATTTAAATATTAGGAATTATGTAAAACGGACATCACCATTGCGTTCCTCTCGAAATTTTACATGAAATAGAGTCTGAGTTTTCGAAAATCGGAGTCCGTATGAAGGAGTTATGACCTCCCGAAGTTTCAGCGAAAAATCAGAAAACAGCCCAGCCCAGAACAGAAAAAAAAAAAGGCCAGGTCGACCCCCAGGTCGACCTCCCAGGGGCCATAGTGTCGACCCCCCCTTGGGGAGGTCGACCTGTAGCGACCTGGAGCGGGAATTTTGGTCCAGAAGCGGGAAATTTGCCCCAGAAGCTGTCCAGGTTCATTTTTGAGCACCTAGATGAGTTTTTGGGCCTGGTACGTTGGTCTAACACCTATATAAACATCCTAGGCTCATTGTAAACTCCACAACAATTCATGGCAAGGCCATGGCTCTCTTCTAACTTGATTTCTTCTTCCTCCTCAAGCTACTGATCTAAAAAAATCTTAGATCTATTCTTCTCTCTTTTCTCTACAACATCTATTCTTAAAATTAAAAAGAATGAGATCTAGAATTACTACAACCATGAATAAAAAGAAAAGAGGCTTAGATCTAAATCACTACGCAAAGAGAAGGAATTCAGATCTGCAACCTACATCGCATATGAAATCAAAGATAAATTGAATTGGACATGAAATCAATTAAAGATGAATCAAAGGCAACAAAAAAGGGGAAATCAGTTCTAAGATTAATCTCGTTCCTATTTTGAAGATGACAAACACTGTGAGTGGAGTTATAATATTCTTTTTGTGTAAAATTATGATTTATCGTTCAAACATTCCCTATGTAAACGCGAAATGAAATTATGGTGGAAATTGGATTTGTAATGTTTAATATTGTCATGTGTTCGCTTTTAATTATTATGCCTACGATTATGTCCTCTTTTATTCTCCCTCTTTTATCTTTTTATGACTAGGCTATCACGAGCCTAGCTTTATTATGAAATGAATACGACGGAATGATTATTACGAACTAAAAAGGGGAACACTTGGTTTTGGGCTATGACATGAACTGGAGGGTGTGGTTATAAATTACAAAGGGGGTTGGGCGTAATATAACATTGACTAAACCTGAATGTGTAAACCAAATTTAGAATTATACGCATGAACATGATTTGGGGTTTGGCGTAGAATTAACATCATTGATTTAAGCATAAAATTGACTTATGGATTTGTTAATGGGCACATGTCTCTAGAATAAAACCTGTATTATAACTTGAATTTGGATAAGAACACAAACTTGATATGAATTGACATCTGGAATTTGACATGAAGTTTACATCTAGAACTTGAACATGAAATTGACATGAATATGAATTATGAATTTAATGATAGACGTAACCTGTTAATGGGATTACAAGCATGAATATAAATTGGGGGTTTTTAGGTAAAGCTTGGATTTGGGGAATTGACACTTGACATCTAGATTGAACTTGATACTCGAATTTTGGCACTATTGAAATGCATTGGACATGAATATGGTTGAGTAATTTATGTAATGTAAATAGGGACAAAATTATGAAACTTGAAATATGACATTTAGAATATGCTTATGAACTTGACATCTAAAACGAACACGTACATGGCATAAATTTGTAGTTAACATTTATAAAAACATGCTTGTAAGTTGGGTAATTGGCATAACATGAACTTAATATTTCTGACATGATTATGAACTTGACATATGCCAATTAGAATAGACATGAACCAAACATGAAACGTGGCTAACTCGAGGTTAGGATGAGTTTACGATGTAATCCTGCCCGGAACCGCCCCGCCTAACCAGTGGTTGCAAACAATAGGTCCTAATGTGAGAAGTTAGTCATATCGCGCTTGGAACCCGAGGTTAGACAGAGTTGTGGTGTAATTCTGCCCGGAACCGCCCGGCATAACCAGTGACCACAACAACAGGTCTAATGTGAGAGGTTGTGGTGCATTAATAATTAATGGCACATGATTCATAGGGTTAAGTCATGAATTCAAAGACAACACTTAACCAAATTTGTGAATGAACGTTATAAGGAGATGGGGTTAAGTCGACACGAACATATGAACAAAACATAACCAAAAACGGAAATAGGGAATGTTAACTACCTATTATAAATCGAAGTTGAAATAGTCGAAGGGTTAATTAGGGGGTAAACCTGTCCTAGGGACAGAGAAAGATTATGACTTAAGATGTAATGTAAGACCCGAAGGGTGGGATAACCTATAATATGGGGTAAGCTAAGCAAGAACTGTGGGAAAACACCCATGCACTATCACCGAATAAAAGGGAACTTAAGTTATGCTTGAACTCATGGGAAAACCTTAGTCAACAAGTTGAATTATAAAGCGAGAATATGTGGTCTGATGTCTACGGTAACGAGAATTGACTATGTAAAACAACGAGGATGATAACTAAGTAACAAGCCTTAGTTAATAGGAACTAAGCAGTAAACCTTAGTTAAGAAAACGGTCGAGAACGGGAACTAAGTTGTAATCCTTAGTTAAGGGGACTAAGTGGTAAACCTTAGTTAACAAGATTAACGGGAAAGGAAACTAAGTGGTAAACCTTAGTTAAGAACAACTAAGTAATAATTCTTAGCCAAGGAAACTGAGCCGGTCCATAAATAGATTAATAACCCGATACGGTAGATCATCGCTTAGCAAACACACGAGGAGGAGCGAACGTTTATCTGATTTCGAGAAAGGCTCCAGCGGACTGGGTTACGAAGCACGTAGCTTCGGGGAACGTGAGGGTACTCTTGGTATCCCTCTGTGAGGTTGCAGATGATCTGCCTGGGCTCACAGAGGTTAAGGTCTGCGGTAGGAGAACCAAGAGTATGCCTTTGTTGCAATATACGGAAACCTAAAGACTAGGATGGACCAGCGTGAGGCGGCGATATCTTGTTTAGCGCTGTGATAGCACTCGTCGTCCACCTACCATCTTCAGTCAATCGTAGTACGTATACGGAAAGGCAGAGAACTCCCAACAGACCTTATACTTGCTATCTAGTTGTGGGTGAGTCTGGCCAATAGGAAAGTGGGGCATAGGTGGCAGGAGTACAGTTCTCGTGCTTGATTTTCTTGGATTGCCTTTCATTAGTTGAGGGAGGTGTTACGTGGGACCATAACCACTGGTAGAAAAACAGACCTTAGCATCTGCATCGGCAGATAACTTAAAGCTCCCGACCGAGTTCCGTATTTCTTGATTTAGCCCAGTCATGGGACTCAGGCCGCACATATAGTGTACATGTGCACCTAGACATCGGAAACGATTCGCGATACATACATGGGAAAAGGGTGTTGTTCGACAGGTAGCATAATCCCTAGTAGTCCTAGGTGGCATAAACCCTAATCGAATCTAGAAAACGTTTAATAGGTAGCATAATCACTAGTGGTCCTAGGTGGCATAAATCCTAGTTGAACACTCGATAGTTCATGATTAGGAAACCTATCCAGATCAAAGGTGGTAGTCCAAACGATTTCAAGAATGGTGGCACTACGTTGAAGTAGTATAGAATTATGTGATAAATCCCGTACGATATACGGTAAGTGACTGTACGTATACATGGAAAGGATTATACGAGTTGGGGAAAAATTACATATACGATGTATTAAGTTAAGTCTACTAGTAAGTGGACGAGAATGACATGGGTTTGGCCTTGGGTGCTAATATTGTGAATAACCTAATAAACAAGAAATTATAACTGAACGGTATATGTAGGGTTACACAAGAGTTTGTTATAGTCCAGTCACACAGAACTTATGTTCTGACCCCCTCCTCACAACATGCGCAGGTTAGGTTCATGACAGAGATAGTATTGCTTGACTACTGGCTTGGCAGTATTATTATTTAGGTAATGCTATTTTGAATAAATTAAATTTTATTCCTTCCGCTGTGAGCTACTTTTCGAACTCTGACATGTTTCTTTCTCTCTGTCTTTTCTACAGGATAC
Organism: Allium sativum; assembly: GCA_030737875.1. Taxonomy (NCBI): domain Eukaryota; kingdom Viridiplantae; phylum Streptophyta; class Magnoliopsida; order Asparagales; family Amaryllidaceae; genus Allium; species Allium sativum. The sequence continues at coordinate 748,896,555 of CM060912.1, forward strand.
CAGAGCACCCAACTCGGGGTCCGATGGATTGGATTTTAAAAAAATTCGGTCTGTCGAAACCCGGGTTGTTACAGGTGTTTATCGTTTACACTGATACGTGTGATACAGGGCTTGGTGCGGTTCTAATGCAAGAAGGGAAAGTAGTATGTTATGGGGGTAGACAGTTGAGGGTTCATGAAAAGAACTACCCCACCCACGATCTAGAGCTGGCTGCCATTGTATTCGAGTTAAAGACGTGACATCATTATTTACTTGAAGAGAAGTTCGAGTTATACACCGATCATAAATCTCAAGTATCTGTTCTCGCAGAAAGACCTCAATTTAAGGCAACAATGGTGGATGGAGTTTCAAGCTTCTTATGATTTTGAGATTGCTTATACCCCTGGCAAGGGTAATGTGGTGGCAGACGCACAAAGTAGGTAGAGGATGGCCCTGAGTCCTCTGTTTGTGGAAATAAAGAACTTGGTGTTCATATCAGCTTTTGATTTTAAACCCTCCATCGAGATTTTGCCTGTTTTATTTGCATCCTTGGAGATACGACCAACTCTTATGGACCAGATAGGAGCTTCACAACAAGGTGACCCATGGATTTTAGACATCATGGGAAAGCTCAGAATAGGGGAGACTTCTAGTCACCTCAGTCGATATGCCATAGATGAAAAGGGGTGGTTGCGAAGAGATGGAAGGCTTTGTATTCCTCAAACTGGAAGCTTGATAAAGGCAGTCCTAGAAGAAGCCCACCATTCTAAGATGACCATTCATCCAGCGGTGATAAGATGTACATAGACATGAAGAGGGTTTTCTTTTGGGCTGGGATGAAGAAAGATGTGGCCGACTTCGTTTCCCAATGTTTAGTTTGCCAGCAAGTCAAAGCTGAGCAAAAAAAGTCTGGTGGATTACTTCATCCTTTGGAGATTCCTTAGTGGAAATGGGAGAGCGTCTCTATGGATTTCATAGATGGTTTACCCAGGTCGAAGAAAGGAAACACCAGTATCTGGGTTGTGGTAGATAGAATCACTAAGAGCGCTCACTTTATTCTAGTTAAGAGTAAGAGGACGACATCATGGTTGGCAGCAATTTATGTTCGGGAGATAGTTCGTCTTCATGGAGTACCTTCCAGCATCATAAGCGATCGCGACCCTATCTTTACCGGTTAGTTCTAAAGGAGCTTACAAGAAGCATTGGGTACACAGTTGTGTTTGAGCACCGCTTATCATCCTCAGACCGATGGACTGACGGAGAAGGTGAACAGGATTCTTGAAGATCTCTTGAGGATGTGTATCCTAGACTTCAGAGGGACTTGGGAAGAGCACCTTCCTTTAGTAGAGATTGCCTATAACAACAGCTATCAGTCCAGCATTGGCATGGCACCCTTCGAAGCATTGTATGGACGACCCTGTAGATCTGTTGGTGGGAATCTACAGAAAGATTATTACTTGTACCAGATATGGTTAGAGAAACGTCCGAAAAGATTGACCTTATTCGATGGCAGATGAAGACAGCTCAAGATAAGCAGAAGTCCTATGCAGGCAAGAGAAGGAATGACATCGAATTTGAAGTGGGAGACTTAGTTTGTATCAAAGTATCACCTCTGAGGAATGTGGTTCGCTTCGGATCGGTAGGGAAGTTGGCACCTAGGTTTGTTGGACCATTTCCCATAACCGAGAGGATTGGCCAAATGGCCTATAGATTAAAGCTCCCAGAAAATCTATCCTGTGTTCATGATGTTTTCCACATTTCTGATATACGGAAGTGCCTGCATGACATCGCAGTAATTGTTGAGCCAAGTGTGTTGGAAGAAGCAGAAGTGGAACGGGAGGCGACAGTCAGGCGAGTCCCTACCCGTATTCTTGGATCAGAAGTTAAGAAGCTACGCACTAAATAGATCAAGTTTCTAAAGGTTCAATAGGGAGATAACCCAGAAGATACGACTTGGGAGACCGAAGACAAGATTCGTGCTTCGTACCCTTTCCTTTTCGAGGGTATGTTCTTAATTCCTTTTTCAAAGTTTTTTTCAGTGCTTATTCCTATCATTTGAGTATATCTTGTCCATAGTAATTTTCGACCTTAAGATAGGAATCCTATGGATGTAAACATGTGTTAGAAACATGTTATGTTTTATGGATGCAAGTGGATGCAAGTGTTTGCCAGTGGTTGCCTGTGGACGCATATACACACACATTAGGCATTAGATCGGCTCAATCACTCTCATACTACATATGGATGTGTGTGCATTTTCTTTTCTTTTATGGATGAATTAGCATATGGATGTTGCACTTGGACGAATGAGTGTGCACACATATAGAGCTTACATGTTGTAATAGGATTATTTGCATACATAATAGATTCATGGCACTAACATACGTTGCATTAAGGAGGTCAACAAAATCAGTAGACCGCCTGATTTTCGCATTAGTATTGGGACATATACACACACCTTTGCATATATTCATATAAGCATTAGAAATCTTTAAGGACAATGGATGCCAATGATTGATGGATGAGTAGATGGATGATGGATGGTAGGATATGCATTCTTGTCAACTTGGAGATTTCGGGGATGAAATACTTTAAGTAGGCGGGAATGTAACACCCCATAATTTTGTTAACATAAAAGAGGATAAATTAAATAATAATTAATTTATTATTTAGAATTAAGGGAAATGGACTGCACCATTGCGTCCGTATCGAAATTCTAGTCAAGATAGACATTTGGTTTGCGTAAAACGGACACCGTATGAAGAAGTTATGAGAGTTTTAAGTTTGTATATGCGTAGAAAGAATATATATATATATATATATATATATATATGAGTCAGTGATGAGTCAGAATTTCATCCAGAACAGTTCAAATTCGATAAATGAAAAGTGGCGGCAGATTTCCCGCTCTAGGGGGTCGACCCCCCTAGAGGGGTGTCGACACCGGGGTTCGACCCCCCCCTTAAGGGGTGTCGACCTATGGGTCGACCCACCCACAAGGGTGTCAACACCCCTAGGGCTGAGGTGGCAGTCGGTTTCAGAGGGTTTTGCGGCTATATATACATGGCCTTTTCTCATATTTTCTTCATTGAGAATTCATGGTGGCCAAACTCTGCCGGTGTCTGAATTGAATTGGATCAGTTAATCCCCTACAACTTTCAGCTTTGCAAATCAAATTCTAAGATTCAAGCATAGATTCAACACCAACTTCTTATCTATCTTCTTAACAATCCAAACACTGTGAGTTGGTTATTTTAGGTTTAAATGAATAAAAGTAAATTGTGAAAGACTGTGATTTGGATATGCTATAAACTATGAATCTATGCTAGTGTTAAATCATATACTATGTCATGATAGATCACTTCTCTAGATCTAATTCAATTGTGGTTATTCTATTATGTCACCTTAGTGGATCTTGATTTGTAACTGCATTGTGGTTAATGTTAATTTGGACAATTACAACATTGGTTAGATCTAATTCTTTATGTAAATCACCTTTCACCTTTCATATTATGGTTAATTTAGATATGTTGCAAATTGGACATGTAAATCCATATTTAGATCTAAACATGCTATTATGTCATCCTAATTATGTTAGATCTATTTTATGTCCATATTATAATTTAGTTAGATCTACTTTTACCTATTAGATCTGTATTATGTGGACACCAAAATTATTAATCAGATCTAGGTTATTATTTGGATCCCTTGTGCTTCTCATATTAGATATGAACTTGTTAGACATCTAAGTTAAATTTAGATCTTATCATGTTCATCTTATCACCTTTGCTATGTTACAACAATTTAACTACTACAAGTTCGTTAGATTTATGTTCACCATGGTAGCATATGTTTATGCTAGTTATGTTAGAACATTCACCTTTGTCATATTTCCATTACCTTCCCTTTTTATCGTTTATGATTAGGCTATTATTTAGCCTATACTGCCGTAAATTGTGTGAACACGCTAGTTAGGGAACAAGGAGGGAAAAAGGTTAATATTGACATAATTTGAATATAAACATGAGTTGGACATATAACTCAAAAGGGGGAAAGTGGGGACATAATCACCTATTAAGACATAGGTAAGAATTGAATAAAAATGGAATGTTAAGTAATTACAATTAGGAATTGTAATTGCACTTATGACATGAGGTTAGGTTGCATTAGTGGTGGAAGTCTGCCCGGATCCGACCGGCATATCCAGCAGCCACTAATGTTGAACCTAATGTGAGAGGTCTAAATGCGCAAATATGAATCGGGCTAAGACACGAGGTTAGGCCCAACTGTGGAATAAGACCGCCTGGACCCGACTAACATATCCAGCATCCACAAGTTGTAGGCCTAATGTGGGAGGTCTAGCCCATTATAAACCATAAATGGACAGGGTAATCAATTGGCCTACTTAACCAAATCTAATCCATAGGGATTGTATGATTTTGAACTAAAGTTAGGGTTAAGTAAAATTTGTTGGATAGTGGATGGGTTAAGCAATTCTAGAGGGGGTGGGCAATATTTACATATAGACCCACAAACTTAACCCGATAAGGTTATGTAATTAAAGACACCTAGTGGTATACATAACCAGACGAAATATTAAAGTTATGTGATTAAAGACACTTTTCAGGGTAAGCATAACTAGTATAGGGCTATGTAATTAAAGACACCTAGTGGTATACATAGTCAGTGAAAACCTAGTGGGGGATACAAGACAAAGGAGAGAGCTTGTATCATATTGTGTGGGACCCATTTTAGTCAGTAACCCGGAGTAGGTATCAAATAAAGTACTCCGTACCAGGCAGAGAGGGGACACGCTTACTGACTGATTGTAAGAGATCCAAACATGGAGGATGGTGTGGGCGGCACAAACCTACTGGGCCATGTGCGTACTTGAGCCGAGCAGAGGGGGGATAAGACGACCGTGACACCAGTAGATATGGGGCTGTGCATATCAGTGAGGGTTGCCACTTTAGGATGTGATACATCCTACTATGGGGCCGGCACAGAGTATCTACGGAGTAGGGAGCCGATCGATTAGGGAAGTGGTTAGGGTACATTAGGAAATATGCCCTAAGTCTACCACCTTATAGTGGATGGGATCATCCCATTCTGGTTATACTAATAATAGTGCAGAGTAACCATTAAAAGCATATACACCTTATCCTGTCTATCTTTTCTCACCTGCCATTTATGTAGTGATCTCTCTTATCCACTTTATATGTCTGTCATGCTACTTTTATTTATTTGCTTACTAATTAAAAGTCACTAGACTCGCCAGACTTTATGTCTGACCCTCTTGTTTCTCCGTCTTTCTTCCCCACCCGGTTCTCAGGGAAGAAACACTCGGGCTTAGTCAGGACTCAGATATCATTTTGCTAGAGCTGCTTTCGAAGTATGGCTCAAGTTCTTATCTCTACTATAGCTTAGCTCTTTTATTGGTGAATTATGTTTTCTTTTAAGTATTTATGTACTCTAATGTTAAAAGAAAGAAATTATGTTGTTGTAATGGTTTTTGAGACTCATGGTATTTTGAAACACGCTGTATGATTTGTGATTGAAATAAAAATAAATTTCCGTTGCTATCTTATTTATGTCTGTCTTGTAAAATTCTGTGTCTATTTACCTATAATGTTTCACGAAACTTAATGCATTCCCTTTGTGTGTGACATTAACGGACGTGGGGTGTCACAACAACCACAAATCAAAAGATAGCTGAGGTGAACGGTCCTCGGAATTCGGCAAGGCTGAATAATCTAGAACCCAGCAATGAAACCCTTAATCTAAAGTCAGCTAATACGGTAAATTATCGGAAGACGACACTAAAAATCCAAAATCCAAAAACCAGCGATTCAACAGTGAATCTGAACTCATCAATTGTTAACAAGTAGTTGGAATCATGTATTCAACCAGGAGAAGATGAAGATATAAATGAAAATGGCAAGCAGGTTCGAAGAATTCTAATTATGATGATCTTATTGTAATTTGAATATTTTGTACCACTCTTGCAGCATACTTACTGTGATTTTCCTGTTTATTATATACTTGTAGAATATTCATGTGCAACTTTCACCATCTCTAGAGACTATGAAATACAAAGAGCTGTGAATTTGATGAGGGAAAACGAACTTCTCGCTTCTCTAGGTGTGCCTGCAATTTCAGTTGAACTGACAAATAAAAGCCAAAAAAAGATAAAAAAGAAGAGATGCAAAAGGATGTGGATAGTGAGGAATATAATCCGGACCATGAGGAGCATAGTGAAGATATACTTCACAAAGTCCACGAAAGGTGTGTGATAGCTACATATCTTACTTTTTATGCTTCTAAAGATAATAACTATAAAATCCGATCTTATTTCCAACATATATATATATATATATATATACACAATTTAGAGAACTAAAAAAGTTGAGAAGCCCCAGCCTGTTAGTAGACCACAAACTCGTTCAATTAGTGGTAAGACAAAGGAAAATGAAATGTTTAGAACCCCAAGCCCAAGCCCAAACCTGTTAGTAAGTACAACTGAGAAGGATGTTAAAGGACTAGAAACAACGGCTGATTATTTGGCTCTGTAGGAACGACAAAAGAAAATTGCCGCTAAATTTGGTACAAGTGGTATAGCAAATAAAAATGTGGAGGGGAATGTCTTGGTAGACATTGAAAATGAAGAAGTTGAAATAAGTATTGAATTGATGTGATAATAATATTTAATATTACAGTATGATCAATATTTAAGTACCGAATTTACATTATGATTTATGTTATTATTTGACATGACTTTTCGTTTTAATTTAAGATGAAGTTTCTAAAAGACTCAGAGGTCAAACAAAGATGTTTAATGTTCATACAAGGGATTATGACAAAAGAGTTGTTTTTAGGATGAACGAGTGGTTCCAACCTATTTCAGATGATGACAAAGTAATATCTAAATTGAGCAACTTTTTAGGAACATTGAAAAGGGATGTGCCACTTACGTATAAATCTTGGTTGGATGTTCCTAAAAAATTAAAGCAAACTCTATGGAATTATGTTCAGGTAATTTATTATTAACTATAATGTAGCTAAATTTTACTTCAATAAGTAATATTGATCTATTAACTATAATGTAGCTGAATTATGATTTATTTATTCTTTTTAATCTTTGATTTACATTTAAGCAACGGTATATTATTCCCGATGAATATGAAAACTTGGTGTTGAAGTCTATTCGTGACTATTGGAGGGGGTACAAGAGTCACATAAGAAACAACTTGTTATAAAGCTTATAGACCGATAAGGAGAGGCTAGAAAACAAGTCGGACAACATCCCACTGGAGGACTTTAAAGTGCTCTTGAGTTATTGGGCAGATAAGGAGATTCAGGAATACGTACATATTATTTATTTTGCAACATAAACGAGTACTTTATTTGTTGTGAGATAAACAAGAACTTTGTTTTTTGTGTATTTTTTAGAAAAGAGCCAAGAAAAATTCTGAAAATCGTAAGTCATATCAAGACACACACACCGTTGGTCCAAAGTCGTTTGCCCAGCTTCGTCATAAGACGGTACGTGATACTTTACATTTGTTTATTAATTACAGTTTTCTATATGAGATAGCGTGGTATCTATTGGCACGAAGTAGTTAGCTTAGTTGCTTTTTAACTGAAGAGAGTGTACGCTAAACTATCTAATGAACATGTATCAAGAGACACCATCCGATGCAACACTTTTTCTTAAAAGTCATAAGAGAACAGATGGACGTGAGAACGTGTCTAGTCCTCAAGTTATGAAGTATAAACTTGTAAGTAATAATTTAGTTTTGTAATAATTTTGTTCGGTTTTGTACATGCTGCACATTGTTCATGTCTTGCTCATGTGCATGTTTGCTCATGTTCACTTTGTTGAACCTGAGTTTGGCTCTTGGCTATGTGAACACTTGTTAATTTGATGGGTATTAAGTTGTAAAGTAAACAAGAGCAAACAAAATTCTTTGAGCCGGACCAGCTAAAGGTAAGTAGATGAACTGTATGTTTTATTTTTCATGCTACATGCTATAGTATAAATTCCATTGTAGAGATGTGTTAACTTGTCAACAAGCAATATTAAAATAAATATGCATTTGTTCCCTATGTATGATTAATGCCAAACGTGGGTTTCTTTCTTTTCTTTATATAATGAATGCTTCCCTATCATTGATTAACATAAAAATTTAGTCTGCTTGGGCATATTGATGGTGGCTACTGAGTGTCATTATTTGAAGCACATAACGACTGTATTTTGTATTTATCAAATATTAACACTCCTACCTTGTTATGTGAAGGTCAAGCAGTGGAATGAAATAGACAAGATATTTTGTTCGTCGATGATGTAGGAAACTAGCTAAAATGCCAAAAAAATTGCACGTTTCATAAAACAATTATAAAGGAAGCCCCTATGAAGAGTCATATACACTTTGTTGAAACATTGTTCAACCTGAGTTTCGCACCAGTAACCTCGTGCACTTGTCCCCTATGCATGCACTTGCGACATTTGTGCACTTGAAACTGATTTCATGACATTTGCGCACTTGACATCGAGATAGGCATTTAAAACTATAACTTGACTATACATGTAACATTCTAATTGAAACATGCTACTCTTAAATCTGTTTTTTTATCGTAAAACAATTATGGCTGTCGATAAGGACGTCCTTTCGTTATTCCATTTTTTGAGCAGATTTCACGAAATCATTGTATCCCAATAAATTCGACCACGCGTTGTTATATCCAAATGGAATTCTCCCTTATACCCCCTTCCATGTAAATTTATTACATTTTCCGATAACTTCCACAAGACCAGCCTGCATTAAACTGCCATATGTAAGCATTTGCATTATGAATGTGGCTTTCTCTGTATTTGTTGTACACTTCTGCTGCTTATGTAAGCATTTACTGTAGGGTAATTTGCTTCATTCTCTCCATATGTAAGCCTTTGCTGTTTTCACTCCATACATAAGCATTTGTTGCATTCTCTGCATTTACTGTAGGGTAATTTTGACATGGATTTATTTTGTAGGACTTACTTCAAAAGGCAATGGCCAGTGGAGAAGGAGGAAATACTTTTGAAACAGTAATTTCTAATAGAAGATCAAATGGTCGTCCTTTGCTTATAGGGAGGCATGCAAAGAGTACTAAACAACCAGTCGAGGCTCTAACAAATGCTTATATATAGGAATTAATGCAAAGGCTTGCCGAAGAAATGGAAGCAAAGCTAGAATCCAAGGTAAATCAGAAGGTACAAGAGAATTTGGCTTGGGTGCTTAAAAAATTAGGCGATGCCAACCTGGAGTTGAATCTAAAGGAACTAATTTCCACAACCATGTCCAATGACAATGAAAATCCGACTGGAGGCAATAGCTCTTAGTTTCATTTATGAAAATCTAACTGTAGTTGTCGAAATGAATTCTAATTTGTGCTGCGTATTATGATGTTTATGCAAGTTATAAGTACTGTGCAAATTGTGATGTGTAATGTGTATTATGCAAGTATTTATGTGATACAATGCCTTTTAATGTCTCTTCAGTGTAGTGTTGCAGTAGCTTTAATATAGTGTTGCCATCAGGTTATAAATGTTGCTGAAATAATGTTGCAATAGTCATACAAAGTGTTGCCGTAGGGATGGGATTAGATTGGGTTGTGGGCTCAATGGGCCCCACAATGTGGGCCCCATAAGATAAATAAATAAAACTAATATCTATAGCAACATTTTTGGAATGTTTCTACAGACACCTAAGGATGTTGCTACAGACCTAAATAGGGTTCTATTATAACAATATTTATTATGTTGCCATAGATAGTCAAAATGTTTCCATTGAGGTCTACAACAACGGTGAAAATTGCATCACCCTATAAATATTGCCAAAGACTTATGCCAACATTTTTTGGGCCTGTGCCAATATTTTTTCTATTGCATTAGACCATTTATGGCGTAATAGTTGAAGCTCGGCCATGGCTAGGAAGCAAAGAGATGATTTTTTCCCCCTTATGAGACTCGTAGATCGTGATAGCATACTGCTTGCCACATGGAAGCTGAAGGAGGAGACTTCCTACTTGTGGGAAGTCGTTAACATTGGATCTAGATCAACCCCTAGAGGGGGGCGAATAGGGTTTTCTGGAGTTTTACAAGATATTAAAAATATCACAGTATAGGTTGCAATAGAGAAAATAAATGCAGGAAATAAATAACACGGATTTTACCCAGCTTCGGCAAACTTTGCCTACTGTTGCAATCCCAAGATTTCTACTAGGTATTAGTCAACTATTACAGCGCTTAAAATACCTGTAAACTCGCGGAAATTCCTAACATGAATGCCCTGACCCTACGCTCAAAACTTCTCCCCAAGTTCCTACTAGGAGTTACACAAAAGGCCTTACAATCTCGCTCTATTTGCACTAATCCTACGCTCAAAACCCTGCACTGATTTCTGTTCTCGAAACTAGATTTTTCCCCTAGCTACAAATCCGTAGCTAGTAAACCCTAGTTTTTATAGACACTACAAAAATTTATGGTTAAGTACAAAAGAGATAAAAACAAAATAATTATAAAATAAAAAAAAACTAGAAAACCCTAAGCATTTGATAAAAACAAGTCGGCCCCATTTTATTTTATTTCCTACGAAATCCTTTGGCTTCAGATTTGTTGGCTGCACTAATATTAGGGTTTCTCTACTTCCTAAATCATGACTGGTAAATTCTGGAAATTCTTCTCTAATGATCATAGAGACGTCGTATGTCCTTGGTTGATGATTTGGAGCTTCTTGCAATCAAAAATGTGAGTTCTCTGAATTGATTTTTTGATTTTCTTTCGAACTGTTGATGCTTTGTTTTCGATGGAGCGCCTATGATGAATTACGTGTTATAAATAGGGTTTAGATACCCTTGAATTACTCTCTGATATCACAAAAATGGCTTGACTGATTTGTGGATGATTTTCATGATTTTCCTTCTTTGATTATCACGACATTAAATTGATTCTTGCGTGATTATTCTGGTATTAAATGAAATCTTTGCATGAATAAATTGCTAATTTTTTTTACCTTATATGATTTGTTGAACTCCTAGAATATATGTCGTGAATCCTGGTTTGAATTTCTGGAAAGATATGATTTTATTCTTGTCCAAAATAGAATAGAGATTTTCTGGAAACAATTCAAATGATTATTCTTAGGTACTTGATTTTCTGACTTTTATTTTGATGCCGTGATTTGCACTAACTATTTTAGAAACAATTTGAATGTTCTCTACCCAATGTTGTACTTTGAATTTACTGGAAAGAATTGTTTCCAAAAACAGTTTTGGATGCATGCCAGATATGCTACTTGCGTGATTTTCTTTGAATGATTCTTCCCATGCTTGATTGGTTGATTTCTGAAAATGCTTTAAACTCTTGCCAAAAGATGAGTTGAGTATTTACTAGAAACAAATAAAATTTGTTTTCATTTCATTGAATCCGAGCACGTTAAGTTTTCAGAAGTGTACAAGGATCTACCTGATTGAAACTCTATAGTTCTGATGTAATAAAAATTGCAAATCAAAAAGCATTCGAGATATGCTCTTGTGTGTTCGTTGTCAACTGTATTGTGTCCAGTTAGATTTAGCCACATGCTTTACTTGTACTTAAGCCACACAGTTGTGTACATGCTTGAAACATGTAGTTATGCTAATTCGTGTGATTGTTGTACACTGTGTACATCAACTGCTGCATATTTAAACTTGCTTCTTGTATAACTGTTGCACTTGTTTCATGCTGCATTTGTTTGGTCACTTGCACATGTCTGTGTGTGTGTCTTGAAGTGTGTTTCTGAGCTTTGTTGATAAGCTTGATATCTACATATATATATATATGTGTGTGTGTGTTGTTGCACCTTTCGATGCACATTGTTTTTCATGCCATCCGATTTTTGCCTGTAGCTTGCTTTTCATTTTCATCTATACACTTGCTGTGTACATGCACCATGAGTGGAAGAAAATCATACTTCGAGCTCGAGTTGTTTGGTTCACCTTTGACTTGTCAACCTTCATGTCTTGAAAAAAAATTCTTGTGACACTTGCCATATTGGGTTGACCTGTTTTTTTGCACCAAGATTTTTTGTGGCATGTGTATTCTTGCCTTTCTTAATCTGGCTCGGACCAGGATGTGCACTATTTTTGGCCACACATGATTTTTGCTTGCACATTATTCCTTTGTGCTATGTTGCTTGTTCTTCACTGTTGAGTTGCCTGAACTTGTATTTATCACCACTATTGTGTGTATGTGCAACTGAACCTACACATTCCAGTTTCGATAAGCTTGCATCATTGTGCCAATAAGAATTCATGCTGCCATATTGCATTTGATACTAATATATACACATGTGTGTGTATATATACATATACATACATACATATATATATATATATATATGCGTGTATGTGCGTGTTCTGTGTACCGTCCACTTGCATAGTTCATTAATTTGTCTCGAACATTTTTGGGCTTGAATTTGAGAACTGTCCCTTGGTATGTACTTGCATATGAGCACTTTGTAGCCATTGATCTTGTTGAACCACTGTTCCAACTATGTACATACATACATACATATATATATGCATAGATTTGTGTGTATATATGTGTTTGTATTTGCATTTGTACTGGATTTCTTGGTTCATGCCCATTCACTGATTTGACCATATTGCCCCTTCACCTAAAATATGTGTATATACACACATATATAGTACACATGCATAATATATATATATATATATATATATATATATATATGTGTGTGTGTGTGTGTGTGTGTGTGTGTACTATAGACAATGTCTACCTTGTGGTATTTACAGTGAATCACAGTTAATATCACAAGCAGTCTAGACATAGATCAAGTCATGAAAAATGATGAGGAACACACCATAATAACAAGGAAAATAAAATTTTAAAATAAAATTATATCTTCTAGAATTTAAAATATTTATGTTCCATTTTACTTTGTGTGTGTTCCTATGACAGGTAAGTAAAGGACTGGACTAGCTATGAAGCTGGCAGAAGACAGAAGACAGGACTGTGTAACTATATATGAGTGAGTGACTATGTATGTATATATGAATTTGTACAACTGAGTGAAAATGAAACTGAGTGATTGAGTGTTGTAGTGAGAAGCTATGTAATAAATGAAATTGAAGTTGAATTGTAATGTGTCAGTGGAATGTACAAATAGTGGAGTTACAAGATTGTACTATTGAAATGTAGAAATAAAATATTATATCTAAATAAAATATTGTTTGAATATTTAAATTATTGTGAAGTAGTATTTTATTTAAATATAAATATTATATTATGTCTGTGATGTAGTAGAATAGTACAATTGTAAACACATTTACAATAATAAATATATGTTTGTTATCATCAAACAAAAATCATAGAATTGTTATATACAACAATCTCCCCCTTTTGATGATGACAAACATATGATGAGATTTTGAATACAATAAATATGATTAATAGTGAATTGGAACCCCCCCTATATGTATGCTCCCCCTACAACAAAACCCCCCCTAGATATGTACATGATGAAAAGCATAAATCAGATGAAATTTCAATATTAAAATATTTATAAAATATTCACTCATAAATCAAAATCTTAACCCATTCTACCCCTTTTATTATCATTAAAAGGATATAGAAATTAAAATAGTGATGAAAAATTGACTAGAAATACGACATCAACTTTAGAGGAAGAACGTTCATCATAAATTTCAATCAATCAAACAAAATTCATAATATTCTAAGAACTAGTGGCAAATTTCACATTGTAGAAAGATGGATTTATGATGAAATTCATAAAAATGAAGAGAGTTAAAAAAATATGGATTCCAATTATTTTCCAATGAATTTTATAAAAATGAGCACAAAACAGTGATGGATTTGGACTACTGTTATAAATTCAACTTAAGCAACAAAATCAAATAATCTCAAATCCTAATGACTATCAATCAACAAATCATAATATATCATAAAATATCAACCGATTTCACAAGTTAGAAAATGGATTGATAGGCTGGTTTTTACATACCAAGGAGGATTTCATATAAAATTTTATTTATTTCCTTTATCTTCTTCATTTCTTTTTATTTAAGAGCACAGTGACCACGCATAACCAGATCTTGGATTTTTAAGTGAGGTCATTTGCATCTTAAATTATAAGTAATCTCTTAACCATGCATGACCAGAGCTCGGATTTTTAAACGAGGTTAGAGAAACACTTATGTATGTTATGTATTTACCATTTTCTGTTCTAAAAGAGAAACTTCTCAGTATATAAAACCAATACGGATGATAGAAATGTGGTAAGTACAGAAATGGTTGTGAAATAAATTTCTAAATTAATCATATTATGAAATATGCTCAACTGTACCGAGATTATTGAAAATTTTCAATTATCTCTATTTCTAGAAAAAATACAGTCACATTTCCATCACAAATTTTGAAACTGTATATTTAATATGATTTTTAAAATTATTAAACTCTCCACATTAATATAAAATCATGATGAATGGAAGAATGATGATAGGCTAAGAAGATGTTCATGAAATGAAAGCCAATTAAAAGACATTATAAAAGTTGTTCAATCATCATGAAAGTTTAAATAAAATTTCCACTTGTTGTGAAATATACTATAATAACAACTCATCACAATTTCAAAAATATGATAATAATTTTGATGAGTTCTAAATGCAGTTTAATTTTGGTTTTTGATTTCAATTTCTGAATAAATAATCAATAAATGGTTTTAAAATTGGAAAATCAATTATAAGAGGGAATTTAAAGATCTATACAATTTGAAAAATCAATTTAGATAAACAAGTAGTTGAATGAGAGAAATACAAGACACCTAAGACTGATACCAGTTATTATCTCCATTAATGAGGATTTTGATACCACCCTGGTGGCTAACAAAGGTATTCAGACAATAATATCCAATTACAAAGCCCAAGCAAGCAAATAAAGCACACAAATTCCATCTATCAGAGCAACAACCAACATTTACCAAAACATGCAGTCATAAAAACATTTTCAAAAAATGAGTCCTTTTTATCAGTATAGCAAACTTCAATCTCAGAATACGTTTCACAAGAGAGTTTTCAGAAAATTTACAAGTCCAAGAAGACAAATCATGATCCAAGATTTAAAGAAACAGTTTATTTGAAATCACTTGAAGGGACATTAAAACTTCAAGATTCAGTGTATCGATCACACAAGATTATTAATTTCAAATTCAAGAACTGTGTGGGATTCAAGATATCAAACAATATTCAAAAGATTTCAAACAAAACAATATCTAAGTAAATGATCATGATTACAGAATGAATTTCAAAATGTAGCACAAGAATCTATTCCAAAAGAATTTCAATTCAAAGTAGTTAAGCCAATAAAAAAACAAATTTGAACCTTTTATCATAGTAGTAATCAGCAAATTTTCAGAGCAAGACTCACAAGAGAATTTTCCAGGATTATTTCTAATAAGTATAAGAGAGATAATTCATGATCCAAGATTAAATAATCAGTTCATTTGTAATCACTTGAAGATATGTGTTAATTTCAAGATACAATGAATCGTTCACACAAGTTTATCAATTTCAAATTCAAAATGTGTATGAGATTCACGATACAAGATTTCAAATGATTTCAAACAATCAAATATATATGTCAAATGAACATGAATTAAAAGTGAATTTCAAGATATAACACAATGATTCAAGCGAAATGTTTTTCACTTCTGAAATATCCAAGCCAATCCAAAAACCAACAAAATTATCACAACTGAAAAATAATAGTGTGCTGTAATGAGTATAAATTTTCAAGTCTTTCTAAAATGAATTAGAAGAAACTCAAAAAAGCAAAGTCGTGTGAAATTTCATAAGTTTTTCAGATCTACAAAAAATTTAGAATTCAAATTAACAATGTTCAAGATATGATAAGAATACTTTAGCACTGTTAGGAATTCAGAAATCAGTAAACAAAAGTAAACTTCAAAATAGTTGCAGAAATTTACAAATTTGAATTCAAGATCTAGAAATTAATAAAACACGAGAGTTTTATACAAATGAAGCGATTTCCTGAAGATAATGAATTCTGCAATTTGAAGTTAAGAAAGCCCAGAAAAAATATATCGTGGCAGTGTCAAATCAAATTAGAATAATCAAAAGAAAATAAATAGAAGGGGAAGGAGGAATGAGCAAAGAAGAATAAAACAGAGAATATTAATAGAGATGAGTTTAGAGATCATACCTTAATCAATGTAAACCAATGAATCTCTAACTCAACAAATTGGATTAAGGAACTCCGAATAACTCAAGGATGTGGAATAGCTTGAATTCAATTTCTCTTTTCCGAAGTCGTTCTCCTTTGGTACCTAACAGTTTAGGGGATCGAGTCTAA
The DNA here is from genome assembly GCA_030737875.1 of Allium sativum. Classification (NCBI taxonomy): domain Eukaryota; kingdom Viridiplantae; phylum Streptophyta; class Magnoliopsida; order Asparagales; family Amaryllidaceae; genus Allium; species Allium sativum. The sequence goes on from CM060912.1 coordinate 748,912,963, forward strand.
AAAAATTAGTAAAACCACTCACAGTTTTGTTCACGTCTTTCGGTACCCAGACCTGTTTGTATAACAATCCCTTAGGATCTTTGTACCCTTAGGAACCTAAATCTGTTTGAATTTAGGGGAACTCTTTTCATTTATTTTTGGGGTCCAAAATGGAATGTTTTTAAACAAGTTTTTATTTTGTTTATGTTTTAAAAGCCCTTTGAAATTATTTGAATTCAAATTCTATAATCGAGCATTTACAAAGTAATTTGAAGGATTTCTAAAATCATTAGATCCCATCTTTTCAAATCCATTGATTTTAATAAAGCCAAGATCGTATTTATTTCCAATGAAAACTTGGTTTTGCAACAACATATTCAAAGATTTTCCCTCATTAAAGAATTTTTCCAAAGTTGGTTCTAGTCATTGAATTTTGGACTTAAGAACATTGTTTTCTTTTATTAAATCTGAATAACGATCATTAGTGATCTTTCTTTCGGCATCTGTTTGTTTCAAAACCAAGTTTTCATTTTCAAGTAATTTAATTTTGGCTTGGAACTCGAAAAATTCAAATTTAAAATGTTTTTGCCTTTCAAATTCATGTTTTTCAAAATTCTCGAATTTTTTAATTCCTTTCTCAAGCTCAATCAAAATAGATTCAGTTTTCAACAAAAAAAATTCAAAATTTTCAAGTTTGGAATTTTCGGATTCTTAAAATTATCCGATTCCTTTGGCAGAAAATTATTTGAACTTATTTACTCAATCTTGTTCTCTTTTAAGATCAGAATTTCATTTTCAAGTTTTTGAATATTTTTATCGAGATGAACAAGATTGTTTCCTAAATTCAAACAATTTTTACAGTCAGAATTTTGGAATTTCTTGATGTTTTCAAGCTTTAATTCTAGACCATTATTTTTGTTAGTCAACTCAAGATTTTTAGATTTCAAAGTTTTATTTTTCGTTAGAGTTTATCAACAGATTTAGTTAAATTAGCACACATATAAACTAAATCTTCATATGAAAAATTTCCTATCTTATACTCTGTTGATTCTCTAATTTTTGATCTATTTGAATCTCCATCAGTAACTCCTGTTAAACACAAATCTGAGTTTGATTTGACATTCTGGGGTTTAGAACAGTTGTCATCTTTTCCATATAGCGAGTCAAAAGCTTTCCACATATCTTGTGCCATTAAACAATGAGTGATAAATTTTAATTGATCATTACTAAGATAGGAATAAATAATTTGCATAGCATGAGCATTAAAAACCTTATTCCTCTTATCTAGCATACCTCCCATATTGTCAATAATATTCCAATATTCAAAATTAACATATTTTAAATAGAAATTGATTTTCGATTTACAAATTAAAAAATCTTTCCCATTGAAAATAATTGGAATACCACCAGACTGACTCTCGCTAATACGAAAACTAGAACTCCTTTTTGTGAGATCCATTCCTCTAAAGTTAATAGAAAATAATTTCTCTGATACCACTAGTTGGATCTAGATTAACCTTAGGGGGGACGTTGAATAGGATTTATTGGAGTTTTACGAGATATTAAAAAGTATCACAACATAGGATGCAGCAGAGAGAAAATAAATGCAGGAAATAAATAACAGTGCTTTTACCTAGCTTCATCAAACCCTGCCTACTGCTGCATTCCCAAGATTTCTACTAGGTATTAGTCAACTATTACAACGCTTACAACACCTGTAAACTCGCGACAATTCCTAGCATAAATGTCCTATCCCTACGCTCAAAACTTATCCCCAAGTTCCTACTGGGAGTTACACAAAAGGCCTCACAATCTCGCTATAGTTGCACGAATCCTACGCTCAAAACCCTGCACTGATTTCTGATCTCGAAACCAGATTTTCCCCTTGCAACAAACCCGTAGATAGTAAACCCTTGTCTTTACAAACACTAGAAAACTGATGGTTAAGTACAAAAGAGAAAAAAAAAACAATATAAAGTAAAAAAAAAATTAGAAAACCCTAAGCCCTTAATAAAAACAAGCCGGCCCTCTTTTATTTTATTTCCTCTGAAATCCTTTGGCTTCATAATTTTCCACTGCACTAATATTAAGGTTTCTCTTCTTCCTAAGTCACGACTTGTAAATTCTGGAAATTCTTCTCTAATGATCTTCAAGACGTCGTTTGTCCTTGGTCAATGATTTGGAGCTTCTTGCGATCGAAAACGTGAGTTCTCTGAATTGATTTTTTGATTTTCTTTTGAATTTTTAATGCTTAGTTTTTTGATGGATCTCCTATGATGAATTACGTGTTATAAATAGGGTTTAGAAACCCTTGAATTACTCTATGATATCACAAAAATGGCTTCACTGATTTGTGGATTATTTTCGTGGTTTTTCTTCTTTGATTATCACAGCAATGAATTGATTCTTGCATGATTACTCTGGTATTGAATGAAATCCTTACATGAATAAATTGCTCGATTTGTTGCCTTGTATGATTTGTTGAAATCTTGGAATATATGTCGTGAATCTTGGTTTGAATTTCAGGAATGAAATGATTTTATTCTTGTCTAAAATGGAACAGAGATTTTCTGGAAATAGTTTAAATGATTATTCTTAGCTACTTGATTTTCTGGAGTTTTTTTAACGTCGTGATTTTCAATAGTTGTTTTAGAAACAATTTGAATGTTTTCTTGCCCAATGTTGTTCTTCAAATTTACTGGAAAGATTTGTTGCCAAAACAGTTTTGGAAATAAAACTTGCATGCCAGATTTGCTACTTGCATGATTTTCTTTGAATGATTCTTCCCATGCTTGATTGTTTGATTTATGGAATTGCTTTAAACTCTTGCCAAAGATGAGTTAAGTATCTACTGGAAACAAATAAAATTTGTTTTCATTTCAATGAATTTGAGCATGTCATGTTTTCAGAATTGTACACAGATCTGCCTTGATTGAAACTCTGTTGTTCTGGTGTGATAAAAAATTGCAAATCAAAAAGCATTCCAGATATGCTCTTGTGCATTCGTTTTCAACTGTATTGTGTCCAGTTGGATTTTGCCACATGCTTCACTTGTACTTGAGCCACGAAGTTGTGTACATGCTTGAAACAAGTATCTATGCTGAGTCGTGTGTTCTTGTGATTGTTACACTGTTTACATTACCTGCTGCATATTTAAACTTTCTTCTTGTATCATTGTTGCACTTGTTTCATGTTGCATGTTGTTTGATCACTTGCACCTCTGTGTGTGTTTATCTTGAAGTGCATTTATGAGCTTTGCTGAAGAGCTTGATATCTGCATATATATGTGATGTTGCACCTTTCAATGCACATTGTTTCTCATTCCATCCACTTTTTCCATGTAGCTTGCTTTTCATTTTCGTCTATACATTTGTTGTGTACATGCACCATGAGTTGAAGAAAATCATACTTCGAGCTCGAGTTGTTTGGTTCACCTTTGACTTGTCAACCATTATGCCTTGAAAGAAAATTCTTGTGACACTTGCCATATTGGGTTGACCTGTTTTGTTGCACCCAGATTTGTTATGGCATGTGTATTCTTGCCTTGCGAAATCTGACTCGACCCAGTTTGGCATGTGCACTGTTTTTGGCCATACATGAGTTTTGCTTGCACATTATTCCTTTGTTCCATGTAACTTGTTCTTCACTATTGAGTTGCCTGAACTTGTATTTATCGCCAATGTTGTCAGTATGTGCAACTGAACCTGCACATTACAGTTTTGATAAGCTTGCATCATTATGCCATTAAGAATTCATGCTGCCATATTGCATTTGATACTACTATATACACATGTGTGTGTGTGTATATGTGTGTGTGTTCTGTGTACTGTCCACTTGCATAGTTCTTTAATTGCGCTCGAACATTTTTGGGCTTGAATTTGAGAACTGTCCCTTGGCATGTACTTGCATACGAGCACTTTGTGCAATTTGGATCTTGCTAAACCATTGTTCCAACTATGTGTATACACACATATATATAATGAACATATGTGTTTGTGTTTGCATTTGTGTTGGATTTTTTGGTTCATGCCCATTCACTAATTTGACCATATTGCCCTTGCATAGAAAATATGTGTATATACACATGTATGTGTATACATGTATAAAACATGTGCAGAATATATATATATATATATATATATATATATGAGCATTGCAGTTGATGTCTACCTTGTGTTATTTACAGTGAATCACTGTGAAAATCACAAGTAGTCTAGACACAGATGGATGTCCATGTAAATTAGATCAAGTCGTGAAAAATGATGAGAAACACACCATAATTCTAAGGCAAATAAAATTTTAAAATAAAAATTATACCTTCTAGAATTTAAAATATTTTTGTTCCAGCTTACTCTGTGTGTGTGTTCCTGCGACATGTAAGCAGAGGACTGGACTGACTATGAAGCTGGTAGAAGACAGAAGATAAGACTGTATAACTGTATATGAGTTAGTGACTGTGTATGTAAATATGAATTTGTCCAACTAAGTAAAAATGAAACTGAGTGATTAAGCATTGTAGTGAGGAGCTATGTAAGAATTGAAGTTGAATTGTAATATGTCAGTGGAATGTACAAATAGTGGAGTTATAAGATTGTACTATTGAAATGTAGAAATAAATTATTATATTTAAATAAAATACTGTTTGAATATATAAATTCTTGTGCATTAGTATTTTATTTAAATATAAGTATTATATTTTGACTATGATGTAGTAGAACGGTACAATTATAAGCACATTTATATTAATAAATATTTGTTTGTTATCATCAAACAAAAATCACAGAATTGTTATATAAAACAATGAAGACTTGGGCTGGAGCTATGGATTGGGATCGATTCAAAGAAAAGTCCGAGAGGAAGTTCTTACCTCAAGTAGAGGAAGCGGTGCAATTAGAAAGGTTCATTCAATTGAGACAGTGAGACATATCCATCAATGAATTACATCAACCATTTAAATGAGTTGTCGTAGTTTGGGTTAGATCTACTTAATGTACTCCTTAAGAAAGCTGCTAAGTTTATGAAAGGCTTGAACTAACCCCTCCAAGTGTTGGCGTTGACTCATGCGCCCATGAGGGACCCCTTCGAGTCCTTAGTAGAGGTAGTATTCATATCAGATGGCAGTAGTGAGGAAGTCAAGGAAGTGAAAGAAATTTGAAAGGAAGTTGGGACCAAAAATAAATAGTGGAGGTAAAAATAATAATAATAAAGTTGATGGTCTATAGAAGGAGAAGATTCAAAAATACCATAGTGTCATAATTATGGTTTGATAGGACACCATTCTAAGGAGCAAGAGGGATACCATGAGAGGAAGGTGCTACAATTGTGGTCAGGATGGACATCTTAGCAAAGTATGTCCTCAGAAGGGCAGCGAAGCGCAGAGGGCTAGTGCACGTGTTGTGCAAATTTTGGCATAAACACAACACCACCGAGTAGAGGGCATGATAAAGGTAGGAATATCTCAGTCGAAGGTTCGATTAATCTTTCTAAATTTTCCATCGGAGCACTTTTGATTCAAGAGCATCATACTCCACTATTTCTAGCTCGTTAGTTGATCGTTGGCACTTGAGTATATCATTTTTTAGGCCCAATCGTAGTTTCAAAACTCATAGGAGGATCGACATGCTTGCCTATGATTTGTGAGGATTTGAGAATTTTCATATTAGGCATTGAGTTTGGGTGCGACACCTATATTCTGCGATTTTCTGGGTATGGAAAGATAGTTGGGATGGATTGACTAGCATTGTATGGAGCTATAATAGACTGCGAGAGGAGAGTCACCAGATTAGAGACTTGTATTTAGTAGACTCTTGAGATATCTTGCGACCCACAGGGGTTAGTTATGCGTAGCTTTCTTTATTCCATCGATTCATCTTTAGCCAATTTAGATTCTTTTCTGGTAGCGAGAGAGTTACCAAACATCTTCGAGGAGGCTAAGGGTTTACCATCTAAGAGAGAGATTGACTTCTAGACCTATTTGAGCGATAATGCTAAGCCTATAGCATTACCAGTTTGTCATATCGGCTTTAGGGAGAGGAAAGAGTTAAGTAAGCATATTGGTGAGCTTCTAGAGAAGGGGTTTATTTGACATAGCATTTCAAAGTGGGGGGCACCAGTCGTCTTTGCTACAAATCTAGATAGTCCCTTTAGGCTTTGCGTTGATTATGTAGAATTGAAAAATATCACAAAGAAGGATCATTATCCACTTCCTAGGATCGATAATCAATTCAACTAGTTAGTTGGAACCTACGTGTTTTCTCAACTAGACCTAGCTACTGGGTTTCATAAGCTTCAAGCTGTATATGATAGTATAAACAAGACAGTGTTTAAGACAACTGATGGGTTTTTTCGGTGGTTGATCATGTCATTTGTGTTGATCAATGCCCTCATCATACTTACTTGATTTGATGAGTTAAGTCTTTCACAAATTTTTGAATACGTTTGTTGTGGTGTTCATTGATGACATTCTTGTATTCTCCAAGAGAAGAATGGAGCATGCACTTCATCTTGAAGAGGTTATAGGCACCCTTAAAAGGAAAAGTTAAAAGCTAAGTTTTCAAAGTGCCATTTCTAACGAGATGAGGTGTGATTCTTAAGGCACATAGTCTCCAGATAAGGGATAGCATGGATCCCACTAAAGTAGTAGTAGTTTACTATTGGAAGGCCTCCAAGAATGCAATCAGAGTAAGAAGCTTTTTAGATTTAGCTGAATACTACAGAAAGTTCACTAGCGATTTTTCCAAGATGTCAGCCCTGCTTACTCATTTGACTAAGAAGAACTTAACATTTGCATAAGTTGTAGCTTGTGGGTATTCCTTCACGATGCATAAAGCGGACTTTACTAGTGCACCAGTGCTGGAATTACTAGATGGAACTAAGCCTTTTACCGTATGCACTGATGGCCTTGGGATGATGTTGATGCATAAAGGGAGATAGTAAGCTACGAGAGCATACAATTGAAAGTCCATGAGAAGGACTCCCCCACCCACGATCTAGAGTTAGCTTCCGAAGACTTTTCGCTCAAGAAGTGGAGCCATTACTTGTTAGGAGAGTGGTTCGAGCACTGCACTGACCATAAATAGCTAAAGTACCTCTTCTCTCAGAAAGATTTGAACCTTACACAGTAGAGTTGGATGAAGTTTCTTGCGTCATATGGTTTTGATATTGCTTCCCCCTGGAAAGTGTTATGTAGTTGCTGATGCACTTATAGGAAGAGACCGACCTTATCCCAATGCTTATGGAATGGAAGAGCCTAAAATTTATTTCAACTTTCAATTTCAAGCCATCTATGGACTTTACCCCTGGCTTGGGGCAGCGAGCGAATTAGGAGCTAGTGGACATTTCTGGGAGGATTATCCAAGGAGAGAGCTCCAGGCACCTCCAACATTACACTATGTATGATAAAGGGTGGCTTAGAAGAGACTGAAGACTTTGTGTTCCATGCATTGGTGACTTGCTTACTGCAGTACAAGCAGAAGTACATCACTTTCGTATGACTATTCATCTGGGTAGTGAAAAAATGTGTAGGGACATAAAGAGAGTGTTTTATTGGACCGGTACGAAGAATGGCATAGCCAAATATGTGGTCAAGTGCTTAGTTTATCAAAGAGTAAAGGCGGAGCAAAGGAAACCTAGCGGATTGCTCCGTCCATTAGATGTGCCACAATGGAAGTGGGAGAGCGTATCTATGGACATCATTAATGGGTTATCCAGATCTTGGAAGGACAATACCAGTATTTGGGTGGTGGATAGGTTAACAAAGAGTTCCCACTTCATTCTAGTCAAGACTAAGAGGATGGCATCTTGGTTAGCATTACTGTGCGTCAAAGAGATTGGTCAACTCCACGGTATACCTACCAGCAATGTGAGCGACAAACACCCTACTTTCACCAGTAAGTTTTGGAGGAGCTTGACAAAGGCACTAGGAACTCACCTTTGGTTAAGTAAGGCCTATCACCTTAGATGTATAAACAGACTGAGAGGATGAATAAGAATTTTGAGGATTTAACGAGGCTGTGTATCCTATACTTTGGAAGAGAAAATGAAGACGGATCATCCAGAACTCTTCGTTGGTATGACCCATTGATATTATCTTACTTTACATCATTGTAACTTGCACTATTGTTGTTAGAATTCCGCGTGTTAGGATAAGGCTATGGATGCATATCTTGATGGATGCTAGTTCAAATGGTAAATTGGCTGCTTCTGGATGATAGGCATGTAGAATTGTTTTGGTTGCTTATGGTTGTTTGGAGTTTCGGGGGTGAAATTCCTAGGGGGAGAATGTAACAACCCGCATTTTACGTATCGGAAGATCATAAAATATTTTTATTTTACTCCCTGAGGATTGGATCATTCTCATATTTTGATATGTTGTTTATAGGGATGTAATGTATTTCCATAATTTTTACCAATTTTATTTGTGACCAGTTTGCCCCTGCCAGTTTTGAATAGGGAATAACTTTTGACTGGGATCGGATCAAGTGCTGAGATCGATTTCATTGGAAAGGAAGAGTAGTCACATTAAAGATTTGGTTCAGGGGTTTGGGAGGAATAGCTATTTTAGTGTTTCACAAGTTTTTGTTCATGTATTAAGCCATTGATGGGCTGATTTGAGGATGCCCATAAGTGGGCTGGTGGGAGCCTATAAATAGGGGGTTAGAGGCATGGAGAATAGTTTACTTTCTTCATTCTCTCATTTGGTTGAGCTTATGATCTTCCTTGCTCAATCAAATACACCTTTCCACCATTAAAATTCTAGATCTACATGTGAAGATTAAAGATCTACATCAAGCAAAGCTAGATCTACACCAATTGTAGAGGAATTTCATCAAATCAAGGAGTTTGAAGTTAATTCTTCAATGTCCGGATCGAAGATTAAGTGTTTTCTTGTTGTTTTGAAGATTTGGTGAGTGATAGGCATCTCTCACACGGATTCAATCAAGTATATGGGTTGTTAGATCTTATTTTTATCATTTTGAGTTATTTTCATTAAGATCTACACCGTGGTAAATATTTTTCGTTTGAATCACCATAGGATCTAATCTGGCAACTTAAAACAGGTAATTCTTATGTTTTTATGCAAGTTAGATCCATTGTTTTGTTTATTCATTCATTTATCATGATTTTAGTGAATTTTATATGATTATCGATGAATAATTGTCATTTTGATGTTGTTAATGATCTCATAAAGTGTTGATTGTTGAATTGGATGAGTTGTTTGCATCCATGTTGTCGTTTTGTGATGATTAGGTCAAGACTGGAGCTATTTAGGTCAGATCCGGAGTCGGGTTGTTTTTCTTAGGTCATTGATAACATGGCATGAAGTTCAAGTCGTCTGGCTTGTGCTCTAAGAAATGAAGCTTAGGTCGTTGGTGCATATCGTCGAAGAGCATGGGTCGTTCGTGTTCATAAAGCACGGGTTGTCCGAAACAGTTGAACCTTCGGGTCATTTGGGGATAGGTCGCAGGAGCTTCTCTGGAATCGGGTCGTTGATCTTTTGGATAAAGTCGGGTCGTTGGGTGATCCAAGAAGTTAGTTCGTTGGTGACCCATAAAGTCGGGTCGTTGGGTGACCCAGGAAGTTAGGTGGTGGGCGACCCATATGGGTGACCCAGGAAGTTAGGTTATTGGTGACCCATAAAGTCGGGTCGTTGGGTGACCTAATGAGTCGGGCTGAAACACTATGAATTGAATATTGACCTAATGATGTATGTTTTTGGCTCGATGGTGGTTGTGACTTCGAAGTGAATTCAAGGAGGAATGTCGAAGTGATGTGATGTGTTCGTTGATCATCATAATGCAACGAGTGTGAAGACGACCCCAGGGGGTAAGTTCGTGGATAATGGTTGCTCGGTAATTGTACTTGAGCTAATGAACTGTGACAACCCGAATTCCAACGGACCGAATTTTTTTCAAAATTCCAATGCATCAAAACTCGGATTGGTTTGCTTTGGAATCCTATAGAAAAGATAGAGACACAAAATATGTCAGAGCTCAGAAAATATCACAAAGAGGAATGGGTAAAATATAGTATAATCAAAACATAGCCTTACCGTATTATTAATACTACCTAACCAGTATCCAAAGCTATCATGCCTCTGCCGCAAATCTAACCTGCGAGTATGTTATGAGGAGGGGGTCAGAGCACAAGTTCTATAGACTGGATTTAAACTATATGCTTTGGATAATCCTACATATAATGTTCAATCATGTTATCTTATTTATTAGGTTACTTGGGTTATCAGTACTCAAGGCTTGCACACACGTCGTACCCATTTACTTCCCAGTGGATTAACCTAATATAGTATATATGTAGCTACCCCCAATATTAAGATACAGCTCTTAGTACCCCACTCGCACGGTCTCCACCGTAAAACTATTGAAATATACATAGTCCGTTATCCTACGCTGTAATGACGTATGAATCTCTATATAACAATGTTACATTCCGCATATATCTGTCATTACTATGCAATGAAAACGCATGGACTGCCACCTTTGTTCGAATCAGAATTCATACTGGAGTAATGCCCTCAAGTCTATGATACACCACGTAGAGCCAACATGCATGTATCTAGACTGTCCACCATACGTATCTTCAATTGTAGCTCGATGCCTCAATCGAACGTCCTCTAATGTGCACCGAGTTCCATGGCAGGGCGATATAAGAAACACAGACCTCGGTCGGGAGCTTTTCCATATATGTACAGGCCCGTCTTTAAGAGCCTCTACAGATATTCCTAAGGTCTGTTTTCACGGTGGCTATAGCCCCACCTAGGCCCTTCCCTCAACTAGTAAAGACTACAAGAGCTAAGCGACATGCCCCTACTAACAAACAATCTAAACATCCATTTGGCGTCTCCCCTCAACCCCTTACCCCAATAGTGAAGGGTGAATGGTATCTTGGGTTTAGTTCTAGTCTTTTCGCATCCCACTGGTTGTCGATAACGGGCATCCGGCGATCTACTATCCTTGTTGGTCGTGACCCTCCTCCTCCCCATTGAGGCAACTGCTGAATCACCCTGGTGTCACCGCGTCACAGCATTCTGACTGCATAGCTACTTCTGCAGTCAAGGCCCACCCACCTAGTAGTTATGCGCAGACCCAACCTCTGCGAGCACAACCTAAGACATCTGTCATTGCACAGAGGACTCAAGGAGCACCTTACGTACCTCAGGAAGCCGCGTGCTTCCCCTTCCAGTCCTTTGGAGCCGTCAGAACAATCAAATGAATGTGCGCTCTCCTCGTGCCTTATAATATCTCGGTGATCTACCCCGTTGGGTTATTCACCCTCAAACGTATGGACTGGTCCAAGCGCCTCACTTTAATATGTTGTTAGACCCTATGTCTAAACATTCTTTTATGCGCTTGCTTTTCCTTACCAGGTTTCCTTTTAACTTGGTTATTCCCATTCGCATTGAATTCTTCATCAGTTACCAAGTTCCTCTTGCTTATTAATTTCAGTTATAACTTAACCCATTTAAGTTAATTAATAAGCCCACAACATGTTATTCTCCAGATTGTGGCCCAAGGTCTGTAATCCACAATCTCTTTTATATTCTTGTTTGATTTCATCATTACACTAACATGTTTTACTTAATATATAATTAAGTATATCTCGATTCACATGTTTTCCAATTAACATGTCACTTACCATTTATGATTAAATATAACTTATTTCATTTCATAAGTTTTCCTCGTCCTTTCTCATTTAATCATAATTCCACTTTATATCATCAATACAACTTATTGTTGTTTACTTATTAACTTAGTTCTATTAACTAAGGCCCATTAATAAGTTTCTCTACCCATTTATTATAACCTATGTTATAATTTCCCGTTGTCCCTAGGACAAGTCTAAACATGTTATTCTTATCAATGTGTTTCAAACCTCCAAGTTTACGGATTACTTAATTCATAATTAAGTACAATATATTTTCCTCCTTTTCTTAACTGGTTTCAGGTTTTCCCCTTTTACTGATTACTTAATTTGCAATTAAATGTCCCTTAACTCAATTCACCAGTTATCCCATTCTCCTACTAGTTTATTATAACCTAAGTTATAATATTCACTTGTCCCTAGAACAAGTCTACCTATTATACAACATTTTCGTTAATGTCATTTATTTACAATAGGTTATTATCATTCCCCTTTTAAACCATTTACTGATGTAAACCATTATTCTTCATTCACCGTAATATATATTCCTTATTATATTAAGGAAAACACTTCATGCACCTTATTAGTTTGATAGAAGGAATCAATGATTTATTTTCATAACGTATCACCATCTAAATCCATGGTAGCAAGTAATTTCTTTACTTTTCTTTATTTAATGTGGCTTACTTGCAACAACATTCTAAGAAATAGGTCATTTAGGAAATTACATCACTTTTCCTTCTCATCACACTAACTCAGTTCATTACATCCCTTCCTTTCTTATTTTTTTAGTTAGGCATTTAATTACCATCATTGCCATTTATTCGTATCTTATTATATACATATATATATATATATATATATATATAAAAGCACTAGACCTCTCACATTAAGCCTAAACTTGTGGACGCTGGATTTGTCAGGCGGGTCCGAGCAGACTTCTACCACAAGTTGACTTAACCTCGTGTCTTAGCACCATTACATGTTTTTAATTTTGTACTTAGACCCCCCACATTAGATTTACCACTTGTGAATGCTGGATATGCCAGGCGGTTCCGGGCAGACTTCTATCACAAGTGTAATCTAACCTCGTGTCTAAGAGTATTACAGTGTCAAATTACTGTGAATCTAGGCATGTTCGTTCTTTAACAATTATTTCCATTTCATGAAAATTTTAGGCATATTAACCTTTTTACTGCAATCTAGTTTACAGCAGTCTAATTTACATGTCAACTAATTTTTTCCTACATTTTGTCGCATGTTCTTTTCAATATATGTTTAATTCTATTTTGACATGTAAACATTCAATCGGGTAATTATTTAAATCCAACAAGTTAAACATGTCGTTCAATCAATAATTTGCCCCAAGTGAATCATGTAATTATAACAACAGTAATCATTGCCCATATTCTAACAAGTTTACTCAACATGTAATCATTCCAATACTGTAACTGATTCAACGTATGAACTAGTCATATTAAAATCTCAACTTGTTATAACAATAATTTATAATTAATATGGCAATTTCACAATTTATAAAAAGGGGAATGCTAAACGATAATCATAATATTATCTAAAGGCTATAGCTTAAAACCACTCAACTTTTTATGCTTTCCCCAATTCTGGATCTGATCCGGTTTTAACATCCATGGTTTTTCCCCTTTAATCGGATTCACAACCTAATGACCATAGATTTATTATTTTCATTAAAAGAGAGAAGGGAAAGGAAGAGTAAGAATTAGAATGGATTGGATCTAGAATTTTACCTTGCATTCATGATTCTGGATAATCTTTTTATTACTATCAATTCTCTCTTACAGATCTGGATTCATAATTTTCCTAGGCTAATATTTTAATTTTCAGAATAGATTCGAGAAGAGGGAGAGAGTAATGGTAGAGCTCCAACGTAGCCGCCAAATTATGAGGTTTAGGGTTAGGTCTTATTTATAGGTGTAGTGGAGGAACCAGAACCTTTAGATTTAATTTAAAAATATCAGAATCGTCCACGTCAGAAAAGAACTTTCCAGATCTGCGGGTGGATCGACCCCTAAGCCGACCCCCCTGTTGGTGAGTCGACCCTTAGGTCGACCCCCAACGGTCTAATTTCCCTCCAGCTTTTTCCGCTCCTGAATTTTGATTTTTGAACTGATTTTCGAATTTTTTGGATATATTTATTTAATATATATATATATACATATAAGCTCCTTATATGTATACAAACTTCTAATGCTTATAACTTCTTCATACGGTGTCCGTTTGATGCAAAGCAGGTGTATATCTTGACTAGAATTTTGAGACGGACGCAATGGCACAGTTCGTTTTACTTATTTCTGAATATTTAATTAAGTTATCCTTATTTTATTATCTTGCATTAAAAATGGGGGGTGTTACATGAATAGTCATCATGCTAGATGGCTAGAGATATCAAAGGCCGAAAATTTACCATTGTTGTAGGTTCTAGCGGACTCAAAGCTAGGGTATTATAGGGATGCCTAGAAGACCAATTGTATGGTCGAGTACCCTGGGATGCTCGACGAGCCTTGTTACGTTTCGTTGTATGGCGTATGGACTTTTTGCTAGAACTGGGGTTTACCACTAGCCCTTGATAGTTGATGGGAAATAATTTAGTCGGTCATTCGATTAACGATGGTTTCAAAGAAGGATTGGCGGTGATAGCCAGAGTTGTGGATGTTAGTTGTTTTGCTTGTACCGTCTCACGTAGATTGTCTGATGTCGAAGGAGATGTTTCTCATATGCCTGCCTGATGTTGGTTTAGGCCTTTGGGGTTCATGCTTGAGGGATGTTGATCTCGATTAGGATGGCTTACGTGAGATATAACTGATTACTATGGTTTCTATTGTTTGTTTACTTCTAGTTGCTTGTAAAGGCTATCACTGTCGGATATGGGGAAGACAGGCATGGATTCTTCTCTGGTGTATTAGTAGATTGGTTGATTAATCTACCTATTCTCACTTACATTATTGATGATATTAGTTAGTCGTTTTATCGCTCATTAAGACTATTGTCTGACTCAAGGTTTTATGTTTCCCTCCTATTATCCTGGGTTGTTCATCCATTTGTTGGATGGGCAGACTGAGTAGCAGTGACAGGTGATATCTTGATGTGGACGATGTTGCTGAGCGATGACGAGCAAGAGGCCTCCGTATTAGTTTCTACTACCTACTATTTGTTGTGTTCCGCTGTCTGATGTTTACTTTGAGTGATGTAGTGAGGTGAATTTGTATAGACACTTATGTTGTAATCTAAATGTATATGGATATTCTCTCTAGTTGTTATGAAAGTTCAAGTTTCTGCTCAAATATGCTTCACTATTATTGCTTGTTGTATATGTTCTATTATATTTTATCCTTGCGTTGTTAGTTATACGAAAGTTCCTCTTGTGTTACCTTATCTCGATAATCGTCCACAACTGCCTGGCATGCCTCCCAGCGCATTATTCCTCTTGTTTAGTGCAGGAGTTGTGAGCGGTCGTCACAATAATAGCGGTATAACTTGAATACGTCAATCATTAAGATTAAATAGCGGTTCACGATTGCGAGTTATGCGTCATGAGATATTTTAATATATTACCAGACTATTTTCTTGTATCTCCTTATGTAGATCATTGAAGTTTAATATGAAATGAGATTTTATTCATTCTGTTTTCTATATAGACTTAAGTTTTAGCCCTAAACTATCTAACTCTCTGGCATTAGATCTATAGCACGCAAATACCGACTATGTATTAATGTCGATTTTTAAGGTCGATGAGTTGGGTTGTTTCATTTGGTGTCAGAGCTTAGGTTAAGTGAACACCTAAGACTCAATGAGGTCAGCTCACTAGAAGTAGGGCTAGTAATACTCTAAAATGTATTCACTCTAATAGAGTGCATATAACCCGATCTTAGTTATTATGTTGCGAACACACTAAAAGATAAATCATCTCTATTTTAAAGTGTTTTTCTTACTATGTCAATAAATAGAAAGGATGAACAGAAGAAGAGTTTTTAGAGCATGTTGAAGTAACACCAGTAATAGTTAAAACATCGTCTCCACAATAGAGGAAACAATGGTTCTTGTGCAACCTCATGATAACTTTGCAACCTTGTGAAAGAACTTCACCATCCTAGGAGGCAAGCCCTTCTAGGGAGCTGAATCCATTATGGATGTTCAAGCTTGATTACGCTCGTGCAACAGGATTTTCAAATGACTTGAGATTTAGGGGGAAAAGAGATTTCTGGCTTTGCCGCAACTATAAGAAGAAGCCTAGGCTTGGTCGGAAACAATTATCCAAAATGAGCCTGAGAATGGTATGACATGGGATCGATTCAAAGAAGTGCTTACAGAAAAATATATGCCAGAAAAAGGAAAATCTCGATTGCTTCGATGCTATATGGATCTGAAGCAGGAGGGAATACCAATGGAAGAATACTCAAAGAAAATTATTGACTTGTCTCGTATGTGCTTGAATCAATTAACATAACATTGAAGAAGAATGAAAGGCTCATAATATGGATGAGAGAGGAATCTCATGAAAACATGTCTACTCATGTAAAAGGCACTTTTGTCGACTTGGTCGGTATAGGACTCTGTTATGAAACTATCAACAAGAAAAATCCAATAACAACCCCTAACGGGAATAATAACTTAAGGAAGCAGATGTTTAACCAACTAAGGAGAAAGCCAGTGCAAAACCAGACCAGTGGAGGCCCAACAACATAGGTCACATGTTACAAATGTGGATAGAAAGGGCATTACTCTATGTTTTGACCAAAACCCCTACTTCCAAGGAATTCCTTCTACAACTGCCACTAGAAAGGACACCTACTAGGAATTTCCTACTAAAGAAGAAAGGGCAGGTGGTACGGGTTTTTGCAATTGAGGAAGAACCTTTCACCTCGACGGATGTGAAGGGGAAAGGAGTTTTAGAAGGTAAAAGTTACATAAATAATATTCCATTTAGAGCATTGTTTGATATTAGGGCTTCCTATAGTTCCACTTAAAGAAATTATGTAATAGGCTAAAACACATAACAATTTCATTAGAAACACCGATATGAATAACCTACCCAATCGAGAATAAAACTAGTTTAGATATCATCTGTGAGAATGCATCGATAACCTATACCATCCAAAGTTTTCGGTACAACATGATGGTTCTTAATTTTGATGGGTTAGAAGTCATACTCGGTATGGATTGGCTTTCCAATTATATAGTCCTTTTTGATTGTGTAAGTATAATCATTAGGATAGAAACCAAAGTAGGAAAGGCTATTAAGATTGAATATAATGAACCTAGCCTAATGAAAGAAAGCCTTATGTATTACCTAAATTCATTTTCAAAAGGTGTAAAAAAGACAACAATCAAAAAAGCTTTTTCTGGATGTTTTTGAACAAGTTAAATGTTTACCTCCACATAAGGAAATAGAGCTTTGCATCGACTTAATTCATGATGCAAGACTTATTTTATATTCTTCTCGAAGAATGGCTCCTAAGAAGGTTAACGAGATAAGAAACCAAGCTAATGAGTTATAGAATAAAGGATTAATCCAACCAAGTCACTCAAGTTGGAGATCGACTGTGGTGTTTGTCAAACAATCAGATTATTCTTTAAGATTAGGTGTAGAATACCGAGACATAAATAACCAAATAATCAAAAACAAGTATCCTTTACACCATATATATGACTTATTTGATAGATTACATGATGCTCAGATATTTTCTAAAATGGACCTAGCGACAGGATTCCATCAATTAACGATTGCAGAAGTGTCATTCCTTATACTGCATTTAGGGGACTTAATGAATTTTATGAATGGTTAGTTATGCCATGTTGACGTCAAAAGTTGGTTACCAGTGACAATCAACCCCCAATCGTGCGATCAACACACGAGTAAAGATTATAAAATGCAGTAAAAGCAAAATGAATGAGGAGCACACACCGAATTTTATAGTGGTTCGGCAAAGACGATACCTATGTCCACTTTATATATTATTTCTCTTTTTTTATTACAAGTACAATGCTTTTTTTTGTTTGAAGAAGAAAGAGAAGATGGCTATTTTCCTTTCTTCTTTTTGAGAGAGGTTAAGAGGAATGAACTCCAGAATCGAAGTGCAAAATAAGTTGGCAGAAGGGAAGAGTCCCCCTTTTTCTCTTTTATCTCGGGGGTATTTTTAGGAGGAAAGTGCAGCTTGGGCTGTTGCAATATGATCCGGCCATTCCGGGAAAGTCTGGACACGTGGAACCCATCAGTTGGTTTGAATAGCGGCTGGGGACTGATTTCGCTGTTCATAAATAGTATCCTCGGAAGTTGCGGCTGACGTGGCCTCCACGGAAAGGTATATCAAAAGCAGAGCTTTGTCCAGATGTGGTTTGACTGCTTTTATTGACTTAGAAGTCGGGATATACGGTGGAATGGCTATGTAGAAGATTTCCACGCTGGCCCGAGATAATCGGTCGACGCGCCTTTCACGGAAGCGAGATACTCGGTCGACTGGGAGAGCGATCTTCCGGAGTGAGCTGTCGATTGAATAGGCTGGACTTGGGCCGATTTGTGACTGCTTTCGGACCGTGCGTCTGCTGGGCTTCCTGAAGCGATGCTTATATCCATTTGCGCTATGGGCTTTAGGTCTGGCTCGTTGAGACTCTTGCCAAAAAGAGGGTTAACACTTTGCCCCTCAGAGTGCATCTTCATCGGTAGAGGGAGGTTTGTTCTGAAATTTGAACCGAAGCACAAACGCTCGAGCAGCTATGGTCACGCCGGACCATATTAAGGCCAGAAAACAGACGGTTCCGATGTTGTATTTTGGCCAGAAAACCGACGACCATACCAGGTCATATTAAGGCCGGAAAACCGACAACAATCAGGAACCATATTAAGGCTGAGGTGACGATCGCCATTTGTATGAGAGTTAGTTCCTGCAAATAGAAAATAAACCATTCTCATTTTGAAGAAGGCTAATGGGTCGAGCATTTTATTTCACTTGGCTTTGAAGGATGACGAGCATTAACCATGCTCGGCTTATTAGCAAACATTAACCATGTCCGGCTTAATGGCGAATGCTTAACCAGGTTCGGTTAGTGGTGAACGCTTAACTAGGTTCGGCTTAGTGGTGAGCGTTAACCATGCTCGGCTTAGAGAGGTGGCGAGTATTAATCATACTCGGCTTAGGGCAAGTGTGTTTTTAATGTTTGACTCATGTTAAGTTAGTTTGTCCAACGAGCTATGAATGCTCGTGGTGTAAAAATAAAAGAGGGAGTATAATCTATACTTCGTATTTAGAAAACATGGCCTCACTCGGTTAAGGGAGTAGGCATTTAGAAGAAAAGAAAGGGTGGTGGGCTTTCGCGCTGACCACATAAAACAAGGGGCGAGCATTATTCATGCTCAGCTTAGAGGTTTCCAAACATGATCGATATTTGGAAAAATATAATTCATAACTGTTAAACAACTATTATAAAGAAACGAAGTTCTAAGGGGTCATCAGTTGATCTCAGGGCATGCCTAGGAGCTAAATCCTAACCCCATACATGTGTATATCAAGATGTCCTTATTATTGAAAGGAATACATAAAAAGAAAATAAATCTAATTAATGGTAATGCCGCGAGTGCTAGTCTCGGGGTCCTTTCCGTTTCTAGGAGCTCAAGGACCGACCTGAGGAGCTTGGGCAGAAGGTCGCGGCGGCATGGCCAGGGCGCAATCTTTGACATATTCGGGGAGCTCTCCTTTTCTGACTCGCCCTTCGATGAGATCGCGTAGATGTCAGCATTCATTTGTATTATGTCCAGCTACGTTGTGGAATATACAATGCTTTCCAGAATCGAGTTCCATCTGGGTCGGCTCTCGTCGAGGTGGTCTTGGAGTTGGTAAGGACTCGCGTATGTCGAGATAGATATCGAGCAAAGAGGAATTGAGCTCGGTGTACTGATCGTATTTATTTTCATTTCGAGGTCGCACATTGCGCTCGGTTTTCTCCGGGGCCTTTCCTCTTCCTTTATTATGGCCATTACTATTGAATGGACCTTGTTGTTTGGCTATTAAAACCTCGAGGCTCTCCATTTCAAGGCTGGCATCTTCTTGTCGGAGGAATCTTTCGGCCATAGAGTAAAAGTCATCTATATCCTTAGGAGGATCTCTGGTTAAAGAGATTGAGAATTCTGATCGATTTTGAACTCCTGCGATGGAGGCCATAAGTACCATCGATGGCTCGGGCCGATCGACAGATGCTACAGACGCGTTGAATCTTTCAAGGAAGGACCTGAGCATCTCTCCGGATCGCTGCTTGATGGTAGACAAGAACATAACACTTTTTGGTTGGGAGATATGCACTCGGAATTGTTCGATGAAGCGGGTGACCAGGGTCTTCCAACTGTTGATTGACTCCGTTGTTAGCTGCCGAAACCACACGCCGGCTATATCTATGAGAAAGAGGGTAAAGCACTTAGCCATGAGGTTGGTCGATGCACCAAGTACTTCCATATGTCGCATGTATCACATGAGGTGAATGGTCGGGTCAGTGCGACTGTTGTATGGCTCGATAGCTGAGAACTTGAAGTCCGGAGGGTTTCGATAATTTCTGATTTCCCTGGTGAAGGGGTTGCGATTGACATTGTCTATGTCTTGCTGCGAAGAGTTGCCCCGAGTGAAGCATCGAATAATGCCTGCAAGCTGGCTCCCATCTCCGAGGAGTCGTTGCCATGAATTTAACTCTGCATTTGGAAGAGCTTCTGTGCGGGGATTTGACAAAATCATGCTCGGAAGGGCGGACGTTGGTGGGCTCGGCTTCCGAGAGTTAAGCGAAGGTGTGAGGGAAGGTTAGCCACAGTAGGTGGTTCTTGGTAGAATGGCCCCTGTGGAACCTGATCAGTTTTTGGTCGAGCCATGCCAGTAACAAAGGTCTAGGCTGATCCAGCATAGCATGTGATGTTCGGAACTCGGGGTTGTCCCCGTTTGGAGCGAGATTAGGAGGGTCTATGGTAGCATTTTCTTCCACCACGGTGAGGACCGGTATAGTAGGGTAGCTTCCCTCATTCGAAGGGAAGGCTGTACCAGCTCTTCGTTGAAGGTGAAGAGTGGTTAGACTGGTCTGTGGTAAGATTCCAGATTGTAATGGGAATAGCGTTGATTCTGAGGGGCCCGGAGGTTGCTCGACTGGTTCGATAGGTCGACTTGCTCCCAAGAGTAGGGTAAAAATTTGCCAGGCGACCTAGATCTCGATCGCATACCTTCTGAGCTTCTGCTACTGCACCTGCGCTGGTTGCTGAAAGTGATACTCCTGGTTGTGAAGGATTGGTTTGTCGGACCAAACTAGGATGAAATAAAGGTGTAACCTGATCATTGGTCTGATTGTGTGCAGACCGAAGATCAGTTGTTTCCCCAGTCTCGGCCGATGCAGGAATTGATGTTGAAGCGTTTAATCCTGTCTCCAGTCGACCGAGAAGGTGATCCATCAACTGCTGCGGTCGTTCGAGGAGTTTACCCTGAGATGCCATTTGTTCTCTGAATTCGACCATTATCTTATCCATGTCATCCCGGATAAGGAATCGAGACATGTCGTCATGAGATGAAACTTCGTGACTTGCTTCCGTAGCATCTGTATCGGCTGCATCAGTGTTTGCAGGACGAGGAGATGTTGCATCTTTCTTTCATTTGTTCGCCATAAGCAGAAGTGAGCAGAGGCTCTAATGGAATATCGGTACTTAGCCCCTACCTGGCACGCCAAAAGTGTTGACGTCAAAAGTTGGTTACTAGTGACAATCAACCCCCAATCGTGCGATCAACACACCAGTAAAGATTATAAAATGCATTAAAAGCAAAAAGAATGAGGAGAACACACAGAATTTTTATAGTGGTTCGGCGAAGACGGTGCCTACGTCCACTTTATATATTATTTCTCTTTTTTTATTACAAGTACAATGCTTTTTTTTGTTTGAACAAGAAAGAGAAGATGGCTATTTTCCTTTCTTCTTTTTGAGAGAGGTTAAGAGGAATGAACTCCAGAATCGAAGTGCAAAAGAAGTAGGCGGAAGGGAAGAGCCCCCCTTTTTCTCTTTTAGCTTGAGGGTATTTATGGGAGGAAAGTGCAGCTTGGGCTGTTGTTATATGATCCGGCCATTCCGGGAAAGCCTGGACACGTGGAACCCATCAGTTGGTTTGAATAGCGGCTGGGGACTGATTCCGCTATTCATAAATAGTATCCTCGGAAGTTGCGGTTGATGTGGCCTCCACGGAAAGGTATATCAAAAGTGGAGCTTTGTTCGGATGTGGTTAGTTAGGGGACGTAGGCACTCAATGAATTTTATACTGTCATTCCTTATACTGCATTTAGGGGACTCAATGAATTTTATGAATGGTTAGTTATGCCCTTTGGACTGACTAATGCGCCAGCCTATTTTGCGGATCTTATGAACAAAGTGTTCAGAGAAGTGCTCTACAAATTTGTGTTAGTATATATATTATGTGTGTATATATATAATAGCATTCTCATACACTCTAAAATGGAAGAAGGACATGAGAGGCATCTCGAGATTATTTGGAGATACTAAGAAGAAATGTACCAAAAGCCAACTCTCCAAAATGCCATTTTTGGGAAGAGAACGCAAGGTTTCTCGGACACGTTATGTCAAAAGAATGGATCTTAGTGGATTATGGAAAGATTACGACTGGAAACAACCAAGAAATTCGAAAGAGATCTATAATTTCTTAGGGTTGGCTAGATATTATCGAAGATTCATTCAAGATTTCTCCAAGATTGATCACCACCTAACCAAGTTAATCATGAAGGTTGTGAATTTTAAATGGACACATAAGTATAAGGAATCATTCCAAGAATTGAAGGTTAACTACAACTCTGTTTTAAATCATCATTGACGAAAGCGATGGGATAATCGTATATAAGGATGTTGGCGGAGAAGGCGTAGGAACAATATTCATGTAGGACTGAAGATGCATGAGTATGCAATACACAACTTGGAATTATTGGCTATGGTGTTTGCACTTGAGATGTAGCAACATTATTTACTAAGTAAGTATTTCACAGAGTTTACCCTTATGAAACTTTTACTGAAACCGAGTAAATAATTCTCCTTCTTTAAATGGGTAAAGTTCGATTTATTCACCGACCACAAGTCTCTGAATTATCTTTTCATTCAAAAGGATTGAATATGAGATGACAATGCTGGCTAGAATTTCTCACATCATGTGATCAGGATATTCTATGTACACCTGGCGAATGTAGTAGCTGATGCATTAAGCAAGAAGCATGCCATCATCGCATATTTGGTGGAAATACCAACATTTTTAGAGATAACTAGGAAGAAAAACGAAGATGCATACATGAAAAATATCATCAATAACATACAACTTGGATTTGACTTCAGTTATTAGATGGATGATAAAGATATATTAAGGCTACAGGGAAGGATTTGTGTTCTAGTTTTGGATAACTCACATCAATAAGTATTAGTTGAATGCCATCATTCTAAGCTAAATATACATCCTGATGTTAGTAAGATGCATCAGGATGTGAAGAAACCTTTGGTGGAGAAGCATGAAACAGGATATCTTCATCCATGTTAGCAGATGCACAAATTGTCAACAGATCAAGAGTGATCAACAAAAGGTTGCTAAATTATATCAACCACTTGAAGTTCCGACACGTAAATGGGATTAGATATTGATTGACTTGATTGTTTGATTACCTCGATCAAGGAAAGGAAAGCATCTAGGTTGTAGTCGATAGATTAACCACGAGTGCACATTTTATTCTGGTAAAATCAACCAAAACCTCTGCAAGTTTAGCTGAAATATGTTTGAGGGAGACAGTGAAGTTGCAGTGATCGAGACTCTATCTTCACCAGCCAATTCTGGGATGCATTACAGACAATCTTAGGGACAAAGTTAAATATTAGCGTAGCATATCATGCTCAGACGAATGGAAATATGGAGAGGGTGAATCAGATTTTAGAAGATCTTCTAAGAGCTTATGTCTTAGATTTCGGAGGACCGTGGGAAAATTATCTTCACTTGGTGGAATTATCTTACAACAATAATGCCAAATAAGCATCAATAGCGCACTATATGAAGCATTATGTGGTTGCCCTTGTAGATCTCTAACTTGTTGGATTGAGACCGGCGATCAATTTTTAGCCCAGAAATGATTATTAAAGCCTTTGAAAAAGTGGAAGAAATAATAAAGAGGATGAAAGAAGCATAAAGTAGGTAGAAAAGCTACGTTCATCAAAGGAGCAGGGATTTGAATTTTCTGTCGGAGGCCACGTATTCTTGAAGATATCTTTAATGAGAGGAGTTGTAAGATTTGGTCGTACGGGAAAGGTAGCTCCCCGATATATCGGGCCTTATCCTATTCTAGAGAGAATTGGCCCTTTAGCTTAACTAGCGTAGTTACCAAAGAGATTGGAAGGTGCACATAATGTCTTTCACATATCTCATCTATAGAGTATGTGCATGACCCAGAGCAAATAATATAGTTGGCTGCTCAAGAAGATCTCGGCGTAGAACCAAATCTAACTCTCATTAGACAACCATTTCAGATTGTGAATCCCGGTGACAAACGACTGAGAAGAAAAGTTGTCAGATTAGTCAAGGTTCAACGAAGTGGAGATCCGGATGATTGTAATAAGGAAAAAAGGGAAGAATGAAGTAGGCATACCCTGAGTCTTGTCTTGTATAAACCAATGTATGCACCGCTTATGGTGGAATCACTTATTATTGCATGTCTTTGATTGATAAATGAAAAAACTTTTTGGGTTACCTTCTTACTGTTAAATTTCGAGGATGCAATTCTTTTAAGGGGGATAATGAGACGCCCGGGATCCCATGGTTAAAGGATTAAGCCAATATAAATCTGTATTTGTTTCAAAATAATAATTAACAAGATGATTTAATGGAGTTTATAACTTAAGTAACCACCCCTTAATCATTTATAATTAAGAAAAAAATCATTCTCGAGTTTTTTTGGTAAGACTGATCAGTTTTTAAATGATCTATTATACTTTTTTTTATAACAAATAATAAATACATTAGTATAGGAGATTGACAGTTTGTCTAAATACTAGAATCGGTTTTTAAGATGGAACGTCCACCACGACGGTTTTTATAGTGGGCCAACCACTTCAACTTATCTAGCTTAAAGCCTATGACCTAGACCATAATGTCTAAATTGCTAGACAACTCCACGCAAAGAGCAATGACATAGTGCATAGAAGTACATAATTACATACTTCAACCAAAGTGACATTACATATAAAGAACTAAAGTACGTCACAAAAAGTAACATACAAAGCTCACGGTAGCAATAAAATGTAACAACACAGTGCATAATAACTCCAAAGTACAACAAAGACGGCATTGACATGACATTGCATAGGGCCACAATTAGGGGTGAGCAAAAAACCAAAATAAAACCGAACCAAAACCGATAAAAACGGAAACCGAAACCTAAAAATCAAATAATCGAACTGTACTAATATTTCGGTTTCAGTTTTAGATCCAAACCGAACCAAAAAAAACCGAACCGAATTATAAAATGCTGCACATTGTCTCTTGCTGCATGTTGTTTCGTATTATATAGTATATACACACTGGCCACTGCTTCACTCATTTGATTTAGCTGAGTACATGATTAGGGGTAAACTAATATAAAATGTTCATTTCTTGTTTTTGTAGTTTTTTGGATGTTTTGAATTGAAGATGAAAGTTGAGATACCAGTAGATTATTTTCTAGAATTCCAAGTTGATGTTGGTCTGCTGTAGTGTGGTTCACTGGAGTGCTCCTTCTCATTTCATTTTTTTTGTTTCTTGTTTTCGGCATAGAGCTAGCTAGCTCAGCTTTGTACTACTTTTAGTGAGTTATAGTCAGTTAGTCTGTACTATGTACCACGTGTCTCAATACACTCGGTTGAAACAATTTATTTCAATTTCTTTTATGGTTGTTTAAATTTATTACATTTTTTGTTTAAATCGGTTTTAAAACCGAAACCGAACCGATAAAAAACCGAAACCGAGGTTTTGAAACCAAAACCAATGCTTCGGTTATCGATTTTTAAAACCGACATTTTTCGGTTTTGGTTTTACCTCAAAACCAAACCGAACTGAGGTTTGGTCACCCCTAGCCACAATGCAGCAGCAATCGCACGAATCCGAGTTTGTTCACACTATTTTGGGCAGTGTGAACAAAACAAAACATCGGCTATCATTGGTGGGGGGGGGGGGGGGGAGGGGTCCATATAGTCCCCTTATTTTCCACTAATCAAAAGGGGTGTTTTGTTCATACTACTCAAAAGTAGTGTGAACAAACACCAACTGCAGTCGCACCCTCCCAATTGCAACGAAGATTTGACATGAGACAATAATATACTCCTCAAGAAACGTACGATGGACTAACCAGTCACTACGTCTAAAAGGTTGAGCTTAACCCTTAAACAATATGACACAGCAAGAGGCATAACTTTCAACTAAACCATGAGAAACCAACCCAGAAACCAGAGCAAGATGACTTGAATAATTTAACATTCCACCAAAGCAATAAAGCAATGTGCTTTTAGCATAGCGCAACTTCTTCGACAAAGAAGAGAACATTTCATATGAAACTAATATGACACATCCAACGAATGGGACTACAACTAAACATCGGGAAACCAAAGCAAGGCCAAGGCCGTAACAGTCATAGCCATAGCAAAAGAAAAAGTCATAGGATGAATATGGAAGCAAAAATGGGAAGGAGCACCACCACACAAACATCAAAAGATAGAGAAAAGCTTCACATATATTACTGAGCGTGTGGTGATGGACTAACGAGATATAACAGGCGAACCATCTCCAAAAACACCACTCAATCCAAGCAAAATCAGAAACAATCGAACAATACAACACTGGAAATCCCAAATGAACTAATATGCAAAAACAGAAGACAAAGAAACTCACAGTCTACACAGGAAAACCTTTACAAAACCATCACCAGAAACCACCTAACCCTCTGGCAGCTGAAACAGTCTGGAATGAGGGTCGCTAGTGCATTTGAAAGGCCCAGAAGGATTCAAAGGGGAACTGAGTCATCGTGCAAGAACCTAAGCTTAAGGTTAATCATAAGAAAATTTAGGACTAACGAGGAAGTTGAACGATGCAGATCTAAATAGTAGAGAAGGGGGATTGAGTAGTGAGCTAAAAATGAGGACCAGGCATGACGAAAAAAAATACAAAATTTGGAGGAGAACAAGAAGAGAGACGGATTCAAAGGTGGAAGATTAGATGCATTAATGAAAGCTTATCCACATATAAAGCCAACTTTTTCATTGATATTTTTTGGTAGCTCTCTCTGAATAATGGCATCCGCTTTCTACCTTGCGACGACCTGAAACTTGCTAGTGCCTCCGCCTCTTTTCCGCCTTCTCCCCAAATCGTTGTTCTCTTCTCCTCTCTATGGCCAAGCATAAAAAATCCAATGCCTCTTCATCTATCTTAACTAGATCTGGAAGTCGCAATCTAGTATTCGCTACCCTGTCTGAGTCGAATGAAGATCCTGAAGCTGCTGCTTTAGGTGCTCTGTAACAACCCGAATTTTAATAACATGTTAAAACTAAAAATCAAGGCAGAATTAAATTTTAAAATCAGAATCAGGGAAAATGGGTAACGCCGTTGCGTTCATCTCGAAATTTTACATGAAATAGAGTCCGAGTTTTCGAAAATTGGAGTCTGGATGAAGGAGTTATGGCCTATACAAGTTTCAGCAGTTTTCAGGCAGCACTAGACCAGGGGGTCGACCATAGGGTCGACCTACCCCCCCCCCCCCCCCAGGTCGACCATAGGGTCGACCTACCCCCCAGGTCAACCATAGTGTCGCCCCCCTTACAGGTCGACCTGGTCGGCCTGGTTTGACCCAGAACTCATTTTTGAAGCCTGAGACGTGTTTTGATGGTCCAGATTGATTCTAGGGTTAATCTAAGGGCCAAAACTAGTTGCTACACCTATAAAAACACCCTTAGACCTAACCTAATTCATATCAAATCATTCTTACACCATTATGCTGCTAAAATACCTCTCGAACCATGGTCTCCGTCTCCAAATCAAAGTACAAACATTCAAACTCAAACCAATTCAAAGAACAAGGCTTCTACAATGATTCAAGAGAATAAATCAACAACACCGCGACATTTTTACAACAAATTCAGTTCTTAATTCATTAGCCATGCTCTGTAAGTTTTAGTTATTTTCCGATTAAAATATTTAAATATAATATAGGCATGTGATGAAGTGAAATTGGATTTATGTATGTTTATCAATCTATTTATGTTGCTTCTTGGATCTTGTGTTTTGGGACTTGTCTATCTTTATGCTCATGACAAGTTTATGATCTATTCAGCAGTTTTCTTGATTCGTAATGATGTTATCATCAAGTTGTAAT
This sequence comes from Allium sativum, assembly GCA_030737875.1. NCBI lineage: Eukaryota > Viridiplantae > Streptophyta > Magnoliopsida > Asparagales > Amaryllidaceae > Allium > Allium sativum. Next base: position 748,941,022 of record CM060912.1, read on the forward strand.
GTTTATGCCTATGATGATGTTTTCCTCTGATCTCATTTTTATTCAATTTCTATCTCCCCCAATTTATTTTCTTTCATGAACCTTGGTCAATTTCGGACCTTAGCCTAAAATCGCGATTTGCGTACGATATGTATACGGGGGAATTATGGGATTATTGCCTATATGAATATGATGTAATAATTGGCAACATGAAATTGGATATTATCATTGTATTTGCAAGTTTGGGCGTGATCTGTAAATTTTGGTATAATCTTGTTATGGAAAATTTGCGTAAATATTATATACATGGAATTTGGCACAAATAGGATCTATGTAATGTAACATGAGATTTGGTATATACAACATGTAAATAATTTGGCATAAACATGTATTATGAACTTGGATAACTGACATGTATTGTAATAAAAAGATTATAGTTTGGGATAACTGCATCATGAATCATGATTTGGGTTTATTGGGTATAAAACTTGATACATGTAATTTTGGCTAGAACTTGATATGGTAAAATGGCATAAAATTGGCATACATGTAAAACAGCATAAATTGAACATATGTAAATTTGGTACGAATTGGGCATATGTAAAATTTACATGTAATCTAGAACTTGGGCATATGTTAATCATGTAAAATTTGGAGTTGAAACATATATGATAATTTATGACTTAGTAGAGGTTTAATATGAACGCTCCTAAGTTGGGTTTTGGGTAATTGGCATGTATTGTAAATAAAAGGTTATAACTTGGCATAACCTTATAGTGAATTATGGTAATAATTTGGGAATACGTTTTGGGGCAAAAACGTGAACCATGAACATTTCTATATATCAAACACATGAACTGATATTGGGGTTTTGGGTGGAATACGACCATTAATGAACCTTTGACATGAGGTTAGACTCAGTTTGTGGTGTAAAGCTGCTCGGAACCGCCCGGCAAATCCAGTAGCCACAAAGTGTCAGTCTAATGTGAGAGGTCAAAGGCCAAATTGTAGGCGTAACGGTTTATGACACGAGGTTAGACCCAATTTGTGGTGTAAATCTGCCCGGAACCGCCCGGCAAATCCAGTGGCCACAAAATGCACGGTCTAATGTGAGAGGTCATGATTCGTTCGTCATAATGAATGAATTAAGGAATACTAACCATAATAAGATGTGGGTATGGTTAGAGGGTTAGGTGGGATGACATGGAAATTTGACATATAAATGTGGACCTAACCAGTATGAGTTAAGAACATGTAAAACTTATAAGTGTAGGCTCAACCAACATAACTGTTAATCAGACCAATGGGTGGGTTAAGTAATATGACTAGACTAATGGCACTTAACCAATATGATATGAATGGATGGTTTAAGTAACGTGGCTAGGCCAATGACACTTAACCGTTATAACATGACTAGCGGATGGGTTAGGCTAACTTGAATAGGTTGATAACACCCAATCGATATAACCTGATGCGTGGTAGGGTTAAGTAAACACACGAGGGTAACACTTAACCATTATAATATGACTGGTGGATGGGGTTAAGTTAACATGCACTGAAGGAACGGGAAGCCCCAATATCAAATAATACTCGAACAAGAACATCGTAAATAGAAAGCATACCTTGAATGATGACATTCTTTCCTTTCTCCGCCGTAGTTGGGGCATTCGACGAAGAAGGAACATCATTAATAGCATATGCTTTCACAATGTGCTTCTCTTTAAGGGGTTGCAGACATTTATCCTTGTGATGTCCCACTTGGCCGCAGTTGAAGCACTTCATGTCCGCTGGCTTTGCTCGACATTCTTTAGCATAGTGGCCCTTCTTGCCACAGCTAAAGCACTCAACATCTTCTGACTCTTCTTCTGACCATCTTTAGCCTGATTCTGTTTCCTTTTGTTCTGAGAATTATTCTTGCCTTAACCGCTTGCTTGCGGTTTTGGCCCCTCTGCAGATGCAATAACGACTTCAGTCTTGGGCTTAGGATAAAGGCTCTCTGACCTCAATGCTTTCCCAATAATCAATTCAAAAGTCTCATCAATATGGTTGACAAGCCTTCCCCCAAGTACTAATCTAAGCCTGTTATGAACTTCTCATTTTTCTTTTCGGGAGTGTCAATAAGGGATAATCCATACTTCGATAAAGTATCAAACTCAGCAATATATTCCGAGACTGCCCTACCTTTCTGCTTAAGCTCCAAGAACTTCCTAAACAATTCTGATTTCTGAGCAGCTAGGATGAACTTATCACTGAATCGTGCCTTAAACTGATCCCAAGTAACTTGATCCTCAGGGATAACTGCCTTAATAGTGTTCCACCAATTCATTGCCCATCCTTGCAGCTGACGGGATGCTAGCCTTCCCTTCATCGCATCCTCGATACCCAAGTCTTCGAAGATACGTTCACAGCTATCCAACCAATCCTGAACTTCTGTAGCCGATTCCGTTCCGTAGAACGACTTCCCAACAAGACTAGTGTAGTCTTTACAGAGCTTGGCGAAATCGGCCCTAGGCGCCTGCACCGCTACACCACCACCATTCGCAACATTAGGAGCTGCCCTATGAACATCCCTAAGCATCTCTCTCATGAGGTCAGTCATCGTCCTTATATCAGGAGCATTCCCATTATTAGCTCCTCTACCAGTACCCCTCGTATGTCGGCTCATCGTTCAATCTGTAAGGAGAAAACGACTAATCATCCCTTCAGTGGTGCCAGTGCAGTGCGACTTCATCCCTAGGTATACTAATAGTATATATATAGCTTTTGAAAACCAAAATATCATAAATACGCTCTCTCATATATATACTATCTCTCCCTGGTGTCTTTCCCTAGGTTAACTACGCAACCTAGAGCTCTGATACCAAGTGTGACGGCCCGCCCCGCACCAGCCGACATTTCCAATGAAATGCATTGTACTGATGTCCAACCAGCACGGGAGGGTCATCAAAGAAAGGAAAAGAAAGGAAACTTAACGGTGAACTAACAAAGAACCTGTAGAATGTCTCACAGCGCATGGAATAAAATATAATAATTACATACTTGACATAAAACAGGCGAGACAATGCATAAGCTGAAAACTAAACCATAATCATCATAGCAGCGGAAATCCAAAATACAGCTTATTACAATTCCAACATACTGTCTCTAAAGCAAAGAAAGAGGTGCACTACTAATGCCCAAAGTAGTGACCAGCAACAACATAGAGAGAATATATATATATCATACGTGGAAGCCTTCTGCTCGTCTCCGGTACAGCTACTCGTGCATACCACCTAACCTGTCTCTAATATGTCCGTTTAAGAGCACCCAGAGTAATAAGAAGAGACATAAAACTCTGGGTCAGACAAAAATCTGGTATGAGCGATAAGCAACAAAACAGAACAATAACAGGTATACATAACCATACCTGAACCTGGACCAGCAACCAAAGAGTTAGCACAACAAGATGTACAATACTCTAAGGTGACACTAACATATGGTGTGAAGATACGGGGGAGGCGGTGTGCATATCATATTGATGTCAAACAATCAAGCATGGCAACCATCCTCACATCTCTTACTCAATGCGTAAAGCATACGATATCCACTACTTTGACCACCCAAATCCTTTGTTATGATCACTTTGCCCCATGGAGTCATGGCGACTCCACTGCACTGATCCACAGCCATTAGTCCTTGTTATGTCCACTTTGCCCCCATGAAGTCATGACGACTTCACTGCACTGGCTTATAGCCATGCTACAATCACTCTGCCCCATAGAGTAATAACTATCCCACTGCATTGATTGATAGCCTTACATTCGTCTCTCGATGGTGAATCAAATCTATGGACGTCGACAACTCCTTAGCACACGTCCCGTAGCAAAGCCCAATCATGAAGTTAACTCGTTGGTTCCCATCTGGATCCTGAGTACAAACTTATCCTTTGGACTATCTTTGCATCTCGGGTATTGGTTATCATCTCCGAATTGGTTCAGTCTTCCTTCTTATCTTGGGTTCGGTTCGGTCGTGATCACCCATCGGGTCGGGTCGTGATACCCCACTTGGTTCAGATCGTTACTCTAGGCTTCATGGCTCCACCAGTTTGGTCTTCCCCTTCAAGCTTCGGGTCGTGACTTGCTCCCTTAGGCGGTTCGTGGCACACTCCAGGAGAGCGGGTCGGTTCGGGATATATGCACCAGATCGGGTCGTGATCTCCAGCTCGTGGCATCAGCTCGTGGATGTTGTGTGGTTAGGGTTCGAAGCACCAGATCAGCTCATGATGGGGTGTGCCTCACAGGCAGTTCGGGTCGAGCTTCCATCACCAGTTCGTGATACGTGCTTCGCGAGTAGGGGAGAGAGGGGGGCGATCCGATCCTACACCATTTTTCTACAACTTTGTCCAGCGAGCTGTTTACACCATTCGACGGCGTTTTCGACCAATCTAACTTTTCTATGCAATCACAAATCATTCCAAACAGTCATAGCAACATGTATAATCAACCGTAAACACCAAAACAATAATATAACATGTCAAAATGGATCAAATATACCCAAAGCCCACGTTTTCCCCTTAATCATGTTTAACCACAACTAATGATAGGATTAGCAAAACACATCCAAATTAACCCAAATTTCTAACAGAGTCTTAAAATAATATTTAAGAATTTCTAAACATTTTTTCAGAATTTAATAATGTATAATTTCATTAATTAGCACCAATCACCCCTAATTAGCCGTATTTAGTGAAAAACAATGCAAATCACTCACCTTTGCCACAAATAAAACATAGATCTGAAACTATTTCTGATTTGGGGCATTTTCCGATGCAACACAGCAGCTCCAACTCTAATTTGGTGCTATTTCTCCTTGATTTGATGTAGATTAGCTTAATCCTTGATTAGAGAGCGATTTGTGATGAAATTAAAAGGTGGAGGCCATTGTTAGGGTTCCTAAGAGGTAAATGGCGGCTAGAAAACTGAAATAGAATGAAAACGTAACCCATTTCAGCCTCCTCATAACCCTAATCCCGAAATAGGTTATGGGCCCATTTGCTAATTACCCTAATCAGCCCACTTAAGCAGCTTTTCACCTTCTAAACCTTGTTTCAGCCATATCTCCCAAACGGTAAGTCCGTTTGGCTAATGTGACCACTCTACGGAAATGTTTCAGGTCAAAACTCCTTACCAATCAAAAGTTATGGCCGAAACAAGATCACCTAGGGGCAAAACAGTCATTTAAAAATTGGCAAAAATCGTGAACATGGGAAATGACCCCAATAGTCGTTCCCCAAAGTTACACGACTATATGACTTCATATGATAACGAAATAAATATTCTATGATCCTTCGATGCATAGAATGCGGGTCGTTACAGTATGTCAAGATGATTGTTTACCAAGTTTGGATAATATAGGATTGATTGTACGAATATTTAACAAGTCACATTAAATACATAGCGATAAAAACAAAGGAAATCACTTTCCTTTATTGAATGAAATGGTGAAAATGGAATGATTAGACCACTCAAAAATAGTTTGAATTTGTTTAGAAATGAATTATAAACAATTCTAAGTGTAAATATAAAGTTTGAAAAGAATATGAAATTCAAAGAAATTTTGGTTCTGTCGTGAAATCGTAACCCGCAATTTCACTCCTTAAAAATAAATCCTTTGTATATTGAGAAATATGAATCAAAATTATTTAAAATTGTAACACCCCATGGCCATTAATGTCACTCACAAAGGGAATACAACAAGATCCATGAAGCATTATTGTTGTATAGAACAGATAAATTACAAGAATAAATAAATAAAACAACACAGCGGAAGTTAAAACATATTACATAGCATCATAACTCAAAACGAGTTTACATAAGTAGTCTCCAAAGCCATTACAACAGGATTAGTAGTCTTTTCCAAAAACTTCAAAGTACATAAATAAACAAATACTTAAATAACATAAATGCATAAATCCCCACTGAGCATAAGCAAAGCCATAAAGATGAGAGAGTCCCAAGCGATACATCTACTCTCTTCAAGCAACTGAAAGAAATCGGCACTAAGCTGTAGTATTTCCTCCTTGCAAACGTGAGGGGGGGGGGGGGGGAAGAAAAGAGGTGGAAAGAAAAGGGGTCAGATATAAAGTCTGGCGAGTGCGATAACTTTAACAATATAATTATCAAAATAACTAGGCTAAGGCATAAGCTGGAAAATAAGGAAATGACTATGAACAATTGGGTATGTCGGAACAAACAAGGAAATAAGACGAACAAAGATAACATTAAAGGCGCCACTAATCACTATAAGATAATTACTATACTGTACCACCATTAGTCACCCTAAAGGTTGATCCCGCCTACAGAACTTAGTAATGATAATGGTAGTTTCGTGTACCCCTAGCTGCCTTCATAGGTGTCGTTTGCCCCTATATCCACTAGGTGTACCCACTTCCCCCATTCGATCGGCTCCCTAAGTTGTAGATACCCGTACTGGCCCCATAGTGGGGTGTATCACTCCCCAAAGTGGCAACCCGATACTACCAAAAATGCACGGCTTATATCTACACGATGCAACAACGTCTTACCTACCAGCCCGGGCCTACACACGCATATGAACCCGTTGGACTTGCGTTGCCACCGCTGACCCGTTTTGACCTCTTACAATCAAGTCCAGTACGCGTGTCCCGTCCTCGACTTGGGTCGAGCCCACAAAGATACTTAAATGGGTTACTGGTTTGAAAAGGGCCCCCATGCATGACATAAGCTTTCCACCTATGCTTGGTCCCCTCTAAGGTTTTTCCCACTTAACCCCATTCTTATTCATGTCTTCTTACATGTTTCAATCTTGGTTAAGTGCATCTAATCGTATTTCAAATGCCACCCAAGGCTCCCACTTAACCCCCTCATGTCTCACTACAAGTTTATCTGGTTAAGTGTTTCTTAATTCATTAAGACCGTAACCTTGTAAAGACCTCCCACATTAGACTGGCATTTGTGGCAGCTGGATTTGTCGGGCGGGTCTGGGCAGTCTTACACCACAAATGAGTCTAACCTCGTGTCTTTACAACTGTTACACATTTAATTTATGCCTAAGACCTCCCAGTGTGGCATTTGTGAAAGCTAGATTTGTCGTGCGGGTCCGGGCAGTCTTACACCACAAACGAGTCTAACCTCGTGCCTTAGGCGGTTTATTATTACACATAATTAATTATCCCCAATTTGAATTAATTTCCCTATTCAAATTATCAATCAGTTACAAATTTAACTATGTCCATAATTAACACTTTAATTATGTCCATCTATTTATGGTATATAAAATTATACCAATTAACATCACATTTAAGGCCTTTATGCCAATTCTCAATATTAAATCTTTTAATATTATCCCATTGCCCCCACGTTGTACGTTCGTTCGTTTAACGTGAAATATACGTTAGACTCGAATAGTCTAACTTATGGAATAAAGAGAAAACATCACAACATGCATAGAATAAAAACTAGATCTAAACATAAGGGGTGAACTTGCATGTGTGAATAAGGGTTTTCATCTAAAATTTGCATAGGCCAAAGTCACAAACTTGCATAAACTATGGATGTCATAGATCTAATCATAAGGTGTAAACTTGCATAGGCAATAGTTAAAAACTTACATTACGTGATTCATATTCCAACACATATATACTTGCATATGTGATTTATGCAACATAAACTATGGTGTAAACTTGCATCTAAAACATGTAAATTAAGATCTACATGTAAACTAGCATATAGAATTTTGTATACTAGTATATAACTCACACATGTCTTAGCCTAAACTTTAGATCCAAGCTTACATAAACTAGATGTCATGAAACATGTAAGGTGGTATGTGATTCTCATTAACTTGCATATGATTCATATCTAAATTAACATCCAAACTTGCATATAGAATTATCAAGTTAAACTTACATATGATTTAACATATGAATTAGTTCCAACAACATAACCAAACTAGCATATGAAGCATCATTATGAATTGATTGTACAAAAGCCAACGATTAACATAGATTTACAACATAGATAATAACATCACAGCTTTACAACATAGATAATAACATCATAGATTTACAACATAGATAATAACATAACAGTCAATGATTCACAACATAACCATATAACCCAAATCATAACTCAAACTAATTAAATTGTTAATTATCTTATTAAAGAAATCGAACTCAAAACTCAAAGAAGGTCTTGAGTTCTGAAATTGATTTATCTCTCCTTTGAAGAAGACAAATTCGTTGTTGTTTAGATTTGAGTTGAAGTTGAATACTTGAGATTTGATATAGAGGCGGCGGCTAGGGTTTAAGAGAGAGCGTGACAACATAATGGTGTCATAGATAATATTTTATGAATTAGGGTTAGGTCTTAGGGTGTATATATAGGTGTAGGAAGTTATTTAGGCCTTACGATTAACCCTAAAACTGATCTAGACCATCAAAAATCGCCTCAGGCCCAAAAATCGCACCATCCCGCAACCTGGCCAATCCAGGTTCGACCCCCCCAAGGTGGAGGTCGACCCCCAGGTTGACCTGGTAGTACCCAGGTCGACATTATGGTCGACCTCCCCCGTTGGGAGGTCGACCTCCCTGGTCGGCCTGCTCAATATTTTTTTTATCTTATCTTTCGAGGGCCATATCTCCTTCGTTCGGACTCCGTTTTTCGAAAAATTGGACTCTATTCCTTGGAGAATTCCGAGACGAATGCAATGGTGCAACCCATTTCCCTTCATTCCTTTTTTAAAAATTAAGTGTTCTTAAATTTAGTTAATTCAATTATTCAAAATTCGGGGTGTTACATTCTTCCCTACTTAAAGGATTTCGTCCTCGAAATATCTAAGTCAAGAAGAACGTATCCTACCATCCAATCATCTATCTACTCAACCATCAACCACTAGCAACCATGGTCCTTAAAAAATTTCTAATGCTTTTCATGTACATATGCATAGTGTGTGTATACGTTCGTATACTAATGCAAAATCAGGCGGTCCACTGATTCAGTCGACCTCCTTAATGCAAATAATGATAGTGCCATGTATCCACCATGTATGCAAGGAACCCTATACATATCATTACTACATGTGTGCACAACCATTCATTTAAATGCAACATCCATATGATACACACATTCAATGTACATTCATTTTACTAAATACGTCCATTTATATGCAATATGCAATATGAAAGTGACTGAGCCGATCTAGTTCCTAAAGTGTGTGTATATGCATCCAAGAGCAACCACTAGCAAACACTTGCATCCACGTGCATCCACATACATAACATGTCTCAAACACATGTTTCAACCATAGGACTTCCCTATCTAAAGGTCAAAGATACTAGCAAGAGGACATACTAAAGATAGAACAAGTACAAGCTAAGCGATAAAGGAGAAATTAAAAGTCATACCCTCGAAAAGAAAAGGGTACAATGAACGCATCTTCTCTTCCGTCTCCCAAGTAGCGTCGCTCTCATCATCTCCCCATTGCACTTTGACTAGCTTGACCTCTCGATTCCTCAACTTCTTAATCTCCGACCCAAGAATGCATGTAGGAGATCGTCGAATCGTCGCATCACGCTCTATCTCCACCTCTCTAAGTAAGCTCGGCTCTACCACTTCCGCGGTCTCATGCAAGCACTTCCTCAAATGTGATACATTGAATACGTCGTGTACATCACTAAGCTTCTCGGGCAACTCCACTCTATACGCCATCTGTCTAATCCTGTCCTTAATAGGAAATAGCCCTACGAATCTTGGTGCTAACTTCCCAACGGACCCAAAGCGAACAACATTCCATAACGGAGACACCTTGATAATGACCATGTCCCCAATATCAAACTCAAGATCTGTCCTCCTCTTGTCCACATAAGATTTCTACCTATCTTGCACAGTCTTCATCCTCCTTCGAATCAAATCGATCTTTTCCGAAGTCTCTCTAATCATATCGGGCCCAAGTAAGATCTTATCCGTAGATTCCCACCAACATGTAGGTGAACGACAATGCCTCCCATAAAGAGCCTCTAAAGGTGCCATGCCAATGCTAGACTGAAAACTATTATTATACGCGAACTCCACCAAAGGAAGATGCTCCTCCCATGTACCTCCGAAATCTAAAACACATAGCCTTAAAAGGTCCTCTAGAATACGATTCACCCTCTCGGTCTGGCCTTCCATCTGAGATGATATGCGGTGCTCAAACATAACTGAGTCCCTACCGCCTCTTACAAGCTCTTCCAAAACTCGCTAGTAAAGATAGGGTCGCGATCGCTCACTATGCTAGAAGGAACACCGTGCAAACGAGCTATCTCTCGAATGTATACGGAGGCTAACCATGGAGCAGTCCTCTTACTCTTCATGGGAATGAAATGGGTGCTCTTAGTAAGTCTGTCTACCACGACCCAAATCCGCGTATTACCCTTCCTCGATCTCGGTAACCCATCAACAAGTCCATCGAGACACTCTCCCACTTCCATTGTGGGACCTCCAATGGGTGAAGCAACTCACCCGGCTTCTTTTGCTCTGTTTTTACTTGTTGGCACACCAAGCATCTACCGACAAACTCGGCCACATCCCTCTTCATAACGGCCCAAAAGTAAACTCGTCTCATGTACATGTACATCTTGTCCCCGCCGGGATGAATGGTCATCTTCGAACGATGTGCATCATCAAGAATGGTCTTCCTAAAGTTCTCGTCTCATGGTAAACAAAGTCTACCGTCCCTACATAACCAACCCTTATCATCTAGGGTATACCTACTGAGATGGCTCGATGACTCCCCCCTTATGAGCTTCTCCACCAACTCAACCAACTGTGGGTCATCTCGCTGTGCCCCACCAATCCGTCCCAAAAGAGTAGGTCTGACCTCTAAGGGTGCTAGCAAACCGGGTACAAGGTCAATGGAAGGTCTAAAGTCAAACGTAGAGATGAACTCTAAGCTTTGCCGCTCAACAAACAACGGACTCAAGGACAACCTTTTCCTACTTAAGGCATCTGCCACCACGTTACCCTTGTCAGGGGTATATGCTATCTCGAAATCGTAGGACGCTAAGAATTCCATCCACCTTTGCTGCCTTAAGTTCAAGTCCTTCTGAGAGAACAAGTATTTCAGCGATTTGTGCTTTGTGAACAATTCGAATTTCTCGCCAAGAAGATAATGGCACCAAGACTTAAGCACGAAAAAAATAGCGGCCTACTCTAGGTCATGTGTAGGGTAATTTCTCTCATGCACTCTCAACTGCCTTCCTCCATAGGCTATTACCCTCCCCTCTTGCATTAAGACTGCGCCTAGTCCTATCCCACAAGCATCGGTATAAACGGTAAATGGCTTACTCCCATCTGGCAACACTAAGACTAGGGATGTGGTCAAAGCTCTCTTTAAACGTTGGAATGCATCATCACAATCTACGTCCCATGTGAAAACTAGGTTCTTCTTCGTCAAGCGTGTCAATAGGGCTGATATCTTTGCGAAGTCCTTGATAAACTTCCTATAGTAGCCAGCCAACCCTAAGAAACTCCTCACCTCGGTAGCATTTTTAGGGACCTTCCAATCTTGGATGGCCACCACCTTCGTAGGATCCACAGCTATCCCTTCTTTGGAAACCATGTGACCTAAGAATCGCACTTCCTTCCTCCAAAAGTGACATTTAGAAAATTTAGCTTTAAGGTTATGCGCTCGAAGGGTCTCCAACACTTCCCTAAGATGTAGGGCGTGCTCTTCCTCGCTCTTAGAAAAGATCAAGATGTCATCCACAAAGACCACCACGAATTTATTAAGGTACTCCCTAAACACCCTACTCATCAAGTCAACAAAGTATGCGGGGGTGTTTGTCAAACCGAAGGTCATTACAAGCCACTCACAAAAACCGTTCGGAGTCCTAAAGGCAGTCTTGTCCATGCTGTCCTCAGCCACTCTCAACTGATGGAAACCAGTGGCTAAGTCCAACTGCGAAAACACTGAGGCGCCAACTAACTAATCGAAGAGATCGTCAATCCTCGGTAGTGGGTGCCTATTCTTCTTAGTAAGCTTATTAAGTTCTCTATAGTCCACACAAAGTCTAAGGGACCCATCCGCCTTCGTGGCAAATACTATTGGAGCACCCCACTCCGATATACTACGTCTTATGACCCCTTCTCAAGCAACTCCCCTACTTGCTTATTGAGCTCCCTCCTCTCACGAGGAGCCATGTGGCGCACTGGCAGAGATACTAGTTTTGCATTGTCTACAAGATAAATACGAAAGTCTATCTCATGTTTTGGGGGTAGACCCCTCACCTCATCAAAGACGTCAACATATTCACGGACTATACGAACAGAATGTAAATCATCATTGGATGCGTCAAGTGACTCAAGATAACTAAGCATCACCGATCCTCTAGGGTCACAAGAAATATCAAGGGTCTTTCCACTACGAGTCAATAATTTTACTACCCTCCGTTCACAATCTAGGATGGCACCATATCTGGCTAGCCAATCCATCCCTAGAATCAACCCATAGCCAATGAAACCAAGCACAAAAGCATTACATTCAAAATCAACGCATAAGATAGACAATCTCAAATCCCTACAAACCATGGATAAATGAGCCGACCCACCAATAGGATTTGAGACTATAATGGGATCCACAACAAGACTAGTATTTAAGTGCAGTATTTCAACTAATGATGTAGAGATAAACGAATGTGATGCGCCAGAATCGAATAAAGTACGGACATGATGATCAAACAGAAAAACTAAACTCTCAACGGAAATGTTTCTACCTCGTTCTTGCAGCGGTGGGACCGCAAGGGCCTGGACCTGCTCCCTTTCCTGCCCTGGTGCCATGAGAGCATGGAGCTGTCATCCTGAAGTTCTTTGCCCTTGTCCCTGTTTCCTTGGGCAGTCCTTAACTAGATGACCTGCCTCTCCACAGTGGAAACAACTAGTCTTCTTCTTTTTCCTACAGTCTTTACTCAGATGGCCTGGTGTCCCACAATTAAAGCACTTCTTCTTTCCTTTGCCATTATTGCCTTTACCACCTTTCTTGTTTTGTTTTTGTGATTTCTTTTGATCTCCTTTCTTCTCAGGTGCCTTACTAGCATTGGCGCCTTTCTCCTCTTCATGCATAAGCACCATATCCACTAGTCTCTCAAAGGTGCCCTCCATAGAGATGTGGGTCATAGCTAACCCATGTAGCGGTTCGTTCAAACCCTTAACAAATCTCAGGGCCTTCTTTTCGGGTGTATTCACCAAATCCAAGCCAAATCTCGCCAACTAATTGAACTTGTTGACGTATTCTTTCACTGATAGATTCCCTTGCTTCAACGCCAAAAATATTTCCATATATAAATGCTCTTCAGCCCGTGAGAGAAACTTTGCCTCAAACCTACGCCTGAAATCCGGCCATGTATCAACTGGACGCTCTCCATTAGTGACCTCCCACCAAAACGAAGCCTCGTCCTTCATCAAACAAGCAGCCAATTGGACCTTCTAACAATCGTCCAAATCGAAAATACCAAACAGATCCTTCACTTCTTTCAACCAATTTCTAGCTTCAATGAACGTTTCAAACCCACTAAAAGATTTTCCACCCATCGAACGAAAGTCTTTACATATCTTGGAGAAAGTATCTCCACGCGGAGGAATGACTGGAGCTGGGGGAGGAGGAGGAGGAAAGTTGGCCGCTAGCCTCGAGATATTGACGAAACCAACCGGGTACATGAACACCCTCTGGTATCTCAGATGCTCCAGACAAGCCGAAAAGAAAAAGAAAGAGTTTCAAAACAAGGGAAGCGAAAGAGAGATGTATGGCTTGCGGGGATTATGCTCTTTAAAGTAAACTTTCCTTGAAAATAGTTTCTTTAAAACAAGTTTTTGAAAATACTTTCTAGGAAAATAATACTTTTGAAAACACTTTTCAAAACTTTTTATCTGTTCTTGTAACCATAGCTATGATACCACGTGTAACACCCCATGGCCATTAATGTCACTTACAAAGGGAATGAATCAATGTCCAAGAAGCGTTATTGTTGTATAGAACAGATAAATTACAAGAATAAATAAATAAAACAACACAGCGGAAGTTAAAACTTATTTCATAGCATCATAACTCAAAACGAGTTTACATAAGTAGTCTTCAAAGCCATTACAACAGGATCAGTTGTCTTTTCCAAAACTTCAAAGTACATAAAGAAGCAAATACTTAAATAACATAAATGCATAAATCCCCACTAAGCATAAGCAAAGCCATAAATATGAGAGAGTCCCAAGCGATACATCTACTCTCTTCAAGCAACTGAAAGAAATCGGCACTAAGCTGTAGTATTCCCTCCTTGCAAACCTGAGTGGGGGGGGGGGGGGGAGGAAGAAAAGAGGTGGAAAGAAAAGGGGGTCAGACGTAAAATCTTGCGAGTGCGATAACTTTAACAATATAATTATCAAAATAACTAGGCTAAGGCATAAGCTGGAAAATAAGGAAATGGCTGTGAACAATTGGGTATGTCGGAACAAACAAGGAAGTAAGACGAACAAAGATAACGTTAAAGGCGCCCCTAATCACTATAAGATAATGACTATACTGTACCACCACTAGTCACCCTAAAGGTTGATCCCGCCTACAGAACTTAATAATGACAATGGTAGTTTCGTGTACCCCTAGCTGCCTTCATAGGTGTCATCTGCCCCTATCTCCACTAGGTGTACCCACTACCCCCATTCGATCGGCTCCCTAACTTGTAGATACCCGTACTGGCCCCACAGTGGGGTGTATCACTCCCCAAAGTGGCAACCCGATACTACCAAAAATGCATGGCTTATATCTACACGATGCAACAACGTCTTACCTACCAGCCCGGGCCCACACACGCATATGAACCCGTTGGACTTGCGTTGCCACCGCTGACCCGTTTTGACCTCTTACAATCAAATCCAGTACGCATGTCCCGTCCTCGACTTGGGTCGAGCCCACAAAGATACTTAAATGGGTTACTGGTTTGAAAAGGGCCCTCATGCATGACACAAGCTTTCCACCTATGCTTGGTCCCCTCTAAGGTTTTTCCCACTTAACCCCATTCTTATTCATGTCTTCTTACATGTTTCAATCTTGGTTAAGTGCATCTAATCGTATTTCAAATGCCACCCAAGGCTCCCACTTAACCCCCTCATGTCTCACTACATGTTTATCTGGTTAAGTGTTTCTTAATTCATTAAGACCGTAACCTTGTAAAGACCTCCCACATTAGACTGCCATTTCTGGCAGCTGGATTTGCCGGGCGGGTCCGGGCAATCTTACAACACAAACAAGTCTAACCTCGTGTCTTTACAACTGTTACGCATTTAATTTATGCCTAAGAGCTCCCACATTGGACTGGCATTTGTGGCAGCTGGATTTTCCTGGCGGGTCCGGGCAGTCTTACACCACAAACGAGTCTAACCTCGTGCCTTAGGCGGTTTATTATTACACATAATTAATTATCCCCAATTTGAATTAATTTCCCTATTCAAATTGTCAATCAATTACAAATTTAACAATGTCCATAATTAACACTTTAATTATGTCCATCTATTTATGGTATATAAAATTATACCAATTAAAATCACATTTAAGGCCTTTATGCCAATTCTCAATATTAATTCTTTTAATATTATCCCATTGCCCCACGTTGTACGTTCGTTCGTTTAACTTGAAATATACGTTAGACTCGAATAGTCTAACTTATGGAATAAAGAGAAAACATCACAACATGCATAGAATAAAAACTAGATCTAAACATAAGGGGTGAACTTGCATGTGTGAATAAGGTTTTTCATCTAGAACTTGCATAGGCCAAAGTCACAAACTTGCATAAACTATGGATGTCATAGATCTAATCATAAGGTGTAAACTTGCATAGGCAATAGTTACAAACTTACATTACATGATTCATACTCCAACATATATATATACTTGCATATGTGATTTATGCAACATAAACTATGGTGTAAACTTGCATCTAAAACATGTAAATTAAGATCTACATGTAAACTAGCATATAGAATTTTGTATACTAGCATATAACTCACACATGTCTTAGCCTAAACTTTAGATCCAAGCTCACATAAACTAGATGTCATGAAACATGTAAGGTGGTATGTGATTCTCATTAACTTGCATATGATTCATATCTAAATTAACATCCAAACTTGCATATAGAATTATCAAGTTAAACTTGCATATGATTTAACATATGAACTAGTTCCAACAACATAACCAAACTAGCATATGAAGCATCATTATGAATTGATTGTACATAATCCAACAATTAACATAGATTTACAACATAGATAATAACATCACAGCTTTACAACATAGATAATAACATCATAGATTTACAACATAGATAATAACATAACGGTCAATGATTCACAACATAACCATATAACCCAAATCATAACTCAACCTAATTAAATTGTTAATTATTTTATTAAATAAATCGAACTCACAACTCAAAGAAGGTCTTGAGTTCTGAAATCTGAGTTCTGAAATTGATTTAGCTCTTCTTTGAAGAAGACAAATTCGTTGTTGTTTAGATTTGAGTTGAAGTTAAATACTTGAGATTTGATATAGAGGCGACGGCTAGGCTTTAAGAGAGAGCTTGACAGTATAATGGTGTCATAGATAATATTTTATGAATTAGGATTAGGTCTTAGGGTGTATATATAGGTGTAGGGAGTTATTTAGGCCTTAGGATTAACCCTAAAACTGATCTGGACCATCAAAAATCGTCTCAGGCCCAAAAATCGCACCATCCAGCAGCCTGGCCGAACCAGGTTCAACCCCCCCCCCCAAGAAGGAGGTCGACCCCCAGGTCGACCTGGGAGTACCCAGGTCGACACTATGGTCGATCTCCCCCCTTGGGAGGTCGACCTTTCTGGTCGGCCTGCTCAATATTTTTTTTCTCTTATCTTCCGAGGGCCATATCTCCTTCATCCGGACTCCGTTTTTCGAAAACTTGGACTCTATTCCATGCAGAATTCCGAGACGAACGCAATAGTGTAACACGTTTCCCTTCATTCCTCTTTTAAAAATTAAGTGTTCTTAAATTTAGTTAATTCAATTATTCAAAATTCAGGGTGTTAAAAAAATAATATTTTTATGTATCCTTATAACAATATCTTCTAAGAATAAAAAATATCAAGATTTCGTTGAGTAGTTTTGAAATATGACTGAAACTAGATTTGAAAAACTTGCGATTTTGTATTTTGAAATTCAGAAAATGAAATGCTTCGAAAATATAACATCATTTTGAAAGAAAAATATGGAATAAATGTTGTAAATCATTTAAAATATTTTAAATGTGATTTAAGTTAAATATATGAATTTTTCAATGATAGAATAGTCGTTTTGATGAATTAAGCTAAAATAGCAATCTTCATAGCACTTTTTGCGGCACTTTTCAATAACGATTGAAATTGTGGTATAAATTATTTAACTAGCCTTCTCCAAATCTTTGTGAATACATTTGAATGATTAATGAATTAATTTGGAGATTGATCTGAAGTTCTATAAATTATTAGAAGATGTTAAATAATTGAGTTGAATCCAAAAGCAATAATAAGTAATAGGTTCAATCTTTGCTCTAACAAGACGACGAGTAAACCCGATTTTTTTTATTTATTAGGTCCAGATGTAGGTGTTTAACGAAGGATATGTTCAGGAGCAACCAATACCCTAGCTCACCTGGCCCTTTCATGGACGACAGGTAGATAAAGTTGAAATGTCGAAAACGAGTTACATATAAAAGATCAAGTTTTCTAAAGATAAATAAATCGAATTTCTTAAAGATGAACTTATTGTATATAATATCAAGTTTTTTAGGGTGGAATGCTTACTATCCATCAAAATTTAAAAGGTGTTTACACCATTATTTGATGGATAGTCAAAATTGAACAAGGAAATTGATATCGAGTAAGATAAGTATGATTTCCTCAGATCTATTAAACAAAAATGGACTTGTCATTCAATTGACTTAATGAATTAGATTTAATGATTCTATATATCTCTGAAGAATATTTGAAGTTATACGTCCCTGAAAGATGCCTTATGAAGAAATGAATTATGAAATGAAAAACACCAACACCCAATACCATTTAAACGGTATTTTTGCGATGATTGATTTGAAGAGACCAGGATCAGATTTGGGTGATTCCTATCTTAAAACCACTTCGGATCAATTATGCATTTCGAAGTAATGAAGATTGGGGAAAGAAGGGTTATGGAGACTGAACGAAGGGTTGCTATCACTAACCCTCGGAGAATTTTCCCATATAACAAATCGAAAGCGATTCTGTAGATAGATCATCGATGAAATGGCTACCTTTTCTAGATCACATGGTTTAGTGAGAGTAGTTCCTTTAGTTTGTCCAAACCCAGGATGTCTTGTATGGATGAATGTCTGACGTTACACTTCTACTATGCATTTATTGATCACCATGAATGTACATTTGTTTGACGATGTGGGAAGTAAAACTCCTGCACTATATACACTCTTCTCTGAGACGTACAAGCTTAGATATGTACATTAGTGGAAATCAATGGCGTGGTTGTACTTGGCATTGTGTAACTTAAAGTGAAAAGTGTGCTTAAAAAACAATAATCGGAGACTTCTAAGCCACAGCAACTGGAGTTGCAAAAAAAGGCACATAGTGAGGCCATGTGGATAACATCCATTAGGAGACGATCATAACCCAACTATATTTACTCATTATATGTTGAGTAGTGAAGAAAGAGACATCTCAGGGATATGTCGGCTACGACTGGAATGATGACTTAATAGGGTAGTGCACCATCAGATGGGTTTGTGTAACTGTTCCGACCTTGCTAGTTGGCCGAAGGAGATTGGTGCTCAGTACATCCCTCTAGAGGTGTACCATACGGAAAGGTAGTCCTTCACCTTGTCAATGCATTTTCTTAAGATGTTTGTATAGCCCCATTAAGGGTGCATAATTTAATAATGGTAACAATTTCTCCCTTGATCTGTTTATTTTAATGAGGTTTAGCCCGCATGTCATTAAAAATAATATCAAAAAATTTTGAAGTAGCAAAGATTTGGTTTCCATAAGATAAAAACCGGTGTCGTGTTTATGTGTGCTCCTAGGCTTATGGGATACTGTTATTTTCAAATAACGAATTTAAGTTTCTCAAGTCAGTCTCATGACTGACCCGAAGTTGTTTTTCCTTCAAACTCCGAGTGTACCTATTTTCTCTGGGTAACCTAGAGATTAGATGGATAACATTGAGCATGAAGCCTTGAAGAATTTTTGGAGGCTAATGGAGCATTTGGACTCTATCATTATATTTATATATAATTCCACTGCATTTATGTATACCAACACTTGTATGAATGGGGTGTATAACCATTCTTGCTAGATTAGTATTTATTATATTATTTTCCTGTATTTCCTTATGTGAATTATTGTCGTTTAATACAATGTGAGATTCTATCCATTCTATTTTCTATTTACATTTTCTCTTTAACACGAACTATGTAACTCTGGCATTAGATCTACGACAAGTGAATACCGAGGATGTATTAGTTTTGATTTTTGAGGCCGAGGAGTTGGGTCATTTCAATTTCAATCTTTCTACGATTATTTACATTTTTTCTTTGGACTGTAAATGTTAGTTTACAAACATAGTTTTTAATCTTCTTTTTGTGCATAGTACAAAACAATAACATAAAACTTTTCAAATATGTATTAAATAAGAAGGAACTAAATTAATAATAATGACATGTAGAAACTGCAGATTTACAACAAAAATGAATTAAACTAAAACGTGCAGACTTACAGAAATTTGCAATAAGCTATGACTAGCATTATAATTCATAAGAAATAGAAAAGTAAGCAACTTATTATGATAATAAAAGAATAGAAAGATCATAATAAAAAAAGAATAGTAAACCTATAATGACATTAGTAACATCATTACTCAGGCAAGTACAGTGTCAATAAGTTGGGCTCAGATCTAGGATTAGGATAAGAATAAAAGAAAACACAGTTTAGTAATTAGGACCCGATCTGACCACCTTCCATTTCAGATAGGATCTAATGGTCTCAGGAAGTCCAGGCATACCTAGAAGAAACATAGATTGTAAGAGGTCAACAAAATAAGATTGGGTTAGGGTGCAAAACTATTATTGTTTGTTAGGGCCCATCTGACCACCTTCATTTTCATAGAGGATATGATGGTTTCAAGAAACCAGGGGCACTTAGGTGAACTACGGTATAAGATGCCAACAAAGTTTGACTAGTAGGACTTCTAGTGTATTCTGAGCATGTAGACTTTGATCAAGGACTACTATGACATGCGCTAGTTTACCAGTCTTTTTGCTAGTAGGCAGAACCTTTGAGTGATACGTTACAACAGGATGGTAGGCCACAAGATGGAAAAAAGAGAGAGTAAAAGCCAATCAAAGGGTGGATTTAGGAAAGCTAATCTAAAAGCCAATAGAATTCAGAATAATAAAGTATGAACAATCAAAGAAGAAACTCATTTATAAGCCTTATTATTAGAAACCATCTTATTTTTACACATACACAAAAACTATTACCAAGTCCATCCTTTTACCTTGCTTATGTTAGTCACCATGCTCTATGTCTAATCTACTCCTCTTTCTTTTCTTTTCTTTTCTCCCCTCCAGGCTCATGGGGTTATTATTGATTATTTTGGATTCTTGGAAGAGCATGCTTATTAGAGTTCATTTTTTATTTTATATGTATTTCTTTTGCTAATTTTCATCATTTTTAGCTGGTTGGTTTGTACTATTACTTGAGAAAGGATTTTATGTACTTTTATTTTCTAGTGAGGCTGAGTAAGACATGTCGTTTATGACATGACATTATTATTATGACTTGTTGTTGACTTTCTTAGATGAAGGATATGTTATGAAATAAATAATAAGCTATGTTTTATTTATGTTTCCACTCCATTTATTTTATATATCTTGTATACTTTAGTCTTTGTGATATTATTCGGTTATACCTACAAACACTACACATTCTTTAGTGTTTCTATTTGGAGATACTAAGGAATGCAGGGTGTTTCACGTTTTACTTTTCAGTTCAATTGTATAGTTTAATTGTTTACTAATTATAAAATATTATCTTTTCAAGTTTATTTTTCAATTTATTTACACATTTTAAAGTTCCTTTTACTGTAATCCAACTATTAATCTTCACTTATACATTTTACGATTGATATTATGAAACATTATCATTTTCGACTTTAATGGTTAGTCATCCTACTTTCCATTACAAATACATATTAATTACATTTCATAATTCATCTAATTTTAATTGATTCAACAAAATTTTAGCATCACTTCCCCTTTATTTCTCGGATCATACACAAATATGTTTACACAAGAAATAAAAAAGGAAGTGCTGTTGAATTTTTTTAAACCGTTTAAAATGAAAAGATGAATATAGATGTATATTACAAAATGTAACTACTTTATTGTGCTTGTAACTTGCCCAATACATGGACAAATCCGATAATATTGTATATAACAAATAGAGATGTCCTTTCTATGACAAAAATGAATAGTCAAGTAATAATCATATGTAGTACTTGTTAGACATCGTCCAAAACTCTCTAAGATATATATATTACATAATTTATGTTTTTTTTAAGAAAACTTGGTTTTATGTATATAATCTTATATGTAGGAAATTAAACTATAATATACACTAGTTTATCGCATATGCATTTATTTAAAATTACAATTAACACTTCTATAAAATTATTTATCATTTTCGACATTTTAAAAAATACAGACACTAAATCATGCTCATTCATACTAATTAATCGAACTAAGCCCTAATACGCATATGCACTAGTTAACCAACGCATATTACATTAATCAATTGTCAGTACACTAAACAAGTTATTGTTCTCGACACTTACATGTAATAACTATAGTTAACATTCAATGAAGTGTACTAAGCAAACAATGGGGTATTTTAAAGTAACAGATCAACACCAATTTAGCAAATCAAAGTTACTTAGGGTTTTGTAATAAAATCTGATAAGATATTAGTGTGGGACGTATAGTTGATGAGAATAAAGGATGATGAAGTTGCAGATGACCTTAAAGGCATGGGCACTGGTTGAGGATGTGGAGGAGGCAATGGAGATAGGGTTTTTAGTTAAGTTGAGGTAGAAAAGGATAATAAGCAACAGTTCCTAATACTCGGTAGTTTCCGATGGCTTATAACGGTCGCCGATAGAAACATTTACTTTAGTTTTCAATGAATTCCGACAACTGGTATATTTTATCTTCAAAAATACTATAGAAAGGATTAAATGTCGGAAGTTGTTGGAAAATATTCGATGACCCATCAGAAATCGCCTGAACCTTCCATTAATTTACACAGTAATTTACTAGTGGATATATATGTATGTATATGTATATGTATATGTATATGTATATGTATATGTATATGTGTGTGTATATGTTTTTATGTATGTATTTATATATAAATGTGTGTGCGTGTGTGCATACGCATCATTTAAGCCAAGACATTATTAGTACGATATAAAATATTCACATGTTCTTCCAATCTCGTTTGCAAACAATTTCCAATTATATTGATTTTTTCAATGATGTGTATGACAAAATACAAAGTTAAGTGTATTAAGTAAACATTTGTCATAATTGAATATAATTATTTGATTATCACTACGAGTTACGTCCTAATATTATTTATAAATATTTTCAATTATGCCAATTGAAAGTATATGAGATAAAATAATCGCTATAAAAATATTTAATGTGTGTTAAGGTTTTAAATATCAAATTCCAATCTTGTTTTGAAGTTTTAACATCACCAATCAATCTCATATCTAAGAAGTTATCAAACAAGATGAGTATATCTCGAATGTAAATCTCAAACTGATACTGATAGAGTTAGGGTATTCTCGAGAGGAAATTAGTTAATTATGTATAACTCACTGACCAATCTTATTCAAAATAAAAGGTATTTTCTTTCTGTAGTATATTTGACATAATGTATTATATTAATTAATTGAAATTAGAAGTGTATTTAATAAATAATCCTGTTAGACCAAAAAGTGGTTCTAAAACCCAATTGGCTACGGATTACAAAGAATTATAACTCAAAACAAAATAAAAAGAAGTAAGCACACACGATTTATAGTTGTTAGGCGTTAGTGAGCCTATGTCCACTTTATATGTTTATGGTAGACTGATTGATTACAAATACAACGTAGATATCTGCTTAACCTTGCAATTACAATGAAGTATATCTCAAAATCTATCAAATTAGACTTAGCAATTTGGAGTAAAATCTGAATAAAGTAGAGGAAATATTATAATGGTGGAAGTAGAGTCTCTCAAGTGCCAAAAGATCCCAAAAAATGACAAGTCTTGGGCTATTATAGGAAAAAACTACAGGAGGGTCGCGGGATGACATGGCACTCATCCCTGAAATTTCGTAGTGGTTCGTAAGTGAGTGGAGAGGTGGCTTTAAGGGAGGTTTGTGAAATGTGTTGCTGGATCCACATCTTTCGGTTGTTGGTGCGATTGTGGGCTAATTTCTCTAACCGCTTGGACGGGTTCGGGTCGCCGTTACCTCAAGCCGACCTGGTGATGGTGCTTTCGCTACGTTATTTCCTTTAGGCACGAGCAGGGTACCTACAAACCGACATCCTTAGCCCAAGCATCTCAACCCGAACTCTCCATCCTAAAATCTTTGGCATATGAATTGTCTTTCCGACTCGATCGTGAGTACTTAAACTTTGTGTTGCTTGGTCACGAAGCTAGCCAACATTCCCCCCCCCCTCAAGGCATGTCTTATTGGAAATGAGATGTGCTTCAAAAATAGTCAAACTGTCCATTCTCAAACCGACAGATGTCAACAGTCATGTCTATCTATATAGTTGTGATGCTATAGGAAATCACGCTTCTTTGTTTCTGGAATAGGTATAAATACAAAATCAAATCTCTAATCCTTTTTTCCATATTTGACGATTTCAAGCTTCAGATCAATATGCATAAGGTTTCTCAAGTAAACTCTTCGACTTTTATCAAATCAAATTGAAGGAATTTGAGTTGCCCAATATATTTCTCCATTGATTTTTATTTAACATATGTGCACATGAATTTTAGCAATTCTCTTGATTCTTCACATTTTTGTTCCACTCTGGGATATTCTGATCAGATCAGGTCGAGGATATTCAAACTGCTGCAATATGCTAATGATCAGGTCGACTTTGATTTCAATGCAGGCCACTTAAGTCGGGTCGTGCTATGTTTGGACGAGGTGCTGCATCACTTAAGCCCTAAAATTTTGGGCCAACTCAATCACTGGGACTCTGGGTCAAACAAAGCCATCATGTCAGCGGGTATATGAATAGTCCATCTCCCATAATATATAAAGTTATTTCCTCCAATTTCCCATTTACTTTTTACTGCGGTGATTCTATCTCCTTCCATCAGAAACTCTAAATCCCAATTTCATCCAAGTTCGAACTCAATCCAATAGGTTGCTCTAAATTTTTATTTCATGCTTCTCGATTCTTGTTTCAATTTGAACTGCAAATAAATAAGATGTGATTTTTTCCTTAATCTCTATCGCCCTTTGCCAGCGATCTTGTCGTCGTCGTTTTTGGTGTTGTTGTTGGTGCTTGTAACGTTGGCCTTACTCTGGTGACGGTCAATGGGACAATTTCCTTTAGACTTGTTAGCGAGTTTGTGTAAGAGATGGTGATTTACATGATGAGGAGAAGATGATGGGGTACCCACTGTTGTACCTGTGTTTAAAACTCAATCGTGGTATTAAAGACGAAGGTTTAGAGAGAAAATATACTCTGGTGGGAGCAGGTCGAGGAGATGATGGATGATAGGCACCGGGTCGGGTCGAGCTTCAGCGACCCGATCCCCACGTGTGTCTTGGTCAGACTCACGAGCTAGTTTAGAGTGCGAGCCTAACTATGTATGCGACCTGTCCCTTATATACGAACTGAACCTTACTTGCTAGCGGACTGTGAGGTGCGAGCCGAATCCTAATGCATGAGTCGATCTCGGGGTGCGACCCGATGCATCCATGCGACTCGACCGCGATATGTATACTATACTCCAACTACAAGCCGATTTAACACATGATCCAGCTCCCATTCTCGAGCCAGACCCTGCTTGCGACTTCATCCAGTTTAGTAATGCAAATCTACTAAACATGCTAACACCTATCTCGACTAAATTCAACTGTAACTCAAATGAACGGGTGAACAGTTAGGATAGATCCTTTGATCATTCTGGATTGAGCGAGCACATAACTTAGTAATATACGTTGACCATCCTCATGTTTATCTGCTTTCTTTATGTCTCCTTATTTTAGTATCGCACACATTAGCGCACATATGGGGGTCACGGGAAACTATACTCTAATCCTTGATGTTTATTCATCAGTACAACAAACATGTCTGACAGACGCTCGACAAGATTGTCTGAGAAAGCACAGCTCTAGAATCTTCTAGCTATTTTAATCCCAATGTACTCTCATCAGAATCGGACTGGGAGAATTCTGGCTTAGAATTCGAAGTAGATATTCATGAAGAGGTGACATCTCCAGGAGGAGAAGTATCGTTAGATGAAGAGGAGGAAGGAGGAATAGGTGATAACCGAACCTTTGATGAGTTTGAAAGTGATGTCATCTTAAATGCCCCTAGTGATTCCGTCAAGTCAATAATTGATGAAATAAAGCTTAGACGAATATGCTTAAGGCATGGAATACCTTGGGGATATATGTCAGTTGCAACCAGAGCCGATAGACCTCATAACCCCCCAGAAGGATATGTGGCCATTAGCAAGATAATGTGCACAGTGGGAGTCGTTCCTCCATTTCCACCATTCGTTGTCGAGTGTCTAAGACGATTGCATAGTATAGCTCCTATGCAGCTCCACCCCAATGCATATGCTTATTTATATTCTTTGTATATGGCGTATAGGGAGATCTTGGGTACGGAGCTTACTTCTGAAGACTTAAACTTCTTCTATCACTCCAAACATCGCTCAAAGGGAACTCCGTCCTTCATTTTCTTCGAATCAATGCTTAACAAGAAAGTCTTGAATGAAGGTTACAACAATGTAGGAGATATAAAGCCCGAATGGTTTTACATCAAACATCAGGAGGGGTATGCACGAAGATGGCTACAATACAGTAAGTTTTAGACCTCCAGGCATTTGCTTTGATCATATTAACAAGTTTACTAGTCGTTTTATTCCCTTTACAGTTCCGAATCCTAAGAAGGAACATGGTCAACTGTATGAAGATCGATTAAGTCATTTACTAAATGGAAACCCTGACTTTCTTAGTGTCAGAAAGTGCTTAGTAGATGAGGTTCTACACAGACATCATCTACTTGATATAAGGTGGGGACTCGGTTAAAGAGGCAAACCTTACAAATACGTGCCCCAAGTTCAAGTTCCTACAGCTCCTGTAGAAACCGACAACATGCCCCACAGTCGAGGGGAAGATTATAACTCCAATTGCGAAAGGGGAAAGTTCGAGAGGTCAAGGAGACACAGGTTTCGGTCAAGAATTACACTCGGGAGATAAAGAGATAATAGAAGAATAAAATCCAATTGTACTATGATACCCCACACTTTTCTGCACCCGAATTTTGACAAAAATCAAAACTTGAACACATCAAAGCATAGAGCGTATATCTGGTACTTGCAACAAAAAAGCGTGAACATAATCAGAGTACAATAAATATAACTCACAATGGAAACAAAATAGGATAAACTAGTATTATCTCAAGTAATTACCTTTTTCAAAGTATGTCACTTTGCCAATACCGAGCTTGAGAGAGAGCGGGAACCGAAGGCCAAAATTAAACACTCGTGAGAACCCGACCTTCTCTACAAGACCTGGGAGGTTGTAATGAGGAGGGGAGGTCAGTACAACAATTTCTCGTAACTAAGAAATGTACAACACAGATACATTCCGTTTGGTTCAACCTAAGCTGTATGCCTGACAAGGTTAGTGATTCTAAACCAACCTTGTTAAAGCTTACGCACAACTCTACTACTCTTCCCAAAGCAGTATTCCCAAAAATTATATTACCGAGATAGGACATTTACATACATTTTGTGAAGCTTTTATGCCAGAGCTTAACTGTTTAATTCTATTGGGAATGGGTCCTTAATCACAGGGTTTCTATCTATATCCTCATTCACTTATTAACCCTCGATAATATATTCAGCATTAACATAAAACTAGAGGGCACTTGCTACGGTCCCTACTAGTTAAGGCTTCCGTCACTCAGCATATACCCTTATCCCGCATAAGGTGAGAGGAGGTATTTTATCGCTCGTTATACCTTCTAGCTGACCTTATTAGATAACCTCCTTAGTAACTTACTACTTTCCGTAGGATAGATGGCCATATCTGGCTCTTTTAATTTCCAGGTTTTGGTAGGCCAACAAACACCTGCCATTTAAGACCCCTGTACTAACAAACCTATTTCCAGGTGGGCTCTTTAACCCTAGTCACTTAGCCTTTTAGGACCCAGGAAGCGGACTACACGTGAAGGTTATTGTTCATCCCCAATTTTCCTTTAACACCTTTCCCTTTTGGGATAAATTAGACTACGTTTTTAAGTCATTCCCATTTAATTCCTTTATATGGAAATATTATACCTACACCATTTATTCGCGTCACGTTTTTATATAGTTAATAATATCTTACAATATTAGCCTATAAATCCAACTATATTTTTAATTATAAGTTTTATTGGCAAAAATAAGGAAGGTATGTTCCATTTTCTTTTGGATATTTAGTTTCTTCCCTAATTTGGACTTAGTATTTAAATGGCAATCAATATCCATTTATCCCCTTTTTGATACCCATTTCTTTTTATTTACTTTTTATTGCCCTTTATAACTCTAACGGTCATATTTTCCTACGACAACTATTTATCAGTCCCAAGTTATCTATTGTTGTACCCCAACGGACAATTTCTATTTTTATTTATTTATTTATTTATTGGTTGACTGTTATATATATGTATATATATTTTTACATACCAGACCTCTCACATTAAGTTGACTACTTGTGGATGCTGGATATGTCGGTCGGTTCCAGGCAGACTTCTACCACAAGTGAACTTAACCCGGTGCCTTGGTACAATTGCAGTGACCCGCAAATCCATGCTATTTGACTTGACTATATGCATCATGCATCCAACCCAAATTGCATAGAAATATGAATCATTATGAAATAAGAAGAAAAAGATAGAAGAAGAACATAAACAACAACAAGAACCTTACAATCACAGTGGAATGAAATATAATATATAAATAATCACTTTTGAAATACAACTGTATTTGGACTTACATACATTATCAAAGTTTATAACAAATACAACACAGCGGAATAAACCTTAAGTATCAACACTGAAGCCTCTTGCTCCAAGCTCCTTTAGATAAATTTGTAAAATCCTGAGCAACTTGACTGCTCGTACAAATTCGGGCACCCAAGAGTTTAGGTAAAACAAAATAAAATAAACCCTAGGTTTGTTCCCACAAACTTACGGTTTTCATTCATATTACGCATCTCATATGCTTGCATTCATTTAAATTCATTTAAATTGATCCTAAATCAATTTATTCACTTTGATTCATTTAACTTGTTTAAGTTAAATTTAATTCCAGAGTTTAAATTCTTGGGTTTTATTTCAAATCCTTTTGAAATCCTATAAATATATACCTATATTTATAACCCTTCAAAAATTCAAAACATTTGATTTTCACACTGAACTTGTTTTCGTTCAAAAAAATATTTATCAAAACTTTTCTAAGGTAGCATTTCATCACATAGAAACTCGAAAATGAATACTGATGATGTTGCAGTCATCATCATAATTATTTCCCAGCGATTGAAGTGAGATCAGTGCTTTAAAAAATTTAAAATCCATCTAAAATTATTTTTATTCAAAAATCATTCCAAATCAAAGCTATATTATTTTAATATACTTTAGAAAATATTTGGCCAAACACCCAGGATTTAAATTTCAAATTCTGATTTAAATCCAATTATAATTCATCTCATTTGCATAATTCATTCATATACAAATTTTAGTTGGTTATATACATAACCATTCCAATTTTATAATCTCATTTAATTATAATATAACAATCATAACATCCATATATTATAATAAATTCAGAAAATTATTCGTTCTATATCAAAATAGAACTTTGGATAAAATTATTTCATTTACCCACTTTAAAACAATATTGTGTCAAATAGCTCTGCTCATGTGTTTAGAAATTCCTATCGACTTTGTGACGTCTCACGATTCGATCAGAATTCATATGCCACTCAATAGGCTAGCTAACAAAATATAAAATAAATTTTATGTCAGCTAACAAATACGTGCTCTCGTATATATATACTCAACTCATTCTAGGGTACTACTGACCCTATCTCTAATGAGCACAACCCCACCAAATCCTAGGTATTCGCTCAACCTAAGCTTTAATACCAACTGCTGTAACACGCTGTAATTTTAAAATATTAAAAATGAAAAATTTAAGAATACTTAATTTTTACAGGAATAATTAAGTGAAACGGGTTATGCCATTGCGTTCGTCTCGGAATTCTGCTTGAGATAGAGTCCGAGTTTGTGTAAAATCGACATCGCATGAAAAAGTTATGAAGCTCAGAATATTTAAAGTTTAAAGCTATAAAACAAGTCGACCGCCCGTTTTTCACCATTCGACCGTTTACAAGTAGACCGCCCATTTATAACCAGTCGACCATTTTTAAGCAGAAGCGAAAACTGTCGACTGGATGAAATTGGCCAGTCGACTGGTTGATTCTGGACAGTTTCCTTATGACGTGTTTTTCTAATTTGAGTGGTTCAGATGGTTCCTAATCAAATCTAAAGCTCCTAATTCACCTAATACAACTATAAATAAACACCTAAGCCTAAGCCTAACCCTAATCTCTTCAACCCTAATCCATGGTGCCTCCATGTTGTTGCTCCAACTCAAATTAATTTAGCTTTTCTTCTTCAACAATCAAAGAAGAGGTTATTCAAGATTAGAATTGCTACAACAACGACTAATTCTCTTTTCTAAGAATCCTATCGCTGTGAGTTTATGTTACTTTCACATATAATTAAATTAAAAAGTACTTGTGATAGGATTGTAAATTGGATCTAATGTATATGCCTGTAAATAAGATGAATCATATCAAGCTTTGTAATTTGTTATCCTTCAGATTCATACCCAATTGCTATTATCATATGCCTGTCTGATCTATCTTATCGTTATTCATTTCACATTCCTATTTATAAGTATATGCCAATTTTGATGTTTGATTCTCTTCCCTTGTTCTTTTCCTTTTTCCTTTTGAGATTAGGCTAACTTCGATCCTAAGCATATTACGTTGAGATTTACGTATGAATAACATTGGGATGATTGGGAAAAGTTTGGGAAATATGTAATAAAATGAGATTTGGCATAAATTGTTGATAACTATGAAATTGATTTAGGTGTAATTTGGTACAACTTGTATACATGGAATTATAGGCATAACTTGAATTAGCGTTATAAGCATAATTGGAACTTATGCGCAATTGGAATACATTAATTGAAGATTTGAATTTGGGCATGAATAAAAAGGAAAAGATAATGAACGCCTAAGACACGAGGTTAGATTGGGTTGCGGTAGAAGTTTGCCTGGAACCGCACGGCATATCCAGCAACCGCAAACGACAGTCTAATGTGAGAGGTCAAAGGAAGAAATTAGATGCGTAATAGTGCTAAGGCATGAGGTTGGATTCGAATTGCGGTAGAAGTCTGTCTGGAACCGCCCGACACATCCAGCAACCGCAAATGGCAATCTAATGTGGGTGATCTTACACGATTATGGGTATAATCAATTAATTAAAAACACTTAACCAAGATAAGACATGGGAATAGTAAAGGGGTTAAGTGGGTGACATGCTGAAACATTATTATGAGCACTTAATCATAATAAGACATGTGGTAAGACATGGGAGTAATAAAAGGGGTTAAGGGAGAAATCCTAGTGGAGATCAAGCGTAGGAGGGAAGCTTGTGTCAAGTATGGGGACCCTTTTCAACCAGTAACCCATTTTTAGTATCTATATGAGCTCGAACTAGGTCGACGACGGGACACACTTACTGGGGTTGATTGTAAGAGGTCAAAAGAGTAAAGAGCGATGGCAACATAAGTCCAACGGAGTCATGTGCGTGCGTCGGTCTGGACTGGTACGTAAGATGTTGTTGCATCGTGTAGGTATAAGCCGTGCATTTTAGTAGTATCAAGTTGCCACTTTAGGGAGTGGTACACCTTACTGTGGGGCCAGCACGGGTATCTACGAGTTAGGGAGCCGACCGAATTGGGAGGGTAGTGGGTACAACTAGTGGGGGTAGGAGCAAATGGGCAACTACGAGAGCAACTAGGAGTACAAGAAGCTACCATTTTTATGATTAGTAGGGAGGGATCACCTTTTAGTATGAGACTAGTATTGATGCGGTGCAGGAAATATCTTATAGTGGTTAGAAGCGCAATCGATGTTATATCTTGTTCATCTTGTTTACCTTGTCATACTTGCTTATGTTACAGTCATTTCTTATATCCATTTTATGTTCTTATCCTGTTACTTTACTAATTATATTGTTAAAGTCACTGGACTCGCCAGACTTTATGTCTGACCCTTTTTGTTTTGCCTCTTTTCTTTCCTCTTCCCCCCAGTTTCTTAGGGTGGACTAGCGAGGCTTGATTTGGATTTCTCTCTCTCTCTCTACTGGAAATGCTTGGAAGTGCTGAAAGTAATGCTCAGCTTTGTTTCTCTTTCATATGCATTTTGGAATGGGATTATGGTTTTACTTTTATGTACTCTGACAATAATCTTGTTCAAGACGGATATTTGTGTACTTGGCTTTAGTATGTGGTTTTGATGTTGTAACTAGACATGTTTTGCTTTTCCGCTGCAACGAATAAATTTTGTATTTTTAAGTACCATTTTATATGTCTGTCTTGTGATGTTTTGTTCTGTACTCTTATAACGCTCCATGAAAGTTAATGCATTCCCTTAGTGAGTGACATTAATGGACGTGGGGTATCACACGTGGTATCAGAGCTGAAGGTTACCAGAACATATAAAAAGATTTTTTTTTAAGCGTGCTTTTGAAGTATTTTGAAAGATTTTCAAAAGAAGTATTTTCAAAAATATGTTTTAAAGAGGGTATTTTCAAGAGAAATGTTTATTA
This sequence comes from Allium sativum, assembly GCA_030737875.1. Lineage (NCBI taxonomy): Eukaryota > Viridiplantae > Streptophyta > Magnoliopsida > Asparagales > Amaryllidaceae > Allium > Allium sativum. Next base: position 748,973,299 of record CM060912.1, read on the forward strand.
TGAAAAACATAATCCCCAAAAGCCATATATCTTTCTGTCGATTATCTGTTTTGAATCTCTTCCTTTTTCTTTCAGCATGTCTGGGGAACTCGATATACCCGAGGGCGTACGGATACCAGGCTGGTTCAGAAGGTATCTAGAAGGTAGGGCTACTACCGCAGGCCCAGCAAACGTTCCTTCTCCCCCAGCTGCAACCGTCGTTCCACCTCTTCCTCTACATGTAGATGCTTTTTCTAAGATATGTAAGGACTTTCGTGCGATGGGCGGAAAACTGTTTCATGGGACTGAGACGTTTTTCAAGGCTAGAAATTGGCTGAAGGAAGTGGAGGACTTGTTTGGTGTCTTTAGGGTAGATGATGGAAGGAAGGTTCGACTAACTGCTTGGTTAATGAAGGATCAAGCTTCATTTTGGTGGGAGGTCACGAATGGAGAACGTGCAGTGGAGACATGGATGGATTTCAGACAGAGGTTTGAGTTGAAATTTCTTTCACATGCAGAAGAGAGTATGTACATGGAGAGGTTCTTGGCTTTGAAACAAGGAAATTTGTCTGTTAAGGAGTATGTTAACAAGTTTAATCAGTTGGCGGGATTTTGTTTAGAGTTGATGAATACTCCGCATAAGAAAGCCTTGAGATTTGCTAAGGGCTTGAACGGACCGCTTCACGGGTTGGCTATGTCCCACATTTCTATGGGGGCTACTTTCGAGAAATTGTTGATATGGCTTTGATGAATGAGGAGGAGAAAGGTGCTAAAATGGATAGGACATAGGATAAGAAAGTGGATCCATAGAAGGCAAAACAACAACAAAAGAAAGGCGGTAAGGATAACAAGGACCAAGAGAAAAGGAAGTGTCACAATTGTGGAATACCTGGCCACTTAAAGAATGACTGTAGAAAGAAGAAGAAACCTGGCTGTTACCATTGTGGTGAGGGGGGACATATGATTAAAGATTTCCCGAGGAGGCAAGGAAAAGGGCAAGGGAAGAGGACATGATCTACTTCTGAAGGGAAGGTTCATGCCCTCATGGCACCGGGGCAAGAAGGAGGTAGAAACATTTCTGTCGAAAGTTTGATTTTCCTTTTTTATCATCCTATTCGAACTTTGTTTGATTCTGGCACTTCACATTCGTTTATATCTTCTTCGTTAGTTGAAACACTGCACCTAAATACTAGTTTAGTTATGGATCCCATTGTAATCTCAAATCCTATTGGTGGTTCCGCTCATTTATCTATGGTTTGTCGGGATTTGGAGTGTCTATCTTGGGCATTAAGTTTGAATGCAATGCCTACGTTCTTGGCTTCATGGGCTATGGTTTGATTCTAGGGATGGATTGGCTAGCCTGGTATGGTGCCATCCTAGACTGTGAAAGTAGGGTAGTTAGATTGTTGACTCGTTGTGGAAGGACCCTTGATATTTCTTGTAACCCTAGGGGTTCAGTGATGCTTAGCTACCTAGAATCACTTGATGCACACATCGATGATTTGCAATCTTTTCGAGTAGTCTATGAGTATGACGACGTCTTTGATGAGGTTCGGGGTTTACCCCCCGAGGCGCGAGATAGACTTCCGTATATACTTAGTAGATAATGCAAAGCCAGTTGCATTGCTAGTGCGCTACATGGCTCCGAGAGAGAGGAAGGAACTCAGTAAACAAGTAGGGGAACTGCTTGAGAAAGGGTTCATAAGAAGAAGTATTTCGGAATGGGGTGCTCCAGTTGTTTTTGCTACAAAGGCGGACGGTTCGCTTAGATTGTGCGTGGACTATAGGGAGCAAAATAAACTCACGAAGAAAAATAGACACCTATTGCCGAGGATAGATGATTTGTTCGATCAGTTGGTTGGTACTTCAGTTTTCTCGCAGTTGGACTTAGCTACAGGATTTCATCAGTTGAGGGTAACTGAGGATAGTATAGATAATATTACTTGTAGGACTCCCAATGGTTTCTTCGAGTGGCTCGTCATGCCCTTTTGTTTGATGAGTGCACCCACATATTTGTAGACTCGATGAGTAGGGTGTTTAGGGAGTTTCTAAACAAGTTCGTGGTAGTCTTTGTGGATGATATCTTGATATTCTCTAGAAGCGAGGAAGAGCATGCCCTACATCTTAAGGAAGTCTTAGAGACCCTTATAGCACATCAACTCAAGGCTAAGTTATTTAAATGCCATTTTTGGAGGAAGGAAGTGAGGTTCTTAGGGCACGTGGTCTCTAAGGAAGGGATAGCAGTGGATCCCGCGAAGGTGGTAGCAATCCAAGATGGGAAGGATCCTAAAAATGCAATGGAAGTAAGAAGTTTTCTAAGGTTGGCAGGCTATCATAGGAAGTTCATTAGGGACTTCGCAAAGATATCAGCCCCACTTACATGGTTGACGAAGAAGAACTTGACCTTTTCTTGGGATGTTCACTGTGATGATGCTTTTCAACGATTGAAGAGGGCATTGACGAAAGCTCTAGTTTAATTTTGCCAAATGGGAGTAAACCATTCACCGTGTATACCGATGCTTGCGGGACAGGGCTTGGCACAGTTTTGATGCAAGAGGGAAGGGTGATATGCTATGTGGAAGGCAGTTGAAGTTCCATGAGAAGAATTATCCTACCCACGACTTAGAGTGAGCTGCCATAGTTTTTGCGCTTAAGTCTTGGCGTCACTATTTTCTTGGAGAGAGGTTTGAGTTGTATACAGACCATAAGTCACTAAAATACTTGTTCTCTCAAAAAGATCTAAACTTAAGGCAACAGAGGTGGATGGAGTTCTTGGCATCCTACGATTTTGAGATTGCATATACCCCTGGCAAGGGTAACGTTGTAGCTGACGCCTTGAGTAGAAAGAGGTTGACTTTGAGTCCTTTTGTTTGTTGAGCGGAAAAGTTTAGAGTACATATCTACCTATGACTTTAGACCCTCTATCGATTGTGTACCCAGTTTGTTGGCATCGTTAGAGGTGTGACCTACGCTTTTGGGACAGATGCGGCACAACGAGATGACCCACAACTGATAGAGATAGTAGACAAGCTCATAAGAGGGGAGTCTTCGAGCTATCTTAGTATGTATACTATAGATGAAAAAGGTTGGTTGCATAGGGATGAGAGACTTTGCGTATCACGAGATGAAAGTTTGAGAAGGACAGTCCTTGAAGAAGCACACCGTTCTAAGATGACCATACATCCCGGTGGTGACAAGATGTATAGGGACATGAAGCGAGTTTTCTTTTGGGCCGGAATGAAGAAGGATGTGGCTGAGTTTATTTCTAGATGCTTAGTATGCCATCAAGTCAAGGCTAAGCAAAAGAAGCCTGGTGGTTTGCTTCACCCTTTAGAAGTTCCGTTGTGGAAATGGGAAAGCGTTTCCATGGATTTCGTCGACGGGTCGCCAAGGTCAAAGAAGGGTAATACAGGGATTTGGTATTAATAGATAGACTTACCAAAAGCGCCCATTTCATTCCCTTAAGAGTAAAAGAACAACAGCATGGTTAGCATCTGTTTATCTCCGACAGATAGTTCGTCTACAGGGCATACCTTCTAGTATCGTAAGCGATCGAGATCCCATTTTCACTAGTGAGTTTTGGAAGAGCTTGCAAGAGGCGGTAGGAATGCAATTGTGTTTGAGCACTTCTTATCACCCTCAAACGAACGGCCAAACAGAAAGAGTGAATCAGATTCTAGAAGATCTTTTGAGGTTATGCATCTTGGACTTTGGAGGAACATGGAACGAACACCTTCCATTAGTAGAGTTCGCCTACAACAACAGCTATCAGACTAGTATTGGCACGACACCTTTTGAAGCTCTATATGAACGACCTTACAGATCACCGACTTATTGGTGGGAATCTACGGATAAGATTTTTCTTGAGCCGGAGATGGTTAGGGAAACCTCGGAGAAGATAGACTTGATTCGAAGACGCATGAAGACGGCACAAGATCGGCAAAAGTCATATGCTAATAAGAGATGAACCGATCTTGAGTTCGATGTTGGAGACATGGTTTTTATTAAACTGTCACCATTGAGGAACGTAATTCGCTTTGGATCTGTAGGAAAATTGGCATCAAGATTCGTAGGGCCACTCCCCATTACAGAAAGAATTGGACAGATGGCCTACAGAGTGAAGTTTCCTGAGAAGATTAGTTGTGTTCATGACTTATTTCATGTGTCGCATTTGCGGAAGTGTTTACATGATACCGCGGAAGTAGTGGAGCCGAGTATGCTTAGGGAAGTGGAAGTAGAGCAAGATGCCACGATTAGCCGAGTTCCTACATGCATCCTTGGATCAAAGGTCAAGAAGTTAAGCAATCGAGAGGTCAAGTTGGTTAAAGTCCAATGGGGAGATGATCAAGGAGACGCGACTTAGGAAACAGAAGAAAAGATATATGCATCGGACCCTTTCCTTTTTGAGGGTATGTTCTTAATTTCTCCCTTTTCTACCACTTTGTTTATACTTGTTCTATCGTTTAGTGTATTCTGTAACGACCGGGAATTTCGCTCGATCTGAATCAGTTGCTAAACTGACCCAGAGCGTTCGAAATGCCTGATTGTTTTGAGAACACGACAAATCAGAATGCAGACGGAAGAACATTTCATTGTTAATTACAACAATTCATCAGATACAAGAATATACAGAACATAAATAAATAAAATACATTCGATAAATATCAGAGATTACAATACATTACATAGCAGCAGAAAATAATACAATACACAACTAGAAGTAATACATGGATACAAAGCTTTCCGAATATCGTTCCAGCTGTAAACCAGGTTCCTATGAAGATAAATCTGCAAAACCGAAACTACTAGCTGCCCGTGTCGAAAATAAGGGTACCCAGAGTTTAGGTTAAAACTATAAACTCCAGGTCAGTCATGGGACTGGTGTGAGAACTAAAACAGTTATTAATCTTTATTTTTAAAGCTAGGTAAATCAAGGGACCACGCCGTATAACACGGAACGGGTTTCCTCCCAAGAATACCAGTGCATAAAACAACAGCGCAATGCTAAGTAAAGAAACAATGAAGCTATTATAAGACCCAGGTCCCATCACACAATGCAACGCAAGCCGGAGGATAGGGTTTTTACCTTATAATAGCCAAGAATGCTTGATACGTTTAAAGCCAATCATTTGATACTATAATAAGTGTATAGTGTATAAAACAACTTCAAATCATAAGTATCAATCATAGATGGCATAAGCGCCCCATCCCACTATGTCGCCATATATAGGATTACAACTAAAATCGAAACGTCACGTATTGGATGTTAGATTTCCATCTGTGAACCGAGGAAAAAGATAGTCCTCTACCGATTCGAGACGCTCTAGTCTGCCCCTCAGGTCAGAGCTCAAGTGACCTTTGGATCGTCAGGGCCGGTCCACCAATGTGGATTAAAATGCCTGAACACTGTGTTTCCCCACCCTTTGTGGTGTCAATGAGCCAACGAATGACTCCATCGGCTTCACATAGTCACCGGTATATCCGAGGCGCCTCGCAGCAGCAACAACCACATGCCCTCCATCGGCTTCACATAGTGAAACTCGTCAGGGCGTGTAAAACCACTGACGGCACTTCTAACTAGAAGGAAACACATGCCCTCCCTGATGTCCTCTCCCGTTTCTGGTTCACAACCGGGGTGTGAGGCTCGCGAATCAACGTTACACAAAGCTATGTCACACAGGCCATGCTTTGATCATCAACCACAAGACTCTGCTTTTCAACAGAAGCCTTGATCATATTGCCACTTAGGCATGCCACACAGGAAATTCACTCCATGCGTTTGATATCCATCAATATATAACCTCTGAGCTCGTATGTCTCAGAGAAGGGCGTTAAGCAAGAGAATAAATTCTCCGCCGCCAAACAGATATATATTTAATAGAAATCAATCACACAGACTAAAATCCAATTTAGACACACAGTCCATTTACAAGTTCGTTCCGGGTCTGAACGAAACTGGAGGCACCTAATACCCCGCATATCCATCGATCTCCAAGTACGTCTGGACGATCACCAACTGTTTCCCTCCTCTTGGGTGTACAGCCCAATCAAGATCATCAGTAATTATCCAAACGACGTGAAGACCTCCGGTCTTCAACCACCGTCTTCACCTTCGACTTATCGTCGTATCCATTATTCAGAATGGGATAAACCCGGTCTTTCTGAATAACTCGCGTATATAATAAACAAGTGTTACACAAACACAACATACACCTCATTCCAATTCAGAATATTCTTTTATTCAAATATTCTTATACTTTGGGAAAGGTTCCCATTAATTTTATCAAAGATAAATTCTTTCAATTTATTCTTTAATCTCCTTTGAATATCAATTCAAACTAGTCGGGATTAGCGAACCACACCGAAGTAATCATTTATTTTAATTTCCCAATCCCAACCTATTCATCCCATGAAGTAAAACTGGTAATACTTCATATCTAACACCATGGTGTTATCGGTAAATTCAATTACCATTTCACGTTCAAATCTAATTAAAGATTTAACTATCGCCTGGAGTAAAACTGGTGATACTCCATTCTCGATCTTTTCAATCTAATTGAAGATTCATTAAAACTCCACTTAGTTTTAATCTTTAACTGGGTTAAAGAATCAGTGTCATTTAAAACACGGTTCATGATAAACCCCAAAATCACTTTCCATTAATTATCGGGTTAAAGAACAAATGTTATTTAAAACACTGTTCAAGATAAACCTAAAAATCAATACCAATTCAACTCCAATTAAATATCATTTAATTGGCACACTTCATAAAATCTAAATGAAAAGATTTAATCTTTTTCTCAACTGGGTTTTAGAACAGTGTTAATGAAGACACCATTCACGACAAACCCAAATCACATTTGATATTAAATACAAGGCTCTGAATAGAAAATATATCGGCTTATATTCAATATCAAATTCTACGACCAACAAATATCGTATTGGAAATAACGATATATATATATATATCTTTCAAATTTCTATAACAACATCTGTATAATCACGAAATCCAACATCGAAATATCCCGATAACAATTTCGATTCAAATCCATTCCATTGGAAATTCTAGTTATTTTCAAAACCATTTCAAATTCACTTTATTTATTTTAAAAATAAATAGAATTATAATTCTAGTTCAAAACAAGTTCATTTCGATAAAAATCTATTTTTATCTTTTCAAATATGGAAATTTTCATCCCAATTCTTCACAAATCATTTCTTATGAATTTACATAAATTATTACTATTTTTAATAATTTTATCAAGACCCGTACAGTCGATTTCCATCAACGGCCATCGAACTGCACTTACAGCGACCTTTTCCAAATTTAATTTGGACATAATTCAAAATCCAACCGTTAGATTTCAAATCTCTAATATTCGTTAGAAAGCTCTTTTCGATACGAACCCAACGGTTCCGGTTTTAGGAGAATCCGACGGTCGGATCTCCCGTAATATCCATTCGAAGTCAATGGTCGAAATTCGCAAACTACCGCGGCGCGGCGCGTTCTATTCAGGCCATTATATTATATATATATAATATATATACTTCGTCGATTTCCTTTTAAAACGTATTATATAAATTGTTTTAAATTCGTTTTCAAAACGATTTCAACTTCTTTTCAAATTCAAATCAAAATTGAATTTTTCCTTATAAATTCGATTTAAATTCATTTCCGATTGATTTCAATTCAAATCAATTTTTAATTCAATTTCAGTTCATTTTCAATTCCATTCAATTTCAATTCGAATTCATTTCTATTCAATTTCAATTCGAATTCTAATTCTTTTCAAAATATCAGATTTTGAAATCACTTTCGATATTCATTATAAAATGAATAAAATCGATATAAATATCGTTCACGTCAAAATGGCATTAATCTAATCAACACGGCTTCATATATTTCTATTTTCGAATATTCTATTTCAAATATTTCCTTTTTTTTCAAATATTTCTATTTCAAATATTTCTATTCAAAACTGGAATGAGGCCCAATCAATTACCATATAATGTTAATTATATGGATTTTCTATAGCACATGTATAAATAACAACGATAAATAATCAACCATCATCCAGAGTGCACCACACCACTGCATAAGCATTAAATATAAATATTTAACGCTTATAACAGCCTGTCAATCAATCGATCGACATACAACTAATTATTGGGATTAGTGTATGTCATATATCATCCCAATACCCGTGTGGGGTTTCAATCAATCAAACACAGATTTTATTTGTGCAGTTGGGCGATGTGTAAAATTTATCGTCCCAATCAATATCAGTCAAATGTGTGTATATAAACAAATCGTCCGATTTGTTTATATTTATTTCATTTTAAATACACGTTAAAAATTCTATTTTCAACTATAAAATATTTTTAACTATATAAATATTATATTTCATTTCACATCACATCACACAATCAACTACACATCAAAATCAAACAAACAAGCAAGCATACAAGCCGTCCATGGTCCGTGGACGATGGGTGTCGGGTGCTACTAAACACCATCTGCATCCTAGTATATATTTTTAACTAGAAAACGAGATTTAAAGTGAGAAGTTCTCACCGACTAGCTAAACCAATACACCGCGACTCTTCATATGTATAAATCTTCGCCGTGCTCGCCTTTTGTCAATTTCGTTGTCCGTAGCCACTACATATATAAAAATCCAATCTTTATACTTCATTTCCCTAAAGAAAAATCTGACCTTTACACGTTATTTAAATAAAGAAAAATTCGATCTTTTCTATTTTTAAAAATATAAACTTTTTACCATTTAAAAATATCATCTTTTCTTGTTTAAAAATATAATCTTTTTCCTTAACAAAAATTTGATCTTTCCTATTACCAAAATCATATTTTTCCTTCTTTAAAAATCCCACCTTTCATGTTGTAAAAATTTCACCTTTCATATTATAAAAATTTCACCTTTCATATTATAAAAATTTCACCTTTCATATTATAAAAATTATCTTTTCTATACTATATAAAAATCAAATCTTTACTTTCTATAAAAATATAATCTTTACTAGCTTAAAAATGTAAACTTTCCTAGTTTAAAAATATGAACTTTCCTAGTTTAAATCTAACCTATTCATAAATAAAAATCTTATTTTTAAACTACATTATTTATTTATAAAATTAAAAACTGAATTTAAAGAACGCATCTAAATTAAAACTGAGTTTAAAATAATATAAAAGGAGAAGCTTACAGTTTTCATCGTTCGGAGGGGACTGGTGGTGGGCGGCGAGGTGCTCAGGCGGATCGGGGGAGCTTTGGCTTCGGTCATTGGTCATAGGAGGAGGAGAACGAGAATCGAGAGAGGAGGAAGAGAGGGGGGAATTCGTGTTGGCTAGAGGGGCGGAGTGGAGGCTACTGGAGGTGGAGGGGTGCTGTGGCGGTTCGTCGGAGGTGGAGGTGGCCGAGGGTTTGGGCGGATGCGGTCTAGGGCATCTCGCGGGTGGGGTTTCCAGTTCGCAGAGGGAGGAGGGAGGGGAGGAGATCGAAGGGGAGAAGAGGCGGCTGACTCGTGGGCGGGGTGGAGGTCGGCTGCGCCGCCTGGGCGATGGTGGAAGGGCAGCGTCGTCGTGCTCAGCGCGATGGCAATCCCTTTTTTTCTCGATTTATTTGGTCAACGGCGGGGGGGGCTGAGGGAGAGTATAGGGAGGGAGAGGGTTTTTTTTATTTTATTATTTATTTCAAAAAGTACCTTTTTATTTTGAACTCGAAATCAAACCCGCCGACTATCGTCCCTAGCGTATTACCCCCATTCCGAACACATTGGGATATGTATCATAGGCCAATTTGACCGTTACGATCAGTTTCCATTGAATTTAAAATATAATTCTTTATATATTCAATTTAAAAGCACATTTCAATTTACCGGGGCCACATATAGTCTCTAAAAATTCCAGAAAAATTATTTCTAGCTTCGTATTGACGATACGTTCCTAACAAAACAAATTTCGTCGAATTCTGAGACCGTTTGAAAAATGGCCATTTTCTAATCGATTAAAATCAACTGAAACTGGTCAAACGTGTTTTCCTTTGCCACGCTCACATATTGAATTCAAAAATTATGAAAATTGGAACCTAGCAATAATTTGACATCACGGATCCAACAAAAGTGGTTTCGTCGAAAACCGAGGTCGTTTGCAAAATTTCCATTTTTAAGGGCCAGAAATTCCATAGCGACTATTCTGAATTTTCAACTGGACATAACTTTTTATCCCCGCTATGAAATTTCAATTTTCCGGATTCGTTGGAAAGATATTCACAAATAGATTCCAATATTTTCGGTTTTGTTAAAATCCGGTTTGTTTTGCACCCGGTACATTCATTTGAAGTTTGAAATCGAATTATCGAACTACCGCGCCATTTTCAATTCCTTTTATAATTATAAATAAAATATTTATATTCTAACGACGACGTATATAAATATATACGTTCGAATTCTATTAAAAACAATCTTTTCATCGTTATTATCTAAAATAAATCATTTTAAATATTCAAAATTCATTAAAATTGTCAAAATAAAAATTTTAAATTAGCCAAGATTTCCGGGTTATTACAATCTCCCCAACTTAAAACTTTTCGTCCCCGAAAAGGAACGAAGCCGAAAGTTGTTTAACTAATCAACTAAACTTTCAATATTTTCGTTACGGCTTAAGTTCTTCAACTTTTCAGTTTCTAAGAACTTTTCAAATTTTTCAAAAATATGCTAACACCCTAAAATTTCGAAAAATTTCGCCATAACCTCCCCTGCACCAGGGGCTTCGGGATATTTCATATAGCCTCCCATGGCCTTCTTCAACTCAAAAGAAAAAGCCAAGCAGCTAGCCAATCGGCTCATAAAATCATCACCACCCAAACAAAACAGTAAATTATGGTAAACATGTACCTATTTGTCGTGCAAACAATTTTATTCTTCTGCTCTAGCCTCCTTGCTATGACCAGTTCAATGTAAGTACATGTATATGCAAGCAAATGCGACTAATTTTCAATACACTTCACTATTTGATTCAATTTGGCTAAAGGTTCAACATTTAATTAATCGAACAATAATCAAACAACACTATCAGCAATCAATTAGTGAATTATCATTTCAAATACATAACTTTGATATACAGTCAAAAATCACATTTTTGATGCCAAATCACAACAATAGGCCCTATTTAATTTTGGTTCTCACACCAGTCTAATGGAAATATATAGATATCTCACTTTCGTCACTCGAACATATATCCACTTATGATGCAGCTGCTACCATCAATGTCATCTCTGGGCGACTAGAGTGTGACTTTATATCTATCCAGTATATTAAAACTTCGAATACACGTGTATCAGACGTATATGCAAAATCTATATATACTGGATTGTCCACATCAATATAAATAATCAAATACATATAATTGGATTAAATTTTCAAAAAAAACTTGTTTTCATTTCAAAAATATACTCTTCACACTCGTTCTAGGATACTACTGATCCCATCTCTAATGATTCATTCCCATAGGATATTACTAATCCAATATCTGATGAATTCTTTCGTATGGTTCTAATGTGTCTTGTTCTCTGAGCTTTGTAAACCAAAGCTCTGATACCAAAATGTAACAACCGGGAATTTCGCTCGATCCAATTCAGTCGCTAAACCGACCCAGAGCGTTCGAAACGCCTGATTGTTTTGAGAACACGACAAATCAGAAAGCAGACGGAAGAACATTTCATTGTTAATTACAACAATTCATCAGATACAAGAATATACAGAGCATAAATGAATAAAATACATTCGATAAATATCAGAGATTACAATACATTACATAGCAGCGGAAAATAATACGATACACAACTAGAAGTAATACACGGATACAAAGCTTTCCGAGTATCGTTCCAGCTGTAAACCAGGTTCCTGTGAAGATAAATCTGCCAAACCGAAACTACTAGCTGCCCGTGTCGAAAATAAGGGCACCCAGAGTTTAGGTTAAAACAATAAACTCCAGGTCAGTCATGGGACTGGTGTGAGAACTAAAACAGTTATTAATCTTTATTTTAAAGCTAGGTAAATCAAGGGACCACGCCGTATAACACAGAACGGGTTTCCTCCCAAGAATACCAGTGCATAAAACAACAGCGCAAGGCTAAGTAAAGAAACAATGAAGCTATTATAAGACCCAGGTCCCATCACACAATGCAACGCAAGCCGGAGGATAGGGTTTTTACCTTATAATAGCCAAGAATGCTTGATACGTTTAAAACAAATCATTTGATACTATAATAAGTGTATAGTGTATAAAACAACTTCAAATCATAAGTATCAATCATAGACGGCATAAGCGCCCCATCCCACTATGTCGCCATATATAGGATTACAACTAAAATCGAAACGTCACGTATTGGAAGTTGGATTTCCATCCGTGAACCGAGGCAAAAGATAGTCCTCTACCGATTCGAGACGCTCTAGTCCGCCCCTCAGGTCAGAGCTCGAGTGACCTTTGGATCGTCAGGGCCGGTCCACCGATGTGGATTAAAATGCCTGAACACTGCGTTTCCCCACCCTTTGGGGTGTCAATGAGCCAACGAATGACTCCATCGGCTTCATATAGTCACCGATATATCCGAGGCGCCTCGCAACAGCAACAACCACATAAGTCAAACTCGTCAGGGCATGTAAAACCACTGACGCCACTTCTAACTAGAAGGAAACGCATGCCCTCCCTGATGTCCTCTCCCGTTTCTGGTTCACAACCGGGGTGTGAGGCTCGCGAATCAACGTTACACAAAGCTATGCCACACATGCCATGCTTTGATCATCAACCACAAGACTCTGCTTTTCAACAGAAGCCTTGATCATATTGCCACTTAGGCATGCCACACAGGCAATTCACTCCATGCGTTTGATATCCATCAATATATAACCTCTGAGCTCGTACGTCTCAGAGAAGGGCGTTAAGCAAGAGAATAAATTCTCTGCCGCCAAACAGATATATATTTAATAGAAATCAATCACAAAGACTAAAATCCAATGTCAGACACATAGTCCATTTACAAGTCCGTTCCAGGTCTGAACGAAACCGGAGGCACCTAGTACCCCGCATATCCATCGATCTCCAAGTACGTCTGGAAGATCACCAACTGTTTCCCTCCTCTTGGGTGTATAGCCCAATCAAGATCATCAGTAATTATCCAAACGACGTGAAGACCTCCGGTCTTCAACCAACGTCTTCACCTTCGACTTATCGTCGTATCCATTATTCAGAATGGGATAAACACGGTCTTTCTGAATAACTCGCGTATATAATAAACAAGTGTTACACAAACACAACATACGCCTCATTCCAATTCAGAATATTATTTTATTCAAATATTCTTATACTTTGGGAAAGGTTCCCATTAATTTTATCAAAGATAAATTCTTTCAATTTATTCTTTAATCTCCTTTGAATATCAATTCAAACTAGTCAGGATTAGCGAACCACACCGAAGTAATCATTTATTTAAATTTCCCAATCCCAACCTATTCATCCCGTGAAGTAAAACTGGTAATACTTCATATCTAACACCACGGTGTTATCGGTAAATTCAATTACCATTTCACGTTCAAATCTAATTAAAGATTTAACTATCGCCTGGAGTAAAACTGGTGATACTCCATTCTCGATCTTTTCAATCTAATTGAAGATTCATTAAAATTCCACTTAATTTTAATCTTTAACCGGGTTAAAGAATCAGTGTCATTTAAAACACGGTTCACGATAAACCCCAAAATCACATTCCATTAATTATCGGGTTAAAGAACAAATGTTATTTAAAACACTGTTCAAGATAAAACCAAAAATCAATACCAATTCAACTCCAATTAAATATCTTTTAATTTGCACACTTCATTAAATCTAAATAAAAAGATTTAATCTTTTTCTCAACTGGGTTTAAGAACAGTGTTAATGAAGTCACCATTCACGACAAACCCAAATCACATTTGATATTAAATACAAGGCTCTGAATAGAAAATATATCGGCTTATATTCAATATCAAATTCTACGACCAACAAATATCGTATTGGAAATAACGATATATATATCTGTCAAATTTCCATAACAACATCTGTATAATCACGAAATCCAACATCGAAATATCCCGATGACAATTTCGATTCAAATCCATTCCAATGCAATTATTGGAAATTCTAGTTATTTTCAAAACCATTTCAAATCCACTTTATTTATTTTAAAAATAAATAGAATTATAATTCTAGTTCAAAACTAGTTCATTTCGATAAAAATCTATTTTTATCTTTTCAAATATGGAAATTTTCATCCCAATTCTTCACAAATCATTTCTTATGAATTTACACAAATTATTATTATTTTTAATAATTTTATCAAGACCCGTACAGTCGATTTCCATCAACGGCCATCGAACTGCACTTACAGCGACCTTTTCCAAATTTGATTTGGCCATAATTCCAAATCCAACCGTTAGATTTCAAATCTCTAATATTCTTTAGAAATCTCTTTTCGATACGAACCCAACGGTTCCGGTTTTAGGAGAATCCGACGGTCGGAACTCCCATAATATCCATTCGAAGTCAATGGTCGAAATTCGCGAACTGCCGCGGCGCGGCGCGTTCTATTCAGGCCATTATATTATATATATATATATATATATATAATATATAATATATAATATATAATATATGCTTCGTCGATTTCCTTTTAAAACGTATTATATAAATCGTTTTAAATTCGTTTTCAAAACGATTTCAACTTCTTTTCAAATTCAAATCAAAATTGAATTTTTCCTTATAAATTCGATATAAATTCCTTTCCAATTGATTTCAATTCAAATCGATTTTTAATTCAATTTCAGTTCGTTTTCAATTCCATTCAATTTCAATTCGAATTCATTTCTATTCAATTTCAATTCGAATTCTAATTCTTTTCAAAATATCAGTTTTTGAAATCACTTTTGATATTCATTATAAAATGAATAAAATCGATATAAATATCGTTCACGTCAAAATAGCGTCAATCTAATCAACACGGCTTCATATATTTCTATTTTCGAATATTCTATTTCAAATATTTCCTCTTTTTTTCAAATATTTCTATTTCAAATATTTCTATTCAAAACTGGAATGAGGCCCAATCAATTACCATAAAATGTTAATTATATGGATTTTCTACAGCACATGTATAAATAACAACGATAAATAATCAACCATCATCCAGAGTGCACCACACCACTACATAAGCATTAAATATAAATATTTAACGCTTATACCAGCCTATCAATCAATTGATCGACATACAACTAATTATTGGGATTAGCGTATGTCATATATCATCCCAATACCCGTGTGGGGTTTCAATCAATCAAACACAGATTTTATTTGTGCAATTGGGCGATGTGTAAAATTTATCGTCCCAATCAATATTAGTCAAATGTGTGTATATAAACAAATCGTCTGATTTGTTTATATTTATTTCATTTTAAATACACGTTAAAAATTCTATTTTCAACTATAAAATATTTAACTATATAAATATTCTATTTCATTTCACATCACATCACATAATCAACTACACATCAAAATCAAACAAACAAACATACAAGTCATCCATGGTCTGTGGACGATGGGTGTCGGGTGCCACTAAACACCGTCTGCATCCTAGTATATATTTTTAACTAGAAAACGAGATTTAAAGTGAAAAGTTCTCACCGACTAGCTAAACCAATACACCACGACTCTTCATATGTAGAAATCTTCGCCGTGCTCGCCTTTTGTCAATTTCGTTGTCCGTAGCCACTACATATATAAAAATCCAATCTTTATACTTCATTTCCCTAAAGAAAAAATCTGACCTTTACACGTTATTTACATAAAGAAAAATTCGATCTTTTCTATTTTTAAAAATATCATCTTTTCTTGTTTAAAAATATAATCTTTTTCCTTAACAAAAATTTGATCTTTCCTATAACCAAAATCATATTTTTCCTTCTTTAAAAATCCCACCTTTCATGTTGTAAAAATTTCACCTTTCATATTATAAAAATTTCACCTTTCATATTATAAAAATTTCATTTCTATACTATATAAAAATCAAATCTTTACTTTCTATAAAAATATAATCTTTACTAGCTTAAAAATGTAAACTTTCCTAGTTTAAAAATATGAACTTTCCTAGTTTAAATCTAACCTATTCATAAATAAAAATCTGATTTTTATACTACATTATTTATTTATAAAATTAAAAACTGAATTTAAAGAACGCATCTAAATTAAAACTGAATTTAAAATAATGTAAAAGGAGAAGCTTATAGTTTTCATCGTTCGGAGGGGACTGGTGGTGGGCGTCGAGGTGCTCAGGCGGATCGGGGGAGCGTTGGCGTCGGTCATTGGTTATAGGAGGAGGGAGAACGAGAACCGAGAGAGGAGGAAGAGAGGGGAATTGGGGTTGGCTAGAGGGGCGGAGTGGAGGCTACTGGAGGCTGAGGGGTGCTGTGGCGGTTCGTCGGAGGTGGAGGTGGTCGAGGGTTTGGGCGGATGCGGTATAGGGTGTCTCGCGGGTGTGGTTTCTAGTTCGCAGAGGGAGGAGGGAGGGGAGGAGATCGAAGGGGAGGAGAGGCGGCTGACGCGTGGGTGGGGTGGAGGTCGGCTGCGCCGCCTGGGCGGTGGCGGAGGGGCAGTGTCGTCGCGCTCAGCGCAATGGCAATCCTTTTTTTTTTCTTGTCAATTTATTTGGTCAACGGGGGGGGGGGGGGGGGGAGGGGGGTGAGGGAGAGTATAGGGAGAGAGAGGGTTTTTTATTTTATTTTATCATTTAATTATTTATATCGAAAAGTACCTTTTTATTTTGAACTCGAAATCAAACCCGCCGACTGTCGTCCCTAGCGTATTACCCCCATTCCAAACACAATGGGATATGTATCGTAGGCCAATTTGACCGTTATGATCAGTTTCCGTTGAATTTAAAATATAATTCTTTATATATTCGATTTAAAAGCACATTTCAATTTATCGGGGCCACATTCAGTCTTTAAAAATTCCAGAAAAATTATTTCTACCTTCGTATTGACGATACGGTCCTAACAAAACAAATTTCATCAAATTCTGAGACCGTTTGAAAAATGGTCATTTTCCAGTTGATTAAAATCAACTGAAACTAGTCAAACGTGTTTTCCTTTTCCACACTCACATATTGAATTCAAAAATTATGAAAATTGGAACCTAGCAATAATTTGACATCACGGATCCAATAAAAGAGGTTTCGTCGAAAACCGAGGTCGTTTGCAAAATTTCTATTTTTAAGGGCCAGAAATTCCATAGCGACTATTCTGAATTTTCAACTGGACATAACTTTTTATCCCCGCTATGAAATTTTAATTTTCCGGATTCGTTGGAAAGATATTCACAAATAGATTCCAATATTTTTGGTTTCGTTAAAATCCGGTTTGTTTTGCACCCGATACATTCATTTGAAGTTTGAAATCGAATTATCGAACTACCACACCATTTTCAATTCCTTTTATAATTATAAATAAAATATTTATATTCTAACGACGACCTATATAAATATATACGTTCGAATTCTATTAAAAATAAAATTTTCATCGTTATTGTCTAAAATAAATCATTTTAATTATTCAAAATTCATTAAAATTGTCAAAATAAAATTTTTAAATTGGCCCAGTTTTCCGGGTTATTACATATCTTCTCGATTATATCTTCGATCTTTAGGTAGAAAATCCTATGGTTGTAAACATGTGTTTGAGACATGTTATGTTTGGTGGATGCAAGTGTTTGCTAGTGGTTGCTCGTGGATGCATTTACACACATTAGGCACTAGATCGGCTCAATCACTTTCATATTGCATATGGATGAGTGTGCATATTTAAATTAATGGATGTATATTGAATGTGTTATCATATGGATGTTGCAATGGTTGTGCACTCATATAGAAATGATATGTATTATTAGGATTCTTTTGCATACATAATGGACGCATGGCACTATCATGTTTTGCATTAAGGAGGTCAACTGACTCAGTAGACTGCCTGGTTTTGCATTAGGATAAGGACATATACACACACTTTGCATATGTTCATGAAAGCATTAGAAATATTTTAAGGACAATTGATGCCCATAATTGATGGATGAGTAGATGGATGATGGATGGTAGGACATACATTCTTTTTAACTTGGAGATTTCGGGGACAAAATCAATTAAGTAGGGGAGAATGTAACACCCCGTAATTTTAAAATATTAAAACTGACAAATTTAAGAATACTAAATTTTTTGAAGAATAATTAAATGAAACGGGTTACGTCATTGCGTTCGTCTCGAAATTCTGCTTGAGATAGAGTCCTAGTTTGCGTAAAACGGACATCGTATGAAGAAATTATGAAGCTCGGAAGATTTAAAGTTTAAAGTTGTAAAACAAGTAGACCGCCCATTTTTCACCATTCGACCGTTTACAAGGCAACCGCCCATTTATCACCAGTCGACCGTTTTTAAGTAGAAGTGAAAAATGTCGATCGGTTGAAATTGGCCAGTCGACTGGTTGATTCTGGACGGTTTCCTGATGACGTGTTTTTCTAATTTGAGTGGTTCAGATGGTTCTTAATCAAATTTAAAGGTCCTAATTCACCTATAAATAAACACCTAAGCCTAACCCTAATCTCTTCAACGCTAATCCATGGTGCCTCCATGATACTTCTCCAACTCAAATTAATTTAGCTTTTCTTCTTCAACAATCAAAGAAGAGGTTATTCAAGATCAGAATTGCTACAACAACGACTAATTCTCTTTTCTAAGAATCCTATCGCTGTGAGTTTATGTTACTCTCACATATAATTAAATTAAAAAGTACTTGTGTTGGGATTATAAATTGGATCTAATGTATATGCCTATGAATAAGATGAATCATATCAAGTTTTGTAATTTGTTATCCTTCAGATTCATACCCAATTGCTATTATCATATACCTGTCTGATCTATCTTATCATTATTCATTTCACGTGCCTATTTATATGTTTATGCCAATTTTGATGTTTGATTCTCTTCCCTTCTTCTTTTTCTTTTTCCTTTTGAGATTAGGCTAACTTCGAGCCTAAGCATATTACGTTGAGATTTACATACGAATAATGTTGGGATGATTGGGAAAAGTTTGGAAAATATGTAATAAAATGAGATTTGGCATAAATTGTTGATAACTATGAAATTGATTTGGGCATAATTTGGTACAACTTGTAATACATGGAATTATAGGCATAACTTGAATTAGCAGTATAAGCATAATTGGGACTTATGAGCAATTGGAATACATTAATTGAATATTTGAAATTGGGCATGAATAAAAAGGAAAAGATAATGAACGCCTAAGACACGACGTTAGACCGGGTTGCAACAGAAGTCTGGCCGGAACCGCCCGGCATATCCAGTAACCGCAAATGGCAATCTAATGTGAGAGATCAAAGGTAGAAATTAGATGCGTAATAGTGCTAAGGCACGAGGTTAGATTCGGATTGCGGTAGAAGTCTGCCCGGAACCGCCCGGCACATCCAGCAACTGCAAACGACAATCTAATGTGGGAGCTCTTACAAGATTACGGGTATAATGAATTAATTAAAAACACTTAACCAAGATAAGACATGTGGTAAGACATGGGAATATTAAAGGCGTTAAGTGGGTGACATGGGTAGCAATTGAAACATAATTAAGAGCACTTAACCATAACAAGACATATGGTAAAACATGAGAGTAATAAAAAGGGTTAAGTGGGAAATCCTAGTATAGACCAAGCATAGGAGGGAAGCTTGTGTCAAGTATGGGGACCCTTTTCAACCAGTAACCCATTTTTAGTATCTATATGAGCTCAAACTAGGTCGAGGACGGGACACGCTTACTGGGGTTGATTGTAAGAGACCAAAAGAGTAAAGAGCGATGGCAACGCAAGTCCAACGGGGTTATGTGCGTGTGTGGGTCCGGGCTGGTAGGTAAGACGTTGTTCATTGTGTAGGTATAAGCCGTGAATTTTAGTAGTATCGAGTTGCCACTTTAGAGAGTGATACACCTTACCGTGGGGCCAGCATGGGTATCTACGAGTTAGGGAGCCGATTGAATTGGGAGGGTAGTGGGTATAACTAGTGGAGGTAGGAGCAAGTGGGCACCTACGAGAGTAGCTAGGAGTACACGAAGCTACCATTATTATGATTAGTAGGGAGGGATCACCTTTTAGTATGAGATTAGTATTGGTGCGGTGCAGGAAATATCTTATAGTGGTTAGAAGCTCAATCGATGTTATACCTTGTTCATCATGTTTACCTTGTCATACTTGCTTAAATTACAGTCATTTCTTATATCCAGTTTATGTTCTTATCCTATTACTTTACTAATTATATTTTTAAAGTCACTGGACTCGCTAGACTTTATGTCTGAACCTTTTTGTTTTGCCTCTTTTCTTTCCTCTTCCCCCTCCCCTTCCCCCAGGTTCTCAGGGTGGGACTAGCAAGGCTTAATTTGGATTTCTCTCACTCTCTCTCTACTGGAAGTGCTGAAAGTAATGCTCAGCTTTGTTTCTCTTTCATATGGCATTTTGGAATGGGATTATGGTTTTGGTTTTATGTACTCTGATAATAATTTTGTTCTAGATGGATATTTGTGTACTTGGCTTTAGTATGTGGTTTTGATGTTGTAACCAGACATGTTTTGCTTTTTCGCTGCAATGAATAAATTTTGAATTTTTAAGTACCATTTTATATATCTGTCTTGTGATGTTCTGTTCTATACTCTTATAACGCTCCATGAAAGTCAATGCATTCCCTTAGTGAGTGATATTAATGGACGTAGGGTGTCACAACTGCAGTGGCCCATAAATCGATATTATTTGAGTTGACTACATACATCACACGTCCAACCCAAATTGCATAGAAATAAGAATCATTATGAAATAAGAAGAAAAGGATAGAAGAAGAACCGATACAACAACACAGAATCTCACAATCACAGCGAAATAAAATTTATTATATAAATAATCACTTTTGAAATACAACTGTATTTGGACCTACATACATTATCAGAGTATATAACAAATACAACACAGCGGAATAAACTCCAAATATCTACACTGAAGCCTCCTGCTCCAAGCTCCTTTAGATAAATCTGTAAATCCTGAACTACTTGACTGCCCGTACAAGTTTAGGCACCCAATAATTTAGGTAACAAAACAAAATAAACTTCGGGTCAATCATGGGACCGGTATGAGTAAACAATTTAAAACAGTTTGAGAAAATAAATGATATCTCATAGGACCATGCCGTATAACATGGAGCATGTTTATCCCTTATGAGAATCCAAAACACATGATTTAACTTTCAAAATCCTTTTGAAAGAAAAGATAATCTTTATATCAATACTCTTTTGATGTTATAATAGTGTTTAAATCAAATAAATAACAATCTAGTGGAATGTTTGCATTTCACGCTCCACATATATAAATATATAATACAAACAGCAAGCACTTATTGGGTAATGAATTTCCAACTATGACAAGGTATGGAACCACCTTCCGATAGTGAATCTCTAAAGAAGAATACACTGGGTTCAACAAGAACATCTTGTAACCCGACCACTCATTTCACTTGAGTGTATCAAATGCATATCACTAATGGTTGGGATCAGCAACCATTTTGCGAAATGGGACAGCATTGAATAGAATAAAGAATGAAATGAATTTTTCTAGATAGGTGATAATACACCCTAATTGGGAGCTACCCACTTAGCCATGCTGCCTGCCCAATTTTTGTCATTTCCCGATTGTTGAGGCCCGAGGCTATGCTTACATACTTTTCATTGATAGTACAATCACTTTGAATGCCACGTTGTCAGACCCATTAATCATTGATTGATTTGCACAAATATATTCTGGATATTATGCTACGAAAATAAATTCTTCGCCACCAAATATATATATTTGAACAGACTAACTTATGCAATCATTGGAAATACTCTGTCAGACATTCGTCCATCTACGTTCGTTCTGGGACTGAACGAAACCGAAGGCACAATTTCCATAAATCCATCTTTGGAAATTTCTACTTAAGATTAAAAGAAAAAGCCCTTTCACCTTACTCCATCTCCGATTATTTTCATATAATTTGATTCGCAATGCTACTGCCAATACGGAGTGGTTCTCGGAGATTAATCCAACCGGTCTCTCCATACCGACAACGATATTGGTCAATAATTTGATAGTTGGTTATTTAACTATCGAAAAAAAAAACATTCATCCAAAGCATCAAACAATCACTGTGCCCCTTAATTAATATTTCATTAATTAAATCACTTGTAACATCCCAAGATTTTCGATAATTTATATTATTTAATTTAATATGATTTTGATATTATATGGTTGTAAATAATGATAATTGAAGTCGCAATAATCAGTTGTTGATTTATAAGTGTATATGAATTTTATTTTAATTGGAATAAAATTTAGAAAATGTTGAATTAATTTAAATGGCTAATTAGCAAAAAATGAATATTTTAATATATTGATGAACAAGCAAAAATTGTCATTTTGCAAACGATTTCAGAATTCAATGCTATTAATTTTTTTGGATCCAGAATGTCAAATTATTGTCAGGTTTAAAATTTCAAGTCATTTAGAATTAGTTTGTAAGCGTAGTGAAGTTAAAAGCGTTTTGTAAATTTAGATGAAATTAATAAGCTAGTTAAAAAGTCCATTTTCCAAACGGTCTCCAAATTCAATGAAATTAATTTTGTTAGAACCGTATCGTCAAAACATAGCTAGATTTCAAATTTCACAATTTTTGGAATCAGTATGTTGCCCCGCTAAATTAAAATGTACGTTGATATTTGTATGTCGTTTAATTTAAAAATATTACGTTTAAGTGAAACTATTGTAGACTTCAGAATTGGGCTTCGCCACTAGTCCCATTGCGTTCAGAAGGCCATAAAACCTATTGTTAGGCAGTAAGCGGGCCTGATTTGGAGATAGTCCAGTTTTTGACTTTATAACATGAAAAACGACAAATATATTATTAAAATATTATTCTAAACCCTGATTTTCAAGTCAGCCGCCACTTACTTTCCATGGCCAAAAATTCGCAGAACTTCCCTCCTCAATTTCTCAAAATCCATGCAATGAAATCCAAAGCTTAATACATGAAAATTGAAGAGAATCTCGAGCTCTTCACATCCGTACGGTGATTTGTCCTAGATCGAAGCGAATTCACCAGAAATTGGTGATGAAGGGTGCACGGTTCGAGATGATTTTGGAGCACTGTAGATGACTGTGGGTGACCGCTCTCTGGCTATAGGGTGTGCTCGAGGAGGCGCACGTCCTGGTGCTAGTTGATCGTCGCCTAGAGGTCTCTGGTGGGGTGCGAATTGGAGAGAGAAAGCACGTGGATGGGTTTCCTAGCAGAACGCGGGTTACAAGCAATGAAGAAGAAAGCCAGAGAGGGTAGCATGGCAGCTGTTGTGTGGGTGAGGGTTTTTTATTTATTTATTTGAATTTCAATTGTTTAAACACATACAACTTCTTCATACGAACTCCAATTGACATGCGGTTTGTTGCGTTAGAATCGTATCGATGAGCTCTTCGCGATGGCTTTGATTTGGCTATATTCTGAGACTGTTGATTTTTGGGCTAAATTTTTTGACTTCAATCTCATTTAAAACCAAAGTGAGTGATTAAACCCACTCGCACCTAACTAAAATATTTGATTATTAGTTAAATTAAATTCATCACATGATATGATTGTTTTGTTTGTTGTTTGATTGCTTAAAATTGTATATTTATGTTAAATCTGCATAGACTGTGTAATTTAATTTGACTGTTATTTAAATTGTACTGTTATAGATTAATTTCTAGTTTAATAATAAATGAAATAAAAACCCTCATACTTGATGACTATTAACTGATATTATTGAACTGTTTAGATGTGTTGATTTTTATATATGCCTTAAATTTATATATTTAATATGTTAATATGTAATCCATCTGATTATCGACATTGTTTATATATGTTATAAGTTTTGGCTGATTAATTCCAACCATTACCCTAGATGTTACGGGCATTAAATAAACCCGGGACTAATCACTAAAATGAATTAAGAACGTAGGTTGAAATGATAAATACCCATGACCTTGATTTGGATTGAAATGATATATATATATATATCCTTTCCTAAAATACTAAAATTAAATTTTAAGTATTATTTGGCCATAGGATAGAGAATTATATACGGACACCGGTTGGTTAAATAAAATTTGTTTTAACCATGACTCTTGAAATATTATTTAAAACACTATAGATGATGTTTTATAAATTGATTTTTCTTTGAATATGAACTTTGAATTTTGAAATATAAAGCCAAAGGAATTTATTAAATATTTTAAATTGAAGTTATAAATTTGGAATTGAAAGAGGATGGAATTTTTTTGAAATTGAATTGCTTATCCATCTTTGATATTTACTTTAAATTAACCTGATTTATAGTAATAATTGAATTGTGAACTCAAGAATTTTTTTTATAAATGAATTATTCAAAATGAGGATTATAATTGAAATTCAATTATTTGAATCAAATTATTATATCGAGTTGTTTGAAATCGAACTGTTGAATTGAATTGAAATATAAATAGGAAGTCAAATCCTTTTGAATTAAGATATCGAAATTTAGTCGATTGATTTGAAACTGAAATATGATTACCTGTTTGGTTAAAATTTGAAGAAACGATTCTAATTCCAGCTATAGTATTTTAAACCATTTTATAAACTATTTTTATAATAATTATTTTCTTTATAAACTACTTACCTTATAACTTATTTTTTATTACTTATTTTAAATAAACCATTTTAATAATTAATTATTCATTTTATAAACTATTTTAATATTTTAACTATAGATTTTACTAAATCTAAAAATTTCTATTTTAAATACAAATTATTTATTTCAAACTATTTCAATTATTTATCTAAACTATTTTTTATATATTTTAACTATTTTAATACTCAATTTATTTTAAAGTTGGAATTGTTTCAAGATTTAAGTTGGTTTTAAATGGGGATTTTAATATGAAATATTCTATCTCGACTATTAAAATGAGTTTTAAAGCAAAATATGGTATTTTGATATGAAGTATGAACATATTTGAAATGTAAAAGAACTGACCGGTGTGAAAAATGTAAACGATTGGTTGTTAAAGAGACCGAGATCGGATATTGTCATACTCTCTGCCAATACCGAAAACCACTTTAACAACTGTGTATGCGGTGGAGTTCCAGAATGAAGTAGGTTGATTTGGAGGCGATTACTGGATTTGAATAAAGAGAACGATAATGGATATCCTTGACCTTCGGGTCATAATTAAAATGACTAAAACAGGGCTATACCATGACCAGTGGGGTTAGCTACCTCCATTGGCAAAACTTCTTCTTTATTACTTTAGTACCTCGGTTTGATTGATCTGATTTGATGCGCATCCGTAATTTGGGAGTGTTGTTCGAGGTGGGCGGTAGTCGCGGCTATGCGTTACCACCAGTCCGGGCATGCAACTAGTATATTCCTACTCTGGGCATTCCCCATGTGCCCTGTCATATTATCCTGATCGAACCCCCTACGACTTTGATTTGTATCGTACCTATGGTATGCCCTCTGATAGCCATTACGTACTATGGATTTTACGGTATCTGTATAGACTACGGTATTATTAACGGTGTAAGGGTAATAATGGTAATCCCGCTTACGCTATTTTAATATTTTTTATTTAAACATAGATACTATTATAATAGCGTGTTGTATTATATAGTATTTAGTTTATCGAATCTTTAGGAGATTGAAATTCCCGTAACATCTCTTAATTTATTGCACTCATATTATCGCATGAATTTGATTTAACTAATATGAGAATATTTTAGTTCTGATTCGAGTATTTTGACTTTTCATTTGTGCTCGGGTCAGCCTGAGTTTTTAGCTATTGAAGACGACGTTATGAAGATGGAGCTAGCCAGAAGTATTATTATTTATTTTTGCTGTAAATATTGGTATGTTTATTATAGTTAACTCTGATAGTTGCCGTAAAATATAATCAAATGTATGTTTTAACAGCTTCATGAACTGTTAATTAATTATTATATTTTGTCCTTCCGCTATGAGATTCTATGTTTCTTTTTCTTTTTTTTCTTATATAAATCCCAATAACTATCCGTATTTTTGATTTTTTTATGTCAACATTGAGGATCATTGTCAACTTGAATGGTCAAAAATCTTGGATCGTTACATTTGGTATCAGAGCTTTGGTTTAGCAAAAACCTTGTCTCTATTTGGGATTAATTCATTAGATATAAGGTTGTAATACCCTAGAATGAGTTGAGTGTATATGAGAGAGCGTACTTGTAATTTCGATATAAATTGATTTTGGATTATGTTGGTCTTTTCTGTTGATTATTTATGAATTCTGGTCGGTACTTGGGACACCAAGGCATCGATAGGGATTTCTAAACACTCGAATAAGACTCATCGACATAATATTGTTTTGAATTATATTTTATTTATATATAGAATTATTTCAAAATATATTAATTTCGATTTTGTTGATGATAATATTAAATTCAATCATTTATTACTCGATTAATATATAATTTAAAACTATTGGTTATTGAATGGTTTAAGAAATAAATATTGAAAATTTACTGATAATGAAATAAGAAGTAAAATATAAATTTGAGAATTTGATTTCGGGTGGTTTTGTAACATTGATTTGCAAATGGTTTGAAATAATATATTTATAATATTTTAAATCTTGTTTCATATAGAAATTGTTTCAAATGAATTTTAGAAATAAGTGTATACCCCTTTGTCTTTGGAATTGATTTCGGTGATGAGTGCACGCATCATCGATGTTTATTTTCAAGAGTTTAAGGAGGGAGACATTTAATATTTTGTACTTTGTTTTACGAAATTGAACTTTATTTAAATCCTTATATAGCATGGTTTTATGCAAATGATATATTATAAGAAACATTTCAAAAAAATTGATTTGAAAAGAAACCCGAAATTTAATTCTTGAGATCTTGAATAATTAATGAAATGAAATAAACTTAAATTTTTGAAACTTCTGAATATTATGAATATAAGAGAGTTATAATTAAAATAAGTTATAATTGAAATAAAACTCTTAAGAATTGGATAATAAATTGAAACGAATGGTAATTGAAACTTGTGTAATAATAAATTCTTTTCTATAGCATGAATAACTTACCAATTAATTAAGAAGTTAAATGTTATAAGAATAAGCTATTAAATAATGCACACGTATTAGAATGGATAATGAACGTGAAAATTGATTGGTTATATATATATAAATAGAATTTATGTTATGTAATAAACAATATATACTTAGTTATGTTATTCTAAGTAACATGAATTAACCGAATCAATGAAAAATTGATTAAGCGAATTATTTGGTAATAAACTAAATGTATTGATGTAAATGTTTGGTTTTGCGAAAATATAAGTGAATAATCTTATAAATTTTAAACTTAATGATGGTTGAACGAATTAATTAAATTTAATTAAAAACGAGCTCGTCGCGTAGCGGCAGTTCATAATTTTCCAAACTAAAGTTTAATTGAATGTATATAATCCAAAATAAGTCAGAATTCTTTGAAACAAGAATCTTACGGTTCTATTGGATTACAATTTTCTAATGAAAGAGAAAATTTTAAATTTCAACTTATAAATTTCAAGATATGTGTAAACCAAAATTTTAGAAAAACAGTGCCAGGGAAATTCACGATTTAAAACTAAATTATAAACAATAGGAACGATAATAAAGTTTAGGCAAATTCTAAATTTGATCGATAGACGTATTGGAGGAAATTGAAATTAAATGCGAAATATAATCAATGTAAGTCAACTAGATATGAATTGGAAAATTTTGTCGTTTAAATAAAATGGCAATAACTCATGATTTGGGTAATTAATAAGTGAATTAAGCTACTACGAGGAGAAATGAAAAGGGACTTAAGTGTGTTAATAAAATGTGAATTGTCGATAAACTAAATTAAAAGGTAAATTGAGATTTATATAAAAGAGAAAGGATAATAATAACTCTACTGAATTGATTAAATTAATTGTAAGTGAAATAAACAATGAAATCATACAAATAAATTAGTGACATTGAAAAATTCTGTAGATTTGCTTGGTTGAAGGAATATATTTGATTGGATATTTTATTTATGTTTTAGTTGCATTTGCTAATTCATGTGTGTTTACTGTAAACATATAAATACCATTTCTTTTATATGCTGTTGAGTGTTAGTAGGTACTGATGGCAATTTGCTTGCATTGGAGCTACGTGCACATAAAAATTAGCTATTGCTTGCCTAAAAATAAATAAATCGCAAATGACCCGAATGAAAGGTACGTATATCGAATTTATATATCATATATTGGTATTTTATATTGTTTCCCCATTTCGAGATGCCTCATCACTGAGTTGAGATGTACATTTATGATTATATATATATTATTGTTTTCCGGACCTAACCATACAAAGGAGACTCTACCGAATTTTTTCGTGAAATTATGACTTAGAAAATTTTGTGAAAATGTGAGTTTTGTATAAGTTTATTATTTCTAAGTTTAGTAGAAATTTTATATTATTTTAATTTTATTCTGCCACTTCATTTTACGTTCCTTTTCGAGGACGAAAAGTTTTAAGTGGGAAAGAATGTAACATTCCAATATTTTTCGATAATTTATATTATTTAATTTAATATGATTTTGGTATTATATGGTTGTAAATAATGATAATTGAAGTCACAATAATCAATTGTTAATTTATAAGTGTATATGAATTTTATTTTGATTGGAATAAAATTTAGAAAATGCTGAATTTAATTTAAATGGTTAATTGGCAAAAAATGAATATTTTAATATATTGATGAACAGGCAAAAATGGTCACTTTGAAAATGTTAGACCCAAATGTGGTTCTAACACCCAAATTGATTAGAAACAAGATAAAATAAAACAGAAATAAAGATGAACACACAAGATTTATAGTGGTTCGGCGAAGAAATGCCTACGTCCACTTAGTTTTCACTATATTCAGTAATTCAGTTACAAATGCAATGTAAGATTCACTCACAACTCACTTTTGTTCACTCAAATGATTAAAACAAGAAATGAAAGATGATTTGGATTCTCCGGGAGTAAAGGAGTTCGGATGATGGAGGTACTTGGATTCTCAAAAGTGCTGAAAAAAGATCCTTCTCTTTGTCTCTAGATGGGGTATTTATAGGTATGAATTTGCCTGAGATTCAATCCGGGTCGGAACACGTGTCATCCATCGCACTCTCTTCGGGTTCGGATGAACTATCAAGCTGACAACACATCAAAGAGATGGACGTTAGGGGTAGGAATCAGTCATAGCCGGTCCGGTTCTCCAGGCTATTTTATAGGAGATTAACCTGGATCATGGGTGCGGGTCGGAGGTGTGCATGTTGGGGGTCGGATCGGAATACCCGATCCGAACCGGAGTGGCTTGGACGTCTCTCCTTCACTAATCATACTCCGCTCCGCTGCAGCGTCGTGGCAAGCAAAAGGCTTTCCGATCCATTTGAGATTTATTGGCCTTCCGATCCGATCAGATATGCTTTGCCAATTTACCCAGTAAGAGCCATCCGATCCGAACAGGGAACTCTATCCGATCCGAACCAATATGCTGCTATCAATCTGAATTGTGGTGTTTTCTTCCGATCCGAACCGAAGTCTTATAACCTAAAATACTCTTCAATGGTTGGTTTCTTGGCTTTGTGTTGCCTAGTTCACAAAGTAGGCTAACATTTTGCCCCCTCAAAGGATGCTTCTGTTGTACGAAGCGTGCTTTGATGTCGTTTAATCAGAATTGTCAGGAGTAACGCACAGATTTCTATTCGGTTCGGTGTCCGATCCGAGTACCTTTTCTTCATTTCTGAGCAAATTTGGGAACTCTTCTCGCCATGTAATGCTTCTTGCAGGTATGCTCTTCCTTTACTCTCCTTCTCTTCAATTCGAGTCGGATGCTAAATCAACGTGTGAAATTTCCACTCGGTTCGGATTCCGATCCGAAGCGTTTTCGTGGGTTAGGTTCTTGGACGTTGGGCCTTCAGACAAAGTCATGCTATTGGGCCTTCACTCCGGTCCGAGCGGGTGAGACAAAATAGGAAGACGAGGAGTCAACACCATTCCCTATATAAAGTCACTACTGCCTTCATTCCTTTCTCCTTCATTTCTATTGCCGCTCCCAACCTAAGTATTGAAAACGTCAGAAACTCGGATATTCTGAAACTATTCCTCGTAGATTTCTTAAATCGAACACATAGGTAGCTTTTCTAATCTCGAATAACTTCGTTGTAACCGTTTTCGATTTCAATTCGCGTTGGATTGGGATGGCTTGGCCATAAGCTTCGCTTGAACCCCCCGCCGCTACTGGTGGATGCGCCATCGCTTCGAGGCGTTGCGAGGCTGGAGAGGGCAAAATATTTTATCCTCAACGGTGGCTTTGGTGATAAAATGGACTCGTTTGTGAGAAAGGAGGGAAAGAGGAAGAAGATGAGGAGCGTGGTGACCAACTGGAGTCGGTTCGGGTAGAAGACGGAGGACCAAAAAAGGAAGGAGAAGGAAAGGGGATCGGCTCGGATTGCACATTTTAGAAAGATGGGAGGAAGGAAAATGTCGGCTCGGGTCGGAGATGAGAACGAGATAAGAGGCTGACATGAACGGACTGGTTGAGTGGTGCTGGTTCGGTTCGGATCGGGTCACCCGATCCGATCAGATCAGTCCTACTTCCGAACCCACTGTCTTCCTTGTCTTGAACTGTCCAAGCCTTAACGATGCATCCGAACCGAACCTACATCTGCATCTGTATTGAGCCAATCATCACATGCATATCCGAACCGAACCGAACGCATCAAACTTGGCACATAAAGACTACTCAACTAATTCAACTAACACTTACTCTAGACGAATATGCTTCGCGGACAGTTAGGATAGTGCCTTGTGAATATAAACGAGAATTAAGAACAACTCTGACCATCACTTTCTCTTTAAAGCTTCGTCTTACATTGCTGTACTTTTATTTTGTATTTCCCACGTTTGCTGCACACACTTTAGTTCACACACATACACAAAGAAGGGGGACACGGGATAATTTACTCTAATTCGTGCTATTGCTTCTTCAATATTTCCATGACAATGAGGCCCAGACGCTCTTCTCGTCTAGCTGAGAGGAAAGAAGCTCCGGAAACTTCCAACAAAACCACTCTCGAGGATATATCTTCTTCATCTGATCCAGAATGGGACAGCGAGGGTCCGGATTACGGAGTTGGTCATCGGGAAAGTGACGAAATGTCTTCAGAAAATGAAGTTTCCCTAGGCTTTGAGGAGGAAGGAGGGATTGGTGACAATCGAGCACCTGATGAATTTGACTCGGCCATTATATTGGAGTCACCTCCAGATTCCGTAGAATCGACAATTGATAACGACCGACTTGTTCGGATTTGCTTGAAGTATGGAATAATGAAAAGGGACACTTTAGTGCCCTCACGCTCTGACCGTCCCCATAACCCTCCAGAAGGATATATGACGGTCACTCGTCTGATGTGCATGGTTGGCGCCATTCCTCCATTCTCGCCTTTCATCGTCGACTTCTTAAGACAAATGCGGATTGCCCCCATGCAGCTGCATCCCAATTCATATGCCTATCTGCATACCTTATTCATAGCATATCGTGAAATTCTAGGCGTGGAGCTTACGTTTGACGATGTTCATTTCTTCTATAATTTCAAACATCGGACTAGAGAAACCCCTTCTTTTTGTTACTTTGAATCAGTCCCAAAGAGGAAGATAATCTCTACGCCGTTTAGCAGTAAAGCTGGAGATTCCAGACTAGAGTGGTTCTATATAAAGCAACAGTCTGGATGCGCCAGGAGATGGACAAAATCAAGTAAAGCACTGATTTTCTGATCCTGGACTCTATACACTTGAATCATCACCCTGACCTGTTTTCCTTTTTATTTGCAGTCGACAATCCCAAACAGGTATCAGACCAAGCGTTCTTTGATCGAATGCACCGTCTTCTCAACGGCGACCAAAAATTCCTTACTATTGACGAGGTCCTTAAAGACGAGTACCTTCATTTTCACGGGCTGCTATCCGTTTTCCGTAGCATCGGTCATGGGACGGTCCCTTATGCATATATTCCTCCAGTGGAAACAGTTCCAGAAATAGGAGAAGGCTTGGGAATTCCTGCAGCTCCTCTTCAAACTTCACCTTCTCCCTCTTCCACACAAGATGACGAACTGGCTAATCTGGCCGAAAAACATCGTGAAGGGTATATTGCCCCCGAGGAGACTACTTCTCCAGACAAGTCAAAATCTTTCCAAGGGTCGCCACTTCACGCTTCCGAAGGGGATGTTCCTAGCACCGACGAACACATATTTCAGGGTTTGGGGGATCTCCCCTTACCCGAGACTATATATACTTCAGAAGATTTCAGGAAGGACCCTTTAGTCTTCACTTCTTCTGAAGAAACTACTCCTGCCAAGGCCAAAGAGCCTGCCCGCACCAGTCTAGCTTCAGACTCGGGTTGGTTGGGGGGACACACACACCACTTAGGATGCACTTTACACCGCAGCACTAGCATTCATTGCACTTCTTTCTCCATGGATCCATCGATTCTAAACTTCGTTTAATTTATTGTGCAGGTACAATGTCCCGATCCTCTTATGATATAAGAAAGCTTCGCCGCAGCATGTCCAATCCTCCTCAGGATGCCGAGTATAATCGCCGGGATGACCGTGGTAGGGAGGAAAGAAGACCCTATGATCCTTATCGATCTCGACCCTCACGCTCCCGCTCACCAGTTCGACCGGAACAAGAAAAATACAAGAGCTATCAAGGTCGTAGGGAGGAGGATAGACCACAATCCAGGGATTCCACTTCCTCCCATGAAAAGCGGAGTAGAGAGAAAACTCCTCCAAAGGAAACTGGGTCTAGAAGTAAGCAAAAAGTCCCTGCTACTAAGCGACCTCGGACAGACAAGGGTTCTACAGAATCTTCTTCAGGAAGGGACACCGACCTAACAATCCTTGCTCCTCCTCCACCAGATGCGGGAACTGCGGTAAGGCTGGCATATTTAAAGGAGCAATTTCCCGAGCACTACTTCGAGACTCTGACCTTCCTACCTACCCTTGAACCCATTTCTTCTAATTGGGCGGATGAGGCTAAGGCAAAAATTGACTTGGTAGAAAAACAATATTCCGAGATGTTCAAGTATTCCCGCAGTCTTTCTAGAATCATCCGCACTCTAATGACAAATGCTGACTCGATGCAAAAGACTGCAGAGGAGGATGCCAAGGCCCTAAAAACCTTAGGAAAAGATTTAGAAGATACTCAAGCTCAACTAGCTATCGCTCAGAAGAACGCTTCTAACTTCAAACAACAGTTTGAGGACATGCAAAAGCGCTATCATGATTTGCTAGAATCCCACACTCAGGAGCGTTCTGAGCTGAAGAAACAAGCTGACGAGGCCAAATCAGAGGCTGCGAAGACACGCCTTGCTTATGCTGAGCTTGAGCAGAAAAACGCCGAGTTAGCGAAAAGGAGTGCTGAGTTAGAAAAGAAAAACGCAGACTTGGCTTCAAAATTGTTGGAGGCGGAAAACAGGGCTGCTCTGGCTGAGGGCAATGTGGAATGCGCTATTAAATCTGCGGAGGAAACCCGCAAACAACTATCAGAGGCGGAGGCTGATATTCAGGGCTTCGGCGAGCTAATGATTGAATTCTTCGCGCACATTATTCGTCGTCGAAACATTTCTTGGATTGAAAACTATCCATCCACTCTGGTTCATGTGTGGAATCAAATCGTCGAGTGGGAAAAAGAAGAACTTCAGGTCGATTCTCTCGATGAAGATAAGCTGATGGAGAAATACCTAAGAGACGACGAACCGGAGCGCCTAGCTGAAGGGCGCCGTCTAATTGCTGAGGCCATGGAAGAAGAGAGGCGGAAGTCTAAACAGAAAACCATTCCTGAAGCTGGTTCCTCTTCTTCTGCTCCTGTAACTCCCGAAGTAGAAGGGTATGATCCCGAAAACCCGGGAATTCCCCGAACAACTTTGCTATCTCCCATTCCTGAAATAACTCCAGAGGTAGTAGTCACCCCCGCTGAAAAGTCTTCAGAAGGTATCCCTATCTTTTCTCCTCAATTTGTCAAGGCTACTACTACCTTTGGTTACATGACTGAACGTTCGATGAGAAATCCTTTGCTCTCGCCTGAGTTGATAACCAATGTTTCTCATTTTGTAGGCGTTGAATCATCCGCAAAGACAGATGTAGCTCAAGGAGCTACCGCTGGGACAAAGCCCGCTGATAGGGTCCAAGAAAGGGAAGACAAGGCTGCTTCAACAGACCTGGGGGAAAGAAGTGAGCCAACTAAGGTCACTACTCCCCATGATGAAGAAATGATTGCAGCTTTAAAAGACGACGGAGGAGACGAGGGGCATGATGAGGACCCAGAGGTTACAATAACCGGGGAATCAAAAAGTGCCGATGACGTTACCTTGGCGGCCATGAAGGCCGATCAAGACAAGCGCTTGCAATTAAAGGCTGAAGAATTAGACCCTGAGGTCCTCAAGCCCCTCGCAGTTGTGGATGCAGGTTCAAGGTTAGTTGTTAAGCTCTCAACTAGATCTATTACCGAAGAACTTGCTAAAAAATCTTCTCTTGATTCCAGCGCCCCGCCCTCCGGGAAGAAGTCTGCTGGCTCCAGTACTACATCTTCAGGGAAAAAGAAATCAAAGCGAATCTTGACTGAAGCCGAGAAGGAAGCAAAGGATGCGGAAAAAACTGCCAAGAAATCGAAGGCTCATCCCAAACCCAAATAGTGGGTTCCCCTGTATCTTTTTAGCATCTTTGTAAACCAATAAGTGCTGCTACACCAGCAGCTTCCGCGCTTTCTTTTTCAGTTATTTCCCTGTACAAATTCATTTATTTGTAAATAAAAATAATTATCTTTTTGCAATGTTTATTTGTTAGCAGTTCTGCACTTATGTAAAAATGCATATCTATAGTTATGAAACAAATTCGTGGAGAGGGGAGATATGTGTATGTATATGTGTCCCCAGTCAATCTCCATAAGTTATTCAGTGTTTAACCATGCAATCTGAATGCTCCCGATTCTCTAACAGGATAGCATTTCCTGCGTCATCAATGCCTGTTGTTTTTCCTGGCATTTCTTTTATACTCTCTCTCATTCTCTTGAGAGTTAGAGTTCGAGTTCAGTTATTTGTTTATTCCCCGGTCGTTCAACGGGAAAAGATTTCTTTCTCGGCGCTCAGTCGGAGACGCCTTTATACTCTCTTTCTCTCTGGAAAGTTAGAGTTCGGAGTTGAACCTCTTTCTCAGCGCTCAGTCGGAGACGCTTTTATACTCTCTCTCTCTTTCTCTGGAGAGTTAGAGTTAAGAATGTCGTTTTCTCATTCTTTTATGTCTTATTGCACAAAAAATCATTGTGCTTTTTTTTTTTATGTCCAAACTGTTTCAACCTTTTTAGGCTCTAAGTTATCCTGTATTTTATAATCACAACAGAACAACTAACGAATGTAAATGCATAAAAGTAAATAACACACAATATTTTATAGTGGTTCAGCTAAGTCATAGCCTACATCCACTTTATAGACCTTT
The DNA here is from genome assembly GCA_030737875.1 of Allium sativum. Classification (NCBI taxonomy): domain Eukaryota; kingdom Viridiplantae; phylum Streptophyta; class Magnoliopsida; order Asparagales; family Amaryllidaceae; genus Allium; species Allium sativum. Next base: position 749,009,046 of record CM060912.1, read on the forward strand.
ATTCATATCATCAGATTTTCCCAAGGCAAGTCGTGCCTTATTACAGAGTTTATAGGAAGAACAGCAAAAAGTATAGCATTTCTAATCCAAATATCGCATTAAGTGTTGGGCATTCCATGCTCGAGAGACTTCTTCGCCATCTACGGTCGTTAACTTGAATGTTCCTTTATCAAGTTTCCGTTGGATGACAAAGGGTCCTTCCCATTTTGGGCCGAGGTGAGGAAGAGATGGAAAAACTCTCTTTAGCACCAAATCTCCTGGTTCAAAAGTTCTGAGGCGAACTTTTTTGTCATAATAGCATGCCATCTGACGCCGATGTCTTGCTGCACGCAAGTCTGCTTCGTCCCTTTTCTCTTCGACTTCATCAAGAGACTCAAGTAAAAGTGCCCGATTCGTCATCGGGTCATAATACGTAACCCTGTGGGAAGGAACTTCCAATTCAACTGGAATTACTGCTTCTGAGCCAAAGGAGAGAGAGAAAGGGGTATGACCGGTAGCCGTTTTAAACGTTGTTCGATATGCCCACAAAGCTAGGGGCAATTCATCAACCCATTTTGCCTTTGCACGCTCTAATCGCTTCTTGAGGATGGATTTTATTACCTTGTTTATTGCCTCTACTTGCCCATTGGATTGTGGATAGGCAACTGCAGTATATCGTTTGTCTATCTTATATTTCTGGCAAAAGTTTCTGAATTCAGTGCTATCAAATTGGGTCCCGTTGTCGGTAATAATCGTCCTTGGGATCCCGAATCGGCATATAATATTTCTGACCACAAAACTTATCACCTTTCTTGTGGTGATCTTAGTCAAGGGCTCAGCTTCCACCCACTTTGTGAAATAATCCACGGCTACTATGGCATACTTAGCTCCCCCTTTAGCAATCGGTAAAACTCCAATGATATCGATTCCCCATGTGGCAAATGGCCAAGGACTCACCATCGATTTAAGCTGGGTTGACGGTGCCCTGGGGATTTTGGCGAATCTCTGGCACTTATCGCAGCGTCGTGAATAATCAGCTGCATCCTTGTTGATCATAGGCCAGAAGTATCCGTACCGCAATATTTTCTTTGCTAAAGTTTGACCTCTTGTATGATCTCCACACTCACCTTCGTGCACTTCTCTCAATACACGCTTGATGTCGTCGTGTGCGATACATCGTAACAGGGGCATAGAAAATCCTTGTCTATAGAGAGTATCGTCTTGCATAACATATCTGGCAGCTTTGCGAACTACAGCTCTTTTCTCACTTTTCTTCGATGGGAGTGTCCCATTCTTAAGAAAACTCTTGATCGGAGTCATCCATGACTCCTTCTCTGGTTCCGCTTCATGAACGAATTCAATTTCCATTGACTCAAAGCTTGGCGATTCCAACGTTTCAATTGGAATTACCTCAGTCTCTTCTGGATTGTCGGAACTAGCCAATTTTGCTAGTCTATCCGCTTTCTGGTTTTCTACTCTGGGAATATGTGTTATGTTGTACCGCTCTAAGCTATTTAATAGCTCTTTCACTTTCTTGAGGTAAGCGACAAGTCGAGGTCCTCGAGCCGCGAATTCCTCTCGCACTTGACAAACAACAATCTTAGAGTCACAAAATATGTCCATCATTTTTACTCCGAGGTCTTTAGCGAGTTTCAGCCCGGCAATCAGGGCTTCATACTCAGAGTCATTGTTTGTTGCCGAAAATTCTAATCGCAGGGCGTAATATAACGACCGTCCCTCCGGAGTGACTAAGACAATTCCAGCTCCGGATCTTCGGTCATTTTTAGCTCCATCTGTATATAATTTCCACGGATTCATCTCTAGCTTATCCTTGGATTTAACCACTCGGTCATTGATTATTTCTTCCTCTGGAATGGTGAACTCCGCAATAAAGTCTGCTAGAGCTTGCCCCCTGATTGACTTTCGTGGTTGAAAATTCAAATCAAACTGGCTTAGTTCTATGTTCCATTTAATCAACCTTCCCGACGCTTCGGGTCTCTGCAACACCTGTCTTAACGGTTGATCGGTGTATATGGTTATTGGATGGGCTTGGAAGTAGTGACGAAGTTTTCGGGATGCAATCAGGAGGCTGTAAGCGAGCTTCTCGATCTTTGGGTAGTTGCGCTCTGCCGCTGCTAATTTCTTACTCACATAGTATACTGGCCTTTGTACTTTGTCTTCTTCTCGAACCAGAACTGTGCTGACAGCGTGAGCCGAGACCGCTAGATAAACAAATAGTTCTTCGTGATCTACGGGCTTTGATAAGATTGGCTGTTTCTCTAACAGCTCTAACAGATTTTGAAAAGCCTCGACACAATCGGGAGTCCACTGGAAGTTCTTCTTTCCCCTTTTTATCAAATCAAAAAATGGAACACATTTATCGGTGGCTTTGGAGATGAATCTACTCAGCGCCGCTACCTTCCCTGCCAGACTTTGGACGTCTTTAATTCTCCTTGGTTCTTTGATATTTCTAATCGCCGCTATCTGGCTAGGGTTGATCTCAATTCCTCGGGAACTCACAATGAAGCCAAGGAACTTTCCCGACGCCACTCCAAATGAACATTTTAAAGGATTCAATTTCATACGGTATTTTCACAAGATACCAAACATTTCTGCTAAGTCTTGCGTATGACTGGAGGACTGCTTTGATTTAACAAGCATATCATCCACATAAACTTCCATAGTTTTTCCTATTTGATCATAAAACATTCTATTTACCAACCGCTGATAAGTAGCTCCAGCGTTTTTTAATCCGAACGGCATTACAACATAACAATATAATCCCAAATTCGTAATGAAACTTGTATGCTCTTGGTCTGGTACATGCATAGGAATTTGATTGTATCCAGAGTATGCATCCATGAAAGAGAGAAGTTCATGACCTGCTGTCGAGTCTACAAGCTGGTCAATCCTGGGAAGTGGGAAACTATCTTTTGGGCAAGCCTTGTTTAAATCTGAAAAGTCAATACAAGTTCGCCACTTTCCGTTTGGCTTCTTTACCAAGACAGGATTCGATATCCAGTCGGGATAAGTTGAATCTCGAATAAATCCATTTTGCTTCAATTTCTCTACTTCTTCTTTGAGAGCAGCCGACCTCTCTGGGCCCAGCATGCGTCTCTTTTGCTTCACAGGCGGATGCTTCGGATTTACATTCAATTTGTGACTGATAATGGAAGGCGATATCCCACACATGTCAGCATGGGTCCAGGCGAACACATCTAAGTTTGCCTTCAAGAAGTCCGTCAGCTCTTCAGCACGACGTGGATCCAATTGGGAACCAATCTTCAAAACTTTCGTTGGATCAGCTTTATCAACAGGAATTTCCACTGTCGCTTCATTAGGAGTTGCATTCCTAGCCTCTGGTTCCTCGTCTTTTCTAGGATCCAGGTCTTCAGGCGTTCCTTTGGGCAACTCCCTTGGGTTCAATCTCTCTAATTGCTATGCCGAGTCCCCCTTTGAGGGAGATGAGGCATCCTTACTCTCAGCATTAACTCCTTTCATCAACATCTTCAGTGCGGCCACATAGCAGGCCCGTCCAGAAACCTGATCCCCTCTTATTACTCCAGTCCCGGCTTCGGTTGGGAACTTTAGTAACAAGCACCAACGGGCGATACAAATTCTAAATTCAGCGAGGGCAGGTCTCCCTAAAAATGCGTTATATGGCGAATCTACGTCCAGTACTACAAACTGAAGCATTCGCACTCTTCTACGTTCTCCTTGCCCTAGGGTCACGGGCAACTCTATATATCCCATGGGAGCTGTCGTCGCTCCGTTGAAGCCTCTAATCCATCCTTCACAAGGTTTCAGATCTTCGGGCTCAAGCTTCATCTGATCAAATGACTTCTTGAACAAAATATTAACGGAACTTCCGTTGTCTACTAATACCTTATGGACCAAGGCCGGCCCAATAGTGGTAGTAATAACCAACGGATCGTTGGTGGGAGATTGTATCCCCGTGTTGTCTCGGCTGCGAAATACTACGTCGTCGAACATGGTTTTTTGTTGTTTTATAGGGGTGACATCTTCCAAATCGTCACCTTCATTCACATCTAGATGCTTGGCAGCATTCACATATTGGTCCATTGACCTAAAACTTCGGATTGCTGGGTGAGGTCCGCCTACTATGGAGTTGATGACGATCCCTTTACCTTTCTGCTGCGTGGTAGGCTTAGGAGCAGGTAGGATCTGTTTTGGAGCCTGCTCTCCCTGCCCCCTGTCCCTCGGGGCAACCTTGTACTCATCCAACTTTCCTTCACGCAGCAGCTTTTCTATTACATCCCTCAAATGCCGACACTCATTGGTCGAATGTCCATGTGTTCCGTGAAACAAGCAAAATTTCCCTGTTGCCATTTCTTTCTCGGTCGAGTCACGAGGTGGCGGTCTTTTGTACTGCAACACGTTGTACGTATCCAGGTAAATATTTTCCAGGGTGTCATTCAATGGTGTATAGTTTTCGTAGTTCTGGAATCGGGGCCTTTTGTTAGGGTCGCTTCCCCTATTTCTGTTTCTCCTGTTACCGTTCGAATTACGGTTGTTGTTGTTTCCCCCGTTTCCAGTATTGCTGTTTCCACCCTTGTTTCCTACATTTACTTCAACCTTGCCAGAACTTTCCCCAGACTGCTTCACGGCAATATTACTCTGCACATTCTCCTTTGAAGCTGTCTCAGACTTTCTCTTCCGGTTTGCCCGGGCCTCCTCTCGTCTTAGATAAATATCGGCTTTTTCGTAGAATATCGCCCTTGTGGGGGGTGTCTTCCCAGAAAGGTAGTCTCCAAACTCAGATTCAGGATCGACTCCTTCCTTCAATGCCATCAGAATAGTGGGCTCATGCGGGTCACTGACCTCAGTTACAGCTTGGTTAAAACGATCTAAATATGCCCTTAAAGACTCTCCTGGTGCCTGTTTGATTCTCGACAATTCAATAACACTCTTGGACTTTCGGGCATGTAGTCGGAACTGGTTCATGAAACGCTCGCTTAGTTCTTTGTAATTAGAAATTGAACGAGGAGGAAGCCGTGTAAACCAGAATAATGCCACATCTTCCAGGTAGATTGGGAATGCTTTGCACTTCACTTCATCAGGGGCAGCAGCGGCGTTCATGAGCCACGAATACCGCATCAAATGCTGTCCCGGATCAGTCCTTCTGTTGTATTTGTCCATCTGTGGCAAGTTAAAGCGTCGGGGAAACTGGAAGTCTAGGATATCGTCAGTGAACGGAGTATGGCTTCGCTCAATGCCATAGTCTTCATTTGTGTAATTCCGGCTCTCGGACATAATTCGGCGAACCATTGCTTGTACATCGGCACTAGTTAGGGGCTGCTCAGGTTCCCTGGCCCTAGTGTCCGAGCTCCTTCTGGGCTCATGCTCAGGAGATGCCCTTCTTCTTCGAGCTGCCTCTGCTCGATTCCTTTCCCTGTGTTCCCGGTCGATCTCGGGAAGAGGGGACTGGAGTCTTTGCCCCCGAGTGGGGCTATCATTTCCTAATGCTCGTGCGATATCCTCGCGAGATCCCAAAGATCCAAACGTTAGCTGCTCCACGTTCTGAGGTCGTTCGAGTGGCCTTCGTTCACGGGGCCTCTCTTCCTCGGAAGATGAAGATTGATCTACGGGTGTGTGACGAACCGGTGATGGTGTTCTCTGCCGGCGGAGCTCATTGATCTCCCGACTCATGAGCCTCATATTTTCCTGCATCATGAGATTAGTGCGCTCATGAACTCTCATAGCTTCCCTCGTGCTCTCAAGCATATCAAGCAAGCGCGAGAAATCTCCTTGAGTGATGGGAGCAGATGGATTGACCTGGTCTCCAACCCTGGCAGCTGGAATTGGAGCATTCGTAGGGACTCGAGTAGATGTTCCAGCATCACCAAGCATCGGGTCGGATCGGAGGTAGGAAGCCGGGTCGGATCGGAGCTGGGGTGCCTGGTCGAATCGGTGTGCAGCGAGCAACTCGGGTCGGTTCAGATTGGGGGAGTGCACTGCTTCAGAGTCTCCTACCCGGATCGGATCGGAGCTCTCCCCTTGCTGTCGGTTCGGATTTCCTGCATTGATTCTTCCTGCTGCTGAACTCTGCCCCCGAGACCTTGTTACAACAGCATGTTGCTGATCTTCACCAGCTCCATTTCCTTGAACAGACTGAACTTCCTTGCCTTTTCCTTTGGCCATGAGTCTTTGACAATTACTTCAACGAATGTAAGAAAGCGGAGAAACTTAAGGATTCACTTCTTTGAACTCAACGGTCCAAAAAGTAGAAAGAGATCCCGGAAAATAAAGAATTTAGATGAGGGTTCTCAGTGAAAGCACCAAAATGTTAGACCCAAATGTGGTTCTAACACCCAAATTGATTAGAAACAAGATAAAATAAAACAGAAATAAAGATGAACACACAAGATTTATAGTGGTTCGGCGAAGAAATGCCTACGTCCACTTAGTTTTCACTATATTCAGTAATTCAGTTACAAATGCAATGTAAGATTCACTCACAACTCACTTTTGTTCACTCAAATGATTAAAACAAGAAATGAAAGATGATTTGGATTCTCCGGGAGTAAAGGAGTTCGGATGATGGAGGTACTTGGATTCTCAAAAGTGCTGAAAAAAGATCCTTCTCTTTGTCTCTAGATGGGGTATTTATAGGTATGAATTTGCCTGAGATTCAATCCGGGTCGGAACACGTGTCATCCATCGCACTCTCTTCGGGTTCGGATGAACTATCAAGCTGACAACACATCAAAGAGATGGACGTTAGGGGTAGGAATCAGTCATAGCCGGTCCGGTTCTCCAGGCTATTTTATAGGAGATTAACCTGGATCATGGGTGCGGGTCGGAGGTGTGCATGTTGGGGGTCGGATCGGAATACCCGATCCGAACCGGAGTGGCTTGGACGTCTCTCCTTCACTAATCATACTCCGCTCCGCTGCAGCGTCGTGGCAAGCAAAAGGCTTTCCGATCCATTTGAGATTTATTGGCCTTCCGATCCGATCAGATATGCTTTGCCAATTTACCCAGTAAGTGCCATCCGATCCGAACAGGGAACTCTATCCGATCCGAACCAATATGCTGCTATCAATCTGAATTGTGGTGTTTTCTTCCGATCCGAACCGAAGTCTTATAACCTAAAATACTCTTCAATGGTTGGTTTCTTGGCTTTGTGTTGCCTAGTTCACAAAGTAGGCTAACAGAAAATGATCTCAGAATTCGAAGCAATTAAATTTTTTGGATCCAAAATGTCAAATTATTGTCAGGTTTAAAATTTCAAGTCACTTGGAATTAGTATGTAAGCATAGTGAAAGTCAAACGCGTTTTGTAAATTTAGTTGAAATTAATAAGCTAGTCAAAAAGGCCGTTTTTCAAACGGTCTCCAAATTCGATGAAATTAATTTTGTTAAAGCTGTATCGTCAAAACATAGCTAGATTTCAAATTTTACAATTTTTGGAGTCAGTATATGGCCCCGGTAAATTAAAATGTATGCTGAAATTTGTAGGTCATTTAATTTAAAAATATTGCATTTAAGTAAAACTGCTGTAGACTTCAGAATTGGGCTTCTCCACTAGTCCCATTGCATTCAGAAGGCCTTAATACCTATTGTTAGGCTGTAAGCGGTCCTGATTTGGAGACAATCCAGATTTTGACTTTATAACAAGAAAAACGATAAATATATTATTAAAATATTATTCTAAACCTTAATTTTCAAGTCAGCCGCCGCTTACTTTCCACGGCCAAAAATTCGTGGAACATCCCTCCTCAATTTCTTAAAATCCATGCAACGAAATCAAAAGCTTAATACATGAAAATCAAAGAGAACCTCGAGCTACCCCCATCCGTACGGTGATTTGTCCTAAATCGAAGCGAATTCACCAGAAATTGACGATGAAGGGTGCGCGGTTCGAGGTGATTTTGGAGCACTGGTGTAACAACCCGGAATTTCTGAACCAATTTAAAATTTTATTTTTAATTGATTTAATATATTTTAAAGATTTAAAATGATTTGCTTTAAATAATAAAGACAAAAAATTAATTTAAATGAAGTTAGAACATATGGATTTAAAATTTAATTAAAACGAACTCGAAATGTCGCAGTATTTTGAAAATTCGATTTCAAATTTCAATTGCATGTATAGGATTCAATATAAATCGGATTTCAGTGAAAACAGAAACGTTAGAATCTATTTAATTATATCTTTCTAACGGATGTGAAAAATTCAGTTTTCATAATATAAATTGAAAGTTGTGTCCAGTTTAAAATTTGAAATAGACGCTATGTAATATATCTATACTATATTATAATTACCGAGTTTGGTTTAGGGTGGATCACATGCATTCTCAGCTTATTTGAAGCTCAACCGTCTCTATCCCAATTCTTTCTTTATTTACGCAACTATCCCATTATTTTTGGCAAAAATCGCACCCTCCATCTTCCAGCGAAATTTAACAAGATTTTGGGGACTGTTTTCTGGAACTCAAAAAAGCTACGCTACCATGTTTCATTTTATTTCCTCCATGCCCCCTTAACAACTAACCCTAATTTTTGTTTGCCATGGAATAAGTTGAATTCAATTTCGAAGAGGAGGACGGTGACCCTTAGCTCATCATCACTGTTAGGTATCTCCAATTTCTATTGTTTCCTTATGCATCTGCAGTTTTACCTCTTTCGCGGTCAATCTTTCTGGCGGTTATTTTGGTATAGAGGTTAGTCAGTTCTTCTTCCATACCTCTAAGCAGAAGTATTTTGTCCATGTTATATATATAATATAGCCCTTAAAAATAGCCATTTTGCAAATGACCTCCGTTTTTGATGAATCCACTTTTGTTAGATCCGGAATATCAAATTATTACTAGGTTTCAATTTTCATAATTTTTGGAATTAATATGTAAGTGTGGTGAATTTAAACGTGTTTTGTCAATTCAGTTTTAATTTAGTCGACTAGAAAAAAGGCCATTTTTCAAACGACCTCCAAATTTGATGAAATTAGTTTTGTTAGGACCGTATTGTCAAAACATAGCTGGATGTAATTTTTAGAGTCAGTATGTGGCCTCGTTAAATTAAAAATGTACGTTCAAATTCAGTATGTATTGATTTATATTTTAATTTAAATAAAAACTGATCGAAACCGTCGAATTGGCTTACAAAACATATTTCATTATGTCCGTAATGGGGGTAATTAGCTAGGGACGACAGTCGTTAGGTTCGATTTGGAGTTCGGATAAAAAATCTCGATTTTGAATTAAAATAATAATATTATAATATATATATATATATATATATATATTACTCCTCCTTCCCAGATAATTCCGCCGGCCCAAATTCTTTTAATGATCACGAGCACCCGAAAAACAATCAATAAAATCTTCCAATCCCATTAATAATTCCAACATTTTAAACTGCAAATTCAAAGAGGAGCTCGAGTTCTAGGATATGAACGGATGTGATCGGGTTTTAGTGCATGGATTGTTCGATTTTAATCCTCAAAGTCACCGCCTTCGCATCAGTTTTGGGGGAGCCTAAGATGGGCGAGTTCGACGTGGCTACTGGGGGTGAACGGTGGCGCGAAGCCCAAGGGCGTGGAGGTGCTGGATAGACGTGAAGATTCCCCGAGAAGCGTGCAAAATTGATGAAGGGACGGGAGCTTTTGTTCGATGCTGGGTATCAAAACGCGACGGGGAAGAAGAGTAGGGGGTGGTGTGCACATGAGGGGTGAGGAGTTAGTTTTAAAATTAATTTAAATATCGTTTAACTTTGTATTAACCTTAAAACTGTCGTATGTTATTCAATACTGATCAAAATTAAATGAAATCAGGTTCGTTGTAACCGGGAATCCAAACTCTACAATATGAAACCGACCAGAACGAAAACGTATACAATTGGAATTTTTGACAAAATTAAACACTTGCTTAATTTTATTAAAAACAGAAATTTAGAAATAAAGACTAACGGAGTGGAAACAAATGTGGGAATTCTCTCACTAATTTTTTTTATAGTTATTTAATTTATTTTATAACTATAAATGTATATAAATTGCCAGTATAGATTTTTATCTATTGTATGGAGTTCAACACTCTAATTCGCACAAATCACAAAAATTAGAAGCGATGTATGGATATTACCGACACTCGGATTTCATACTCCGTGAATGGCCACTTATGGCGCCATAAATGGCATTTGGTAGTTGAGTATTTATTTATTTGGATGATTTGGTAATTGTGTATTGTGACGATGATTTTGTGATATTTAACATTTTAGAAATGTTGATATTAAACTGATAGATGAAAAAGGACAAAATAATCATTTATATATTGGACAGTGAAAATTGTTTAGTTAGAAAAATAATTCAAACCGAATTGGAATTGGTTAAATTTATTAACCAATGATTTATTTAAATAGACTGTTGTTGTTTGAAATCCCCACACGGGTATTGGGATGATATGTGACATACACTAACCCCAATATTTAGTTGTATGTCAACCGATTGATTGACAAGCTGTTATAAGCGTTATTTAATCATTTAATGCTTATACAGTTGTAAATTGCACTCTGGATGATGTTTGAATGTGGAATGATTATTTATCATTATTGTTGAATACATGCGATGTATGAAATCCATATAACTGAAATTACATGGTAATTGATTGAGACGCATTCCGATTCAGAAATAAAGAGTGTTTTAAAATAAAGAATTTTTTAAAATAACGAATATTTTAAAATAATATTCAGTGAAGATTTAAATTATGATTTCGGATTTCGGATGGACACAAAAATATGGAAATGTTAAGCAGTGGCAAGTAGTTAAATGCCATTTTAACTCGAACGGGTTTAATAATCGATTTTATTCATTTTATAATGAATACGAAAATGAAATGGATTTCAAAATATATTTTGATAATATTATCATTTTAATATTATAATGATTTGGAATATTCAATTTTGATTTAAAATTGAAAAATGAAGTTGAAATCGTTTTAAAACGAATTTATAAAATACGTTTTAAATAGAAATCGACGATTATATATATATATATATATTTATATATATATATATATATATATATATATATATATAGCCTGAATAGAACGCGCTGTGCAGCGACCATTCGCGAATTTCGACCATTAACTTCAAATTGATGTAACGGGAGATCCGACCGTCGGATTCTCCTAAAACCAGAACCATTGGGTTCGTATCGAAAAGAGCTTTCCAATGAATATAAGAGATTTTAAATCTAACGGTTACATTTTAATATATGTTTAAATCAATTTCGGAAAAGGCCTTTGTGAATGCAGTTTGGTAGCCGATATTGGAAACCGACTTTAAGGCCCTTAATAAAATTATTAAAAATATGGAAAAATTATGTAAAATCATAATTAATGATTTGGAAAGATATTTGGGTGAAAAAAAAATCCAGTTTTGAAAAGATAAATATATATATTTTTATCGAAATGAACTGGTTAATAACTAGATTAACAATCCAATGTTTTTAAATAAATAAATTGGATTTAAAATGGGTTTAAAATAACCAGAATTTTCCAACGTATGAATTGGAACGGATTGGAATGGAAATAATCTTCAGAATATTTTGATATTGGGTTCCATGATTATACGGATATTGTTGAGAAATTTGGAAGATATAAATATAGTTATCCCCAACACGATATTTGTTGGTTCCAGAATTTGATAGCCGATAAAATTTCTATTCAGAGCCTTGTATTTAATGCCAAATTGGATTTTGGGTTTGTCGTGAATGGTGTATTAAATAACACTGTTCTTAAACCTAGTTGAGAAGAGAATAAATCTTTTAATTAAGATTTAGAGAAGTTTACCAATTAATTAGTATTTAATTGGAATTGAATTGAAATTGGATTTTTGGGGTTTATCGTGAACGGTGTTAAAAATAACATTTGCTCTTTAACCCAATTAACAGTGAAGTTATGATTTGGAATTTATAAATCTTTTTATTAAGATTTAACGGAAAATTTTCCAAAGTTAAGTTTTCCAATTTAATATATTAAATTGGAATCGAATGGAATTCGATTTGGTAATAATCGAGATGAGCTTTTGTGAAGGAAGACCGTTACTATATATGGAATTTAAAAGGCTTCGTCGTTATTCCATTTATATTATTATTTTGATACAGAAATTCATATTGATTTTGAATGATCTGATTTCCATGGAGTTTTCATTTTGATGGAATATGATTTTGGGGTTTATCATGAACTGTGTTTTAAGTAACATTGGTTCTTTAACCCAATTAAAGGAAGGATTGATTTCCTAAAGCTGAATAATCATTAAATAATGATTTTTAGGAAGATCAAAACCAATTGGAGTTTTAATAAATCTTTAATTAGATTGGAATTAATGAGATAATTAAATTTATCAAATTCTTGAAATGATTAAGAATGGAGTATCACCGGTTTTACTCCAGGCAATAGTTAAATCTTTAATTAGATTTGAACGGGAAATGGTAATTAATTTATCGATAACACAGTGGGTGTTAGATATGGAGTACAACCAGTTTTGCTTCATGGGATGAATAGGTCGGGATTGGAAAGATAAAATAAATGATTACTTCGGTAAGGCACAATAATCCCGACCAGTTAATAAATTTTTTGAAACTGATATCCAAAGGAAGATTAAAGAATAAATTCAAAAGAATTTATATTTGATAAAATTAATGGGAAACTTTCCATAAAGATGTGAATATTTGAATAAAAGAATATTCTGAATTGGTATGTGGCGTATGATGTGTTTCTATAGCACTAGATTATCGATTATAAAATACGCGAGTTATTCGGAAAGATCGGGTTTAACCCATTCTGAATAATTAATACGACGACTAAAAATCGACGATGAAGACGGTGGATGTAGACCAGAGATCTTCACATCGTATGGATGATTACTGATGTCTTGATTGGGATGTACACCCAAGACAAGGTAATAAGTGGTGATCGTCCATACGTACTTGGAGATCGACAGGATATGTGAGGACCTCTCTCTCCTATATTGGACATATGGAACGAGGAGTAAGGTGCATCCGGTTTTGTTCAGGCCCAGAATGGACTTGTGGATGGATGTGTGTCTGGCATTGGGTTTCATTCTATGTTGACTGATTTCTATTAAATATATATCTATTTGGTGGCGGAGAATTTATTCTCTTGCTTAACACCCTTCTCTGAGACGTACGAGCTTAGAGGTTATATATTGGTGGAAATCAGTGGTACGGTATGGATTGACATTGTGGCATGCTAAGATGCAAATGATCAAGGCTTTTGTTGAAAAGAAGAGTCTTATGGATGATGATTAAAACACGACTTTAAGTAGCATAGCTTTGTGTATAGCGTTAATTCACGAGCCTCACACCACGGTATGGGTCAAAAACGGGATAGTGACCGTCGGGAGAACATGCATTTCTTTCTAGCTAGAAGTAGTGTCATGGTATGGAGCCCATACAATTTTTACTTATATGGATTGCGAGGCGCCTTGGATATGATTGGTTCACGTACTAACCATTTTGAAGGTCCGATAGGACCGAGAAACGTATTGTTCAAGAATGACCAATCCACTAAAGTAAGTGTGGACCAACCCGACCGATTCCAAAGGTTCACTAGCGTCCGAGTCCAAAGGCATTTGCTAGAGTGTCACGAAAACGGTGAGGAGCCATCCCTTGCCTTGACTCATAGATGGAATCTAAATTCCAATACGACACTTTTCGGTTTTAGCTGTAAACCTATATGGCGACATAGTAGGATGGGGTACTATGCCGTCTATGATTGATACATTTATATTTGAAGTTGTTTTGACACTATGCACTTATAGTAATATCAAAATGATTTGTTTTAAACGTACCAAGCATGTTTGGCTATTATAAGGGAAAACTCTATCCTTCGGCTTGCGTTGCATTGTGTGATGGGATCTGAGTCTTATAATAGCTTCATTTTCCATAAAGCATTGTGTTGTTTTATTCTAAACTGAGATTCAAGCAGAGTAAACTCGTTCCGTGTTATACGGCGTGGTCCCATGATTTCCTAACTTTTAAAGTAAAGATTTAATAACTGTTTTAGTTCTCACACAAATCTCATGATTGACTCAAAGTTTATTGTTTCCAACTAAACTCTGGGTGCCCATATTTTCCACACGGGCAACAAGTATTTTTTTGTAACAACCCGGAAATTCTGAACCAATTAAATTTTTTTATTTTAGCATTTTAATTGATTTGAATATTTAAAAATAATTTATTTTTAATAATAATGACTAAAAATTTATTTTAAATCGAAGTTAGAAGGAATAAGTTTATTTTAAATAAAAAACGATCCTGAAATGGCGCGGTAGTTTGAAAATTCGATTTTAAACTTTAATTGAATGTACATGATCCAATATAAATCGGATTTCAGTAAAACTAAAAATATTTGAATCTGTTTAATTATACCTTTCTAAAGAATGTAAAAAATCCAGATTTCATAACGGGAATAAAAAGTTATGTCCAGTTTAAAATTCAGAATAGTCGCTACAGAATTTAATATAAAATATAGCCCTTAAAATAGCCATTGTGCAAACGACCTCTGTTTCCAATGAAACCAATTTTGTTGGATCCGGAATGTCAAATTATTGTTAGATTCCAATTTTCATAATTTTTGGAATTAATATGTGAGAGTGGTAAATTTAAAACGTGTTTTGTCAATTTTTGTTGAATTGGATCGACCAGAAAATGACCATTTTTCAAATGGTCTCCAAATTCAACGAAATTGATTTTGTTAGGATCGTATCATCAAAACATAGATAGATTTATTTTTCAGAAATTTTTGGAATCAGTATGTGGCCCCGGTAAATTAAAATGTACGTTCTAATTTAATATTGAATGTTTTATATTTTAATTTAAAGAAAAACAGACTGAAACAGTCAACTGGGCTTACGAAACATAGTCCATTATGTCCGGAATGGGGGTACTTGGCTAGGGGCATCAGTCGTGATTTGGAGTTTGTATCGATTAACGGGCCTTATCGGAATTAAAAGAATTAAATAAAAAATATATATTTCAGAATTTAAGACCCTAATTTTACTCATCCTGAAATCCACCGCCAGGGGTAAAAGCAATGGCCAAAATCGCACCAAATTGTTCCTTAAAAATTTCACAATCAACTCAATAATTTTAGAAATTCATAAATAGGAAATGGAAGAGGACACTGAGATCTTTAAGGTCAACGGTTGTGATCGGTTTTATGGCACGGAGGATGTCAGATTTTGACTTGGAAGCCGGCAGTTTTGCGTTTGATTTCCGATCACCTTGAGGCTTCGAGTTCATCACGGTGGTCGGAGATAAGATTTGACGGTCTTGGCGGCGACGTGGAGCTGGCAGATGGTGGTACGGTTGATCGGGGAGTCAGCGGTTTGGAACCCTAGCAGTTGCGAATTAGGTTCTGTTGGCCTAGAGCAAATCGCGTGGAAGAAGGAGAAGCACAACGACCTTGGATCAAAATCTGAACGGTGGAGATTAATCAAGTTAAATTATTTATACTTAAATCTGGATTTATTTGTATAATGATAAGTGAATCTTATAAATTCAATAACTCTGTGATACTAGGTCAGAATCGGACAAAACAAGGTGGGTCGGAACCATAAAATCGAGCACTACAGCTGGAATCAACTGGAACCAATATGGAGCTGGCTACAATTTAAGGAGGAGTAAAACCAATGTGAGATTTCTAAATTTAAAATAAAATTAATTGTGATTGCAATGTGAAATTTATATAAACGCTATATAAAATTCGTATATGTATTGTATAAAATTTGAATTGATTGTTTGTGATTGTGATGAATGGCTGGATTGAATTATGTATGTTAGAAAAATATTTATGTTTGAAAAGAAATTTTTTATACAATAAAAATCATATTTTTATTGTATATGTGAATCAATAAAATATTCATGTTTGAAAAGAAATTGTTTATACAATAAAAATCATATTTTTATTGTATATATGAATCAATAAAATATTATTGTTTGAGAAGAAATTATTTATAAATAAAAATCCTATTTTTATGGTACATATGAATCAATAAAATGTTCATGTTGGATACAAATGTTTATACAATAAAAATCATATTTTTATTGTATATATGAAAAGAAAATGTTTTTACGACAATAAAAATTACATTTATATTGTATGTTTGATTCATTAAAAAGAATCATTTTTTTAAATAAAAAGATTAGATAATAAAAATTATATTTTTATTGTATGTTTGATTCAGTAAAAAGAATCATGTTTTAAATAAAAAGATTAGACAATAAAAATTATATTTTTATTGTATGTTTGATTCATTAATGTAAGGACTCGTAACTTCCCCGTGAAGGAAAGAGCGGATACTTTGAGAACAATACACAAAAGAACGCAGACAGAAGAACATTTCATTGTTTATTACAACAATTCCATCAGAATACAAGAATATACAGTATGAATAAATATTACACAATAGAAAAATATCAGAGATTTTAAATTACATTACACCGCAGTGGAAAAATAATACAATACACAACTGAAAGAAGATATACGGATACAGAGCTTTCCGGATATCATTCCAACTGTAAATCAGGGTCCTGTGAATTTAAATCAGCAAAACCAAAATTACTAGCTGCCCGTGTCAAAATAAGGGCACCCAGAGTTTAGGTTAAAACAATGAACCCCAGGTCAGTCATGTGACTTGTGTGAGAACTAAAACAGTTATTAATCTTTATTTTAAAGTTAGGTAAATCAAGGGACCACGCCATATAACACGGAACGGGTTTTCTCCCAAGAACACCAGTGCATAAAACAACAGCGCAATGCTAAATAAAGAAAAATGAAGCTATTATAAGACCCAGGTCCCATCACACATTGCAACGCAAGCCGGAGGATAGGGTTTTTACCTTATAATTGCCAAAGAATGCTTGATACGCTAAATTTCATCTTTTGATTCTTAATCAGACTCCAACCGTAAATTAGTAAGAGAACGATTCCCTAAGTATTAACCCCGAAGGCCGAAACCAACATCAGACCAATACCCAGGAAACCACCCATCTTAGCTCGTTTCCAGTTAGTTTCTGATTTTATATACAATCATAAATATCAATCATAGGCGGCATGAATGTCCCATACCACTATGTCGCCATATATAGGTATACAAGCAAAACCGAAATTGGCACGTATTGGAAATTGGATTTCCGTCTGTGAACCAAGGCAAAGGGATCGTCCTGTGCTAATTCGAGACAATCTAGCCCATGTCTCAGGAACAGCCGCAACTACACCATGGATCGTCAGGGCCGGTCCATACGGAGTGGATTATAGTGCCTGAACAATACGTCTCCCCGCCCTATGGGGCGTAAATGAGCCAACGAATGACTCCATCGGCTTCACATAGTCACCGATATATCCGAGGCGCCTCGCAAACCAACAACCACATAAGTCAAACTCGTCAGGGCATGTAAAACCACTGACGCCACTTCTAGCTAGAAGGAAACGCATGTCCTCCCTGAGGTCCTCTCCCGTTTCTAGTTCACAACCGGGGTGTGAGGCTCGCGAATCAACGTTACACAAAGATATGCCACACAGGTCGTGCTTTGATCATCAACCACAAGACTTTGCTTTTCAACAGAAGCCCTGATCAATTGCCACTTAGGCATGCCACACAGGCAATTCACTCCATGCGTTTGATATCCATCAATATATAACCCCTGAGCTCGTACGTCTCAGAGAAGGGCGTTAAGCAAGAGAATAAATTCTCCGCCGCCAAACAGATATACATTTAATAGAAATCAATCACACAGAATAAAATCCAATGTCAGACACACATTCCATCTACAAGTCCGTTTTGGGTCTGAACGAAACCGGAGGCACCTTGTACCTTGCATATCCATCGATCTCCAAGTACGTCTGGAAGACCACCAACTGATTCCCTCCTCTTGGGTGTACAGCCCAATCAAGATCATCAGTAATCACCCAAACGACGTGAAGACCTCTGGTCTTCAACCACCGTCTTCATCCTCGACACCACGTCGAATCAGTTATTCAGAATGGGATAAACCCGGTCTTTCTGAATAACCCGCGTATATAGTAAACAAGTGTTACACAAACACAACATACTCCTCATTCCAATTCATCAGTCACTAACCGTAAATTAGCCAGAGAATAATTCCCCAAATATTAACCCTGAAGGCCGAAACCAACATCAGATCAATACCCAAGAAACCATTCAACTTAGCTAACCTACAGTTAGTTTCTAAATTTCACATTCTTAGGGAAAGGTTCCCATTAATTTTATCAAAGATAAATTCTTTTAAATTTATTCTTTAATCTTCTTTTGAATAACAATTCAACTAGTCGGGATTAGGGAACCACACCGAAGTAATCATTTATCTTATTTCTCAATCCCAACCTATTCATCCCATGAAGTAAAACTGGTCATACTTCATATCTAACACCACAGTGTTATCGGTAAATTCAATTACCATTTCACGTTCAAATCTAATTAAAGATTTACTATCGCCTGGAGCAAAACTGGTGATACTCCATTCTCGATCTTTTCAATCTAATTAAAGATTCATTAAAACTCCACTTAGTTTTAATCTTTAACTGGGTTTAAGAACCGATGTCATTTAAAACACGGTTCACAATAAACCCCAAAATCACATCACATTTCAATCAGTCCCTAACCGTAAATTAGCAAGTGAGCAATTCCCTAAATATTAACCCCGAAGGTCGAAACCAACATCAGATCAATACCCAAGAAACCATTCAACTTAACTAATCTCCAGTTAGTTTCTGATTTTCTTAACTCCGTTGGGTCTAAGAACAGTATTTTTGAACATACCGTTCACATAAACCCAAAATCGCATTCCATTAATTATCAGGTTAAAGAACAAGTGTTATTTAAAACACCGTCCACGATAAACCCAAAAATCAATTCAAATTCAATTCCAATTAAATACCATTTAATTGGTACACTTCATTAAATCTATATAAAAAGATTTAATCTTTTTCTCAACTGGGTTTAAGAACAATGTTAATGAAGACACCATTCAAGACAAACCCAAATCCCATTTGATATTAAATACAAGGCTCTGAATAGAAAATATAACGGCTTATATTCAATATCAAATTCTACGACCAACAAATATCGTATTGGAAATAACGATATTAATATATCTTTCAAATTCCCATAACAATATCTGTATCATCACGAAAGCCAACATCGAAATATTCCGAAGACAATTTCGATTCAAATCCATTCCAATTTAATTATTGGAAATTCTGGTTATTTTCAAAACCATTTCAAATCCAATTTATTTATTTTAAAAATAAATAAATTAATATTCTAGTTCAAAACTAGTTCATTTCGATAAAAATCTACTTTTATCTTTTCAAATAAGGAGTTTTTCATCCCAATTCTTCACAAATCATTTCTTATGATTTTACACAAATTATTACTATTTTTAATAATTTTATCAAGGCCCGTACAGTCGATTTCCACCAACGGCCATCGAACTGCACTTACAGCGACCTTTTCCCAATTTGATTTGGACATAATTCCAAATCCAACCGCTAGATTTCAAATCTCTAATATTCGTTAGAAAGCTCTTTTCGATACGAACCCAACGGTTCCGGTTTTTAGAGAATCCGACGGTAGGATCTCCCGTAATATCCATTCGAAGTTAATGGTCGAAATTCGCGAACTGTCGCGGCGCGGCGCGTTCTATTCAGGCCATTATATATATATATATATTATATTATATATATATATAATATATTATATATATATAATATATTATATATATTTCGTCGATTTCCTTTTAAAACGTATTTTAGAAATAGTTTTAAATTCGTTTCAAAAACAATTTTAACTTCCATTTCAAATTCAAATCAAAATTGAATTTTTCCATATAAATTCGTTTTAAATTCATTTCAAATTCATTTCAATTCAAATCGATTTTTAATTCAATTTCAGTTCGTTTTCAATTTGAATTTCAAATTAATTCAATTTCAATTCAAATTCATTTCTAGTCAATTTCAATTCGAATTCATTTCTACTCAATTTCAATTCGAATTCATTTCTATTCAATTTCAATTCATTTCTATTCAATTTCAATTCATTTCAATTCAATTTCAATTCGAATTGATTTCTACTTGATTTCAATTCGAATTCATTTCTATTCAATTTAAATTTAAATTTATTTCAAAATATTCGATTTCAATTCGAATTTATTTCAAAATTTTCGATTTCAATTCGAATTTATTTCAAAATATTCGATTTTGAAATCACTTTCAATATTCTTTATAAAATCGACAAAATTCCCGTTCATGTTAAAATGGCGTGTAACTACTTAACACGGCTTCACATTTCAGTATTCAAAGAATATTATTTTTAAATTATTCGATAATTCTGAACTGGAATCAGACACAGTCAATTACCATATAATTTCAGTTATATGGATTTCATCAAATTCATATATACAACAATGACGATAAACACCCAACCATCATCCAAAGTGCGTTCTACACTGTATAAGCATCAAATATAAATATTTAACACTTACAACAGCCTGTCAATCAATCGATCGACATACAACTAATTATTGGGATTAGTGTATGTCATATATCATCCCAATAGCCGTGTGGGGTTTCCAAACAATAAAACATAGATTTTATTTGTGCAGTGGGGCGATGTGTAAAATTTATCGTCCCAATCCATATCAGTCAAACGTGTGTATATAAACAAATCGTCCAATTTGTTTATAAATATTTATTTTATATACACGTTAAAAATTATATATTTAACTATAAAATATTTTCCACTATAAAATATTTTATTTCATTCCACATCACATAATCAACTACACATCAAAATCAAACAAACAAGCATACAAGCCGTCCATGGTCTGTGGACGACGGGTGTCGGTGCTACTAAACACCGTCTGCATCCAAGTATATATTTTTAACTAGAAATTTAAATTAAAGATGAGGAGTTCTCACCTTGGGGTTCCACTCCGTCATTCTTTAATTCTGAACGGTTCGAATTTGCCCAAAATTTCAATGCGATCTTTTCCCGCTGTTCATAGTAAAAATCACATTTTTATTATCACTATATGTACATAAAAATCATATTTTTATTTCCACTTCATATATATATAAATCGAATTTTTATCGCTAATTCATATATATATAAATCGAATTTTTATTTCGTTGTTATATATATAAAATCACTTCTTTATATTTTTCAAGATCTCGCATTTATATTTTTAAAGATGTCGCCTTTATATTTTTAAAATCTTGCCTTTATATTTTTAAAGATCTCGCCTTTATATTTTTAAAGATCTCACCTTTATATTTTTAAAGATCTCGCCTTTATATCTTTAAAAATACTAGTTATTTAAATTTTAAAACAAGGATATATTTTTATTCTTAAAACAATATGATAATTTTATTTTTAAACATCATGCTAATTTTATTTTCAAAAAAATCCATATGCTAATTTTATTTTAAAACAACACTTATATTTTTAAAACAACACTTTTAAATTATGAATTTGTATAAAATAAAACTGATTTTATAAATTCTATCATATTTATAACTGATTTTTATTTAATGACAAAATTTATTTAAACTAAATAAATAAATAAAACACACCTTAGCTGTTGAAGGAAAAAGGGGAGGGGTGGAGTTTGCTGACCGAATCAGATGAAGAGGGAAACGCTGGCGGCAAGGCAGAGGGGGAGGGGGGTCGGTGATGCGCGCGGCGGTGTAGGGTGTCGGGCGGTGGCGGGTTTTGAAGATTTGGGGGCTAGGGCTCGTTTTACAGAAGAGTGAGAGAGGAGAGAGATAAGGGGAAGGGGTGGCGGCCTGAGGTGGCGCTGGGCTGGAGGGGGGAGGCCACGACGTGGGTGGCGATCGCCAGGAGCGGGGCGGCTGGCCATCGTCGGTTTTTTTTAGGCATTGACCTGGTAAGGAGAGAAAGAGGGAGGGTAAGGGCTTAAATAAAAATATATATTTTAATTTATTTATTTCTAAAAAGCAACTTTTTATTTTGAATTCTAAACAAGACCCACCGACTGTGGTCCCTAGCTAACTACCCCCATTCCGAACACAATGGGATGTGTATCGTTAGCCAATTCGATCGTTACGATCATTTTTCGTTTAAATAAAAATTTAAATCTATAATTCTATTTTAAACGTACATTTCAATTTGCTGGGGCCACATACGAACTCTAAAAATTCCCGAAAAATATTTTCTAGCCTCGTATTGACAATACGGTCCTAACAAAACTAATTTCGTCAAATTCTGAGACCGTTTGAAAAATGGCCATTTTCCAGCCGATTAAAATCAACTGAAACTGGTCAAACGAGTTTTCCTTTGCCACGCTCACATATTGATTCGAAAAATTACGAATTTTGAAATCTAGCAATAACTTGTCATCACAGATCCAACAAAAGTGGTTTCGTCGAAAACCGAAGTCATTTGCAAAATTTCCATTTTTAAGGGCCGAAAATTCCATAGCGACTATTCTGAATTTTAAACTGGACACAACTTTTGATTCCCGCTATGAAATTTCAATTTTTCAGATTCGTTGGAAAGATATTCTCAATTAGATTCAAATATTTTTGGTTTCACTAAAATCCGATTTATTTTGAATCCTGTACATTCATTTGAACTTTGAAATCGAATTTTCAAACTACCGCGCCATTTTCAATTCCTTTTATATTTAAAATAAAATATTTATATTCTAACGACGATCTATATAACATATACGCTCTAATTCTATTCAAAATAAATTTCTTGTCGTTATTATTTAAAATAAATCATTTTAAATAATCAAAATTCATTAAAATTGCCAAAAATAATAATTAATTGGCTCAGATTTCCGGGTTATTACAATCTCCCCCACTTAAAACTTTTCGTCCCCGAAAAGGAACGAAGCCGAAAGTTGTTTAACTAATCAACTCAACTTTCATTATTTTCTTTACGGGTTAAGTTCTTCAACTTTTCAGTTTCTAAGAATTTTTCAAATTTTTCAAAAATTTGGCTAACACCCTAAATTTTCGAAAAATTTCGCCATAACCTCCCCTGCACCGGGGACTTCGGGATATTTCATATAGCCTCCCATGGCCTTCTTCAGTCCAAAAGAAAAAGCCAATCGGCTCATAAAATCATCCAAAACCCAATAAATTAGTAAACATGTACCTATTTGTCGGGCAAACAATTTTATTCCTCTTCTCTAGCCTTCTTGCTATGACCTGTTCAATGTAAGCACATGTACATATATGCAAATGCAACCAATTTTCAATACAACTCACTATTTGGTTCAAATGGACATAATGGTTCAACATTTAATTAATCAACCAATAATCAAACAACACAATCAGCAATCAATTAGTTGATTAGCTTTTCAAATTCATAGCTTTGATATATAGTCAAAATCACATTTTTGGTGCCAAATCACAACAATATATTCTAACTATATTTTGGTTCTCACACCAGTCTAATGGAAATATATAGAAATCTCACTTTCGAAACTCGAAAATAAATACTGATGATGTGGCCACAACATCAGAATCATCCCCGGGTGTCTAGAGTGTGAGTCTATATCTATCCAGTATATTGAAACTTCAAATACACGCGGATCAGACGTATATTAAAATCTCTATATACCTGATAGTCCAAATCAATATAAATAAATATTCAAATACGAATAATTGAATTAAATTTTCAAAACAAATCTTGTTTACAATTTTTATTTTTCAAAACAACACTCTCTACACTCGTTCTAGGATACTACTGATCCCATCTCTAACGAGTCATTCTTCTTGGATATTACTAATCCAATCTCTGATGAATTCTTTCGTTCGGTTCTAATATGTCTTGTTCTCGAGCTTTGTAAACCAAAGCTCCGATACCACTGTAAGGATCCGTAACTTCCCCGTGAAGTAAAGAGCGGATACTTTGAGAACAACACACAAAAGAACGCAGACAGAAGAACATTTCATTGTTTATTACAACAATTCCATCAGAATACAAGAATATACAGTATGGATAAGTATTACACAACAGAAAAATATCAAAGATTTTAAATTACATTACACCGCAGCGGAAAAATAATACAATACACAACTGAAAGAAGATATACGGATACAGAGCTTTCCGGATATCATTCCAGCTGTAAATCAGGATCCTGTGAATATAAATCTGCAAAACCAAAACTACTAGCTGCCCATGTCAAAATAAGGGCACCCAGAGTTTAGGTTAAAACAATAAACCCTAGGTCAGTCATGTGACTGGTGTGAGAACTAAAACAGTTATTAATCTTTATTTTAAAGTTAGGTAAATCAAGGGACCACGCCTATAACACGGAACGGGTTTCCTCCCAAGAACACCAGTGCAAAAAAACAACAGCGCAATGCTAAATAAAAAAATGAAGCTATTAAAAGACCCAGGTCCCATCACACAATGCAACGCAAGCCGGAGGATAGGGTTTTTACCTTATAATAGCCAAAGAATGCTTGATACGCTAAATTTCATCTTTTGATTCTTAATCAGACTCCAACCGTAAATTAGTAAGAGAACGATTCCCTAAGTATTAACCCCGAAGGCCGAAACCAACATCAGACCAATACCCAGGAAACCACCCATCTTAGCTCGTTTCCAGTTAGTTTCTGATTTTATATACAATCATAAATATCAATCATAGGCGGCATGAATGTCCCATACCACTATGTCGCCATATATAGGTATACAAGCAAAACCGAAATTGGCACGTATTGGAAATTGGATTTCCGTCTGTGAACCAAGGAAAAGGGATCGTCCTGTGCTAATTCGAGACAATCTAGCCCATGTCTCAGGAACAGCCGCAACTGCACCATGGATCGTCAGGGCCGGTCCACACAAAGTGGATTATAGTGCCTGAACAATACGTCTCCCCGCCTTATGGGGCGTAAATGAGCCAACGAATGATTCCATCGGCTTCACATAGTCACCAATATATCCGAGGTTCCTCTCAAACCAACAACCACATAAGTCAAACTCGTCAGGGCGTGTAAAACCACTGACGCCACTTCTAGCTAGAAGGAAACGCATGTACTCCCTGAGGTCCTCTCCCGTTTCTGGTTCACAATCGGGGTGTGAGGCTCGCGAATCAAAGTTACATAAAGCTATGCCACACAGGCCGTGCTTTGATCATCAACCACAAGACTTTGCTTTTCAACAAAAGCCCTGATCAATTGCCACTTTGGCATGCCACACAGGCAATTCACTCCATGCGTTTGATATCCATCAATATATAACCCCTGAGCTCGTACGTCTCAGAGAAGGGCGTTAAGCAAGAGAATAAATTCTCCACTGCCAAACAAATATACATTTAATAGAAATCAATCACACAGAATAAAATCCAATGTCAGACACACAGCCCATCTACAAGTCTGTTCTGGGTCTGAATGAAACCGGAGGCACCTTGTACCTCGCATATCCATCGATCTCCAAGTACGTCTGGACGACCACCAACTGATTCCCTCCTCTTGGGTGTACAGCCCAATCAAGATCATCAGTAATCACCCAAACGACGTGAAGACCTCCGGTCTTCAACCATCGTCTTCATCCTCGACACTACGTCGAATCAGTTATTCAGAATGGGATAAACTCGGTCTTTCTGAATAACTCACGTATATAGTAAACAAGTGTTACACAAACACAACATACGCCTCATTCCAATTCATCAGTCACTAACCGTAAATTATCCAGAGAATAATTCCCCCAATATTAACCCCGAAGGCCGAAACCAACATCAGATCAATACCCAAGAAACCATTCAACTTAGCTAACCTACAGTTAGTTTCTAAATTTCTCATTCTTAGGGAAAGGTTCCCATTAATTTTATCAAAGATAAATTCTTTTAAATTTATTCTATAATCTTCTTTTGAATATCAATTCAACTAGTCGGGATTAGGGAACCACACCGAAGTAATCATTTATCTTATTTCCCAATCCCAACCTATTCATCCCATGAAGTAAAACTGGTCATACTTCATATCTAACACCACGGTGTTATCGGTAAATTCAATTACCATTTCACGTTCAAATCTAATTAAAGATTTACTATCGCCTGGAGCTAAACTGGTGATACTCCATTCTCGATCTTTTCAATCTAATTAAAGATTCATTAAAACTCCACTTAGTTTTAATCTTTAACAGGGTTTAAGAACCGATGTCATTTAAAACACGGTTCACGATAAACCCAAAATCACATCACATTTCAGTCAGTCCCTAACTGTAAATTAGCAAGTGAGCAATTCCCTAAATATTAACCCCGAAGGCCGAAACCAACATCAGATCAATACCCAAGAAACCATTCAACTTAACTAATCTCCAGTTAGTTTCTGATTTTCTTAACTCCGTTGGGTCTAAGAATAGTATTTTTGAAGATACCGTTCACAACAACCCAAAATCACATTCCATTAATTATCGGGTTAAAGAACAAGTGTTATTTAAAACACCGTCCACGATAAACCCAAAAATCAATTCAAATTCAATTCCAATTAAATACCATTTAATTGGTACACTTCATTAAATCTATATAAAAAGATTTAATCTTTTTCTCAACTGGGTTAAAGAACAGTGTTAATGAAGACACCATTCACGACAAACCCATATCCCATTTGATATTAAATACAAGGCTCTGAATAGAAAATATAACGGCTTATATTAAATATCAAATTCTATGACCAACAAATATCGTATTGGAAATAACGATATTAATATATCTTTCAAATTCCCATAACAATATCTGTATCATCACGAAATCCAACATCGGAATATTCCGAAGACAATTTTGATTCAAATCCATTCCAATTTAATTATTGGAAATTTTGGTTATTTTCAAAACCATTTCAAATCCAATTTATTTATTTTAAAAATAAATAAATTATTATTCTAGTTCAAAACTAGTTCACTTCGATAAAAATCTACTTTTATCTTTCCACATAAGTAGTTTTTCATCCCAATTCTTCACAAATCATTTCTTATGATTTTACACAAATTATTACTGTTTTTAATAATTTTATCAAGGCCCGTACAGTCGGTTTCCACCAACGGCCATCGAACTGCACTTACAGCGACCTTTTCCCAATTTGATTTGGACATAATTCTGAATCCAAACGCTTGATTTCAAATCTCTAATATTCGTTAGAAAGCTCTTTTCGATACGAACCCAGCGGTTCTGGTTTTAGGAGAATCCGACGGTCGGATCTCTCGTAATATCCATTCGAAGTTAATGGTCGAAATTCGCGAACTGCCTTGGCCCGGCGCGTTCTATTTAGGCCATTATATATATATATATATAATATATTATATATATTTCATCGATTTCCTTTTAAAACGTATTTTATAAATCGTTTTAAATTCGTTTCAAAAACAATTTTAACTTCCATTTCAAATTCAAATCAAAATTGAATTTTTCCTTATAAATTCGTTTTAAATTCATTTCAAATTGATTTCAATTCAAATCGATTTTTAATTCAATTTCAGTTCATTTTCAATTCAATTTGAATTTCAAATTAATTCAATTTCAATTCGAATTCATTTCTATTCAATTTCAATTCGAATTCACTTCTATTCAATTTCAATTCGAATTCATTTCTATTCAATTTCAATTCGAATTCATTTCTATTCAATTTCAATTCGAATTCATTTCTATTCAATTTCAATTCGAATTCATTTCTGTTCGATTTCAATTCGAATTCATTTGTATTCAATTTCAATTCGAATTTATTTCAAAATATTCGATTTCAATTCGAATTTATTTCAAAATATTCGATTTTGAAATCACTTTCAATATTCGTTATTAAATCGACAAAATTCCCGTTCATGTTAAAATGGCATGTAACTACTTAACACGGCTTCACATTTCAATATTCAAAGAATATTATTTTTAAATTATTCGATAATTCTGAACTGGTATCAAAAACAGTCAATTACCATATAATTTCAGTTATATGGATTTCATCAAATTCATATATACAACAATGACGATAAACACCCAACCATCATCCAAAGTGCGTTCTACACTGTATAAGCATCAAATATAAATATTTAACACTTACAACAGCCTGTCAATCAATCGACCGACATACAACTAATTATTGGGATTAGTGTATGTCATATATCATCCCAATACCTGTGTGGGGTTTCCAAACAATCAAACATAGATTTTATTTGTGCAGTGGGGCGATGTGTAAAATTTATCGTCCCAATCCATATCAGTCAAACGTGTGTATATAAACAAATCGTCCGATTTGTTTATAAATATTTATTTTATATACACGTTAAAAATTATATTTTTAACTATAAAATATTTTCCACTATAAAATATTTTATTTCATTCCACATCACACAAGCAACTACACATCAAAATCAAACAAACAAGCATTCAAGCCGTCCATGGTCTGTGGACGACGGGTGTCGGGTGCTACTAAACACCGTCTGCATCCTAGTATATATTTTTAACTAGAAATTTAAATTAAAGGTGAGGAGTTCTCACCTTGGGGTTCCACTCCGTCATTCTTTAATTCTGAACGGTTCGAATTTGCCCAAAATTTCAATGCGATCTTTTCCCGCTGTTCATAGTAAAAATCACATTTTTATTATCACTATATGTACATAAAAATCATATTTTTATTTCCACTTCATATATATAAAAATCGAATTTTTATCGCTACTTCATATATATAAAAATCGAATTTTTATTTCGTTGTTATATATATATAATCACTTCTTTATATTTTTAAAGATCTCGCCTTTATATTTTTGAAGATCTCGCCTTTATATATTTAAAGATCTCGCCTTTATATTTTTAAAGATCTCGCCTTTATATTTTTAAAGATCTTGCCTTTATATCTTAAAAAATCCTAGTTATTTATATTTTAAAACAAGGATATATTTTTATTCTTAAAACAATATGATAATTTTATTTTTAAAGATCATGCTAATTTTATTTTCAAAAAAATCCATATGCTAATTTTATTTTAAAACAATGCTTATATTTTTAAAACAACACTTATAATTTTTAAAACAACACTTTTAAACTATGAATTTGTATAAAATAAAACTGATTTTATATATTCTATCCTATTTAAAACTGATTTTTATTTAATGACAAAATTTATTTAAACTAAATAAATAAAACACACCTTAGTAGTTGAAGGAAAAAGGGGAGGGGTGGAGTTTGCTGACCGAATCAGAAGAAGAGGGAAATGCTGGCGGCAAGGCAGAGGGGAGGAGGTCGGTGATGCACGCGGTGGTGTAGGGTGTCGGGCGGTGGTGAGTTTTGAAGATTTGGGGGATAGGGCTCGTTTTACAGAAGAGTGAGAGAGGAGAGAGATATGGGGAAGTGGGTGGCGGCTTGAGGTGGCGCTGGGCAGGAGGGGGAAGGCCGCGACGTGGGTGGCGATCGCTAGGAGGGGGCGGCTGGCCATCGTCGGTTTTTTTTTAATTTTGTTTTAGGCGTTGACCTGGTAAGGAGAGAAAGAGGGAGGGTAAGGGCTTAAATAAAAATATATATTTTAATTTATTTATTTCTAAAAAGCAACTTTTTATTTTGACTTCTAAACGAGACCCACCGACTATCGTCCCTAGCTAATTACCCCCATTCCGTACACAATGGGATGTGTTTCGTTAGCCAATTCGATCGTTACAATCAGTTTTCGTTTAAATCAAAATTTAAATCTATATATTCTATTTTAAACGTACATTTCAATTTGCCGGGGCCGCATACGAACTCTAAAAATTCCCAAAAAATATTTTCTAGCCTCGTATTGACAATATGGTCCTATCAATACTAATTTCGTCATATCTGAGACCGTTTGAAAAATGGCCATTTTCCAGTCGATTAAAATCAACTAAAACTGGTCAAACGCGTTTTCCTTTGCCACGCTCACATATTGATTCGAAAAATTACGAATTTTGAAATCTAGCAATAACTTGACATCACGGATCCAACAAAAGTGGTTCCGTCGAAAACCGAGGTAATTTGCAATATTTCCATTTTTAAGGGCCGAAAATTCCATAGCGACTATTCTGAATTTTAAACTGGACATAACTTTTGATTCCCGCTATGAAATTTCAATTTTTCGGATTCGTTGGAAAGATATTCTCAATTAGATTCAAATATTTTTGGTTTCACTAAAATCCGGTTTATTTTGTATCCTGTACATTCATTTGAACTTTGAAATTGAAGTTTTAAACTACCGCGCCATTTTCAATTCCTTTTATACTTAAAATAAAATATTTATATTCTAACGACGATCTATATAATATATACGCACTAATTCTATTCAAAATAAATTTCTCGTCGTTATTATTTAAAATAAGTCATTTTAAATAATCAAAATTCATTAAAATTGCCAAAATAAAAATTTTAAATTGGCTTAGATTTCCGGGTTATTACAATTAGAAAGAAGCATGTTTTGAATAAAAGGATTGGACAATAAAAATTTTATTTTTTTATTGTAAGTTTGATTTATTAAAGAGATTTTGCAAAATTAAAATGTAAATCATTTACATGATAGCAAAGTAGAAAATGATCATTTGTTAATGCATGTTTTGTTTATTAAAATGTAAATCATTTACATGATAGTGAAGTAGAAAATGATCATTTGTTAATACATTTTTTGTTTATTAAAATGTAATCATTTACATGATAGCAAAGTAGAAAATGATCATTTGTTTATATAGGTTTTGTTTATTAAAACATTATCATTTACATATTAGCGAAGTAGAAAAACAATAATATGTTTGGATTCATTAAAATCATGTCATTTACATGTTAGCGATGATAATAGAAAAATATTCATTTGTTAAATATGTATTGATTCATTAGAATAATGTCATTTACATATTAGGGAAGTAGAAAAATAATCATATGTTAATATATGTTTTGTCATTAAAAATGACATTTTTAAAATGTTAAGTTAGAATAAAAAGGAATTTATGTTAAACATGTTTTGTCATTAAAAATGACATTTTTAATATGTTAAGCTAGAATAAAAATGTATAATTCAAACGGAAATTTCAGTCGAATTTGGAGACCGTTTGAAAAACAGTCATTTTCCAGTCGATTAAATTCAAACTGAAATTACCAAACACGTTTAAATTCACCACGCTCACATATTAATTCCAAAAATTATGAAAATTGGAATCTAGCAATAACTTGTCATTCCGGATCCAACCAAATGGTCTCGTCGAAAACGGAGGTCGTTTGCAAAATTGCTATTTTTAAGAGCTATATATTATATAAAATTCCATAGTAACTATTCTGAATCTTCAACTGGGCATACTTTTTATTCCGGCTATGAAATCTGGAATTTTCACATTCGTTGGAAAGATATTTTCAAACAGATTCAAATATTTCTGGTTTTACTAAAATCTGGTTTATTTTGAATCCGGTACATTCATTTGAAATCGAATTTTCAAACTAACGCGCCATTTTCAATTCCTTTTATAATTAAAATAAATATTTATATTCTAACTTCAATTTAAATAAATTTATACGTTCTAATTCTATTCAAAATAAATTTCTAATAGTTATTATTTAAAATAAATCATTTTAAATATTCAAAATTCACTAAAATAACCAAAATAAAAAATTTAAATTGGTTCCGATTTTCCGGGTTATTACAATCTCCTCCACTTAAATTTTTTTCGTACTCGAAAAGGAACAGAGATGAAAGTTGTTTAACTAATCAACTCAACTTTCATTCTGCCATTCATTCTTCAACTTTTCATTTTCTAAGAATTTTCAAATCCTTCAAAAATTTGGCTAACATCCTAAATTTTCGAATTTTTTTGCCATAACCTCCTTTGTACGGGGAGACATTTAAAACCACAACTTTCCTCAAAGAGCCCTCACCAATCCAAAAGAAAAGGAAAAAGCCAAGCGGCTAGCCAATCGACTCATAAAATCACCAAACCCAAGAAATACAATAAATATGTACCTATTTGTCGGGCATACAAATTTATTCCTCTTCTCTAGCCTCCTTCTATGACCTGTTCAATGTATATACATGTATATGCATGCATTTTCAACCAATTCTCAATTCAGTTAAATATTTGACACAATTTGGCTAAATTTACTTTCTTTCACATGTTGTTTTAAATGAATAATCACATAACACAATCAACAATCAACAATTAATTAGTTGATTAACGTTTCAAATACATAACTTTAATACATGGTCAAAAATCAGATTTTTAATGCCAAATCACAACAATAACCCTATCTAAATTTTGGTTCTCACACCAGTTGTAACAACCCGGAAAATCAGAACCTATTTAAAAAATTTATTTCAAATAATTTGGTTAGAAAATGTGCCAGAAATTTAAAATTTTCATTTTCTTTTAGAAAACTTGATACTTTATTACAATTAAAAACAAATACATCAGAGTTTGAGGTGAGATACAATTAAAACACTAGAACAACTAATACTATACAACATAACAGCAAACACCACCTCAAATAAATAAAGGAACTAACAGGACATTACACGCATATCCAAAAGAAGTAAAAACAAAATAACCCGCTTGCTTGACTTATCTTCTTCCGAAGCCAACACCTTTCATCCTTAACTCGAGCAAAAACAGAACTCCATCATGGAGGAAAAAGAAAGACGCAATTCTCAATCCTTTATCTTTTAAAATTTCATTTTTAAATAATATTAAAGCCATTGAAAATAGTCAATTTTCAAACGACCTCCGTTTTTGACGAAACAACTTTTGTTGGAACCGGAATGTCAAATTATTGCTAGGTTTCAAATTTTAGAATTTTCCGAATTAATATGGGGGCGTGGCAAAGGAAAATGTGTTTTGTTCAATTCAGTCAAATTTAATCGACCAGAAAATAGCCATTTTTCAAACGGTATCAGAACTCGACGAAATTAATTTGTTTAGGACTGTATCGTCATAACAAAGCCAAATATATATATTTTTTTGGAATTTTCTGAGTCCGTATGTGGCTCTGGTGAATTTAAATGTAAGTTTGAATTATGTAAATAAAGGATTTAAATATTTAAATTAGAGAAAACAGGCTACAGACTTTCGTTTGGGCCCACGAGGCATGGCCCATTGGATCCGGAATAGGGGTTATTAGCTAGAAAGGTCTGCCGTTTGGGCTGAATCAAAGTTATGTAAGAAATATTGGATTTAATTGTAAATTAACATTTAATATTATAAATACTAGGAAATTAAACCCTAAAAAACACTGTTCACCATCGTTCAAACAGCCGCCATCGACATTTCGTGGCCTAAAACAGCCGAATATTCACTCCCCAATAACTCCAAATTCATTCAGCAAAACCCCTAGCTCCAGTTGAAGTTTTGGTAGAGCTTTTTCTCCTCTTCGAACCCATGTAAGGTTCGCTCCCTGTAGTTGAGCACAAGCCGAGAACCAGACCTCCAAAGTTTACCCGCGTCGACCGCCACCCTGACCGCCGTGCACCACCGAGCTTACCCCCAGCTCCGGCAATCGTGCGCCGCCCGTAGCCCGACGCTGTGGTGCCTCTTGATCGAACTCCAACTACTCGAATCAACCGAAAATTCAAGACCTAGGATCGAACAAGTCAGAAAAACCATGGCCTGTGTTTCTAATAAGAAGAAAGGGTATATTTTCTAATTATTTTTTTAATAATTTAATTTAAAAATATTATCCATCTTAATTTAATTATAACTAATTCATATGAACTCAGAATAACACGATTCTCAAAGCATTACGATCGTGAAGCCGAATACTACATTCTAGAACTGATTGGGACTGATTCTGAACCTTTTGAATTTTAGATCCGAATCTGAAACGAGGTGAGAATTATGATCCAAATGATTAATTATAAATTAAATATTTTTATCGCTTAAAAATTTATTGTATGAATGTTATTCATTTAGATCTGCTATGTTATGATATTGGGAAATTGTTGATTTGCTATTTGGTAGTATATTGGGATGTTCATGGTTAATGAGATCTACGAGGAAAATTTTGTGGTGATATATTTCTCGTTGCGTTTAGATTTAGATCTAAAACCATATTTTGATTTAGATACGTAGATGTTGATTAAAATCATTTCATTTTTGATTCAAAATATAGAATCATGCTTCTATCCTCTAGATCTATCTTTCTATCATTCAGATCTGCGCTTTTTATTTGAGATTCATGTGTACCGTTTGGATAGAAATAAATATCTTAACTTTTATTTTAATCCATAAATTTTGATTTGATTCGTTCACTTGAGATTTGGATTTAGATTAAAGATTGTGTTTTTGTTTTGACTTATAAACAACGGAATTTGATCAATAATAAAATATCATTTCATGGATAACATAAAATATGGGTTTAACAAAAAGAACAAGTTTTCTTTTTAAGTTAAAAAGAACATGTTTTTATGTAATTTTCTTTTTAAGTTAAAAAGAAAAGAAATTTTTTTATGTCATTTTCCTTTTAAGTTAAAAAGAATAGTTTTTGTGTCATTTTCTTTTTATAATAAAAAGAATCGAACAAAAAGATTAGATTTAAAAGAAATATTTTTACTGTTAAATTAGTTACAATAAAGATAATAGTATTAAAGGTGATATTTTTCTTCAAAATAAAAAGGAATGTTTTTATTGTCATATGGATCAAAATAAAAAGAATGGATTTAGAAATGACATTTCCATTATCATTATAGTTGTAAAGATTGGATTTAGGAATACCATTTGTATTGTCATTATGGTTGAAATATAAACATAAGAAAAAGAGCACATTTTATTTGCATTTTTATATGCAAATATAAACATAAAAAATGATTACATTTTTCATTTGTATTTTTAGATGCAAATGAAACATAGAAAAAAAAGATTACATTTTTCATTTGTATTTTTAGATGCAAATGAAATATAGAAATAATTACTTTTTTCATTTGTATTTTTAGATGCAAATGAAACATAGAAAAAAAATTACATTTTTCATTTGTATTTTTAGATGCAAATGAAACACAGGAAAAAAAATTACATTTTTCATTTGTATTTTTAGATGCAAATGAAACATAGAAAAAATTACATTTTTCATTTGTATTTTTAGATGCAAATGAAACATAGAAAAAAGTACATTTTTCATTTGTATTTTTATATGCAAATGAAACATAGAAAAAAAAGATTACATTTTTCATTTGTATTTTTAGATGCAAATGAAACATAGAAAAAATTACATTTTACATTTGTGTTTTTAAATGCAAATGAAACATAGAAAAAGGGATTATATTTTTATTTGTATTTTTAGTTGTAAATAAAAACATAGAATTAAAAAGTATATTTTCATTTACATATTAGAGGTAAATAGAAACTCAGATTTAAAATGGCATCTTTATTTACATTTTGGATGTAGATAAAAAGAATAACTTTGAAATTACATCTTTATTCACATTTAAGATGTAAATAAAGGATTAGATTGAAAATTTATATATTTATTTACATTTTAGGTGCAAATAAATGAATAGATTAAAAAGTTATATTTTATTTATATTTTAGATGTAAATAAAAAGAGCAGATTTAAAGCGACATTTTTATTGACATTTTATATTCAATAAAAAGTAGGGAATTAAAAGAAGCATTTTTATTGTCTTTTTAGAGACAATAAAAGGAGTAGATTTCAATGTCATGTTTGTTGAAATAAAAAAAATGGAATCAAAAGTTATATTTTTATTGTCTTTCTAGGGACAATAAAAAGAGTAGAAATAAAAGTTACATTTTTATCGTCATTTTAGATGCGATAAAAAGAGTAGAAATAAAAAATGTTATTTTTATCGTCATTTTAGATGCGATAAAAAAGAGTAGAAATAAAAGTTACATTTTATCGTCATTTTAGATGTGATAAAAAGAGTAGAAATAAAAATGGCATTTTTATCGTCATTTTAGATGCGATAGAAAGAATGAATTTTAATAGTTGAAATCATCAAACGATTTATATTTTTATGTATATAAATATGAATTATAAATTAAACGAATCGCGCACGGTAGTTCGTGTTTCAGCAATCGTAACTTTAAACGAGTATACCGAAAGATCCGACTGTTGGATTTTCCCAAAACTGGAACCGTTAGGACCGCTTTGGGAAGATCTTTCTGACGATATAAATTTCGTCAAAATCCAACAGTTAGATTTCAAGATATGTGTAAATCAAATTTTGGTAAAAACAGTACCAGGGCCGCCCATCGACCCGAAGCGTCGTTTAATTATATTGAGCTATTTTAAATAAATAAAAATAGCGCTAAATCGTTATAAATAAATATTAACGATATAAAATGATTTAAATGATAATTATTCCAAAAATTATTTGAAAAGACCGAGTTTAACTCATTTCAAATAATTATACAGCTATTTGAATCGAACAAATAGAAGACGGTGATTGAAGACCGGCGATCTTCAACATCGAATGGATGGCTACTGATGCCCTGGACTGATTTGCTCCCTGGAAAGGGTTACAGTGGTAGTTGTCCGAACGTTCTTGTTGATTGTCCGGATATGCGAGAACCGACGAGAAATCAGGTGACTCCGATTTCGTTCAGACCCAGAACGGACTTGTAAATGGATGTGTGTCTGACGTTGGAGTTCATTCCATGTAATTAAATCGATTTCTATCTAATGTATATCCGTTTGCAGGCAGAGAATTTATTCTCTTGCTTAACACCCTCAGAGGGTATATATGGATAGTGGTTGGTCGCATGGCGTGAACTGTCAATGTGGCACGTCAAGATGCAAATGATCAAGGCTTTTGTTGAAAAGCAGGCCTTGTGGTTGATGATTGAAGCATGGCATATTTAGGCGTAGCTTTGTATATAGTATGACTTCACGAGCCTCACACCCCGGTATGAGTCAAAAAGGGGATATGGACCGTAGGGAGTGAACACATTTCTTTCTAGCTAGAGTGGTGTCAGCGACCTACCAGCCCTGACATTTTTACTTATGTGGAAGATGGATTATGAGGTACCTCGGTTTTATAGGATGTTAGTGGCCATATTTGAGGTCCAAAGGGACTGGGAAACATGTGTTCAGGAATTTCCAATCCACTAACGTTAGGTGTGGACCGGCCCTACCGCATCCAAAGGTTGCCCATAGGTGTGATCCTGAGGCATTTGCTAGAGTGTCTCGAATCGGAGAGGACGATCCCTAGCCTCGATTTCATGATGGAAAACCAAATCCCCAATACGACATTACGGTTTTGTTTGTAAACCTATATATGGCGACATAGTATATGGTACCTATGCCGTTTAGGATTGATACATTTACTTTGAAATATTTTCTAAAACTGATTAGACACTAACAATAATATTAGAATATTATTTTATACGTATTAAGTCATGTTTGATCATTATCAGGTAAAACTCTATCCTTCAGTTTGCGTTGCATTGTGCGATGGGACTTGAGTCTTATAATGATTTCATTTTTCTAAAAAGACATTGCGTTGTTTTGAATAAAATTTGTTTAAATTATGCACTGGCAATCCAATGGAGTAAACCCGTTCCACATTAGCGGCGTGGTCCTGGATTTTCCACCTTATTAGATAATGTAGTAGAAGATTTCTCATATCAGTCCCATGACTGACTCTTAGTTTGTTTCACTTTACAAACTCGGGTGCCCTCTTTTCTACACGGGCAGCCAAGTGACAGGTTTAGGTCATATTTGAGGCGCATTCTGGATTGAAGACTGCTTTGAGAGGAAGACAAAGACCTTCTCTTTTATCTTTTATTCTGCTTTGAGACTTGTATTCATCTTTGGGTTTTGATGTACGTTATGGAGTTTGAGACATATTTCCTTTTCATTCATACTTTCTATTTTGCTAAGTGTATCCTATGTCTGCGTACTCTGATGTATTGGATATTATGATGCTGATGACATTTTATTTCCGCTGCAATGATTTATGTGTTATGATATTATCTGAGATCTGTTTTTGTTGTAAATATGCCATACTCCAATGATTACTCTTTCTTTCGTTCTACAGAAGTTTGGGGTTATCACACCAGTCAATTGGAAATATATAGAGATCCCACTTTCAAAACTCGGACATAGAATCTGATGATGCGATCGCTATCACCAGAATCATCTCTGGGCGACTAGAGTGTGATCCTATACCCATCCCGTATATTTGAGATTTCGAATATACGTTCATGACGCGTATATGCAAAATCTTCATATACTAGATAGTCCAAATTCAATATAAAATAAATATTCAAATACGTATAATATGGTTTAAATTTTCAAAATAGAATTTGTTTTTAAAAATAATACTCTTCTAACTCATTCTAGGATACTACTGATCCTATCTCTAACGAGTCATTCTTATTGGATATTGTTAATCTAATCTCTGATGAATTCTTTCATTTGGTTCTAAAGTGTCTTATTCTCGAGCTCTGTAAACCAAAGCTCTGATACCAACTTTAACGACCCGAACTTCCCCGGTCTCCGAAGAGAAGAGAAAGAACGGATTGTCTGAGATCACGACAAATCAGAATGCAAACCGAAGTACAATTCATTGCTTATTACAACAATTTACATCAGAGTACAGAATATACTAGAGTATGAATAAATATTATACAACATAAAATATCAGAGATTTACAAATTACAACGCAGCGGAAAATAGTACAAAACACAACTAAAAGAAATACACGGATATAGAGCTTTCCGAATATCATTCAGCTGTAAACCAGGATCCTATGAATATAAATCAGCAAAACCAAAACTACTAGCTACCGGTGTGGAAAATAGGGGCACCCAGAGTTTAGGTTAAAACGATAAACTCCAGGTCAGTCATGGGACTGGTGTGAGAACTAAAACAGTTATTAATTTTATTTTAAAGTTAGGTAAATCAACGTACCACGCCGTATAACACGGAACGGGTTTACCCCCAAGAATACCAGTGCATAAAAAAAACAGCGCAGTGCTAAATAAAGAACAATGAAGCTATTATAAGATTCAGGTCCCATCACACAATGCAACGCAAGCCGGAGGATAGAGTTTTTCCTTATAATAGCCAAATATGCTTGGTACGCAAAATTTATCTTTTATTATTACTATAAGTGAAGAAATCAACTTCAAATATAAATGTATCAATCATGGACGACATAATGCCCCATCCCACTATGTCACCATGCTAGGCTCTACGATTAAAACCGAAATGTCATATTGGAATTTGGATTCCATCTGTGAACCAAGGCAAGGGATCATCCTGTGCTCATTCGAGACAATCTAGCCTACCATGTCTCAGGCTATAGTCGCAACTGCACCTTGGATCTTCAGGGCTGGTCCTCTCTTACGTTTAAGGACTGGCAATTCCTGAGTAATGCGTTTCCCCACCCTACAGGGCGTAAATGAGCCAAATGACTCAATATCCATCAACTTCGTAGTAACCGATATTTCCGAGGAGCCTCGTAATCCAACAACCACATAAGTAAAAATGTCTGGGCTCCATACCATGACACCACTCCTAGCTCGAAAGAAACGCATGTCCTCCCTGCAGTCCTCTCCAGTTTCTGGTTCATGCCGGGGTGTGAGGCTCGCGAATCAACGCTATACACAAAGCTATGCTATATTAAAGCCGTGCTTTGATCATCAACCACATGACTCTGCTTTTCAACAGAAGCCTTGATCATTTGCATCTCAGCAAGCCACACAGGCAATTCACGCCATGCGACTGATGTCTATCGATATATAACCTCTGAGCTCCTACGTCTCGGAGAAGGGCGTTAAGCAAGAGAATAAATTCTCCGCCGCCAAACAGAAATATATTTAATAGAGATCAATCAACACAGAATAAAATCCAATGTCAGATACACATCCATTTACAAGTTCCTTCTAGGTCTGAACGAAACCGGAGGCACCTTATTCCTCGTCCCATATGTCCAGTACAGGAGAGAGGTCCTCGCATATCCGGTCGATCTCCAAGTACGTCTAGGCGGTACACCCAATCACCACTTATTACTTTTCCTTGGGTGTACCGCCCAATCAAGACATCAGTAATCATCCAAACGATGTGAAGACCTCCGGTATTCAACCACCATCTTCATCGTCGAATTATCATCGAATTAGTTATTCAGAATGGGTATAAACCCGGCCTT
The DNA here is from genome assembly GCA_030737875.1 of Allium sativum. Lineage (NCBI taxonomy): Eukaryota > Viridiplantae > Streptophyta > Magnoliopsida > Asparagales > Amaryllidaceae > Allium > Allium sativum. The sequence goes on from CM060912.1 coordinate 749,049,145, forward strand.
TCCGAATACCTCGCGTATATAATAAACAAGTTCTTTAAAAACATAACATATGCCTCATTCCAATCCAAAATATTCCTTTATTCAAATATTCTTATATTTTGGAAAAGGTTCCCATTAATTTTATCAAAGATAAATTCTTTAAATTTATTCTTTAATCTTCCTTTGGATATCAATTCAAACCAAATTAAGGTTTATCCAACTATTTGATTAACGAGCCATATCGATGTAATCATTTGTTTAATTTCCCAATTCCAACCTATTCATCCCATGGGGCAAAACTGGTAATACCCCATATCTAACATCACGGAGTTATCGGTAAAGTTATTTACCATTTCACGTTCAAATCTAATTAAAGATTTAACTATCGCTTGGAGCAAAACTGGTGATACTCGATTCTCGACCATTTCATGAATTCGATAAATTTAATTATTTCATTCACATTCCAATCTAATTAAAGATTCATTAAAACTCCACTTAGTTTTAATCTTCCCAAAAATCAATATTAATGATTACTTAACCTTGGAAACTCAAATATGTCGCATCGACAATCTACACCGTACTATTGATTTCTGCCGATATATAACCTCTAATCTCGTACGTCTTAGAGAAGGGTGTTAAGCAAGAGAATAAATTCTCTACCACCAAACAGATATATATTTATCAGAGATCAACCATACAATTCGAAATACAATGTTAGACATGTAATCCTGTCTTTAACTGGGTTAAAGAACTAATATCATTTAAAACAGAGTTCACAATAAACCCAAAATCACACTCCATTAATCATGGAATCTTCACGGAAAACAGATCTATATGTATAATCGATATCAATTTTCATATTCGACTAATATAAATGGAATAATGAAAAAGCCTTTTAAATTCCATATATATTAACAATCTTCCTCCACAGAAGCTCATTTCGATTATTATCAAATCGAATTCCATTCAATTCCAATTTAATATATTAAATTGGAAAACTTTTCTTTGGAAAATTTTCATTAAATCTTAATAAAAAGATTTATAAATTCCAAATCTCATTTCACTGTAAATCGGGTTAAAGAACGAATGTCGTTAAAAACACAGTTCACACTAAACCCAAATCACATTCCATTTTATTCCACTTAAATGTTAATTAACCGGAAACTCTAATAATCTTAATTAAAAAATTTATTATTTTCACACGGGGTTTAAGAACAGTGTTATTTAAGACACTATTCAAAAAAAAATTCACACGGGGTTTAAGAACAGTGTTATTTAAGACACTATTCACGACAAACCCAAAAGCCAATTCTTTTATTCAATTCCAATTAAATCTTAATTAATTAGAAAACTTCACTAAATCTTAATTAAAAGATTTATTCTTTCCTCAACTGGGTTTAAGAACAGTGTTAATGAAGAAACCATTCACGACAAACCCAAAATCCAATTCAATAGTAAATAAAGGCTCTGAATAGAAATTATATCGGCTTATATTCAATATCAAATTCTGAAATCAACAAATATCGTATTGGAAATAACGATATATATATATATATCTTCCAAATTCCTCCACAATATCCATATAATCATGGAATCCAATATCGAAATATTCTGAAGATAATTTCGATTCAAATCCATTCCAATTCATATATTAGAAATTCTGGTTATTTTTAAAACCATTTCAAATCCAATTTATTTATTTAAAAATATTGGATTATAATTCTAGTTCATAACTAGTTCATTTTGATAAAAATACATTTTTATCTTTACAAATGTGGATTTTTTCATCCTAATTCTTTCCAAATCATTTATTATGATTTTACATAAATTATTGATATTTTTAATAATTTTATCAAGGCCCGTACAGTCGATTTCCATAAACGGTCATCGAACTGCAGTTACAGCGAACTTTTCCAAATTTGATTTGGACATAAATCCAAATTCAACCATTAGATTTCAAATTTCTTATATTCATTGGAAAGCTCTTTTCGATACGAACCCAACGGTTCCGGTTTTAGGAGAATCCGACAGTTGGATGTCCCGTAATATCCATTTGAAGTTAATGGTCGAAATTCGCGAACTGCCACGGCACGACACGTTCTATTCAGGCCATTAAATATATATATGTATATATATTTCATCGATTTCCATTTAAAACGTATTTTATAAATCGTTTTAAATTTGTTTTCAAAACGATTTCAACTTCATATTCAATTTTAAATCAAAATTGAATATTCCATATCATTAATATATAAATGATAATATTTTCAAAACCTTAGATTTTGAAATCACTTCCATTTCGATATTCATTATAAAAATGAATAAAATCGATATAAATATCGTTCATGTCTAAATGGCGTTAATCTAATCAACACGGCTTCATATATTTAAATATTTTTGTGTCCATCCCAAATCGGACATCAAAATCATATTTTGATCCATTACTGAATATTATTTTAAAATATTAGTTATTTCAAAATATTCATTATTCATCATTTTAAAATTTTCATTAATTTAAAATATTTGTTCTATCCGAATTGGAATCAGACACAGTCAATTACCATATAATTTTATTTATATGGATTTCATACATACATGTACACAACAATAGTCAAACACAGTCAACCATCATCCCGAGTGCATCACATAACTGCATAAGCGTTAAATATAAATAATTAACGCTTACAACAGCCTGTCAACCAATCGATTGACATACAACTAAACAATTGGGATTAGTGTATGTTAAATATCGTCCCAATACCCGTGTGGGGTTTCAACCAACAAATATTGATTATTATTTGTGCAGTTGGGTGATGTGTAAAATATATCGTCCCGGTCAATATTAGTCAAATGTATGTTCATAAACAAATTGTTCGATTTGTAAATGAATATTTATTTTATTCATATACACATTAAAAAGTATATTTTTAACTATAAAATATTTATTTCAACACATGAATATTTTATACAGTTCATTTATACAATGAAAATGATATTTGTATTGTTCAAACATTTTTACAAAATTTCGGCAGCATAACGACGCGATACTAGAACCGGAATAAGGTCTAGCCTTATCCCTCGCCTAATAATGGCCCGCGCCATATATAAACCAAATTCTAATCAATTCAATTCAATTCCCAAACCAAATTCAAACAAATAAACCAATCAACCAAACAAACATGGTTTCAAACAAAGGTGCCGGGTGCTACTAAGCACCATCTGCATCCTAGTATATATATTTAACTAGAAAATAAATTAAAGTGAGAAGTTCTCACCTTTGGGATCCACTCCTCCAGTTTTATTTCTGAAGTTCTGAACAGTTTGGATTTTCCCGTAATGTCAGCGCAATACTTTTTCATGCTGTTCATAGTAAAAATCACATTCTTAATATGATGTTTATACATTAAAAATCATATTTTTAATCAACGATATTTATATTAAAAAATCACATTTTCATCTCGCTACAATATATATAAAAATCACAATTTTGTTAAAAATCATATCTTTGTATTCCTTTATTTTTAATTTACTACCTATATAAAAGTCATATTTTAAACCGCTACTTCATATAGATAAAAAATCATATTTTTACCACTACTTCATAAAGATAAAAATCATATTTTTAACTTTGCTTTATATATATAAAAATCAGAATGTTATACCGCTATATTATATATAAAAATCAAATCTTTATTCCAAATCATTACATATAAAAATTACATTTTTATAACAATACTATTTATATAATAAAAATCATATTTTCCTATATATAAAAATCATATATTTTTTTATAACAATGTTTTTTTCTTTTCTTCATTTTCAAAAACAATGCTGCATTATATAAAAATAACATTTCTAAAACAATGTTCTTTAATTTAAAAATCAATTACTGCCTAATAAAATTTATTACATAAAAAACTCACTTTTCTTTCTCTGTAAAAATTGAATCGCTGTTGGAGGAGGAAGCAGCGTCGCATGGAACCCGGTCGGTGGCTGCGGGCTGTGGAGCTGGCGACACTTAGACTGGCAAAGGGAGGAGCTCGCGGTGGACGGAGGTGCTGGCGGTCGGCTTACAGCTAGGGCTCGTGGGCTTTACAACTTGGTGGCTTTGGGTTTCTCGGGTTTGGGGGGCCTGGGTGTTCGAATGGAGGAAGAGGAGTCGAGGGGGTGGCCGGAGGAGGAGGCGCTGTTGTAGGGAGGGGCGACGGTCTAGGCGGCGGCGGCAAAGGAGAACGTTGGGTGTCGGGTTTTGAATTTTGGGGGGGGGGGGGGGTGCTCGGGTTTTGGTCTGTTGACCACGAGATTGAGAAATAAGGGTTTGACCCCCCCCCCCTTTGACCACTTTATTATATATATTTTTCAAAAGTTAATTATTGTTTCGAACTCCGAATTGCACCCAACGACTGTCGTCCTTAGCTAAATACCCCCATTTTGGACACAATGGGATATGTTCGGTAAGCCACTTCGATCGTTTCGATTTGTTTTCCTTTAAATTAAAATATAAATCAATATAAATTGAAATTAAACGTACATTTTAATTTAGCGGAGCCACATACTGACTCCAAAAATTCAGAAAAAATAAATCTAGCTATGTTTTGACGATACAGTCCTAACAAAAGTAATTTCATCGAATTTGGAGACCGTTTGAAAAACGGTCATTTTCCAGTCGATTAAATTCAAACTGAAATTACCAAACGCGTTTAAATTCACCACGCTCACATATTAATTCCAAAAATTATGAAAATTGGAATCTAGCAATAATTTGATATTCCGGAGCCAACCAAAGAGGTCTCATCGAAAACGGAGGTCGTTTGCAAAATTGCTATTTTTAAGGGCTATATATTATATTAAATTCCATAACGACTATTCTGAATCTTCAACTGAGCATAACTTTTTATTCCCGCTATGAAATCTGGATTTTTCACATTCGTTGGAAAGATATTTTCAGACAGATTCAAATATTTTTAGTTTTACTAAAATCCGGTTTATTTTGAATCCTGTACATTCATTTGAAATTTGAAATCGAATTTTCAAACTATCGCGCCATTTTCAATTCCTTTTAAAATTAAAATAAATATTTATATTCTAACTTCAATTTAAATAAATTTATACATTCAAATTCTATTCAAAATAAATTTCTAATCGTTATTATTTAAATAAATCATTTAAATATTCAAAATTCACCAAAATAACCAAAATAAAAAATTTAAATTGGTTCCGATTTTCCGGGTTGTTACAATCTCCCATACTTAAAATCTTTTCGTACTCGAAAAGGAATGGAGCAGAAAAGTTGTTTAACTAATCAACTCAACTTTCATCCTGGCGTTCATTCTTCAACTTTTCAGTTTCTAAGAATTTTCAAATTCTTCAAAAATTTGGCTAACACCGAAAAATTTCGCCATAACCTCCTTTGTACGGGGAGACATTTAAAACCGCAACTTGCCTCACAGGGCCCTCACCAATCCAAAAGAAAAGGAAAAAGCCAAGCGGCTAGCCAATTGGCTCATAAGATCACCAAAACCCAAGAAATATAGTAAAAATGTACCTATTTGTCGGGCATACAATTTTATTCCTCTTCTCTGGCCTCCTTGCTGTGACCTATTCAATGTATATACATGTATATGCATGCATTTTCAACAAATTCTCAATTCAGTTAAATATTTGACACAATTTGGCTAAATTTACTTTCTTTCACATGTTGGTTTAAATGAATAATCACATAACATAATCAACAATCAGGAATCAATTAGTTGATTAACTTTTCAAACACATAACTTTAATACATAGTCAAAAATCAGATTTTTAACGCCAAATCACAACAATAACCCTATCTAAATTTTGGTTCTCACATCAGTCGATTGGAAATATATAGAGATCCCACTTTCGAAACTCGAACATAGAATCTGATGATGCGATCGTTATCGTCAGAATCATCTCCGGGCGACTAGAGAGTGATCCTATATCCATCCCGTATATTTGAGACTTCGAATATACGTTCATGACGCGTATATGCAAAATCTTCATATGCTAGATAGTCCAAATTCAATATAAAATAAATATTCAAATACGTATAATATGGTTTAAATTTTCAAAACAGAATTTGTTTTTATAAATAATACTCTTCTAACTCATTCTAGGATACTACCGATCCTATCTCTAACGAGTCATTCTTATTGGATATTGCTAATCCAATCTCTGATGAATTATTTCATTTGGTTCTAAAGTGTCTTGTTCTCGAGCTCTGTAAACCAAAGCTCTGATACCGACTTTAACGACCCGAACTTCCCCGGTCTCCGAAGAGAAGAGAAAGAACGGATTGTCTGAGAACACGACAAATTAGAACGCAAACCGAAGTACATTTCATTGCTTATTACAACAATTTACATCAGAGTACAGAATATACCAGAGTATGAATAAATATTATACATCAGAAAAATATCAGAGATTTACAAATTACAATGCACCGGAAAATAATACAAAACACAACTAAAAGAAATACACGGATAAAGAGCTTTCTGAATATCATCCCATCTGTTAACCAGTGTCCTGTGAATATAAATATGCAAAACCAAAACTACTAGCTGCCCATGTGCAAACTAGGGGCACCCAGAGTTTAGGTTAAAGTAATAAACTCCAGGTCAGTCATGGGACTGGTGTGAGTACTAAAACAGTAATTAATTTGATTTTAAAGTTAGGTAAATTAAGGGACCACGCCGTATAACACGGAACGGGTTTACCTCCAAGAATCCCAGTGCATAAAACAAACAGCGCAATGCTAAATAAAGAACAATGAAGGTATTATAAGACTCACGTCCCATCACACAATGCAATGCAAGCTGGAGGATATAGTTTTTCGTTATATTAGACAAATATGCTTGGCACGCGAAATTTATCTTTTGTTATTACTATAAGTGAAGAAATCAACTTCAAATATAACTGTATCAATCATAGATGACATAGCGCCCCATCCCACTATGTCGCCATACTAGGCTCTACAATTAAAACTGAAATGTCGTATTGGAAATTGGATTCCATCTGTGAACCAAGGCAAGGGATCATCCTGTCCTCATTCGAGACAATCTAGCCTACCATGTCTCAGGTAACAGTCGCAATTGCACCTTGGATCTTCAGGGCCGGTCCTCTCTTATGTTTGAGGATTGGTAATTCCTGAACAATGCGTTTCTCCGCCTTATGGGGAGTAAATGAGCCAGATGACTCAATATCCATCGGCTCCGTAGTAACCGATATATCCGAGACGCCTTGCAATCCGAAAAACACATAAGTAAAAATGTCTGGGCTCCATACCATGACGCCACTCCTAGCTAGAAAGAAACGCATGTCCTCCCTGTAGTCCCCTCCCGTTTTTGGTTCACGCCGAGGTGAGAGGCTCGCGAATTAACGCTATACACAAACTATGCTATATTAAAGTTGTGCTTTGATCATCAACCACAAGACTCTGCTTTTCAACAGAAGCCTTGATCATTTGCATCTCAGCATGCCACATAGGCAATTCACACCCTGCGACTGATGTCTGTCGATATATAACCTCTCAGCTCGTACATCTCAGAGAAGGGCATTAAGCAAGAGAATAAATTCTCCGTCGCTAAATAGATATATATTTAATTGAGATCAATCAACACAGAATAAAATCCAATGTCAGACACACATCCATTTACAAGTTCGTTCTACGTCTGAACGAAACCGAAGGCACCTTATTCCTCGTTTCATATGTCCAATACAGGAGAAAGGTCCTCGCATATCCGGTCGATCTCCACGTACGTTTGGACGATCACCACTTATTACCTTGTCTTGGGTGTACAGCCCAATCAAGACATCAGTAATCATCCAAATGATGTGAAGACCTCCGCTCTTCAACCGCCATCTTCATCGTCGACTTATCGTCAAATCAGTTATTCAGTATGGGTATAAACCCGGCCTTTCCGAATAACTCGCGTATAAAATAAACAACTGCTTTAAAAACACAACATACGCCTCATTCCAATCTAGAATATTGCTTTATTCAAATATTCTTATACTTTGGGAAAGGTTCCCATTAATTTTATCAAAGATAAATTCTTTAAATTTATTCTTCAATCTTCCTTTGGATATCAATTCAAACCAAATTAAGGTTTATCCAACTAGTCGGGATTAACGAGCCATATCGATGAAATCATTGTTTAATTTTCCAGTCCCAACCTATTCATCCAATGGGGAAAAACTGGTAATACCCCATATCTAACACCATGGTGTTGTCGGTAAAATTATTTACCATTTCATGTTCAAATCTAATTAAAGATTTAACTATTGCTTGGAGCAAAACTGGTGATACTCCATTCTCGACCATTTCATGAATTCGATAAATTTAATTATTTCATTCACATTCCAATCTAATTAAAGATTCATTAAAACTCCACTTAGTTTTAATCTTCCCAAAAATAAATATTAATGATTATTTAACCTTGGAAACACAAACATGTCGCATCGACAATCTACACCGTACTATTGATTTCTGCTGATATATAACCTCTAAGCTCGTATGTCTTAGAGAAGGGTGTTAAGTAAGAGAATAAATTCTCCGCCACCAAACAGATATATATTTAGCAGAGATCAACCATACAGTTCGAAATACAATGTTAGACATGTAATCCTGTCTTTAACCGGGTTAAAGAACTAATGTCATTTAAAAACAGTTCACGATAAACCCAAAATCACACTCCATTAATCATGGAATCTTCACAGAAAACATATCAATATATATAATCGGTATCAATTTCCATATTCGACTAATAATATAAATAGAATAACGACAAAGCCTTTTAAATTCCATATATTTTAACAGTCTTCCTCCACAGAAGCTCACTTCGATTATTATCAAATCGAATTCCATTCAATTCTAATTTAATATATTAAATTGGAAAACTTTAGTTTGGAAAATTTCCATTAAATCTTAATAAAAAGATTTATAAATTCAAAATCTCATTTAACTGTAAATCGGGTTAAAGAATGAATGTTGTTAAAAACACAGTTCACAATAAACCCAATTCACATTCCATTTTATTCCACTTAAATGTTAATTAACTGGAAACTCTAGTAATCTTTATTAAAAGATTTATTCTTCTCACACGGGGTTTAAGAACATTGTTATTTAAGACACCATTCACGACAAACCCAAAAGCCAATTCTTTTATTCAATTCCAATTAAATCTTAATTAATTGGAAAACTTCAGTAAATCTTAATTAAAAGATTTATTCTTTCCTCAACTAGGTTTAAGAACAGTGTTAATGAAGACACCATTCACGACAAACCCAAAATCCAATTCAATATTAAATACAAGGCCCTGAATAGAAATTATATCGGCTTATATTCAATATCAAATTCTGAAATCAACAAATATCGTATTGGGAATAACGATATATATATCTTCCAAATTCCTCCACAATGTCCGTATAACCATGGAATCCAATATCGAAATATTCTGAAGATAATTTCAATTCAAATCCATTCCAATTCATATATTAGAAATTTCTAGTTATTTTTAAAACCATTTCAAATCCAATTTATTTATTTAAAAATATTGGATTATAATTCTAGCTCATAACTAGTTTATTTTGATAAAAATACATTTTTATCTTTACAAATGTGGGATTTTTCATCCTAATTCTTTCCAAATCATTTATTATGATTTTACGCAAATTATTGATATTTTTAATAATTTTATCAAGGCCCGTACAGTCGATTTCCATAAACGGTCATCGAACCGCACTTACAGCGACCTTTTCCAAATTTGATTTGGACATAATTCCAAATCCAGCCATTAGATTTCAAATTTCTTATATTCTTTGGAAAGCTCTTTTCGATACGAACCCAACGGTTCTGGTTTTTGGAGAATCCGACGGTCGGATCTCCTGTAGTATCCATTCGAAGTCAATGGTCGAAATTCGCAAACTGTCACGGCGCGGCGCGTTCTATTCAGGCCATTAAATATATATTATATAAATTTCGTCGATTTCCATTTAAAACGTTTTTTTATAAATCTTTTTAAATTCGTTTTCAAAACGATTTCAACTTCATATTCGATTTTAAATCAAAATTGAATATTCCATATCATTAATATATAAATGATAATATTTTCAAAATATTAGATTTTGAAACCACTTCCATTTCGATATTCATTATAAAAATGAATAAAATCGATATAAATATCGTTCAAGTCTAAATGGCGTTAATCTAATCAACACGGCATCATATATTTAAATATTTTCGTGTCCATCCCAAATCGGACATCAAAATCATATTTTGATCCATTACTGAATATTATTTTAAAATATTAGTTATTTCAAAATATTCATTATTTTTCATTTTAAAATATACATTAATTTAAAATATTCGTTCTTTCCGAATTAGGATCAAATACAGTCAATTACCATATAATTTTATTTATATGGATTTCATACACACATGTACACAACAATAATCAAACACGGTTAACACATGAATATTTTATACAGTTCATTTATACAATAAAAATGATATTTTTATTGTTCTAACATTTTTAGAAAATTTCGGCAGCATAACGGCGCGATACTAGAACCGGAATAAGGTCTAGCCTTATCCCTCGCCTAATAATGGCCCACGCCATATACAAACGAAATTCTAATCAATTCAATTCAGTTCCCAAACCAAATTCAAACAAATAAACCAATCAACCATACAACCAAACAAATAAGGTTTCAAACAAAGGTGTCGGGTGCTACTAAGCACCGTCTGCATCCTAGTATATATATTTAACTGGAAAATAAATTAGAGAGAGAATTTCTCACTTTGGGATCCACTCCTCCTGTAACGAACCAAACTTCCCAGTAAAGGAAAGCATGGATTGTTTTGAGAACAGTACACAACAGAACACAAACTGAAGAACATTTTATTGCTGAATATAACAATTACATCAGAGTACAAGAATATAACAGAGTATGAATACTTATTACACAAAAGAAATACAATAATATCATAGGTTTAAATTACATTTAAATTGCAGTGGAAAATAATACAAATACACAACCGAAAGGAATACACGGATACAGAGCTTTCCGAATACCGCTTCAGCTGTAAACCAGGATCCTGTAAATATATCTGCAAAAAGCTACTCGACTGCCCATGTAGAAAAGAGGGCACCCGAGTTTGCAAAGTGAAACAAACTACAGGTCAGTCATGGGACTGATATGAGAAATCTAACTTAACTAATCTAAAAAAAATAAGGCTAATCACAGGACCACGCCTTACGGAACGGGTTTACTCCATTGGATTTTCCAGTGCATAATTTAAATAGATCGTTAAACAACGCAATGCTTTTTAGAAAAATGAAACCATTATAAGACGCAAGTCCCATCACACAATGCAACGCACACCAAAGGATAGGGTTTTACCTTATAATGGTCAAAAATGCTTGATACGATAAAAATGGATTTAATATTAGTGTGTATATGTTTTTAATAAAAACATTTCAATCATAAGTATCAATCCTAGACGGCATAGGTACCATATACTATGTCGCCAAATATAAGTTTACAACTAAAGTCGTAATGTCCTATTGGAGATTTGGTTTCCATCATGAGTCAAGGATATGGAGGAGCTCCTTACCGATTCAAGACACTCCAGCAAATGCCCCAGGATCACACCTATGGGCAACCCTTGGATAGCTGCAGGGCCGGTCCGCCAATAGTGCAATGGCTGGATTAGTTATGCCTGAACACACGTTTCCCGGTCCTTTTGGACCTATAATATGACCACCAACGGCCTATAAAACAACGAGGTACCTCATAATCCATCATCCACATAAGTAAAATGTCAGCGCTGGTAGGTCCCTGACACTACTCTAGCTAGAAAGATAACGTGTGCACTCCCTGCATTCCCTTCTCCCGTTTTAGACTCATACCGGTGTGTGAAGCTCGCGAAGTCACGCTATACACAAAGCTACGCCTAAACAAGTCGTGCTTTGATCATCAACCACAAGGCCTGCTTTTCAACCAAAGCCTTGATCTATGCATCTTAGCATGCCACATTGTCAGTCCATATCATACCATTGATTTCTGCCAATATATAACCTCTAAGCTCGTACGTCTCAGAGAAGGGTGTTAACCACCAAACAGATATATATTAAGCAAAGATCAACGAATACAGTATAAAGGAATACAACGTCAGACATACAATCCATTTACAAGTCCGTTCTGGGTCTGAACGAAACCGGAGGCGTCTAATTCCTCGCATATCCGAACAATCAACACTACGTCCGGACAGCCACCATTGTAGCCCCTTCAAGGTAGCTACTCCAATCATGGGCGTCAATGGTAACTTATCCATTCGATGTGAAGATCGTTGGTCTTAAATCACCATCTTCAAATCTTCGACTTAGAACGTCGTATAATCATTTGAAATGAGATTGAACTCGGACTTTTCAAATGATCCTCGTATATATATAGTTTAAAATCATTTTATATCGTTAATAGTATTTAATAACGGTTTATCGCAATTTATATATATATATAAATAGCTTAAATCAATTAAACGACGCTTCGGGTCAATGGGCGACCCTGGAGCTGTTTTCAACCAAATTTGATTTACACATATCTTGAAATCTAACCGTTGGATTTTGATGAAGTTTATATTGTTGGGAAGGTCTTCCCAAAGAGGTCCTAACGGATCCAGTTTTGGAAAAATCCGACGGCCGGATCTTTCTGTTTAACCGTTTGAAGTTACGATTGTCGATACGCGAACTACCGCGCGCGTTTCCTTAAATTTTATATTTATATTTATATATATAAATATAAATCGTTTGGCGATTTCAACTATAAAAGTCTATTCTTTTTATCGCATATAAAATGACGATAGAAATATAATCTTTATTTCTATTCTGTTTTTATTTACATTGACTGTAAATAAATTATACTCTATCTATCTTTTATTTTATTTACACTAAATGTAAATAAATTGTAATCTTTTTCTTTTTCCTATTTATTTACCTAAATGTAAATAAATGTTTTCTTATCTTTTTCTTATTTATTTACCTAAATGTAAATAAATGTATTCTTATCCTATCTTGTTTATTTACCTAAATGTAAATAAATATATTCTTCTCTTTCTATATTTATTTACTCTAAATGTAAATAAATGTATCTTTTACTTTTATTTTATTTATTTACACTAAATGTAAATAAATGTTTACTTTTATCTTATTTAGAAAGTGTAAATAGATCCTATCCACATATTTGTCCCTTTTTATTCTATTTATTTACATAGGAAAATGTAAATAATTCTTAATCACATATTTGTTCTTTTTATTCTATTTATAGGAAAATGCAAATAATTCTTATTTACCTAATTATTCTTTTTATCCTTTTTTATTTACATAAGAAAATGTAAATAATTCTTATCCACATAATTTATTCTTTTTAATTACAAAAGAAAATGTAAATAATCCTTACTCACATATTTATTCTTATAATCTTGATTTCATAGAAATGTAATTTTATTTAAAATGTAAAAATATGTTCTTTAATTACATATAAAAATGTGATTTTTATTTAATCTTTTATTTGTCTAATGTAAATAAATGTCTTCCTTTTCTATGTTTTATTTTATTTACACTAAATATTTGTAGTAATTTACATATATAAAATGTAAATTTTGAAAATACGAATATGCTTTAACCTCCCACATTGGATAGGTATTGTTGTGATTACTGGACAGCCGGGCGGGTCCGGGCAGGTTTACATCACAACTCAATCCAACCTCGGGTTAAGCATATTATTTTCTTTTATCTTTTATATCTTGTTTACCTGATAAATGTAACATCAAATTTTGTTCTTTATTTTATTTACATAAGAAAATGTAAATAAATCCTACTCACCTATTTGTTCTTTTATTTTTATTCTTTTTATCTACATCTAAAAAATGTAAATAAAAATGTCCCTTTTTATTTCTATGTTTTGATTTATATCTAAAATGTAAATAAATGCACTTTTCTAATTTGACTATTCTAATTTGTCAAAATGTTCATTTTGGTCTCAATGATTCTAATTTGACAAAATTGTTTTTAATTCTTTTATTTAACAAAAATGTAGTTTTTGTTTTTAACCCTTTTATTTTGACAAATTGTACATTTGTTTTCAACTAATATTATCCCTTTATTTCCATATCTTTTTCTTATGTACTCTAATGACAAGTAAAAAGGATTTTTATTTGTTTACCATTTCTATGTGTTCTAATAAATAAAATAGTATTTTTTTTATGTTAACACTTTTCTACCTTCTCTAATATCATATAAAAGAATATTTCATATGTTAACATTTTTCTTTGTTTTCTAATTTATATAACATGACAATTATAATCGACAATTCTAATTGGTTAAACATGATTTTAGCATAAACGACATTTTTAACATGACATTATTCTAACATGATATTTTTAAAAACAAATTGATATCTTTATTCTAACATGGCGTGATTCTAACATAGCATTAATGGCAAAATGACACATTTTGTTCTAATATAACATTAATGACAAATTTATTCTAATATAACATAAATGACAAATCTGTTTTAATATAATATAAATGACAAATTTTTTTTAATCTAACTTAAATGACAAATTTGTTTTAACATAAATCTAATTAACAAGAAATGTCAATTTTAATTTGCTAAGCACATTCCTAATAAAATGTGGTTTTTATTTACATAACAAATTTCAAATCAAAAATGTTATTTCTATTTCACTAACCAAGTTTTGACCCAAAAATGTTATTTTAATCACTAATTAAGTTTTGACCAAAAATGTTATTTTAATTTTAACTAAAAATTCTAAACGAATGTTATTTTTATTCTAACTAACAATTCTAACACGAATGTTATTTTTATTTTAAATAAACATTTTTAACGAAAAATGTTATTTTATTTCTCTAACATGTTTTATCACAAATGTTGTTTTATTTCTCTAATATGTTTTTAACACAAAATGTTGTTTTATTTCTCTAATATGTTTTATCACAAATGTTGTTTTATTTCTCTAATATGTTTTTAACACAAAATGTGGTTTTATTCTACTGTAACATTTATAAGAAAATGTTATTTCATTTCAAGTGACAAAAATGTATTCCTTTGTTTCAAGACAAAATCTTGTATTCTTTTATTTCAAATCAAAATAATGTGTTCTTTTATTTTTCTTATTAAATGACACTAAAAATGGTAATACTTCTAGTAGAAACAAAATGACATTAAAAACATGTAATATTTTATTGAAACAAAAATGACAATAAAATTTGTTCTTTTTTTTTTTACAAAAAGAGAATGACAACCAAAAATGGTTCTTATCTATGTTAACCTTTTAATCTACAATAATGACAGTAAGAATTGTCTCCTTTTAATGTAAAACATTATAAATTGTATCTTTTTGTATGTAAACTATTCGATGTTAAAAATATGACCTTTGCATTGAAATCAATTCATTGTTTAAGAATCAACAATAAAGATTAAAACTTTATTACCAAACCATATTGAATTCCATAGATCTAGGTAAAAGGAGGACCTTTATCAGATCTATGTTCACGAATACGAAATAAAGAAGTATCCTTGTCGGATCTAACAAAATGTGAACATCATAATCCAACCCAATCATCAAACAACAAATTTAATTATCACATCACAGATCAGAATCATAATCATTCACAACATAATTTTAAAAACAAAAACAATAATTAGATTTTATTTAATTTATAAATCAAAATTCTCACCTTGATTGGTTTGAATTTCTGTTCGCGTTCAAAATTGTTTCTGTCGTTCTCCCTCTTCTTATCGTCGTTCCCTGTTAACCAAATACGAACCCAACTTTGATTGTGAAAGCCACCTGCGCGCCTACCATCTCGCAACCGGACCACCATCTACCGCCACCATGAGGAAGACCCTGGCACCGCCTCCTTGCGCCTGCGGTGGGGTCCATCTCGCGGCTGCCATCGCCTCGGAATTGGTGCCCGAACGGCGCCGCTTCTAGGAAGGAATCCTCCCAATCCACCAACCCATACTCGATCTCCACCGTCCACATCGTAGAGCTCACTTTCTTCTTCGATTTTTTTGTTTTGGTTTGATGTGATTTTATTGCGTAAATGGAGAGAAAAGAGGGATTGAAATTCAGAGTTGAATGGTCATTGATGAAAGATGGAGGCGGCGGTTATGAAATGAATTAGGGTTTAGTATATTAAGATATATATATATTAATATTATTTTATTCTTTTATTCCAAAAGGCTCATTTATCCATATTTGTATGTTATAAAGAAAATTGGCTGAGGTGGCATGTTTCTCATTTCTAATTCCTTAAATCCTCTTTGATTACATGCTATAATGACACATTTGTCAACAATAACTAACGAGCATCTATTATGGCATTTACTAGTAAGTCACTGATTTGCAATTAGTAATTAATTCGTTTACATTCATTGCCATAAATCCTTTTGTCCTTATTCATTAAAAATTTCAAATTCAAATCTACCTTTTAATTACACACATTATTTGCATTAAAAATGTAACTTTTCATGTAAACACATTTTTTTTTTGTAAGCCACGAATCTTTTTAATCATTCTATCATATAAAAAAAATGTAGTCATTTTAATCTTTCTTTTGTTACATAAATATGAAAAAAAACATGTGATCTTTTTATTAAATAATTTTTCTATTCATACTATGATCATTCTATATGTACTATAATAATATATCTTTATTGTTAAACAATTTTTTCTATACCAAATAATGATCATTATTAATTTACGATAAAAATGAGAATTTATTATTAACATGTATTTTTCTGCTCACATTTATGTATTCTTAATTACACAATTTATTATATTAGAATTTCATATCTAATTTGCTGAAGATGTGTTTCTTTGTAAGATTTTCTAATTGATTTTCATAAATTATATGTAAACAAGAGTATATATATATATAAGGGAATAAAAAATATATATGTGAGTATTGTTTGATTTTGGAAGAAAAATAATAATGGGGAAACAGAAGGGGAAAGGAAACAAGGGGATGAAAAGATATGGAAGGAGAACATGTCAATGGAACAAGATGCATGAATGTAAAAGGGAAGGAACTAAATTAATAAATAAAGAAAAACAAATTTAATATAATTAAGAAAATACATGAATGTTGCATTAAGAAAATAGCGATGAGGGGAAAGCATTGAAAACGAATGCAACTATTCATATTAAAAAAAAAATTATTAATTGATGAACATTAAACATTGAATAGGCAAGGAAAGTATTAAAGCGGACCTATCAACATATTCTTAATAAATCACTTATCAACATATATTTATAAATCAACTTATCAACATATATTTATAAATCTCATTAACAACGTCTTAATTTTATTTAAAAACATTTATTATTATTATTATTTATTATTATTTAATAATGGAATTTTTTAAATTCTAACGTATTTTCTAATAAAATTTCTTGAAATAAATTTTTTTAATTGGCTCCAAAATTCCGGGTTGTTACAATCTCCCCCACTTAAAATCTTTTCGTCCTCGAAAAGGAACTAAGTTAAAAGTTGTTTAACTAACTAACTCAACTTTTATTTTTTATTTATTGTTTTAATTAATTATCATTCTAATATTTTAATTTGTGAAACTAATTATCAAACCTCACAACCAGCAATCAATTAGGTGATTAACTTTTCAAATATATATAACTTTTATGTATGGTCAAAAATCATATTTTAGTGCAAATCATAGCAATGTGTCCTAACTAAGTTTTGGTTCTCATACCAGTCAATGGAAATATATAGAAATCCCACTTTCGAGACTCGAACATAAATACTGGTGATGGTGCACCGATCATCAGAATTATCTCCGGGCGACTAGAGTGTGATTCTATATCTATCCAGTATAATAAAACTTCGAATATCCGTTAATTACTCGTATATTCGAAATCTTTATAGACTCGATTGTCCACATTAAAATAATAATATACTCAAATACGCATTTTAAGATAAAATTTTCAAAACTAAATTTGTTTTCATTTTTATTTTAAAGAAAATAATACTCTTCACACTCGTTCTAGGATACTATTGATCCTATCTCTAACGAGTTATTCTTATTGGATATTACTAATCCAATCTCTAATGAATTCTTTCGTTCGGTTCTAATGTGTCTTATTCTTGAGATCCGTAAACCAAAGCTCTGATACCAACTGTAACGAACCAAACTTCCCAATAAAGGAAAGCATGGATTGTGTACACAACAGAACACAAACTGAAGAACATTTTATTGCTAAATACAACAATTACATCAGAGTACAAGAATATAATAGAGTATGAATACTTATTACACAAAAGAAATACAATAATATCAGAGGTTTAAATTACATTTAAATTGCAGCGGAAAATAATACAAATACACAACCGAAAGGAATACACGGATACAGAGCTTTCCGAATACCGCTTCAGCTGTAAACCAGGATCCTGTAAATATATCTGCAAAAAGCTACTCGACTGCCCGTGTAGAAAAGAGGGCACCCGAGTTTGCAAAGTGAAACAAACTACAGGTCAGTCATGGGACTGGTATGAGAAATCTAACTTAACTAATCTAAAAAAAATAAGGCTAATCACAGGACCACGCCGTGCGGAACGGGTTTACTCCATTGGATTTGCCAGTGCATAATTTAAATAGATCGTTAAACAACGCAATGCTTTTTAGAAAAATGAAACCATTATAAGACCCAAGTCCCATCACACAATGCAACGCACACCAGAGGATAGGGTTTTACCTTATAATGGTCAAAAATGCTTGATACGATAAAAACGGATTTAATATTAGTGTGTATGTTTTTAATAAAAACATTTCAATCATAAGTATCAATCCTAGACGGCATAGGTACCATATACTATGTCGCCAAATATAAGTTTACAACTAAAGCCGTAATGTCGTATTGGAGATTTGGTTTCCATTGTGAGTCAAGGCTAGGGAAGAGCTCCTTACCAATTCGAGACACTCCAGCAAATGCCCCAGGATCACACCTATGGGCAACCCTTGGATAGCTGCAGGGCCGGTCCGCCAATAGTGCAATGGCTGGATTAGTTATGCCTGAACACACGTTTCCCGGTCCTTTTGGACCTATAATATGACCACCAACGACCTATAAAACAACGAGGTACCTCATAATCCATCATCCACATAAGTAAAATGTCAGCGCTAGTAGGTCCCTAACACTACTCTAGCTAGAAAGATAACGTGTGCACTCCCTGCATTCCCTTCTCCTGTTTTAGACTCATACCGGTGTGTGAGGCTCGCGAAGTCACGTTATACACAAAGCTACGCCTAAACAAGTCGTGCTTTGATCATCAACCACAAGGCCTGCTTTTCAACCAAAGCCTTGATCTATGCATCTTATACCATTGATTTCTGCCAATATATAACCTCTGAGCTCGTACGTCTCAGAGAAGGGTGTTAACCACCAAACAGATATATATTAAGCAAAGATCAACGAATACAGTATAAAGGAATACAACGTCAGACATACAATCCATTTACAAGTCCGTTCTGGGTCTGAACGAAACCGGAGGCGTCTAATTCCTCGCATATCCGAACAATCAACACTACGTCCGGACGGCCACCATTGTAGCCCCTTCAAGGTAGCTACTTCAATCATGGGCGTCAATGGTAACTTATCAATTCGATGTGAAGATCGTTGGTCTTAAATCACCATCTTCAAATCTTCGACTTAGAACGTCGTATAATCATTTGAAATGAGATTGAACTCAGACTTTTCAAATGATCCTCGCATATATATAGTTTAAAATCATTTTATATCGTTAATAGTATTTAATAACGGTTTATCGCTATTTTTATATATATAAAAATAGCTTAAATCAATTAAACGACGCTTCGGGTCAATGGGCGACCCTGGAGCTGTTTTCAACCAAATTTGATTTACACATATCTTGAAATCTAACCGTTGGATTTTGATGAAGTTTATATTGTTGGGAAGGTCTTCCCAAAGCGGTCCTAACGGATCCAGTTTTGGGAAAATCCGACGGTCGAATCTTTCGGTATAACCATTTGAAGTTACGCTTGTCGATAGGCGAACTGCCGCGCGCGTTTCCTTAAATTTTATATTTATATTTATATATATAAATATAAATCGTTTGTCGATTTCAACTATAAAAGTCTATTCTTTTTATCGCATATAAAATGACGATAGAAATATAATCTTTATTTCTATTTTGTTTTTATTTACATTGACTGTAAATAAATTATACTCTATCTATCTTTTATTTTATTTACACTAAATGTAAATAAATTTTAATCTTTTTCTTTTTCCTATTTATTTACCTAAATGTAAATAAATGTTTTCTTATCTTTTTCTTATTTATTTACCTAAATGTAAATAAATGTATTCTTATCCTATCTTGTTTATTTACCTAAATGTAAATAAATATATTCTTCTCTTTCTATATTTATTTACTCTAAATGTAAATAAATGTATCTTTTACTTTTATTTTATTTATTTACACTAAATGTAAATAAATGTTTACTTTTATCTTATTTAGAAAGTGTAAATAGATCCTATCCACATATTTGTCCCTTTTTATTCTATTTATTTACATAGGAAAATGTAAATAATTCTTAATCACATATTTGTTCTTTTTATTCTATTTATAGGAAAATGCAAATAATTCTTATTTACCTAATTATTCTTTTTATCCTTTTTTATTTACATAAGAAAATGTAAATAATTCTTATCCACATAATTTATTCTTTTTATTTACAAAAGAAAATGTAAATAATCCTTACTCACATATTTATTCTTATAATCTTGATTTCATAGAAATGTAATTTTATTTAAAATGTAAAAATATGTTCTTTAATTACATATAAAAATGTGATTTTTATTTAATCTTTTATTTGTCTAATGTAAATAAATGTCTTCCTTTTCTATGTTTTATTTTATTTACACTAAATATTTGTAGTAATTTACATATATAAAATGTAAATTTAGAAAATACGAATATGCTTTAACCTCCCACATTGGATAGGTATTGTTGTGATTACTGGACAGCCGGGCGGGTCCGGGCAGGTTTACATCACAACTCAATCCAACCTCGGGTTAAGCATATTATTTTCTTTTATCTTTTATATCTTGTTTACCTGATAAATGTAACATCAAATTTTGTTCTTTATTTTATTTACATAAGAAAATGTAAATAAATCCTACTCACCTATTTGTTCTTTTATTTTTATTCTTTTTATCTACATCTAAAAAATGTAAATAAAGATGTCCCTTTTTATTTCTATGTTTTGATTTATATCTAAAATGTAAATAAATGCACTTTTCTAATTCGACTATTCTAATTTGTCAAAATGTTCATTTTGGTCTAAACGATTCTAATTTGACAAAATTGTTTTTAATTCTTTTATTTAACAAAAATGTAGTTTTTGTTTTTAACCCTTTTATTTTGACAAATTGTACATTTGTTTTCAACTAATATTATCCCTTTACTTCCATATCTTTTTCTTATGTACTCTAATGACAAGTAAAAAGGATTTTTATTTGTTTACCATTTCTATGTGTCCTAATAACATATAAAATAGTATTTTTTTTATATTAACACTTTTCTACCTTCTCTAATATCATATTAAAGAATATTTCATATGTTAACATTTTTCTTTGTTTTCTAATTTATATAACATGACAATTATAATCGTCAATTCTAATTGGTTAAACATGATTTTAGCATAAACGACATTTTTAACATGACATTATTCTAACATGATATTTTTAAAAACAAATTGATATCTTTATTCTAACATGGCGTGATTCTAACATAGCATTAATGGCAGAATGACACATTTTGTTCTAATATAACATTAATGACAAATTTATTCTAATATAACATAAATGACAAATCTGTTTTAATATAATATAAATGACAAATTTGTTTTAATCTAACTTAAATGACAAATTTGTTTTAACATAAATCTAATTAACAAGAAATGTTAATTTTAATTTGTAAAGCACATTCCTAATAAAATGTGGTTTTATTTACGTAACAAATTTCAAATCAAAAATGTTATTTCTATTTCACTAACCAAGTTTTGACCCAAAAATGTTATTTTAATCACTAATTAAGTTTTGACCAAAAATGTTATTTTAATTTTAACTAAAAATTCTAAACGAATGTTATTTTTATTCTAACTAACAATTCTAACACGAATGTTATTTTTATTTTAAATAAACATTTTTAACGAAAAATGTTATTTTATTTCTCTAACATGTTTTATCACAAATGTTGTTTTATTTCTCTAATATGTTTTTAACACAAAATGTTGTTTTATTTCTCTAATATGTTTTATCACAAATGTTGTTTTATTTCTCTAATATGTTTTTAACACAAAATGTGGTTTTATTCTACTGTAACATTTATAAGAAAATGTTATTTCATTTCAAGTGACAAAAATGTATTCCTTTGTTTCAAGACAAAATCTTGTATTCTTTTATTTCAAATCAAAATAATGTGTTCTTTTATTTTTCTTATTAAATGACACTAAAAATGGTAATACTTCTAGTAGAAACAAAATGACATTAAAAACATGTAATATTTTGTTGAAACAAAAATGACAATAAAATTTGTTCTTTTTTTTTACAAAAAGAGAATGACAACCAAAAATGGTTCTTATCTATGTTAACCTTTTAATCTACAATAATGACAGTAAGAATTGTCTCCTTTTAATGTAAAACATTATAAATTGTATCTTTTTGTATGTAAACTATTCGATGTTAAAAATATGACCTTTGCATTGAAATCAATTCATTGTTTAAGAATCAACAATAAAGATTAAAACTTTATTACCAAACCATATTGAATTCCATAGATCTAGGTAAAAGGAGGACCTTTATCAGATCTATGTTCACGAATACGAAATAAAGAAGTATCCTTGTCGGATCTAACAAAATGTGAGCATCATAATCCAACCCAATCATCAAACAACAAATTTAAATATCACATCACAGATCAGAATCATAATCATTCACAACATAATTTTAAAAACAAAAACAATAATTAGATTTTATTTAATTTATAAATCAAAATTCTCACCTTGATTGGTTTGAATTTCTGTTCGCGTTCAAAATTGTTTCTGTCGTTCTCCCTCTTCTTATCGTCGTTCCCTGTTAACCAAATACGAACCCAACTTTGATTGTGAAAGCCACCTGCGCGCCTACCATCTCGCAACCGGACCACCATCTACCGCCACCATGAGGAAGACCCTGGCACCGCCTCCTTGCGCCTGCGGTGGGGTCCATCTCGCGGCTGCCATCGCCTCGGAATTGGTGCCCGAACGGCGCCGCTTCTAGGAAGGAATCCTCCCAATCCACCAACCCATACTCGATCTCCACCGTCCACATCGTAGAGCTCACTTTCTTCTTCGATTTTTTTGTTTTGGTTTGATGTGATTTTATTGCGTAAATGGAGAGAAAAGAGGGATTGAAATTCAGAGTTGAATGGCCATTGATGAAAGATGGAGGCGGCGGTTATGAAATGAATTAGGGTTTAGTATATTAAGATATATATATATATATTAATATTATTTTATTCTTTTATTCCAAAAGGTTCATTTATCCATATTTGTATGTTATAAAGAAAATTGGCTGAGGTGGCATGTTTCTCATTTCTAATTCCTTAAATCCTCTTTGATTACATGCTATAATGACACATTTGTCAACAATAACTAACGAGCATCTATTATGGCATTTACTAGTAAGTCACTGATTTGCAATTAGTAATTAATTCGTTTACATTCATTGCCATAAATCCTTTTGTCCTTATTCATTAAAAATTTCAAATTCAAATCTACCTTTTAATTACACACATTATTTGCATTAAAAATGTAACTTTTCGTGTAAACACATTTTTTCTTTGTAAGCCACGAATCTTTTTAATCATTCTATCATACAAAAAAAAAACGTAGTCATTTTAATCTTTCTTTTGTTACATAAATATGAAAAAAACATGTAATCTTTTTGTTAAATAATTTTTCTATTCATACTATGATCATTCTATATGTACTATAATAATATATCTTTATTGTTAAACAATTTTTTCTATACCAAATAATGATCATTATTAATTTACGATAAAAATGAGAATTTATTATTAACATGTATTTTTCTGCTCACATTTATGTATTCTTAATTACACAATTTATTATATTAGAATTTCATATCTAATTTGCTGAAGATGTGTTTCTTTGTAAGATTTTCTAATTGATTTTCATAAATTATATGTAAACAAGAGTATATATATATATAAGGGAATAAAAAATATATATGTGAGTATTGTTTGATTTTGGAAGAAAAATAATAATGGGGAAACAGAAGGGGAAAGGAAACAAGGGGATGAAAAGATAAGGAAGGAGAACATGTCAATGGAACAAGATGCATGAATGTAAAAGGGAAGGAAATAAATTAATAAATAAAGAAAAACAAATTTAATATAATTAAGAAAAGACATGAATGTTGCATTAAGAAAATAGCGATGAGGGGAAAGCATTGAAAACGAATGCAACTATTCATATTTAAAAAAAAAATATTAATTGATGAACATTAAACATTGAATAGGCAAGGAAAGTATTAAAGCGGACCTATCAACATATTATTAATAAATCACTTATCAACATATATTTATAAATCAACTTATCAACATATATTTATAAATCTCATTAACAACGTCTTAATTTTATTTTAAAAAATTTATTATTATTATTATTATTATTATTTATTTTTATTTAATAATGGAATTTTTTAAATTCTAACGTATTTTCTAATAAAATTTCTTGAAATAAAAATTTTAAATTGGCTCCAAAATTCCGGGTTGTTACACCTCCAGTTTTATTTCTGAATTTCTGAACAGTTTGGATTTTCCCGTAATGTCAACGCAATCCTTTTTCACGTTGTTCAAAGTAAAATCACATTTTTAATATGATGTTTATACATTAAAAATCATATTTTTAATCAATGATATTTATATTAAAAAATAACATTTTCATCTCGCTACAATATATATAAAAATCACAATTTTATAACTGTTAAAAATCATATCTTTATATTCCTTATATATATATATATATATATAAAGATCATATTTTTAATTTACTACCTATATAAAAATCATATTTTTAAACCGCTACTTCATATAGTTAAAAATCATATTTTTATCACCACTTCATAAAGATAAAAATCATATTTTTAACTTTGCTTTATATATATAAAAATCAGAATTTTATACCGCTATATTATATATATAAATCAAATCTTTATTCCAAATCATTACATATAAAAATTACATTTTAATAACAATACTATTTATATAATAAAAATCATATTTTCCTATATATAAAAATCATATAATTTTCTATAACAATGTTTTTTTTTTCTTTTCTTCATTTTCAAAAACGATGTTGTATTATATAAAAATAACATTTCTAAAACAATGTTGTTTAATTTAAAAAACAAGTACTGCCTAATAAAATTTAATTACATATAAAAACTCACTTTTCTTTTTCTATAAAAATTGAATCGCTGTTGGAGGAGGAAGCAGCGTCGCATGGAGCCCGATGGGTGGCTACGGGATTTGGAGCTGGCGACGCCGAGACTGGCTAAAGGAGGAGCGCGCGGTGGAGGAAGGCACTGGCGGTCGGCTTCGAGCTAGGGCATGCGGGCGTTACAACTTGGGGGCTTTGGGTTTTTTAGGTTTGGGGGTCTTGGGTGTTCGAATGGAGGAAGAGGAGCTGAGGGGTTGGCCAGAGGAGGAGGCGCTGCTGTGGGGAGGGGCGGCGGTCTAGGCGTGCCGGCAGCAAGGGAGAACGTGGGGTGTTGGGTTTTGAATTTGCAGGGGAGGGGGGCTCGGGTTTTGGTCTGTTGACCACGAGATTGAGAAATAAGGGTTTGACCCCTCCCCCTTTGACCACTTTATTATATTATTATTTTCAAAAGTTAATTATTCTTTCGAACTTCGAATCGCACCCAACGACTATCACCCTTAGCCAAGTACCCCCACTCCGGACACAATGGGATAAGTCCAGTAAGCCATTTCGATCGTATCGATCTGTTTTCCTTTAAATTAAAATATAAATCAATATAAATTGAATTTAAACGTACATTTTAATTTATTGGAGTCACATACTAACTCCAAAAATTCCAAAAAAATAAATCTGGCTAAGTTTTGACAATACGGTCTTAACAAAACTAATTTCATCGAATTTGGAGACCATTTGAAAAACGGTCATTTTCCAGTCGATTAAATTCAAACTGAAATTACCAAATGCGTTTAAATTCACCACGCTCACATATTAATTCCAAAAATTATGAAAATTGGCATCTAGCAATAATTTGACATTCCAGATCCATGGTCTCGTCGAAAACGGAGGCCATTTGCAAAATTGCTATTTTTAAGGACTATATATTATATTAAATTCCATAACGACTATTCTGAATCTTCAACTGGGAATATCGTTTTATTCCCCCTATGAAATCTGGATTTTTCACATTTGTTGGAAAGATATTTTCAAACAGATTCAAATATTTTTGGTTTTACTAAAATCCGGTTTATTTTGAATCCTGTACATTCATTTGAAATTTGAAATCGAATTTTCAAACTACCGCGCCATTTTCAATTCCTTTTATAATTAAAATAAATATTTATATTCTAACTTCAATTTAAATAAATTTATACATTCTAATTCTATTCAAAATAAATTTCTAATTGTTATTATTTAAAGTAAATCATTTTAAATATTCAAAATTCACTAAAATAACCAAAATAAAAAATTTAAATTGGTTCCAATTTTCCGGGTTGTTACATTTTTATTGCATGTTTGATTCATTAAAAAGAATCACAATTTAAATAAAAAGATTAGACAATAAAAATTATATTTTTATTGTATGTTTGATTCATTAAAAAGAATCATGTTTTAAATAAAAAGATTAGACAATAAAAATTATATTTTTATTGTATGTTTGATTCATTTAAAAGAATCATGTTTTAAATAAAAAGATTGGACAATAAAAATTATATATTTTTATTGTATGTTCGATTCATTAAAGAGATTTTGCTATGTGAAAATGTAAATCATTTACATGATAGCAAAGTAGAAAATGATCATTTGTTAATGCATGTTTTGTTTACTAAAATGTAAATCATTTACATGACAGTGAAGTAGAAAATGATCATTTGTTAATATATGTTTTGTTTATTAAAATGTAATCATTTACATGATAGCAAAGTAGAAAATGATCATTTGTTAATATAGGTTTTGTTTATTAAAACATTATCATTTACATATTAGCGAAGTAGAAAAACAATAATATGTTTTGATTCATTAAAATCATTTCATTTACATGTTAGTGATGATAATAGAAAAATGTTCATTTGTTAAATATGTATTGATTCATTAGAATAATGTCATTTACATATTAGCGAAGTAGAAAATTATTTACATGTCAATATATGTTTTGACATTAAAAATGACATTTTTAATATGTTAAATTAGAATAAATTTTGTGTTAAATATGTTTTGTCATCACAAATGACATTTTTAATATGTTAAGTTAGAATAAAAAGATATATGCAAGAAATAAAAATATATATGTGATGACAAAAAAATATGCGAGGAACAAAAATATATATGTGATGAATAAAAAAAATATGCGAGGAATAAAAATATATATGTGATGAATAAAACATATATATATATAATGTGAAGAATATATATATATATATATATATATATATGAAATGAGAATAAACCATATATATGCGATATATAAAATGGTCATGATATGGAATAAATATTTGTTCATTAAAATATTGTTTTTAACATATATATATGAGATATATAAAATTGGCATGTAGTGAAATAAATATTGTATTGTTAAAAATATAATTTTTTAACATAAATATATATACATATATATATGCGCGATATATAAAACAGTTGTGTATAGAAATGACTATTGGATCGTTAAAAATATATTTTTTAACACGAACATGCGATGAATAAAATTGTCGTGCATTGAAATAAATATTGGATCGTTAGAAAAATAATTTTTAACTTGAATATGCGATGAATAAAATTATCATGTTTTGAAATAAATATTGGTTGGTAAAAAATATTATTTTTAACGTATATATGGAATGTATAAAGTTGTAATGTAATGGAATATTCAATTTTGATCACAAACTGAAAATGAAGTTGAAATCGTTTTAAAATGAATTTATAAACGGTTTATAAATTATGATTTAAATGGAAATCGACAAAATATACATTATATATATTTAATGGACGGAATAGAATGCGCCGCGCAGAGACCGTTCGCGAATTTCGACCATTGACTTCAAATTGATGTAACGGGAGATCCGACCATAGGATTCTCCTAAAACCGGAACCATTGGGTTCGTATCGAAAAGAGATTTCGCATGAATATAAGAGATTTTAAATCTAATGGCTGTATTTGGAATTATATACAAATCAAATTTGGAAAAGGTTGTTGTAAATGCAGTTCGATGACCGTTTATGGCAATCGACTGAATTGGCCTTAATAAATTTATTAAAAATATGGAAAAATTATGTAAAATCATAATATATGATTTGTAAAGAATTTGGGTGAAAAATTCCACGTTTGTAAAGATAAAAATATATTTGATCAAAATGAACTAGTTATTAACTAGAATAGCAATCCAATTGTTTTTAAATAAATAAATTGGACTTGGAATAAAAAGGGGTTTTAAAGTAACCAGAATTTTCCAATATATAAATTGGAATGGATTTAAGTAGAAATAATCTTCGGAATATTTCGATATTGGATTCCGTGATTATACAGTTATTGTTGTGGGAATTTGGAAGATATTGATATCGTTATTCCAATACGATATCCATTGGTTTTAGAATTTGAAATTGAGTATAAGCCGATATAACTTCTATTCTGAGCCTTATATTTAATGTCGAATTGGATTTTGGGTTTGTTGTGAACTATGTTTAAATGACATTGGTTCTTTATCCCAGTTAATGCAGGATTAATTTCGAGAAAGTTGAACAATCAATAAGAAATGATTTTAGGAATTAAAACCAATTGGAGTTTAATAAATCTGTAATTAGATTGTGAATGTATAAATGGTAATTAAATTACCAAAATATGAAATGTGATTGAACCAAATACACTTGTTTGCTGATATTGATTGTGATGGATTGACTGTTTGGATTGTGCTCGAACAGTTTATGAGCAAAATATGATTTTACATTTAGCATTGGGTTGGGTAAAAATATCTATGTGCTAACACCTTGTGAAACACTTCACGATTTGACAATAAGGTGTTTAACGATGTTGTTTATTTAAAAATTTAATGAATGATTTTGAAATGGGATTTCCTTAAATGAAAAGAAGTGTTATTCCCGATTTTGGACAGGGAATGTTTTAAATGATTTTGAAATGAGATTTCTTTAGTAAAAAGAATAGTATTCCTGATTTTGGACAGGGAACGTTTTATAAAATGTTTTATAAAACAGAAAGGATTTCGTGGGCTAAACCCGATGATTTCGAAATGATTTGAAAATGTATTATGTGTTTTCATTGTGGTTCATCGCATATCTGATTAGTTGCTATTGATAATGTATCTGTTTGGTGGCGGAGAATTTATTCTCTTGCTTAACACCCTTCTTTGAGACGTACGAGCTCAAAGGTTATGTGATTAATAGTGACTGATCATATGTGTGAATTGCTAATGTAAAGTACTATATTTTTGAAAGTACATGTGATTATTATGTTGTGAAATGATTTTCCCTACTTGGTGATATGAAATGATTTAGTATGTGGCTAAAGATCGGGTGACCCGAGAGCGACTTAAAGTGTGACGGCGGTGTATGCTTTTCCCCAGAATGTGGGATGGTGCATCGTCAGTGTAACCTTATCCATCGAGGGAGGTGCACATGTATATATATCGAGTTGGTAAGGCGCATACAGCCTTGTCTGAGGGAACATGACCGATATTTGGTTGCATACTTGTTTGTATGCATTATTATGTTTTGGAATTCATATTTTGAAATATTTTGGTTTGAGATCCCGAAGTGAAATCTACTTTGATATAAAAGCTAGAAATGTATTTCAAATGATTTAAAATAATAATACAGAAATAAAGACCAAAGAAATAATTTCTGTAAAGTGAATTGGATTTGGAAAATCTATGTGTGGGGATTAATCAAAATGGGTAGATTGGAAAATTGCATGTTGATTGATGCACTGTAGATCCATATGACTATTATTAGTTGTTGTTTATGCACTGGTATTCATGGGGGTAAACCCGTTCCATGACATGAGGCATGGTCCCGTGATTTACCTTATTTTAAAGTAAAGTTTAATAACTGTTTTGAGTTCTCACACTGGTCCCATGACTGACTCAGAGTTTTTTTGTTCCTACCTAAACTTGGGGTGCCCATATTTTCCACACGGGCAGTCAGTAGTTTAGTTTAACAGATTATTTCATTTAGAAGGATTCTGGATCGAAGAGAAAAGTTGTGTCCAGAGTATTGATAGTCTTCCGCTATGTTAGTTTATTGGTTCCGCTGAATTGTAAATTAATCTTCCGCTGTAGTATTATTTACTGATGTACTCTAATATATTCTGTACCCTGATGTAACATTACTATGATGTTTATAAAAGTCTTCTGTTATTTGTTCTGATGTGTTCTATGCCCAGAGTTAGCGTATACGGGATTCGAACTGTCCTGGTCGATTTAGCGATCGATTAGATCCGAGCGAAATCTATATCGTTACAACTGGTATCAGAGCTTTGGTTAACTCAAATCTTTGGGGTAATACTCGTTAGAACTGAACAAAAGACTCATCAGAGGTGGGATTAGTAATATCCTATCGAAGAATACTCATTAAAGATAGGATCAGTAATATCCTAGAATGAGATTCTCGTTAAAGATGGGGTTAGAAATGCCCTAGAATGAGTTGAGAGTGACAAGTTTATAATTTGTGATTATATATATAATCCGATCTTAGAAAATATGATTTTGGAATATATAAAAGTTATATATATTTGAAAAGGTAATCAACTAATTGATTGATGATTGTGTTGTGTGATTATTAGTTCAACTAATAAAATTATTGAAACCAATAAAAGAATGAAAGTTGAGTTGGTTAGTTAAACAACATTTAGCTCCGTTCCTTTTCGAGGACGCAAAGATTTTAAGTAGGGGAGATTGTAACAACCCTAAAATTCTGAACCAATTTAAAATTTTTATTTTAGCTATTTTAATGGATTTGAATATTTAAAAGTGATTTATTTTAAATAATAACGACTAAAAATTTATTTTAAATCGTATTTAGAAGGAATAAATTTATTTTAAATATAAAACGAGCCTGAAATAGCACGGCAGTTTGAAAATTCGATTTTAAACTTTAACTGAATGTACATGATTCAAAATAAAAACCAGAAATATTTGAATCTGTTTAATTATACCTTTCTAACGAATGTGAAAAATCCAGATTTCATAATGGGAATAAAAAGTTATGTCCAGTTTAAAATTCAAAATAGTCGCCATGGAATTTAATATAAAATATAGCCCTTAAAATAGCCATTTTGCAAACGACTCCATTTCCGATGAAACCATTTTTGTTGGATCCGGAATGTCAAATTATTATTAGATTCCAATTTTCATAATTTTTGGAATTAATATGTGAGCGTGGTAAATTTAAAACGTGTTTTGTCAATTTCTGTTGAATTGGATCGACCAGAAAATGACCATTTTTCAAATGTTCTCCAAATTGGATGAAATTAATTTTGTTAGACCATATCATCAAAACGTAGTTAGATTTATTTTTCGGGAATTTTTGAAATTAGTATGTGGCCCCGGTAAATTAAAATGTACATTCAAATTTAACATTGAATTTTTTATATTTAATTTAAAGAAATACAGATAGAAATAATCAAATGAGCTTACGAAACATAGTTCATTGTGTCCGGAATGGGGGTATTTGGCTAGGGTGTCAGTCGTTGGGGTTGATTTGGAGTTCGTATGGACTAACGGGCCTTATCGGAATTAAAAGAATTAAATTATATATGTATATATATTTCAGAAATTAAAACCCTAATTTTATTCATCTTGGAATCCGCCGCCAAGGGTGAAAGAAGTGGCCCAAATCGCACCAAATTGCTCCTCAAAAAATTCACAATCAACTCAATAATTTCAGAAATTCATAAATAGGAAATGGAAGAGGACACCGAGATCTTTAAGATCAACGGTTGTGATCATTTTTATGGCACGGGGGCTGTCAGATTTTGACTTGGAAGCCAGCGGTTTTGGGTCTGATTTCCGATCACCTGGAGGCTTTGAGTTCATCACGGTGGCCGGATATAAGAGTTGGTGATCATGGCGACGACACGGAGTTGGCAGATGGTGGTATGGTTGATCGGAAAGTCAGCAGTTTGGAACCCTAGCGGTTGCGAATTGGGTTCTGCTGGTCTGGAGCAAATCGCGTGGAAGAAGGTGAAGCACAGTGGCCTTGGATCAAAATCTGAACAGTGGAGATTAATCAAGTTAAATTATTTATAATTAAATCTGGATTTATTTGTATAATGATAAGTGAATCTTATAAATTCAATAACTCTGTGATACGAGGTCGTAATCGGACAAATTAAAGTGTGTTGGAACCGTAAAATCGAGCACTACAACATGGAATCAATTGGAACCAATATGGAGCTGGCTACAATTTAAGGAGGAATAAAACCAATATGAGAATTCTAAATTTAAAATAAAATTAATTGTGATTGCGATGTGAAATTTATATATACGCTATATGAAATTCATATATGTATTGTATAAAATTTGAATTGGCTGTTTGTGATTGCGATGAATGGCTGGATTAAATTGTGTATGTAAGAAAAATATTCATGTTTGAAAAGAAATTGTTTATACAATAAAAATCATATTTTTATTGTATATGTGAATCAATAAAATATTAATTTTTGAAAAGAAATAGTTTATAGAATAAAAATCATATTTTTATTGTATATATGAACTAATAAAATGTTCATATTTGAAAAGAAATTGTTTATACAATAAAAATCATATTTTTATTGTACATATGAATCAATAAAACGTTCATGTTGGATAAATATGTTTATACAATAAAAATCATATTTTTATTATATATATGAAAAGAAAATGTTTTTACGACAATAAAAATTACATTTTTATTGCATATTTGATTCATTAAAAAGAATCATTTTTTTAAATAAAAAGATTAGACAATAAAAATTATATTTTTATTGTATGTTTGATTCATTAAAAAGAATCATGTTTTAAATAAAAAGATTAGACTAAAAATTATAATTTTATTGTATATTTGATTCATTAAAAAGAATCATGTTTTAAATAAAAAGATTGGACAGTAAAAATTATATTTTTTATTGTATGTTTGAATCATTAAAGAGATTTTGCTAAATTAAAATGTAAATCATTTACATGATAGCAAAGTAGAAAATGATCATTTGTTAATGCATGTTTTGTTTACTAAAATGTAAATCATTTACATGATAGTGAAGTAGAAAATGATCATTTGTTAATACATGTTTTGTTTATTAAAATGTAATCATTTACATGATAGCAAAGTAGAAAATGATCATTTGTTAATATAGGTTTTGTTTATTAAAATATTATCATTTACATATTAGCGAAGTAGAAAAACAATAATACATTTTGATTCATTAAAATAATGCCATTTACATGTTAGCAATGATAATAGAAAAATGTTCATTTGTTAAATATGTATTGATTCATTAGAATAATGTCGTTTACATATTAGCAAAGTAGAAAAATAATTACATGTTAATATATGTTTTGTCATCAAAAATGACATTTTTAATATGCTAAGTTATAATAAAAAGGAATTTATGTTAAACATGTTTTGTCATTAAAAACGGCATTTTTAATATGTTAAGCTAGAATAAAAAGAAACATGCAAGAAATAAAAATGTATATGTCATGAAAAAATATATATGCGAGGAACAGAAATATATATATATATGATGAATAAAAAAAAATGCGAAGAATAAAAATATATATGCGATGAGTAAAACGTATATATAAAATGTAAAGAATATATATATGAAATGAGAATAAACCATATATATGCGATATATGAAATGGTCATGATATGGAATAAATATTTCTTCGTTAAAAATATTGTTTTTAACATACGTATATATATATATATATATATGAGATATATAAAATTGGCATGTAGTGAAATAAATATTAGATTGTTAAAAATAATTTTTTTAACATATATACATATACATATATATATATATATGCGATATATAAAACAGTCGTGTATAGAAATTATTATTGGATCGTTAAAAATATAATTTTTAACATGAATATGTGATGAATAAAATTGTCATGCATTGAAATAAATATTGGATCATTAAATTTTATTTTAATATGAATATGCGATGAATAAAATTGTCATGTATTGAAATAAATATTGGTTGGTTAAAAATATTATTTTTAATGTATATATGGAATGTATAAAGTTGTAATGTAGTGGAATATTCAATTTTGATTAAAAATTGAAAATGAAGTTGAAATCGGTTTAAAATGAATTTATAAACGATATATAAAATACGATTTAAATGGAAATCGACAAAATATATATAATATATATATTTAATGGCTTGAATAGAACGCGGCGACCGTTCGCGAATTTCGGCCATTGACTTCAAATTGATGTAAGGGGAGATCCGACCGTCGGATTATCCTAAAACAGGAACCGTTGGGTTAGTATCGAAAAGAGCTTTCCAATTAATATAAGAGATTTGAAATCTAACAGTTGGATTTGGAATTATTTCCAAATCAAATTTGGAAAAGGTCGCTGTAAATGCAG
Organism: Allium sativum; assembly: GCA_030737875.1. Classification (NCBI taxonomy): domain Eukaryota; kingdom Viridiplantae; phylum Streptophyta; class Magnoliopsida; order Asparagales; family Amaryllidaceae; genus Allium; species Allium sativum. The sequence continues at coordinate 749,084,119 of CM060912.1, forward strand.
TTCGATGACCGTTTATGGAAATCGACTGAAAGGCCTTAATAAAATTATTAAAATTATGGAAAAATTATGTAAAATCATAATATATGATTAGGAAAGAATTTGGATTAAAAATTCCAAGTTTGTAAAGATAAAAATATTTTTTTTATCAAAATGAACTAGTTATTAACTAGAATAGTAATCCAATAGTTTTTAAATAAATAAATTGGACTTGAAAAAAAAAGGGTTTTAAAATAACCAGAATTTTCCAATATATAAATTGGAATGGATTTGAGTACAAATAATCTTCGGAATATTTCGATATTGGATTCCGTGATTATACAGATATTGTTGTGGGGATTTGGAAGATATTGATATCGTTATTCCAATACGATATCCATTGGTTTCAAAATTTGAAATTGAATATAAGCCGATATAACTTCTATTCTGAGCCTTATATATAATATCGAATTGGATTTTGGGTTTGTCGTGAACTGTGTTTAAATGACATTGGTTCTTTAACCCAGTTAAAGCAGGATTAATTTCCAGAAAGTTGAACAGTCAATAAGAAATAATTTTAGGAATTGAAACCAATTGGAGTTTAATAAATCTTTAATTAGATTGTGAATGTATAGATGGTAATTAAATTACCAAAACATGAAATGTAGTTGAACCAAATACACTTGTTTGCTGATATTGATTGTGATGGATTGACTGTTTGGATTGTGCTCGACCAGTTTATGAGCAAAATATGCTTTTACATTTAGCATTGGGTTGGGTAAAATTATCTATGTGCTAACACCTAGTGAAACACTTCACGATTTGATTATAAGGTGTTTAGCGATGTTGTTTATTTCAAAATTTAATGAATGATTTTGAAATGGGATTTCCTTAAATGAAAAGAAGTGTTATTCCTGATTTTGGACAGGAAATGTTTTAAATGATTTTGAAATGAGATTTCTTAAGTAAAAAGAATAGTATTCCTGATTTTGGATAGGGTACGTTTTATAAAATGTTTTATAAAACAGAAAGGATTTCGAGGGCTAAAACCGATGATATTGAAATGATTTGAAAATGTATTATGTGTTTTACATTGTGGTTCATCACGTATCCGATTAGTTGCTATTAATAACGTATCTGTTTGGTGGAGGAGAATTTATTCTCTTGCTTAACACCCTTCTTTGAGACGTACGAGCTCAAAGGTTATGTGATTAATAGTGACTGATCATATGTGTGAATTTCTAATGAAAAGTACTATATTTTTCAAAGTACTTGTGATTGTTATGTTGTGAGATTATTTTCCCTACTTTGGGATATGAAATGATTTAGTATGTGGATAAAGATCGGGTGACCCGAGAGCAACTAAATGTGCGAGGGCAGTGTATGCTTTTGCCCAGAGTGTGGGATGGTGCATCGTCAATGTAGCCTGCTCCATCGAGGGAGGTGCACATATGTATATTGAGTTGGTAAGGCGCATACATCCTTGTCTGAAGGAACATGACCAATATTTGGTTGCATACTCGTTTGTATGCAATGTTATGTTTTGGAATTCATATTTTCAAAGATTTTGGTTTGAGATCCCGAAGTGAAATCTACTTTGATATAAAAGCTAGATATGTATTTCCAATGATTTAAAATAAGAATTAGAAAATAAAGCCCAATGAAACAATTTCTGTAAAGGGAATTGGATTTGGAAAATCTAAGTGTGGGGATTAATCTAAATGGGTAGATTGGAAAATTGCATGTTGATTGATGCATTGTAGATCCATATGACTATTATTAGTTGTCGTTTATGCATGGGTATTTATGGGGGGTAAACCCGTTCCGTGACATGCGGCATGGTCCCGTGATTTACCTTATTTTAAAGTAAAGTTTAATAACTGTTTTGAATTCTCACACCAGTACCATGACTGAATCGGAGTTTATTGTTTCTACCTAAACTCCAGGTGCCCATATTTTCCACATGGGCAGTAAGTAGTTTACTTTTGCAGACTATTTCATTTAGAAGGATTCTAGATCGAAGCGAAATGTTGTGTCAAGAGTATTGACAGTCTTCTGCTGTGTTAGTTTATTAGTTCCACTGCATTGTAAATTAATCTTCCGTTGTAGTATTATTTATCGATGTACTCTGATATATTATGTACTCTGATGTAACATTATTAGGATGTTTATAAAAGTCTTCTGTTATTTGTTCTGATGTGTTGTAGGCCTAGAGTTAGTGTAAGCAGGATTCGAATGGTCTTGGTCAATTTAGCGATCAATTAGGTCCGAGCGAAATCGGTATCGTTACATTTTCGTTTTCACAAATATTTCTTTTCATAGGATCCTGGTTTATAGCTGGAGGTATATTCGGAAAGCTTTGTATCTGTGTATTTCTTTCAGTTGTGGTAGTAGATGTTTTCCGCTGCACATAATATTTATGTATTATTTTTCCGCTGCTTTGTAGTTTGTAAATCTCTGGTATTTTTATGCTGTATATTATTTGAACTCTGATATATTCTTGTACTCTGATGTAAATTGTTGTAATAGCAATGAAATGTTCTATTGTTTGCATTCCGATAAGTGTTGTTCTCAAAGCAATTCATTGTTTCTCGTCTCTTCGGACATCGGGGGATTTCAGGTCGTTTCATTTTGGTATTAAAGCTTTGGTTTTCAAAGCCATAGAACAAGATACATTAGCACCAAAAGAAAGAATGCATCATAGATAGGATTAGTAATATTCTATGAGAATAACTCGTTAGAGATAGGGTTAGTAATGCCCTAGAACGAGTTTGAAGAGTGCTATTTCTAAAAATGAATTTAATTTTAAAAATTATATCTTATTATACGTATTTGAGTATTTTATTTTATATTGATTCTGGACTATCGGGTATATGAAGATTTTGCACATACGCCTAGCTAGCGTATATACGAAGCCTCAAATATACTGGATAGATATAGAATCACACTCTAGTCGCCCGGGGATGATCCTGGTAATTGTGATCACATTACCAGTGCTTGTGTTCAAGTTTTGAAAGTGGGATATCTATATATTTCCAATTGACTGGTGTGAGAACCAAAACTTAGATAGGGTTATTGTTGTGATTTGGCATTAAAAATATGATTTTTGAGTATATAAGAGATATATATTTGAAAAGCTAATAAACTAGTTGACTGATGGTTATGATGTTTGATTATTAGTTCAAGTAATAAAAATATTGGATTGATAAATTTAATAAAAGAATGAATGATAAGTAAAGCCAAATCGAATCAAATATTGAATTAAATTGAAAATTGATTGGAACTGCATACATATACATGTATATATATTTTTTGAACAGGTTATGGATTTACTGTTGAGTAGAGAATTAATTTGTGTGCCCTACAAATATGTACATCTTAATGAGTTGGTTGCGCAATTTTATTTATATAAAACTCTTGTGAATGAAATTGGATGCGTTGTGATGGTTGTTCTGTGCGAGATTATAAACTGCGTTATACGATAAAAACAAATATATTATGAACTACACCGCATGGCATACTGCATGAAGACAACATATCATATCATATTCCATATAAGCATTTGGCGCTTATATGACAAGGTTTGATTTACCATACGGGCAAGATGCTTGTATGGCGATGACTATATTACAGGTAGAACATAAGACTGATTATGTACTTAATTAAGGAATACATCTAACGGTGCTCGGGGAAGGATTTAATAAAAACCCTACACAGATCTGGAGATGACAAAAATTATGTCTCTCTTGTTGTTAATTAAGGCACATGGATTATTTATTTCCAACACTGGAGCAAGGTATGATATATGATTTTTACACTCTCCCTTGGGCATAGATAGCTCACTAAAAATTGTGCATACTTTTTATTTATTTATTGGGTGCCTAATACGGCCCAATAAAATTTTCAAACCCTTCCCATACAAAGGAGGTTATGGCGAAATTTGTCGAAAATTTAGGATGTTAGCCAAAATTTTGAGAAATTTAAAAATTCTTAGAAACTGAAAAGTTGAAGAATGAAAGCCAGAATGAAAGTTAAGTTGGTTAGTTAAACAACTTTCAGCTCTGTTCCTTTACAAGGATGAAAAGATTTTAAGTGGGGGAGATTGCAACAACCCAGAATTTCTGATCCAATTTAAAATTTTATTTTTAATGGATTTTCAAGATTTAAAATGATTTATTTTAAATAATAACGACTAAGAAAAATTATTTTAAATGAAGTTAGAACGTATGGATTTAAAATTTAATTAAAACGAACTTGAAATGGCGCGGTAGTTTGAAAATTCGATTTCAAATTTCAATTGCATGTATAGGATTCAATATAAATCGGATTTCAGTGAAACAGAAATGTAAGAATCTGTTTAATTATATCTTTCTAACGGATGTGAAAAATTCAGATTTCATAATATAAATTGAAAGTTATGTCCAGTTTAAAATTTGAAATAGTCATTATAAATTTTTTATATATTTTTTATATAATATATAGCCCTTAAAAATATACATTTTGCAAATGACCTCCGTTTTTGATGAAACCACTTTTGTTGGATCTAGAATGTCAAATTATTGCTAGGTTTCAATTTTCATAATTATTGGAATTAATATGTGAGCGTGGTGAATTTAAACATGTTTTGTCATTTCGGTTTGAATTTAATCAACTTTTAAAAAGGCAATTTTTTAAATAGCCTCCAAATTTCATGAAATTAGTTTTGTTAGGACCGTATTGTAACACCCCGAATTTCAGTTAACACTGATATTCACTAATTACAAAATTAATAATCTCAGATGTGAGAATCATAGGAAACGGGTTACGTCATTGTGTTCGTCTCGGAAAAATACGCGAAATAGAGTCCGAAATTTTGTAAATCGGAGTCCGTATGACCCGGTTAAGGCCCAAAGAAGTTTTCGGGAAATTTGAATTTCGAAACATGCAGAAATGGGGGCCAGGCGGGAAAACTCCCGCCCAGCCAAGTCGACTTGGCTGTCGACAGGGCTGTCGACTTGCCTGTCGACATGCCTGTCGACTTGGCAGTCGACAGGGCTGTCGACTTGCCCTGTCGGCTGATTCTGGCCTGGGTGCACCTGGTTGAGTTTTGGGCTGGGTTGGAGGGCTTGGGACGAAATCTGACGGACCTAAACTAACCTAGGGTTAATCTAAGGGTCTAAAACACATCCTAATCCTATAAATAAGACCCTAAGCTAGCCCTAAATGATCATAATCCTATCCTCTAACTAAACTATGCCAAAATTTTCTATGATCATGGCCTCCACTCAAAACCCTAGCCTCCATCCTCTTTCTAAACTATTTCTATGAAGGCTTTCATGTTCATACAAGCATTTTTAAGTTGTATGAGTGATCATTAGCTTGCATTCATCATCAAGTTGCAAGCTTTATTTTCAAGGCTAGAGTTTTTGGGTGATTTTTGGCAAGGGTTTGCTTATTGGAGTTTAGTGGTGAGTTTCTATAGCCTTAATAATCAATTGTTAAATTGATTATGATAGGATATGATAAGATATGGCTATGTTTGTGGATCAATGTGTTTATGCAAGTTTAGTATAGTGTATGTTGTGTGTTTGACGAGTTTTATGCTATATGTTATGCAAGTATAATGCTATGTTTTATGATGCTCATTATGCAAAACACTATGTTGAACATTGATTCATATGTAACATGTTATGCAAGCTATATGTGAGGTTATATGCAAGTTCATATGTAACATGTTATGCAAGCTATATGTGAGATTATATGCAAGTTCATATGTAACATATATGCAAGTTATGTGCATGATTATATGCAAGATCATATGTAACATGTTATGCAAGTTATGTGTTTGGTTATATGCAAGTTATGTGCATGATTATATGCAAGATCATATGTAACATGTTATGCAAGTTATGTGTTTGGTTATATGCAAGTTATGTGCATGATTATATGCAAGTTCATATGTAACATGTTATGCAAGTTATGTATTTGGTTATATGCAAGTTATGTGCATGATTATATGCAAGTTCATATGTAACATGTTATGCAAGTTATGTGTTTGGTTATATGCAAGTTATGTGCATGATTATATGCAAGTCCATATGTAACATGTTATGCAAGTTATGTGTTTGGTTATATGCAAGTTAACATGTGACATGCTATGCAAGTTCACACCTTTGTATGACATAAGAATCATATGCAAGTTACCCCCTTTGTGACATATGTGCTTCATGCAAGTTTGGGTTAAATGCTAGTTGGGTTTAATGTATGCTCATATATGCAAGTTGACACCTTTTTAAACCCATGATAAAGTTATATGCTATGTTGGTTAAACCCATGACATTTGTGATGAATCTTCCCTTTATTATGTCATGTTATGAGAACGAATTACGTGGGGAACGATGGGGTTAATATGCATGTTAATAAAATGGTGTGAAATGGGTATGCTTAAGCATAACATAAAGTGAATGGACATAATTGGGAATTTACCTATTAAGTTAGGTCTACCCATATTATGGAATTGGGAATTTACCTATTAAGTTAGGTCTACCCATATTATGGAATTGGGAATTTACCTATTGAGTTAGGTCTACCCATATTCTTGAAATTTGTAATTAATTAGGGATAATTAATACAAATTATGGGGGTGATTAATTAGGTGTAATTAATCGACTAAGACACGAGGTTGGACCCTTTTGTAGCATAAGACTGCCCGGAACCGACCGGTAAATCCAGCGGCTACAAATGATTGGCCCAATGTGAGAGGTCTTAGTCATAAACTAAATACGTGACAAGTGTAAAGACACGAGGTTAGACTCTGTTATGGTGTAAGGCTGCCCGGAACCAACCGGCATATCCAGCTGCCATAAAAGACAGTCTAATGTGAGAGGTCTTTACAAAGGTTACGATCTTAATTAATTAAGAAACACTTAACCAAATTAGCATATAGTGAGGCATGAGGGGTTAAGTGGGTGCCTTGGGTGGCATGTAGTAACTAGTGGGGGTGCCTTGGGTGGCATAAGGAAACTAGTGGGTTGCATTGGGTGGCAATAGAAAATACGATTAGAATACTTAACCAAAGTGGAACATGTAATTAAACATGATTAAAGGGTTAAGTAAGTGCCTTGGGTGGCATGTGGGAATCAAGTAAGTGCCTTGGTTGGCATGTGGAAATCTAGTGGGTGCCTTAAGTGGCAATTGAAATATGATTAAATGACAAGCTTAAGTAGTAGCTTGTGGGGGCCTTAAGTGGCAATCGAAATATGATTAAATGACAAGCTTAAGTAGTAGCTTGTGGGGGCCTTAAGTGGCAATTGAAATATGATTAAATGACAAGCTTAAGTAGTAGCTTGTGGGGGCCTTGAGTGGCAATTGAAATATGATTAGATGACTTAACCAAACCTTAACATGTAAGTGGGCATGATTATAAAAAGGGGTTAAGTGGGATGCACTAGATAAAATGACAAGCTTAAGTAGTAGCTTGTGGGGGCCCATTTCAACCAATATCCCAAACGTATCTTTGTGGGCTCGACCCAAGTCGAGGACGGGACACGCATATTGGGCTTGACTGTAAGAGGCCAAAACGGGGTAGCGGTGGCAACGCAAGTCCAACGGGTTCATATGCGTGTGTGGACCCGGGCTGGTAAGTAAGACGTTGTTGCATCGTGTAGGTATAAGCCGTGCACCGTTGATATTATTAGGTTGCCACTTTGGGGAATGATACACCCCACTGTGGGGCCAGCACGGGTATCTACGTTAGGGAGCCGATCGCTTGGGGAGTAGTGGGTACACCTAGTGGAGATAAGGGCAGACGGCACCTATGTAGTCAGCTAGGGGTACACGAAACTACTATTAAAAATTACTAAGTACACTTAGTGGGATCAACCTTAAGTAGGAATTACCCTTGGGTGGGTAGAACTGGTGTGGTGCAGTGTAGGAATTACCCTTGGGTGGGTAGATCTGGAATGGTGCAGTGTAGTAATTATCCTTGGGTGGGTAAATGCGTCTTTTCGGTTACCTTAGTATATCCTGTGTTTAGTTGGCTACTTAGTGTAGTCATTATCCCCAGAGGTACCGTACCTTGTTTATATCATACCCTAATTACTTTAATGATTGTATTGTTAAGGTTATAGGACTCGCTCAGACTTATGTCTGACCCCGTTGTTTTTATCTTTTTCCCAACCCTCAGGTTATCAGAGTGGGCCTAGCACTATTGGGCTTTGATCAGACTGCTTTATCTATCTTTTGGAGCTTGGACCGTGGATGTAAAGCTCAGTTTATCTTTTCTATTATGGCTATTAAGTTATGTAGTGGGATTATGTACTTTTGTTTTATCAGGATGGATATTATGTACTTGACTCTTATTTATGGTTTTGGTGTAACCAAACATGTTTTACTTTCCGCTGCAATGAAATGATGTTTTAAATTCTCAAGTATTACTTATATCTGTCTTGTTGTAATTTTTCTGTTCTATATTCACTTAAAATACTCCACCAATGTTATGGCATTCCCTTAGTGAGTGACCGTAGCGGGTGTGGGGTGTTACACGTATCATCAAAACATAGATAGACGTAATTTTTCTGTAATTTTTGGAGTTAGTATGTGGCCCCGGTAAATTAAAATGTACGTTCGAATTCAATATATATTGATTTATATTTTAATTTAAATAAAAACTGATCAAAACAATCGAATTGGCTTACGAAACATATTCCGTTGTGTCCGGAATGGGGGTGATTAGCTCGAGATGACTATCATTGGGTTCGATTTGGAGATCAGGTACAAAATTTCATTTTTGAATTGAAATAATAATATTATAATATTATAATATATATAGGAAAAAAAACCTCCTTCTTCCTAGATAATTCCGCCGGCCCTAATCTTTTAATGGCCACAAGCACCCAAAAAACAATTAATAAAATCTTCCAATCCCATTAATAATTTCAACAATTTAAACTGCAAATTCAAAGAGGAGCTCGAGTTCTAGGATATGAACGGATGTGATCGGGTTTTAGTGCGTGAATTATTCAATTTTAACCTCAAAGTCGCCATGTTTGCATCATTTTTGGGGGAGCCTGAGAAGGGTGAGTTCGATGTGGCTCCCGGGGGTGAATGGCGGCACGAAGCCCGAGGGCGTGGTGGCGTTGGATTGACGTGAAGATGCCTCGAGAAGCATGCGAAATTGATGAAGGGCCAGGATATTTTGTTCGATGTTGGGTATCAAAACGCGACGGGGAAGAACAGTATGGGGTGCTGTGCACGTGAGGGGTGAGGAGTTTGTTTTAAAATTAATTTAAACACCGTTTAACTTTGTGTTAACCTTAAAACTATCGTATCTTATTCAATACTGATCAGAATTGAACGAAATCAGATTCGTTGTAACCGTGAAACTGAACTCTACAACATGAAACTAACCAAAACAAAAACGGAGACAGTTGGAATTTTTGACAAATTATATGCTTAATTTTGTTAAAAATAGAAATTCAGAAATAAAGACGACGGAGTGGGAACCAATTTAAGAATTCTCTCACTAAAATTTTGTACAGTTACTGTAACGTCCTGTATTTTTCGTGGTCGAATATTTAATTTAAATTACTATTTAAATGTTGTTTTGAAAATTATAAATGGATTTATAATGAGGCCCGTGCTTCGCACATGGTAAATTGTTCGATATATTATATAGACCTTTAAGAAAATGTTTTATTTTTCAAATGACCTTCGTTTTCGAACAAAACGAGTTTTATTGGAAAGCGTATAACTAGTTATTGCTATTTTTCAGTTTGGAGTCAATCGGAGTTGTTTTACCTGTACGTGAAATTTAAGGAGGAACCGATAAATTATAATAACGCGTTGTGCAACCGAAGTTCGTTTTCAATGAAATTAATTTCATTGGGACCGAACCATCAAGACGTAGCGGTGCATCCATTTTTCGTTGTAATTAGAGTTCATGAATAACGGTACAAATATAACGGATAGCGAAGATTAACGGTAAAACAAAAATTACCGTGTAGAGTAAAATGTACCGTTCAAATTAAATTATAGATAGCCTACCCTATACATAATCTAAAGCCGTCATTCTTAAGCTAGCTATATATTTCACCATCACGTAGGAATTTGAAATGAATACTCAAATCCTGGACAACCTACTTGTATTTTCAGCCACCCTACTCTTCTACCACTCAGTAAACACATGCAAGGGTCAATTCAAACATACAGCCTATCCCTAAAGTGGAAGAAAATCCTACATTTAAGCTACCCTGACACCATAGCAGGTACTGAAGGATGGACACCATGTATTATCACATCCAATTAAGGCCAACTCTTGCAGCTACTCTAAGCAAACATTGGCGGACTAAAATATACACATAAAACACACAAAATGATACATGATAGCTAATTTTGAAATGAAAGAAAGGGACAAGTTAACCTACCATATATTAGCCTTCACAGGCACACTTATTTCTCTGATAAAGCACCATCAGAGCTTGTACCGAAATGAAACAAAATAATAAAGAAATTCAAAATCAAACATACTTCAAAACGTAGCCACACCCTGTTCCCTTCGTTGTAACCATGACCTATTCTGTACAAACCAACTGAGCGAAGTGAAAACACAAAGAAATCCTACCCTAATACCTAATATGAACACGCCTACTTTACGTGCCTGCCAAACAAAAAAATAAAGTAATAAACCTTGCTGCCCACGGTTCCTTCTTACCTATATAAATACTACAAGGCTCCATCTTCTTCTGGCAAGAAAAACGGAAATAAAATAAAAACAATTCAAGCCACCATAAAACCAACAACAAGCTTCTCTTTAAATTAAGCAATATAAACGAATGGAACAGGTGGATGCTGAAGTGCGGAAATAAATGGGTAACTGGGTAGTTGGGTTCGAAGAGTATAGAAAGTAATAAAGGTAAGGAGATGACGCAATTAATGGGTGTGGCAGCAGTAAGTGGAGTTAGGTTATGCAGTGACGTTGGAGGTCATGGCCTCATGGGGTTCGAACCGGAACATAAGAGCAGGGGTATTCAAGTTAGTAGCAGTTTTCGGGTGTAGCATGCATCAAAATTATGGGTGAAATGTATGGGGGAGTTTAAGGACAACAAGGAGTAGGCGGCGGCGTCGGGACCCGGTGCAGGAAGCGGTGCAGTTCGGAGTTGGAGGTGTGGGTCAGGGAAGTCGTTGGTTAGAGCCAAGGTGATGGGGGGGTGCAGCATTGGAGCAGCGGGAAGGTGAGGAGTGTGAAGGGATGACCGGATGCGAGTGCATGTAGGAGGAAGACGCAGTTCCTCTTGAACGAAGATGACAATTAACAGTAAGTTCATATACTGTATGCATGATAAATGATTATAGTACCTAATTAAGTGTTTACAGAACTAATTAATTTTCATTTTTCAAGTGCTAATTTAGTTAATAATATAATATTATTACGAGGGTATTAAATTCTTAAGTTTTTAAGGTGACTGGTATGGGTTACTTGCAACGTGAATTATGCCCAACTAAGGTTCATATATGTTAACAGTACCTAATCCATGGTTCCCAGTGAAAGCTATAACGTGGCTTGTTAAGTGTGCAAGTGCCTAATTAAATTCAATATTCCTAATCTTAGTTTAACCTGACTAATTAAATAAATATTCGTTTGTGGATAGTCCCTTCTGTGCCTAACCGAACATGTTATCATGCCTAAACATTTTTAAATATGCCTAACCTTATTCGCATACTGTATATATATGAATTGTCCAATTGTTCTTCACATGGCCAACTTTTACATCATATATATATATTAAATTTAACAGGTCTTAAGAATAACCTCAGTTAAAATTTAAGGTGAAAATATTATATGGGATATTATAACATGTGCCTGATTAAGTGTGCTACCCTAGTTCATATTTTATGACGTGTTGTCCCAGTTCTTACTTAATATGCCTAAAACGCGACTGACTATATCTGCAGAATCAAGTTAATAAACAGTTTTGGTTAACATTTACAAGTAAGGTTTTAGAAAGTTGCCCAGATGTTCTCAAACAAAACAGTCGGGTATAATTATTCATGCTTAAGCAAAATTATAATACTAATGTGGCATGAACGTGCTCATGTGCCGAGACGTTAGAGTTTAAATATGTTAAGCTATTTAAACCAAAAATTTATAATAAATAATATATTATTTATATTTCAATAATATTAAATTCATAATAAACACCGTATTTAATTTATAACTGTATATACAGCATGATATTGGACAAAACATGCAGCGTCAGATCCGTATCGACGAGCACGGCAGATGAGACCGGTCCAGACAGAATTTGAAAGCTATTGGAGTTTTTAATTAAATTAAACGTCAGTTTAGTTTAATTAAAACAAACTGTTCAGCAACAGACGAAGCAAGGTGAGTTCAACTCACTCAGTTTTTATCCCAGTTATATTTTATATAAGTTGGGTTTCAAATATTTTTGTGCTATGATTGGTTGATGGATGTTTGGATTTGCTGATATCTATATTGTTTGATGGTTGAATATTATATCTGTTCATGGAAATAAAATTATATTGTGGAGCTAACGTATTTGAATGCAGGGAAAATACAGGTTGGAGGGATCCAGTAGGATTCCTCACATTTATAATTTATTTTCATATCGCATGAAGTGTTTAACCAATAGGATTGGATGATTGATTGATCATTTTTTGTTGAATCTAAATTCAATAGTTGATTTGTTTTAACCAATAAACAGTATTGGTTGGGTAATTAGCGGCAGTTGGCCTAATAATGAATAGTGTACAAATATTGATTTCCCGCCGGTTGAATCGACGATAATAAAGTTATGAAATATATTATATAATCGAAGATAGATTTTTATATCTATATATTTAAACAAAAGTTCAATAAAGGAAATTAAGGTTTATTAATTATTTTATAAGTTTAAGTATTTTAAATAGTACAAATCAAAGTCTTACATTAATGGTATTTATAAAGAGACGAGCAGAAACTAATGTAGTAGTTAAGAGTTGAATTAATTGTTTCAAGAAACCATCAAATGGAATTTATTTAAATTAGTTATGTTTTAAATTAAATTTAAAGGAATGAATAATTTGAATTGGTTAATGGGATGATCATATTTTAGAATTGATTAATTTAGTTTGGTGGTAATTAATCTGATGGACTAGATTAATGAGTATTGTTTTTAATTCAATAAGGTTTTAAAAGGGATTTACTATTAAGGAACTTAACCATTACCATGATGGCTAACAAAAAGTAAATGATTTTAAATTAATATTAATTTAATGGGTAATATTAAGTGGAATCCTTTGAATTAAGAAATCACAATTGATATTGAAGTATAGTTGAATGTTGGGGAGAGTTGATATAAAAAAACCCGAGATTTATAAACGAAGTTATAAAAGAGATTTTGAGCTGTTGCGTTAACTTAGATAAATATTTATTTAACACTTGAAGTAAGTGAAAAGGAGATCGAGATAAAAAGGATTTTAGTTAAACATGAGTTTATAAAAAGGAATGTGACGATAAACATGAATTTTAAGTAAATGATACTTAATAATATTATTAAGTGAGATGAATGGAGTGGAAACGAGATTTTAAGTTGAAAGTGGTTAGTGATTAGAAGTGGAATAATATGAGTTAATAAGGTGTTAAGTAACGAAAGGAAAAAGGGGTTTAAGAATATAAATGATATTTCCAATGTAAAGGAGATAAAAGGAGATTTGGCAAGGATATCAAGATATTATGGGATGAGAGTGAATGGGTTTATTTAAAAGGAAATAAGAATTGTTTTGCTTTCCAACAATGGAGTGACTTTGTAATAATGTTTTTATATGGAATTCGATTGAACTCAAATATTTGGTATATATTTTTATATATATGAATTTATATTAAAGTGTTTAAAAAGGGCTTTGCGAATATTCTTATAATAAAATAAGAAGTAGATACCGTGTTTTAAGATACTGAAAGGTTAAGGAGTTTTTAAATTGTTTTAAATTAAAAAGGGCCAAATGTTGCTAAGTACTGAATCAATAAATTTATTTACTTTCATGGTTGAATGGTTGTTTATTTGATAGTTAAATAACCTACTATCAAATCTGGCCAATACGATTATTGGTACGGAAAGACCGGGATCAAATCTATGTTCGAAAAACCATTCCGACCAATGTATACGTAAACGATGAAGATACCAGATGCTGAGCAAGATGGAGCAATTGAAGACCGTGAATCTTCATAAGCGGAAGGATTACTTGTCGAATATTCTCTGGCCGTACAACCAGAGATATTCTGACGTGATTCGGTCGTGGTTGAGATTTTGCGGATTTGCAAGGACTACTCGCTACTGATCATTTGGATGCGGTAGGAGAGTGCCTTCGGTTTGTCCAGTCCCAGGACAACTTGTATGTACGGATGTCTGACAGAGTATTTCCAAAAGGGATTATGTACGTTGATTTCCTCAAACGTTTTTCTGTGACGGCGGAGAAGACACCTTCTCTTAGCTTATCAACCCGATTATTTTTGTGGAAATCAATTAGTGATTTCTGGCGGATTTGACGATGTGGCATTCAAAGTGAATGGTGGTCAGGTGTTCCAAAAGATACATTATAACCTCAAGCCTCACAATGGGGAAATGACAAAAATCGGGCAGGCAGCATGGCTATGTGGGTCGCTCCCATTAGGGTGTATAATCACCTATCTAGAAAAATTCCTTTTGCTTCTTAAGTCTATCGATGCTGTCCCTTATTGGGAAACGGTTGGTAATCCCAACCGTTGGTGATATACATTCGATACACTCAAGCGAAATGAGTGGTCGGTCATTTGTGGGCCAGGTCGCAAGACGTTATTGTTGAACCCAGTGTATTCGTCTCTAGAGATACACTATCGGCAGGTGGTTCCATACCTTGTCATAGTCGGAATCCAATCTCCAATAAGCGCCCGCGGTTTTTAATTGTATACTATATATGTGGAGCGTGAGATGCAAGCGTTCCACTAGATTGATATTTATTTGTATTTAGACATTATTATAATATCAGAAAAGATATTGATTTCGAAAATATTTTGGGTTATCGTAAGGTAAAAACCGTCCGTGTTTATGTGTGGATTTGGTCTTACGATTATCCTTTTCTTTGAAAAGATTTTAACTTTAAAATCAGGTTGTGTGATACCCTTAAACTTTGCGAGTTGTTCTCACTCTGGTTCACCAGACTGACCCGGTATTTGTAATGCTCGGGTTAGACCGGGTTGTGCAGGTCCAGGTTATCGGATGCTGCGAAGTCCAGAGACGAGCCGGATAGGTTCAGACACATGATATTACATTATTCCACTGTGTGACTGTATATGAGGACAGGTTATTAGAACTGTCTAGTTGTGTTGGTTGTAAGTTGTACTCTGATGTTTGTAAGTATTTTCAAGCTCTTAATAAAGATTATTTCTATATTATATTTTGTTACACTGCGATGTGAGACTCTGATTCTGTTGTGTTAATTCTTCTTCTTCTTCTATTCTAATATTTCTTTCTTATCTCATCCTCTACCTTCTTTCTAATAACTATCTGGTGTTTTCGATACTTGGGCTTTGGCAAGTAATACGGGTTTTATGTATTATTGTCGAAGTTCGGGGCTGAAAATTGCTGGGTCGTTACAGTGGTATCAGAGCTATTGGTTTAAAAATAACCTTGGATCTGTGGCGTAACTCGATAGAGATGGGTTTAGTAATACCTTAGATTGAGTTTGAGTATATAGATATGAGTGCGTATTTGTAAATTTTATAAAAATGTTTTGTATTGTGTTATTTGATCGATTCTAGTGTTGAGAAGCATTTGAACTATCAACATATACAATATTGTTTTGTAAAGAGGGTAAACGAAATAATTTTGCCTAAGATATATTTTTATATAGAAAAGAAATAATTTTGACAAATTATTGAAAAAATTGGTGTGTTTGATTGTGTGCTTGATTTGAATGGAATTCACATTGAATTTAAGATTTGGAAGGGTTTAACATAACCAAATGATTTCACATGTGAAACTAAGAATTTTCTTGAATGAATTAAGATTTAACTAATGAAGTTAAATCGACTATATGGATCGGAATTTAACTTGAAGCTAAGTTAAATGAAAACATGATGGATTAGAATGGATGGTTTTTAGAAATAAAAATTAGGATTTGAATTGAAAATAAAAGTTAACGAGTTAGAAAATTAATTAGTTAATTAAATCTGGAAATTTAACTTAACTTGGTTAAGTCGAATTAAGAATGAATATCGAAATTAAGGTTTGGATTTGGAAATTAAATAGGATCGAATTGAAATTTGGAATTCAATTAGTTAATTGAATATAAGGTTGAGACTTAACTCGGTTCAGTGGAATCGAGAATGGAGATTGAAATTAAATCGACTTGAAATTTGGAAATTTAGTTAATAATAATTGAATGGCAATCGATTGAATATTAATCGGTTGATAATTAAGGTATGCTAACCCAAGTAAAAGTTAATATTAAATATAAATTCAAATTGATTGGGTTAGGTTGGTGGTTTATTATTATTGATGGATAGATTAAATAAAATTCGTCCGTGATTAAATGAATTGATTTTGATTTATAATAAACTATATTTTTGAAAAGTTAATAAATTGAGATTTGTAGCATTTCTTCTAACTTAATAATTTCGGGGACGAAATTCTTTTAAGAGGGAAGGAATGTAACATCCTGTATTTTTCGTGGTCGAATATTTAATCTAAATTACTATTTAAATATTGTTTTGAAAATTATAAATGGATTTATAATGAGGCCCGTGCTTCGCACACGGTAAATTGTTCGATATATTATATAGACCTTTAAAAAAATGTTTTATTTTTCAAATGACCTTCGTTTTCGAACAAAACGAGTTTTATTGGAAAGCGTATAACTAGTTATTGCTATTTTTCAGTTTGGAGTCAATCGGAGTTGTTTTATTTGTACGTGCAATTTAAGGGTGAATCGATAAATTATAATAACGCGTTGTGCAACCGAAGTCCGTTTTCAATGAAATTAATTTCATTGGGACCGAACCATCAAGACATAGCGGTGCGTCCATTTTTCGTTGTAATTAGAGTTCATGAATGACGGTACAAATATAAAGGATAGCGAAGATTAATGGTAAAACAAAAATTACCGTGTAGAGTAAAATGTACCGTTCAAATTAAATTATAGATAGCCTACCCTATACATAATCTATAGCCGTCATTCTTAAGCTAGCTATATATTTCACCATCACGTAGGATTTTGAAATGAATACGCAAATCCTAGACAACCTACTTGTATTTTCAGCCACCCTACTCTTCTACCACTCAGTAAACACATGCAGGGGTCAATTCAAACATACAGCCTATCCCTAAAGTGGAAGAAAATCCTACATTTAAGCTACTCTGACACCATAGTAGGATGTACACCATGTATTATCACATCCAATTAAGGCTAACTCTTGCAGCTACTCTAAGTAAACATTGGCGGACTAAAATATACACATAAAACACACAAAATGATACACGATAGCTAATTTTGAAATGAAAGAAAGGGACAAGTTAACCTACCATATATTAGCTTTCACAGGCACACCTATTTCTATGATAAAGCACCATCATAGCTTGTACCGAAATGAAACAAAATAATAAAGAAATTCAAAATCAAACATACTTCAAAACGCTGCCACACCCTGTTCCCTTCGTTGTAACCATGACCTAATCTGTACAAACCAACTGAGCGAAGTGAAAACACAAAGAAAGCCTACCCTAATATCTAATATGTACACGCCTACTTTACGTGCCTGCCAAACAAAAAAATAAAGTAATAAACCTTGCCGACCACGGTTCCTTCTTCCCTATATAAATACAACAAGGCCCCATCTTCTTCTTGCAAGAAAAACGGAAATAAAATAAAAACAATTCAAGCCACCATAAAACCAACGGCAAGTTTCTCTTTAAATTAAGCAATATAAACGAAAGGAATGGGCGGATGCTGAAGTGCGGAAATAAATGGGTTACTGGGTAGTTGGGTACGAAGAGTATAGCAAGTAATAAAGGTAAGGAGATGACGCAATTAATGGGTGTGGCAGCAGTAAGTGGAGTTAGGTTATGCAGTGACGTTGGAGGTCATGGACTCATGGGGTTCGAACCGGAACATAAGAGCAGGGGTATTCAAGTTAGCAGCAGTTTTCGGGTGTAGCATGCATGGAAATTATGGGTGAAATGTATGGGGGGTAGTTTAAGGACAACGAGGAGGAGGCGGCGGCATCGGGATCCGGTGCAGGAAGCGGTGCAGTTTGGAGTTGGAGGTGTGGGTCAGGGCAGTCGTTGGTTAGAGCCAAGGTGATGGGGAGGTGCAGCATTGGAGCAGCGGGAAGGTGAGGAGTGTGAAGGGATGACCGGATGCGAGTGCATGTAGGAGGAAGACGCAGTTCCTTTTGAACGAAGATGGCAATTAACAGTAAGTTCATATACTGTATGCGTGATAAATGATTATAGTACCTAATTAAGTGTTTACAGAACTAATTAACTTTCATTTTTCAAGTGCTAATTTAGTTAATAATATAATATTATTACGAGGGTATTAAATTCTTAAGTTTTTAAGGTGACTGGTATGGGTTACTTGCAATGTGAATTATGCCCAACTAAGGTTCATATATGTTAACAGTACCTAATCCATGGTGCCCAGTGAAAGCTATAACGTGGCCTGTTAAGTGTGCAAGTGCCTAATTAAATTCAATATTCATAATCTTAGTTTAGCCTGACTAATTAAATAAATATGCGTTTGTGGATAGTCCCTTCTGTGCCTAAACGAACATGTTATCATGCCTAAACATTTTTAAATATGCCTAACCTTATTCGCATACTGTATATATATGAATTGTCCAATTGTTCTTCACAAGGCCAACTTTTACATCATATATATATATATTAAATTTAATAGGTCTTAATCAAGATTAGAATAACCTCAGTTAAAATTTAAGGTGAAAATATTATATGGGATATTATAACATGCGCCTGATTAAGTGTGCTACCCTAGTTCATATTTTATGACGTGTTGTCCCAGTTCTTACTTAATGTGCCTAAAACGCGACAGACTATATCTCCCGAATCAAGTTAATAAACAGTTTTGGTTAAAATTTACAAGTAAGGTTTTAGAAAGTTGCCCAGATGTTCTCGAACAAAACAGTCGGGTACAATTATTCATGCTTAAGCACAATTATAATACTAATGTGGCATGAACGTGCTCATGTGCCGAGACGTTAGAGTTCAAATATGTTAAGCTATTTAAACCAAAAATTTATAATAAATAATATATTATTTATATTTCAATAATATTAAATTCATAATAAACACCGTATTTAATTTATAACCGTATATACAGCAATGATATTGGACAAAACATGCGGCGTCAGATCCGTATCGACGAGCACGGCAGATGAGACCGGTCCAGACAGAATTTGACAGCTATTGGAGTTTTTAATTAAATTAACCGTTAGTTTAGTTTAATTAAAACAAACTGTTCAGCAATAGAAGAAGCAAGGTGAGTTCAACTCACTTAGTTTTTATCCCACTTATATTTTATATAAGTTGGGTTTTAAATATTTATATGCTATGATTGGTTGATGGATGTTTGGATTTGCTGAAATCTATATTGTTTGATGGTTGAATATTATATCTGTTCATGGAAATGAAATAATATTGTGGAGCTAACGTATTTGAATGCAGGGAAAATACAGGTTGGAGGGATCCAGCAGGATTCCTCACATTTATAATTTATTTTCATATCGCATGAACTGTTTAACCAATAGGATTGGATGATTGATTGATCATTGTTTGTTGAATCTAAATTCAACAGTTGATTTGTTTTAACCAATAAACAGTATTGGTTAGGTAATTAGCGGCAGTTGGCCTAATAATGAATAGTGTACAAATATTGATTTACCGTCGGTTGAATCGACAATAATAAAGTTATGAAATATATTATATAATCGAAGATAGATTTTTAAATCTATATATTTAAATAAAAGTTCAATAAAGGAAATTAAGGATTATTAATTATTTTATAAGTTTAAGTATTTTAAATAGTACAAATCAAAGTCTTACATTAATGATATTTATAAAGAGACAAGCAGAAACTAATGTAATAGTTAAGAGTTGAATTAATTGTTTCAAGAAACCATCAAATGGAATTTATTTAAATTAGTTATGTTTTAAATTAAATTTAAAGGAATGAATAATTTGAATTGGTTAATGGGATGATCATATTTTAGAATTGATTAATTTAGTTTGGTGTTAATTAATCTAATGGACTAGATTAATGAGTATTGTTTTTAATTCAATAAGGTTTTAAAAGGGATTTACTATTAAGGAACTTAACCATTTCCATGATGGCTAACAAAAACTAAATGATTTTAAATTAATAATAATTTAATGGGTAATGTTAAGTGGAATCCTTTGAATTAAGAAATCACAATTGATATTGAAGTATAGTTGAATGTTGGGGAGAATTGATATAAAAAAACCCGAGATTTATAAACGAAGTTATAAAAGAGATTTTGAGCTGTTGTGTTAACTTAGATAAATATAACACTTGAAGTAAGTGAAAAGGAGATCGAGATAAAAAGGATTTTAGTTAAACATGAGTTTATAAAAAGGAATGTGACGATAAACATGAATTTTAAGTAAACGATACTTAATAATATTATTAAGTGAGATGAATGGAGTGGAAACGAGATTTTAAGTTGAAAGTGGTTAATGATTAGAAGTGGAATAATATGAGTTAATAAGGTGTTAAGTAACGAAAAGAAAAAGGGGTTTAAGAATATAAATGATATTTCCAATGTAAAGGAGATAAAAGGAGATTTGGCAAGGATATCAAGATATTATGGGATGAGAGTGAATGGGTTTATTCAAAAGGAAATAAGAGTTGTTTTGCTTTCCAGCAATGGAGTGACTTTGTAACAATGTTTTTATATGGAATTCGATTGAACTCAAATATTTGGTACATATTTTTATATATATGAATTAATATTAAAGTGTTTAAAAGGGCTTTGCGAATATTCTTATAATAAAATAAGAAGTAGATACCGTGTTTTAAGATACTGAAAGGTTAAGGAGTTTTTAAATTGTTTTAAATTAAAAAGGGCCAAATGTTGCTAAGTACTGAATCAATAAATTTATTTACTTTCATGGTTGAATGGTTGTTTATTTGATAGTTAAATAACCAACTATCAAATCTGGCCAATACGATTATTGGTACGGAAAGACCGGGATCAAATCTATGTTCGAAAAACCATTACGACCAATGTATACGTAAACGATGAAGATACCAGATGCTGAGAAAGATGGAGCAATTGAAGACTGTGAATCTTCATAAGCGAAAGGATTACTTGTCGAATAATCTCTGGCCGTATAACCAGAGATATTCTGACGTGATTCGGTCGTGGTTGAGATTTTGCGGATTTGCAAGGACTACTCGCTACTGATCCTTTAGATGCGGTAGGAGAGTGCCTTCGGTTTGTCCAGTCCCAGGACAACTTGTATGGATGGATGTCTGACAGAGTATTTCCAAAAGGGATTACGTACGTTGATTTCCTCAAACGTTTTTCTGGGGCGGCGGAGAAGACACCTTCTCTTAACTTATCAACCCGATTATTTTTGTGGAAATCAATTAGTGATTTCTGGCGGATTTGATGATGCGGCATTCAAAGTGAATGGTGGTCAAGTGTTCCAAAAGATACGTTATAACCTCAAGCCTCACAACGGGGAAATGACAAATTTCAGGTAGGCAGCATGACTATGTGGGTCACTCCCATTAGGGTGTATAATCACCTATCTAGAGAAATTCCTTTTGCTTCTTAAGTCTATCGATGCTGTCCCTTATCGGGAAATGGTTGTTGATCCCAACCGTTGGTGATATACATTCGATACACTCAAGCGAAATGAGTGGTCGGTCATGTGTGGGCCGGGTTGCAAGATGTTCTTGTTGAACCCAGTGTATTCGTCTCTAGAGATACACTATCGGCAGGTGGTTCCAGACCTTGTCATTGTCGTAATCCAATCTCCAATAAGCGCCCGCAGTTTTTAATTGTATACTATATATGTAGAGCGTGAGATGCAAGCGTTCCACTAGATTGATATTTATTTGTATTTAGAAATTATTATAATATCAGAAAAGATATTGATTTCGAAAATATTTTTGGTTATCTTAAGGTAAAAACTGTCCGTGTTTATGTGTGGATTTGTACTTACGATTATCCTTTTCTTTGAAAAGATTTTAACTTTAAAATCAAGTTGTGTGATTCCCTTAAACTTTGCGAGTTGTTCTCACTCTGGTTCATCAGACTGACCCGGTATTTGTAATGCTCGGGTTAGACCGGGTTGTGCAGGTCCAGGTTATCGGATGCTGCAAAGTCCAGAGACGAGCTGGATGGGTTCAGACACATGATATTACATTATTCCGCTGTGTGACTGTATATGAGGACAGGTTATTAGAACTGTCTAGTTGTGCTGGTTGTAAGCTATACTCTGATGTTTGTAAGTATTTTCAAGCTCTTAATAAAGATTATTTCTATATTATATTTTGTTACGCTGCGATGTGAGACTCTGATTCTGTTGTGTTAATTCTTCTTCTTCTATTCTAATATTTCTTTCTTTCTTATCTCATCCTCTACCTTCTTTCTAATAACTATCTGGTGTTTTCGATACTTGGGTTTTGGCAAGTAATACAGGTTTTATGTATTATTGTCGAAGTCCGGGGCCGAAAATTGCTAGGTCGTTATAGTTATTTAATTTATTTTATAACTATAAATATATGTAAATTACCAGTATAGATTTTTATCTGTTGTATGGAGTTCAACACTCGAATTCGTACAAATCACATAAATTGTAAGTGATGTATGGATAATACCGACACTCGGATTTCATACTCCGTGAATGGCCACTTATGGCGCCGTAAATGGCATTGGCTAGTTGAGTATTTATTTATTTGGATGATTGGGTGATTGTGTATTGTGATGATGATTTTGTCATATTTAACATGTTAGAAGTGTTGATATTAAACCGATAGATGAAAAAGGATAAAATAATCATTTATATATTGAATAATGAAAATTGTTTAGTTAGAAAAATAATTCAAACCAAATTGGAATTGGTTAAATTTATTAACCAATGATTTATTTAAATAAACTGTTGTTTGAAAACCCTATACGGGTATTGGGATGATATTTGACATACACTAATCCCAATATTTAGTTGTATGTCGACCGATTGATTGACTGGATGTTATAAGCATTATTTAATCATCTAATGCTTATACAGTCGTAAATTGCACTATGGATGATGTTTGAATGTGGAATGATTATTCATCATTATTGTTGAATACATGCGATGTATGAAATCCATATAACTGAAATTATATGGTAATTGATTGAGTCGCATTCCGATTCAGAAATAATAAATATTTTAAAATAACGAATATTTAAAAAAACGAATATTTTAAAATAACGAACATTTTAAAATAATATTCAGCGAAGATTTAAATTATTATTTTTATGTCCGACTTTGGATGGATACAAAAATATGGAAATGTGAAGCCGAGTTAAGTAGTTAAACGCCATTTTAACTCGAACGGGTTTAATAATTGATTTTATTCATTTTATATTGAAGACGAAAAGGAATTGTATTTCAAAATCAGATATTTCGAAAATATTATCATTTTAATATTATAATGATATGCAATATTCAATTTTGATTTAAAATTGAAAAATTAAGATGAAATCGTTTTAAAACGAATTTATAAACGATTTATAAAATATGTTTTAAATAGAAATCGACGATATTATATATATATATATATATATATATATCTAAATGGCCTGAATAGAACGCGCAGTGCAGCGACCGTTCGCGAATTTCAACCATTAACTTCAAATTGATGTAACGGGAAATCCGACCGTCGAATTCTCCTAAAACCAAAACGGTTGGGTTCATATCGAAAAAATCTTTCCAATGAATATAAGATATTTGAAACCTAATGGTTTGATTTAAATATATGTCCAAATCAATTTCAGAAAAGGTTGATGTGAATACGATTCGGTAGCCGATATTGGAAACCGACTGTAAGGGCCTTAATAAAATTACTAAAAATATGGAAAAATTATGTAAAATCATAATTAATGGTTTGGGAAGATTTTTGGGTGAAAATTTCTATTTTTGAAAGGATAAAAATATATTTTTATCAAAATGAATTAGTTAATAATCCAATATTTTTAAATAAATAAATTGGATTTAAAATCGGTTTTAAAATAACTAGAATTTTCCAACGTATGAATTGGAATGGATTGGAATGAAAATAATCTTAGAAATATTTCGATATTGGATTACGTGATTATACGGATATTGTTGAGGAATTTGGATGATATAAATATCGTTATTCCCAATACGATATTTGTTAGTTTCAGAATTTGATATTGAATATAAGCCGATAAAATTTCTATTCAGAGCCTTGTGTTTAATGTCAAATTGGATTTTGGGTTTGTCGTGAATGGTGTCATAAATAACACTGTTCTTAAACCCTGTTGAGAAGAGAATAAATCTTTTAATTAAGATTAAGAGAAGTTTACCAATTAATTAATATTTAATCGGAATTGAATTGAAATTGGATTTTTGGGGTTTATCGTGAATGGTATTTTAAATAACATTTGTTCTTTAACCCAATTAACTGTGAAGTTATGATTTGGAATTTATAAATCTTTTTAATAAGATTTAATGAAAAAATTTCCAAAATAAAATTTTACAATTTAATATATTAAATTGGAATCGAATGGAATTCGATTTGGTAATAATCGAGATGAGCTTTCATGAAGGAAGACCATTACTATATATGGAATTTAAAAGGCTTCGCCATTATTCCATTTATATTATTAGTTTGATATGAAAATACATATTGATTTTGACTGATTTGATTTCCGAGGAGATTCCATTTTGATGTAATATGATTTTGGGGTTTATCGTGAACTGTGTTTTAAGTGACATTGGTTCTTTAACCCAATTAAAGGAAGGATTAATTTCCTAAAGTTGAATAATCATTAAATAATGATTTTTAGGAAGATTAAATCCAATTGGAGTTTTAATAAATCTTTGATTAGATTGGAATGAGAATGAGATAATTAAATTTATTGAATTCATGAAATGATCGAGAATGGAGTATCACCGGTTTTATTCCAGGCGATAGCTAAATCTTTAATTAGATTTGAACGGGAAATGGTAATTAATTTACCGATAACACAATAGGTGTTAGATATGGAGTACTACTAGTTTTGCTCCAATGGATGAATAGGTTGGGATTGGAAAGATAAAATAAATGATTACTTCGGTAAGGCACGATAATCCTGACTAGTTAATAAAATCTTTTGAATTGATATCCAAAGGAAGATTAAAGAATAAATTCAAAAGAATTTATCTTTGATAAAATTTATGGGAACCTTTCCCTAAAGATGTGAATTTTTGAATAAAAGAATATTCTGAGTTGGAATGAGGCGTATGATATGTTTTTATAGCACTTGATTATCGATTATAAAGTACGCGAGTTATTCGGAAAGACCGGGTTTAACCCATTCTAAATAATTAATATAACGACTAAAATTCAGCGATGAAGACCGTGGTTGAAGACCGGAGATGTTCACATCATATGGATGATTACTGATGTATTGATTGAGATGTACACCCAAGACAAGGTAATAAGTGGTGATCGTCCATACGTACTTGGAGATCAACTGGATATGCGAGGACCTCTCTCCTATATTGGACATATGGGATGAGGAATAAGGCGCCTACGGTTTCGTTTAGACCCAGAACAGACTTGTAGATGGATGTGTGTCTGACATTGGATTTCATTCTGTGTTGATTGATTTCTATTAAATATATATTTGTTTGGTGGCAGAGAAGTTATTCTCTTGCTTAACACCCTTCTCTGAGACGTACGAGCTTAGAGGTTATATATTGGTGGAAATCAGTGGTACGGTATGGATTGACAATGTGGCATGCTAAGATGCAAATGATCAAGGCTATTGTTGAAAAGTAGAGTCTTGTGGATGATGATCAAAGCACGGCTTTAAGTAGCATAGCTTTGTGCATAGCGTTAATTCGCGAGCCTCACACATAAGTATCCGTGTAGTTTTGGATTTCGCAGATGTTTCTTTTCAGAGGATCCTGATTTACAGCTGGAGCTATATTCGGAAAGTTTTTTATCCGTGTATTTCTTTCAGTTGTGGTAGTAGACGTCTTCTGCTGCGCATTATACTTATGTGTTATTTTTCCGCTACTTTGTAATTTGTAAATCTCTGGCATTTTTCTGTTGTATATTATTTGAACTCCGATATATTCTTGTACTCTGATGTAAATTGTTGTAATAGCAATGAAATGTTCTATTGTTTGCATTCCGATGAGTGTTGTTCTCAAAGCAATTCGTTGTTTCTCGTCTCTTTGGAGATCGGGGGATTTCGGGTCGTTTCAGCTGGAGATGACCGTGGGTGACCACTCTCTGGCCGTGGGGTGTGCTCGAGGAGGCGCACCTCCTGGTGCTAGTTGATCATCGCCTGGAGGTCTCTAGTGGAGTGTGAATTGGAGAGATAAAGCATGGGGATGGGTTTCCTGGGTAGAACGCTGGTTATAGGCAACGAAGAAGAAAGCCAGAGAGGGTGACGTGGCAGCTGTGTGGGTGAGGGGTTATTTATTTATTTATTTGAATTTCAATTATTTAAACACATATAACTTCTTCATACGAACTCCAATTGACGCGCTGTTTGTTGTGTTAGAATCATATCGATGAGCTCTTCGCGATGGTGCTGATTTGGACAGATTATGAGACTGTTGATTTTTGGGCTAAAATTTTGACTTCAATCTCGTTTGAAACTAAGGTGAGTGATTAAATCCACTCACACCTAACTAAAATATTTGATTGTTAGTTAAATTAAATTCATGTCATGCTATGATTGTATTGTTTGTTGTATGATTGTTTAAAATTGCATATTTATGTTAAATCTGCATAGACTGTGTAATTTAATTTGACTGTTATATAAATTGTACTGTTATAGATTAATTTCTAGTTTAATAATAAATGATATAAAAACCCTCATACTTGATGAGTAGTAATTGATATTATTGAACTGTTTAGACGTGTTGATTTTGATGTATGCCTTAAATTTATATATTTAATATGTTAATATGTAATCCATCTGGTTATCGACATTATTTATATATGTCATGAATTTTGGCTGATTAATTCCAACCATTACCCTAGCTGTTACAAGCATCAAATAAACCCGGGATTAATCATTAAAATGAATTAAGAACGTAAGTTGAAATGATAAATACCTATGACCCGGATTTGGATTGAAATGATATATATCTTTTCCCAAAATACTAAAATTAAATTTTAAGTATTACTTGGCCATAGGATAGAGAATTATATACGGACACCGGTTGGTTAAATAAAATTTGTTTTAACCATGACTCTTGAAATATTATTTAAAACAGTATAGACGATGTTTTATAAATTGATTTTTCTTTGAATATGAACTTTGAATTTTGAAATATAAAAGCCAAAGGAATTTATTTAATATTTTAAATTGAAGTTATAAATTTGGAATTGAAAGAGGATGGAATTTTTATTGAAATTGAATTGCTTATCCATCTTTGATATTTATTTTAAATTAACCTGATTTATAGTAATAATTGAATTGTGAATTTGAGATTTTTTTTTTGTAAATGAATTATTCAAAATGAGGATTATAATTGAAATTCAATTATTTGACTCAAATTATTAAATCAAGTTGTTTGAAATCGAACTGTTGAATTGAATTGAAATATAAATGGGAAGTCAAATCCTTTTGAATTAAGATATCGAAATTTAGTCAATTGATTTGAAACTGAAATATGATTTCCTATTTGGTTAAATTTGGAAGAAATGATTCTAATTCCAATTATAGTATTTTAAACCATTTTATAAACTATTTTTATAATAATTATTTTCTTTATAAACTACTTACGTTATAACTATTTTATTTTATTACTTATTTTAAGTAAACCATTTTAATAATTAATTATTCATTTTATAAACAATTTTAATATTTTAACTACATATTTTACTAAATCTAAAATTTCTATTTTAAATACAAATTATTTATTTCAAACTATTTCAATTATATATCTAAACTATTTTTAATATATTTTAACTATTTAAATACTCAATTTATTTTAAAGTTGGAATTGTTTCAAGATTTAAGTTGGTTTTAAATGGGGATTTTAATATGAAATATTCTATCTCGACTATTAAAACGAGTTTTAAAGCAAAATATGGTATTTTGATATGAAGTATGAACATCTTTGAAATGTAAAAGAACTGGCCGGTGTGAAAAATGTAAAAGATTGGATGTTAAAGAGACCGGGATTGGATATTGTCATATTCTCTGCCAATACCGAAAACCACTTTAACAACTGTGTATGCGGTGGAGTTCCAGAATGAAGTAGGTTGATTTGGAGGCGAGTACTGGATTTGAGGAATGAGAACGATAATGGATATCCTTGACCTTTGGGTCATAATTAAAATGACCAAAACAGGGCTATACAGTGACCAAGTGGGGTTAGCTACCTCCATCGGCAATACTTCTTCCTTTATTACTATAGTCCCTCGGTTTGATTGATTTGATTTGATGCGCATCTGTGATTTGGGAGTGTTGTTCGAGGTGGACGGTAGTCGCGGCTATGCGTTACCACCAGTCCAGGCATGCAACTAGTATATTCCTACTCTGGGCATTCCTCGTGTGCCTTGTCATGTTATCCTGATCGAGCCCCCTACGACTTTGATTTTTATCGTACCTATGGAGTGCCCTATTATAGCCACTACGTACTGTGGACTTTATGGTATCTGTATAGACTACGGTATTATAAACGGTGTAAGGGTAATAATGGTAATCCTGCTTACGCTATTTTAATATTTTATATTTAAACATAGATACTATTATAATAATATATTGTATTATATAGTATCTAGTTCATCGGAACCTTAGGAGATGGAAATTCTCGTAACATCTCTTAAGTTATTGCACTCATATTATTGCATGAGTTTGATTTAACTAATATGAGAATATTTTAGTTTTGATTCGAGTATTTTGTCTTTTCATTTGTGCTCGGGTTAGCCTGAGTTTTTAGTTATTGAAGACGGCGTTATGAAGATGAAGATGGCGGTTGCCAGAAGTATTATTATTTATTTCCGCTGCAAATATTAGTAGTTTATTATAGTTAACTCTGATAATTGCCGTAAAATATAATCAAATGTATGTTTTAACATCTTCATGAACTGTTACTTAAGTATTATATTTTGTCCTTTTGCTGTGAGATTCTGTGTTTGTTTTTCTTCATCTTTTTTCTTATATAAATCCCAATAACTATCCGTATTTTTGATTTTTTTTATGTCGACATTGAGGATCATTGTCAATTTGAATGGTCAAAAATCTTGGATCGTTACATCACTTCTCCACTTCTTTATCAATTTTTGTTAACCCAATATTTTCAACAATCATCTTGGCCTCATACATTATTTGGAAAACATTTCCATATATCGCCTTCTTTTATTTTCTATGCTTAGAAAATATCTCTTATTTATAATTGGAAAACATTCCAACTACTTATCTCTTTCACGACCATTTATTTCTATATTTAGGAAATACTTCTTATTATATTTCCCAAAATCTCACTTACTTGGGTTAAAACGAATGTTGTGTAATACATTGTTACAACAACCCAAAATACTGCACTCAACTAAATCTTTTTAAATGTTGGTCTTCGAGTTGAATCTTCCAATTTATCGGTTAATAATGAAATCAATCCAGTTGGGGTATAATTACCTCTCAGACCTTGACTAAAAACGTCCTTAACTTCAAAACAGACAAGACCACTTATCTTGAATAATCAACATCATATAAAACCAATTATCCGTTTATTTATTTTAAATGTGTATATGTTTTTCTTTTTACCCGATTTGATTTATAGATTTCCTTTTTTCTGTTTATAATATTCTATTTTAAGTTCGTTTCCTTATCGAATTCTATATATATCAATATATCGATTTCTAGTTATCAAATTTTCTTAAAAATATTCTAAGTCCTTAAATTTTCGAATTTTTTTGCCAGCACCTCCTTTGTACCGGTCAATAGCTCAAACTCCAACTCGCCTCTCTAGGCCCTTTCCATTTAAAAAGAAAACCTAAAAGCCAAGTGGCTTGCCGATTCGGTGCATAAAACTCATATGGAATTTAAATGAGTATCTTTTTGTCGGGCACACAAATTATAACCTTCATACACTTCATCCCATACCTGTTTAACCCATATCCGTCCATTCCCAATTTATTCTAACTCAAGTCAATCATTTTTAACTCAATTTTCTAATTTATCCTTTAATTAGCTCTTTGGCCCATTTCACTTTTTATTTGAACATAACACGTTCAGATATAGTTTTAATTCACTTAAAACCCAATCTAATTCCATTTTAAACTCGAGTTTCATATTCGATTTCGAATATAAATTCTTAAACCCCATTTACTTATCCAACAGCAAATTTCGATTCAAAACTCGATTGACTAATTATTCTTCAAATTAGTTAATTCTATTCAATAATTTAAAATCTAATTTTACGTTTCAAAATCAGTTCACTTACTCCGCTTGAGTTCATATTTATTTTATATCTCAAGTCTGGATTTTCTTAATGGAAATTTAGATTTTATTTCCTTAAAATCCTTTTATTTATTTTAATAAATCGTTATGGTTTTATAATGGTTATGGCGCTGTTTTTCTGAAAATTTGATTTTGTCATAACTCAAAATCTATAAGACGAAATCCAAATTTTGCTTTTCCATTAGAAAACTATTATCAAATCGGTCCTGACGATTCTTTATTTCAAAGAATTCCGACTTAAATTGATTTCTGTATACTTAATTCAAGTTCGAAACGCCAAACTACGAAGTACCGCGCTGCGGCGAGTTCATTTTAATTATATTTATATATATCAACGTTTAAACTTCGTTTATAATAGATTTCAACTCCATTCTAATATATTTTAATATATATTAACCAATTTTCCTAATTCAACTTAATATTCCGATTATTTATAATCGTCGATTTTTCATTTATTCGGTTATAAATTTATTTATACTCAATTTGTTATATTAAATTCCAATTCCCTATATAAATAAATTTATTCATAAAATTCAATATAATCGAATTATAATTATAAATCTTTGGATTTTTCTCACTTCAGTTTATATTTCGAATCCCGGAATTAAATTTGTCGTTCTATTTCAAACCTTATTCCAATTCACTTTTTAAATTCATACTTGAATTTAAACATCAAAATTATCTAATGATAATTTATTTTACTAGATTTATAACCATCGTTTATAAATCCAACTTCCTTGTTTTATATATTAGGACAAGTTTCATTTCAAAATCTATTTTGAAACTCAATTCCTTTTATATTCCTAATTTCGGAATAAAAACCGTCATTCCCTTTTCGAAATTATTTCAAATTCTATTTTTAAATTCATATTTGAATTTAAAATTCCAAATTACCTTACGATAATTAATTCACTACATTTATAAACATCGTTTATAAATTTACTTGTTTTATAAATTCAAACAAGTTCCATTTCAAAATCTATCTAAAACCAAAATCTTAGTTTGGAATATTTTATTTATTATAACTTATCTATATAAATATAAAAATCTAAGTTTTCATGTTTAATTTTAGTTCTATCTAATACGATTCTAATATCTTTTCTGAAAAATATTTTATTTAAATAAATTCGAACTAATCGAATTCAAATCATAAATCCATACGGATTTATTTTAATTTAGTTTACATTCTGAACATCAGAATAGATTTTATTGTTTCTATTTGAAACTAATTCCAATTTCCCGTTTTAAATTCGCATTTGAATTTAGACTTCCCAAATTATCCAAATGATAATTCTTCCCATTTCATTTATAAGCACCATTTATATATTTACTTCAATTCCCTACATTATTCAATTTATAAACATCGTTTATAAATTTTAGTACTTCGGTTTACTGTATTATTTAATTTATAAACATCGTTTATAAATTTCAATACTTATTTTATTTATTCAAAACAAGTTAATATTTCTTAGCCTATTCGAAATTCAAATTCTATTTTTGAAAAATAGACCATTTTAAATCTCAAAATTTCCTTGTCATGATATTTTTATAAATCAACATTTAGGCCTAGTGATATTTAAACATTCAAAAACACCAAATTATCAATCATAGGTTTTCTAACACATCGTATATGATAATATATATGTAAACAAAAAAAAATTGAGGAATCCAATTGGATCCCTCCAACCTGTTTTCCTGCATCCACAGACTTTAGTCAACATAAATAATACCCATCCTGCTTTGAGGCAGGATATCGCTGTATAGAAGGTCATCCACTATCATATCGTGCGGTGTATAGGGTCATCTACTAATGATACTACTGACATCCGCTAATGATACTGCGGCATCCAACCACCAATATATATATATATATATATATATATATATATATATATATAACCACAAACACCAAGCCTAAATAACAAATATATATATAATAACCACAATAATATTTTATTGCATGCAAACAACCAACAAACAATTATTTTTAACTAATAAAAATAATTATAAATAAAATCTGAGTGAGATTTACTTACCATGATTTTTAGTTAATGATCAACAAAATAACCATTGGTTCCTGATTAAATTAAACGAGTGTTTAATCTAATCAAAATACCAGCAGGCTCCAACCTAGTTCCATTCAAATCTCGAAATGAAGATAATCTCTTTATGATTGCAATGCAACTCGTTTTGGCTTAGTATGAAATACGAAATTTAATTTATAAGTTATCGACTAAAATAAATAAATTAATAATTTGATTAATATAGTAATTACCTTATTTAATTCCTGATTTCACTGTTGAATTTTCTCCATTTTGTTTTGTCGTCTACAAGAATGAGTTGAGGTCATTTTTTCCATGGTTTCTCACCGACGTCCTTCCCTTTTGTTCCATAAAGCATTCAAACAAATTCCATCAATACCAACAGCTTCTCCTTTAGCTTCCTCTTCCAAATCGCGTTGACTTGCTTTCAACCTACAACCACAAGTAAGGGCATGATAACCCATGTGAATGGAAATCCACCCCCAACAATCGTCGAATCTAACTTCGACATTGGAACCATCTCGCTGCCACTAAGACTTGATACTCGAGCCCGTTGTACCCTACGCATTTTCTTCCTGTCGTCCGCGATTCCTGACTCCTCCAACCGTCAAGATTCTAAGCCTTAAATCACTGTTGATTCTCGAGTGCCAGTGTCGAGCTTCCAAGGTTTCTGAAGTACAAATCGCGATTCTGATCTCGCCTTCTCTCTTTCTTTTTTTATGAAATTGGATTTTGTAATTTAAAAATAAAAGGAACGATGGGGAAAAGATGGATAGGCTTCGTAAGGGTTTTGCTGGAGAATTAGAAACAAAGGGCGGGTGCGATTTTTAGAGGGAGTGGCCATTCCCAAAAAAAATATCTCGATTTTTTTGAATAGATAAAAGATGAGAGGAAAACAAAATTAAAACGGGAGAAGTAAAGGAAGGGATTGCGTATATAAATATATGAAGAATACTTAACCATTAAGGAATGGTCTGCGTATGGTACTAGGAGATAGGGTAAGTACATAAAATTTAATTTGATTAGATTTTGATTTGATTTAGTAAATATTCACTTGAATTTTAAAATAATAAAATGCGCAGTTCCGGACTCCTATTTGAGCGCAACAACCGACGCTTCTAGCGTTATAACGCTACTCTAAACACACTGGGACAGGTTTCGAAGCCTCATTTTATCGTCTGGAGAAGATATTAATTTAAATCAATATAAATTAAATTAAGTTCAGAATAATCAATTCGTCGATAATAAATTATTATTATCGTCTACATTAAAATAGATTTTATATTGATTATCTGAATCGTCTTGATTCAGTTCTAATTTCGAATTCATTTATTATGTTTTCGTATTACGATAATTAGATATACTAAAAATTAAATAATCTATTATTAAATCGACATCTCAATATAAAATTCCATTTATATTAACAACTCAATATTTAAAACCATATTAAATATTTAAAATAAACTGACCCAAAAACCCGGGTCGTTACAATAATTATATTTATGCATTAGACCCCTCACATTAAACTGACTACCTATGGTTCTGGATTTGTGGTCGGTTTCGAGCAGGCTTACACCACAAGTTGAGTTTAACCTCGTGTCTAAATGCGGTTATAATTTAAATTTCTTAATTGGGGTCCATAACAATTATCCTAATTGATTTTAGGAATTGGAACCATTTTTCCCATCACATTTATTTCCCCTAAATCAATATTGGTAACAACGGTTATTCACTTATTTGCGATCTCATTTATGAAAATTAATTATATTTATTGCTACAAATGGTGATCACAAATATATTAATTCAAAAATGGATTATATTTACACATAATTCTGTGATTGAACCTTGTCCAAACATTCCATACAATTTATATTTCATCGTTTTACGCTGATTTGGATGGATAATATGTATATATTCATTTTTATGTTTTTGTGCAGTCAACTTAGTCATTAATATTTATTTATTATTTATTATTTTGCAATACTTATTTTTAAATTAATGGTTTGGTCTATTCAATCAACCAAATGTTCCCTTTTTATATTCAATCTTGCCAAAAAGGTTTCAAGTTTCACAAGGACCGTTAGCCGCAATCATTGTAAATCATGTCTATTTTGTGGAACTGACATATTTTCAAATCATAAGAAATATATGTAATATATTTTTATTTTGGAATAGTCAATGCAAATTACATATTAAAAATGTATTTACTTTTATATGTACCTTTGCACCACTTTTCCCTTTTTAATTCTTTTTGTCATACTTCTTGTGCTAAAATAATGCCCCTTTATTAAAAAATGAGGAAAACGACATAATATACAGTGCTTAAGCCAAAAACCCAACAATATTGAATGTAAACAAGGAATATTTCTTTTTTTATTCTTAAAATCACATAATACACAAATTCATCTTTTTGCCCAAATTTACATATTTCATATTTCAGCATTGAACTAAAGATCTAGAATATAACTACAACAATTTTATGTTTAATGGGACTGATTTTCAGATCCACAGTGCTATGTAACATATGCAACATATTTCATGACATAACTTGTAGGAATATGTGGGATATTATATATATATATATCCTACAATTCATGTTATACATAACCACAATATATCATTTACCAATTTCAAACATATTCATTAGATCTGATGGTTATCACAATTTATAATTATTTAAATAACAGATCTGATAGGCATAAAATATAAATTGAATTCAAATGAAATAGATAAATCATTATATTTGTACTAGTAAATTTCCCACTCACCTTATAGCTTCAAATTTCTCAGTTTTGAACATTTTTAGGCTTACAATCCCAATTTCTTATAAATATACAATTTATCTAGAAAGGGGAAATTTTCTAGATATGTAGAAATGCAAGAAAAAGGGAAGAGAGCGAAGAAATCTATTGTCGAACATCCTCTTCCGTTGAATCTATTATCTTCCTAATCCCATATGAATTTGATATGATTTGGTATACATATGAATATATTTTATTTAGAAATTAGGTTAGAAAAGGAAGAAAAATGGCAAAGCTCCGCTGCCTTCATAGATTTGAATGAAAAAAGAGTGAGGCTCTACCCTTTTATTTGTAGGGGTGGAAACGGCCTAGAACCATCAGATTAGTTTTAAGTTATATCCGTCCATTCATTATAAATATATTATAAACAAAACCCTAAAAACCTAGTCGTCACTGGCAGTTGACGCCCAGTAGGTTGACCTGGCCGGTCGACCCCCATGTCGTCCGCTTGGGCATCAAACTGCCCAGTTCGACTGGGTTATATTAGGAAAATTATTAATTATTCTATATATTTATTTTCCGTCCATTTTCGTATTTCCTTCGTAATTTTTTCATATGGACTCCGTTCGTGAAACTCCAAACATGAAAGTTGACCAGAATTCCTAGATGAACTACCGTTAAAGTTTTGTGTCCAAATTCCATCGTTTGCAGAAATTCCTATTTTTGAAATTCTAATAATAAATTTATATTGCCAAAATTCCGAGTTGTTACATTCTTCCCTCTTTAAAAGGAATTTCGTCTCGAAATTCTAGCGCCTATAATCCTATGCTACATAACCAATTTGTGTACATACACTGTGCAACCATGTGTATACGTGCATGGTGTACATAATGCAATTTGGACCAAAAACATGCATGCAAGATGATTCTAATCGGATCCTCCTATATGCTTGCATTAAACTTTTTGAAATATTTTTGAAAACATGATGCAAAACATCCTAAATATACTGGCAGTTCTATATGAATGCAAAATTTGAAAATTCTTTTTCATTCATAACCCTCAATCAACTACGAATAGAAGTGCGAAGCAACTAATTTTGCATCCTAATCCTACCACCCAAAACATACGCAATCTAATCGTTTCCTACATAATCTCTCCAAAACCAGAAAAAGGAAATTAAGGCGAAGAAAGTAAACATTCCCTTCGCTATCAAATATTCCATTTCCTTCCCTATAGTGGAATTTTCACTTCAGTTACCCAAAATACCCCCAAAAATTTCGAACTGTAGACTATAAAGGAGGCTTAAAATAAACTCTAAAACGTAAAATGAGTTATTTAATAGCTCGCGTGCATAATTGGCAAGGTATGGAAGCAGTGTTTCCAAGGATAAAATAGACTTTTCCTTGTTATCGTTAACGTTTTCATCGCATCATCAGTCCAATTGCACCGCTAAAACACGCGCACAAAGCACCCAAAAATCTTCATCACACCATTTATGTGACCAAAAATCGAAACTTTTCATAAAAACAAATTTCCTCTTGAAAACTTATCATGTTTATTTTGAAAATTTCTTTTCAAAATCGTTTCATTTCCCTATAAAATAAGGAAATGATAGAAAAATGTTTTTTTTTTCAATCAACATTTTCCATAAACTTTTAAGAATGAAAATTGTGGAAAGTTAAATGATTCATGTCGCATGTTGACGAATAAGGAAGTCAGTCACGCAAAAAATGCAAAAACTAAAATCACACAAAAGACAAAAATAAATTATAGTTTTGACAAGGAATGGTGGTTTATTTATTTTTATACCCGTGACGTAGAACCATTCCTTTACTAAAATTTATCTAACATATAATTTTAATCTTCTCAGCTCTAGGACAAATGCTAGTAAATAAACGAAATTTCTTTAAATTAATCGTGCATGAATGACAAACATTTTTTTCAACATAGAAATCTCATAACTAAAGTCGTGCAAATTTTTCATTACTAGTAGTTACAACACAAACAACATCAAAGAAAAAGAAAAAATGCTAAAAAGGGAAAAACACAATACAAGATACGATATGCACATAGCATGTTCCAACATCAACAACGACTAACACTAGCCACTATAGGCTGGTCTACCTCCACGGCTGGAGCCTGATCCATTACCACGTCCGCGCCAGGAGCGTAGTATAGTAGAGATGCAACAATGTCTCACGCCTCTTGGTGTTGCTTCTCTCGAACCTCTCAGAGGTTGGACTACATGGCTCGGATGGCGGTGAGATCAGGGCTCTCATGACCAGGCTGCTAAGCTGGAGCCGGTGGTGTGGGTGTAGGAGCGTCGGGTAGCTGGATACCCATCTTCCAAAGAGTGGCACGACTGATGGCAGTTGGCGCCTTCTTCGTACGCGTCTCCCCAGAAAGTCTTACCTGGAAGTGCCGGAAGATACGAGTGAGAAGATGATATAATGAAAATGGCTCTGCGGGGTGCCGACGAAGGGTTCATTGAGATGGATCACAAGCACGTGCGCCCAATTGATGGCTATGTCGCCAAGGATAGCATAGGTGGTGCGACGAATAGAAGGATAAATCTGCTCCAAACTTTCCATCATCGGGATGATGTTGTGTTTTATGATGTGCACACCTACACGGGCTACTGGTCACAGACTGGCGGTGGTCCAAGCTCCTGGCTCTCCAACAAAGATACGCTGAAGGATCTGAGGGTCCTCCATCTCAATAGCATCCAGCTCGGCTCCATCTGCCGAGATACCCAAAATCTGGGCCAAGTCAGCATTAGTGAACTCGATGCGGGTGCCCATGACCTCAGATCTGATGATGCAGGACTCGTCATCGATATCAGCATCCATCCTGGCATCGAATAGATGGACACAATGAGAATACACATCACGCTCAAAAGTGTCGAAACGCAAGATCGATGTTAGGCATGCAGCGACAAATAACTCATCCAGACCAAATGCAGTGAAGTTGGCGAACTTCACCGGGCGACCAGTTTGGAACTCATAACTGGATGTGGAAAGGAAGTGCTTCATCTTAGCATCATCACGGTCTAGCCAAGCGGCTTCCTAGGGTATGAGACCGGGGTATTGGTTGCGAGGTGCCATGGAGGGATCGGTGAAATGGGTATAAGAAATTGTAAATCTGGGGTATAATCCAATAGAGATTTGCACGAGGAGGATTTTGGTGGTAATTAGGTGTGAAATGGAGCAGGGGTTCCTCGGAATGGAACTTGGGAAGGAGGACGTTTTGGGTTTTTTGGTGGAAGGGGGTTTGTGGGAGAAGGGTCGGCTGAACGATGTTTTATACATCGTTCAGTAGAAGACGGGTCGGGTCAACCACGCCCATGGGTGGGCTAGCGGTCGACCTGGCCCAAAGAGGGCAGTCTTGCCCCATTTCGGGCGCGATTTGAACCTCGGCCCAATGACCTGTTTAATTTATATAATTTTAATTTTAAAATTTCTATTTACGTCGAAACAACTTCTACTCCCAACCACATTCTCGAATCGACTTCCACTACTCGTCTTGTCGAGAATTTAATTTTTCCAATGCCTTTTCCCTGCCTCCAAAAAGATTTGTGACCACTTGAAACGAACGAACTTAAAACATAAAATTAGCTATAAATCCGAAATAAAATTCTAAAATGGATTTTCCCCCATACTAGCCGACATAAGCTAAGCGATTCAAACTTTAATACCCTAATAATCAAACTGAAGGATTTTTCTTAAGCCTTTTCGAAAAAAAAAAAACTTTTACAAAAATGGAATTTATTTATAAACTAACGATTTCGTTTTCATAAATCCATTTTATTATTATTATTATTTATATTCCGGTTTTATAATTTAAACTGAAAAAACCTTTTCATTCTTAAAAAATATTGGAGCTTTGAAACAATTTAGATTAATTTTGCTAACTTTAATAAATTATCCAAAATATATAGGATGATGGATACTGAAAATCACAAGGAATAGATATTTATAATTCTTGAGTTTTAGTGGTATATCCCTTGTTATTTTTAATTCCTTCTTTCCTACGAATCAAACCATATTTAGTAAAATTATTGAATGGCCCCAAAAATTTAAAATACGAAAAGATTAAATTTTTAAAACCATATCTTCACAAACTATTTTCCTAAACCGTATTTCAAAACCTTTGAAATCCATTTTTATTTTTCAAATAGTTTTAAAAATAGATTTCCTCGAATATAAGGCTAAGAACTCAATTAAATATTTCAACAAAGGTAGATTCAGAATTTTAACGAAGTAACAAATGGATCAACCTCGTAATTATAATTCCGAAATGGATATGACATATTAACATGGGCTTTATCCCCGTTTTGGATCGAGTAATGGTCTTAACTGGAACTACTAATGAAACCATACTAGGAATTTATGACTATCTCAGTTGTAGCAAGCTTTTTATATTAATATATATTATTCCAGTTTCCAAATCTCAAATCAACGGAATCCACCATATGTTGCCTCATGTTCTGTACGACGAGATTGCCAACATACTATGGGGTAAGACAGATTTGGCTAGAAACCTGAACTCAACATATTTCAACTCTTAGTCGCTTAAAGCCCATTTTATATTATTAGGCCCATGACAAATTTCCTCATCGAAATAAATTAAAGTCGAGTAAGAAAGATGAAGAAAATAGAAAAGAAAATCGAATTACGTTCTCTCACGATTTCTAATTTAACTAATTCCACTGATCGTTTAACATAAGCTCTGATACCAAATGTAACACCCCACACTTTTCTACTCCCAAATTTTGAAAAAAAAAATCAAAACTTGAACACATCTAAACATAAAGTGTATATCTGGTACCTGTAATAAATGAGCATGAGCATAATCAGAGTATGATAAATATAACTCGCAGCGGAAACAAAATAGGATAAAGTAGTATTAACTCAAGTAACTACCTTTTTCAAAGTAAGTCACTTTACCAATATCAAACATGAGAGAGAGCGAGAACCGAGAGCCAAACTTAAACATCTATGAGAACCCGACCTTCTCTAGAAAACCTGGGAGGTTGTAATGAGGTGGGGGTCAGAACAACAAGTTCTGGTAACTAAGAAATGTACAACACAGATTATAACACAGATATATTCCGTTTGGTTCAACCCAAGTTGTATGTCTAACAAGGTTAGTGATTCTAAACCAACCATGTTCAAGCTTACGCACGACTCTACTACTCTTCCCAAAGTAGTATTCCCAGAAATTATATTACCGAGATAGGACATTTACATACATTTTTATGAAGCCTTTATGCTAGAACTTAACTGGTTAATTCTATCAAGAGTGGGTCCCTAATTACAGGGTTTCTATCTATATCCTCATTCACTTATTAACCCTCGATAATATATTCAACGCTAACATAAAACTAGAGGCCACTAGCTACAGGCCCTACTAGTTATGGCTTCCATCATTCATGCATATACCCTTGCCATGCATAAGGTGAGAGAAGGTATTATATCGTTCGTTATACCCTCTAGCTGGCCTTATTAGATAACCTCCTTAGTCGTTTACTACTTCCACTAGGATAGATGGACATATCTGGCCCTTTTAATTTCCAGGTTTGGATAGGCCAATACACACCTACCATTTAAGACCCCTATACTGAAAAACCTATTCCCAAGTGGACTCTTTAACCCTAGTCACTTATCCTTTTAGGACCCAAGAAGTGAGCTACAGGCGAAGTTCGTTAGTTCATCCCCAATTTGCCTTTAACACCTTTCCCTTTTTGGGATAAAGTAGCTTACGTTATTAAGTCATTCACGTTTAATTCCTTTATATGGAAATACTATACGTACACCATTTATTTACGTCACGGGTTTATATGGTTAATAATATCTTACATTATTAACCTACTAAGTCCAACTATATTTTTTATTATAAGTTTTATTGACATAAATATGGAAGGTTATGTTCCCTTTTCTCTAGGATATTTAATTTCTTCCCTAATTTGGACTTAGTATTTAAACAACAATCAATATCCAGTTATCCCCCTTTTGACACCCATTTCTTTCTATTGCCCTTTATGACTCTAATGGTCGTATTTTACTAAGGCAACTATTTATCAGTCTTGTACTCCAATGGAAATTTTTTATTTTTATTTATTTATTTATTTATTGGTTGACTGTTATATATATGTATATATATTTTTACATACCAGGCCTCTCACATTAAGTTAACTACCTGTGGATGCTGGATACGCCTGTCGGTTCCGGGCAGACTTCTACCATTAGTGAATTTAACCTCGAGCCTTGGTACGATTGTTTATGCATTAGACCCCTCATATTAAACTGACTACCTATGGTTGCTGGATGTGACGGTCGGTTCCGTGCAGGCTTACACCACAAGTTGAGTTTAACCATGTGTCTAAATGCGGTTATAACTTAAATTTCCTAATTGGGGTCCACAACAATTATCCTAATTCATTTTAGGAATTGTAACCATTTTTCCCATCACACTTATTTTTCCCATTACATTTATTTTCCCTAAATAAATATTGGTTACACTGGTTATTCCCTTATTTTCGGTCTCATTTATGGCAATTAATTATATTTATTGCTACAAATGGTCACCACAAATATATTAATTCAAAAATGGATTATATTTACATATAATTCCATAATTGAACCTTATCCAAACATTCAAACATTCCATACATATTTCGCCGTTTTATGCAGATTTGGACGGATAATATGTATATATTCATTTTTATGTTTTCGTGCGGTCAACCTAGTCATTAATATTTATTTATTATTTATTATTTTCCAATACTTATTTTTATATTAATGATCTGGTCTGATCAATCAACCAAACGTTCCCTTTTCATATTAAATCTTGACAAAAAGGTTTCGGGTCTCACAAGGACCGTTAGCTGCAATTACTATAAATCATGCCTATTTTATGGAATTGACATATTTCCAAATCACAAGAAATATATGTAATATATTTTTATTTTGGAATAGTAGATGCAAATTACATACAAAACATGTATTTATTTTTATATTTACCTTTGCACCACTTTTCCCTTTTTAATTATTTTTGTCATACTTCATGTGATTCTATAATAATGCCCATTTATTAAAAAATGAGGAAAACGACATAATTTACAATGCTTAAGCTAAAACCCCAACAATATTGAATGTAAACAAGGAATATTTTTTTTCATATTCTTTAAATCACATAATACACAAATTCATCTTTTTACCCAAATTTACGTATTTCATATTTCAGCACTGAACTAAAGATCTAGAACATAACTACAATAATTTTATGTTTAATGGGACTGATTTCCAGATCCATAGTGATATGTAACATATACAACATATTTAATGACATAACTTGTAGGAATATGTGGGAAATATATATACATAGATATATATATATATATATATATATATATATAAATCCTACAATTCATGTTATACATAACCACAACTTATCATTTACTGATTTCAAACATATTCATACTCAGATCTGTTGGTTATCACAATTTACAATTATTTAAATAACAGATCTAATAGGCATAAAACATAGATTGGACTCAAACGAAATAGATAAATCATTATATCTGTATTAGTAAATTTCTCACTCACCTTATAGCTTTCAATTTCTCATTTTTGAACATTTTTAGGCTTATAATCCCCAAATTCTTATAAATCTGCAGTTTATATGGAAAGGGGAAAATTCTAGATCTGTAAAAATGTAAGAAAAAGGAAAGGGAGAGACAGAATCTATTGTTGAGAATCCTCTTCCATTGAATCTATTATCTTCTCAATCTCATATGAATTGGATTTCATTTAGTATATACGTATGAATATATTTCATTTAGAAATTAGGTTATAAGAGGAAGAAAAATGGAAGAGCTCTGTTGCCTTCATAGATTTGAATGGAAAAAGAGTGAGGCTCTATCCGTTTATTTTTAGGGGTGGAAATGGCCTAGAACCATCGGATTAGTTTTAAGTTATATCCGTCCATTCGTTATAAATATAATATAAATAAAACCCTAAAAACCTAGCCGTCACTGGGTAGTTTGACGCCGAGTAGGTCGACCGCCTGGGCCTCAAAATGCCCAGGTTGGCTAGGTTATATTGGGAAAATTATTAATTAATTATTCTATTTATTTAATTCCCATCTGTTTTTGTATTTCGTCCGTAACTTTTTTACACAGACTCCGTTTGCAAAACTCCAAACATGAAAGTTGACCAGAATTTTGAGACGAACGCAACAGTTAAAGTTTTGTGGCCAAATTCCATCATTTGTAGAAATTCCTATTTTTTTGAAATTCTAATAATAAATTAATATTTCCAAAATTCCGGGTTGTTACATATACTTCCAAGAAGCCCTTCAACATTGCCGATTCAGGATGATGAAGCTTTGAACAGACCACTTACGAACAAGTCTCGAGATATTTATTCGAAAGAGGCTTCTGTTTTAGAAAGGCAGTCTTCTCCAAGGACACCAGCACAACCAAATCTCGAGCCAATGATTCTCAACTGGATGAGTCTATATTTAGGGACCTGGGAAAACTTCATTTGCCTATTGATATCTATGCTTCTCAAGATATCGGGACGGGGTCCTTCTTCCCTAAATCCAAGGAAGATGTCAATCCTGCAAAAGTCGGGGGTATTGAATGAAGAAGCCAATCTCCGGGATCTATTAGGGACTGCGGAATGGATCGTTTAGGCAAAGCAAATACTAAAGGGGGATGAATAGTGTTTGTAAGAATTTAAACAAAACTAAAAACTAGAGAGAACTACAG
The DNA here is from genome assembly GCA_030737875.1 of Allium sativum. Classification (NCBI taxonomy): domain Eukaryota; kingdom Viridiplantae; phylum Streptophyta; class Magnoliopsida; order Asparagales; family Amaryllidaceae; genus Allium; species Allium sativum. Next base: position 749,128,354 of record CM060912.1, read on the forward strand.
GATGAATCAAACACCTCAAACACAATCACAGACACAGATTCAAACAAAGAAGAAAAATAAACAGAAATAAAAATGCAGAAAAGAAAAGAACATACCAGATTTTATACTGGTTTGGATCGCTCATATGTCCAGTCCCGCACAATGCTGTATTGTGCAGAGTTTTATTACTATTTCCAATAGTCAAATACATCCTCCTTGATTTCACGGCTCAACAAGGGACACTAACTCCTATCCCTTGATTTCACGGCTCAACAAAGGCACACCGACTCCTATTCCTTGATTTCACATCTACAAGGATACACCGATTACTCTTTGACTTTCAAACAGAGTTTATTCAACCAAAGCAATTACAAAACAGCCCTATAACTCTTCAATAGCACTTGATTTAGAGAGTAGAGAGTGTAGAGAGAAGTTTGATCAAAACAGAAGTGAATTCGGCGGAGTATAAGTGTAAGAATCATAAAAATGATTAATAATAATGGTGGGATGAAAGAGTATGAAGTTAGAGAAGAAGATATGTTAAAAAATTCGGTTTAACCTCTTTTTATAGAGTATAAAGGGTTGCAATGGTTCTGAAGCATTTCAAATAGTGAAAAGACACTTTCTTTCAGAATTAGAAAAATAGTTGTTATATGTCGACATATTCCTTTTGCTATGTCGACATACCCATATACATTTTTGATTTTCAAAGCATTTTCAAGTGTTTTGGTATAAAACTAATTTTGGAAATTCTTGAGTAAAATTCTAGTGTTCTAAATTAATATAATATGATAGAAAAACATATGAAAACATATTTTTAAACTATATAAATATATTTATAAAATTATAAGGTTTTAAACTATATAAAAAATTAAGTTTGAAAAATAAAGAATAATAAAAATAGAAACACATAGAAAAATAAAATAGAGAGGATTGAGGAAAAAATTGATAAACAAAATAGAGAGGATTGAGGATAGTATGGAAAATCAGATTTTGAATTTGAATTTGAACCTGGAGTGCTATTTATAGTCTTACAAAATCTTGACTCTATAATTATATTCATCTTGAGCTCTTGAAATCTTGATTATTCATGAATCTTGAAATTTCTCTGATCTTTAAATCTCTATCGTCTTTATAACTGTACAGTCTTCAGTAATATTTCCTGTATATAATTTCTACATATATATATATATATATTCTATACAAAAAGTGTTAGCATATATTTAATAATCAGTGATAATTGAAATAAGGTTGTTGTCATCAAAACTCCATTCTCCAACAATCTCCCCCCTTTTGATGATGACAACCTTAGTTGATAAATATCATACCTGTGTATACCTGTTTGATGATGATGCTCTTGTACTCCCCCTATATGTAAGAATTCTATAAACTATGCCTATATTTTATAATTTCGCCCCCTTTGGCATTATCAAAAAGAAAGATAAAAGATACTTTCCTTAAGTTATACTATTCTAGAATCTAAGTTATATCCCTAAAAATACTCCACTTAAATTGAATAATACTCTGAATAGAACATAAGTAACTATGCTTAAAAAATACACCCCCTTAATTTATTAACTAATTATAAGTAGAACATTCCTAATCTATCTAAACTAAAGAGAATAATACTTAATATGATAATTAACACAAACCAAATCAAGTATCATTATTACATATGTTTGTCTAATATATATACAAACCAATCCAAACTAAACCACACCATATGTCTTAATATATACAAGTTTCAAACAATATAGTCTAAATCACACCACACCATATGTTTTTAGAGTAATTAAACAAATCAATCAAATCGTACCAAACAACTAAACGTCTCTTGGAACTTCAACCTAACCATCTTCTCCAAAGATAAGATCCTTCTTAATTACTTCCCAATCTTCATCTTCTTTGGTTGGTGGAGCCTTTACGAGATTATTTTCTTCATCTCTGAAAGAGAAGAGATTAGCCATCGCATTGCATAGAAGTACTTTTCTTGTTATTCGAACATCTTTATTTGACTTAATTCAAGATGACGCTGATTTCGAAGAACAATAGAGAGGATATTTTTGAATGAATTGAGGGTTTATTCTAGATTTTCGCTTAGATTATGGATAGGATTTGCCATGGATTTGATGAGAAATGATTAAGGAAGAAGGAGTAATGAAATAATGAAGTTTTCTGGGAGAAATAGACTTAAATAGAGTCTGGAGTTCGTTGGATTTTGAATGGACATGAGTAGTTATTTTAATTTAAAATTTGAAAAGATTTGAAAAAAATTCTGTTATATGTCGACATGCATGTTTTGTTATGTCGACATACTGTAGTATGTTTCTTGAAAATTTTGAATTTTTGAATTCTTTTGAACTCTTGTAATATTAAAATATATTTTATGATTTTTCCAGAAACATAAAGATGATTTAAACAGAAATAGAACTCCATTCATTACGTAATAGAAAGCAAATACATCCAACTAAACAAGGCACACTTAAATATGAGATACGAAAGCAAATACAAGGAAATATATAAAGATAGATTAAACTAGATGGCCTAGTTTTCGGATGATGATGAGGAATATGAAATTCCAAGCTTTCTTCCTATCTTGACCATGAATTTGGATATTTTGGAAAGCTTTTTATTAAACTTCTTGTTAAGCTTCTTTTGATTTTTGTCGATTTTCACTTGATTTTGAACAATCATGTCTTTGATATTACACTTTGAGGTTGGATACTCAATGCTTTCCAAAGAAGTCTCTTCTTCTTCGACTTCCATTGGGTTTTGTTCTTGTTGCAATCGAGCTTGTTTGGCCTCATATGTCTCATAAGGTTTGAAAATGAGAAGAATTTGCATGAGATGAATGTTTGATGCGTCAAACACATTTCTAGGGACAAATTCTTCTCCGTGAAGATCAACTCCAAAGTATTTGAAAATGCAAGTGAGATAAACACCATAGTAGAGAGTGTTTTCTCTTGAATATACATCTATGGGCTTAAATTCATTTAGAATCATATCGGCCCAATTGTTAAGGTAATTAGCCATAAGGGCAAAGAGAGCCTTTTGGACTTTAAGAGTTGGATTATTGTAATTTCCGAAACGAGGAGTGATGCTATATTGAAGGAGAAGGTTGACAATTCTTGTTTTTAGACGAAAGAAACGATTTTTGAAGTTCATTGGAACACCATCTTCGAAGATGTTGTGATAGGTTTCCATATCGGTTTCATCGATAGCGAAAGTTGAGAAATCCGTGCCCTTGTTTCTACAATTTAGAATTTCTCCCAAAAGATCGGCGTCAAGAACAATTTAAGTTCCCTTGACACTACTCCAAATTTGATTTTCGTTGCCTAGATAAAATCCGCGGTTGAGATTTGCATAGAACATCTTTATGAGTTTGGGATAACATACTTCGTCGTTATCACGAGAGTCAATTAGACTCAAGATTTCATTGTGTTGGAAGAGAGAGACGAGATCATAAGATGGAAAGTTGCTAAAGACGATAAAAGCACCCGTGTTAACTTTAGCATTTGCTAAATAGTCACCATAGGTTTTAATGGCCTCTTTGTCATTGTAAAGATAACCTTTTATGGTTTTGGTTATCTTCAATTTCTAAGATGAACTTGAGGAAGCCATTGAGATGATAGTTTTGAACAGAATAGATATGAAGAATATTGTTTTTGAGTTGTGAATGAAAGGTAGAAAGGATGGATATATGGATATATATATATAATGAATAGATATGAATTGAATAGGCACAACTTTTCAGATTGAAAGGACACCTTTTCAGACCTTGGGAATTGGTGAAAAGATTGGAGGGAGGTTTGAAAGTTTAAACTTTTGAAATTCAAAATTTAAATTTCAAAAACTGTTGGATATGTCAACATATGTATTTCTGTATGTCGACATACAGGGCTTATTTCAAAAGGAATTTTGGATTTTTAAGTTTTGAATTAAATTATCGATTTATATTTCAGGTTTAACGATTTCCTAAAATACTTCTAATCCTAATTAACATACAAATAATTTATTTTATTAATTTATTGGTTATTTAATATTATATTATTATTTTGAATTTCAAAATTAAAATTTCAAATTTGAATTTCAAATTTCAAAGAATTCACTAAATTTTAAATTCAAACCAAAGCAAACAAACAAAGCAACCATTCAACCAAATACAATTAAAATTAAATTAATGTGTACCCGGTTTTTTGATCCTTTTCTTCATGATCTTCTGAACTCTGAATTGCTGTAAAGCATATGTTTGTATTTCCAGTTTCTGGTTCTTCATCACTTGATGACGAATCTGAATCATCTAATGTTTCTGCATATGCTTTCTTTCTTTTGCTTGATGAATTGGAGTTGTCCGATTGTTGAGTAGATTTGTCTGGATATGGACACATTTTCTTTACATGACCTGGTTTGTTGCAGTTAAAACATCGTCCATCATTTAATTTTGAATTTGCTTGATTATAACCCTTCCTTCTATATTTTAGATATCTTCTAAACTTATTTGTCATGAGTGTTGTCTCTTCGTCATCTTCACTACTTGAGTCAGAATCATTTGTTATGGCTTTCAGTGCAATAGATTTCTTTTCAGTTAATCTATTTTCTTTTTTTTCTGTAATTGAACTTCATATGGCATCAAATTCCCAATTAACTCTTCAATCTTCATTTCATTGACATCATTAGCTTCTTCTATAGCCAAAGTCTTCTGGTTCCATTCTTGAGTTAACGAATTTAACATTTTTCTGACTTAATCTTCTTCGGAATAAGTTTTTCCAAGTGTTGTTAGTGAATGCACTATCTCTTGAAATCTGCAATACATATCTGAAATATATTCACTCTCATTCATTTTAAATAATTCAAATTGATTAACCAACATGCATATCTTATTCTGTTTAACTTTACTAGTTCCTTCATGAGTAACTTGTAAAGTTCTCCAGATTTCATAAGCAGTTTTACGTACTGATACTCTATTAAACTCATTTATATCTAATGAACAAAATAATATATTCATGGCTTTATAATTTCTTTGTGCAGCAGCCTTTTGTTCATTTGTCCATTGTGCAAATGCAGTTGTGGGTTCAACATATTCACTTTGTGAACTATTCCATGTGTGTAATCCTACAGACTATAAATAAATTTGCATTCTACATGCCCAATATGAATAATTACTACCATTAAACAATTGTGGTCTAACAGTGGATTGACCCTCTATAAAAGAACTATTATTGCTACCAGTGTTGGTTGCCATTTTACCATATTTTAAAAAATCAGATTACGAACTTTTTGAAAGACCTTGCTCTGATTTCAATTGCTAGGGACTGTGGAATGGATCGTTCAGGCAAAGCAAACACTAGGGGGGTGAATAGTGTTTGTAATAATTTAAACAAAACTAAAAACTAGGGAGAACTACGAGATGAATCAAACACCACAAGCATAATCACATACACAGATTCAAACAAAGAAGCAAAATAAACAAAAATAAAAATGCAGAAAAGGAAAGAACACACTAGATTTTATACTGGGGATCACTCCTACGTCCAGTCCCGCACAATGCTGGATTGTGCAGAGTTTTATTACTATTTCCAATAATCAAATACAACCCCTTTGATTTCACGGCTCAACAAGGAGACACCGACTCCAATCCCTTGATTTCACGGCTCAACATGGGCACATCGACTCCTATTTCTTGATTTCACGGCTATAAGGATACACCGATTACTCTTTGACTTACAAACATGGTTTATTCAACCCAAGTAATTACAAAACAACTCTATAACTCCTCAATAGCACTTGATTTAGAGAGTAGAGATGTAGAGAGAAGAAGTTTGATCAAAACAGAAGTGAATTCGGCATAGTATAAGTGTAAGAATCATAAAATGATTAAGAATAATGGTGGGATGAAAGAGTATGAAGTTAGAGAAGAAGATATGTTAAAAAAATTCAGTTTTAACCTCTTTTTATAGAGTATGAAGGGTTGCAAAGGTTTTGAAGTGTTTCAAATAGTGAAAAGACACTTCCCTTCAAAATTAGAAAAATAGTTGTTATATGTCGACATGTTCTTTTTGCTATGTCGACATACCCATGTACATTTTTAATTTTCAAAGCATTTTCTAGTGTTTTTGTTATAAACTAATTCTGGAAATTATTGAGTAAAATTCTATTGTTGTAAATTAATATTATATGATAGAAAAACATATGAAAACATATTTTTAAACTATATAAATATATTTATAAAATTGTAAAGTTTTAAACTATATAAATTATAAATATAAAGTATAAAAAATCAAGTTTGAAAAACAAAGAAGAATAAAAATAGAAACACATAGAAAAACAAAATAGAGAGGATTGAGGAAAAAATTGAAAACCAAAATAGAGAGGATTGAGAATAGAATTGAAAATCATATTTTGAATTTGAATTTGAGCCTGGAGTGCTATTTAGAGTCTTACAAAATCTAGAATCTATAATTATATTAATCTTGAACTCTTGAAATCTTAATTACTTATGAGTCTTGAAATTTCTTTGATCTTTTAATCTCCATCATCTTTATAACTGTACAGTCTTCAGTAATACTTAATTTCTGCACATATATGTATATATATTCTATACAAAAAGTGTTAACTATATTTTACAATCAATGATAATTAAAATAAGGTTATTGTCATCAAAACTCCATTCTCCAACAGGATCTGGTCCGTTGGGGTATCACTTAGGACACACACTGCACCAACACTGCACGTCACAATACTTATGCATATTTATGTTCTCAACTCTAATCTTATTAAAATTCGTGCAAGCTTACCCAGATATGGCTCAGATACAGAACTTGATCAACGTGAAAGCCGTGGAAGAGATGACAGGAGACGTCATCAATCTCAACACCATCGTTCTTCCCGCTCTCAGTCTCCTCGCAAATCGGATACTGATACGCACAAGAGCTATCAAGACTGTCATGAGGGGGATAAGTCATAATCTAGAGCTCTCATTCCTCCGAAGGAAGCACATCTTCTGGGGCAATCATTACCGAAGCGCTCAGACCCTCAGGAAAAAACCAAAGATTCAGGAAAAGAGCAAGAAAAAGGAAAAACAACTCTTTTTCCTACCAGACAGCGTAATATCGAAATAACTACAGCGAGACCTGTGATACTTGACACCGAAAATGAGGCTAAACTAAAGGTTTTGAGGAAGAAATTTCCAGATCACCATTTTGGAAATATGCATTTTGTCCCAGCTCTCGAGCCGGTATCTTTGGATTTGGTGGATGATGTCAAAGCTAAGACTGACTAAGTTGATAAACAATACAAGGAAATGCGCAAGTATTAGAGAAATCTTTCCAAAATCATGCGAGACTTGTTAGCCGATGTGAGTCACATGAAGGAGATGGCTGAATATGACGAGAAAGACATAAAGAACACAGAGAAAAGCTTCAGGATGTACAAGCCCAATTTGCTTTAGCGCAGCTTGACATCGATAACTATAAGAAAAAATATAAAGAACTACAAAAGAGCTACTATATTGAGCTTGATTCCCATAGCCAGGAGCGTGCAGCCTTGAAAAAGAAAGTTAAAGATGGTAAATCAGAGAGTACCGAGGCGAAATTATCTTGTTCTCGTCTCCAACAAGAGAAGAAAGAGTTAGCAAAGAAGAATGCCGAACTGGAGGCTAAGTTAGCAGAGGCAGAAGAGAGGGCAGTCTTAGTCGAAGGGAATGCTAACATTGCTATCAAGTTTGCTGCCGATACTAGCGCACAGCTTGCTGAAGCTTAAAAGGAAATAGATGGCTACAGTGAGCTTATGATTGAGTTCTTTGCTCAGGTGATTCGAACTTGAGACATTTCTTGGATCAAGGATTATCCGTTAACTCTGGTCTACGTGTGGGATCAAATTGTTGATGACGAAAAGCGGTGGCTTGAGGTTGACACCATCGATGAAGAAGATCTCATAAAGACATATTTCAGAGGCGAGGAGCTAGGGTGTTTGGTTGAGGGGAGGAGACTGATCTGTATCGTTATGGAGGAGGAGAGACGCAAAGCCAAAGGGAAGAAAACTCTCGAAATAGGTTCTAGTTTTTCATCTGCTTCCCAGGGGATACCGAAACAGAAGGGTATGATCTTGATCTCCCTGAGATTCCAAAGCCATCTCTCCAATATCCAATTGCCGAGCCAGCCCCTAAAACCTTTGCTACTCCTGCTAACAAGTCATCTGAAGGTATCTCCACCTTTTCTTCGATATTTGCTAAAGCTATTATAGTCTATCGCCGTATTATAGAGCAAACAATAGAAAAGCCCATGTTCTCACCTCAGGTAATAGTTATTGCTTCTCGTTCTTTAGGTGTAAAGCCTGCTGATGAGACCAAAGAGAAACAATAAGAGGTCACTACAAAGCCATTGTGTCATCCAGTGCTGAAGTTCCCAAGAACGGAGTTGTGATAGAGGCTTTAAAAGCTATTGACAACGATGAAGACGAGGGTGATGACAACGTTGATATGACCGGGGACTCGGGTGAGACCGAGGGCATGACTTTGGCGGAAAGAAAAGCAAAGAACGATGAACTTTTGAAAGCCAAAGTTGAGGAAGAATCCGAAGAACCCCTCAATATTGATCCCATCCAGGAAATTTCTCCTAGGTCTGGATTGGTTGTCAAGCTTTCTACTCGATCGATCATTGGAGAGTTAGCTCAGAAAACTTCTGCTGATCCTAGTGCAACTCCTTCAAACAAGAAAAGTAAGAAACGTATCCTCACTGATGCTAAGAGAGAGGAGAAGGAGAAGCTTAAGGCTGCTAAAAAGTCCAAGTCTTCTCTAGATCCCAAGTGAAATGTGGTTTAGTCTTTTCATTTTGTTTTCCATTGGCCTTATGTTGTAGCGAGTGCAGCCCTCGCGCTTTTAATTAGTTCCTTTATGTAAATCTGCACTTTTGTAAATAAAGTAAAAAAAAATCCTACCACATCAAATATTTGCAAGATTATCATTTATCTCAATCAAATGAAATTGCAACCAAAAAATTGTTAATCTAAGTAACAAACAATAAATCACATCACAAATCAAACAAATATTTCAACCCAACATTCTTCCAAATGATAACTTCTGCAATAAAAACAACAGGTAGGCTAAGTAATAAACAGCAGGGGGTGTGATGTGTGTATTACCCCAATCAATCTTGAATAAAGTGTTTGGTCAGGGCTAGTTCGGGATTGATTAGGATCAACATTAAATTTCCTCCAATCCATCTATGGGGAATGCGCGCTCATCTTTCATTCTTACCCTCAATCCTTTAGTAGAGTAAGAACCCATTATTATTGCACTTGCTCTCAGTGCCTTTACACCCTCCTGTCGTATGCCTAGGTTAGAGCGTGGTCAAGGCGGTGTTTAATCGTGGTTCACCATCATGCCCTGGGGACATCGTCTTCCCATCCTTTATACTCTCTCTCGGATTATGAGAGTTAAAGTTAATCACACGAGCAATCATTCTGTTCGCTTCGGCTTCCCTTCTGCACCCTGTTTCAAAGGGTGGGTTCTCACCAGTTCATGTGTCGTTTTCGCTCTCGTTTTTAACTCAAGTCCTATGTTTCAAACCAAGATCAAAATAATCACAGGTCATAAAGAAATAAATGCAAGAAAAGTATATGACACGTGATATTTTTATATTGGCTCGGCCAACTCATAGCCTACGTCCACTTTATAATCTTATGTTTATATCAACTAGACTGTTCTAGGCAAGTCATGTCTTTTTACATAGTTTATAAAACAAATGAATCAGTACAATCTTAAGTCAAATATTGCCGTAAGTGTTGGGCACTCCATGCTCTGGGGATTTCATCGTCGTCTATAGTTATAACACCCGATAATTTTATAACATTAAAATTCACAAATTAAAGTATACTTAATTTTTAGAAGAAGAATTAAGTGAAATGGGTTGCGCTATTGTGTTCATCTCAAAATTTTGGGTCAAGATAGACATTTGGTTTGCACAAAACGGATACCTTATGAAGATGTTATTAAGCCTTGAAGTTTGTATGCATATGAGAGAAATATATATATAGATATATATAAAAATTAAATAAATAAATATTCAAAAAAAGTTCAAAACAGCAAATCGGGAGAGGGAATAGCCGAACCACGCTATTTTTGGAGTCGACCCGAGCCTCGCTGGGTCGACTAGGGGTCGATCCAGGGTGTTTGGCTGTCAACCCGTGGCCCGATTCGCGCTAAGGGCTGATGTTGCATCTGAGTGGTCCTGATGATTTCTGGGTTAATCTAAGAGCTCTAATCGATCCTAGACATCTATATATACACCCTAAGACCTAACCCTAATTCATAAAATATTATCTATGACACCATTATGATGTCAATCTCTCTCTTAAACCCTAGCCGCCGTCTCTTAATTAAATCTCAAGTGTTCATACACAATTTAAATCAAAGTTTAGAGCTTCAACAACAATTAAAGAAGATCAATTAACATCACCGCAACGTTTCTACACCAATTTCAATTCGTTAATCCTTTTCTTAAGCCACGAAAGGTGAGTACAGTTATTTTCACAAATTTAATGGGATTAAAGTAACATGAAAAAGTTGTAAAAAGGATTCATATATATGTTTGTAATGAAAATCTCACCAAGTCTTCACCTTTTTGATTCATGTCATCATATGCCTATGTTTCTATGTAAAGTTCATACCTTTTATCAGTTTATTCATGTTGAATCTTTTATTATGCCTTTATGCCAGTCTATATGCCTCTTTATTTCATGATGTTGTTTTATTCCAATTTTCTATGAATTGATTCTCTCTTCTTACCCCCTATTCCTTTTATTTGTGGATCTAGGCTACCTTCGAGCCTATATTAAAAATACGCGTGAATGCGAATACGTGGGAACGATGTGGAATATTGGGAATATGGAAAATTTGGAAAATTGGATATTATTGGATATTTTGGATAATTGGATAATATGTGAAATTGGCATATTTGGGTATGAATTACATGGAATTGATGAAATTACCTATAATTGTAAATTTGTAATTGAGGCTAATTAATATGTAATTAGTGACAATTTGGAATAGGCAATCACTACAACAAAAACACCATATTACAACTTTAATTTTACAACGGTGCATAAATCACCGTTGTAATAGAGCATTTATTACAACGGTGCAAAACGCACTGTTGTAATAAATGTTTTTTACAATGGTGAAATTATCACTGTTGTAAAGAACATATATATTACCATATCACAACTTTAATTTTACAACGGTGCATTAATCACCGTTGTAATAGATTCTTTTTTACAACGGTGCATTAATCACTGTTGTAAAGAGCATATATATTACCATATTACAACTTTAATTTTACAACGGTGGCGTCCACCGTTGTAATAGATCCCTTTTTACAACCTTGCAAAACTCACTGTTGTAATAAACATATATATCACAACTTTTCATTTTATTCGTTGTAATTGAGATGCCTAGTGCATACTTCATGTTTATAATATCTATATTTAGTAACTAATTATATTGAAACTTAATAATAATAATTAATAATAAACTTGGGAATCAATAATATTTGTCAATTATTTTTAAATAATTAATAGTTAATAAGTAGTAATTTTTTTTAATAGTTAATATATGTTAACTAGCTACTTTATTAATTAATAGTAACATAAGTTTGTAATAAGTATTCCTCTCGATTATAATTAACTTAAATTTTTTTGGGTCTGTGCCTATCTACCTGTTTTTGGATGTATGTACACAAGCCATGAGTTTATGGGTACATGCATCCAACTTTAAGCATGTATTCCTTGGCGCACATGTACCATTCCATAGAAAACACATTACCTATGTATTACTTTTTAATTTTACTCAGTTTCTAGAATATGGCATCTTAGACAGTCAAACATATGATAATTGACTACTCTTTTTGCATAAGAATGGTCCCTGTTCTGTACACTATCAACATGCCTTTAAAAAAACTATTGATATAAGGTTGTAGTTTGTTGGTTGTACAAGTAATTGATCGACATGTCTGTATTTCGGTTCAGCAAAGAAAAACACTGGCTTTTCTTCTTACATCCAATGTAAGTATGAAATAAATTATAAGATGTCAATAATTGTTGTTCTTCCAATGCTGTTTGCTTATGCTTTGTTCAAGTAATCAATGACAATTGAGTCAACTATACCGCATGTTCCAATCTATCATGTTCTCTATTTTGTTCTAAATAAATTCAAAATAAGCATACAATCAAAACAAGCATGTCTAATTATTAAGTAAAAAGGTCCTAAGTTGACATAGTACATACTTAACAAAATTTCCATAAACACAGCGTACATATCAGCGTACATAGTACATACTTAACAAAATTTCCGTCGGTTCTTCAATTAAACGTGCCTTTTGACATCGGTTCTTCCATCGTGTTCCATAGTATTCCGAATTTCCTTTTCCATCGTATTCCACCGCAAACCCTAATTCCCCTTTTGATCCACTTCACATCGCCGCTTCACATCACATCGCCACTGCTCGATCGCCGCTGCTCAATCGCCACTGCTCGATCGCCGCTACTCAATCGCCACTACCCGATCGCCTACGTATCTCGCTGGTAAATTTTTATTCGTTGTCTCAATTGCATGTGACAATGCTCCTGTGTCATACTGATTGTAACAATTTTTATTCGGTTCACAGTACAATTTTTATTCGTTGTCTCAATTGCATGTGACAATCGCTACTGTGTCATACTGATTGTAACAATGCTCCTTTTAGGTTGAACTTTGTATATAATTTGATGACAAACCTCAATTGCATGTGACAAATTACCATGGCAAACCTCAATTGCATGTGACAATGCTCCTTTTAGGTTGAACTTTGTATTCAAACATCTATATATTTCTTCGTCTAACTGTAATTCCTGTCAATTTGCAGTCACACTCGTTTTGGACCTGAAATATGAAATTCGATCATATATATGCATATACACGTGCGCATATGTATAAACATGTATTTGGTCATAAGTTGAGTTTGTATATTTAGTTTATGATATTGACTTTTTGAATTTTTACGGGTTTGGGTATTTGTCATAAACAACCAGTATGTTAGAATGACCAAAGTTTGTTCGCTTGCATTTCATACTTTGTACTGCGGTACTGACTTTGTATACACTATTAAAATCTGAAGTGGAGATGTGTATTTGGGAACACATATACTGTCTAATACCATTTGCTGTCTTGATGAAGCTTTGTCATCCTGAATAACACACTAAAATACAAGCCTACAATAGAAACAAGAATAACACACTAAAATACACCAAAATAAACAGCAAAAATCATTTGCTGTCTTGATGAAGCTTTGTCATCCTGAAGCTTTTACCATTCATATTCATAGGATCTGCAAGAACAACAAACATAGTATGAGATATTTAATTTAACTATAAAAAAGGTTGAGCATACATTTCATAAACACAGCTCCTAGTCCGCTATGTTTATGAAATGAATATGTGCATAAAAAATGGTCCTCATGTGTACGTAGATGTACTTGCGGAGAAGTGGACTCCGTCTCCACCTCATGCCCTTGCCACTTGTGGCTACTTGATCAGCAGATCGGCATCAAGGCTCCTTTATTTCCTTTTTGGTGTCAAGGTGGAATCTAGTGTAGATTTGTCATAATAATTCGATGGATATTTTAATAACCAAATACTCCTTAACGACAATTTTGTGAGTCTGATATAACGATTGGAAAACCCAAAGAACCGGCAGCCACTGATTTGGAAAATCCATTCCTCGGTTACGTTTCAAATGCGATAAGCACATTTACTCCCTACATTTTGATTAAAGACTCTATTCAGCAGCACCTACCAGTATTTATATGCCTTCCGTACGTACATTTTAAACTGAGCACTGGCAAAAAAAAACATTTTTATGTCACTTTTATTTTACCCACTTGTACCCTTGCCATTGCTCAGTGCTCAGTGCTCAGTTTAAAATATAATCATTTCACTGTAGTCGCTTGTATTTTGATGAACAACACAGTTCGTCTTATGATGTTCATGTAGTGCTCAGTTTAAAATATATTGTATGTTCAGCCATTGAAAAATGACTTAAGATTTTTATTTTTTAGCTATTGAAAACTGACTTAAATTTTTTATTTTTTAGAGCTCAAAAATTGCAAGCAAAAGAGCAAAAAAGCAAAGTTTAGCTGCACTTGCAGCTGTTCGTGCTGCTGATGAAAGACCGGTTGGGATTAGAATAAACGAACACCCAGATGGACCACTTCCGTTGCTTCGTGAATTAAATATTGCTACAAGACGATCTCCTCGAAAACATGCTGAATACCCAATACGCACAATTCGCAAACATGGAAGCAACCTTGGCCACACTGCAGAAGGGATGCAGTCCCCTCCTCCTTCCAGTAGCATCCCCGTCGACACTACAAACCAGATACAGCCCCCTCCTTCCAATAATAGCCCCTTCGACAATACAAACCCAGCACAGCCCCCTGCCCGTCAACTACACTTCCATGAAACTCCAGCCAACGATGATTCCAGTCCAAACGAAATTCAACCCGATTCTACTGAAGATCAAAGATTGAAGCAAGCTAGAAGAAAGAGAGGCAGAACGATGATGAAATCATTAGCTATGATACCGGATGAGAAGCCGGAAGTTGAATTTAATGAACGCGGACAAGCAATAGGTGCTAATTCCAAACATTTGTCGTCATATATTGGTACTCTAGCAAGGGAGATGGTGCCTTTTACCATTAGCACATGGAGGAACGTCGGTGACGATTTGAGGGATGATCTGTGGACTTGTATAGAGGTATGTACTGATATTTGACTTGTATACCATATGTCGGCTTTCAATAGTAAATTATGGCTTTCAATAGTAAATTTTGTGAATGATAAATTCTGGCTTGTGTACGATTTGAGGGATGATCTGTGAATAATAAATTCTGGCTTTCAATAGTAAATTCTGGCTTTAAGTTGTATTTAATTTTACTGATTCTATGTTATTTATGTTAGGGAGTACTTATATGTCTCAATATTAAAAGCAACATATTATATGCCTGCTATAGTTCTCTTTATAATGACATATGCATTATGCACATTGCAATACTGTTACATATTATATGTCTCAATATTCAAAGCAACAAATTATATACCTGCTGTGGTACAACATTGCATTTTGCAATACTGTTAGAGACTAATCTGCTGTTTTTTTTTTGTGTGCGCGCAGTCAAGATTCAAGGTAGATATGGTGTATAAGGATTACTTGTTAATGATAATAGGACAGCAGTGGAAGGAGTCGAAATCAAGGTTAGTTGCAGCTATCAAAAAAGCGTCTCAAAATCCCGACTCTACCGATACTTTAGCAAGCCTAAAACCGTTCAATATAAAGAGCGATGACGAGTGGAATGCTTTTGTAACTGAAAAATTGTCAGAAAAGTTTGAGGTGGTTATTTTTGTCTTACTGAGTTTAACTGTTAAATATATTACATTTTCCTATATCATATTTACTGAATTGATTTTATAGGCAACAAGCCAAAGATTCAAAAGCATTAGAGAAAAGAATAAAGTTCCACACACCATGAGCAGAAAAGGTTATGCAAGATTGGAAGAAGAAATGGTAAAAAAATATTGTTAAAGCAACTATTATATGTTATCACATGAAAAATTCTGAAGCTGTTAAGCTATTTTTGCAGAAAAAGGAAAAGTCAACATCTACTATCACTAGAGACGAATTGTGGTGCAAAGGCCACACTAGAAAAGATGGAAAACCTCCGAATTCAATTGCTGCTGAATGCATAGTAAGAATAAGTTCAAATATACAATATCAGAAACTGTTGCTATTGTTAACGTAGTTTTAATTTTAATTTCTGAATTTTGGTTGTTTTTTAATTTGTAGTCTAAGATAAACGAGCATCATAATGCCGCAAGTCAGGATTCTCATGGAGCAACATCAGTTACTCAAGATGGCGTGTCGAAGCTTTTTGGTCAGGAGCATGGAGGACGTGTAAGAGGGCTTGGTTTTGGGGTTGTACCATCTCAGCTTCGTATTCGGGGTAGCTCATCAGGTGAAGTACATGCATTGCGAAACCAAGTTAGTGGATTGGAGACCAAAGTACAGGAGATCACTACGATGTTGATGGTAAGTGTTAATTAGAAATTTATTTTAACGGCGATTTTTCCTGTTTTCCTGTTAATTAGAAACCAAGTTATTGTCGGTTTCCGGTTCCGTTCCGGATATTTCGGAATTTCCGGTAAATTCCCGGTTTGATAATTGCGGTGTGGTTTTCTCATGCTGATTTTCCAGATTGACCCATGTTATTCCATTATAATGCTCCGGTTACGTCGATTATTTGACCAATTGCATTTTCTTTTCGTAGCCAACGGTACCAATCAGTAGTGGGTAATGTTTTAAAACAACTCGGAAAAAACAGTGTGACCAGACCCAGTGCCACTCTAACCCAAACTATTTATCTAGGGGTTTCTGCCATGTATATATATATTCCTCAGAAATCCATTTATCCAGCAGTTTACAGAGCCTACTCGAACATTTTCCTCCTCTCTCTTTATGGTCCTGTTTCTAAACCTTTAGCATTGTTTTTTGGAACAAATATCTGCTTCCAGCTTTCATCTTAAATTGCAACTGTTTGTCGCAAGGTTTATTATCATTAGGATTTAGGCTAAAAGCCTTTAGATCCGATTTTTCAACACTCTGCAGAATTCTAGGTATTATGGTAAGCAAAATTTATATTATTCATCAAGCTTGGTTAATTAGTTTTTGGCGTGATTTGTGCTATGTAGAGAAGAATCGTTCGGATTCTCATTGGTTTGTTGTCAAATGGAAATAAGATTTTAACCAGCTACGTCCGACTGATTTCTTCTATCAATTAAATTGAAGTTTATTTAATTTTTTCAACGTTCATCAATTTATTCCTACTCTTTGATTCGGGATCTGTCGGCTATTTCCTATTAGTTCCGGCATTATGTATGAAATAAAGTTATTTTTGTTTGCCTTCGATTTTTTATATTGAAATAAGAATCATTTCAATTTTTTATATTGCAAGACGATGCTAAGATGGTATGAGTCTGAATTCAGTGTGGATATATTCTTACATTGGCCTTCAATCTGATTGCCTTCGATTTGCTTTGTGTTATTTAACTTATTTCGGAGAGTTTTCAAATTAATACCTTAATTCTTCATAGTATGGTTGTATTAAACAAATACTCCTATTTGTGATTTTCGGGATCTGCTGGTGCTGGGTTGCTGATCAATAAACATAGGCTCCAAAATTTTAAAAAGAACCAGCAATCGCCTATGGGCTGTGGCATTTTGCTGCCGTAGCATGG
Source organism: Allium sativum (assembly GCA_030737875.1). Lineage (NCBI taxonomy): Eukaryota > Viridiplantae > Streptophyta > Magnoliopsida > Asparagales > Amaryllidaceae > Allium > Allium sativum. The sequence continues at coordinate 749,145,652 of CM060912.1, forward strand.
AGCCAATAATAAAAACTTCACCAGAGGTAGAATGCCTTGGATTATTCTCATGATCCTTTGCCACGATATCTAGTTACATTTTAACACTTTTTTCTTTTAATTCTTAATCTCCCAGGTTAAAGAAATAAGACATGGCCGTTTGTACAATGTTTGTTCTTGGACATAACCCATTATGTCTCTACAATTGAAAAAAAATATTAAAAAAAGAGCAAAGCAAAATGCCTTTTTTTTTCATAATGTGTTTCAAATTTACGGCTTCCCAATTGTGCTAGTTTTATATGACCAAAATCATATTTTGTGCTAATTTTATATGACCTATGTATATGCAATCTTTACAGGATCTAAAAGAAAAGCAAGCTAATGCGGGAAATCCAGCAAATCCTGATCCTAATACGCCTCAGGTACCCTTTTTTATTGGTATAATTGATAAAAAGATGTAACATTTCATTGAAATGCTTTTACCGAACTGTGAAATTTTAGGGTGATTTTAAGGACAGTAAATGGAGGGGGGTTGGGTACTGTTAAACTAAATTACCGCGCATTAGAAGCTGAAGAACTTTTTAACGTAAACTAAATTCAATTTGGAATAACCTTTGTGTTTATACTGTTATCTAAAACATGCTAAAATTGGGGTACTTTATTTTTGAAAGTGAGGTGTTCATCTTTTATTATTATTGTATTCATACAACAGTAAAGGAAATTTCTCATTTCTAGATCTTACTTCACATAGTTAATCACTTCTAGTCATATATAAGTGTAGTCAACTAATAATCTATCAAAGTACTCATATCTATACCCACACTAGATTAAATTCAGAGAGTTTGCACAGAGTTTATTCACAAAAGATCCACTGTTTTCATATTTCGTCCAGTTTTTGACATGAAGAACAATTAGTTACACATACATATTCACAAACATATATGCATATATATATATGTGTGTGTGTGTGCGCGCGCGCCTGCATCATACTATATTCAATCACTAAGGGTTTAAAAAGAAAGAGTTTGCAGATGTATTACTGTGTTTTTCTATTGTGTTCACTATCTTTACCATTCTCAGGTTTTATAATTACATTCGTAGATTAAACAAAAATAAGGAAATTATTTGTAAAATAAATAAAGATAACAATCCATTACACATAAATTTCATAGATTCAACTCATCCACTCTTTGTTCCCAGCTTAGAAAGACGCTTCTGGTGGTGTTGTTCTGTCGTTAAATCTATTGCATTGTTCTCACAATACAACTGGCAGTAACTGAAACTGCTCCACTCAACAGCCATCAAATTAACTTAAACTTAGTCGTGTGTCTTGTCTTTGATTATACATAAGCCTTTGATTATACATAAGTGCTTACTGTCTATGATGCATAAGCCTTGGATTATAAATAAGTGCTTACTGTCTTTTGTATTTAGTTCCATGTATTTATTTGCCTCACTTTCTGTTTTTAGTTTCCAGTTCAGATTTTCTAGATTTTTTTTGTTTGCAGTCACACCGTGGAAGCAATACCTTGGCAGTTCAACTGTCTAAACAAAATGGAAAGCATGCACCTGAAAATGGAAAGCAGGCACCTGAAAATGGAAAGCAATCAGCTGAAAATGAAAAGCATCCATCTGAAACTGACGGCAGCAAAACAGAAAAACAGTCTAAGCAGAAAAATCCGGCCAGAAAAACAGCAGTGCAAGCTGATGGAAATGAGGGCAGAAAGTGTAAGATATTGAATTGGGAAAAACAAGTTGTTGCGGAAGGAAGAGTGGCATCCACTGATCCAGAAGCTTTGGTGCACTTTAAAAAACTTGGATCGCAAGGCTGGAAAGTTTGGATTGACGTGGCGGTGGATCCAGAAGCATTCTTGTGGAAGCCGAATTCCGCAATGACTACTATTGGAGAAGCTGTTGGATCAACTGTGGCCTGGAATAAAAATTACGTTGCCTTCAGCTAGAGTGCTTTCGTAGGGTATGCTTTCGTAGACATTCCATCTTTCTTATGTACATATTGGGTTAAATCATGCATGTATTATGAAACGGTTATGTTTTTGGTGACACGGTTATGTTATGTATATATTGGGTTATGTTTTTGGTGACACGGTTAAGTTGGTGATGTACTACGTACTTGCGTGTTATGTTGATCGAATATTATGTTAAGTAATATATATAAATGATTCTGTGTACTAATATTTGTTGCATTGAAATGTGATTCATATTATCAGTAATATATATGAATTTGTTTTACTAGTCAGGTCCATGCAAATTACAACAGAAAAAAAAGTTGTAATAAGTCATGTTACAACGGTGTGAAAATGTTGTAATATAAATCAATTCACAACGGTGGAAAAATGTTGTAATATCAATGAAATTACAACGGTGCAGACATGTTGTTATATAAATGAACACAACATTATTACAAAATCTACAACAACGGGGATAAAAGTTGTAATATAGTTTATTACAACGGTGATAAAAGTTGTTATACGTATACTCTAACTGTACTATAGTATATACGACAACTTGTAAAAAAATTTATTACAACGGTTGATAACTGTTGTTAAATAATCCTATTACAACGGTGCTGCAACGGTGCAGAAAAGTTGTAATAAAAAATAATATATTACCACGTCTGCATACACGACGGTGGGGGCACCGTTGTAAAATGATATTACAACGGTGTTGCACCGTTGTAATAGGGTGAATTTGTTGTAGTGAATATTATAAACATGATTATATGTTTAATTGGATATACATGACATGAAAATTGGGTATGGGTGAAATACGATTATTAATAAACCTTTGACACGAGGTTAGGCGCAATTGTGGCGTAAGACTGCCCGGAACCGCCCGACAAATCCAGCTGCCACAATTGGACGTCTAATGTGAGAGGTCAAAGGAATGAATTGTAGGCGCAATGGTTAATGACACAAGGTTAGACCCGGTTTGTGGTGTAAGACTGCCCGGAACTGTCCGGCAAATCCAGTGGCCACAAAGCGTTCGGTCTAATGTGGGAGGTCATGCACCGTTCGTCATAAGGAATGAATTAAGGAATACTAACCATAATAAGACATGGGTATGGTTAGAGGGTTAAGTGGGGTGACATGTAAATTATGACATGTAAATATGGACTTAACCGGTATAAGATAAGACATGTAAATTATGACATGTAAATATGGACTTAACCATAGCATGTGTAAGACATGGACATTTAAATTAAAATGGTTAAGTGGGAGAAAAACCTAGTGGGGACCAAGCATAGGTGGGAGGCTTGTGTCGGATGGGGGACCCATTTCAACCAGTAACCCGTTTGAGTATCTAATTGGGCCCAGTACTAGGCCGGGGTTGGGGCACGCTTACTGGACTTGAATGTAAGAGGTCAAAACATGAATAGCGGTGGCAACGCGAGTCCAACGGGTTCATGTGCGAGCATAGGTCCGGGATGGTAGGTAAGACGTTGTTGCATCGTGTAGGTATGGCCGTGCATTTTATGTTGGTATCGGGGTTGCCACTTTGGTGAGTGATACACCCCACTGTGGGGCCAGCACGGGTGCCTACGGGGTTTAGGGAGCCGATCGGATGGGTAGGGTAAGGGTACCTTGGTAGTGGTAGGAGCAAGCCGGCACCTACGATAGCAGCTAGGTACAAGTAACTACCAAGTTTGTCATGTGGGTACAGCTAGTCGGAAGGGATCAACCTTTAGTAAATAGAGACTAGTAGATGTGCGGTGTAATTAAGTAATGTGGTGTAACTTAGCAAAAGTGTGGTGTAATGAAATACATGTTGGTTGAGTTGGAAAGTCCTTTGGGTGCTAGTCTGATGTTGACTTCGGTCTTCGGGTTTAGTACTTGGAGGGTTGTTCGCTTAGCCAAGGTGTAGGATTGTCTTAGTACTTAGGAACGGAATCATCTTGTCCATCCTTTTTATCTACCTTATCTTTGTTACAGCCATATCATTTACCTTACCTATTATTTGTTAAAATTACTGGACTCGCCAGACTTTATGTCTGACCTGTTTTGTTTCCACCTCTTTTCTTTCCTTTCCCCCCCTCAGGTTTGCAAGGAGGGAATACTACAGCTTAGTGCCGATTTCTTTCAGTTGCTTGAAAAGAGTAGATGTATCGCTTTGGACTCTCTCATCTTTATGGCTTTGCTTATTCTCAGTGGGGATTTATGCATTTATGTTATTTAAGTATTTGCTTCTTTATGTAATTTGAAGTTTTTGGAAAAGACTATTGATCCTGTTGTAATGGTTTTGGGAACTACTTATGTAAGCTTGTTTTGAGTTATGATGCTATGAAATAAGTTTTATCTTCCGCTGTGTTGTTTTATTTATTTATTCTTGTAATTTATCTGTTCTATACAACATAACGCTTCATGGACATTGATGCATTCCCTTTGTGAGTGACATTAATGGACATGGGGTGTTACACGTGGTATCAGAGCTATGGTTACAAGAACATATAAAAGTTTTGAAAAGTGTTTTCAAAAGTATTATTTTCCTAGAAAGTATTTTCAAAAACTTATTTTAAAGAAGCTATTTTCAAAGAAAGTTTACTTTAAAGAGCATAATCCCCGCAAGCCATACATCTCTCTTTCGCTTCCCTTGTTTTGAAACTCTTTCTTTTTCTTTTCAGCATGTCTGGAGCATCTGAGATACTAGAGGGTGTTCATATACCCGGTTGGTTTCGTCAATATCTCAAGGCTAGGGCCGCTGGCGCGGGTTCCGCCGACGTTCCTCCTCCTCCTCCCCCAGCTCCAGTCATTCCTTCGCGTGGAGATGCTTTCTCCAAGATACGTAAAGACTTTCGTTCGATGGGTGGAAAACCTTTTAGTGGGTCTGAAACGTTCGTTGAAGCTAGAAATTGGTTGAAAGAAGTGGAGGATCCAAAGAAAGCCCAACAATAAAAGAAAGGTGGTAAAGAAAAGAGGAAGTGTCACAACTGTGGGAAACCCGACCATTTGAAGAAAGACTGTAGGAAGAAGGTAGAAAAATTTATGTCGAAAGTTTGATTTTCTTATCTGATCATCATGTCCGTACTTTATTCGATTCTGGCGCATCACATTCGTTTATCTCTACATTATTAGTTGAAACACTGCACTTAAATACTAGTCTCGTTGTGGATCCCATTGTAGTCTCAAATCCTATTGGTGGGTCGGCTCATTTATTCATGGTTTGTAGGGATTTGAGATTGTCTATCTTAGGCGTTGGTTTTGAATGTAATGCTTTTGTGCTTGGTTTCATGGGCTATGGGTTGATTCTAGGGATGGATTGGCTAGCCGGACATGGTTCCATCCTAGATTGTGAACGAAGGGTAGTAAAATTGTTGACTCGTAGTGGAAAGACCCTTGATATTTCTTGTGACCCTAGAGGATCGGAGATGCTTAGTTATCTTGAGTCTCTTGACGCATCCAATGATGATTTACATTCTGTTCGTATAGTCCGTAAATATGTTGATGTCTTCGATGAGGTGAGGGGTCTACCCCCAAAACGTGAGATAGACTTTCATATTTATCTGGTAGACAATGCAAAACTCGTATCTCTGCCAGTATGCCACATGGCTCCTCGTGAGAGGAGGGAACTCAATAAGCAAGTAGGGGAGTTGCTTGAGAAGGGGTTCATAAGACGTAGTATATCGGAGTGGGGTGCTCCAGTAGTATTTTCCACGAAGGCGGATGGGTCCCTTAGACTTTGTGTGGACTATAGAGAACTTAATAAGCTTACTAAGAAGAATAGGCACCCACTGCCAAGGATTGACGATCTCTTCGATCAGTTAGTTGGCTCCTCAGTATTTTCGCAGTTGGACTTAGCCACTGGTTTCCATCAGTTGAGATTGGCTGAGGATAGCATAGACAAGACTGCCTTTAGGACTCCGGACGGTTTCTATGAGTGGCTTGTAATGCCCTTCGGTTTGACAAACGCCCCTCATAATTTGTTGACTTGATGAGTAGGGTGTTTAGGGAGTACCTTAATAAATTCGTGGTGGTCTTTGTGGATGACATCTTGATCTTTTCTAAGAGCGAGGAAGAGCATACCCTACATCTTAGGGAAGTGTTGGAGACCCTTCGAGCACATAGCCTTAAAGCTAAATTTTCTAAATGTCACTTTTGGAGTAAGGAAGTGCGATTCTTAGGGCACGTGGTTTCCAAAGAAGGGATAGCTGTGGATCCCGCGAAGGTGGTGGCCATCCAAGATTGGAAGGTCCCTAAAAATGCTACCGAGGTGAGGAGTTTCTTGGGGTTGGCTGGCTACTATAGGAAGTTTATCAAGGACTTCGCAAAGATATCATCCCCATTGACATGCTTGACGAAGAAGAACCTAGTTTTCACGTGGGACGTAGATTGTGATGATGCATTCCAACGTTTAAAGAGAGCTTTGACCACAGCCCCAGGCTTAGTGTTGCCAAATGGGAGTAAGCCGTTTACCGTTTATACCGATGCTTGTGGTACAGGACTAGGCGCAGTCTTAATGCAGGAGGGGAGGGTAATAGCCTACGGAGAAAGGCTGTTGAGAGTGCATGAGAGAAATTACCCTACACATGACCTAGATTTGGCTGCTATTGTTTTCGCGCTTAAGTCTTGGCGCCATTATCTTCTTGGCGAGAAATTCGAATTGTTCACAGACCACAAATCACTAAAATACTTGTTCTCTCAGAAGGACTTGAACTTAAGGCAGCAAAGGTGGATGGAATTCTTAGCGTCCTACGATTTCGAGATAGCATATACCCCTGGCAAGGGTAACGTGGTGGCAGACGCCTTAAGTAGGAAAAGGTTGTCCTTGAGTCCGTTGTTTGTTGAGTGGCGAAGCTTAGAGTTCATCTCTACGTTTGACTTTAGACCTTCCATTGACTTTGTACCCGGTTTGCTAGCATCCTTAGAGGTCAGACCTACGCTTTTGGGATGGATTGGTGAGGCACAACGAGATGACCCACAGTTGGTTGAGTTAGTAGAGAAGCCCATAAGGGGGGAGTCATCGAGCCATCTCAGTAGGTATACACTAGATGATAAGGGTTGGTCATGTAGGGATGGTATACTTTGTGTACCATGAGATGAGAACTTGAGGAAGACCATTCTTGATGATGCACATCGTTCGAAGATGACCATTAATCCCAGCGGGGACAAGATGTACATGGACATGAGACGAGTTTACTTTTGGGCCGGTATGAAGAAGGATGTGGCCGAGTTTGTCGCCAGATGCTTGGTGTGCCAACAAGTAAAAATAGAGCAAAAGAAGCCCGGTGGGTTGCTTCACCCATTGGAGGTCCCACAATGGAAGTGGGAGAGTGTCTTGATGGACTTTGTTGATGGGTTACCAAGATCGAGGAAGGGTAATACGGGGATTTGGGTCGTGGTTGACAGACTTACTAAGAGCGCCCATTTCATTCCCGTGAAGAGTAAGAGGACTGCTTCATGGTTAACCTCCGTATACAGTCGAGAAATAGTTCGTTTGCATGGTGTTCCTTCTAGCATAGTGAGCGATCGCGATCCTATTTTTACTAGCGAGTTTTGGAAGAGCTTGCAAGAGGCGGAAGGGACTCAGTTATGTTTGAGCACCGCATGTCATCCTCAGACGGACGGCCAGACCGAGAGGGTGAATCATATTCTAGAGGACCTTTTGAGGCTATGTGTTTTAGACTTCGGAGGTACATGGGAGGAGCATCTTCCTTTGGTGGAGTTCGCGTATAATAATAGTTTTCAGTCTAGCATTGGCATGGCACCTTTCGAAGCTCTTTATGGAAGGCCTTGTCGTTCACCTACATGTTGGTGGGAATCTACAGATAAGATCTTACTTGGGCCCGATATGATTAGAGAGACTTCGAAAAAGATTGATTTGATTCGAAGGAGGATGAAAACGACGCAGGATAGGTAGAAATCATATGCGGACAAGAGGAGGACAGATCTTGAATTTGATATTGGGGACATGGTCTTTATCAAGGTGTCTCCATTATGGAATGTTGTTCGCTTTGGGTCCGTTGGGAAGTTAGCACCAAGGTTCGTAGGGTCATTTCCTATTAAGGAGAGGATTGGACAGATGGCATATAGAGTAGAGTTGCCCGAAAGACTTAGTGGTGTACACGACGTGTTCCATGTTTCGCATTTGAGGAAGTGCTTGCATGAGACCGCGGAAGTGGTAGAGCCGAGCTTGCTTAGAGAGGTGGAGATAGAGCGTGATGCGACGAGCTCCTACATGCATTCTTGGGTCGGAGATTAAGAAGTTGAGGAATCGAGAGGTCAAGCTAGTCAAAGTGCAATGGGGAGATGATGAGAGCGACGCTACTTGGGAGACAGAAGAGATGATGCGTTCATTGTACCCTTTTCTTTTCGAGGGTATGTCTTTTAATTTCTCCTTTATCGCTTAGCTTGTACTTGTCATATCTTTAGTATATCCTCTCGTTTAAGTCTTTGACCTTTAGATAGGGTAGTCCTATGGTTGAAACATGTGTTTGAGACATGTTATAATTGATGGATGCTTGTTGATGCAAGTGTTTGCTAGTGGTTGCTCGTGGATACATATACACACACTTTAGGCATTAGATCGGCTCAGTCACTTTCATATTGCATATTGCATATAAATGGATGTATTTAGTTAAATGGATGTATATTAAATGGACGTACCATATTGATGTTGCATTTGAATGAATGGTTGTGCACACATGTAGTAATGATATGTATAGGGTTCTTTGCATACATGGTGGATACACAACACTATCATTATTTGCATTAAGGAGGTCGATTGAATCAGTGGACCGCCTGTTCTTTGCATTAGATAAGGAACATATACACACACTTTTGCATATGCTCATATAACATTAGAAATCTTTTAAGGACAATGGATGCTTGTGGATGATGGTTGAGTAGATGGATGATTGGATGGTAGGACACATTTTTCTTAACTTGGAGATTTCGGGGACGAAATCCTTTAAGGAGGGGAGAATGTAACACCCCATAATTTTATAACATTAAAATTCAAAAATTAAAGTATACTTAATTTTTAGAAGAAGAATTAAGTGAAATGGGTTGCACTATTATGTTCATCTCAAAATTTTGGGTCAAGATAGACATTTGGTTTGCACAAAATGGATACCTTATGAAGATGTTATTAAGCCTTGAAGTTTGTATGCATATGAGAGAAATATATATATATATATATAGATATATATAAAAATTAAATAAATAAATATTCAAAAAAAGTTTAAAACAACAAATCGGGGGGGGGGGGGGGATAGCCGAACCGCACTATTTTTGGAGTCGACCCGAGCCCCGCTGGTGACATAATGCAGGGACTTCCAAAAGTGGAGCAAATCTTAGAAGTGCGTTCGATTGGTTCAATATCGATGAACCTTGAAAGGAGAGTCGAAGGTTGGAACGAATGTATACCAAGAATTCTTGGAATTCCTTGGGGATTCTTAATTGGAGCTGAACTAACTATAGCCCAAAGCCATATCTCTTTGGTTAATAAGATCTAAAAGGTTTATCGATCTCAAGGGGTGCAGATTCATAATAGACATCTAGAAATTATTGTACGAAAAGTAACATCAAAAGTGTTAGTTTCAGAAGACGGAATGTCTAATGTTTTTTCGCCTGGAGAATTCATCGGATTGCTGCAAGCAGAACGAGCAGGGCGTGCTTTAGACGAAGCGATCTGTTATCGGGCAATTTTATTAGGAATAACGAGGGTGTCTCTGAATACTCAAAGCTTCATATCTGAAGCAAGTTTTTTAGAAACTGCTAGAGTTTTAGCAAAAGCTGCTCTACGGGGGCGTATTGATTGGTTGAAGGGCCTGAAAGAAAATGTAGTTCTGGGGGGAATTATCCCTATCGGTACCAGATTTAAAAAATTAGTGCATCATTCAAGGCAAGACAAAAACATTCATTTTGAAATAAAAAAAATGTATTCAAGTTGGAAATGAGAGATATTTTGTTATACCATCGAGAATTTTTTTGTTCTTGTAGCCCAAAGAATTTCCATGACACATTAGAAAATTCATTTACGCGATTTCATAATTCCTAAGCGGATATTTTTTCTTTTTCCTTTCTAGTTTTGTTAAATTAAATAAAAAAATGAAGTAAATAATAAATAAAAATTACGGACTATGTATCAATAGTCAACTTCGTTATAAGGATCCGTAGGAACAATTAGTAATTTCTAAAACAAAAGAGAAAGCGCGGGAAAAATTACGGACTATGTATCAATGGTGTCAACTAGGGGTCGATCCAGGGTGTTTGGCTGTCAACCCATGGCCCGATTCGCGCTAAGGGATGATGTTGCATATGAGTGGTGCTGATGATTTCTAGGTTAATCTAAGAGCTCTAATCGATCCTAGACATCTATATATACACCCTAAGACCTAACCCTAATTCATAAAATATTATCTATGACACCATTATGTTGTCGAGCTCTCTCTTAAACCCTAGCCGCCGCCTCTAAATTAAATCTCAAGTGTTCATACACAATTCAAATCAAAGTTTAGAGCTTCAACAACAATTAAAGAAGATCAATCAACATCACCGCAATGTTTCTACACCAATTTCAATTCGATAATCCTTTTCTTAAGCCACGAAAGGTAAGTACAGTTATTTTCTCAAATTTAATAGGATTAAAGTAACATGAAAAAGTTGTAAAAAGGATTCATATATATGTTTGTAATGAAAATCTCACCAAGTCTTCACCTTTTTGATTCATGTCATCATATGCCTATGTTTCTATGTAAAGTTCATACCTTTTATCAGTTTATTAATGTTGAATCTTTTATTATGCCTCTATGCCAGTCTATACGCCTCTTTATTTCATGATGTTGTTTTATTCCAATTTTCTATGAATTAATTCTCTCTTCTTACCCCTATTCCTTTTATTTGTGGATCTAGGCTACCTTCGAGCCTATATTAAAAATACGCGCGAATGCGAATACGTGGGAATGATGTGGAATATTAGGAATATGGAAAATTTGGAAAATTGGATATTATTGGATATTTTGGATAATTGGATAATATGTGAAATTGGCATATTTGGGTATGAATTACATGGAATTAATGAAATTGCCTATAATTGTAAATATGTAATTGAGGCTAATTAATATGTAATTAGTGACAATTTGGAATAGGCAATATTATAAACATGATTATATGTTTAATTAGATATACATGACATGAAAATTGGGTATGGGTGAAATACGATTATTAATAAACCTTTGACACGAGGTTAGGCGCAATTGTGGCGTAAGACTGCCCGGAACCGCCCGGCAAATCCAGCTGCCACAATTGGACGTCTAATGTGAGAGGTCAAAGGAATGAATTGTAGGCGCAACGGTTAATGACACGAGGTTAGACCCGGTTTGTGGCGTAAGACTGCCCGGAACCGCCCGGCAAATCCAGCGGCCACAAAGCGTTCGGTCTAATGTGGGAGGTCATGCACCATTCGTCATAAGGAATGAATTAAGGAATACTAACCATAATAAGACATGGGTATGGTTAGAGGGTTAAGTGGGGTGACATTTAAATTCTGACATGTAAATATGGACTTAACCGGTATAAGATAAGACATGTAAATTATGACATGTAAGTATGGACTTAACCATAGCATGTGTAAGATATGGACATTTAAATTAAAATGGTTAAGTGGGAGAAAAACCTAGTGGGGACCAAGCATAGGTGGGAGGCTTGTGTCGGATGGGGGACCCGTTTCAACCAGTAACCCGTTTGAGTATCTAATTGGGCCCGGTACTAGGCCGGGGTTGGGGCACGCTTACTGGACTTGAATGTAAGAGGTCAAAACGAGAATAGCGGTGGCAACACGAGTCCAACGGGTTCATGTGCGTGCATGGGTCCGGGCTAGTAGGTAAGACGTTGTTGCATCGTGTAGGTATAGCCGTGCATTTTATGTTGGTATCGGGGTTGCCACTTTGGGGAGTGATACACCCCACTGTGGGGCCAGCCTTCGGGGTTAGTACTTGGAGGGTTGTTCGCTTAGCCAAGGTGTAGGATTGTCTTAGTACTTAGGAACGGAGTCCTCTTGTCCATCCTTTTTATCTACCTTATCTATGTTACAGCCATATCATGATGCCTATTTATGTCTTGATCATTTACCTTACCTATTATTTGTTAAAATTACTGGACTCGCCAGACTTCATGTCTGACCCATTTTGTTTCCACCTCTTTTCTTTCCTTTTCCCCCCTTAGGTTTGCAAGGAAGGAATACTACAGCTTAGTGCCGATTTCTTTCAGTTGCTTGAAAGAGTAGATGTATCGCTTTGGACTCTCTCATCTTTATGGCTTTGCTTATGCTCAGTGGGGATTTATGCATTTATGTTATTTAAGTATTTGCTTCTTTATGTACTTTGAAGTTTTTGGCCGAAAAGACTATTGATCCTGTTGTAATGGTTTTTGGGAACTACTTATGTAAGCTTGTTTTGAGTTATGATGCTATGAAATAAGTTTTATCTTCCGCTATGTTGTTTTATTTATTTATTCTTGTAATTTATCTGTTATATACAACAATAACGCTTCATGGATATTGATGCATTCCCTTTGTGAGTGACATTATTGGACATGGGGTGTTACAATAGTCGTTTGCTTGAAATCTCCTTTATCAAGTTTCTGTTGAATGGCATACGGTCCTTCCCATTTCGGACCCAGGAAAACAAGGGTTGGGAAGACGCATTTCAAAACCAAGTCCCCTGGTTCAAAGGTTCGGGGTTGGACCTTCCTATTGTAGTACCAACCATCTTGGTGTATATGCCTCGAGGCGCGTAAGTCTGCTTCATCTCTCTTTTCCTCGATCATGTCCAAGGACTAAAGGAGAAGCGCCTTGTTCGTCATCGGATCATAATATGTCGTTCTGTAAGAGGGAACCTCCAACTCCACTGGAATGACTACTTCTGATCCAAATGAAAGTGAGAAGGGGGTATGACCAGTTGCCGATTTGTAGATCGTTTGGTAAGCCTACAATTCTAAGGGCAATTCATCGACCCACATGGATTTCGCCTACTTCAATCGCTTCTTTAGAATGGACTTAATGATTTTGTTTACTACTTCGACTTATCCATTCGATTGCGGTTGAGCTACTGCAGTGTATCTCTTCTTAATTTTGTATTTTTGGAAGAAATCTTTGAATTCAATATTATCGAACTGGGTTCCGTTGTCAGTTATGATTGCTTTGGGAATCCTAGATTGGAAAATTATATTCCTGACAACAAAATTAATCACCCGCTTTGTCGTGATCGTAGTTAATGGTTCGGCTTCTGCCGATTTGGTGAAGTAGTCTACGACCACGATTGTGTACTTCGCTCCGCCCTTGGCGATTGGTAGGCTTCCAATGATGTCTGTTCCCCCACACGGAGAAAGGCCACAGGCTCACCATCGACTTGAGTTGGCTAGGAGTTGCTCTGGGAATCTTTGCAAATCTCTGGCACCTATTGCACCGTCGTGAATAATCAGTTACATCCCGATTTAGGTGGGCCAATAATAGTTGTACCGCAATATTTTCTTTGCCAACGTCTGGCCCTGACGTGGTCCCCACATTCGCCTTCGTGCACTTCTTTCAACACACGTTCGACGTCATCATGGGCTACACACCAGAGTAGGGGTACTGAAAATCCTTATCGGTAAAGAACTTCGCCCTGCATAACATATCTTGATGCTTTATCAACTACGTCCCATCTCTCACTCTTTTTCGCCAGGAGTGTCCCGTTTTATATGAAGTTATTTATTGGCCTCGTCTATGACTCTCTTTCTTCTTCGTTTCCAACACTGGGTCAGCTTCCATCTCGTCAATGCTTGGAGATTCTAGTACCTCGATTGGGATCATCTTTGTTTCTACTGAGTTATCAGAACTTGCTAATTTAGCCAATTTATCCACTTTCTGATTCTCTGTTCGAGGAATGTGGGATATGTTGCAATGCTCTAGGTTGTCCAATAACTCCTCTACTCTTTATAGGTAAGCAACAAGTCAAGGTCCTTTTGCCTGAAACTCCTTCTGAACCTGACAAACAACAATTTGAGAGTGACAGAAGATGTTCAATGCTGCTACTTTCAACTCCTTAGCGAGTCTAAGCCCGACAATCGGGGCTTCATATTTAGAATCGTTGTTAGCAGCGGAAAATTCCAGTCTAAGAGTGTAGTAAATCGGTCGTTAGTAGTTATCAATATAACTCCGGCGCTAGATCGTCAGTCATTTCTAGCACCTTCTATATATAGCTTCTAGGGGCTAGACTTTAATTTCTGTTATAAGGGGTCATCCTCTTCATCTAGCACATTCTCTTCAGGGATTGTGAATTCAGCAATGAAATCGGCTAATGTTTGCCCGTTATCGATTTTCTAGGTTGGAAGTTAAGGTCGATCTGGTTCAGTTCAATATTTCACTTAAGCAATTGTCCAGATGCTTCAGGTCGTTGTAGGACCCGTTGGAGCGGTTGATTAGTGTGTACGACAATTGGATGAGCATGGAAATAATGGCAGAGCTTTTTGGAGGCCATTAATAAGCTATAAGCAAGATTTTCAATTTTTATATAGTTGCGTTCCGCTGCCCCCAACTTTTTGCTCATGTAATATGCTACTCTTTGAATTTTGTATTCCTCATGTACTAAGGCCGAACTAATTGCATGAGATGACACTGCCAAATACACGAACCATTCTTCATGGTCCACTGGATTAGACAGTTTCGGAGGTTTCTCTAAAAGATCCAATAGGTTTTGGAAGGCTTCTACACAATCAAGGGTCCATTCAAAGTTGTGGTTCCCTCGCTTTAGAGCAACTCCAACAAATCGGGTGTAGAAATCCAAATTTCTACACTCCGAATAATTGAAACAATGGAATATACCAACAGTTTTAGATCCAGGCGTTTGATAAACAAACGCCTGGTACATTTGCTGAGACAAATTCGACTTTAAGTATTTTGTATATTATATAGGTTTAAAATTTCAAAAATATTTCAATAAAAAATATATTTGATTTAAGAATATGTATATGTTTAAAAATATGTTTATATACTGCTTCATATTTTTAATATATTGTATATAAATATTTTAACCATTCCTATTTTTTTTAATTTTATATTCCTATTTTTAATATATTGTATGTATTTATTTTAAGCATTCCTGTTTTTTTAAAATATGTCTATATACTGCTTCATATTTGATTTGAATTTATATTCATATTCGAAGAGTATAACTGGTTCCGTAATTTTGACTACAAAGTTGCTTACAAGAGATCGTAACATAGAAATAAGTACTAAAACTTAGGATGCAACATATACTAACACAGAAATAGATAATAAAAATACGGATAATAAAACTTCGTTTATGTTTGTTGGGAATTTAAGTTGCCTAATCATTACGGTTAAACCGCAACTGTTCAATAACGTTTTGAAGATGTCTAATCTCATGTTTGAGTTCGTTTTCATATGTAATTCCCCTGGGCACGGAGGTTCATCTATTCATTCTGTTTAATTGCATCCATTCGAATAGAATGGACATTGCTGAATGCAACGAAGATTATTGTTTCCATCTGCTCGAACCACAACGTCAACCGGATAACCGCAGTAGCAACAAATTTGATAAGAATCACCTTCCTATTAATAAGGAATTGGAACATGTGGTACTTGATAAGAATCAACTTCATGCTGTAGTAGAACGACGGACTGTTCATGCTTGCATTGAACGTTTGGTACTTGGGCTTGATGTGGAGGTTGGACGGTCCGTTGTTCGGATGGTGGTTCAACCCAAGGTCTCAGTTCGTTTATAAACTGGAGTTCATCTGCAAGCTCCTGAAGTCGCATCTGTTCATACGCCTATTCATCAGAGTCTGGAGATAATGGACAAGAAGGCATAGTTATGGTAAAGCATAGAGTAGTTGGAAACAAAATTGTTGGAGTGAGTTAAGTTGTGAGTAATTCGACAGAGATATATAGCTGCGTAGTGTACTAGTGAATAAAGGGTAAAACAAACAATGATGTGAACGTTCACTGGTACACCTTTCTTTTTCGATTGTCCATATCTGTGTATCCTAAGGGGACAATTTCTGAACTGAACATACTGAGTAGTCATATCAACTTTAAACCAGTTACCGTTACACAATATTCGAGATTCACTTTCAATTTGCTCTTTTACCATGTGCACTGCTTTAACCCTCTGCTAACTAGTCTTATCAAGAAAGAGCAATATATTCTTAGTTTATGGGGTTGTCACATGTAAAGTTAAATGGGATTGATCTTTTCATTTAAATACTAGATAATGGATTGCTCTTCTTTCGTAAATAACTCCTTAGGTTAAATGGGAGATTGGAAAATAAGTGATAAACAAATGAAGCAAATGTTCGATGAGTACGAACAAACCAAAGATCACCAAAATGAGGTAGGATTCGTGCCAGACATGCAAATAAACGAGGTGCCTGAAGAGGTTCCTGCCCCTCAAATACGAGCTACAATGCCACGACCTACTAGAAGCGTGCAAGCTCAACTAGTTCGTGCTAACCATAGATCCTCATCTTCCTTAGCTTCAACTAACGAATATTCTGCAGATGAATTATACATCCTCGTGAAAGCGTATATTGAATTTGAACGTTGAGATACTTTATTGATTAAAGGAGGTGGAGGTTTAAGTCATGAAGAGTTTTGGGCAACGATCGCCAGATTACATAACAATCACCATAGGTGTCCAGTTAGAAGATCAACATTTGAAACCCATTTAGCTCACTGTCATTTTGTGCAAGCTTGCAATTGCTACCATACGATTGTCCAAACAGTGGAAGATGAAGACATACATCAAGCATCTCAAGCAACTTTTGATACTCGTTACCTGTCTGAACACGGTACGGATTTCGTGGGTCACAAAGCTTACAAGCTTCGCTATAGTTCGCTAACCCGATTTGGGGATGAGTAGGTTTATATTGTATGTTTACTAAATTTCGTCCTTTTAATTAAGTTTGACGTATTTTTAAATCTGGTTAGGAATTTCTATGTTGTTATTTCTACTTTATTGTATCCTAGTTAAATTTCTATGTCGGATGTAATGTTGCTCTATCTATGTTGCTATTTATAGCATGTTGTAACCTAATTTATGTGCTAGTTGTAATGTTTTGTGGGTCATAAATCAAATTTAGTTAGTTTTTTCCACTCGAACTGTTTTATATCGGTACTACAGCAAGCGTTGCTTTATATTAGCAATAAAGTCAATATTGCTTTATGTTAATAGTAATGCAACTGTTGCTTTATATCAGTAATAAAGCAAATGTTGCTTTAAAAAAAGTGTTGCTTTATGTCAGTAATATAGCCATTACAGCTTTATATCAAACATTTGAATGTGGTAACCAATGTATGACAAAATGCGGTATCCAATGACAATCATACTGCGGTAACCAATGCGTGCCACATTTTGGTATCCAATGAGGACCAGAATGTAGAAAAACTATGTTATATAAGGAGGAAAACATGCAGCATTCACTACTCAAACACAGTCCAATATTTTTAGTATATACACTAAAAAACTCAAAAATCCACAATAGCCACCGAAGAGTGTTTGTTGTTCGATGATACCTACGAAGACTTTGATATTATGGTGGATGATCATTTTCATCAACAAAAATAGCTAATAGCTGCATTAGGAGATGGTGAATCTAGCAAAAAACATGGGGGTTCTGTTGTAGGCCATCGATATAAAAATCGACATCACGCATGGCACAATGAGAGACTAATGGAAGATTATTTTGTTTCAAATTCGAGGTATACAGCTACAGAGTTTAGAAGGAGATTCCAAATGAGGCGTCCTATGTTTCTTCGAATCCTAGAATGTATTAAACAATATGATTCCTACTTTTTCTACAAACGCAATGCGTCTATAACAATGGGGCTCACCGGAATTCAAAAGATGACAGCTGCAATGAGCATGATAGCCTGTGGAGGTCCTGTTGACACTCAAGACGAATATTTGAAACTGTCAGAAAGCACAGTACTAGAACGCTTGGACCATTTCTACCAAGCAATCATAGACGTTTACGGTAATCAATACTTGCGTGGACCAAACAAAGCCGACATTGTAATGTTAATGGATATGCACGGTAGCAGAGGATGGCTTGGGATGTTAGGATCTTTAGATCGCATGCATTGGGAGTGGAAGAATTGTCCAAAAGCATATGCTGGAGCTTATCAGGCTAAGTCTCATACGTCAACTATTATACTTGAAGCTATAGCGTCGTATGACTTGTGGATATGGCATGCTTTTTTCGGAATGCCAGGTTCGAACAATGATTTGAACGTAGTTGAACGCTCAACGCTATTTAAAGATTTGGCGAACTGTAGATCAGTTCCATATCATTTTACTTTAGAGGGTCACGTGTATGACCATGTATATTATCTAGGCGATGGTATATACCCACAATGGAGTACCATTGTCAAGACAATACCAAACCCACAAAACAATAAATAAGCACGGTTTCCAGCAATGCAAGAAGAACAAAGAAAGGATGTAGAAAGAGCACTTGGCATCCTATAATCCAGATTTACCATAGTCAGTAATCCATGCAGACTTTGGCCTCCAACTAAAATGACTAGGATAATCTATACTTGTGTTAATTTACATAACATGATTATAGAGGATGAAAGAGACATGGATGATGATTTCAATTACAACTGCCCTACTCCACCACCTAAGATTTGGCGCAAAAATATGATTGAAAGCGAACTAGAGCTTGAGTTTCATGTCGAAAGCCAAATGTCCTACCGTAAGGCTCACATTCATCGAAGACTCCAGAAAGATTTAACAGATCATCTATGGAACTATGTTGGAAGTCAGTAAAACTATTTACCCTTAGTTGTTGTTTTTTCATTGCTTTATTAGTTCTAATAGTGTATTGTAACCTTTAATCAATATCTGAAACTATGTATCCATTAATTGTTAGTGAAATCATGTATCCTAAGCTTTTATAACCGTTGATCGTTTTTGTTTAATTACATCTTCGTGCCTGAATTTCTATATCGGTGTAAGTAAAATAAATACTAAACAATTTCATCATAATTTTTGACTACTAATCGAAGAGTCTGTTAAATATCCATACGGATACAGGCGCTTGTATAACAAATGCTTATATCCAAGTGCTTGTTAAACAAACGCCTGTATCCAGGCGTTTGTTCAACAAGCGCTAGACGAGTTTGCATATTTCGAAACTTTTCCCCCAGATTTCAGAACCGCTTGACGTTTCCGCACTCCATTGGAACACAAAATGGGAGTGGATATCACAAATACTGATATGTATTGTGATGGCCCGCAAATCCATACTATCTGAGCAGACTAATACATCGCACGTCCAACTCAAATATACAGAAATACGAGTTATTAGGGTTAAAGAAATAGAATAGATAGAAGAAGAACAGAAATAACAATACAGAATCTCACAGCGGAACGAATAAAATATATTATATAACATAACCTTTGAAATACAAAATTTTGTATCATATATACATACCATTATCAGAGATCAACATGTACACAACACAGCGGAAATAACTCGAAATAACTAACGATGAAGCCTCCTGCTTCAAGCTCCTCCAAATGTATCTGTAAAAGCCCGAAACACTTGACTGCCCGTACAAATTTGGGCACCCAAGAGTTTAGGAAAACAACAAACAAAATGAACTCTGGGTCAGTCATTGGACTGGTGTGAGTAAACTCCAACCATATTGTTTACCTCTGAAAAACCTTTCGAAAGAAAAGGATAATAGTAACACCATCCCACACATAAACATGGGTGGTTTTTACTTTACTATAACCCAAAACATTTTTATATCAAAATCCGGTAATATTATAATAATGTCTAATCAAATAAATAACCAAATAGTAGAACCCTTGCATCTCACGCTCTACATATATATTATAAAATCAAAAACCGCATGGCGCTAATTGGAGATTGGATTCCAACTATGACAAGGTATGAGACCACCTTCCGCTCAGTGTAATCTAGAGGGGATACACTGGGGTTCAGCAAGAACGTCTTGCAACCCGGCAACACATGACTGCCCACTCATTTAGCTTGAGTGTAGCGAATATATTGCCACCCACGGTTGTTGGCCGTCCAACCGTAATCCGTAAGATACAGAATCGAAAGAAGAACAAATAATGAATTTTATCTAGATCGGTGACATATATATCCTACTTGGGTATGACCCACCTAGCCATGCTGCCTGCCCGATTTTTGTCATCTCCTAGTTGTAAGGCTTAAGGCTACGTTAATCTTTCAGAACATCTGGCCACCATACACTTTGAATGCCACATCGTCAAACCCGTCAGATCACTAGTTGATCTTTCCAAAAATAATACGGGTATAAAAGCTAAGAGAAATGAATTCCTCCGCCACCAGACGTAATATCTTGAAAAGATCATCTAACGTGATTCGTTAGGAATACTCTGTCAGACATTCGTCCATACAAGTTGTCCTGGGTCTGGACAACATAACAACCCATTCATTCCACTCCGTCTTCAATTTATCTTCGACATAATCTAATTTGCAATGCCTATGCCTATACGGAGTGATTTTCGGATTTTAAATCCAACTGGTCTCTCCGTATTGACAACGATGGTAAAAATCTTTGATAGCCGGTGTTTTAACTATCAAAGGAAAACAAAACATCCATCTAAATTTCTAACATCAAACAATCACTAGCCCTTTCTAATATTTCTCGTTTGTTTCCTTATCGGGTTTTCTATATTGGTTTCTAGTTACCAAATTTCTTAAAAATATTCTAACTCCTTAAATTTTCGAAAATTTCGCCAACACTTCCTTTGTACCAGTCAATGGTTCAAACCCCAACTCGCCTCTCTATTCAAATAGAAAATCAAAAAGCCAAGCGGCTTGCCGATTTGGCGCATAAAACCTCATATGGAAATTTAAACATGTACCTTTTTGTCGGGCACTTAAATTACAATCTTCAAACTCTCTTCCTACTCTTCATCCCATACCTGTCTATCATATATATGACATTCCCAATTTATTTAAACTCAATCCAAATCATTTGACCCAATTTGCTACTTTATTCTCCAATTAATCTTCTTACCAAATCCCTTTTATTTTGAACTTATCATGTTTAAATATAACTTAATTCACTTGCCAACATGTTGAATTCCATTTCTTACTCGGTTTTCATATTCGATTTTCCAATAAATCTACATCCCTTCCCAAACCAAATTAAGTTTGATTCCAACTTTATTAACTAATTTCTTTTGAGATTAGTTAACATTATTGGGTAAATAAAAATCTGATTTTTATTTGGAAAACCACATCACTTACTCCACTTGAGTTCGTATTTATTTTATAACTCAAATCTGGATTTTTCTAATTGTAATTTGGATTTTTATTCACTAAAAATTTCTTTATTTTATTTAATAAACCGTTATGGTTTTAAAGAATTACGACGCTGCTTTTCTGAAATTTTGATTTTGACATAACTCAAATTTTATAAACTGAAATTCAGATTTTTCTCTTTCATTTGAAAACTATCATTGAATAGGTCTGGACGTTTCTTGTTTCATCGGATTTCGACTTATATTGAGTTCCGTATACTCAATTGAAGTTTGAAACGTCAAACAGCGAACTACCGCGCAGCGGCGAGTTCGTTTTAATTAAAATTAAATTATAAACGTTAACTTTGTTTAAAAAATAAATTTCAACTCCATTTTCAATATTCAAAAATAACACAAGCTCGTTATCGAAATTTAATCTTAATAATTCAAGTTATCCAAACTCGTCGATTATTTCGTTTCCCATTCATAACTCCGTTATGAAGTTATTCAAAACTTGAATCTCTATATTAAGTCCAATTCACACGGGATTAGATTATTTTTGCAAAAATATCAATACCATCGAATTCCAATTATAAATTACTTTGATGCAAATAATAAATAAATTCAACATCCCTTACCATTACAAACTGATATCATCTCTTGATAATAGTGAAGTCGTTCAAGTTGGGGTATTTCATTTACCTCTCAGACCTTGATTGACAACGTTCTTACCTTGAGACGGATAAAAACTTGTAATACACAACTTGATTTAAATCTCGCCTCCTACTCCATTTCTTACATTTTGAAATTTATTTCCAAATTTCACGATGAAAATTACTACATCACATTTATAAACATTGTTTATAAATTAACTTCTTATAAAACAAACTTCCCATTTAAAAATCTATTTGAAACTCGAATACCATTTTGGAATATTTTATATTATAACTTATATATATACATACATGGAATTTTATTTTCATTTTAGTTTTACTCAAAATAATCCTAATATCTTATTTGGAAAATAATTTATTTGTTTAATAAATTCAACCTGATCAAACTCTAATTATAAATCCGTATGGATTTATTTCAGATCATGTTACATTTCGAATGTCGGAATAATTTCATCATTCCCCTTTACTGAAACGATTTCAAATTAAAAATCCCTTTTTACTCTCATATTAAAATTTCAATAATCAAATTTCTAATGCTAATTATTTATAAATGTTGTTTACAAATTTTGCTTCTTGTTTTAAATATTTAAAACAAGCTTATATTTCAGATTCCATTTGAAAATCCTATTTGCACTTTGGAAAATAAATTTTCCTTTTTAAACTCAAACTTGAACTTATATTTATAGATTATTTAATGAAACATTATAAATTCCACTTCTTATTTTAAATATTTAAAACAAGCTCCTATTTCAAATCTTATTTGAAATCCAATTTCCATTTGGAAAATAAGTTTTCCTTTTTAAATTTAGATTTGAATTTACAATCTAATATTATTAACGATAATATTTCTTTCCATTTATAATATTGTTTATGAATTCAACTACTTGTTTTTATTGTTAAAAACCAGTTAATATTTCTCAGTTTATTCGAAATTCCATTTCTTTTTCGAAAAATTAATTTTCCCTTTTTAAATCTAAAAATCCCTTTGTATAATATTTTTAAATATCAATATCTAGGGCCTATGATATTCAACATTTGAACACAAACGATTAATCTAATTCAACACATCACACATGAACATGTAAACAATAATAATAAATTTTGAGGAATCTAGTTGGATCCCTCCAACCTGTTACCCTGCATCCACAGATGTTAGTCAAAAACAATAATAATACCAATCCTGCTTCAAGGTAGGATATCGCGGTATGAAGGTCATCCACTATATATATTGTGGGGCGCATAGGGAAATCATCCGCTAATGGTATTGCGGGCATCCGCTAATGGTACTGCGGGAAATATCCAATCACTAATACTATATATATATATATTCAACCATCAAGCCTAAATAACTAATATATATGCAACCACAATAATTCATGCAAGCATCCAAACAACCAACAATTTATTTCTAAAATAAAACTGTGAGTGAGATTTACTCACCTGATTTTCCATTTCCGAATATCCAATTAAATTCCAGATTGTTGTGCCTTAAGAATTGACTTGAATGAATTATTATTTTTTCTCCTCTGATCATATATTTTAATTTAATGATTAAACGATTATTATTAAACACATAAATATATTAACTATTCTATGTATTTTAAATTTCCAAAAACAAAGTATATACCTCAAATACCACACTGCCGACATCCATCCGTCGATCACTAGATCTTCCCATTATCCCGCGCTATCATCAACAAACCCATTACCTGACCATCGTCCAAGAGAGCCCCAAAATCCTACTGGACTATTCCATCACTTGATTCAATTATTCCCTAAAATAAATCAATACAGACAAACTCCCCACAAATCCCACTGCGTACTCCAGATTCTCGTTCATCCCTCAAACCCAGAGACCCCAATTCAACCACCTCTTGACTTCATCAAATAGCCCTTCATCATCATAATTGCCGAAGAAAATTCTAGACATTCCTTTTCAACACAGCAGGGACACAAAAATTGACAAAACCCATGAAATACCAAACCACCTCACATCCATCCCACTTCATCCCATCTCTACACAATACAACACATATAATCCTCAAGCTTTCTACTGTCGTATTCCATTTGAGCACAATAAACCATATCAGTTTTTAGATGTTGACTTCCTCAATCACACAATCCCCTTTGACATCATCATCGCACCCCTCCAATTCACCTACTAGAGACTGAGCTCGACGCCTTCTTTTCCCCCAACCTGAAAACAACGAACTCGTAGTCTTCCCCATCGCGATTATCAGCATCGAAATCAACCCCATCAAATCGGACCCCAAAATCAACATACGAACTTCGAACTCCTTTACTGCAATCCCATCCCAACACCACTGCAATTTTAAACTCACCACTGCACTCAGCAGTACACAGCTCTGAGGCCAGCGCTCCAACCCTGAGTTCAACCCTAAATCGCGATGCTCGAGTAATGTTTTCGAGCTTCAGATAATTTGACCGCTATTACCAATTCGAGAGCGCCTTCCTCCAAACCGATGTCGAGTCTTCAGCGCTTCGCAGGTTCAGATCGCCCAGGATTTAATTGCTATTTCTATTGTGAATTCTTTTTTTCTTCTATGGAATAGGTATTCGATTTTATTGGAATGAATAAGAAAACGAGGACAGTGGCTTGAACGAATGGGTATTCGATTTTGACTGGGGAAACAAATTGAAAAGGAAGGACTTGAGTCGTGGGTTTGGGATGGAAAGAAATGCGAGGCTGATGGCCTAATTTATAACTGCGAGGAGAAACAATCGTACTAAGCCATTAAAATTATGTTGGGTTGATATTGAAAAAGGGAGACAAGAAGTGGAGCTCAAGAAAACATCTGCGTGATAGAACAATCGATGTTGGCCCTTTTTATAAATTTATTTTAACTGATTTGGTTAAATAATGAAATACTTCAAAATATCTTGTTGCTCCTACTCACCACCCGAACCACTATTTAAACATAAGGACCCCGTTACCATATTTTAACACTATTCTGGACTCACGGAACAGGTTTTAAAATTTGACTATATAAAGAAGATGACTAATTTAAATTGACGATTAAAAATGAATTCAATGGATATAAATTGATTTCAAAACAATTTAATCCATTGATAATAGATTATTATTATCGTCTTAATTCAACTAGAATTTATGTAAATCAATAGAATTGTTTTGATTTAATTTTGTATCTAAATTCAATTATTATCGTTATATTCGATATTAAATCATATACTGATTATTAAACCGATAAATTCCAAAATAAAACCCAATTAAATTCAACATTAAATCATATATTAATTCGGTTAATTCAATAAAATTCCATTTACTATTTCAACTGAACATTTACAGATAAATTTAAAAATTCATTATAAAACAGCAAAAATCCGGGATGTTACGTTCCTTCCCCCTTAAAAAAATTTCATCCCCAAAATTACTAAGGCGGAAGAAAGCTACAGACCTGTTAACTTTTCAAAAGCCCACCTTGTTATAACTTAGTATTTCATATTCTACAACTCAAGTCCGATACAAATTGAAGTTTTATGGGAATATTCAATTTTAGTTCATTTAACTAGTTTCCATCATTTTGATTTATTTAACTTACCTAAGTTAAATTTAAATTCCAGAATTCAAATGCCCGGTTTTTGTTTCAAACCCCTTTGAAATCATATAAATATATACATTTATTTATAACCATCTCAAATTCAAAACATTTGAATTTTCCAAAGCAACTGGTTTTCTAAAATAAATTTCAATTCAAAAACTCACTATCGTAGCAATCCATCACTTAGAAACTCGAAAATGAACATCGATGATGGGGCCATCCATCATCTGAATTATTTTCCAGTCACTGAAGTGAATTCAGTGCTTTATCACTTTCAAAAATCCATTTAGTATGATTTTTATTAAAATTCTTTCCAAAACAAAGCTGTATTATCAGAAAATATTTTCCAAATATCCAGGATTTAAATTCCAAATTCTAATTTTAATCCAATTTTAATTCATCTCATTTATATACACAAGTTCTATTTGGTATATAAATAACCATTCAATTTTATAATCTAATTTGATTATAATAATAACATCCAATTAAACCACGTATTATAATAATTTCGGAAAAATATTCATTTTATAACAAAATTTAGTTTTGGGTAAAATTATTTCATTTACCCAGCTTTCAAAACAATACTATGTCAAATTACTCTGTTCAAGTGTTTATAAACCCCTATCGGCCACGTCAGCTAAACGCGTCGATATGAAATTTATATACCTGTAAGGACCCGAAACTTCCCCGGTCTCCGAAGAGAAGAGGAAGAATGGATTACTTTGAGAACACGACGAATCAAAACACAAATAGAAGAACATTTCATTGCTTATTACAACAATTCCATCAGAATACAAGAATATAACAGAGTATAAATAAATATCATACATTCGATAAATATCAGAGATTTACAATTTACAATGCAGAGGAAAAATAATACAAAACACAACTGAAAAGAATATACAGATATAGAGCTTTCCGAATATCATTCCAGTTGTATACCAGGATCCTGTGAATATAAATCTACAAAACCCAACTACTAGCTGCCCGTGTGGAAAGTAAGGGCGCCCAGAGTTTAGGTTAAAACAATAAACTCCAGGTTATTCATGTGACTGGTGTGAGAACTAAAACAGTTATTAATCTTTATTTTAAAGTTCGGTAAATCAAGGGACCACACCGTATAACATGGAACGGGTTTCCTCCCAAGAATACCAGTGTAGAAAACAAACAGCGCAATGCTAAATAAAGAACAATGAAGCTATTATAAGACTCAGGTTCCATCACACAATGCAACGCAAGCCGAAGGATAGAGTTTTTACCTTATAATAGCCAAAAATGTTTGGTACGTGAAATTTCATCTTTTATTATTACTATAAGTGTATAGTGTCAAAACAATTTTAATCATAAGTATCAATCATAGACGGCATAAGTGCCCAATACCACTATGTTGCCATACTAGGTTCTACAATCAAAACCGCAAAATGTCATATTGGAAGTTGGATTTCCATCTGTGAACCAAGGCAAGGGATCGTGCTTACCGCTTCGAGACGCTCTATGTGACGGTCCGCCCCGCACCAGCCTGCATTTCCTCCGGAAGTGCGTTGTACACATGCCCGACTAGCACGGGACGGTCGTCATGAGAAAAGAAAGAAGAAGAGAATGAACTAATCAAGGAACCTGTAGAATGTCTCACAGCGCATGGGATAAAAATATAATAATAACATACTTGACATAAAACAGGCGAGACAGTGCATAAGCTGATAACTAATAATCAATGTCAACATCAGAGCAGCGGAAATCCAAATACAGCTTATTACAACTTTCTAAATTTACCGTCTCTAATCAAAAGAAAACTAAAGTAGAAGATGCACCAACAATGCCTAAGCAGTGATCTTCAACAACACAGGGAGAATACTATATATATGTTACGTGGAAGCCTCCTGCTCGTCTCCGGATCATCTACCCGTGCATCACCAGCTAACCTGTCTCTAGTCTGCTCGTGTGAGCACCCAGAGTAATAAGAGGAGACATAAAACTCTGGGTCAGACATAAAGCCTGGTATGAGCGATAAGCATCTAAACAGAGTAATAACAGGTATACTAAACCATACCTGAACCTGGACCTGCAACCAAAGAGTTAGTACCACATACCGTACAATACTCCAAGGTGCCATAATAAATAGTGTAAGGATATGGGGGTGGGGTGTGCATGTCATAATGATAGCAAACAAACCATCCATAGCAACCATCTTCACATCTCTCACTCAGTGCGTAAAGCATACGACATCTACCACTTTGGAACACTAGACAAACTGAGGTAACGACGAATCCCGACTTGTAGAAACCCTGTTGTGACCAAGCCAAACACTTGGAGTCATGACCAAACATTTCAATGACCCACTTCATTGGTCGTAGCCCTTGGTTCTACCGATGCCATAATGGCCCTGAATCCGCCTTCGTACCTCCTACCATAGTGGTCCAAAGCTATAGACGTCGATAACTCCTTAGCACGCGTCCCGCAGCAAAGCCCAACCATGAAGCGAACTCGTTGATTCCCATCTAAATCTTGAGCTCTAACTTCTCATTTGGACTTCCTTTGCATCTCGGGTTTTGATCGAATTGGAGTGGGTCTTCAGAAGAGTTGTCGTACAGCAGCAGCTCTAGGATTCTGTTCGGTTCGGTAGTCATCACCTTCATCGGTTCGGGTCGGTAGTCCACTTCGGGTCGGGTCGGTGTCTTCCTCCGGGTCGGGTCGGTTCAGTGATTCTCCCCCCTTCAGATATCAGTTCGGTTCGGGTGTCTCTGCTTGAGTTCGGTTCGGAGGTAGTTCATCCGATCTGATTCCTTCTGTTTGACTTGTTTGCCTGCTCCGATCCGTCCTGTTCCCTTTCTCCGATCCGATCTGCTCTATTGCTCCGATCCGATCTTCTGTCCACTCCAACTCTAAGCAATGGCCTTCCTTCCTGCCAAGCTCCTTCCAGTGACAAGTCCCAATCCAGTTCGGATTCCCTTGGCCAGTTCACTAGTCCGATCCGACCCCTGCTCCGATCCGAACCGGTTCGGGACCTGCACATTTCTGCAACTTTCCAGCGAGCTTTCTACGCCATTCGACGGCGTTTTCGACCAATTTAACTATTCTAATCAATCATATAACATACCATAGGGTCATAGCAATATGTAAGAGCAACCCCAAACATCAAACAACAATCCAAATGAATCAAAATAGATCAAAAGTGGCTAAAACCTCACATTTTCCTATAATCCTTCTTAATCATGTTTAAGCACATACTTAGTAAAACTTAATCAAATCGTCTAAATTTTCTAACAGAGGTATGAAATATTATTTAAGAATTTCTAAACATTTTTCCAGAATTTATTAGTGTATAAATTCGCTAATCTTCACTAATTACCCTTAATTAACTGTAATTAGTGTCAAAACGATGCTATCACTCACCTTTGCCACAACTAGAACCCCAAAACTGAAATATTCTCTGATTTGGCGCTGTTCCCAATCTCACACAGCAGCTCCACCTTGGTTCTTGTGCTAGTACTCCTTGATTCGATGTTTGCTAAGCCTAATCTTCAATTAGAAAGTGATTTTTGGGTGTTTTAGAGAGATTTAGAGAGTGGAGGCCATGGCTAGGTCAAGAGGAATGAAAGTGGCGGCTGGAAAATGTCTAAAGAAATGTTTTCTAACCCTAATCAGCCCCTATATACCCCTAAACCCGAAATTCCCCTCTGGGCCTAGCTGCTAATCACCCGGTTAAGCCCAATTAAGCTGTTTTTCACCATCTGAAACTTGTTTCAGCCATATCTCCCAAACGGTGAGTCCGTTTGGCTAATGTGACCACTCTACGGAAAGAGAAACCATCATCCGGAGCCAATGAAAGTGGTTTCAGGTCAAAATTCCTTTCCAGTCAAAAGTTATGGCCAAAACAGTGCCAACTAGGGGTAAAATGGTCATTTAAAAATCGGGAAAAATCATGAACATGGGAAATGACCCCAACAGTCGTCTCCCAAAGTTACATGACCATACGACTTCGTATGTGACAGAAATAAATATTCTACGATCCTATGATGCGTAGAATGCGGGTCGTTACACTCTCCCCCCCTTAAGAAATTTCGTCCCCGAAATTCCTTAACCCAAAACATACAAGGGATCCCGCATGCCTAACAACCATATACAACAATCAAATATGCAAAACAAGCAAACAAGCCTATCCTAGCATGCGGAAAAACTAAATCGAAGTCAAAACCTTACCAGACAAAGAGTTCTGGATACTTCTTCCTTATGTCCTCCTCTGTTTCCCAAGTACAATCACTCTCGTCCTCGCTCTACTGTACCTTGACTTGCTTCACCGCCTTCCTTCGAAGTTGCTTCATGTCGTACTCGACAATACGGGCCGGCTTGCGGTTCCCAACCGCCTCGGGTTCTACTTCGAAGTCCTCTAACTGATCAGGTGAAATAGTCATATCTGAGTCGTGAACGAACTTCCTTAGTTGGGAAACATGAAATACGTCGTGAACTCCCGCCATCTTCTCCGGTAAGTCAATTCTGTATGCCAAATTCCCGACTAGTTCAAGAACAGGGAATGGGCCAACGAATCTTGGTGCCAACTTTCCTCTCCTGCCAAATCGTATTACGCTCTTCAACGGAGAAATCTTGACAAACACCAAGTCGCCAACGGAGAATTTTAAGTCTCTTCTTCTCTTATCGGCATAACTCTTCTTCCTATCTTGGGCAGCCTTCATTCGTTGTTGAATGATCTTGATCTTATCTGAAGTTTCCCTCACCACATCTGGTCCAAGCATAAACTTCTCGCCAGTCTCTATCCAACATGATGGTGAGTTACAAGGTCTTCCGTACAAAGCTTCAAACGGAGCCATACCGATGCTGGATTGGTAGCTATTATTATATGCAAACTCTACTAGATGCAAATAGTCATCCCATG
This sequence comes from Allium sativum, assembly GCA_030737875.1. Lineage (NCBI taxonomy): Eukaryota > Viridiplantae > Streptophyta > Magnoliopsida > Asparagales > Amaryllidaceae > Allium > Allium sativum. Next base: position 749,176,042 of record CM060912.1, read on the forward strand.
ATCCACCAAAATCCAATATACATGCTCTCAAGAGGTCTTCCAAAATACGGTTCACCCTCTCCGTCTGACCGTCGGTCTGAGGATGATATGCGGTACTGAGATGTAACTCTGACCCTAGAGCCTCTTGTAAGCTCTTCCAAAACCCACTAGTGAACAACGGGTCTCGGTCACTCACAATGCTTTTGGGTACTCCATGAAATCTCACTACCCACTTCATATACAATTCTGCTAACTTAGCTGCCGTTCTGGTCGATTTGACTGGTATAAATCTTGCACTTTTAGTCAGTCGATCTACAATTACCCAAATGCTGTCATATCCCGATCTAGTCCTTGGTAAACCATCGATGAAATCCATCGAGACTTGCTCCCATTTCCATTCGGGAATTTCTAAGGGCTGTAACAACCCACTAGGCTTCTTTTGCTCGGCTTTAACTAGCTGGCAATTCATGCACTTGGATATAAACTTCCCAACGTCTCTTTTCATCCCTTCCCAGTAGTAAGTCTGCTTCATATCTCGATACATCTTGTTACCACCGGGGTGTATAGTTAGCTTTGAGTGATGACATTCTCTAAGCACTTCATCCCTCAATCCATTGACATTGGGTACAACAAGCTTTCCATTCTTTCTAAGCCATCTATCTCGATCAAGCCCATACTTGTTCATCTCCTCATCGATACCCATCTCTAACTTGGAGATGATTTCCAATAGGTTAGGATCGTCCCTCTGACTAGAGCCTATCCGCTCAATCAAAGTGGGTCTGATCGTCAAACTTGCTAACATTTCTGGATCCAATTCGCACTTCGGTCTGAAATCAAACCCCGCGATAAACTCCAGTTGCTTCCATTCAAGGAACATAGCCCCTAAGCTGGCATGTCTTCTACTCAATGCATCAGCCACCGCATTGCCCTTTCCTGGTGTGTATGCGATGTCAAAATCATAGGAAGCTAAGAACTCTAACCATCTCTGCTGACGGAGATTCAGATCTTTCTGAGAGAAGAGATACTTTAACGACTTATGATCTGTAAACAGCTCAAATCTTTCTCCCAAGAGATAGTGTCTCCACATCTTTAACGCGAACACGATCGCTGCCAATTCTAAATCATGGGTAGGGTATCTTCTCTCGTGCGGTTTCAATTGCCGACTTACGTAAGCCACCACCCTACCACCTTGCATCAATACAGCACCCAGTCCGGTACCACAGGCATCCGTGTATACCGTCATCTCTTCATCCCCCTTAGGAATGACTAACACTGGTGCGCTTGTCAACTTGTCCTTTAGACTCTTGAATGCATTCTCGCACCTTTCATCCCAGACAAAAGCTTGATTCTTCTTGGTCAACTGGGTCAATGGTGCTGCTATCTTGGAGAAACCTTGGATAAACTTACGATAATATCCCGCTAACCCCAAGAAACTTCTTACATCTGTTGCGTTCTTGGGCGTAGGCCAATCCTGTACCGTAGCCACCCTTGCCGGGTCCACGGCAATACCATTCTCTGATACAACATAGCCCAAGAACCTCACTTCCGTCTTCCAGAAGTGACACTTAGAAAACTTTGCTTTCAATTGGTGTTTTCTCAACACCTCCATCACTACTCTTAAATGTTCCTTGTGTTCTTCCTCTGTCCTCGAATAGACCAAAATATCATCAACGAACACAAGGACAAACCTATTCAACTGATCTCTGAATACCCTATTCATAAGATCCACAAAATATGCTGGGGCATTGGTCAGCCCGAATGGCATGACCAACCACTCATAAAACCCAGACGGCGTCCGAAATGCCGTTTTAGCTATACTCTCAGCTTCCACTCTAAGCTGATGAAAACCTGTCGCGAGATCCAACTGAGAAAATACTCTCGCGCCACTCAACTGATCAAACAAATCATCTATCCACGGTAGAGGATACTTGTTCTTCCTCGTCACTTTATTCAACTCGCGGTAGTCTACACACAAACGAAGGGAACCATCCGCCTTGGTAGCAAACACAACTGGTGCTCCCCATTCAGAAACACTCCTTCTGATAAATCCCTTCTTCAAAAGATCGCTGACTTGCACCTCGAGCTCTCGCTGCTCTCTTGGTGCCGTACGACGAAGTGGCATCACTATAGGCCTGGCATCTTTTACCAAATCAATATGGAACTCAATCTCTCGGTGTGGTGGAAGTCCGGTCACTTCTTCGAAAACATCCGGATACTGGCCAACCACGGGCAAACCTGACAAATCACTATGCGGAATGTCGAGGGAGTTTAGTAAACTAGCCAATACCCCCTTACTGGGTAGACCACCAAACACTATCCTCCGCCCATCATCCGCTCTAGCTGTCACCAACAAGCCCTCACAGTCCACCACCACCCCATATCTTTGGAGCCAATCTACTCCCAAAATAAAGCCAAACCCAGTAAAGCCCAAAACAAAGCAATCACAAACAAACATGCATCCATGACTCGATAAGACCACATTACGACAAATCATGCTAAGGCTAGTCGAACCACCAATCGGGTTCGTCACCACTAAAGGTCTATCGACTATCTCGGGCTCCAATCCCAACCTATCTACCAGGTCACTAGATATGAAAGAACTGGAAGCTCCGGTATCAAACAAAACTCTAACAGGAACATCGTAAACCGAAAGCATACCTTGAATGATGACATTTTTTCCCTTCTCCGCCGCTGTTGGGGCATTCGACGAAGAAGGAATAGCATTGAGAGCATATGCTTTCACCATTTTCTTTTCTTTAGGGGGCTGTGGACACTTGTCCTTGTGATGTCCCATTTGGCCACAGTTGAAGCACTTCCTATCCGCTGGCTTGGCCCGACAATTACTAGCATAATGGCCCTTCTTACCACAGCTGAAGCACTCCACATCTTGCTTATTCTTTTTCTTCTGGCCGTCCTTAGCCTGATTCTGCTTTCTCTTATTCTGGGAACCACCTTTGCCTCCACCACTTGCTTGTGGTTTTGGCTCTTCTGCAGATGCAACCTCAGTCTTCGACTTAGGGTAGAGACTTTATGATCTTAACGCTTTCCCCACAATCGATTCAAACGTCTCATCGATGTGGTTAATAAGTTTTTCCCCCAAGTACTGATCCAAACCAGTTATGAATTTCTCATTCTTTTTCTCGGCAGTATCAATAAGAGATAACCCATATTTTGACAAAGTGTCAAATTCAGCAATATACTCCGAGACGGCTCTGCCATTCTGCATGAGCTCCAAGAATTTCTTAAACAGCACTGACTTCTGAGCAGCTGGAATGAACTTCTCGCTAAAGCGAGCTTTAAACTGCTCCCAAGTAATCTGATCTTCGGGAGTAGCTGCCTTTATAGCATTCCACCAATTCATTGCCCGCCCTTGCAGCTGACGGGAAGCTAGCTTTCTCTTCATCGCATCCTCGATACCCAAATCCTCGAAGATACGTTCGCAACTATCCAACCAATCTTGAACATCTGTGGCCGACTCCGTTCCGTGAAACGACTTCCCACCAAGGCTAGTATAATCCTTATTCAACTTGGCGAAGTCGACCCTCGGCGCCTGCACTATTGGACCACCACCATTTCCACCATTGGGAGCTGCCCTCTGTACATCTCTAAGCATCTCTCTCATGAGGTCAGTAAACATCGTCCTCATGTCAGCAGCATTCCCATTATTGGCTCCCCTACCGGTACCTCTAACATATCGGCTCATCGTCAATCTGAAAAAGGAAATGATTAACGACTCCATGGTGGCGCTAGTGCAGTACGACTTCATCCTTATACTATTAATAGTATATATATATAGCTTTTAAAAACCAAAGTAATCACAAATACGCTCTCTCGTATACGTATATTATCTCTCCCTGATAACTTCCCTAGGTTAACTACGCAACCTAGAGCTCTGATACCAAGTGTGACGGTCCGCCCCGCACCAGCCTGCATTTCCTCCGGAAGTGCGCTGTACACATGCCCGACTAGCACGGGACGGTCGTCATGAGAAAAGAAAGAAGAAGAGAATGAACTAATCAAGGAACCTGTAGAATGTCTCACAGCGCATGGGATAAAAATATAATAATAACATACTTGACATAAAACAGGCGAGACAGTGCATAAGCTGATAACTAATAATCAATGTCAACATCAGAGCAGCGGAAATCCAAATACAGCTTATTACAACTTTCTAAATTTACCGTCTCTAATCAAAAGAAAACTAAAGTAGAAGATGCACCACCAATGCCCAAGCAGTGATCTTCAACAACACAGGGAGAATACTATATATATGTTACGTGGAAGCCTCCTGCTCGTCTCCGGATCATCTACCCGTGCATCACCAGCTAACCTGTCTCTAGTCTGCTCGTGTGAGCACCCAGAGTAATAAGAGGAGACATAAAAATCTGGGTCAGACATAAAGCCTGGTATGAGCGATAAGCATCTAAACAGAGTAATAACAGGTATACTAAACCATACCTGAACCTGGACCTGCAACCAAAGAGTTAGTACCACATACCGTACAATACTCCAAGGTGCCATAATAAATAGTGTAAGGATATGGGGGTGGGGTGTGCATGTCATAATGATAGCAAACAAACCATCCATAGCAACCATCCTCACATCTCTCACTCAGTGCGTAAAGCATACGACATCTACCACTTTGGAACACTAGACAAACTGAGGTAACGACGAATCCCGACTTGTAGAAACCCTGTTGTGACCAAGCCAAACACTTGGAGTCATGACCAAACATTTCAATGACCCACTTCATTGGTCGTAGCCCTTGGTTCTACCGATGCCATAATGGCCCTGAATCCGCCTTCGTACCTCCTACCATAGTGGTCCAAAGCTATAGACGTCGATAACTCCTTAGCACGCGCCCCGCAGCAAAGCCCAACCATGAAGCGAACTCGTTGATTCCCATCTAAATCTTGAGCTCTAACTTCTCATTTGGACTTCCTTTGCATCTCGGGTTTTGATCGAATTGGAGTGGGTCTTCAGAAGAGTTGTCGTACAGCAGCAGCTCTAGGATTCTGTTCGGTTCGGTAGTCATCACCTTCATCGGTTCGGGTCGGTAGTCCACTTCGGGTCGGGTCGGTGTCTTCCTCCGGGTCGGGTCGGTTCAGTGATTCTCCCCCCTTCAGATATCGGTTCGGTTCGGGTGTCTCTGCTTGAGTTCGGTTCGGAGGTAGTTCATCTGATCTGATTCCTTCTGTTTGACTTGTTTGCCTGCTCCGATCCGTCCTGTTCCCTTTCTCCGATCCGATCTGCTCTATTGCTCCGATCCGATCTTCTGTCCACTCCAACTCTAAGCAATGGCCTTCCTTCCTGCCAAGCTCCTTCCAGTGACAAGTCCCAATCCAGTTCGGATTCCCTTGGCCAGTTCACTAGTCCGATCCGACCCCTGCTCCGATCCGAACCGGTTCGGGACCTGCACATTTCTGCAACTTTCCAGCGAGCTTTCTACGCCATTCATCGGCGTTTTCGACCAATTTAACTATTCTAATCAATCATATAACATACCATAGGGTCATAGCAATATGTAAGAGCAACCCCAAACATCAAACAACAATCCAAATGAATCAAAATAGATCAAAAGTGGCTAAAACCTCACATTTTCCTATAATCCTTCTTAATCATGTTTAAGCACATACTTAGTAAAACTTAATCAAATCGTCTAAATTTTCTAACAGAGGCATGAAATATTATTTAAGAATTTCTAAATATTTTTCCAGAATTTATTAGTGTATAAATTCGCTAATCTTCACTAATTACCCTTAATTAACTGTAATTAGTGTCAAAACGATGCTATCACTCACCTTTGCCACAACTAGAACCCCAAAACTGAAATATTCTCTGATTTGGCGCTGTTCCCAATCTCACACAGCAGCTCCACCTCGGTTCTTGTGCTAATACTCCTTGATTCGATGTTTGCTAAGCCTAATCTTCAATTAGAAAGTGATTTTTGGGTGTTTTAGAGAGATTTAGAGAGTGGAGGCCATGGCTAGGTCAAGAGGAATGAAAGTGGCGGCTGGAAAATGTCTAAAGAAATGTTTTCTAACCCTAATCAGCCCCTATATACCCCTAAACCCGAAATTCCCCTCTGGGCCTAGCTGCTAATCACCCGGTTAAGCCCAATTAAGCTGTTTTTCACCATCTGAAACTTGTTTCAGCCATATCTCCCAAACGGTGAGTCCGTTTGGCTAATGTGACCACTCTACGGAAAGAGAAACCATCATCCGGAGCCAATGGAAGTGGTTTCAGTCAAAATTCCTTTCCAGTCAAAAGTTATGGCCAAAACAGTGCCAACTAGGGGTAAAATGGTCATTTAAAAATCGGGAAAAATCATGAACATGGGAAATGACCCCAAAAGTCATTTCCCAAAGTTACATGACCATACGACTTCGTATGTGACAGAAATAAATATTCTATGATCCTATGATGCGTAGAATGCGGGTCGTTACACTCTAGCCCGTGTCTTAGGAACAGCCGCAACTGCACCTTGGATCACCAGGGCCGGTCCACACAATGTGGATTAAAATGCCTGAAGAATGCATTTCCCCGCCCTATGGAGCGTAAACTGGTCATATCCCGACCAAACTATCAGCTCCGGAACGACCGATATAACCGAGGGCCTCGCTATCCATCATCCACATAAGTAAAATGTCAGGGCTTGTAAAACGCTGACACCACTCCTAGCTAGAAGGAAACGCATGCCCTCCCTGCAGTCCTCTCCCGTTTCTGGTTCACACCGGGCTGTGAGGCTCGCGAATTAAAGCTACACAAAGCTACGCTATATCAAAGCCGTGCTTTGATCATCAACCACAAGACTATGCTTTTCAACAGAAGCCTTGATCATTTGCATCTCAGCATGCCACACAGGCAATTCACGCTATGCAACCGATGTCTATCAATCACACAGAATGAAATCCGATGTCAGACACACATCCATTTACAAGTTCGTTCTGGGTCTGAACAAAACCTAAGGCACCTTATTCCTCCCCCATATGTCCAATACAGGGGAGAGGCCCTCGCATATCCGTTGATCTCCAAGTACGTCTGGACGATCACCACTTATTACCATGTCTTGGGTGTACAGCCCAATCAAGACATCAGTAATCACCCAAACGATGTGAAAACCTCCAGTCTTCAACCACCGTCTTCATCCTCGACACATCGTCGAATCAGTTATTCAGAATGGGATAAACCCGGTCTTTCTGAATAACTCGCGTATATAATAAACAAGTGCTATAAAAACACAACATACGCCTCATTCCAATCCAGAATATTCCTTTTTTCAAATATTCTTATACTTTGGGGAAGGTTCCCATTAATTTTATCAAAGATAAATTCTTTAAATTTATTCTTTAATCTTCCTTTGGATATCATTTCAATCTAATTAAAGATGAATTAAAACTCCACTTGGTTTTAATCTTCCCAAAAATCAATATTAACGATTGTTTAACTTGGGAAATCATATCTTGTCTTTAATTGGGTTAAAGAACCAATGTCATTTAAAACACGGTTCAAGATAAACTCAAAATCACATTCTATTCCATCAGCCTTTAACCGTAAATTAGCAAGTGAACAATTCCCTAAGTATTAACCCCGAAGGCTGAAACCAACATCAGATCAATACCCATGAAACTATTCAACTTAACTAATCTCCAGTTAGTTTCTTATTTTCTTAACTCTATTGGGTCTAAGAACAGTATTATTAAAGATACCATTCACGACAACCCAAAATCTTATTTCTGTCTTTAACTGGGTCAAAGAACCAATGTCCTTTAAAACACGGTTCACGATAAACCCAAAATCACAATCCATTCCATCAGCCTTTAACCATAAATTAGCAAGTGAACAATTCCCTAAGTATTAACCCCGAAGGCCGAAACCAACATCAGATCAATACCCAGGAAACCATTCAACTTAACTAATCTCTAGTTAGTTTTTGATTTTCTTAACTCTATTGGGTCTAAGAACAGTATTATTAAAGATACCATTCACGACAACCCAAAATCTTATTCCATTGTTAATCGGGTTAAAGAACAAGTGTTATTTAAAACACCGTTCACGATAAACCCAAAGACCAATTTCAATTCAATTCCAATTAAATATTAATTAATTGGTATATTTCATTAAATCTAAATAAAAAGATTTAATCTTTTCTCAACTGGGTTCAAGAACAGTGTTACTGAAGACACCGTTCACGACAAACCCAAAATCCCATTTGATACTAAATACAAAGCTCTAAGTAGAAAATATATCGGCGGATATTCAATATCAAATACCACAACCAACAAATATCGTATTTGAAATAACGATATAAATATATCTTTCAAATTTCCATAACAATATCTGTATAATCACAAAATCCGACATCGAAATATTCTGAAGACAATTTCGATTCAAATCCATTTCCAATTTATATATTGGAAATTCTGGTTATTTTTAAAACCATTTCAAATCCAATTTATTTGCTTAGAAATAATTGGATTATAATTCTAGTTCAAAACTAGTTCATTTCGATAAAAAATCTATTTTTATCTCTTCAAATATGGAAATTTTCATCCCAATTCTTTCCAAATCATTTCTTATGATTTTACACTAATTATTGATATTTTTAATAATTTTATCAAGGCTCGTACAGTCGATTTCCGTAAACGGCCATCGAACTGCACTTACAACGACCTTTTCCAAATTTGATTTGGACATAATTCCAAATCCAACCGTTAGATTTCAAATCTCTAATATTCTTTAGAAAGCTCTTTTCAATACGAACCCAATGGTTTCAGTTTTAGGAGAATCCGACGGTCGGATCTCCCGTAATATCCATTCGAAGTCAATGGTCGAAATTCGCGAAGTACCGCAGCGCGGCGCATTCTATTCAGGCCATTATATTGTATATATAATATATATTTCATCGATTTCCATTTAAAATGTATTTTATAAATCGTTTTAAATTCGTTTTCAAAACGATTTCAACTTCATATTCAATTTCAAATCAAAATTGAATATTCCATATCATCGATATATAATTGATAGTATTTTCAAAACATTATATTTTGAAATCTCTTCCTTTTCGATGTTCATTATAAAAATGAATAAAATCGATATAAATATTGTTCACGTCAAAATGGCGTTAATCTAATCGACAGGCTATATATATTTAAATATATTTGTGTCTATCCCGAACTTGACATCAAAATTTGACCTTTTACTGATTATTATTTTAAAATATTCGTTATTTAAAATATTTATTCTTTCTGAACTGGAATCAGACACAGTCAATTACCATATAATTTTATTTATACAGATTTCATACAATACATGTATACAACAACAGTGATAAATAATAATCCATCATCCAGAGTGCATTCTACACTGTACAAGCATTAAATATAAATATTTAACGCTTATAACAGTTTGTCAACCAATCGATTGACATACAACTAACTATTGGGACTAGCGTATGTCCAATATCATCCCAATACCCGTGTGGGGTTTCAATCAACAAATAAAGAATTTTATTTGTGCAGTTAGGCGATGTGTAAAATTTATCGTCCAAATCAGTATCAGTCAAGTGTGTGTACATAAACAAATCGTCCGATTTGTTTACGAATATTTATTTATTTATTTCATATACTCGTTAAAAATTATATTTTTAACTATAAAATATTTTATTCCATTCCACAACACACAATCAATTTTCACAACACAATCAATTAAACAAACAAGTCATCCATGGTTTGTGGACGACGGGTGTCGGGTGCTGCTAAGCACCGTCTGCATCCTAGTATATATTTTAATTAGAAATAAAAATTAAAGTGAGAATTTCTCACCTTGGGTTCCACTCCCTCATTCTTTCCTTCTGAACGGTATGGATTCCGTTTTGATTTCATTTCGTTCCATCACACTCCTTTTCGCACTGTTCATAGTAAAAATCATATTTTTAATATGATGTTTATTTTAAAAATCACAATTTTATAATGGCACTTCATGTATAAAAATCATATATTTTTACAATGCTAATTTCTATATAAAAATTATATTTTTATATCTCTACTTCTTATATAAAGAACGAATTTTTATCGCTACTCCATATATAAAAATCGGATTTTTATACTGTTCTTCATATAATAAAAATCATATTGTTCTCTCGCCATTCTCTATATAAAAATCACATTTTTATATATAAAGATCGTACTTTTATATATTTGCTATATATGTAAAAATCGCATTTTTTATGCTTTCTATAAAATAAAAATCAAATCTTTTTAGAAATAAAAATCCTATCTTCTCTAATGATAAAAATCAAATCTAGTGTTAAAAATTATATCTTTCAAATGTTAAAGATCAACTCTTTCTAATGTTAAAGATCAAATCTTTCTAACTATATAAAAAATCACATCTTTTATTTATAAAAATATAATCTTTACAAATAAAATTCATAATATTTTATAAGCAAAAGTCGTTTCTTGTTCATGTTATAAACCATCTCTTTTCTACAAATGACAATAAAAAAACTAAGGATTGTTTAAAGACTTACAGTGAGAGAGAGGGGGGTTTCCGGGTGCGCTGCCATTTGCAGCAGCGTCGAAGCGGGTCGAAGCTGACTGGATTGGCACGAGGCTTCTCAGGCGGTCTCGGTGTCGTGGCAGCAGCCGTCGCAGATGAGACATGGCGGACTGGGCTTGATGAGCATCGACAACGCCTCCCCTCTGGCGATCTGCGAAGGCCGACGCGTGGGTTGATGGCTCAATGGATTGGAGATTCCGCGACGTGGACGGAGCAGTTTCAGGTCGAGGTGGGAGCTTCCGGGGGGACTGCGGATCGAGGAACGGAGGAGGGGCGAAGCTGAGGAGGCGGTGGCGGTGGGGCGTCGTGGGGAGGGCCGACGCGGTGGTCCGCTGCGCGATGGAGGCGCGATTTCCACCTTTTCGCTTTCTTTCTTTTTTCATCTGAGTCAACGGGTGGCAAGAGAGAGGGATTAGGGTTTATAATATATATATATATATATATACACACATATATATAATTTGTTAAATTTCCAAACAGGTAACTTTTTGATTCAAACTCCAAACGAGACCCAACGACTGTCCCCCTAGCTAATTACCCCCATTCTGAACGCAATGAGATATGTTTCGTAACCTGATTCAACTGTTTCGATCAGTTTTCATGAAAATAAAAATATAAATCTATATATTCAATTTGAACGCATATTTCAATTTACCGGGGCCACATACGGACTCTAAAAATTCCAGAAAAATAAATCTAGTTATGTTTTGACGATACGATTCTAACAAAACTAATTTCGTCTAATTTGGAGACCGTTTGAAAAATAGCCATTTTCTGGTCGATCCAAATTGACTAAACTATCAAAACACGTTTTACTTCGCTACGCTCACGTATTAATCCCAAAAATTATGAATTTTGGAATCTAGTAATAACTTGACATCCCAGATCCAACAAAAGTGGTTTCGTCGAAAATGGAGGTCGTTTGCAAAATGACTATTTTTAAGGGCTATATTTTCCATAGCGACTATTCTGTATTTTCAATTGGACATAACTTTTTATTCCTGCTACGAAATTCGGATTTTTCGGATTCGTTGGAAAGATATTTTAAAATAGATCCTAATATTTTTGGTTTCACTAAAATCCGACTTATTTTGAATCCTGTACATTCATTTGAAATCGAATTTTCAAACTACCGCACCGTTTTCAATTCCTTTTATAATTAAAATAAATATTTATATTCTAACGTCGATTCAAATAAATATATACGTTCTAATTCTATTCAAAATAAATTTCTCGTCGTTATTATTTAAAATAATTCATTTTAAATATTCAAAATTCACTAAAATTGCAAAAATAAATTTTTTAAATCGGTTCGGATTTTCCGGGTTGTTATAATACCACTCCACAGATCGATCAACACAATATAAAACAGTTTTTATACAAATCTACAAATACACACTCTCATATATATATATATATACACACATACACACACAACTCATTCTAGGATGCTACTGACCCTATCTCTAATGAGTAAACCCCCAGCAAAGCCTAGGCGTTCGCTCAACCTAAGCTCTGATACCAACTGTGATGGCCCGCAAATCCATACTATCTGAGATGAATAATACATCACACATCCAACTCAAATAATACAGAAATACGAGTCATTAGGGTTAAAGAAATGGAATAGATAGAAGAAAAACAGAAATAACAATACATAATCTCACAGCGGAACGAATAAAATATATTATATAACATAACCTTTGAAATACAAAATTTTATATCATATATACATACCATTATCAAAGATCAACATGTATACACCACAGCGGAAATAACTCTAAATAACTAGCGGTGAAGCCTCCTGCTTCAAGCTCCTCCAATTTTATCGGTAAAAGCCTAAAACACTTGACTGCCCTTACAAATTTGGGCACCCAAGAGTTTAGGAAAGCAACAAGCAAAATAAACTCTGGGTCAGTCATGGGACCGGTGTGAGTAAACTCCAACCATATTGTTTAACTTTGAAAAACCTTTCGAAAGAAAAGGATAATAGTAAGACCAGCCCACACATAAACATGGACGGTTTTTACCTTACTATAACCCAAAACATTTTTATATCAAAATCCGGTGATATTATAGTAATGTCTAATCAAATAAATAACTAAATAGTAGAACGCTTGCATCTCACGCTCTACTTATAAATTATAAAATCAAAAACCGCATGGCGCTTATTGGAGATTGGATTCCAACTATGACAAGGTATGGGACCACCTTCTGCTCAGTGTACTCGAGAGGGGATACACTGGGGTTCAGCAAGAACGTCTTATGTTAAGAGAAACGAATTCCTCCGCCGCCTTTCGTAATATCTTGAAAAGATCGTCTTATGTGATCCGTTAGGCATACTCCGTCAGACATTCGTCCATACAAGTTGTCCTGGGTCTGGACAACATAACAACCCTTTCATTCCACTCTGTCTTCAATTTATCTTCGGCATAATCTAATTCGCAACGCCTATGCCTATACGAAGTGGTTTTCGGATATTAAATCCAACCAGTCTCTCTGTATTGACAACGATGGTCAAAATATTTGATAGCCTGTGTTTTAACTATCAAAGGAAAACAAAACATCCATCTAAATTTCTAACATCAAACAATCACTGGCCCTTTCTAATATTTCTCGTTTGTTTCCTTATCCGGTTTTCTATATTAGTTTCTAGTTACCAAATTTCTTAAAAATATTCTAACTCCTTAATTTTTCAAAATTTTTTGCCAACACTTCCTTTGTACCGATCAATAGTTCAAACCCCAACTCGCCTCTTTAGGCCCTTTCTATTCAAAAAGAAAATCAAAAAGCCAAGCGGCTTGCCGATTTGGTGCATAACACCTCATATGGAAATTTAAACATGTCCTTTTTGTCGGGCACTTAAATTATAATCTTCAAACTCTCTTCCTACTCTTCATCCCATACATGTCTATCATATATATAACATTCCCAATTTATTTAAACTCAATCCAAATCATTTGACCCAATTTGCTAATTTATTCTCCAATTAACCTTCTTACCAATTCCCTTTTATTTTGAACTTATCATGTTTAAATATAACTTAATTCGCTTGCCAACATGTTGAATTCCATTTCAAACTCGGTTTTCATATTCGATTTTCCAATAAATCTACATCCCTTCCCAAACCAAGTTAAGTTTGATTCCAACTTTATTAACTAATTTCTTTTGAGATTAGTTAACATTATTGGGTAAATAAAAATCTGATTTTTATTTGGAAAACCACATCACTTACTCCACTTGAGTTCGTATTTATTTTATAACTCAAATCTGGATTTTTCTAATTGCAATTCGGATTTTTATTCATTAAAAATTCCTTTATTTTATTTAATAAACCATTATGGTTTTAAACAATTATGACGCTGCTTTTCTGAAATTTTGATTTTGACATAACCCAAAATCTATAAAACGAAATCCAGATTTTTCTCTTTCATTTGAAAACTATCATTGAATAGGTCCGGATGTTTCTTATTTCACCGGATTTCGAATTATTTTGAGTTCCGTATACTCAATTGAAGTTCGAAACGTCAAACAGCGAACTACCTTGCCGCGGCGAGTTCGTTTTAATTAAAATTAAATTATAAATGTTAACTTTGTTTACAAAATAAATTTCAACTCCATTTTCAATATTTAAAAATAACACAAGCTCGTTATCCAAATTCAATCTTAATAATTCAAGTTATCTAAACTCGTCGATTATTTCATTTCCCATTCATAACTCCGTTATGAAGTTATTCAAAACTCGAATCTCTATATTAAGTCCAATTCACATGGAATTAGATTATTTTTACAAAAATATCAATATCGTCGAATTCCAATTATAAATTACCTTGATGCAAATAATAAATAAATTCAACATCCCTTACCATTACAAACTGATATCATCTCTTGATAATAGTGAAGTCGTTCAAGTTGGGGTATTTCATTTACCTCTCAGACCATGATCGACAACGTTCTTACGTTGAGACGGATAAAAGTTTGTAATACACAACTTGGTTTAAATCTCGCCTCCTACTCCATTTCTTACATTTTGAAATTTATTTCCAAATTTCACGATGAAAATTACTTCGTCACATTTATAAACATTGTTTATAAATTAACTTCTTATAAAACAAACTTCCCATTTAAAAATCTATTGGACACTCGAATACCATTTTGAAAATTTTTATTTTGTAACTTATATATATACATACATGGAATTTTATTTTCATTTTAGTTTTACTCAAAATAATCCCAATATCTTATTTGGAAAATAATTTATTTGTTTAATAAATTCAACATGATCAAACTCTAATTATAAATCTATATGGATTTATTTCAGATCATTTTACATTTCGAATGTCGGAATAATTTCATCATTCCCCTTTCCTGAAACGATTTCAAATTAAAAATGCCTTTTTACTCTCATATTAAAATTTCAATAATCAAATTTCTCATGCTAATTGTTTATAAATGTTGTTTATAAATTTTACTTCTTGTTTTAAATATTTAAAACAAGCTTATATTTCAGATTCCATTTGAAAATCCTATTTGCACTTCGGAAAATAATTTTTCCTTTTTAAACTCAAACTTAAATTTATATTTATAAATTATTTAATGAAACATTATAAATTCCAATTCTTATTTTAAATATTTAAAACAAATTCCTATTTCAAATCTTATTTGAAATCCAAATTCCATTTGGAAAATAAGTTTTCCTTTTTAAATTCAGATTTGAATTTACAATCTAATATTATTAACGATAATATTTCTTTCCATTTAAAATATTGTTTATAAATTCAGCTACTTATATTTATTATTAAAAACAAGTTAATATTTCTTAGTTTATTCGAAATTCCATTTCTATTTAAAAAAATAAATTTTCCCTTTTTAAATCTAAAAGTCCCTTTGTATAATATTTTTAAATATCAATATCTAGGTCCAGTGATATTCAACATTTGAACACAAACGATTTATCCAATTCAACACATCACACATGAACATGTAAACAATAATAATAAATTTTGAGGAATCCAGTTGGATCCCTCCAACCTGTTACCCTGCATCCACAGATGTTAGTCAACAACAATAATAATACCAATCCTGCTTCAAGGCAGGATATTGCGGTATGAAGGTCATCCACTATATATATTGTGGGGGTGCATAGGGAAATCATCCGCTAAAGGTACTGCAGGAAAACGCTAATGGTACTGCGGGAAATATCCAATCACCAATACTATATATATATTCAACCATCAAGCCTAAATAACTAATATATATGCAACCACAATAATTCAATAATTCATGCAAGCATCCAAACAACCAACAATTTATTTTTAAAATAAAACTGTAAGTGAGATTTACTCACCTGATTTTCCATTTCCGAATATCCAATTAAATTCCAGATTGTTGCGCCTTAAGAATTGACTTGAATGAATTATTTTTCTCTCCTATGATCATATATTTTAATTTAATGATTAAACGATTATTATTAAACACATAAATATATTAACTATTCCCTGTATTTTAAATTTCCAAAAACAAAGTATATACCTCAAATACCACACTGCCGACATCTTTCCGTCGATCACTAGATCTTCCCATCATCTCGCTTCATCATCAACAAACTCATTACCTGACCATCGTGCAAGAGAGCCCCAAAATCCTACTGGCCTATTCCATCAATTGCTTCAATTATTCCCTAAAATAAATCAATACATACAAACTCCCCACAAATTCCACTACTTGCTTCAGATTTTCGTTCATCCCTCAAACCCAGAGACCCCAATTCAGCCACCTCCTGCCTTCATCAAACATCCCTCCATCGTCATAATTGCCAAAGCAAATTCCAGACATTCCTTTTCAACATAGCAAGGACACAAAAAATGACAAAACCCATGCAATACCAAACTACCTCACATCCATCCCACTTCATCCCATCTCTACACAACACAACACATATAACCTTCAAGCTTTCTACTGTCATATTCCATTTCAGCACAATAAACCACATCAGTTTTTAGATGTCGACTTCCTCAATCACACAATCCCCTTTGACATCATCATCGCACCCCTCCAATTCACCTACCAGAGACTGAGCTCGACGCATTCTTTTCCCCCAACCTGAAAACAATGAACTCGTAGTCTTCCTCATCGCGATTATCATCATCACAATCAACCCCATCAATTCGGACCCCAAAATCAACATACGAACTTCGAACTCCTTTACTACAATCCCATCCCAACACCACTGCAATTTCAAACTCGCCTCTGCACTTAGCAGTACACGGCTCTAAGGACAGCGCTCCAACCCTGAGTTCAACCATAAATCGCGATGCTTCAATAAAGTTTTCGAGCTTCAGATAATTTGACCGCGATTACCAATTTGAGAGCTCCTTCCTCCAAACTGATGTCGAGTCTTCAGAGCTTCGCAGGTTCAGATCGCAACTGGATTTAATCGCTATTTCTACTGTGAATTCTTTTTTTTTCTTCTGTGGAATTGGTACTAGATTTTATTGGAATGAATAAGAAAACGAGGACAGTGGCTTGAACGAATGGGTATTCGATTTTGACTGGGGAAACAAATTGAAAAGGAAGGACTTGAGTCGTGGGTTTGGGATGGAAAGAAATTCAAGGCTGATGGCCTAATTTATAACTGCGAGGAGAAACAATTGTACTAAGCCATTAAAATTAGGGAAATTCACTATGTTAGACCTGTTCGTAAAGTTTATGGCAAGATTAGCCATGTTTTAAAAGTAATTACAGGAATAGACCTGTTTGGATTTAACAAAGGCGTGTTTTCAAAACTCGCACAAAGGCGCCTTTCCAAAACTCGCCCGTATTTTTTTTTTTAAATTCCATAGCGACTTTCTTGAAATTTGATTTCGACATAACTGAATATCTATAATATGATATTCCAATTTTTCTGTTTCATTACTAAAATATAGGTTTATAGATTCGAACGTTTTGTGTTTCAATGAAATCCGACGTATAACGATTCTTATATATTCGAATGAAGTTGTAAACGTTAAACTGCAAACTACCACGACAATTAAATAGTATATATAGCATAACCTAACAACATAAAACAAATATCGAATTCTAATATTCAAATACAAGAGAGATACATAGTCCGGTTAAGGGCAGATAAGTTCGAAACATAAGAAATACAGATACACGAAATACCACACACACTGATATCACATCAACAGACATACATCTCCATTTTAGGCTACTGAAGTGCACTGCTTTCGGTTATGTCCCTGCAATCCACATTTGCTGCACCTGTTTGTTTTTTGTGTTTGATGTATGTCCATAACATTTTTGAATCTCGTTGATTTTGGTCGTCCAGCTAGTATTCTGACAGGTGGAGCCAATATTCGTGGACCGATGTACGGGTCCCAATATTTCTTATCGCGTATAGGATTAAATTTTGGGTCGTATGTAGCTCTATAACTTTGGACGGAGTACCATTCAGAAGCAAAATCGTGATGTGCTCTATTACTACCAAAATCCTGTGCTGAACAAGCCGCCATCACTTGAGCACAAGGTATCTTCTGCAGAAGTGGGATTCTTCATGTACATGTGACATCGGAACTGTCGATCACAACATCATATTCATCGCCATATCCGTTAATCACTTGCCATTTATATCGTCCAAATCGAACAAGCCTACAATGTCGTGCGTCAATAGCCTAAGCTTCAATTTTAGCTTCCCATTTTGGAGTAAGTTTCGAATTCAGACCCTCCCCTTTTTCTCGTCTCTTATAGAAATACTCAACTAATTGAAGGAACATTCTTGCAACCAACGCCTTTATAGGAAAGGATCTGGCGCCTTTTAGTACACCAGTAAAATTTTCAGATGCGTAGGTCGTCATAATATGGAAGCGGTCACCGTCATCTCTGCAAAGAGCCCAGTTTTCTTCACAATTCCCTAGGCTTCGTTCAATCCAGTTATGCGCCTCTGGCTTAATTGCCTGAAGCACATGCAGCAGCGTAAAACAAGCCTATAAGTCGCTTGTCTCGATGACCTGCAGCTCGAAAATTTGCTTTCAGATGCCTTGCACAGAACCTATGTTTGTGAGGTTGTCGCTATCTATCCTACAAAGCGCTTGGAATCCGTTTCATTCTGTCAGATACGAATGTAATGTGTCTATTTCGTACGCTATAAATGAACTCACGCATGCATGAAAAGAACCAGGCCCGACTATCATATGATTCGGATTCGACCACCCTATAAGCTAATGGGAAAAGACAGTCGTCTGCATCTACAACGGTAGCCACCTTTGTACTTACCATACAAATGTGTCCCGTCAATAGAGAGCACTGGACGATAGTGTACAAAACCTGCAATGGAAGGACCAAATGCCCAAAAAGCACGATCGAATACCCCAAACTCATCATGTACTATATGTCTTACTGAACCTAGACTGCGTCTTTTTATTTCCGGAAAATATTGAGGCAAATACGAATACGATTCGGCCTAGTCACCGTATATTTTTTCCAAAGCTTTATTCAACATTCACCAAGCTTTCATGTAACCGATTTTGATGAAGAGTTGCTCGTCGACAAGCACTTGCACCGTCCCAGCTGAGATATCCAAATTGGCCTTCACAAAAGCAATGATTTTGGATACAAGAAACGCAGTAGTGGCTTGCTTGTGGTTTGAATTAATCGTTGAGTTGACACAATTATGTTCGTGAGGCAACTTTCTGATTTCCAAACATCCAGTTTGTGATCTCTTCGACACAATAGCATGTATTCGCCATGGGCAAGTAGCATCAACATTAGATAGAGCGGTGTATATTGTTTTATTCGACTTGATTGGCTTGTATGAAACACCGTGTAGAATAGACCATTCCGTAAGTTGGTGGAGAAATTGTTCCTTGCTTTGGAATACCATCCCAACAGCAAAACCATTTTGTACGCAGGCAGCCGAGAAATTTTCTCCAGAAAACTCTAGATTAGCCACTACGGATCTGGCCATCATTTGCGCCGTGCAGAGATCATCGTCCATGGGTACTTCCATTTGAACTTCATCACCATCTTCTTCGAGATCTACTATGTTTGGAAAGTGATAGTCCAGTGGTTCGTTGTTGACTTCGGTCCAACATGTATCATCAACAGTTGTCATGGCAACCGCCAAGCTATCAATATGTTCGGCCCGTTGTGAAGGACCTGCACCCCAGTCTTCTTCTGGCTCTACAGTCAATCTGTTAATAAATGTATTTTAGTTAAAACTTACATTTCAATTAGTAGTTATAAAACTAAATTGATCAATAACACATAGCTTTGGCTCATATCTAACAGTTCTGACTGATCTGTTTGTTGTTCTTGTTGTTGTTGCTGCTACTCGTCCACATTTGGTGGAAAATACGGATTTGTGTACAAAGTAGAACTAAAGATGAGTGAAGGATCATCAGTTTGCAACATTTCTGTGAAATAACCTAAACCGCTACTCACGTTAGGCAGTGTGATTATTTCTTCCATGACATCTTCCACGATTTCTTTTACTGTTTTTCCAACAAACAACTCAATTGATTTCTTAATAGTAGAAAACAGTACTTGTACATCTGCATCTTCTAAAAGTGCTACGGTTCTCATCCCCGATTCAGTAGGCCAGTTAACCGACAACTCGATATCATATTCGAGAGGGTTAATTTTGGTTGTTTGGAAGACTGTTTCTTTCAAACCATCAAGCGTTCAACTCCTTAGAACTCTCCCTGGTTTGCAGAATCCTCCCATATAACTTCCATTTTGGCGCTCATCCATAACCAATTCACCGTCGAAGTAGCATAGTGCAGTAATAAAAGTAAGCACCATTGTTGAGTGAGTATATTTTTCTTGAGTTTATTAGAAGATAAACTTGAAGTGTTTGAGACATATTGTGTTGATAACCTATGAAATAGGGAAACCAGCTTTGATATGTCACTGTTATATCAACTTTAATCAACTCAGTATGGTCGTTGTCAAGTCAGAATTGGCAGTGCTTTAATCATGTCACCGATTTTAAAAAAAAGCAGAATCAATTGTCCTATGCTCGTCCTGATCACAAAAAACAAGCCTTGAATTCGAAATAAAGCGTTGGCCTTTGTCCTTACAACGGCTTTATCACAATGGACAAATGTTGGGTCATATTTGGCAGATGTTTGTCAGCACAACTATTTCAAAATATTGGATCAAATTTACCCATGTCTAGTCAAATCACCTGATTTGTGGCAGATCGTACTATACATAAACAGACTGACCCAACTTTAATTTGTGGTAGCTAGTTGTCAATTCATCTTTATGTCATAATGTATAGTGTATGAACCAGCAAACATACAAAACTTTAATTCAGACTTCAAAAACATAAAATATTTCATTAGAATAACACAAACATACAGTACTTTGTATTAATCTTCCAAATCCTACAAACATACAAATAATAATTCAAACTAAACTTCACAAAAAAATACAACGACAATGGATAATACAATAATTCAAACTAAACCTCAGACACGTACAACGACGACGGATAATAGAAACACTACTGGTTAGGTTTAAATTGCAAGTCCTCTACGCGTTTTTTGAGACGTCTATTTTCTTGCTCCAGCTCATTCGCATATGTTATGGCCCTACGACAAAGCGGTTCGTCAATCCATTCTGAAAAATTGCATCCGTGGGGATAATTGGGACAAAGAAGACTTCGACAACCAATGTTTTCGCCATCATCAGATACGACAACTTCAGCCATATATCCACAGTGGCAGCAAAACTGGATACGAGTTAACCTCTTGCTCAACCATTGTTTGATTAGCCATGTTTGAAAATATTTGGAGCTGAGAAGATGTGGTTGAGTATGAATCAGAATTATGAGAAGGCTAGTGAGTACTTATGTAGTTTGAAAATTACGCCAAATACACAGGCGAGTTTTGAAAAATCGCACGAAGGCGAGTTTTCAAAAAGCGCCAGTATCCCTCCTTGATCATAACAGGCCTATATTTGTAATTATTTCTGAAACATGGCTAATCATGTAATAATCCTACAAAACAAGCCTAAAATAGTGAATTATCTTTAAAATTATGTTGGGTTGATATTGAAAAAGGGAGATAAGAATTGGAGCTCGAGAAAACATCTGCGTGATAGAACAATCGATGTCAGCCCTTTTTATAAATTTATTTTAACTGATTTGGTTAAATAATGAAACACTTCAAAATATCTTGTTGCTCCTACTCACCACCCCGAACCACTATTTAAACATAAGGACCACTTTACCCGATTTTAACATTATTCTGGACTCACGGAGCAGGTTTTAAAATTTGACTATATAAAGAAGATGACTAATTTAAATTGACGATTAAAAATAAATTCAATTGATATAAATTGATTTCAAAACAATTTAACCCATCGATAATAGATTATTATTATCGTCCCAATTTAACTAGAATTTATGTTAATCAATAGAATTATTTCGATTCAGTTTTGTATCTGAATTCAATTATTATCGTTATATTCGATATTAAGTCATATATTGATTATTAAACTGATAAATTCCAAATAAAACCCAATTATATTCAAAATTAAATCATATATTAATTTGATTAATTCAATAAAAATCCATTTACTATTTCAGTTGAACATTTAAAGATAAATTTAAATATTCATTATAAAACATCAAAAATCCGGGATGTTACATGTATGCTTTTGTTGGATTTGCCCTTATTAGATCAAAGAAAGGGACGCACTTGTCTGTAGCCTTGGAAATAAATCTGCTTAATGTTGCGACCTTCCCTGCTAAACTCTGGACGTCTTTGATCCTTTGTGGCTCGTTGATGTTCCTGATTGCTGCAATTTGATCGGGATTAATTTCAATTCTGCACGAGCTGACGATAAAAACGAGGAACTTTACTGATGCAACCTCGAATGAGCACTTTAGAGGATTAAGCTTCATTCCGTATCGTCGAAGGATACCGAACATCTCTGCTAAATCTACTGTGTGGTCGGACGATCGCTTGGCTTTCACGAGCATATCATCCACATAAACTTCCATTGTTTTCACTATCTAATTATAGAACATTCGATTCACTAAACGCTAGTACATTGCTCTGGCATTCTTCAACCCGAAGCCCATCACCACATAACAATACAATCCCAAGTATGTGATAAAACTGGTATGTACCTGATCTGGAATATGCATGGGGATCTGATCGTAACCAGAATATGCATCCATGAAAGAGAGAAGCTCATGCCCTACCATCGAGTCCACCAACTGGTCTATCCTGGGCAGTGAGAAGTGGTCGTTCGGGCAGGCTTTGTTCAGATCTAAAAAATCAATTCATGTACGCAATTTCCTATTGGCTTTCTTAACCAGGATAGGGTTTGATATCCAATCAGGATACATCGAGTCTTTGATGAATCCATTACCTCTTAACTTTCCCACTTCTTCTGTAACAAGCCGAAAAATTTGATGCTCGAATTTTCGACACAATTACACCCAGTGTCCAAACTCGAATACCGAACATCCAGAAAATTAAAAGGAGGAAGTTAGAGGGTGAGGAAAGAAAGAAAGAAATATTAGAATAGAAGAAGAAGAAGAACCAATACAACACAGAGTCTCACATCGCAGTGGAACAAAATATAATATAGAACTAGTCTTTATTAAGAGCTTGAAATAAATACTTACAATTATCAGAGTACAACTTACAGCTAATACATCTGGACAGTTATAATAACCTGTCCTCACACAGCGGAAAAATATTACATGATATCATATGTTTGAACCCATCTAGCTCGTCTCTGGACTTCGCAGCATCTGATAACCTGGACCTGTAACACCCAATCTAACCCGAGCATTTACAAATACTGGGTCAGTCTGGTGAACCAGAGCGAGAACAACTCGCAAAGTTTTAAGAGGATCATCTAACTTGATTTTAAAGTTCAAAATATTTTCGAAAGAAAGGCTAATCATAAGACCAAATCCACACATAAACGCGGATGGTTTATACCTTACGATAACCAAAATCATTTTGAAATCATATACTTGTCTGATATTATAATAGTGTCTAAATACAAATAGATATCAATCTAGCGGAACGCTTGCATCTCACGCTCCACATATATAGTATACAATCCAAATCGCGGGCGCTTATTGGAGATTGGATTTCCGACTATGACAAGGTATGGAACCACATGCCGATAGTGTACCTCTAGAGGGGAATACACTGGGTTCAAAAAGAACGTCTTGCAAACCGGCCACACATGACCGACCACTCATTTTGCTTGTGTATCGAATGTAAATCACCAACGGTTGGGATCCGCAACCGTTTCCCAAAAAGGGACAGTATCAAAATAGATTAAAGAAGCAAACATAATTTCTCTAGATAGGTGATTATACACCCTAATGGGAGCGACCCACATAGCCATGATGCCTGTCCGATTTTTGTCATTTCCCGGTTGTGAGGCTTGAGGTCATAACGTTATTCACTTTGAATGCCACATCGTCAAATCCATCAGAAATCACTAATTGATTTCCACAAAAATACTCGGGTTGTTAAGTTAAGAGAAGGTGTCTTATCCGCCGCCACATAAATACATTTGAGGAAATCAACTTACGTAATCCCTTTGGAAATATTTTATCAAACATCCATCCATACAAGTTGTCATGGGATAGGAAAAACCAAAGGAACTCTCCTACTACATCCTTGAATCATCCTATGGATCAGTAGCGAGTAGTCCTTGCAATCCACAGATTCCAATCACGACAGAATCACAAATTAAAATATCTTTGGCCGCTAAACCAGGGAAATTTGAAAAATAATCCTTTCACTCATGGAGATCCACGGTCTTCGATTGCTCCATCTTCAATCAGTATCTTCGACGATTTTGTATTCGCTAGTTTGGAATGGTTTTCGAATATATATTCGATCCCGATCTTTTCGTACCAACAATCGCATTGGCCAGATTTGATAGTCGGTTATTTAACTATCAAATAAACAACCATTCAATCATGAAAATAAAATAAATTCATTGATTTAGTACCCAACAACATTTGGCCCTTTTAATTATAATTAACGAACGATTTAATAGTCTTCTAAAACATTCCATATTTTAAAACATGGTATTTACTTCTTATTTTCATATACTAGTATTCTCAATATCATTTCATTTCAATACTTGAAAAAGCATCTTACAATTATATCCAATTATTATTAGAAAACATTAGTTACAACAGTATTTCTATTCTCCAAAAATCATTAGCTCTTAACCGTAGATTGGTAAGTGAACCACTTCCCAAACATCAACCTCGAAGACCGAAATCAACATCAGATTGATGCTTAGAAAATCATTCAACTCATCCAATATCCAGTTAGATTCCAATTCTTATCTTGACTCTTTATCCACCCATACCATTCCACTTTTAACTCATTCAACCATTTTCCATTTTTTGAAAATCTCATTTCAATTCCATTATTAAGTACGTTAACTTAAACTTAACGACTTCACCTCACATCCCTTTCTATAAACTTCGTTTGTAAACTCTGATTAAATATAAAAATCCTTTTCCCACTTCCCTTTACTTAATTTAAATATTAAGTAAACATTATATTTAAGCTATTATAATTTGTTTAAATTCACTTTTATAACTCCGTTATAAGACTTGGCTTTAAATATAAACCGTTCACCAATCTCTTTTCAAAATTCAACTATATATTATTACCCACTTTGATTACTTACATAAATGAAATAAATTTAAGAAGTAAACGCTTAAATTATTACTAACTAAAATAATAATTTTACTTCATCATTAACTACCCTAAGGATGGTTAAATTCTTTATTAACTAAAATAAATAATAAATTTCTTTTTAAAATCTTATTAAAATAAAACAAATATTCATTAGTCTATTTAATTAGATTAATTTAAAACAAATCATCCAATCCCAATTAAATTACTTGACTTCGTCAACTTAAACTATGATTATCCCTTCAATCAACACTCATTAGCCCTTTTTTAAAATTAATTAATAATATAATTAATTTAAATAATCCCATTTAACTTTCTCTTAAAACAATTAATCCAATTCTTAATCATTGTTAATTTCTGCTCATATGATTGTTAACATAAGAATTCGATTTATAAAAACCATTTACTAATCACTTATAAACTTAAATAATAAGTATTAATTTCCTTTATTAACTAGTATTCAAAATAATAGATTATGAATTCTATCTTCAGTTATAAAATAAATTTTATAACATCGTTATTGTCGATTCACTTGGCGGTAAATAAAACGACATGTTTTTGGGCCAACTGCTACCAATCACTCAACCAATACTGGCTGTTGGTTAAAACAAACAAACGTTGTATTTAGATTCAACAACCAAGTCAATCATCCAATCATACCGGTTAAACAGTTCATATAATTTCTATATGAAAATAAACAATAAATTTGAGGAATCCAGTTGGATCCCTCCAACCTGTTTTCCCTACATCCAAATACGTTATTTCAACAATATCATTTTATTTTAATAAACAGATATAATATTCAACCATCAAACAATAACAGCAATCCAAACATCCATCAACCAATTAACAATCATTGCACACAAATATTTAAACCCAAATTATATAAAATATAAGTGGGATAAATGTGAGTGAGTTGAACTCACCTTGAATTCCATTTGTCGTCAAAACAGTTTGTTTTACTAGCTTCTAGCTGCATTCAACTTTGTCCGTTCTAATTCCAAAATGTTACGTCCGTTGATACAGTCCCAACGTCCTTTGGTTTATTCCATTCTGTTACTGTATGATCAAGATATAATTTAACATGATATTTGTTTATTTAAATAATGTTATTAAACTTAAATAATATTTTAAATATTTAAGTTATATTTCTATTTATAATTACATTATATAAATAAAACTAATTGGGTATCTGGACTTATACTTAGGCGCAAGAAATTGTGCGCACATATTATAAGGCCACGTCATATTGTTAACTAAGCAAGATTTGGCACATTTTGTCTACATTTTCGCATTTTCACGATTTGGCTATGCTAACTAATGCAGTAGGAATATTTAAATGCATTCTTAACGTTACAACTAGAAAATGGAAATATTATTAGTCATCTTCAAATACGGGTTGTGCACATTCTGATTTCTAAGCCACATGAAGGTATCGGCGCCTTAAATATAAGGTCAAGCATGGTCAGAAACTTGAAGGCACGTTTTAAAAGCGAGATTTGTTTATATAGGCCATGTTCTATATATATAAATATAATTAACTTCTACTATGTGATATCAATCGAAACAACATTCTCGCCTTTCTTCAATACGAAAGTTGTTGTCCATTCCTCCTCACGCTGCAACATCTACCGCCCACCACTGCACTGTACCGGCTCCGGCACCCTGCTGCTTTGTAAACCGCTGCTGTGTTGTCCACAGTTTGAAACCGATCCCATGAAAACTCCTACCCTCAAACATCATGCAACCTCCATATGCCGACCAGTGACCACCCGCCACCATTCTCTTCCTTCGAAACAGCACCTCAAGCCACACAGTAAGGGACTGACAACCCCGTCATCCACTGCCTTTGCACCGTACACTGTCTCAACTCCCACCAGCTCATCACATTCAAAAAAACTCCACTTGATCACCACATCCGAGAACCCTCCCAGTATGTAAGCTGCGGTTTTATTGAAAATGGTGGGGGAAATGATTTGGTTTTCTTTTTTCTAGGTTTTGGTTTTATTTTGTTTGCTGGGGGAAAATGCAGTGAGGCCCTGTCTTTGTTATTCAGTGATGAAGTTGCTTGAGTTATTACTGAAGCAAAATAGAAGCCACGAGACTATAAATATAGAAGAACATATGCCAAGATAAGAATGATGTCTTTCGATCAGTACGCTATAGCATGTAGATTAGGGGTGGTTAGGGTATGCGTGAATTAAATTGGAGAAGACTTTCGAGTGGCCTAAGTATGCAAATAACACTGTAAGCTATGGGGACAACATAGGTACGCTCGAAGTGGAGAACAAAACAGTGCAAGGAAATGTATCTTCATTTCTGATGGGTGATGGGTGACGGGAGACGAGAGGTAGGCTAAAGAAAATAATTAACATAGGGGAGAGGCTCGAAGACATTAAAATATAAGCTATAGCTTCGGGGTAGGTGTTCTGCAGATGAATTTCCATTCCAAAATATATATGACCTTGCATGTAGATATGCAGATATATTTAGTAGACTTATACCCTGTTTACATTTCTTACGAATTAAGAAACGGAGTAATATGTGTGTGGTATGTGTATTTGGGTCCACGCATTCTACAAATCATAGGTATCGATATTTAACGACTACCGTTAAGTTCGAACCGACATACACGAACTCCAAAATTAACGAAAATGGACCCTCCCGTTATGTCTTAACATTCCAGTCCAAAAAAATATTTAATTTTGTTGAAAATCGACTTCGTTTGTACAATGGGACTATTTTAATTTATCGGCTCACCTTTAAATTTTGTCTACCGTCAAAACAACTTTGTTTAGCTACAAACTGAAAATATAGCAATAATTAGCTATACGCATTCCAATAAAATTTGTTTCGTCAAAAACGGAGATCGTCTGAAAAGAAAACATTTTTAAGGCCTATATAATATATCGAACAATTTCCCGTGTGCGAAGCACGGGCCTAATCATAAGGTAAGCAACACATTGATTTGAACGTTCTATTTCGTATGATTATTTATTTCATCATCAATTGTCGTTGGCGTTTCATAATCATATCGATACACATGAATTTCAAATCGTAAATTATGAAATACCACGATGTTTACGAGTTCGAATTAAAATTATATATAAATTATATGTTCAAACATTGTTTAATAAACGAATTATATATTATAAATCTATTTAAAATTCCAATTCAACATTTAATATAATAAAGTATATTAAGTATTGGATTACCAAAGATACGGGACGTTACATCTTCCTTCAAGGCGGCCAACCTCTCTAAGCCCAGCATACGCCTTTTTTGTTTAATAGGAGGATGCTTTGGGTTTACGCTTAGTGAATGACTCATGATTGAAGGAGAGATTCCACACATATAAGCATGGATCCAAGCGTACACATCCAAGTTCTCTTTCAAAAAGTCTGCTAATTCCCTCGTTTGGAGGGGGTTCAAGTGATCCGATTTTCAAGACCTTTGTTAGGTCGTCATTATCATCGGAATGTCTACAGTTGCTTCAATAGGGGTCGCCTTCCTGCATACCGGTTCTTCATCCTCTCTAGGATCGATATTCTCGGGCAGGTCATTAGACAACTCCCCCAGCGGTATTCTCTTTACTTGCTATGTCGAGCTGTCCTCAATAGGAGGAGAAGCACTCTTGTGTTCTACGTCTTTTCCATTGCATAACATTTTCAATTCTACCATACAACAGGCTCTTTCAGTAACTTGATCGCCGCGAACCATTCCCACTCCATCTTTGGTTGGGAACTTCAGTAATAGACACCAGGGTGTGAGGTAGGCCCTGGACTCAGCAAGGGTCGGTCGGCTTAAAATGGCGTTGTAGGGTGAATCAATGTCCATAACCACAAACGGGAGGATCCTTACTCTTCGACGATCTCCTTCTCCTAGCTCTACAGATAAATCTACCATTCCAATTGGAGCAGTTGGCGATCTGTTAAGCCACATATCCAACCTCCAAATGGCTTTAAGTCTTTCATTTCCAACTTCATTTGGTCAGATGCTTTTTTAAACAAGATGTGACCTTCCGTACCAATGCAGCCTCGATGGTAGAAGTTATCACCAACTTCTCGACACTAGGTGTTTCAACTCCTACATTCTCTCTATCTCGGGAGATGACAACATCTACTGATGTCTTTTGTTGTTCCACGGGCGCAGCCTCTTCAAGATTGCTACACTCTCCTACTTCTAGGTGTTTGGTGGCAATAACAAACTGTTCCATTGCTCTATTGCTAGATTTAGTTGGATGTGGTCCTCCGACCACAGTGTTAATGACTATGCCTTTTCCCTTTTGCTAGGTAGTAGGTCTAGAAGTAGGCAGGTTCTGATTCAGAGCAGATCCTCCTTGCCCCCATCCTTCGAGGCAACCTTATATTCATCCAGCTTCCCTACACGAAGCAACTTTTCTACAACATCCCTCAAATGGCGGCACTCATTCGTAGAGTGGACGTAACTCTCGTGAAACAAACAGAACTTCCCAGTTTCATGCTCTTTTTCAGTCGAATCTCTGGGTGAAGGTTTCCTGTATTGTACAACATTGTATGTATCTAAATAAATATTCTCCAAAGTATCACTTAGCGGCGTGTAGTTCTTAAAAAAACTGAAATCGAGGCCTTGTCTTAGAATTGTTTCTCCGATTCCTATTTCTTTTGCCGCCATTCCCGCCTTGGCGGTCATTCCCTCCATTCTTGTTGCCGACATTTACTACAACTTTTCCTACATTATCACCAGACTGCTTGATGGTGACGTTGCTCTGAATGTCCTCTCTCGGGATTTCATCAGACTTTCTCTTTCGGTTCGTGTATATTTCCTCTCGTCGCAGACGAATATTTGCCTTTTCATAAAATAGCTCTCGAGTTAGCGGTGGTTTTTCAGCCAAGTACCTTCCGAACTTAGTGTCTTTATCAACTCCATCTATGAGTGCCATCAGGATGGTCTTCTTGTGTGGGTCGCTTACTTCTGTAGCTGCTAGATTGAAACGATCCAAATACGATTTTAGAGTCTCCCCCGGAGCTAGTTTAATTACAGACAGCTCAATGACACTCTTAGATTTCGGGGGTGGACTCGAAATTGATTCGTGAAACTCTCACTTAGCTCTTTAAAACTGGAGATCGATTGAGGCAGAAGCCAGTTAAACCACATCAGCATGACATCTTTGAGATATATTGTAAAAGCTTTGCATTTTACGGCATCAATAGCCGCCACGGCATTCATGTACCAAGAGTATCTCATCAAATGTTGCCATGGATCAGTCCTTCCTCCATATTGATCCATAGGTGAATTGAAACGCCGAGGGAATTGAAAATCCAAAATGTCATTAGTAAAAGGTGTGTGGCTGCGATCAATGCCCCAATCTTCGTTAGTGTAACCCGTGTTATCATCCATAATTTGGCGCACCATGGCCTCCACTTCAGCATTGGTTAGTATGGGCTCAGGTTCAGCACTTCTTGTCCTTCTGATAGTTAAAGTTCCTACATCAAGTTGCATCCTTTGACTACTTGCAGGAGCAGAATTCTCTTGTCCCCCTCAGTCCTGGTCGATCACAAGACTAGTAGGTTAGAGGAGTTGCCATTGGGTAGGATTGGTGATATTCAGAGCCCAAGGAAGGACATGAGACCCCCGCATTGGTAGCAACATTGGCTCTCTCATACTAGGATTATTTAGGCAGAAGACACAGGCGGCGTCTTCGCGGGATCTCAATGAGCCGAAAGTCATTTGCTCGATATTTTCAGGTCTCTTATATGGCCTTCTCTGACGTGGATGCCCCTCATTTCCCTCTAAAGAGGATGAGTAATTTGCTGTAAGGCGATTTGTTGGAGAGGGCATCCTCTCCCTACGAAGTTCTTCGATCTGCCTATTCATCGCGTTCAGGTTCTCTCGAATTGCAGCACTATCACGCCTTTGGGCCTCTAAGGCGTCATTGGTTCTGTCCAACATATTGAACAAGCGTGAAAAATCCATTTGCGAGATGGGGGCAGAAGTAGGGAGTTGATGACTGGTTGTTGCAGTTGGAGTTGAAGCACTTTGGTCGACATCCATGTTAGTAGAAAGGTTCGGGTCGCCCCCATTAGGTCGAGTCGCGACCTAGCGAGGCTTCCAACCTCTCGGTTTCAAATCGAGTCGCATTATTTCCTCTGGGTCGGGTCTCCCCTGCGAGCCTATCGTCTGCGGGCTGATGTTGACTAACTCGTGCACATCATCTCTTCGATCTTCACTCGTCTCGTTTTCTAGAGAAGTTTGTGGTTCCTTGGTTCTCTTACAAGCCATGTAGCCTATTAGTTGAATTCAACGAAATCTTCAGAAATGATGAAAATGCGGACTACCTCTTCGGACTTAGAAATCCAAACAGTAGAATGACAATCCGATAGAATGAGAATTTGAGTTCTCAGTGAAAGCACTAGAATGTTAGACCAAAAAGTGGTTCAAAAACCCAATTGACTACGGATTGCAGAGAATTATAACTCAAAACAGAATTAAAAGCAGCAAGCCCACGCGATTTATAGTGTTTCGGCGTTAATGAGCCTACGTCCACTTTATATGTTTCTGATTGACTGATTGATTATAAATACAATGCAAATATTGTAACAACCCGGAATTTTAAGAGTATTTTTATTTGTTTATTTAATTTAAATTTTGATTTTTTTTATTTTATTTTATTCGTTTAAAACTCAGTTTGTTTGTATTTTTATAACTATTTTGATTTTGAATTAAAAACTAAATTTATTTTGGTTTTTATATAACAAAAGAATTGATTTGATATGAATATATTTTAATAATATTTTCAATTTCGATCTTATTTAGTATATAAATTAAATCGAGTTTATTTAGTTGAATTTGAATTTATTTCGAAAAATTAAAACATCAAATTGATTTATAATGAAACGTTTATCTTTAATATTTTGTTATTTTCTTTTGGAAGTGATTAAAATAATTTTATATTGAAAACGTCAAATTTTAGTCACTTCGTTTGGATCAGTTTTGACGATTATTTGCGGTAGCGGCAACCAATATATCTCAAATAAAAATGAAAATGTAAAATAAAAAAAATTCCGAAAAAATTATGTTTGAGATGCGTTCAACCAGACATAGCGTAGAAATTAATTTCGTTGAAAAATTTGAATGTTTGTCGTTCGCGCATTTTCAGGGCAAAGCTGCACCTAACAGTTTAAATTTTAGCAACCGTAAAATATCTCTGAAACCAGTTCAAACAAACATAAAAAATATTTTTTTCGTTGTCACGAATACGACGGCGAAATTCGTTTCGCGAAATTCAGACGTTTTGACCTCCGTTTAATTGTTTTCCTATCCTAATTTTACATTTAAAGAGGGTCCGTAACGCTTTTTTGAACGGAGCATCGTGAAACTGCAATTTATATACCGTTGTGTCCATCTCATCGAGCTGATTTCCACAATATATTTATTTGTCATTTTCGATGCTCGGTTTGTGTTGAAATCACTAAAAGGCTAGCGCAGTTCATTTTTGAAACAAAGCCATTTGAGCTCGACGTTTCCCTATTTGGATTCAGCATATTTTTCGAGCCATTTTGGGTCTGCAAACCCAGTCTGTGACATTCGCATGACGCTCGAAAGGACAAGAGAATACGAATAGATACATATGTTTCATTTATTTCAAACTATTCTCATGCATGCGTTTCTCACAACATGCCATACTCTTTTCTATCTTGTCATAATGCGTTGTATACATTTGAACTTTCCAACCTTTTTGCATGTTTGCATGCATGTTAATTTTTGCCAACTTTCTATTCCAAATAAACATGGTTGGCGTTACTACTTTTGTTCCTTTTCCCTTCCAACCTGGCACATGCGTATATAAAAAAAATTAAAAAAAAATCTAAACATGATGCATGCATCGTGAGTCACCACTTCGTTTGATTTCCAAGCTTCTATTTAAAAAAAATCCAAACAAACATTAGAATAATTTTAGGAATTTTCAAATTTAAACAGCCCTTGAATTGGTGCATGGAAACTTGGTAAACGTGCGTTTTTTTAGCGTTCAAAATTCGAAATTAATGCGTGCACTACCCCTTTTACTTCCTTTCACTGACCATGAATCATCTGCCATTCTATTTAAATATTCCGACCCATTTTATCTCAATCCCAATACTCTTCTTCTTCTCCTAATCGAAAAAAAAAACTCCACCTCCTCTACCCTGTTATACTTCACTGACTTGGTTCCACCTCCGATATATGCTAACGCCATTCGCTTGCTTGCCCAGCAGTCGTCACCGTACCCGAAACCCTCATGTCACCGCACGATAGAGCCCGCACCCCTGCTGCGCCGACCGTCGCTCTGCCTAGTGGCCACTCCATCGTCTTCTGCCACGCCACCGGTGAACCGCAAGCCCTTGGACCGTCACTATGACAAATAGTAAGCGTACTTATGATTAAACCTATTTCTAATTTGTTACTTCGAGTGTTCACAATTATGGTGGATTTGGTTGTTTCGCTACTGCGTTTTGATTTTAGGGTTCATGCATGTTGCCTTGCTCTTGTAATGGTTGTGGTTGTTGTGAGTCCGTATGGTTGCCATGTCTTGCAATTTATGTATATATTATAAAAAAAACTTGGAAACTCGAACGAAAATTTTAAACCTGTACCCTTATACCATCATCTGGGACATATTTTAGAATGTGTATTTGTTAAATCTCTTTTGTCATACAAGTTGCAAAGTGTAATGCTTTATGGAAATAGGTACTTTACTTACCCATACATTTCCTTACCATTTTATCCCACTGTTGAGTTATCATTTAATTCATGATATCATGCATGTTGAAATACCTTACTACACTTGCATGCGTTTAAGATTTGTTGCATGTGATTAAATCTTGTTTTTCCTACTTTGGTAAGCCATAGAAAATTTGGGGTAAGTATGTGTGTTATAATTTATCTTTGCTATTGAGTTAATATCCATTGGGTGCTTCGAAATTTACCCAATATTAGCTTGGTACTATTTCACTATGCAGATATATATATAAATCTATCACTTATACACTAAAATTGAGGATTTCCCATACACATGATATACGTATATAATGGGCTGAAATACCCTATCTTTCTGCCAGTTTTATGCATTCTACATATGAACGAAATTTTCATTGCCTTGCATACCACTAGATCCGGTGTGGTTTACCATTTGAATTTGTCTCTATATGTAGTCATGTTACTTAACCCAGTGCTTCTTGCCTTCTTTTTACTTACGCATGTAGGTACTGTAGTTTCCGTGCAACAAACCTATGTAGTCTCTTCATACTTTGTATCATCGAAGCCTGCCACCTTAGTCATGATGATTTATTTAGACCATGCGTGCCTATTATTAACTTTTGGCATAAATCATTGCTTACTTGATATTGATTACCGCATAAGATTATGACAACTTTACATATGCTATTTCGTTGATATCGGCTTATGGCTCATACATGTAGCTGCACTCGTATGCTCCTTTGTAGCTATGTATACTTCGGCAGTTATCTGTTTGTACACTTGAATTATTAAAAATATTTTTGGGATTAACGATTATACTTATGTGTTTATTACGAAGTGACTGACTTGAAATAAGTTTAATCTTGACTCGGGTGTTTTGTGTATTTTGCATTGGACACTCGGGTCAGGTCCTAAGTGTTCCAGGTTCAAGGTTTCAGCTCGCAAATCTGGAAAGGAACATGAAGACTTAACAAAGCTGTAAAATTTATTTTTGGAACTTATGTATACATAATTTTATTTTCTTCCACTGTATAAGGAAAATTTGTACAACTCTGATATTATTTATTTAAATTTATTCCGCTGCATATATTTGTGCACTGTGATTCTGTGTTATTTTCTATTTAAACCCGCTAAGCTAAAATAACGATTCGCGTTTTGAGTGTCTTGAGTCGGTTTAATTACGGATTCGAGACGGTCAAAAGGCAAATCGTTACAGTTGGTATCAGAGCTTTGGTTTATACAAAGGTTAGCTTATCGGGTTTAAAAACTCATTAGAGATAGGGTAGCAATACCCTAGAATGAGTGGAGTTATCACCAGAATTACTCTAAAGAGAGCGTATTTTGAAAAATAAAGTATTTTGAAAAATAAAGTATGTTGAAAATATAAATTATTTTGAAACGTAAACTATTTTGGAATTTAAATCCTTTTGAAATCTTCGCTCTTCGATTACGTTCTCTTCGATAGCTTTCTTTGTTAAGGTCTTGTTAGATTTGAATCTTGATTCCATTTGAAATCCATCTTCGGGTTGTCACAGTTTGCTTAGATTATGAGTGTAAAGTCAGCTAGGAATTAATAAAATTAGTTATTCATTTATTGAATTTGAATCAAATATTTGAGAAATACTTGTAGTAAGAACAGATGGTTGTTGAAATTTAGGAAATGTTAACCGGTATATTTGTGATGAATGGATGAATAAATTTAAGAATGTTAAACCATTAAAGGGTAATAAGAAATGTGCATTCCAATTAAAGATAAATTATGGAATAAAATGATTTAGTTAAAACTAAGGAGATCGTTTGACTAAAATCTGAGAAATTGATTCCGAAAATTTTTGATATTGATTCTAAAGTTTAAAAAAAAACTAGTGGTATATTCTAGCATTTTCGAAATAAAAAATTTGAAGTGATTTTACGAAATGTTTTCAAAAAGGAAAATATATGAATGGAGAACCCACTTTTGTCGCTAGAAAATAATTTTAATGATAATTTCACTTCATTGGAATTTATTCTCGAGTCTCAAAGTAGGGGAGCCACTTTGGTAGCTATGCTATTTGTTTATCCAACGAAGTTTGATTTGTGAAGCATGATTTGATATACACATATATGTATATTTTGAGTGGTTGAGAGAAAATCCGAAATTGATTCTTGAGTTTAGTCGAATGATAATCCTATATATTAGGATAGTGTTATTGTACATTTTGAGATGTTTTGATAAGAAATGATTGAACTCGTGATTTCCAATTATTGAGTTGAAAATATATTTTTCAACTATTTGAATGACCCAACTATCTGTGAAAAAGATTTGGAATGATATTGAATATCCAAATTTATTATAAAATCAAAACTGAATTGGTATTGAAACAAAATTTTGAGAATCTTTAATATTGAATATTTGATATGAAATTTTCGAACCTTATATATATGGAAGATTTATATAAGAAATGGCGATTAATTCGAAAGCTATTGATTTGGAAGTTAATTGATTTAAATGAAATCTTGTATAGTGAATTTATATAAGAATGATATATTTGAAACGTGATGTTGAACCGGAAATCTTATGTAAATTGATATTTATATAAGTGCGATATGCGTGAAACGTGAAATGAAGTACTATATATAGTATATATGTTTTCGAAATAAAGATATGGGAAGTACCTTCCATCGAAATCACAATTCCTGAGAGAGGGATTGTGTTGGCGCTCGTCGAGAGTGTCCATCAAAAATCGGAAATCGTAGCTACGTTGGTGCTCCGTCGATTGTAGTATCCATCGATATTGGAATCTCACTCGATGAGGTAATGTTGATTATTATTATTACTTATCTGTTCTAGCGTAATTCGGGGGGGGGGGGGGCGAGATGACTACAGTTACAAGCAAGTTCACTGGGATAGTGACGTAACCGCTGCGTAACTGCGATCTAGATGCCATAGCATAATTCGGGGGCGCGATGCCTATAGTTACAAGCGATTTCACTAGGATAGTGATGTAACAGCCGCGTAACTGCGATCTATGGCAACAACCATGGTGCAATTCGAGGGCTGTGATACCTACGGTTACAAGTGATTCTACTGGGATAGTAGCGCAACCGCCGAGTAACCGCGATCCATGGGGGAAAGTATTTTCCATATCTATCTTAAATGTTTTAAGTATTTTCACTGGAAGTTGAAACAAGGATATTTAGTACTTAGAGATTTTGGTCGTACGCCTGGCCAGCGTCTGCCTAACGTCTGTAAGAATGACAGTAAACTTGTTAAACTTCGAGTTATCAAGTATTTTCAAACGTTGAATAACAAACCAATAACCTACAATTAAATTTATATAACCTCAACATAATAAACTAAGAAAGAGATTTTAAATGTTTTTAAAACAAATATATTTGGATATAAAAATTTGTTTAATATTTAAAAAAAAAATCTTCTGAAATTTCCTTTCCATTCGAATCCATCGTCCTTCGTAGATCCTTTTTGATAGGTTCTTTCGTTCGTTCAGCTTTCAACTCGAATTCTATAACTTATCCTTGTCTGTAACAAGGTAAGAAGTAGAACGAGAGTATAAATCTTCTAGCAATCCATTTTTATTAAATATTGGCTTGAAATTATTATTTTGAAGATATTCTAATATAGGATTTTCTTGATGCAATATTGAAATATATATATAATTTCAATACCATGTTTATACTTTATGATTTTATATTTTATAAACCATATATTTTGAATAGGATTTAAAGACGTAAATTTTGTAAGAAATTGATTTTATCTTGGTTGAATAATTTTGTTATGTATTTGATTTAAATAATAATGTTGTTTGTATATTTATTGTGTTGAATTTTAATAAATAAATGAGTGGAGGAGATATATATTTTTTCCCTACTCGAAATTTTAATGATTTGAAATATATTATTTGTAATATACCATTTTGAATTTGGTATAAATTCTGTTTAAATATAGAAAGATGTTTTGAGTATTTGCCTGACGTTAAATTGGCCTATCGAATACCTTGTGATTTGGGTATACGTCTGATCAACGTATATGTTAAATCATATATGTATTTGATAGATATAGGGTCACACTCTAGTCGCTTGAAAATGATTCTAGTGATGACTGCGCAGTATCATCGATATCTATTTTTGAGTTTCGAAAGTGGGATAGATATATATCACCAATCAAGACGTCAAGTGAATACTTAAAATTATTTTGAAATGTTAGTAAATATTTTAACATTGATTTAAATATATATAATTTTCAAAGTACATATGGATATGAAAATAAATTTGAACTATTGTTTTAAATATATTAATTATTTAATTACTATTTTCCTTCCTATTTCCTTTTCGGGGACGAAAAGGTTTAAGTGGAGGAGAATGTAACAACCCGGAATTTTAAGTGTATTTTTATTTGTTTATTTAATTTAAATTTTGATTTTTTTTATTTTATTTTATTCGTTTAAAACTCAGTTTGTTTGTATTTTTATAACTATTTTGATTTTGAATTAAAAACTAAATTTATTTTGGTTTTTATATAACAAATGAATGATTTGATATGAATATATTTTCAATTTCGATCTTATTTAGTATATAAATTAAATCGAGTTTATTTAGTTGAATTTGAATTTATTTCGGAAAATTAAAACATGAAATCGATTTATAATGAAACATTTATCTTATTTTGTTATTTTATTTTGGAAGTGATTAAAATAATTTTATATTGAAAACGTCAAATTTTAGTCACTTCGTTTGGATCGGTTTTGATGATTATTTGCGCTAGCGGCAACCGATATATCTCAAATAAAAATGAAAATGTACAATAAAAATAAAAATCCGAAAAAATTATGTTTGAGATGCGTCTAACCAGACATAGCGTAGAAATTAATTTCGTTGGAAAATTTGAATGTTTGTCGTTTGCGCATTTTCAGTGCAAAGCTGCACCTAACAGTTTAAATTTTAGCAACCGTAAAATTTCTCTGAAAACAGTTCAGACAAACATAAAAAATATTCTATTCGTTGTCACGAATACGACGGCGAAATTCGTTTCGCGAAAATCGGACGTTTTGACCTCCACTTAATTGTTTTCCTATCCGAATTTTATGTTTAACGGGGGTTCGTAACGCGTTTTTGAACGGAGCATCGTGAAACTGCAATTTATATACCGCCGTGTCCGTCTCATCGAGCTGATTTCCACAATATATTCATTTGTCATTTTCGATGCTCGGTTTGTGTTGAAATTGCTAAAAGGCTAGCGTAGTTCATTTTTGAAACAAAGCCATTTGAGTTCAACGTGTCCCTATTTGGATTCAGCATATTTTTCGAGCCATTTTGGGTCTGCAAACCCAGTCTGTGACATTCGCATGGCGCTCGAAAGGACAAGAAAATACGAATAGATACATATGTTTCATTTATTTCAAACTATTCTCATGCATGCGTTTCTCACAACATGCCATACTCTTTTCTATCTTGTCATAATGCATTGTATACATTTGAACTTTCCAATCTTTTTGCATGTTTGCATGCATGTTTATTTTTGCCAACTTTCTATTCCAAATAAACATGGTTGGCGTTACTACTTTTGTTCCTTTTCCCTTCCAACCTGGCACATGCGTATATAAAAAATATTAAAAAAAATCCAAACATGATGCATGCAGCGTGAGTCTCCACTTCGTTTGATATCCAAGCTTCTATTTAAAAAAATCCAAACAAACATTAGAATAATTTTAGGAATTTTCAAATTTAAATAGCCCTTGAATTGGTGTACGGAAACTTGGCAAACATGCATTTTTTTAGCGTTCAAAATTCGAAATTAATGCGTGCACTACCCCTTTTACTTCCTTTCACTGACCATGAATCATCTGCCATTCTATTTAAATATTCTGACCCATTTTATCTCAATCCCAATACTCTTCTTCTTCTCCTAATCGAAAAAAAAACTCCACCTCCTCTACCCTGTTATACTTCACTGACTTGGTTCCACCTCCGATATATATGCTAATGCCATTCGCTTGCTTGCCCAGCAGCCGTCACCGTACCTGAAACCCTCATGTCACCGCACGATAGAGCCCGCACCCATTTTGCGCCGACCGTCGCTCTGCCTAGTGGCCACTCCATCGTCTTCTGCCACGCCACCAGTGAACCGCAAGCCCTTGGACCGTCACTATGACAAATAGTAAGTGTACTTACGATTAAACCTATTTCTAGTTTGTTACTTCGAGTGTTCACAATTATGGTGGATTTGGCTGTTTCGCTACTACGTTTTGATTTTGGGGTTCACGCATGTTGCCTTGCTCTTGTGATGGTTGTGGTTGCTGTGAGTCCGTATGGTTGCCATGTCTTGCAATTTATGTATATATTATAAAAAAAAACTTGGAAACTCGAACGAAAATTCTAAACCTGTACCCTTATACCATCATCTGGGACATATTATAGAACGCATATTTGTTAAATCTCTTCTGTCATACAAGTTGCAAAGTGTAATGCTTTATGGAAATAGGTACTTTACTTATCCATACATTACCTTACCATTTTATCCCACTGTTGAGTTATCATTTAATTCATGATATCATGCATGTTGAAATACCTTACTACACTTGCATGCATATAAGATTCGCTGCATGTGATTAAATCTTGTTTTTCCTACTTTGGTAAGCCATAGAAAATTTGGGGTAAGTATGTGTGTTACAATTTATCTTTGCTGTTGAGTTAATATCCATTGGGTGCTTCGAAATTTACCCAATATTAGCCTCGTACTGTTTCACTATGTAGATATATATATCTATCACTTATACACTGAAATTGAGGATTTCCCATGCACATGATATACGTATATAATGGGCTGAAATACCCTGTCCTTCTGCCAATTTTATGCATTCTACATATGCACGAAATTTTCATTACCTTGCATACCACTAGATCCAGTGTGGTTTACCATTTGAATTTGTCTCTGTATGTAGTCATGTTACTTAACCCAGTGCTTCCTGCCTTCTTTTTACCTACGCATGTAGGTACTGTAGTTTCCGTGCAACAAACCTATGTAGTCCCTTCATAGTTTGTATCATCGAAGCCTGCCACCTTAGTCATGATGATTTATTTAGACCATGCTTGCCTGTTATTAACTTTTGGCGTAAATCATTGCTTACGTGATATTGATTACCGCATAAGATTATGACAACTTTACATATGCTATTTCGTTGATATCGGCTTATGGCTCATACATGTAGCTGCACTCGTATGCTCCTTTGTAGCTATGTATACTTCGGCAATTATCTGTTTGTACGCTTGAATTATTAAAAATATTTTTGGGATTAACGATTATACTTATGTGTTTATTACGAAGTGACTGAATTGAAATAAGTTTAATCCTGACTCGGGTGTTTTGTGTATTTTGCATTGGACACTCGAGTCAGGTCTTAAGTGTTCCAGGTTTAAGATTTCGGCTCGCAAATCTTGAAAGGAACGTGAAGACGCAAGACGCTTATGCACGCGCACTTGACAAAGCTGTAAATTTATTTTTGGAACTTATGTATACATAATTTTATTTTCTTCCACTGTGTAAGGAAAATTTTTACAACTCTGATATTATTTATTTAAATTTATTCCGCTGCATATATTTGTGCACTGTGATTCTGTATTATTTTCTATTTAAACCCGCTAAGCTAAAATAACGATTCGCGTTTTGAGTGTCTTGAGTCGGTTTAATTACGGATTCGAGACGGTCAAAAGGCAAATCGTTACAAATGTCCACTTAACCTTGCAATTACAATGAAGTTTCTCTCAAAATCTATCAAATTAGCTCAGTAATTTGGAGTAAAATCTGAATAAAGTAGAGGAAATATTATAATGGTGGAAGTAGAGTCTCTT
Organism: Allium sativum; assembly: GCA_030737875.1. Lineage (NCBI taxonomy): Eukaryota > Viridiplantae > Streptophyta > Magnoliopsida > Asparagales > Amaryllidaceae > Allium > Allium sativum. Next base: position 749,217,843 of record CM060912.1, read on the forward strand.
AAGTGCCAAAAGATCCCAAAAAATGACATGTCCTGAGCTATTTGTAGGCAAAAACCACAGGCGGGCCACGGATGACGTGGCACTCATCCCTGAAATCTCGGAGCGGTTCGTGAGTGAGTGGGGAGGTGGCTATGACGGCGGTTTGTGACATGTGTCAGTGAATCCGCATCTTTCGGTTGTTCGTGCGATCGTGGGCTTATTTCTCTAACCGCTTGGATGTGGTTGGGTCACCATCACCTCGAGCCGACCAGGTGATGGTGCTTTGGTTACGTCATTTCCTTTAGGCGCCAGTGAGGTACCTACGAATCGACGTCCTCGACCCGAGTACCTCAACCTGAACCCTCCATCCTGAAATCTTGAGAATATGAATCATCTTTCCGACTCGATCTTGAATACTTAAACTTTGTGTGGCTTGGTCACGAAGCTAGCTTTGCAAATCTCCAGCAACTATCGCAACGTCGTGAATAATCAGCTGCATCCCGATTTATGGTAGGCCAGAAGTAGTTGAACCAAAATATTTTCTTTGCCAATGTCTGGCCTCCGGTGTGGTCCCCACATTCGCCTTCGTCTACTTCTTTCAACACACGTTTGAAGTCATCATAGGCTACACACCGGAGTAGGGGTACCAAAAATCCTTGACAGCAAAGAACTTCACCTTGCATAACATATCTTGATGCTTTACGAACTACGGCCCGTCTCTCATTCTTTTTCGCTGGGAGTGTCCCGTTTTACAGGAAGTTCTTTATTGGCGTCGTCCATGACTCTCTTTCTGATTCGGTTTCCAACACTGAGTCAGCTTCTATCGGGTCAATGCTTGGAGATTCTAGTACCTCGATTGGGATCATCTCTGTTTCTCCCGGGTTATCAGAACTTGCTAATTTAGCAAATTTATCCTCTTTCTGATTCTCGCGGAATGTTGGATATGTTGTAATGCTCTAGGTTGTCCAATAACTCATATACTCTTTCTAGATAAGCTGCAATTCGAGGTCCTTCCACCTGAAACTCCTTCCGAACCTGACAAGCAACAATTTGAGAGTCATCGAAGATGTCCAATGCAGCTACTCTCAACTCCTTAGCGAGCCTCAACCCGACAATCAGGGCTTCAATATATCATTTTAAATGTTCCTAATCAAGATCCATCGAGATGTATTCGTTGAGACTAGAGTACATAATGCTCTTCGGATGTTGGGCAGTGTATTACTCACGATTTCTAGGGGACATTCAGAAGTTACGTACTGATAGTTATTAGATAGCCATGAAACGACTCACTTGATAGTTCCCTATTGGCCAATATAATTAAGGTCAATCTGAAAATATCAGTGTGACTAATTTACACGGTTCTCTCGACTTAAGAATATTATGGATCTTCAATAGGAAGCTCTGCTTCGGTTATATCCATATTATGGCCACATTTATCGAGAGAGTATAGTCGGATCGAGAAATATTATTGGAAGTGAATCACAATTCAAAAGAGGATTCATCTCTTCCGTTATATGAGGTTAGTATCACGGTCGACTTAAAGAAAATGTTTCTAGCTAGAGCATTTCAGTTAATAATAGTTGTTATTATTGAACCAAGGTCTTTGCATTAGTACTATAAAGTTGATTATTAGTGATACTGGAATTTTGACCATTGTCAAATTTCATAAGTCGAAAATGATACAATTTAGACAGAAAGAATTAGTGTTAATAATTGTTACAACCGAATAACACTTATTATACTAAAATGAGATTTTACAAAAAACGAAAAATTTGGCCAAAATGTCACACCACTTTTTAAGTGATGTTTGAACATTAATAGTCGAATAGTTCAATATTAATTGCTGACCAATTTTACACAGAAGAGTCACAGAACTGAAGCGATGAATTTCTAACGACCAAATGATTTAATTAGTTTATAATTGTTATAAATTATTAAATTAATTGATATTTATGAAATATCAATTATAAATTTTTTTAAATATGATTAGAAAAGACAATACAATGTTGCATATGCTTATAATATTTATAAGCATATTGATCGACATAAGATATCAATAACATGATAATTAAATATAATTGTATATTTATTTTTGGCCAAATTGGTTTTTGACCAATGATGGATAAAGATCAATTTTTGGCTGCTATTGGTAAAAAGGATGGCTAAACATGTAGCATGATATAAGAGATAGAGTGTTGTGATCATTTGAGAATGGGTAAACTAGGTTTTTTGTATCTTTCTAAACAAATCTCTATATATACCTATCTACAAAGCCGCTTATTAGAATTCTTTTTAGCTTCTTATCTTCGTATTCTTATTTCCAAGACCATTGTCTTCCTCTACTTCAAAATTCTCAAATTTTATTTTATTTAAAATGTTATTATTTGACAGTAAAAGGTTAGTAATCTCATACTAGCAATGTGATGGGTTAGGAACAACTTGAAAAGCTAATCCACTATTTTACGTGGATTTAAAGATATCATAAATTTGTATTTTTGATACATATTATAGAATTTAAATTTTATTCTATTATTCATTAATGAACTCTTTCAAATCTATATATATACACATACACACATACATTTATCCCATATGTTTAGTTATGTAAGATTTTTGTAAGTAAGATGTAGTTATCAAAAATTAGTTGGTTATGTGCATGAATTGATCGTTATATTCGGTAATCCAAGTACAAAAAAGGTATTTAAGTATAAAAATTGGATTTTGTCGTAGTAATTAATTTTATATAATAATACATACATGTTTACATATGCACACACACATAAATATATAAATATTAGTGTAACACCCCATCCCAAGACCCACCTATATAAAGAGCATTACTAAGTAATATTGCCTATTAGAGCGGAGAATAGGGCTGGTTAAGGGCAACCATCCATAATTTTGCATTAGACGAGTATTGAATATGTCAATTGAGTGTATAAATTATTCTTTCCTTATTTCAAGTGGATTGACATACTCAATACATCCAATATAAGATTACGATGGCTAAGGATCGTATTTTGAATAAATTAAAACATATCATAGATAATAGATCACAGTACAAAATGCATATAAATACAACAGCAGAATAAAATGGATACATGTGCTACGAATTCGAATGATTACAAATAAACCATACATAATACAACATTTCCAAAACAACAATATACAATGACTCAAATACACCTTGGAAATGATTCCAAAGGATAAATTCCAAGATGAAACGTCTAGCCTCGAATCAATAGCAAGCTACAACCTGTGAAAACTCAGCCTGACGCGAGCATTAACACACACAGGTCGGTCTAGCTTACATGTCAATTATCAAATAGTAGACAAATTATTTAACATATAGATGAGTTCCTTCTTACCCAAAAGGGACTATACAAGTCCAAGTTAACAAATACTTCATGAAATAACCCACCCAAAAGGGACTATACAAGTCCAAGTTAACAAATACTTCATGAAATAACCCAGGCCAACCATCCTATAATAATTCAAGATCAACATAAATGTTCGTCATGCGGGATTTATTTCAATCAAAAAGTTGTTAAGCTTCAAGCTAAGCACAAAAGTATAACATCAAAACTCCAACAAAACAACATATAATCTCGTATAAGAGTTTATTTAACCAACAAAACAACATATAATCTCCGGTTCAACTTGATTCTCCTTAACCCTAACTTTCATCGATCATTCTATATCTCATCTAGAGGAAAGAACTACATCAAGAGAGATTGGATCTCGTTATTTTGTATTAAATTCAAGGGCTTTCTTCGCTCTCCAGATTTGTTATCATCCCTATTGCATCGGATCTAGGTTTTGTAAGTAATAAAGATCTCTCACGTGTTTACTACAGATTATATATATTAATCAGGTTAATCAAACACCTTATATGCTAATTTCACTCTAAAAATTGATCATATATGTTTATTTCAGATCTAAACGACCTAAAATAACCTAATTTGATCATATATTATGTAATTTGCTAGATCCATCATGTTTTATATGTTTTTAATGTCGAATTATGTTAGATTTGTGATTATTATGATTTGAATCATATTTGTATGCGTCCATATGATTATTCATGTTTATAATTTGATGAATTGTTGTTGAATCAATCATATGTTATGCGCAATTTGTTTGTTTAGAATTGTGTTCTAGGACTCAGAATCAAAGAACAAAACAAATCGGAGATTCAGATGATCAGATTCAGACGGAACAGTATTGAGATGGTGCTAATAAATTTTCATTGAATAATTATCTAAGTATATGGTGAGGTTCAAGGCAGGTCATGTGCAAAGTTTGGTGATGACTGAATGGGTCGAAGTGCAAACGCTCGAATACTCGTCAATGAAATGATACAAAAGACTTTGGGGAGGTGTTAGGCTGTGAAATTGGACCGAAGGGATATATTCGAGACGTATAATAAGGTGATCTAACACTTAGCCAAAAATTAGCTATATGTATATACCGGTACCGGTCCATAGGGGATAAACTGATACTGATCCATCATGATTAATGGTTGGGGGCCGAGGGTCCTAAGGTGAGAAGCGGAGGTTTCTAGGATCATGATGGTGGTCTATGATAGTCAATAGCATCTACGGGGTTGAAGTTATCATCAAAGTAGTGTCGATGCTTCGATTGTGTACTCAGGCGAGAGTGATCGAAGGCGAAAGTGATGGGTAGCTCAAAGCTGGATGACGTTGTGAGATAATGGACTGACTTGAGTGGGACTCGAGCTGAAATATGGAGTCGTGGATGGTTTTTGTGATTAGAAGTGCCAAGAAATAGTTGATAGGTCGAAGGATTCTAACGGACTTGAAGTAGAGGAATTAGGGGATGCATGTTAGGATCTGAGAGATCGAGTAACCTGGATTGCTTGGGAAGTAATCTAGTTGTCTTTAGAAGACAAATGTACGTAGGACGTACGGTAGTCCAACCAGAGTTGGGTTTCTCTATTAGCCCTTGACAGATGACAACTGTCAGTCATTCGGTATCAACTTCTTCAAGGCTTTAGTCGGGGTGATAACTAGGTTATTGCTTGTTATGGATGCTATGGTTGCTTGTGTATTCTCTTCTATTTCTCTGAATAGGCTATCACCGTAGGATACTAAAGAGAAATGGGGATTGAGAATTCTATTCTGACTAGTGCCTACTTCTATGTATTCGAGTAGCATATTTAATGAAATTATCATGTGCTAGCTCTTTGGTTGCAAGGACATGTCAGGTGAGACTTGAACTGTCTATTATTATATTATCATATGTAGCTATTGATATTTTTTTATCATTCGCACCAAATTGTGTTCTGACTCAAGGTTTTATGTCTTCTCTTATTACCTTGGGATGCTCATCGACGATATTGATGAGTAGACTGAGTAAAGGTGATAGGTTGGCGACGATGATGTTGTGCGACGACGAGCAAGCGGCTGACGTATTACTATTCTTACCACATAGCTATTTGGATGATTTATGTTGTTTTGCTCGTAATATACTCTGTTGAGGGATGTAGTGAGGTCTGATGTACTAAGATATTCACTTACAGAGATGTTTTGTGATATTTTGAGTTTTTATGGAGATGAGATTTCCTGCTTTGTTATGCTTCACAATTACATCCTATTGTATATTAGTTATTATATATTATCCATGTGCTGTGAGTTATACGACATGTTTTGTTTCGATTTACTTCATTGATGATCGTCCCATGTCGGTCTGGCACATCATGCAATGCACTTTTTCTATAATTTAGTGCAGGAGATATGGGGCAGTCGTCACGGTAACTCATTACAGTCTTCTTCTTCTTCTTCACACGCAGATTTGCAACGCCAGGGAGTGTTCCAATACGCTCATATCAGCTTAGATTAGTGACACCTACAGGGTGTTGCAAATGCAGAAACGTTGTAATCTATTTTTCGCCTTCAAATTTTTGCGTCATCAAAATCCGAAATAAAGTATTTTTGATCAAATCAAGATCGTACAAATTTTGAAAATCCTAAAATCAATAATTCAATAATCCATTTGTAGCTAGTGGGTTGAAGAACTTATCTAAAAAAGTCTTAGAGTTTTGAAGTCAGAAGTACAACATTATCTTCATCAAAATAATCTCGAATCTCAAATTTTCCAGCAACCAAATCATCTGCCGTGATGACGGTTGCTACTCTAATAGCCATTGGTGTATCCACGTATTACTAGCTACGGCCAGTGACCATTGATTGACCAACTGCATTAGTGCATCACATGATCGCTATTTTGTCATGTTATAATTGAAATTTCGCTTTCTCCGTCGCTTAAGACAACTTCCCTTTCTACATTGATAATTGTTTAATACTTCCTCAGACGTGATTTACATATTTGTTTCCACAGTTCCAACATATTCAACCAGTTGGTAGCAAATATCTATCATTTTTACTACTGGTCGCAATAACACATAACCAATAATTTACTATAGTTAACACACAACGCCCAAAGCATTAGTCAAAATTCCAACAACAGACCTACATTCATCAAAAAATGAGTTTAGATCCCATTTTATGCATCAAAAGTTAGTTCAATCATTTTGCAAAATCAAACATAATAATACATAACCAAAAAATGTAATAAGAGACCGCTGCAGTAACCATATTACAAAACTCTTCCAACTTTCTGAATCTACAGCTCAGTTCATAAAATAAAAAGTAAATAAAACCGGGCTTGCTTGCATCATTACTTCCTCATCCTCTTGTTGCTAGAAGAATCCCCCTTATTAAACCCTCTTAGATCATTAGTAGTATCCGCAGTATTCTGCTTCTTCATCCCTTTCCTGCCACCATGCCCGAACCTCGACTCTTTGGACTCCCTCCTCTTGTTAAACCCACCCTTCATTCTCACTCCACCAGATCTATCACCTGGCCCGACTCCATGTCTCTTAGCCTTCTTCACTTTTCCCTTGCCATTCTCACCCCCAACATTGTCAAAATCCATCCCTTCCTCGCCTTTCCCTTTAGCAAATCCGCTCTGTTCTCTCTGCTTCCTCCACTTCTTCACGCTCTCAATCTCATCCTTCTTCCTCTTCGCCCTCTCCTTCGTCTTCTGTGCCTGCACTTCCTTCGCTATCTTCTTTGCTTCCCTCGCCTTCTTCCTCTCTTCCGATTCCTCAATCTTCTTCTTCTGGGACAACAGCTTGCTTTTGATCTTCAGCATATGAGAGTCGGTTTTCACCATCTCTGCATAGTAATCTGTAGGCCTTAAGAATGGTACTTTCATTGATTCCAGTTTCTCGAAAGCCTTACGAGTGCCTTCCAAAGCTTGGGTATAAAATGCAAGTTCACGGGTCAAGTCGTCGTTCACGTCCACTTGTTCAGGGAGTTCGTGGTCGATGCTTAGCTTGTGGATCCAGTCTACGTCTTTTGACCATGCTATGTCTTCAAGCTTTTCAAGCATGCCTTCTTTGTTGTTGATGGCATTTTTTGAAGGTTCGGACTGTGGTGCATCTTCATCTTCACTATCTGACTCTGAATACATTGTTTCTTCTTCCATGTTGTTTGTAGCATCTTCTTCTTCGCTTGCTGATTCCTCATAAACTCGAAGCTGGGTTTTCTTAACCATGGACACTGTAGGTCGATGAAAACTGAAAATAACACAATGTGTTAGTATAGGTGCCTTGTTCCACTTTTTCATTCATGTTATAACCGCAATGGCAGCACTACACGTAACACGATGGTGCAAACACCGATTATAAGTGACACTATCAAATGTGAAATGTGAAGCAAAACACTACAAGTCCATGATACACTTGGAGACAAATTTCAAAAATAAGACGTTAACTTTATCAATGTTTTAAAAAGATGTGACATGGTTGTTGAAATTCCTAAAGAGTTGAATGAAATATATTTAGTCCCATATTGGCAAAATAGTGGGTTAATATTGTGTAGTGTGTACATATATCGAATCCTCATTCCCTTAATTCGCCCTTAGGGTCAGGTAATTTTACGCGAGGGGAGGACCTATATTTGACGAACACACGCGCGCGCGTGCGCTGCCCGTCTGAACCGGGCCGGGCCGGTTCGGGCTTGGACTTGGATAAAATCATATTTTTGCACCGAAAAACTCAACAATTTTTTGGATGGGTGCGACCCGTTAGGAGACAAACGGGTGCGACCCGCGTAGAGCAAACAGATGCAACCCGTTACCATTCGAATTCAAACGGTAACGGATTGGGTGGGAAACAGACGGACGCATCTATTCCGAAAAGATGTGAATAGGCTATATAAACTACACGATTCTGATCAAATCGATCAAGTTTTTATTCCCTTTCCTTCTTCTGTCATCTGCTCTCTCCTTTTCCACTGCTATCGTTGTTTTGTCTGACATTATCGCTACAATCTCGAGCAGCCTTCGCGTCTGTTGTATCCTGGGAGGCTTCGATTGAAAGTCTTAAGGAAACTGACACGTTTCAGGCCTCAGACGATCTCGGTATTCCTTACTGTTTTTTTACTTCAATTCAGTACTATACCGTGTACAATATTCATATACTGTGTCTTCTTATTTTGTAAGAAACTGAGACAAACTTGTGCTGGAAGTTTGTGTCGTTGACTAACTTATTTTGATTAAAAATAGTCATACTAATTGAGTATACTGATTTGCGTATACTATATTCATATACTCTGTTGCAATCTGTTTTGAGTACAAAAATAATAACAACGGTAACATATGACATGGAATTAGGCCCGCCGGTGGATACTTTTGGATATGGATAGCATCCTATCCACATCTGCATATTGGATATTTGCATCCACTGGTATAGACGGATATCTAATAATTATCATATCCGCTAACAATCGATAAATCAAGAAATACATTGAGAATTTTTTGTTCAAAATGATCATTTTTCACTTCATTGAACATAATTCTATGTAAATCAACAATTATGATGACATTAAATACTTTGAAGCATTTAATATCCATTAAATGCATATAATATAAAGTACTAATTTTGTGTGTGTGTGATACTAAAACACATAATAAATTATAATTTCGACAAAAAGTGAACATGTAAAATTCTGATTTCTACGTCCATATCAGCTTTTTTGTATATCAAATATTTATCTGCTTTTCTAATATAGATGCGAATGGATTTCAGATTTTTGAGGTATCGTCATGTATGGCATGGTGCAGCACAACAATAACATCCATCTCTAACGTGTGACACATACTAAAAGATGCATGCATGACACATGGTGGGAAAAACACATCTCACTAATTTGACTGTTTCTGTTTCTAACATTCTTACTTCATCTAAAAGGCACCGGAAAAGGTTGAATTTTTATTGTAATTAAATTTGATATTTAATAATATGTTATGTACACAATGTCTAATATCAGTACTTAAATATCAGTACTTAAAATGCACGGGGATACTTTACACTTGTTTTGTATTTGTAATTCTAAAATGTGCAAAATTGCAATCAATTATCTAGTTAAATGAACTGCATCTGCATCTTTGTATTATTTGTTTCGTTCGCCTTTTCGAGTGACCGTTATGTTTAAAACTGCATATGATGATGTTTTTTCTCAGTGACTTAGAAATTGAAATCTTCAATTAAAGAAATCTAATTGCTGTATTAGTTTTGTTTCATTGGCCTGAGCCGTGCAACTCGTGTATGTAAATGCACAATATTTTAGAAAAGCACGTGTCCTATCTGTGCTGTGTGCAAAATTTCCATGGTGCTTCTATGTAAACAACTAGGAACATTTCACCTTCCTACAGGTACAAATCAGTTGAGAAAAGTATACTAACACAATCCCCCCTCCTCACTCTCCTCTCTTCCCCTCATAACTGAGGGGAAAAAAGCCCTTTCAGCTCAAAATTATTTTACAAAAATCTGTAGCCACACCTTTTCTCGTTCAATTCGATAATAATTAAAAATTACCCTTGATGACATTTTCCTTCCAAGGTTCAAACCAAATTATATAATTGTTCACCCAAAATATGGGCAAATACTTCCAAACGAAAATGAAAAAGAGAATCATAGATCTAAATTCAAAAATAAACAAAGAACACTGGAGATTTTGAAAGTGGTTCGGCTAGTCTTTAGCCTATGTCATTATGGATATTATTTCGGATTACTCTTCGATTACAACCAACTTTACAACAATTTCAAATTAAAAAAAAAGTTTGATTTTGAAAATGGCATCAATTCGGTGCAAATACCAAGAGATTTCTAAAATCCCCATTCAGTTGTTAAACATCCAATGTTTTAAAACGCAAAAGGCGTATGTTGTTAAAAGTTAATTTGTAATTTTATCAGGCAACAATTAAATGCATTGACAAATATGCTTTTGTATTAATCTAGGGAATAATTTAAAATTCCTATATATGACATAATTAGATAAATCTAGTTAAGGCATTATCTGGAATATTCCAGAGAACGCATTATATTATAAAAGACAAGTTGTATCTCATGTAATCAATCAAGCATCAAGAAAAAAAAAATTCTTTTATCTATCTCTCCACATATTGCTCTGCTGTGCCTAACAAATTTGGTATCAGAGCCTTGTCAACTTCATTAATCAGTCACTCAAAAACAATGGCAGCAGTCCCTACAATGTTCAAGCACTCTCCAAGTGAAGTGCCAATATTCGAAGGCGAGCATTATGACTATTGGAGCAGTGAGATGATGGACTTCTTCATCTCTCATGATTTATGAGATGTCATCGAAAAAGATTATCCGAAGCCACCTGAAGATGGAGATTCCACAAGATGGACGGCTGCACAAGAGAAGTTGTACAAAGAAAATCAAAAGAAAGATGCAACTGCACTTCGGTATATCAAACAAGGAGTGAGTAAATCTATCTATCCAAGAATTTTCAATAAAAGAAAAGCAAAGGATGCATGGGAAGTTTTGCAAAAAGAATTTCGAGGCAATGACAAAGTTATCTCCATTAAACTTCAATCTTTATGGAGAGATTTTGACAACCTGCAAATGAAGGAATCTGAAAATATCATAGATTTCTTCTCCAAAGTCTCTGAAATTGTAAATCAAATTCAATGCCTTGGAGATAACATTCAAGAAAAGAAGGTGGTAGAGAAGATATTGAGATGTCTTCCTCCAAAGTTCGATCATTGCGTCGCTGCAATAGAGGAATCAAAGGACCTTGGCAAGATGTCAACACATGAGCTAATGAGTTCACTTCAAGCTCATGAACAAAGAATTAATAGAACATCAGCAAATTCATTGGAGCAAGCATTCCAATCCAATCTCAGTTTTTCAGAAAAGAAACGAAGTTATTACAACTCGAAGAAAGACTTATTTCAGAAGCAAAATCAAAATCAAAGAAAGGGCAACGAAAGAAATTATCAAGGCAAACGAGAACAAAGACGAGAACAGCAGAAAATGCAAGGTAATTCTGCCACTTATTGCATTATTTGCAATACATCAAATCATAATTCTGAAAATTGTCATTTCAAATGCACGAGATGTCGAATTCCTAATCATTTCCAAAGAGATTGTTGGTATCAAAATAAAAAAGAGAAGGACAAAGCAAATTTTACAAGTGAAGAAAATGAAGAGCAAGTTTTCTACTCTTGTTTATCCGCTGAAAATGAATCACAAGATGCTTGGTATATTGACAGTGGTTGAAGTAACCACATGACCGGCAACAAAGACATTTTGGTAGAACTTGATGCAAGTTTTTCATCAGAGATAAAGCTTGGAGATGGAAAGTCGCAAAAAGTTGAAGGAAAGGGGACCATTGCAGTCCACACTAAAAAAGATAAGAAATTTATTCATGATGTGTTTTACGTGCCAAATTTAGCTCAAAATCTCTTAAGTGTTGGACAACTTGTTCAAAAAGGTTATGCGGTGAATTTTGATGATAATTCTTGCAAGATCATTGATAAGAAAAGTAATTTAACAGTGGCAAATATTGACATGGCTCCAAATAAAATTTTCCGCCTATTTATGTCTCTAAATGAGGATTGTGCATTCAAATCTGAAAATTCTAATGTGTCTCATTTATGGCATTTGAGATATGACCACTTAAGCAACAAGGGGTTGCATTTGCTGAAATCAAAGAATATGGTCATTGGACTTCCTATCATCATGAAAGAAAATAAGGTGTGTGAAGGTTGTATTTTTGGCAAAATGCATAGATTTCATTTTCCGAAAACTTCATGGCGAGCAAAAGCTCCTTTGGAGTTGATACATGCTGATATTTTTGGTCCTACAAGGACTCTTTCACTAAATAACAAGAGATATTTCATTCTTTTTGTTGATGATTACACTCGTATGATGTTGATTTATTTTTTAAGTGAAAAATCAGAAGCTTTCTCTAGTTTCCTACGGTTTAAAGCTCTTGTAGAATGCCAAAGTGGACACTTAATAAAAACTCTTCGAACTGATCGTGGAGGAGAGTTTATTTACAGCGGATTCATGAATCATTGCAAGAAAGAAGGGATTGCAAGGCAGCTTACTGTGCGATATACACCGCAGTAAAACGGTGTCGCAGAAAGGAAAAATCGAACAATTGTTGAAATGGCTCGAAGTATGCTGGAAGGAAAATCCATGCCAAAGAAGTTATGGGCTGAAGCTGTCAACACGGCTGTCTATGTATTGAATCGTTCGCCAACTAAAGCTGTTAGAAATATGACACCATTTGAAGCCTGGCATAAAAGAAAGCCCAAAGTAGATCACATGAAAGTATTTGGAAGTGTAGTGTATGCATTGAACCAGAGCCCAAACAAAGATAAATTTGAGAAGAAAGGAGAGAAATGTGTCTTTGTTGGTTACAACGAAGAGTCGAAGGGATACCGGCTATTAACTCCCAAAAATGATCAACTCATTATCTCAAGAGATGTTGTCTTTGATGAAATGGCAGCATGGCAGTGGGATCATGATGGCTACCAAAAATCAAATTCTATGGAGCCTAAAAGATCTCAAAATAATGGCTCACAACCTGACGGTTCTCAGCAAAGTATCCATGTAGATAATGCTCCTTGTTACGGCTCAAATGATGAAAATGAATATGAAGACTTGGACTCTCCTATTCGAAAGGTGCGTTCTTTACAAGATATTTATGACTCAAGCAATGTTGTTCTTTTTTCTTGTGAACCGCAGTTATTTGAAGATGCAAGCAAAGAAGATGTGTGGATTGAAGCAATGAAAGAAGAAATAACAGTCATTGAGAAAAATAAAACATGGCAGTTAGTTGACTTGCCAAAAGATAAAGAAGTCATTGGCCTGAAATGGGTTTATAAGACAAAATATGGCGAAGATGGTTCTATAACAAGACACAAAGCACGACTGGTTGCAAAGGGATATTCGCAGCAGCCCGGAATTGACTTTAATGAGACATTTGCTCCAGTAGTTCGAATGGAAACCATTAGAACAGCTCTTGCAGTGGTAGCGCAATTAGAGCTTAAAGTTTTCCAACTCGATGTGAAGTCTGCTTTTCTTAATGGCGAGCTTAAGGAAGAGGTATATGTTGAGCAGCCAGAAGGCTTTGTGATAAGAGGAAAAGAAAATAAAGTCTATAAGCTTCAAAAGGCGCTGTATGGGCTGAAGCAGGCACCCCGAGCATGGAATTGCAAGATTGATAACTACTTCATTCAAAATGGTTTCAAAAGAAGCAAGAACGAACCTGCCCTTTATGTGAAAAATCAAGGAGAAGAATTTCTAGTTGTATGTCTATATGTTAACGATCTAATCTATTTTGGTACAAGCAACAATCTTGTTAAGGAATTTAAGGAAAGAATGATGACGGACTTTGAGATGACGGACCTCGGTCTGATGAAGTATTTTCTAGGCATGCAAGTCAAACAAGAAAGGGGCAAAATCTTCATTTCACAAGAGAAATACATTGAAGACATTCTCAAAAAAATTCACATGGCAGATTGCAAACCAGTTAACACACCAATGATGCTAAATGAAAAATTAAAGCAAGAAGATGGCGCAAAGAAGGTGGATGGAAAGATATTTAGAAGCTTGGTTGGTTCGCTAATTTTTCTCACTCATACAAGGCCTGATATTTGTCATGCGGTAAGTATACTTTCAAGATTCATGCAAAATCCAAGTAACAATCACTTGATTGCAGCAAAAAGAATTTTACGATATCTGAAAGGAACAAAAGAATGTGGGCTTCAATATGTCAAAGAGGACGAATGCAAGTTAGTCGGTTTCACTGATAGTGATTGGGCAGGAGTATTGGATGATCGGAAGAGCACATCAGGCTATGTATTTTGTCTCGGTTCCAACGTAATCTCATGGAGTTCAAGGAAGCAAAAGACCGTAGCTTATCTTCAGCTGAAGCTGAGTACACGGCAGCTACAGAGGCAGCTTGTGAAGCGGTGTGACTGCGGAGAATTCTAAATGATATGAAGCAAACTCAAGACAAGCCAACAAAAATCTATTGTGATAATATGTCGGCTGTGGCAATGACAAAAAATCCAGTGTTTCATGCTCGCACAAAGCATATTGAGATACGTTATCATTTTATCCGAGAATTGATTAGCAAGAAGGAGATTGTCATGGACTTCATCAACACAAAAGACCAGCCAACGGATTTCCTTACTAAAGCAGTCACATTGGAGAAGTTTGAAAAGTTCAAGAAGCAATTAAAAATTACAAATTAAGGAGGAGTGTTAAAAGTTAATTTGTAATTTTATCAGGCAACAATTAAATGCATTGACAAATATGCTTTTGTATTAATGTAGGGAATAATTTAAAATTCCTATATATGACATAATTAGATAAATCTAGATAAGGCATTATCTGGAATATTCCAGAGAACGCATTATATTATAAAAGACAAGTTGTATCTCATGTAATCAATCAAGCATCAAGAAGAAAAAAAAATCTTTTATCTATCTCTCCACATATTGCTCTGCTGTGCCTAACATATGTGAGGCGTTTTAGGGTCTGTGAGGCGAGGCGCAAGCCTCGAAGCGTTGAAGCGTAAGCCTTTCGGGTAAAAGAAAAGCGCAACTCATATATACTTAATTTTTAATATGAAGTAACATTAAGCGTCAAATAGTAAGTAAAAACCATAAAGCATTCAAAGCAATTCAAACAAAATACAATCATCCTTGCACATTTAATATAAATTGCAAAAGATCAAATGATATCTTCCTCCGGTGCATATATGATCACAAAATCCACAGAGAAAAAATATTGAATTTGTAGAATTCGGTAAATCTTTGACCCACTTTCATGCAATATCACGTTTGCTCATTTAAAATTAACCTAGCAAACAATAGAAATGAGGAAACGATTAAAATGACTTTTCAATGAAACACAACAAACAAAAAAAAAGACAGTAAAAGAAAGTCTCCTAAACCAGAGTTTTTTAAGCTTTTTGTGTTTTTTACGTTCTTTTTTTTTTTTTTTTTTTTTGCTTTTTTTTTGGCTTTTTTTACGCCTCAATTGGTTGAGGCTTAAGCCTCAGAGGTAAAACGCCTCTTGAGATACACCTCAAGGCGTTTTCGCCAACGCCTCACCTCGAGGCGCGCCTCAGGCGCGTTTTTTAATACACTGTAAACGTCCCATACTTATAGGCATACACCTCCATCCAAGGTTTTAAATCTCGGATATCGATCGCGTTTCGTCTCGAGGATTTTATAGATTTGATCTCGTATCGGAAGAGATCTCGGACAAGATGAGTCTAACTCGGAAGCAAAGTTTTTAATCTCGGATATCGGTCGCCTTTCGTCTCGGAGATTTTATAGACTTGATCACGTATCGGAGGAGATCTCGGACGAGATGAGTCTAACTCGGGGAGTTCGTCTCGGATTCCCATCTCGGGTATGAAAGTTCATATCGGAACAGTCTCAGGGTACATGATATGTTAAAATGATATTTTTACAAAATGATTTTTATAAATGATATTAAAAACATAGTAACTTAAACTTGAATTCCAAATAACTTTATTATTCTTTATTTTGCGAAAGATCATTCATACTCTAAATCGTAATATGCTTGAAACAGAAATATTGTTAGACATAAAATATTAAAAGGATCCAAAACATTAAAAAATTCAGCATAAATAGACCATAAAATACATAATTTCATAGGTAACATGTATGTAAAAAAGATGAATATGGAATCATAAGCATTGTAGAACATATACGAACATACAATATGGTCATTTAACATGCAAAATGTAAAATAACAAAAGATTATCATGTCTAGATTTGAGTTTTTTAATCATTGTTCTAGTTCAGGCACAGATTTAAATTTTAACCAAAAAACCTAAGATCTCGAACGATATTCTAGTATTTCGTCTCAGTCGATATATCGTTCAATATTGCAATATCTTGGGCGATGTATTCGAAAAGAGATTTAGAGTGATATTTGCTGTTGCGTTTCGGAAGGAGCCCAAAACAAGATCTCGAACGAGATCTCGGACGTTATTTGTGAGATTTGAAACAGTGCTCGGGAGTTCATCTCCGATTTCCATCTCGGGTCTAAAAATTCATATCGGAACAATCTTGGGGTACATGATATGTTAAAAAGTGATTTTTACTGAATGATTTTTAAGAATGCTATTAAAAACATAGTAACTTAAACCTGAATTGCAAAATAACTTTATTATTTTTTATTTTATGAAAGATCATTCATACTTTAAATCGTAATATGCTTAAAACAAAAATATTGTTAGACATAAAACATTAAAAGGATCCAAAACATTAAAAAATTCAACATAAATAGATCATAAAATACATAATTTTATAGGTAACATGTATGTAAAAAAGACGAATATGAAAATCATAAGCATTGTAGAACATATATGAACATACAGTATGGTCATTTAACATGCAAAACGTAAAATAACAAAAGATTATCATGGTTAGATTTGAGTTTACTAATTATTGTTCTAGTTCCGGCACAAATTTAAATTTTAACAAAAAAACTAAGATCTCGAATGATATTCCAGTATTTCGTATCGGTCGATATATCGTTCGATATTGCAATATCTCAGGGGATATATTCGAAAGGAGATTTAAAGTGACATTTGTTGTTTCGATTCGAAAGGAGCCCAAAACGAGATCTCGGAGGAGATCTCGGGCGATATTTGCGAGATTTGAAACAGTGTCTCCATCGTAGTCGACAAAACATGTTTGAGCAAATAAACACTCAGATTTGAGTGCGTAGACACAAAAGTAGTCAAAATCGCAACATTTTCAATAATTGAACTGTTTGACGCCGATTAAAAGTTTTGCTTGTCTATTTCTTAGTGTTTTCTTTACACATTTTAGTCATTAAACTTTAAATCTTCATGATAAAAATATCCATCTTGGACCTTCAGTATCAAACGGTTTTACTCTTCCATAGCTTACCTATTTCTCCAACTTCCATGTAGCATCCATGGACTAGACTGAGTCCTCAGGTGACTAAAAACCGATTGGTACTGATTTCTCGAAACCGATATGTGTCAGTCACATTTCTTTTTATTTGTTACTTGGTTCCCTTCATTCTTGATTTCTGACATCTCATAAGTTTCTAGATCCATTTCTTCATCATCCCAAAATTTGGATTCATCGAGATGTCGCTTGATCGAAATACCAAATACCACTTGTTTTACCAAAGTACGCTTTCATGACCACAAAACATGCTTTGGATCAAGACAAATGACTAAATTTAAAGCCTACAAAGATATTTTCATCCCATTAACTGTATCATAAAACGTTGCATCTACGCTGAGAATACTGACACTCCGCTTCATACAGTCATGGACATAATCCCTTCTGTAGATACAAAATATGAAGTGTTCCATCTAAAGTCTTTAACCATTGTCGAGAATTTCCTGAAAGCTACTCCAATTCCTAGTCATGTTGATGTCCACTCTTTTTTCCTTCTTTTGATCATATATATATGATCATACCATTTGGAACCTTGATCGATACCGAACGATTTCCTAGGCGTTGTTGTATATAGATAACACTTGAAAAAAATAATCATCTTCATACCTTCGTTTCATTTGTGTTTCTGTTCTTAGGCCTTGCGATTCACATGCCCCATGACTCAAGATCTTCAATGATGTTGCTGAAACCCTCGCCATTGTCGTTGCTCATATCGTTCAACGTCGATCACCCTGAACCATGCCCATAGCACTACAATCTCGACCATCTCAAGTCGTCCTCCCCAAATCTTGATTTTATAGGCGGATTGTTGCCTATGACCACTTTTAACCGCACAGTTCTCCTCGCCTGCCCAAGATCCAATCATAATTTCCATCATCACCATTGCCCCTTTGCTTAAAATTGTGAACATTAAAGAATTTCGAACAAAATTTGGGGGGGGGGGGGGGTCGTGAAAGGGAATATGCAAGTTTGTTTGGTTTGGTAATGGAGACTAATCGATTGTATGGACATTAACCAAGATGTTTTCAATAAATTGCTTCATCGAATGTCTTTGACATTCAACGAATTGGAACGTCGACATTCTATGGTTTTCACACCATCGACAACTGAAATCGCCCATCATATTCCTGTGGTCCTACAAAGAAAAGCTTTGTGTCACTTCAAATAACGGTTCCATTACTGTAGGCTCTAGCATAATGGGTAAAGTTCAACAAACATTTCATCATGTGTCAAAGCTCATTTGCCAGCATGAGTGAACCATATACACAACGCATCCCTGATCATCATGCCATGGACACATGATACACATTGCATAAATTGACACAACGTAGTACCTGAATCGTTGCACAAAATCCAAATGATCAACATATGTCGACATTCATCGGATATTGTACATCGATTACACAAGTTTTAATTGGAGTAAAACACGGCAAGAAACCACACTTGACCATGTTTGTTCTCAAGTTTTCAGTATAAAACGATTGACTATAGACGATCTTCTCATCTTTCTATCGATGTCGGCCCTTCTACTCAGTTTACTCCACCGAAAGCAAGCTCGCCTTTTGCTCTGACTACAACTTCGATTAGAGTTAGACGTTCTACTACACAATAATAGCTTCAAGTTGCTTGACGCAGAACCTCAAGGCCTCATCATTTTTTACAACTAACCAAGGCCGGAATTATGATTCTCGATAACCCACCAGATTCTCTACCTTCAAGGTTAACAGCGATGAACCAGCGTGAATCTGCAAACAGAACGAAATCCCTCAAGATGAAGTGCTTCTGCCTTTGCCTAGCCAAATAGCTCATGACTTTTTGGAAGATTACACCTCTTGTAACCGATACAAGCGTGTATCTGGAGCTATCCGTCCAATTCCATTCAACAACTTCTTAAAAATATATTCTTCAAATGTTGAGTCTCGCTCCGTCTCAAGTACATCCAAACTTCGCCGCTTCTGAATTTTATTTTCATGATCTTCTCGGTGAACTTCGGTGGTTCATCCTTCAGAGGGATATGCTCCCTCTTCCACTTCAAGAAGAAATCTAACCAGCAGTCATCCTAGTATCTTAAGTCTCTCAAAAGATGTAAAGTTGTAGAATAGTGATACAACAAAAGAGCTACTTTAAAGACGAATATATTTTCTCCATGCCCCTGTGGCTTTCATCAAAAATGACTCTATGGACATAATTTCTTCATTCAACAGTCTCATTCCACTCGAGCTACTTTGTCTAATTTCTAACTTTCCTTTACACTTTCCATAGATATTACTCAAAGGATCGTGACTTCTATCTACCGAAACAGCCTACAATTATCAAATGGATTGATGTAGAACAAAGACATACCTCATTTCTGTTTGTCAAAGCTAGAATGTGCCAGCATCGGTTGCTTTACATCAACAAGAAAGTCCAACCCGAACCAACTCTTCCTGAAGCTAGCCAAGCCGGACATTAAATTATTGCCCTCATGTAGTCTTCATAGAAGCAGAGGAAGTCCCAGTCACAAAGGAAAAAGAACAAGAGGAAAGAGAAAAAACGAAAGAAGATGCTAAGAAGAGAAAACAAGGATGAGGAGGGAGATAACCAACGAGAAGGAGAAAACGAGGATGAGCAAGAAGGTAGTTCTGACAAATATGAGTTGACAGAGGAGACATCTCTTAAAGTAACTCCCAAAAACATTCTGAACACACCTACCCCTATACCTAAACAATTAGACATCAAAACCCTGCTCCCAGCACCCGAGCCATACCAAGGTCCTAGTGAGAAGCCAACGCGTCCAAGCACAACTAATGTTATCTTCAGTTCTCTAGGTGACATCAAGAGTTTTCTAGACTTCACTTCTGATGAACTCAACTTCGATTGTCTTCTAATCTCAAACTCTTCTGACTTCAACTTCACCTCTATGAGCATGCCTATACACCCTCGAAAGGGAGGATACCTCATCTCTTCAGCCTCATGAGTAGGCCATGATCATTTAGGATAAGCTAGCATGTCACACATGTACTAGGATCACAAGCACAATCACTTTGGACTCGTTTTCAATCCACTTTACCGGTTCTAATCCGACTTTTTCCCTTTTCATGTACCATAGGCAAATAAAGTCGCTACAACAGAGTCCACCATGGAGTTGGCCAATATCGCTGCAATCTTAGGCGGTTCTCGCCTTCGTTAAGTCTCATATCAAGAGTCTGAGGCTTAAAAGGACGTGGAGAAATGAGAAAGAGGGATGCAATGCTAAAGAGAAGCACCTCCATTCTTGCGAACATAAGGACCCAACTGCTCTAAGTACAAGTGTGATTCTGTTTCCCCTCGTCGAGGGCGCCTTTCTACCCAATGTTCTAAAGATCGCATTGTTTCTTATTATTTAAACTTTTCCCCTTTTCTCAAGATATGGTGAACTCAACAAACAAGCATACCAAGATTCACGTTACTCCTTGCCAATCCAAACAATCCAGCTTTTAACTTCTTACGACTCTCGTAGAGACGGAAAAGATGCATATGTCAACCAGATTGTTTCATCATCCTCCCCTCAATGTCAATCTCTTCCCTAAGACGACAATGCATGTTGCATTACCTGGCCTTTGTCTAAAACGGGTCATGTCAAGGACATTTCTAAAAGGCGTATCAAGAAGCAATAAGGCAGCAAAACAATATGTGCGGAGAAGGCTTGCTAAAGGATTATCCAACATCGACCGCGTTAACCGGTAGATCATAAAAGGCTTCAACATAGAACGAACCAATCATAACATAATCTATAAAGATTACAAGGAGCTAGTCAAATACCGAAAAGATCTATAGACATAAGATAAAATCGAGAAGAAATAGACAGATGTGTTGTTCTTAATAAGCGATTATATTTTGCACATGTTGTGAGCGGTAGCCTCGAAAAATGATGTTAATATCATAGAGACCCAAAAGGCTACACTGTAGATCGAGATTGATAAGCTCAAAGCTGAGAAATAAACAAGAGATCAAGCTCAAGATCTTGCCGAAACTTGCACTTAAGAAACAATAGGCCTTTTTAGCCTAAGTCGAAGAGAAATTCTACAAGAAAACTACAGACACTGACTGCTACCCTCATTCAGTTCTTTGCCAATGTCGTTCGGACTTCGGACAAAAGCCCTAAAATCATCGAAGGACAATACTCAACTATTGCTGAGGCCTGGGAAGAGACAGTAAAACGAGCTAAGGAATCTATCAAAGAATAGATAAAAAGAAACTGAAGAATGAGTTGTTAGAAGTGGATAATCTAATGGCATTGAAAAAGGTTTGGCAATCAAGGTGCTTCATGCCTCTACGTCCAAGTAGGTGTCTATTGAGACTCCAGTAGGTCCAAGCCATTCAGATCGTGTGAATGACATCGCTCCTACCTAAAGTGAGTTTCGTGCCGATCTTATCACTTCCTTTCGGCTCTTTCTGAGATCATTGTAACTGAGACACTTGCATCCTTTGTGTTTAATGCCGCTATTGCTGCTACTTCTTGAGGTTATGATCCAGAATCCAATCCTCACCAAGCCATGGATTCCCCATACTCTCCCACCATTGCCAAAGGTACCAAAAGTGGAAATCTTAATATCTCCTTCAAAGAAGCTTTCGTCATCCAGAGATACATTTCTAACATCCCCAACCTTCAAAAGCTTAAGTTTTCTCCTGAAGACATTACTAACCTTTACATATATACTTCTCGTCATACAACTCAACTTCCACAACCATCACGCAAGTTCACCACCTCAAGCCCCAATTCTACTCAAACATCATTAATCACCGTCTCTGCCTCTCCCACACTTCCAACTTCTTTCGCGAGGTCCAGCCTCAACCCCAATGTAGAGAAAATAAAGTCCCTGGCGAAGGAAGATGGATGACATCAACAGTTCTATTGACGACAATGTGATGATCATCGTTGAGAAGGGGTTCGAGAACTCCCAATGGCAGATAAGCATGGCTTTAACCTCTTCAAACTCAAGAACATCGAGTTCGAGCCTAGTATCGAGAAGACTTCTCCCCCTCCACGTCTATCCTAAGCTTGAGCGTCAATATCGACTCATTCTAGTTCTACTTTGTCACCCTTTGCACAGCCTCTGAAGCTACCCCAACCCTAGATAACTCACATTTCCTCGTCCAATTACGATGGGACGAAGATGAAAACAAGCCTCTTTCCAATTCCATTAAGAAAGGCAAATGCAAATCGATTGGTGTTGGTTCCAAAAGAAATAATGATCGCACCACTAGTTGAATATTGTTTTTTTTTTCTTTTGTTTTTTAGCTTTCTTATGTACGTATATCACTATTGTGCGGGAGTTGTCCCACAACTTTGTATTTTAGAAGGATGATGTAAGATTGTTTTATGTAACTCTCATCGTATGTACTTTAGCACATCTTTATTTCTTCGCATATGTAATTGCCTACGTGTATAAATACATGATTATTTGTAATGAAATTACTTATATGCCATATGTGCAAGTGTTTGTGATCTATGCAATGTTTTTATTTATTATATCTTTGTACGAATAAACAAGTTTTATATTATTGCCCAACGTCGTTTTGTTAGTTTCGTTTATATCGGTTAAGCATTTCTTGTTTGGCTAAATAAAGCCATAATCCACCAACCGATCATGTTTATCATCGGTCGAGCATATAAACAAAATTGCACTCTATCGCTACGGTTGAAAATACATGCAAGTCATCTTCCTATATAGGCACGAATACCAATTTAACTCAACATTGTACCTATGAAATCAAATTATGTATCGACCTCTATCTTTGAGAATCAGTGTTTGCGATATCAATCTTTGGGAAACTATCTCCGACCTAGCCTATATCCAGTTGTTGGTCAAAGATAAGATGTTTAGGGGTGAATTATCATAACAAGCCAAATATGATCACGCATCAATGACACAATCATGGATCAAATTGATACCTATCTTCGAGTACCAAAACATTTTGTTTTGAAAACTTGAATCTCATTCCAAATTCAAACCTAGAGTCTGGGTTGTTAAGAGGTAGAATCATGAAAAACTAAAGGTATGGCACTCAACATTGAAAAGGAAAAAAAAAATAAAAAAATGTTCTGAAAAAATTCAAATTTTTAGTCCTCGTTGAAGGTGTTCGTAGATTCTGATTCAAGTACAAGGAAATAAGCCCAGCAATATTTCAATATCTAACTTGCTGATTACATCCAAATCAATTCATAACAAGGTCAAAGGCATCTGCCGGCACACCCGAGTTCTGGTACTACCAGCTCGGTATCAGTCAGAGCAAAGGCAGAATCTGGCCAGAATTCCAGTTCTTGTCCATTCAGTAAAATAAAGCCCTAACTTTTGGGTTTTGTAGCAAATAAAAACGAATAAAACCGGCTTTTACATTTTAGAACATGATTAAACAATGAATAAAAATGACAAAATAACAAAAATAATTCGACACATTCTACACTAAACAAATTCGAATGTAAATCAAATCGATAGCTTTAATAGTTCCAACCATGAAGAAACGGTATGTAAGAGTGAACGTATTACTTTAAAAGCGTATTAACAGAAAAAGATAAAACTGAAAGCTTACCTCAAGCAAATTCAATTAACTCCTCAAAAATCCAGACGATTCGAGTATTTCTTCTCAAGTCGTACAAGCATAAGCTGAAGCCTAAATCAGTGAACTTATTTTACACTGGTTATCAAGGCAAATTCTATTAATTACCCTATTTTTCCTTTTTCCATCCCGTTGAAAACTTGAAAAATTAAAGTGACAAATATACCCTTATATATCATTCAAGTTATCTTATTTTTTTATTTTTTTATGTTACTTTAATTATAAAAAGAATACAATGATACTATTATATTTTGAAAAGACAATTATTCTAATGAAGAAAAAATAACATTTTTTCTAAGAAAACGGTATTTTATTTTAAATTTACTCTTTTTCAACGCTATGCAGTTAAAGCCCCGTTAAAGCCCCACAATATCCCCGCTATAGCCTGTAGCGCCCTTCAACCGCTACGCTATTTCAATTTAGCGCTGACGAACAGTAGACCCGCTTGTAGCCCCGCTATTTCCCGCTGCATCCGCTAAATCAACGCTTTTTACCATCCGCTTTAGCAATATTAATATAAAAAGGTTGATTTGACTAATTCTTTTTTAAGAAATATCAATAAAGTTAGTGTAAAGAGCTAATTTTAAAGCATTAGTGTCCAATATATTCCGGAAATCTATTATAATCATCAAATCTAATGTGTGTAACCATGATTTTCTTTGATTCTTATGATTAATTAATGTTAGTTTCTTCTATACATATAATGTGAAAATGATAATTAATTAATTTTAAATATTTGGTTTCACATTTTATGAACATTTTTGCATCTCCGCTATATCCCCGCTATTTCTCCGCTTTAGCCCCGCTACACCTTTTTGCACATCCACCACTATGGAGCCGCTGAGCGCTTTAACTGTCCAGTTTCAACGTTTATGTCTTTTTTCTTAACGTCGTTTTATTTTATTATTTCTAGTGTAATATATATTTTAAATATTTTTAAATTGAACTAAAATGTAATTTTTTTTCTATTGCAAAACGAATAAAATTAAATAAATACGGATTACTGTTTTGTTGTTTCTAAATTTATCTTTTATTTATTTTCATTGTTAACGTAGAGTTGTTTATTTATGAAAATATAACTGAAGGGTAGTTCTGGTAATTTTTGAGTGTGAAAAGCAAAAAATGGAGTAAAATATTTTTTGTTTAAACAACGGGGTGTGAAAGGCAAAATGTGGGGTACGAATAGATTTGGCCGGTTAACAATTATCCTTTGGACCTCCTCAATTAGTTACTGCTAAGGGCACCTCGTTTCTTTCTTCCTGATACCATTGCTAAAAAATAGCACAAATTTTATATTACACTCTTCCTAATACCAAACCTTTTTACGGGGCTACCAAACACATTATTTTTATTTATTTTTGTATGGCGAACAACCGCCGATCAACATTATTTTTCACAACGATCAATCATCGATCAACAGTAGTTCATCGATTGATGACCGCGGAAAACGGTGTTGGTCGGCGGTTGTTTACCATGCAAAATAATTTTACACGGTGGTTGAATGTCGTGTGAATTGTGCGGTATTAGGAAATCCATAAAATTTATTGAGCTTATTATTTTCATTCATGGTATTAGGAAGAGGAAAACGATGTGCCTTTAGCATCACACTACTTATATTTGACTAATTCTATTATCACCCCTTATTTTGCCTTGCACACTCCAGCGTTTCAAACAAATTACAGCCACCCCATTATTTTCTTTTCATACCCCGCTATTTTCCAAAACTGCTATGTTTACCTTGTTTTCTTCGTCAAGTTAAATGTTAAACCATTAGTCAACCTGACTAGGTTATGAACAGTTCCTAGTGCGATACACACTAACAAAGCAACAATTTCAAGTTACACATGAACTAGGTTATGAATAGTTCATAGTGCAACACACATTAGGAATGCAATAATTTCAAGTTACACATGAACTAGGTTAACGTAAACTGTTTATTAGCATGACGCATAAAAAAAGTACGAACATTAATGTTTTCTTCTTCGTGCTCAGTATTTTCCAATTCCAATAAATCAACATATTCAAAATTTTCATATTTAAAAATATTTTTGA
The DNA here is from genome assembly GCA_030737875.1 of Allium sativum. Taxonomy (NCBI): domain Eukaryota; kingdom Viridiplantae; phylum Streptophyta; class Magnoliopsida; order Asparagales; family Amaryllidaceae; genus Allium; species Allium sativum. The sequence continues at coordinate 749,243,784 of CM060912.1, forward strand.
CAATAGATAAAAAAATATAAAGAATATGAATGCACATCAAATATGTAACATCCCAAGATTTTGCGATAATTTAAATTATTAAATTTAATATGTTTTTAAACAAAATTGTTTTAAATATTAAAATTTATGATTTATGTCGTATTGATAAGGTATGAACTAAAATTGGCTCGTTAAACAATGAATTCCAGTGGTTATATATGATTGTGACCTCGTTTAATAATTTAATTATATAGAAATTTGAAGTAATGTTGGATTAACAAATTTTGAGATTTTATTATATATTTATAATTCTAATTTATGGAATATGTAAATAATATAGATCCATTTGATTTTGTAATGACATTTCAACTATTTGTAAATGCAATTATATGCGTTTATTGTAAAGATATTAATGATCTGGTTATTTATTTGAAATAAAAGGAATTCAACCAAATGTTGTAAATAAATGGTAGGATTTTATGTGGTCGATTGAAATTTATTAAGTTAGAATAATTAACTTGTATGTGAATCCATTTATTTATTTCTTTACAACAATATTCAAATAATATTTAATTAGAAGTTGTAACAAGTCGTAAATTGCAAAACCCAATATTAATGTATTAAAATAAAGTGGAAACAAGTTACAATAAGATAACCGAATGGCGTAATTAATGGAAAATAAGAACGGTAATTAAAGGAATAAATTGAATGTTTAACTAATTAAAAAAAAGATTACAATAGATTAATTGATTAGTGCGTGAAACCCGTTGCTATTTAATTCATTGATAATAAATCGGAAATGAATTTTTACTGGTGCGTGTAATTACTACAGTTAAGGTGAATAAACTTGTAACTGTAGAAGATTGACATAATAGATTTTAAACAAGCATTAAATAGGACCAAAATGTAACGATGTATGAATAATAAAATAAATATGGAATTAAATGTGACTTAATCGAATTTAAGTTATGACATATAAATTGATTACAATTAAATATTCCGTTACTACACATTAAACGATAAACAGAAATCACTAGCGTAATAGAATATAAACAAAAATGTCAACTATATCTATAAATTCAAGATTGGTTGAATAAAAAGAAAACAAATTAAATCAATCGATTTAGTGGAATTATATATATATATATACATATATGCTTAATGAGATTTAATTACAGTGGAAACCAAACGTTGCAAATTAGTGTAATAATTAACTCTGAATTCGAAATGTGAATTTGTTATAAACTATGGTAAATTTTTGAGTAACCAAAACAAGAAAATTTGTTACTCATGAAGATTGAATTAAAAGAAAGTTAACAAATTTAATATAATTTATTTGATTAATATATAAATTGATTTAATGAACTTTAATCAAATATAATTTAATCTTTGAAATTGAATTAAAGATGTACAAATGAAAACTTGAATACTTTGTTTATTTAACCGTTGAAATTCTTTGACTAGAAATACATCTTATACAAATCTATTTTAACCTAATTTCCTACCAACAAATAATCTCTAACCTAACCCTACACTCATTTTCTATTCTCTAATCAAGCCGTCACTCTTAGAAAAAATGATTAGAGAAACAACAATGGCTTCTACCTCGTTCAAAACTCAATATCTTGTGAACCTCTCATTGAAAAATTCTAAAACTAGTCTCATTTAACTCGGATAAATATTCTCTTCAATTCTATTCTTTTGTTAGAGGGTGCGGCATGATTTTATTTGGGTTTCAACGTCTACAGGCAAGGACATTAAACTTGGGTTGAGATTTGTGTTGATTATAGAGGACTATACAAGAATTGATGATTGTATTCGAGTTTGTGGCACAGAGGTGCACATTGCAACATAATTTGAGAGGATTCCGCATCAAAAAGTGTCGCAACCTATAGTGAAAAGCATATGTATGTAAGGAGGAGGCGTTTTCCTTGGTAAGTCCGAGTTCGGCGAGATGGTGATGGAGAGGAAGAGACCGCGAAGAGAAATTCATCGGATCCGTCTGTTTGGATTTTCACTGAGGGAATTAGGAGATATAGAGGAGAGAAGGAGACGTGTTTTAGAACGTGGATGATTTTATTTGCTGTAGAGAACGTGAGGAGGAAGAAGGAATGATGACGTGGCATTGTGGCATTAAGGTGAGAGGGTGTGTTTAATTATCTTGTTTTAATTTATATTTAAATTTGTATAACTTGTAACGTGTATAACTTTTGCATACGAATTCAGATTGACGCACGGTTGAATCCGTTGGAATCGTATCGACGAGCTCTTCACGATGGCGCTGATTTGAACTGATTCTGAGACCATTGATTTTTTAGCTAAAAAATGGATTTCAATCTCGTTTGAAACCAAAGGTGATTGATTAAACCCACGTAAACCTAACTAAAATATTTGATTGTTAGTTAAATTAAATTTATGACATGATTGTTTGTTTACTGTTTGATGGTTTAAACTTCTTATTTGTGTTAATTTGTATAGACAATATAATGTAATTAACTATGCTATAAATCTTACAGTTAGAATTTAATTTCTAGTTTAGAAAAAAAAACATATCTAATGGCTAGTACACTGATATTATATTGAATTATTTGGATGTATTGATTTTTATGGATGACTTGAAATTATATATTTAATGTATTGATATGTAATTCATCTTGTTATACACATTGTTTACATATGTTATTGATTTTGTTGATTAATCTCAACCATTACCCTAGATATTACGGGAATCAAATAAACCCGGGTGAAATGATAAATACCTATGACCTTGATTTGGATTGAAATGATATATATCCTTTCCAAAATACTAAAAATTAAATTTTAAGTATTACTTGGCCATAGGATAGAAAAATTATATACGGACACCGGTTGGTTAAATAAAATTTGTTTTAACCATGGCTCTTGAAATATTGTTTAAAAACTGTATAGACAATGTTTTATAAATTGATTTTTATTTGAATATGAACTTTGGATTTTAAAATATAAAAGCCAAAGGAAGTTATTTAATATTTTAAATTGAAGTTATAAATTTGGAATTGAAATAGAATTGAATTTACTGAAATTGATTTGTTTTATCCACTTTGAAATTTACTTAAAATTAACTTGATTTATAGTCATAATTGAACTGTGAACTCGAGATTTTTTTTTATAAACGAATAATTCAAAGTGAGAGTTATAATTGAAATTTAACTATTAAATTGAATTTTTAAACCCGAATTGTTTGAAATCGAACTGTTGAATCGAATTGAATATGAATGGGAAGTTAAATCCTTTTAAATTAAGATATCGAAATTTAGTCGAATTGATTTGAAACTGAAATATGGTTTCCTGTTTGGTTAAATTTTAAAGATATGATTCTAATTCCATCTATAGTATTTTTAAACCATTTTATAAACTATTTTATTTTAATTATAATAATAATTTTCTTTATAAACTATTCACCTTATAACTATTTTATTTTATTAATTATTTTAAATCAACTATTTAATATTTAACTATTTTTTTTTTAAACTATTTTAATATTTACCTGTAGATTTTACTAAATTTGAAATTCCATTTTAAATACAAATTATTTAGTTTTAAACTATTTCAATTATATATCGAACTATTTAAATATATATATTTCTTTTAACTATTTTAATATTCAAATTATTTTAAAGTTGGAATTGTTTCAAGATTTTAAATTAGTTTAAATATGATTTTATGATGAATAATATTCTCTTTTGAATATTGAATTGTTTTATGAAAATCAGATATGTTGATATAAAGTATGAACCCTTTTGAAATGTAAAAGAACCGATCAGTGTGAAAAATGTAAACGACTAGCTGTTAAAGAGACTGAGATCGGATATTGTCATACTCTATGCCAATACTGAAAACTACTTTAATAACTGTGTACGCGGTGGAGTTCCAGAATGAAGTAGGTTGATTTGGAGGCGATTACTGGATTTGAAGAAAGAGAACGATAATGGATGTCCTTGACCTTCGGGTCATAATTAAAATGACTAAAACAAGGCTATACCGGACCAAGTGGTGTTAGCTACCTCCATCGGCAACACTTCTTCCTTTATTACTATAGTCCCTCGGTTTGATTGATTAGATTTGATGTGCATCCGTGATTTGGGAGTGTTGTTCGAGGTGGGCAGTAATCTCGGCTATGCGTTACCACCAGTCCGGGCATGCAACTTGTATATTCCTACGCTGGGCATTCCTCGTGTGCCTTGTCATGTTATCCTGATCGAGCCCCCTACGACTTTGATTTGTGCCGTACCTATGGGGTGCCCTCTGATAGCAACCACGTACTGTGGACTTTACGGTATCTGTATAGACTACGGTATTATAAACGGTCTAAGGGTAAAAATGTAATCCCGCTTATGCTATTTTAATATGTTATATTTAACCATAGACACTATTATAATAGCGTATTGTATTATATAGTACCTAGTTTAACGGATCCTTAGTAGATAGAAATTCCCATAACATCTCTTAAGTTATTGCACTCATATTATCGCATGAATTTGATTTAACTAATATGAGAATATTTTAGTTTTGATTCGAGTATTTTTTTATCTTTTCATTTGTGCTCGGGCAGCTTGAGTTTTCAGTTATTGAAGACAATGCTATGAAGATGAAGATGGAGCTCAACAGACGTATTTATTATTATTACTCTGTTGCAAATGTTGGTAAGTTTATGATAGTTAACTCTGAAATTCGTTATAAAATAAAATCGAATGTATGTTTTAACAGCTTCTTGAACTGTTATTTAATTATTATATTTTGTCCTTCCGCCGCGAGATTCTGTGTTTGTTTTTCTTCTTCTCTTTTTTTTCTTATATAAATCCCAATAACTATCTGTATTTTTGATTTATTTATGTCGACATTGAGGATCACTGTCGATTTGAACGGTCAAAAATCTCGGATGTTACATTTGGTATCAGAGCTTTGGTTTAACGAAAATCTTGGCTCTATTTTGGGATTAACTCATTATAGATAGGGTAGTAATACCCTAGAATGAGTTTGAGTGTATATGAGAGAGCGTGCTTGTAATTTTGGTATAAAATGATTTTTTATTATGTCGGTTCGTTCCTTTGAGTATTTATGAATTCTGGTCGGTACTTGGGATAAGGCGTCGCGATAGTGATTTCTAAATACTCGAATACTGCTTATTGACAAAATATTGTTTTGAATTATATTTTTTGTTTATATATAGAATTATTTGAAAATATATGAATTTTGATTTTGTTGATGATAATATTAAATTTTCATCATTTATTACTCGATTAATCAATAATTTAAAACTATTGGTTATTGAATGGTTTAAGAAATAAATATTGAAAATTTAATTGTTAATGAAATAAGAAATTAAATATGAATTTGAGAATTTAATTTTGGGTGGTATTGTAATATTGTTTTGCAAATGGTTTGAAATAATATATTTATATTTTAAATAAGTTATTTATATAGAAATTGTTTTCAAATGAATTTTGAAATAAGCGTATACTTTCCCCTTTGCCTTTGGAAAATGATTTCGGTGATGAGTGCACGCATTATCGACATTATTTTCCAGAAATTAAGTGGGGGAGATCACTTAGAATCGTATACTTTGTTTGGAAATTTGGATTCCATTTAATTCCTTTAAATTATGGTTTGATGTAAAAGATAATATATATATATATATATATATATATATTTAAAGTTGATTTGGAAACGAACCCGAAATTGAAAATTTTAAGTTCTTGAATAGTTAATGAATTTCAAATGGTTGAAATGAACTAAAATTGAAATTATAGAAATTCCTGAATTGTATAATAAAACAAATGAATCCAAGAGTTTTATAATTAAAATAAAACTCTTAGTAGTTTGAAATAATGAATTCAAAATAAACTGAACTTGTATAAATCGAACATTTCCATAGCATATATATAACTTACTAATTAATCAAAAGTTAACAGGTTATAGGAATAAAATTGGATAATATACAAGTATCAGTATGAATAATGAATGTTGAAAATTTTGATGGTTTGTGTATACGAATGAAACTTAGGTTATGAAATAAACTATGTATACTTAGTTATGTTTGAAATTAAATTCAATATTTAATACAAATAAACCGTGTCAATGAAATGAGCTAATGAAGTGAATTATTTAGTTATGAATTAAATTGTATTACTATTGATGGTTAGATATTTGATGACTTAAGATAATCGATATTCCCAAGTCGAAAATAAATGTTTAACTTGTTTTGTGAAAATAAAAGTGAATTGGTTTATAATTTATAAATTTAATGATGGTTAAACGAATTAATTAAATTTAATTTAAACGAGCTCGTCGCAATGCTGCAGTTCGTAATTTTCCAAATTGAAGTTTAAATAAATGTATAGGATCCGAAATAAATCAGAATTCTTTGAAATAAGAATCTTTTGGATCTATTAGAATATAATTTTCTAATTAAAGAGAAAATTTTAGATTTTGACTGGTAGATTACAAGATATGTGTAATTCAAATTTTCAGAAAAATCGTAGTTAGTAATTCACAACTCAGAATTAAATTATTATTGGAATTAGTTATGTAAACTAACGAACAAGACAAGTTGAATAAAAAAATTATATGGAAAAACACATATAAATTACCAATTTCTTACTATGCCTTTCCGGGAACAAAAAGTTATAAGTGAGTGAGAGTGTAACATCCCAAGATTTTGCGATTATTTAAATTATTAAATTTAATATGTTTTTGAACAAAATTGTTTAAAATATTAAAATTTATGATTTATGTCGTATTGATAAGGTACGAACCAAAATTGACTTGTTAAACAATGAATTCCAGTGGCTATATATGATAGTGACCTCTGTTTAATAATTAAATTATATAGAAATTTGAAGTAATGTTGGATTAACAAAATTTGAGATTCTATTATATATTTATAATTCTAATTTATGGAACATGTAAATAAAATAGATCCATTTGATTTTGTAATGAAATTTCAACTAGTTGTAAATGCAATTATATGCATTTATTGTAAAGATAGTCATGATTTGGTTATTTATTTGAAATAAAAGGAATTCAACCAAATAATGTAAATAAATGGTAGGATTTTATGTGGTTGATTGAAATTTATTAAGTTAGAATAATTAACTTGTATGTGAATCCATTTATTTATTTGTTTACAACAATATTCATACAATATTTAATTAGAAGTCGTAAAAAGTCATAAATCGCAAAACCCAATATTAATGTATTAAAATAAAGTGGAAACAAGTTATAATAAGATAATTGAATGGCGTAATTAATGGAAAATAAGAATGGTAATTGAAGGAATAAATTGAATGTTCAGCTAATTTTAAAAATAATGATTACAATAGATTAATTGATTAGTGCGTGAAACCAGTTGCTATTTAATTCATTGATGATAAATTGGAAATGAATTTTTACTAGTGCATGTAATTACTACAATTAAGGTGAATAAACTTTTAACTATAGAAGATTGACATAATAGATTTTAAACAAGCATTAAATAGCGCCAAAATGTAACAATGTATGAATAGTAAAATAAATATGGAGTTAATTATGACTAAATCGAATTTAAGTTATGACATATAAATTGATTGCAATTAAATATTCCGTTACTACACATTAAACGATAAACAGAAATCACTAGCGTAATAGGATATGAACAAAAATGTCAACTATATCTATAAATTCAAGATTGGTTGAATAAAAAGAAAAAAAAATTAAATCAATCGATTTACTAGAATTATATATATATATATATATATATATATATATATGCTTAATGAGATTTAATTACAGTGGAAACCAAACATTGCAAATTAGTGTAATAATTAACTCTGAATTCGAAATGTGAATTTGTTATAAACTACGGTAAATTTTTGAGTAACCAAAACGAGAAACTTTGTTACTCATGAAGGTTGAATTAAAAGAAAGTTAACTAATATATTATAATTTATTTGATTAATATATAAATTGATTTAATGAACTTTAATCAAATATAATTTAATCTTTGAAATTGAATTAAAGATGTACAAATGAAAATTTGAATACTTTGTTTATTTAACCATTGAAATTCTTTGACTAGAAATACATCTTATACAAATCTATTTTAACCTAATTTTCTACTTATAAATAATCACTAATTCTAACCTAACCCTACAATCATTTTTTTATTCTCTGATCAAGCCGTCACCCTTAGAGAAAAAATTAGGGAAACAACAATGGCTTCTACCTCATTCAAAACTCAATATCTTGTGAACCTCTCATTGAAAAATTCTAAAACTAGTCTCATTCAACTCAGATAAATATTCTCTCCAATTCTATTCTTTTGTTAGAGGATGCATCATGATTTTATTTGGGTTTCAATGTCTACAGTAAAGGACATTAAATGTAATAACCCGGAAAATCTGGGCCAGTTTAAAATTTTTATTTTGGCAATTTTAGCGAATTTTGAATATTTAAAATAGATTATTTTAAATAATATCGATGAGAAATTCGTTTTGAATAGAATTCGAACGTATATATTATACGCGTCGTCGTTATAATATAAATAATTATATATAATTATAAAAGGAATTGAAAATGGCGCGGTAGTTCGATAATTCGATTTCAAACTTCAATTGAATGTACCGGGTGCAAAACAATTCGGATTTTAGTGAAACCAAAAATATTAGAATCTATTCGTGAATATCTTTCCAACGAATTCGAAAAATCGAAATTTCATAGCGGGAATCAAAAGTTATGCCCAGTTGAAAATTCAGAATAGTCGCTATGTAAATTATATATGGCGCCAAAAAGTCATATTCTGCATACGGATGAATTTGGACTCGAAACCACTTCCATTGAGTTCAAAATGTCGTTTAGAGCTCCGAAAAGTATAAGCTTAGATATATTCCGATATCCAGAATAGTGGCTATGGGCTGGAGTTGTTCGGTTAACAATACATAGCCCTTAAAAAGTGAAATTTTGCATACGAGCTCAGAATTCGACGGGATAAATTTTTATGGATTCATAATGACAAATCATTGTTGAGTTCCAAATGGTGCGCCGAACGGAGTCAGTATGTGGCCGTGCGAGCTAAAACATTTCAGGGCAAAACGAGCAGTCATTTTACAAAGGAACATTATTGATACGACCTCGGAATTCAATTCTACTTTTTTTTCTAGATTCGTATCGTCTAATAATGGTTAAATCCAAGAGGGCTTGATTTTTTGAGTTAGCATGTGAGCGTGCGAGAAGAAAAGGTGCGCCAAAATCGCATTTTTAGAGCTTATCTGAGCATTTTTTTGATTTTTAACAGACGGTCAAACGAACTCGGAATTCGACGAAACTTGTTTCGTTGGACTCGCCTTCACGTCTACTATCTCGTGTCCGAAATCCGCGGCCATTGGAGATCGCTAGCGTTCAGGCGATACGCGAGAAACTAGCATATAATCACTTTTACTCCATTTTTCTCTTCATAATTTCAATTCTCTCTTCCTCTTCAAAAACTCAATAATGGCGAGCTCCACCACCACCGCCGCTGCCCCCTCCTCCACCGCTGCCACCACTGGTCGTCGGCCTCCTCCACCTCTTCCTCCTCCTCCCCTCCTCCTCCTCTTCCTCCTCCTCTCTCCATTTGAAAACCCTAAGCCCCAAATCACCAAACACCACCACCGCGGCCACCACGGGCCCCACCACCGCCACCCACACCCTCCCCCACGTCCATCAGGTCGGCGCCCCCTCCAGCCCCCTCAATTCCGGCCGTGGGCCCCGCTACACCCAAAAACCCATTTTCACCAAAATCGCCCATTTTGCAAATAAGTCCCTGACCGTATTTCGCGAATAACTCCCAAACCGTGCGTTTCTAGCCAAAGTTCCTCAAGACCAAAGTTGTAGAGCACGAAATTCTCTTCGATTTGGTATATGATAAGTCCTATTTTGCATTGCGGAGTTGTCGGGAAAACGCGTCCGAAGTCTGCTGTCCGGAAGCGGCAAAATTCGTGTACTTTCGCGAATTCCGGCGAAATGGCACATTTTCGGCAAGAAGACCACTAGGCAAAAGTTGTTCAGAATGGCGTGCTTGTGCTAGAAAAAAAGATGGTGTGAAGATTGAAGCTTGTTTGCAAAGTCTGGAGCTCGAACAACAATTCAGCAGTTCAGAAAAGGCGTTAGAGAAAAAAAGTGAGTTTTCTCCGCTTTAAAGCTTCTATGATTTTTGACATATGAAGTTAATAAAAATATGATTTTTATGTTATAGAGATGATAAAAATATGATTTTTACATTATAGAAGTATTAAAGATCTGATCTTTATTATGTAAAAGGAGCAAAGATGTGATTTTTATATAAGTGGCGATATAAAAATATAATCTTTATCATATGAACACCGTAGTAAAAATAGAATTTTTATCTATATAGTAGTAGTATAAAAATGTGATTTTTATATACATAGCAACAATATAAAAATGTGATTTTTTATATATGTAGTGACTACGGGCGGTGAAAGTGACAAAAGGCGAGAACGACGAAGATTTCTACATAAGAAGAGTCGCGGCGTTTGGTATAGCTATCGGTGAGAACTTCTCACTCTAAATTCTCTTTTTCTAGTTATATATATATACTAGGATGTAGACGGTGTTTAGTAGCACCCGACACCCGTCATCCACAGACCATGGATGACTTGTTTGTTTAATTGTTTGGTTGTGTAGTTGGTTAGATTATTTGGTTTGAATTGAATTGTTTGGTGAAATGGAATGGACTTGATTGATGTGTGAATGGCGTGGGCCTTCACTAGACCGGGGATAAGGCTAGGCCTCGTCCCGTTTCTAGTATCGTGCCGTTATGCCGCCGAAATTCCCCAAAATATGTTAGAAAAATAAAAATATCATTTTTATTGTGTAAATGAACTGAATAGAAATTCATGTGTTGAAATAGAATATTTTATCGTTAAAAATATAATTTTTAACGTGAAAGTGAATAAATAAAATATTCATTTACAAACCGGACGGTTTGTTTATGTGCACTAATTTGACTGACATTGATTGGGTCGATAAATTTTACACATCGCCCAACTGCACAAATAAAATCTGTGTTTGATTGTTTGAAACCCCACACGGGTGTTGGGATGAATTTGAAGTTCACTCATCCTGATTGATTAAATATGTTGATCGATTGATTGACAGGCTGTTATAAGCGTTAGATATTTATATTTGATGCTTATACAGTGTAGTGCACTTTGGTTGATGGTTGATTGTTTATCAATGCTATTATGTACATGTGTTGTATGGAATCCATATAATTAACATTATATGGTGATTGATTGGGCCTCATTCCAATCGGGAAAACAATGAATATTATAAAAGAAAGTTCATGTGTTGAATAGAATAAATAGTCATGTGTTGACGATGTTCATGTGTTGAGTGAAATATTTTATATAATAAAAATTACATCTTTATCATATTTAAAATTAGAACTACTTCCCAGTAGAAGTCTAATTAAAAATCAAACGATAGATACCATAGTTTTATAAAATATTTTACATAACAAAAATAGTGATGTGTTGACAGTACTCATGTGTTGAAACTAGTCAGGTGTTGGAAGAAATATAGATTCATGTGTTGAATGGAATAAATATTCATTTGTTGAATAGAATAACGGATTTATTGAAAAATATAAAGCCGTGTTGATTAGAGTTGCACTATTTTGACGTGAACGATATTTATATCGATTATATTCATTTTTATAATGAATATAGAAAAGAAGTGATTTCAAAATATAACGTTTTGAAAATATTATCATTTATATAATAATGATATAAAATATTCAGTTTTGATTAGAAATTGAAATAGTGTTGAAATGATTTTGAAACGAAGTTAAAACGATTTATAAAATACGTTTTAAAAGGAAATTGACGAAATATATATAATATATAATATATATATATTATATATATAATGGCCTGAATAGAACGCGCCGCTCCGCGGCAGTTCGTAAATTTCGACCATTGACTTCGAATTGACGTTGCGGGAGATCCGACCGTCGGATTCTCCTAAAACTGGAACCGTTGGGTTCGTATCGAAAAGAGCTTTCCAATGAATATTAGAAATTTGAAATCTAACGGTTGGATTTGGAATTATGTCCAAATCAATTTCAGAAAAGGTCGCTGTAAGTGCAGTTCGATGGCCGTAGATGGAAATCGATTGTACGGGCCTTGATAAAATTATTAAAAATATTAATAATTTGTGTAAAATCATAATATGTGAATTGGAAAGAACTGGGATGAAGAATTCCACATTTGAAATGATAAAAATAGATTTTTGTCGAAATGAACTAGTTTTGAACTAGAATTAAAATCAATTTATTTGTGAAATAAATAAATTGAATTTGAAAGTGATTTTAAAAATAATCAATATTCCCAATACGTGGATTGGACTGGAGTTGAATCGAAATTATCTTCGGGATATTTCGATGTTGGATTTCGTGACTATACAAATATTGTTATGGGGATTTGAAAGATATATTTTATATCGTTATTTCCAATACGATATTTGTTGGTTTCAGAATTTGATATTGAATATAAGCCGATATATTTTCTATTCAGAGCCTTGTATTTAATATCAAATGTGATTTGGGTTTGTCGTGAATCGTGTTTTAGAAGACATTGGTTCTTTAACCCAGTCAAAGACATAATATTGATTGTTGAGAAGATTAAAACTAAATGGAGTTTTAATGAATCTTTAATTAGATTAAAAAGTGAATTGATAATTTAAATTATCAAATCTGAAAAGTGATCGAGAGTGGAGTATCACCAGTTTTGCTCCAAAGCGATAGTTAAACCTTTAATTAGATTTGAACGTGAAATGGTAATTAATTTTACCGATAACACCGTGGTGTTAGATATGGAGTATCACCAGTTTTGCTCCATGGGATATATAGGTTGGGATTGGGAAATAAAACAAATAATTACTTCGGTGTGGTTCGCTAATCCCGACTAGTTTGAAATGATATCCAAAGGAGGATTATAGGATAAATTTAGAAGAATTTATCTTGGATAAAATTAATGGGAACATTTCCCTAAGAATGTGATTTTGTGAATAAAAGAATATTCTGAATTGGAATGAGGCGTTCGTTGTGTTTGTGTAACATTTGTTTATCATATACGTGGGTTATTCAGGAAGGCCGGGTTATACCCATTCTGAATAACCGATTCGACGAGATGTCGAAGATGAAGACGGTGGTTGAAGACTGGAAGTCTTCACATCGTTTGGGTGATTACTGATAATCTTGATTGGGCTGTACACCCAAGATGAGGGAAACAGTTGGTGATCGTCCAGACGTACTTGGAGATGGATGGATATGCGAGGAAAGTGCCTCCGGTTTCGTTCAGACCCAGAACGAACTTGTAAATGGATTGTGTGTCTGACATTGGATTTTATTCTGTGTTGATTGATCTCTATTAAATATACATCTGTTTGGCGGCGGAGAATTTATTCTCTTGCTTAACGCCCTTCTCTGAGACGTACGAGCTCAGAGGTTGTATATCGATGGACATCAGTCGCATGGAGTGAATTGCCAATGTGGCATACGTAAGTGGCAATTGATCAAGGCTTCTGTTGAAAAGCAAAGTCTTGTGGTTGATGATCAAAGCACGGCCTGTGTGGCGTAGCTTTGTGTATAACGTGAATTCGCGAGCCTCACACCTCGGTATGAGTCAAAAACGGGATAGTGACTGCAGGGAGAGCACGACGTTTCTTTCTAGCTAAGGTGGTGTCAGTGACCTACCAGCCCTGACATTTATATACTTTTCACCTGTGTGGTTGTTGGATACGAGGCGCCTCAGATATAGGTCTGTAAGGACCGGGAAACGTGTGTTCAGGAATTGCCAATCCTCAAAAGTAAGAGAGGACCGGCCCTGAAGATCCAAGGATCATAGTGGGGTCCTGAGGCATTTGCTAGAGTGTCTCGAATCGGAGAGGAGCTTGCCCCTTGCCTCGGCTCATGACGGAAATCCAATTTCCAATACGTGATAGTGCGGTTTTATTTGTAGAACCTAGTATGGCGACATAGTGGTATGGGTCATTAATGCCGCCTATGATTGATATTTATGATTGAAATTGTTTTGACACTATACACTTATAATAGTATCAAATAACGTGTTTTAAACGTATCAAGCATGCTTTGGCTGTTATAAGGTAAAAACCCTATCCTCCGGCTTGCGTTGCATTGTGTGATGGGACCTGGGTCTTATAACAGCTTCATTTTGTCTTGTCCTCAATTCTATCCGTGCTTTCCTATACGGGGAAGTTCGGGTCGTCTCAGGTTGGTATCAGCGCTTTGGTTTACAGAGCTCGAGAACAAGACACATTAGAACCATACGAAAGAATTCATCAGATATTGGATTAGTAATATCCAATTAGAATTACTCGTTAGAGATAGGATCAGTAGTATCCTAGAATGAGTGTGAAGAGTATATTTTTCAAATGAAAACAATTTTGTTTTAAAATTTAAATCGTTTTAAACGTATTTGAATATTTATTTATTTTGAATTTGGACAATCGAGTATATATAGATTTCGCGTATACGCGTCATGAACGTATATTCGAAGTTTTAATATACTAGGTAGATATAGAATCACATTCTAGACATCCGGGGATGATTCTGATGATGGTGCATCATCATCAGTATTCATATTCGAGTTTCGAAGGTGTGATTTTCTATATATTTCCATTAGACTGGTGTGAGAACCAAAACTAATATAGATAGATTCATTGTTGTGAATTGGCATCAAAAACATGATTTTTTTTTTGTATATATGTATCAAAATTTATGAATTTGAAACTCTAATCCACTAATTGATTGATGTTTGTGTTGTTTGTTTATTTGTTTGACAATTTTTAACCACTATGCCTAATAGAATCAAATATTGAATTGTATTGAAAATTGGTCGCATTTGCTTGCATATGCATATACTTACATTGAACAGGTCATAGCAAGGAGGCTAGAGCCGAAGAATAAAATTTGTTTGCCCGACAAATAGGTACATGTTTACTACATAATTTACTGTTTTGTTTGGGTGATGATGATTTTATGAGCCTATTGGCTAGCCGCTTGGCTTTTTCTTTTTCTTTTTGAGATTAGAAGGACCGGGGAAGCTATTTGAAATTTCCCGATGCTCCCATTGCATGGGAGGTTATGGCGAAATTTTTTCAAAAATTTAGGGTGTTAGCCAAATTTTTGAAGATTTGAAAATTCTCAGAAACTGAAAAGTTGGAGAATGGAAGCCAAATCGAACGTAGCGTTGATTGATCAAACCACTTTCGACTTTGTTCCTTTTCGGGGACGAAAAGTTTTAAGTGGGGGAGATTGTAATAACCCGGAAAATCTAGGCCAGTTTAAAATTTTTATTTTGGCAATTTTAGCGAATTTTGAATATTTAAAATAGATTATTTTAAATAATATCGATGAGAAATTCGTTTTGAATAGAATTCGAACGTATATATTATACGCGTCGTCGTTATAATATAAATAATTATATATAATTATAAAAGGAATTGAAAATGGCGCGGTAGTTCGATAATTCGATTTCAAACTTCAATTGAATGTACCGGGTGCAAAACAATCCGGATTTTAGTGAAACCAAAAATATTAGAATCTATTCGTGAATATCTTTCCAACGAATTCAAAAAATCGAAATTTCATAGCGGGAATCAAAAGTTATGCCCAGTTGAAAATTCAGAATAGTCGCTATGTAAATTATATATGGCGCCAAAAAGTCATATTCTGCATACGGATGAATTTGGACTCGAAACCACTTCCATTGAGTTCAAAATGTCGTTTAGAACACCGAAAAGTATAAGCTTCGATATATTCCGATATCCGGAATAGTGGCTATGGGCTGGAGTTGTTCGGTTAACAATACATAGCCCTTAAAAAGTGAAATTTTGCATACGAGCTCAGAATTCGACGGGATAAATTTTTATGGATTCATAATGACAAATCATTGTTGAGTTCCAAATGGCGCGCCGAACGGAGTCAGTATGTGGCCGTGCGAGCTAAAACATTTCAGGGCAAAACGAGCAGTCATTTTACAAAGGAACATTATTGATACGACCTCGGAATTCAATTCTACTTTTTTTTCTAGATTCGTATCGTCTAATAATGGTTAAATCCAAGAGGGCTTGATTTTTTGAGTTAGCATGTGAGCGTGCGAGAAGAAAAGGTGCGCCAAAATCGCATTTTTAGAGCTTATCTGAGCATTTTTTTGATTTTTAACAGACGGTCAAACGAACTCGGAATTCGACGAAACTTGTTTCGTTGGACTCGTCTTCACGTCTACTATCTCGTGTCCGAAATCCGCGGCCATTGGAGATCGCTAGCGTTCAGGCGATACGCGAGAAACTAGCATATAATCACTTTTACTCCATTTTTCTCTTCATAATTTCAATTCTCTCTTCTTCTTCAAAAACTCAATAATGGCGAGCTCCACCACCACCGCCGCTGCCCCCTCCTCCACCGCTGCCACCACTGGTCGTCGGCCTCCTCCACCTCTTCCTCCTCCTCCCCTCCTCCTCTTCCTCCTCCTCTCTCCATTTGAAAACCCTAAGCCCCAAATCACCAAACACCACCACCGCGGCCACCACGGGCCCCACCACCGCCACCCTCCCCCACGTCCATCAGGTCGGCGCCCCCCTCCAGCCCCCTCAATTCCGGCCGTGGGCCCCGCTACACCCAAAAACCCATTTTCACCAAAATCGTCCGTTTTGCAAATAAGTCCCTGACCGTATTTCGCGAATAACTCCCAAACCGTGCGTTTCTAGCCAAAGTTCCTCAAGACCAAAGTTGTAGAGCACGAAATTCTCTTCGATTTGGTATATGATAAGTCCTATTTTGCATTGCGGAGTTGTCGGGAAAACGCGTCCGAAGTCTGCTGTCCGGAAGCGGCAAAATTCGTGTACTTTCGCGAATTCCGGCGAAATGGCACATTTTCGGCAAGAAGACCACTAGGCAAAAGTTGTTCAGAATGGCGTGCTTGTGCTAAAAAAAAAATGGTGTGAAGATTGAAGCTTGTTTGCAAAGTCTGGAGCTCGAACAACAATTCAGCAGTTCAGAAAAGGCGTTAGAGAAAAAAGTGAGTTTTCTCCGCTTTAAAGTTTCTATGATTTTTGACATATGAAGTTAATAAAAATATGATTTTTATGTTATAGAGATGATAAAAATATGATTTTTACATTATAGAAGTATTAAAGATCTGATCTTTATTATGTAAAAGGAGCAAAGATGTGATTTTTATATAAGTGGCGATATAAAAATATAATCTTTATCATATGAACACCGTAGTAAAAATAGAATTTTTTATCTATATAGTAGTAGTATAAAAATGTGATTTTTATATACATAGCAACAATATAAAAATGTGATTTTTTATATATGTAGTGACTACGGGCGGTGAAAGTGACAAAAGGCGAGAACGACGAAGATTTCTACATAAGAAGAGTCGCGGCGTTTGGTATAGCTATCGGTGAGAACTTCTCACTCTAAATTCTCTTTTTCTAGTTATATATATATACTAGGATGTAGACGGTGTTTAGTAGCACCCGACACCCGTCATCCACAGACCATGGATGACTTGTTTGTTTAATTGTTTGGTTGTGTAGTTGGTTAGATTATTTGGTTTGAATTGAATTGTTTGGTGAAATGGAATGGACTTGATTGATGTGTGAATGGCGTGGGTCTTCACTAGACCGGGGATAAGGCTATGCCTCGTCCCGTTTCTAGTATCGTGTCGTTATGCCGCCGAAATTTCCCAAAATATGTTAGAAAAATAAAAATATCATTTTTATTGTGTAAATGAACTGAATAGAAATTCATGTGTTGAAATAGAATATTTTATCGTTAAAAATATAATTTTTAACGTGAAAGTGAATAAATAAAATATTCATTTACAAACCGGACGGTTTGTTTATGTACAATAATTTGACTGACATTGATTGGGTCGATAAATTTTACACATCGCCCAGCTGCACAAATAAAATCTGTGTTTGATTGTTTGAAACCCCACACGGGTGTTGGGATGAATTTGAAGTTCACTCATCCTGATTGATTAAATATGTTGATCGATTGATTGACAGGCTGTTATAAGCGTTAGATATTTATATTTGATGCTTATACAGTGTAGTGCACTTTGGTTGATGGTTGATTGTTTATCAATGCTATTATGTACATGTGTTGTATGGAATCCATATAATTAACATTATATGGTGATTGATTGGGCCTCATTCCAATCGGGAAAACAATGAATATTATAAAAGAAAGTTCATGTGTTGAATAGAATAAATAGTCATGTGTTGACGATGTTCATGTGTTGAGTGAAATATTTTATATAATAAAAATTACATTTTTATCATATTTAAAATTAGAACTACTTCCCAGTAGAAGTCTAATTAAAAATCAAACGATAGATACCATAGTTTTATAAAATATTTTACATAACAAAAATAGTGATGTGTTGACAGTACTCATGTGTTGAAACTAGTCAGGTGTTGGAAGAAATATAGATTCATGTGTTGAATGGAATAAATATTCATTTGTTGAATAGAATAACGGATTTATTGAAAAATATAAAGCCGTGTTGATTAGAGTTGCGCTATTTTGACGTGAACGATATTTATATCGATTATATTCATTTTTATAATGAATATAGAAAAGAAGTGATTTCAAAATATAACGTTTTGAAAATATTATCATTTATATAGTAATGATATAAAATATTCAGTTTTGATTAGAAATTGAAATAGTGTTGAAATGATTTTGAAACGAAGTTAAAACGATTTATAAAATACGTTTTAAAAGGAAATTGACGAAATATATATAATATATAATATATATATATATATTTTATATATAATGGCCTGAATAGAACGCGCCGCTCCGCGGCAGTTCGTAAATTTCGACCATTGACTTCGAATTGACGTTGCGGGAGATCCGACCGTCGGATTCTCCTAAAACCGGAACCGTTGGGTTCGTATCGAAAAGAGCTTTCCAATGAATATTAGAAATTTGAAATCTAACGGTTGGATTTGGAATTATGTCCAAATCAATTTCAGAAAAGGTCGCTGTAAGTGTAGTTCGATGGCCGTAGATGGAAATCGACTGTACGGGCCTTGATAAAATTATTAAAAATATTAATAATTTGTGTAAAATCATAATATGTGAATTGGAAAGAACTGGGATGAAGAATTCCCCATTTGAAATGATAAAAATAGATTTTTGTCGAAATGAACTAGTTTTGAACTAGAATTAAAATCAATTTATTTGTGAAATAAATAAATTGAATTTGAAAGTGATTTTAAAAATAATCAATATTCCCAATACGTGGATTGGACTGGAGTTGAATCGAAATTATCTTCGGGATATTTCGATGTTGGATTTCGTGACTATACAAATATTGTTATGCGGATTTGAAAGATGTAACACCCCACTCCCGCTATGATCACTCACTAAGGGAATGCCATAGCATCGGTGGAGTATTTTAGTGAATATAGAACAGAAAAATTACAACAAGACAGATATAAATAGTACTTGAAATTTTAAAACATCATCTCATAACAGCGGAAGTAAAACATGTCTGGTTACATCATAAAACCACAATAAAGGTCAAGTACAATATCCATCAAAATAAAGAAGTACATAATCCCACTCTCATACAATAGCCAAACAAAAGAAAAGATAACTGGATAACTGGAGCTTTACATCTATCCAAGCTCCTAAAGACTGGAACAACAATCCGATCAAGCTCCACTACTGCTAGGATCCACCGTAGGACCTGAGGGTTGGGAAAAAGATAAAAACAACAGGGTCAGACATAAGTCTGAGCGAGTCCTATAACTTTAACAATACAATCGTTAAAGTAACCAGAGAAGACATAAACTGATATACGGTAACATATAGGGATGAATGGCTACCCTAAGCAGTCAACTAAACGAAGATAAAGGATAAAGACGCATCTACCCTCCCTAAGGTAAATTACTAAACTGCACCACACCAGTCGTTCCTAACTTAAAGGTTGATCCCACCCAAGGACTTATAAAATTTACTAATTAGTACCTGCGTACCCCTAGGTGACCAAGTAGGCGCCACGGGGCCCTACAATCCACTAGGTGTACACACTACTTCCCATTCGATCGGCTCCCTAACGTAGATACCCGTGCTGGCCCCACCGTGGGATGTATCATTCCCCAATGTGGCAACCTGATGAAACTAAAGGTGCACGGCTTATATCTACTCGATGCAACAACGGCTTACCTACCAGCCCGGGCCCACTCACGCATATGAAGCCCGTTGGACTTGCGTTGCCACCGCTAACCCGTTTGCCTCTTACAGTCAAGCCCAGTATGCGTGTCCCGTCCTCGACATGGGTCGAGCCCACAAAGATACGTATGGGTTACTGGTTGAAATGGGCCTCCACAAGCTACCCACCTAAGCTTGTCCCTTTTTCTAGTATATCCCACTTAACCCTTTAATCATGTTTTAATTACATATTCTATTTTGGTTAAGTATTCTAATCGTATTTTCTATTGCCACCCAAGGCAACCACTAGATTTTCTCATGCCACCCGAGGCACCCACTTAACCCCTCATGTCCCTCTACATGCTAATGTGGTTAAGTGTTTCTTAATTAATTAATTAAGAACGTAACCTTTGTAAAGACCTCTCACATTAGACTGTCTTTTATGACCGCTGGTTAAGCCGGTTGGGTCCGGGCAGCCTTATGTCATAACAGAGTCTAACCTCGTGTCTTTACATTAATTACGTATTTAGTTTGTGCCTAAGACCTCTCACATTGGGCTAACATTTGTAGCAACTGGTTAAGCCGGTTGGGTCCGGGCAGTTTTACGCTACAACTGAGTCCAACCTCGTGTCTTAGTCAATTAATTACACCTAATTAATCACCCTCATAATTTTATATTAATTATCCCTAATTAATCAAGTTTTCTTAACATGGGTAGACCTAACTTAATAGGTAAATTCCCATGGGGTAGACCTAACTCAATAGGTAAATTCCCAACACATAGTATGGGTACACCTAACCAAATAGGCAAATTCCCATACTATGTTTATTTATTTTGTGTTATGCATAATTATATTAATTTCACACAATCTTATTAACTTATGCATTTAATTACCCCATCGTTCCCACGTAATTTCGTTCATGATATAACACATATAAAAGGTGTCAACTTGCATATGAATGAACATGTTTCAAAGGTGCCATCTTGCATATTAACAAACACATAACTTGCATATGAACTTGCATAACATGTCACATAACTTGCATATAATATGTCACATAACTTACATATTCATTTTGCATAACAAACTTGCATATTAGCTTATAGACTTGCATAATGTGTCATCATGAACTTGCATATTAATAAACATGTAACTTGCATATTTACATACATGTAACTCGCATATTAACAAACATGTAACTTGCATATAAAGAAACATGTAACTTGCATATTTACATACATGTAACTTGCATATTAACAAACATGTAACTTGCATATTAACAAACATGTAACTTGCATATTTACATACATGTAACTTGCATATTAACAAACATGTAACTTGCATATTAACAAACATGTAACTTGCATATAAAGAAACATGTAACTTGCATATTTACATACATGTAACTTGCATATTAACAAACATGTAACTTGCATATTAACAAACATGTAACTTGCATATTTACATACATGTAACTTGCATATTAACAAACATGTAACTTGCATATTAACAAACATGTAACTTGCATAGCATATTACCATGAACTTGCATAACATGCATATGATTACATAGCCCACAACTTGCATATTTAGCATCATGCAAACATAACATACATCATATTAAACTTGCATAAGCTTACATACTCAACATGCATAAACATAAGATTAATGCTAACATCATATCATATGATTCAAAGCTCATTAACCCACATACAAAACCATAAATCTCATCACATCTCATCTAATTAGTTTACCAAAAGATCATCAAAGTGATAGAAACTCACAACTAGCAACTTTGAACACCAAATGAAGAAGATTAAGATGCTAAGAAGGGATTAGAAGTTGATTAGAGAGTGATTAGTATGCAACCCTCTTCATAAAATTAGTGGAGGCCATGAGAGCTAGCATTTTGCCATAGTTTAGTCACTAGGTTTAATTATGAATGAATTAGGGTAGGTTAGGGTCTTATTTATAGATTAGGCAAGTGTTTTAGGCCATAGGATTAACCCTAGATTCAATCCAAGCCATCAAAGCATGTCTTGGGGAAGAAGTCAAGTGTAGGAACCATCTAGGGCCTTTAGATTAAAGATGGACCATGAGAACCATTCAAATGCAAAATCTGCACTTGAGCGAATCGGCCCACGGGTTGACAGCCAAACACCCTGGATTAACCCCTAGTCGACCCAGCGGGCTCGGGTCGACTTCAAAAATCGGCCGGTTCGGTTATTCCCCTCTCCCAATTCGCTGTTTTGAGCATTTTTGCATATTTATTTATTAAATTTTCAATTATATATATATATATATCAATATATATATATATATATATATATATATATATCTACACAACCCATTTCACTTAATTAAGTATACTTTAATTTGGGAATTTTCGTGAAACTTCGCGAGGCCATATCTTGGTCATACGGACTCCGATTTTCGAAAACTCGGACTCTATTTCGCGTATTTTTCCGAGACGAACACAATGGCATAGCCCGTTTCCCTTGATTCCCATTTTAGAATTAAATTCTGCCTCGATTTATGTTATTACAGGTTATTGAAAATACGGGTTGTTACATTCTCCCCTCCTTAAAGGATTTCGTCCCCGAAATCTTCAAGTTAGGAAGAACGTATCCTACCATCCAATCATCCATCTACTCAAAGCATCATCCACGAGCAATCATTGTCCTTACAAGATTCTAAATGCTGGATGGATATATGCAAAAGTGTGTGTATATGTACTTACCTAATGCGAAAATCAGGCGGTTACTGATACAGTAAACCTCCTTAATGCAAACCATGATAGTGCCATGCATCCAATATGTATGCGAAACCCTATTGACACATACAAATTTCTACATGCGTGCACAACCATACACAAAAATGCATCATCCATATGATAACACAGCCATGATACATCCATCAATCTAACTACCACATCCATTTATGCAATATGCAACATGAAGTGACTGAGCCGATCTAGTGCCTAATGTGTGTGTATATGCATCCACGAGCAACCACTAGCAAACAATTGCATCCATATGCATCCATCAACCATAACATGTTTCAAACACATGTCTCAACCATAGGTTTTACCCTATCTAAAGGTCATAGGTATTAGCGAGAGGATATACTAAAGATAAGATAAGTACTAGACAAGCAATAAAGGAGAAGTTAAAAGACATACTCTCAAAAAGAAATGGATACAAAGAACGCATCTTTGCTTCCGTCTCCCAAGTAGCATTGCTTTCGTCATCTCCCCATTGCACTTTAACTAGCTGAACTTCTCTGTTCCTCAACTTCCTAGTTTCTGACCCAAGGATGCGAGTAGGAGCTCGTCGAATCGTCGCATCACGCTCTACCTCTACATCTCTAAGCAAGCTCGGCTCTACCACCTCCGCGGTCTCATGTAAGCACTTCCTCAAATGTGATACATGGAATACATCATGAACACCACTAAGTCTGTCGGGCAACTCCACCCTATATGCCATCCGTCCAATCCTTTCCTTAATAGGAAACGGCCCAACAAATCTCGGTGCTAACTTCCCTACGGACCCAAAGCGAACAACATTTCTCAAAGGAGATACTTTGACAAAAACCATGTCCCCAACCTCAAACTCAAGATCCGTCCTTCTCCGATCCGCATAAGATTTCTGTCTATCTTGCGCTGCTTTCATCCTTTTTCGAATTAAATCAATCTTCTCTGAAGTCTCTCTAACCATATCCGGCCCAAGCAAGATCTTATCCGTAGATTCCCACCAACATGTAGGAGATCGACAAGGCCTTCCATAAAGAGCTTCGAAAGGAGCCATACCAATACTGGACTGAAAGCTGTTATTATATGCGAACTCCACCAAAGGAAGATGTTCTTCCCATGTACCTCCAAAATCCAAGATACAAAGCCTCAAAAGATCTTCTAAGATACGGTTCACCCTCTCGGTCTGACCGTCCGTCTGAGGATGATATGCGGTGCTCAAACACAACTGAGTCCCTACCGCCTCTTGCAAACTTCTCCAAAACTCACTAGTGAAAATAGGATCTCGATCACTCACAATGCTGGATGGTACGCCATGCAATCTAACAATCTCTCTAACATAGACTGAAGCAAGCCATGGAGCGGTCCTCTTACTCTTTACGGGTATAAAATGGGCACTCTTTGTAAGTCTGTCTACCACAACCCAAATTCCCGTATTGCCCTTCCTCGATCTCGGTAACCCGTCGATGAAATCCATCGAGACACTATCCCACTTCCACTGTGGAACTTCCAATGGGTGTAGCAACCCACCGGGTTTCCTTTGCTCCACTTTAACTTGTTGGCACACTAAGCATCTAGCCACATACTCGGCCACATCTTTCTTCATACCGGCCCAAAAGAAAACTCTCTTCATGTCTTGGTACATTTTGTCTCCACCGGGATGAATAGTCATTCTTGAACGATGTGCATCATCCAAAATAGCCTTCTTCAAACCCTCATCTTGCGGTACACAAAGTCTACCGTCTCTATGCAACCATCCCTTATCATCTATGGTGTATCTACCCAAATGGCTGGACGACTCCCCTCTTATAAGCTTCTCTACCAACACAACCAACTGTGGGTCGTCTCGCTGAGCCTCGCCAATCCGTCTCAAAAGAGTAGGTCTAACCTCCAAGGATGCCAACAAACCAGGTACAAAATCAACAGAAGGTCTGAAGTCAAACAAAGAAAGAAACTCCAAGCTTCGTCGTTCCACGAACAATGGACTCAAAGATAGCCTTTTTCTACTTAAGGCGTCTGCCACCACGTTACCCTTACCAGGGGTATACGCTATCTCGAAATCATAGGATGCTAAGAACTCCATCCACCTTTGCTGTCTTAAGTTTAAATCCTTCTGAGAGAATAAGTACTTCAATGATTTATGGTCGGTGAACAACTCGAATCTCTCACCAAGAAGATAATGGCGCCAAGACTTAAGTGCGAAAACAATCGCGGCCAACTCTAGATCATGGGTAGGGTAATTCTTCTCATGCACTCTCAATTGTCTCCCTCCATAGGCTATTACCCTTCCCTCCTGCATCAAGACTGCGCCTAATCCTGTTCCACAAGCATCGGTATAAACAACAAACGGCTTACTCCCATCTGGAAGCACTAAAACTGGAGCGGTGGTCAAAGCTCTCTTTAACCGTCGGAAAGCATCATCACAATCTACATCCCATGAGAAAACCAGATTCTTCTTCGTCAAGCGGGTTAATGGGGCTGATATCTTCGCGAAGTCTTTGATGAACTTCCTATAATATCCTGCCAACCCCAAGAAACTTCTTACCTCGGTAGCATTTCTAGGAACTTTCCAATCCTGGATAGATACTATCTTTGCGGGATCCACAGCTATCCCTTCCTTAGAGACCACATGCCCTAAGAATCGCACTTCTCTTCTCCAAAAATGGCATTTAGAGAATTTAGCTTTAAGACTATGCGCTCGAAGAGTCTCCAACACTTCCTTGAGATGTAAGGCATGCTCTTCTTCATTCTTGGAAAAGACCAAGATGTCATCCACAAAAACTACTACAAACTTATTCAGATACTCTCTGAACACTCTACTCATGAGATCAACAAAGTATGCGGGGGCGTTTGTCAACCCAAATGGCATCACTAGCCACTCATAAAAACCATCCGGAGTCCGGAAAGCAGTCTTCTCTATACTGTCCTCCGCCACTCTTAACTGATGAAACCCTGTAGCTAAGTCCATCTGCGAAAATACTGACGCGCCAACCAACTGATCAAAGAGATCATCTATCCTCGGTAATGGGTGTCTATTCTTCTTCGTGAGCTTATTAAGTTCCCTATAATCCACACAAAGTCTGAGGGACCCATCCGCCTTCGTGGCAAACACTACTGGAGCTCCCCACTCCGATATACTTCGCCTTATGAACCCCTTCTCAAGCAACTCCCCTACTTGCTTATGAAGTTCTCTTCTCTCACGAGGAGCCATGTGGCGTACTGGCAAAGACACTGGTTTGGCATTATCCACCAAATAAATTCGGAAATCTATCTCCCGCTTCGGAGGCAAACCCTTTACTTCTTCAAACACATCCGGATATTCCCGGACTACTCTGACAGAACACAAACTTTCGACCGAAGCATCGAGCGATTCAAGATAACTTAGCAAAACAGATTCCATGGGATTGCAAGAGATCTCGAGAGTGTTACCCAAGCGGGTCATGAGCCTGACAACTCTCCTTTCGCAATCAAGAACGGCACCATTACTGGATAACCAGTCCATGCCCAAGATCAACCCATAGCCCGTGAAGCCCAATACAAAAGCATCACATCTAAACTCAACGCTAAGTATAGAAATCTTCAAACCCAAACATATCATAGACAGATATATGGAGCCCCCAATTGGGTTTGAGACAACCAAGGGATCATCAACTAGACTGGTGTCTAAGTGCAGTGACTCAACTAACGATGATGAGATAAAAGAATGCGATGCGCCAGAGTCAAACAAAGTACGAACTGGATGATCAAACAGAAAAACCAGACTTTCAACGGAAATAGTTCTACCTCTCTGCTGAATCGGTGGAACTGAGAGAACCTGAACTTGCCCCCCTGACTGAGGTGGTGCTATAAGAGCTTGCACCTGGCCTCCTGAGGTAGACCCCGTCTTCTGCCCCTTCTTTGGGCAGTTTTTCACAAGATGCCCTGCTTCACCACAATGAAAGCAACCGGTCTTCTTCTTTTTGCGACAATCCTTACTGAGGTGTCCTGGTGTTCCACAATTGAAGCACTTCTTCTTCGTCTTCTTTTTGTCACCATTGCCTTTTCCGCCCTTGCCTTGTTGTTGCTGTTGCGGTTTCTTCTGATCCCCCTTTTTCTCTGGTGCCTTAGAATTCTTATCATCCTCATGCATAAGTGCCATGTAGACAAGCTTCTCAAAAGTGGCCCCCATAGGAATGTGAGTCATAGCTATTCCTTGCAATGGTTCGTTCAAGCCTCTAACGAACCTCAAAGCCTTCTTCTCCGGTGTATTCACCAACTCTATGCCAAACCTTGCTAATTGATTGAATTTGTTGACATATTCTTTCATCGTGAGATTCCCTTGCTTCAAATTCAAGAACTTCTCCATAAACAGATTCTCTTCCGCCCTTGAGAGAAACTTAGCCCCAAACCTTTGCTTAAAATCTGCCCAAGAGTCAACAGGGCGTTCTCCATTAGTGACCTCCCACCAGAATGAGGCCTCTCCCTTCATTAACCAAGCCGCCAACTTGACTTTCTTTCCCTCTTCCACTTCAAAGATATCTAGCAACTCTTCCACTTCCTTAAGCCAATCTCTAGCCTCTACGAAAGTCTCTGAACCAAGAAAAGGTTTTCCTCCTATAGCCTTGAACTCCTTGCAAACCTTAGCAAAATTATCCACTCTAGGCTGAGGAGGAGGAGCGGTTGTCTCTGGTGTAGTAGCATTGGCCGGACCCGCAGCCGCGGCCCTAGCCTCTTGCAACCTCCTATACCATAGTGGTATAACTAAACCCTCCGGGATGTTAAGATCTTCAGCCATGCTGAAACGAAAGAGGAAAGATTCAAAAAGGAGATTCCGAAAGATAAAGATATGGCTATTGGGGATTATGCTTTTCTTTTTCAAAAACTTTTTCTCTTAGAAGACATGCTTTTAAAAATACTTTCTTCGAAAATACTCTTAGAAAGTAGTTTTTCTCAAAAATTTTATCTGTTCTGGTAACCTTAAGCTCTGATACCACGTGTAACACCCCACTCCCGCTATGATCACTCACTAAGGGAATGCCATAGCATCGGTGGAGTATTTTAGTGAATATAGAACAGAAAAATTACAACAAGACAGATATAAATAGTACTTGAAATTTTAAAACATCATCTCATAACAGCGGAAGTAAAACATGTCTGGTTACATCATAAAACCACAATAAAGGTCAAGTACAATATCCATCAAAATAAAGAAGTACATAATCCCACTCTCATACAATAGCCAAACAAAAGAAAAGATAACTGGATAACTGGAGCTTTACATCTATCCAAGCTCCTAAAGACTGGAACAACAATCCGATCAAGCTCCACTACTGCTAGGATCCACCGTAGGACCTGAGGGTTGGGAAAAAGATAAAAACAACAGGGTCAGACATAAGTCTGAGCGAGTCCTATAACTTTAACAATACAATCGTTAAAGTAACCAGAGAAGACATAAACTGATATACGGTAACATATAGGGATGAATGGCTACCCTAAGCAGTCAACTAAACGAAGATAAAGGATAAAGACGCATCTACCCTCCCTAAGGTAAATTACTAAACTGCACCACACCAGTCGTTCCTAACTTAAAGGTTGATCCCACCCAAGGACTTATAAAATTTACTAATTAGTACCTGCGTACCCCTAGGTGACCAAGTAGGCGCCACGGGGCCCTACAATCCACTAGGTGTACACACTACTTCCCATTCGATCGGCTCCCTAACGTAGATACCCGTGCTGGCCCCACCGTGGGATGTATCATTCCCCAATGTGGCAACCTGATGAAACTAAAGGTGCACGGCTTATATCTACTCGATGCAACAACGGCTTACCTACCAGCCCGGGCCCACTCACGCATATGAAGCCCGTTGGACTTGCGTTGCCACCGCTAACCCGTTTGCCTCTTACAGTCAAGCCCAGTATGCGTGTCCCGTCCTCGACATGGGTCGAGCCCACAAAGATACGTATGGGTTACTGGTTGAAATGGGCCTCCACAAGCTACCCACCTAAGCTTGTCCCTTTTTCTAGTATATCCCACTTAACCCTTTAATCATGTTTTAATTACATGTTCTATTTTGGTTAAGTATTCTAATCGTATTTTCTATTGCCACCCAAGGCAACCACTAGATTTTCTCATGCCACCCGAGGCACCCACTTAACCCCTCATGTCCCTCTACATGCTAATGTGGTTAAGTGTTTCTTAATTAATTAATTAAGAACGTAACCTTTGTAAAGACCTCTCACATTAGACTGTCTTTTATGACCGCTGGTTAAGCCGGTTGGGTCCGGGCAGCCTTATGTCATAACAGAGTCTAACCTCGTGTCTTTACATTAATTACGTATTTAGTTTGTGCCTAAGACCTCTCACATTGGGCTAACATTTGTAGCAACTGGTTAAGCCGGTTGGGTCCGGGCAGTTTTACGCTACAACTGAGTCCAACCTCGTGTCTTAGTCAATTAATTACACCTAATTAATCACCCTCATAATTTTATATTAATTATCCCTAATTAATCAAGTTTTCTTAACATGGGTAGACCTAACTTAATAGGTAAATTCCCATGGGGTAGACCTAACTCAATAGGTAAATTCCCAACACATAGTATGGGTACACCTAACCAAATAGGCAAATTCCCATACTATGTTTATTTATTTTGTGTTATGCATAATTATATTAATTTCACACAATCTTATTAACTTATGCATTTAATTACCCCATCGTTCCCACGTAATTTCGTTCATGATATAACACATATAAAAGGTGTCAACTTGCATATGAATGAACATGTTTCAAAGGTGCCATCTTGCATATTAACAAACACATAACTTGCATATGAACTTGCATAACATGTCACATAACTTGCATATAATATGTCACATAACTTACATATTCATTTTGCATAACAAACTTGCATATTAGCTTATAGACTTGCATAATGTGTCATCATGAACTTGCATATTAATAAACATGTAACTTGCATATTTACATACATGTAACTCGCATATTAACAAACATGTAACTTGCATATAAAGAAACATGTAACTTGCATATTTACATACATGTAACTTGCATATTAACAAACATGTAACTTGCATATTAACAAACATGTAACTTGCATATTTACATACATGTAACTTGCATATTAACAAACATGTAACTTGCATATTAACAAACATGTAACTTGCATATAAAGAAACATGTAACTTGCATATTTACATACATGTAACTTGCATATTAACAAACATGTAACTTGCATATTAACAAACATGTAACTTGCATATTTACATACATGTAACTTGCATATTAACAAACATGTAACTTGCATATTAACAAACATGTAACTTGCATAGCATATTACCATGAACTTGCATAACATGCATATGATTACATAGCCCACAACTTGCATATTTAGCATCATGCAAACATAACATACATCATATTAAACTTGCATAAGCTTACATACTCAACATGCATAAACATAAGATTAATGCTAACATCATATCATATGATTCAAAGCTCATTAACCCACATACAAAACCATAAATCTCATCACATCTCATCTAATTAGTTTACCAAAAGATCATCAAAGTGATAGAAACTCACAACTAGCAACTTTGAACACCAAATGAAGAAGATTAAGATGCTAAGAAGGGATTAGAAGTTGATTAGAGAGTGATTAGTATGCAACCCTCTTCATAAAATTAGTGGAGGCCATGAGAGCTAGCATTTTGCCATAGTTTAGTCACTAGGTTTAATTATGAATGAATTAGGGTAGGTTAGGGTCTTATTTATAGATTAGGCAAGTGTTTTAGGCCATAGGATTAACCCTAGATTCAATCCAAGCCATCAAAGCATGTCTTGGGGAAGAAGTCAAGTGTAGGAACCATCTAGGGCCTTTAGATTAAAGATGGACCATGAGAACCATTCAAATGCAAAATCTGCACTTGAGCGAATCGGCCCACGGGTTGACAGCCAAACACCCTGGATTAACCCCTAGTCGACCCAGCGGGCTCGGGTCGACTTCAAAAATCGGCCGGTTCGGTTATTCCCCTCTCCCAATTCGCTGTTTTGAGCATTTTTGCATATTTATTTATTAAATTTTCAATTATATATATATATATCAATATATATATATATATATCTACACAACCCATTTCACTTAATTAAGTATACTTTAATTTGGGAATTTTCGTGAAACTTCGCGAGGCCATATCTTGGTCATACGGACTCCGATTTTCGAAAACTCGGACTCTATTTCGCGTATTTTTCCGAGACGAACACAATGGCATAGCCCGTTTCCCTTGATTCCCATTTTAGAATTAAATTCTGCCTCGATTTATGTTATTACAGGTTATTGAAAATACGGGTTGTTACAAAAGATATATTTTATATCGTTATTTCCAATACGATATTTGTTGGTTTCAGAATTTGATATTGAATATAAGCCGATATATTTTCTATTCAGAGCCTTGTATTTAATATCAAATGTGATTTGGGTTTGTCGTGAATCGTGTTTTAGAAGACATTGGTTCTTTAACCCAGTTAAAGACATAATATTGATTTTTGAGAAGATTAAAACTAAATGTAGTTTTAATGAATCTTTAATTAGATTAAAAAGTGAATTGATAATTTAAATTATCAAATCTGAAAAGTGATCGAGAGTGGAGTATCACCAGTTTTGCTCCAAAGCGATAGTTAAATCTTTAATTAGATTTGAACGTGAAATGGTAATTAATTTTACCGATAACACCGTGGTGTTAGATATGGAGTATCACCAGTTTTGCTCCATGGGATATATAGGTTGGGATTGGGAAATAAAACAAATAATTACTTCGGTGTGGTTCGCTAATCCCGACTAGTTTGAAATGATATCCAAAGGAGGATTATAGGATAAATTTAGAAGAATTTATCTTGGATAAAATTAATGGGAACATTTCCCTAAGAATGTGATTTTGTGAATAAAAGAATATTCTGAATTGGAATGAGGCGTTCGTTGTGTTTGTGTAACATTTGTTTATCATATACGTGGGTTATTCAGGAAGGCCGGGTTATACCCATTCTGAATAACCGATTCGACGAGATGTCGAAGATGAAGACGGTGGTTGAAGACCGGAAGTCTTCACATCGTTTGGGTGATTACTGATAATCTTGATTGGGCTGTACACCCAAGATGAGGGAAACAGTTGGTGATCGTCCAGACGTACTTGGAGATGGATGGATATGCGAGGAAAGTGCCTCCGGTTTCGTTCAGACCCAGAACGAACTTGTAAATGGATTGTGTGTCTGACATTGGATTTTATTCTGTGTTGATTGATCTCTATTAAATATACATCTGTTTGGCGGCGGAGAATTTATTCTCTTGCTTAACGCCCTTCTCTGAGACGTACGAGCTCAGAGGTTGTATATCGATGGACATCAGTCGCATGGAGTGAATTGCCAATGTGGCATACGTAAGTGGCAATTGATCAAGGCTTCTGTTGAAAAGCAAAGTCTTGTGGTTGATGATCAAAGCACGGCCTGTGTGGCGTAGCTTTGTGTATAACGTGAATTCGCGAGCCTCACACCTCGGTATGAGTCAAAAACGGGATAGTGACTGCAGGGAGAGCACGACGTTTCTTTCTAGCTAAGGTGGTGTCAGTGACCTACCAGCCCTGACATTTATATACTTTTCACCTGTGTGGTTGTTGGATACGAGGCGCCTCAGATATAGGTCTGTAAGGACCGGGAAACGTGTGTTCAGGAATTGCCAATCCTCAAAAGTAAGAGAGGACCAGCCCTGAAGATCCAAGGATCATAGTGGGGTCCTGAGGCATTTGCTAGAGTGTCTCGAATCGGAGAGGAGCTTGCCCCTTGCCTCGGCTCATGACGGAAATCCAATTTCCAATACGTGATAGTGCGGTTTTATTTGTAGAACCTAGTATGGCGACATAGTGGTATGGGTCATTAATGCCGCCTATGATTGATATTTATGATTGAAATTGTTTTGACACTATACACTTATAATAGTATCAAATAACGTGTTTTAAACGTATCAAGCATGCTTTGGCTGTTATAAGGTAAAAACCCTATCCTCCGGCTTGCGTTGCATTGTGTGATGGGACCTGGGTCTTATAACAGCTTCATTTTGTCTTGTCCTCAATTCTATCCGTGCTTTACTATACGGGGAAGTTCGGGTCATCTCATTAAACTTGGGTTGAGATTTGTGTTGATTATAGAGATCTATGCACGAATTGATGATTGTATTCGAGTTTGTGGCACGGAGGAGCACATTGTGACAAAATTTGAGAGGCGCGACAAAAAGTGTCGCAACCTAAAGTGAAAAACATATGTATGTAAGGAGGAGGCGTTTTCCTTGGTGAGGCCAAGTTCGGCGAGATGGTGATGGAGAGGAAGAGATCACGAAGAGAAATTCATCGGATCCATCTGTTTGGGTTTTCATTGTGGGAATTAGGAGATATAGAGGACAGAAGGAGACTAGTTTTAGGACATGGATGATTTTATTTGTTGTAGAGAACGTGAGGAAGAAGAAGGAATGATGACGTGGCATTGTGGCATTAAGGTGAGAGGGTGTGTTTAATTATCTTATTTAAATTTATTTTTTAAATTTGTATAACTTGTAACGTGTATAACTTTTACATACGAATTCAGAATGTCGCACGGTTGGATCCGTTGGAATCATATCGACGAGCTCTTCGCGATGGCAATAATTTGAATTGATTCTAAGACCGCCGATTTTTGAGCTAAAAATTGGATTTCAATCTCGTTTGAAACCAATGGTGAGTGATTAAACCACTCACACCTAACTAAAATATTTGATTGTTAGTTAAATTAAATTTATGATATGATTGTTTGTTTACTGTTTGATTTTTTAAACTACTTATTTGTGTTAATTTGTACAGATAATATAATTTAATTAATTGTGCTATAAATTTTATAGTTAGAATTTAATTTCTAGTTTAGAAAAAATACTCATATCGGATGGCTAGCACACTAACAATACATTGAACTATCTAGATGTATTGATTTTGATGGACGCCTTGAAATTATATATTTAATGTATTGATATGTAATTCATCTTGTTATCGACATTGTTTATATATGTTATTGATTTTGTTAATTAATCCCAACCATTATCCTAGATGTTACGGGCATCAAATAAACACGGGATTAATCATTAAAATAAATTAAAAACACAGGTTGAAATGATAAATACCTATGACTTGTATTGAAATGATATATATCCTTTCCCAAAATACAAAAAATTAAATTTCAAATATTACTTGGCCATAGGATAGAAAAATTATATACGGACACCGTTTGGTTAAATAAAATTTGTTTTAACCATGACTCTTGAAATATTGTTTAAAAACAGTATATGCGATATTTTATAAATTGATTTTTTTTTGAATATGAACTTTGGATTTTAAAATATAAAAGCCAAAGGAAGTTATTTAATATTTTAAATTGAAGTTATAAATTTGGAACCGAAATAGAATTGAATTTATTGAAATTGAATTGTTTTATCCACGTTTGAAATTAACTTAAAATTAGCATGATTTATAGTCATAATTGAACTGTGAACTCGAGATTTTTTTTATAAACGAATAATTCAAAGTGAGAATTATTGTTGAAATTTAATTGTTAAATCGAATTTTTAAACCGAACTGTTGAATTGAATTGAATATGAATGGGAAGACAAATCCTTTTAAATTAAGATATCAAAATTTAGTCGAATTGATTTGAAACTGAAATATGATTTCATGTTTGGTTAAATTTTGAAGATATGATTCTAATTCCAACTATAGTGTTTTTAAACCATTTTATAAACTATTTTATTTTTTTGATAATAATAATTTTCTATATAAACTATTTACCTTTTAACTATATTATTTATTAATTATTTTAAATTAACTATTTTAATATTTAACTATTTATTTTATAAACTATTTTAATATTTACCTATAGATTTTACTAAATCTGAAATTCCATTTTAAATACAAATTATTTAGTTTCAAACTATTTCGATTATATATCAAACTATTTAAATATATATATTTCTTTTAACTATTTTAATATTCAAATTATTTTAAAGTTGGAATTGTTTCAGGATTTTAAATTAGTTTAAATATGATATTATGATGAATAATATTTTCTTTTGAATATTGAATTGTTTTATGAAAATCTGATATTTGGATATAA
Organism: Allium sativum; assembly: GCA_030737875.1. NCBI lineage: Eukaryota > Viridiplantae > Streptophyta > Magnoliopsida > Asparagales > Amaryllidaceae > Allium > Allium sativum. Next base: position 749,278,964 of record CM060912.1, read on the forward strand.
AGTACGAACCCTTTTGAAATGTAAAAAGACTGACCGGTGTGAAAAATGTATACGATTGGTTGTTAAAGAGACCGGGATCGGATATTGTCATACTCTCTGCCAATACTGAAAACTACTTTAACAACTATGTACGTGTTGGAGTTATTGTAACAACCCGAAAATCTGGGCCAGTTTAAAATTTTTATTCTGACAATTTTAGCGAATTTTGTTTATTTAAAATAGATTATTTTAAATATAATCGACGAGAAATTTATTCTGAATATAATTCGACGTATATATTTATATACGTCGTCGTTAGAATATAAATAATTATATATAATTATAAAAGGAATTGAAAATGGCGCGGTAGTTCGATAATTCGATTTCAAACTTCAATTGAATGTACCGGGTGCAAAACAATCCGGATTTTAGTGAAACCAAAAACATTAGGATTTAATTGATAATATCTTTCCAACGAATCCGACCAATCGAAATTTCATAGCGGGAATCAAAAGATATGTCCAGTTGAAAATTCTGAATAGTCGCTATGGAATTTAGGCCCTTAAAAATGGACATTTTGCAAACGACCTCGGATTTCGACGAAACCACTTTTGTTGGGTCCGTGATGTAAAGTTATTGCTAGGTTTTAAATTTCATAATTTTTCGAATCAATATGTGAGCGTGGCAAAGGAAAACGCGTTTGACCAGTTTTAGTTGATTTTAATCGACTGGAAATTGACCATTTTTCCAACGGTCTCAGAATTTGACGAAACTAGTTTTGTTAGGACCATATCGTCAATACGAAGCTAGAAAATATTTTTCTGGAATTTTTCGTGTTAGTATGTGACCCCGGTAATTTGAAATGTACGTTTAAAATTCAATATAGCGATTTAAATGTAAATTTAAAGGAAACTGATCGAAACGATCGAATTAGCTTACGATACATATCCCATTGTGTTCGGAATGGGGGTGAAACGCTATGGGCGACAGGCGGTGGGCCTCGTTGAGAGGTCGTATGTAAAAGTCAACTTTTTAATAATTAAATAAAAATATATATATATATATATTCTCCTCTCCTTTCCTTTATCTTCTGGAACCCCCAATTCTCGATTCAGAGAAAAAAAAAACGAAAGGAATCGGAGACCTGCCAGCCGCCACCCTCCCTCCACCGCGTCGCCTCGATGGAAGCCCCACCACCCGCCGGATCCCCCTCCTCCTTCTCACCTCGACGCAGTTTTCCCCCTCTCCGCGAAGACCCGTCGCCCTCCCCTCTGAACCGCCGCAGCCTTCCCCTCTCACCTCCACCTGCTTCATCGCCCCCCCTAAATCGAAGACGCGCTCGCACCCAGCGCCCAAAACCCTCGAGCCACCTTCACTTCCCAACTGCCGACGCTGCAACCTTCCCTGGCGCCACCTGGCCCTCCGACCATCACCCCTCCGACGAATAGTAAAACAATGTGAGTTTTATTTAAATTCTTAGTTATTTATAAAACCGCTTATATAAAATATATAAAATAATGTAAATATATATGAATAGGTTTTTATAAAATATATATGAAATGTTTTTCTTTGTGAAAGTAAAAAAAAATGTGATTTCTCCTTGTTTGAAAAGAAAATAAAAATGTGATTTTTATGGAAAAGAAATCATTTTAAAAATGTAATCTTTGTAGATGAAAATTAGATTTCTTTGATTAAGAAAATTATATTTCTTTTGGTATGAAAATATGTTCTCTTTGTTATGAAACATATGATTTTTTGATTTGAACATATATGATTTTTAATCTATAAAAATCTGATTTTTTTTACATGAAGCAATAATAAAAATATGATTTTTATATATTGAACTTCGAAATAAAAATATGATTTTTATATATTGAACTTCGAATTAAAAATATGATTTTTATATATTGAACTTCGAAATAAAAATATGATTTTTATATATTGAACTTCAAATTAAAAATATGATTTTTATATATTGAACTTCGAATTAAAAATATGATTTTTATATATTGAACTTCGAATTAAAAATATGATTTTTATATATTGAACTTCGAATTAAAAATATGATTTTTATATATTGAATAGCGAAGTAAAAATTCGATTTTTACATAGGTAGTGAAAGCGGGCAACGAAGGTAACAAAAAGGGCGAGAACGAAGAAGATTTATATCAAAGAAGAGTCAAAATGTTTGGATAGCTATCGGTGAGAATTTCTCACCTTTCAATTTCTTTTTCTAGTTATATATATATATATATATATATATATATATATATATATATATATATATACTAGGATGCAGACGGTGCTTAGTAGCACCCGACACAATCGTCCACAGACCATGGACTTGTTTGTTTGATTGCAAAAATAAGTTAGATTATTTGATTGAAATTGAATTGTTTGGTGAAATGAATGGATTGATTGATGTGTGAATGGCGTGGGCCTTCACTGGACCGGGGATAAGGCTAGGCCTCGTCCCGTTTCTAGTATCGTGCTGTTATGCCGCCGAAATTTTCTAAAATATGTTAGAAAAATAAAAATATCATTTTATTGAATAAATGAACCAAATAGAATATTCATAGGTTGAATAAAATGTTTTATCGTTAAAAATATAATTTTTAACGTGAAAGTAAATAAATAAATATTTATAAACAAATCGGCCGATTTGTTTATATACACTGATTTGACTGATATTGATTGGGTCGATAAATTTTACACATCGCCCAACTGCACAAATAAAATATGCGTTTGATTGTTTGAAACCCCACACGGGTGTTGGGATGAAATTTGAAGTTCACTCATCCTGATTGATTAAATATGTCGATCGATTGATTGACAGGCTGTTATAAGCGTTAGATATCTATATTTGATGCTTATACAGTGTAGTGCACTTTGGTTGATGGTTGATTATTTTTCAATGCTATTATATGTGTGTAATGCATGAAAATCCATATAATTAACTTTATATGGTAATTGATTGGGCCTCATTCCAATTTGAAAAATAAAGAATAATATAAAATAAAGGTTCATGTGTTGACCGTACTCATCCATTGAGATTGGTCATGTGTTGAACGAAATATTTTAGTAATAAAATTTACGTCTTTATCAATATAAAATAAAGGTTCATGTGTTGACAGTACTCATCCATTGAGATTGGTCATGTGTTGAACGAAATATTTTGATAATAACAACTATTTTGAGAAAGAAATATTTGAAATAGAATATTTGAAAATAGAAATTTATGAAGCCGTGTTGATTAGATGGACGCCATTTTGACGTGAACGATATTTATATCGATTTTATTCATTTTGAAATGAATTGAATTGAAAACGATTTCGAAATAAATTGAATTGAAAACAAATTCAAATTGAATTGAAAACGATTTCGAAATAAATTGAATTGAAAACGAATTCAAATTGAATTGAAAACGATTTCGAAATAAATTGAATTGAAAACGAATTCAAATAGAATTGAAAACGATTTCGAAATGAATTGAATTGAAAACGAATTCAAATTGAATTGAAAACGATTTCGAAATAAATTGAATTGAAACCGAATTCAAATTGAATTGAAAACGATTTCAAAATAAATTGAATTGAAAACGAATTCAAATTGAATTGAAAACGATTTCGAAATAAATTGAATTGAAAACGAATTCAAATTGAATTGAAAACGATTTCGAAATGAATTGAATTGAAAATGATTTCGAAATGAATTGAATTGAAAACGAATTCAAATTGAATTGAAAGCGAATTGAAATGAATTCAAATTGAATTGAAATTTGAATTGAATAGAAATGAATTTTAAAACGAATTTATAAAGGAGAATTCAATTTTGAATTGAATTGAAAAGAAAGTTGAAATTGCTTTTGAAACGATTTTAAAACTATTTATATAATTCGTTTTAAATAGAAATCGACGAAGTATATATTATATATATTATATATATAATATAATGGCCTGAATAGAACGCGTCGCGCCGCGGCAGTTCGTGAATTTCGACCATTTATTTCAAACGGACATTACGGGAGATCCGACCGTCGGATTCTCCTAAAACCGGAACCGTTGGGTTCGTATCGAAAAGAGCTTTCTAACGAATATTAGAAATTCAAAATCTAACGGTTGGATTTGGAATTATGTCCAAATCAAATTTGAAAAAGGTCGCTGTAAGTGCAGTTCGATAGCCGTTGATGGAAATCGACTGTACGGGCCTTGATAAAATTATTAAAAATAGTAATAATTTGTGTAAAATCATAAGAAATGATTTAGAGAGAATTGGGATGAAAAACTCCATATTTGAAAAGATAAAAATATATTTTTATCGAAATGAACTAGTTTTGAACTAGAATTATAATTCTATTTATTTTTAAATAAATAAATTGAATTTGAAAAGGGTTCTAAAAATAACCAGAATTTCCAATGATTGCATTGGAGTGGATTTGAATCGAAATTGTCTTCGGAATATTTCGATGTTAGAATTCGAGATTATACAGGTGTTGTTATGGAAATTTGAAAGATATATATATATATATATATATATATATATATATATATATATATATATATCGTTGTTTCCAATACGACATTTGTTAATCGTAGAATTTGATATTGAATATAAGCCGATATATTTTCTATTCAGAGCCTTATATTGAATATCAAATGTGATTTGGGTTTGTCGTGAATGGTGTCTTCACTAACACTGTTCTTGAACCCAGTTGAGAAAAGATTAAATCTTTTTGTTTAGATTTAACGAAGTGTACCAATTAAATAATATTTAATTGGAATTGAATCGATATTGATTTTTGGGTTTATCGTGAACAGTGTTTTAAATAGCACTTGTTCTTTAACCCGATAATTAATGAATGTGACTTTGGGTTTATCGTGAACCGTGTTTTAAATGACACAGATTCTTTAACCCAGTCGAAGATTAAAACTAAGTGGAGTTTAATGAATCTTTAATTAGATTGAAATGATCGAAAATGGAGTATCACCAGTTTTGCTCCAGGCGATAGTTAAATCTTTAATTAGATTTGAACGTGAAATGGTAATTGAATTTACCGATAACACCGTGGTGTTAGATATGAAGTATTACCAATTTTACTTCATGAGATGAATAGGTTGGGATTGGGGAATTAAAATAAATGATTACTTCGGTAAGGTCCGCTAATCCCGACTAGTTTGAATTGATATTCAAAAATAGATTAAAGAATAAATTCAAGAAATTTATCTTGGATAAAATTAATGGGAACCTTTCCCTATGAATGTGAAATGTAGAAACTAACTGTCGGTTAGCCAAGCAGAATGGTTTTCTGAATATTGATCTGATGTTGGTTTCGGCCTTCGGGGTTAATATTTGGGGAATTATTCTCTTGATTAATTTACGGTTAGTGACTAATGAATTGGAATGAGGCGTATGTTGTGTTTGTGTAACACTTATTTAAAGTATACGCGAGTTATTCGGAAAGACCGGGTTTATCCCATTCTGAATAACTGATACGACGATAAGTCGAAGATGAAGACGATGGTCGAAGACCGGAAGTCTTCACGTCGTTTGGGTAATTACTGATGATCTTGATTGGGCTGTACACCCAAGAAGATGGAAACAGTTGGTGATTGTCCAGACGTGCTTGGAGATCGATGGATATGCGGGGTACTAGGTGCCTCCGGTTTCGTTCAGACCCAGAACGGACTTGTAAATGGACTGTGTGTCTGACATTGGATTTTAGTCCGTGTGATTGATCTCTATTAAATATATATCTGTTTGGCGGCGGATAATTTATTCTCTTGCTTAACGCCCTTCTCTGAGACGTACGAGCTCAGGGGTTATATATTGATGGATATCAAACGCATGGAGTGAATTGCCTGTGCGGCATGCCTAAGTGGCAATTGATCGAGGCTTCTGTTGAAAGCAAAGTCTTGTGGTGATGATCAAAGCACGGCCTTGTGGCGTAGCTTTGTGTAACGTTTACTTCGCGAGTTTCACACCCGGTATGAACCAAAAACGGGAGACGGACCTCAGGGAGGACTTGCGTTTCTTTCTAGCTAAAAAGTGGAATCAGTGGTTTTACACGCCCTGACGAGTTTGACTTATGTGGTTGTTGCTGTTGCGAGGCGCCTCGGTTTGATCGGACGATCCGGGTCCGATGGAGTCATTTAGTTGGCTCACCTACGCCCCATAGGGCGGGGAAACGCATGTTCAGGCATTTTAATCCACATCGGTGGACCGACCCTGATGATCCAAGGGTCACTCGAGCTCTGATCCTGAGGGGCGGGCTAGAGCGTCTCGAATCGGTTGAGGACTGTCTTTTGCCTCGGTTCATAGATGGAAACCCAATTTCCAAATACGTGACATTTGCGGTTTTATTTGTAGAGCCTAGTATGGCGACATGATATATGGTACCCATGCCGCCTATGATTGATACTTATGATTTGAAGTTGTTTTATACACTATGCACTTATAATAGTATCAAATAATCTGTTTTAAACGTATCAAGCATTCTTTGGCTGTTATAAGGGAAAACCCTATCCCCCGGCTTGCGTTGCATTGTGTGATAGGACCTGGGTCTTATAACAGCTTCATTTTTCTTTATTTAGCATTGCGCTGTTTGTTTCACGCACTGGTATTCTTGGGAGGAAACTCGTTCCGTGTTATACGGCGTGGTCCCTTGATTTACCTAACTTTGAAATAAAGATTAACTGTTTTAGTTCTCACACCAGTCACGTGACTGACCTGGAGTTTATTGTTTTAACCTAAACTCTGGGTGCCCTTATTTTGACACGGGCAGCTAGTAGTTTTGGTTTTGCAGATTTATATTCACAGGATCCTAGTTTACAGCTGGAACGATATCCGGAAAGCTTTGTATCCGTATATCTCTTCTAGTTGTGTATTGTATTATTTTCCGCTGCTATGTATTTAAATGTAATTTAAATCTCTGATATTTCTGTGTTATATTCATTTATACTCTGTATATTCTTGTAATCTGATGCATTGTTGTAATATACAATGAAATGTTCTTTTGTATGCGTTCTATTTGTGGCTTGTTCTCGAACTATCTGACACTTTCCTTTACGGGGAAGTTACGGGTTTTCACAGTTCTAGAATGAAGTAGGTTGATTTGGAGGCGATTACTGGATTTGAAGAAAGAGAACGATAATGGATGTCCTTGAAGAAAGAGAACGATAATGAGATTTAATTATAGTGGAAACCAAACGTTGCAAATTAGTGTAATAATTAACTTTGAATTCAATATGTGAATTTGTTATAAACTATGGTAAATTTTTGAGTAACCAAAACGAGATTTTTTTTTACTCATGAAGGTTAAATTAAAAGAAAGTTAACTAATTCTATATAATTTATTTGATTAATATATAAATTGATTTAATGAACTTTAACCAAATATAATTTAATCTTTGAAATTGAATTAAAGATGTACAAATGAAAATTTGAATACTTTGTTTATTTAACTGTTGAAATTCTTTGACTAGAAATACATCTTATACAAATCTATTTTAACCTAATTTCCTACCTATAAATAAACTCTAATTCTAACCTAACCCTACACTCGTTTTCTATTCTCTGATCAAGCCATTACTCTTAGAAAAAAAATGTGAAACAACAATGGCTTCTACCTCATTCAAAACTCAATATCTTGTGAACCTCTCATTTAAAAATTCTAAAACTAGTCTCATTCAACTCAGATAAATATTCTCTTCAATTATATTCTTTTGTTAGAGGGTGTGGCATGATTTTATTTGGGTTTCAACGTCTACAGTAAAGGATATTAAACTAGGGTTGAGATTTTTGTTGATTATAGAGATCTATGCGCGAATAGATGGTTGTATTCGGGTTTGTGGCACGGAGGGGCACATTGTGACAAAATTTGAGAGGATTCCACGACAAAAAAGTTTCACAACTTGTAGTGAAAAACATACGTAAGGAGGAGACATTTTCCTTGGTGAGGCTGAGTTCAGCGAGATAGTGATGGAGAGGAAGAGATCGCGAAGAGAAATTCATCAGATCCGTCTGTTTGGGTTTTCACTGAGGGAATTAAGAGATATAGAGGAGAGAAGGAGATGTATTTTAGGACATGGATGATTTTATTTGCTGTAGAGAACGTGAGGAGGAGGAAGGAATGATATGTGGCATTGTGGCATTAATGTGAGAGGGTGTGTTTAATTATCTTGTGTTAATTTATATTTAAATCTGTATAACTTGTAACGTGTATAACTTTTACATACGAATTCAGAATGACGCACGGTTGGATCCGTTGGAATCGTATCGACGAGCTTTTCGCGATGACTCTGATTTGAACTGATTCTAAAACTGTTGATTTTTGAGCTAAAAAATGGATTTCAATCTCGTTTGAAAACAAAGGTGAGTGATTAAACCCACTCACACCTAATTAGAATATTTGATTGTTAGTTAAATTAAATTTATGTTATGATATGATTGTTTGTTTACTATTTGATTGTTTAAACTACTTATTTGTGTTAATTTGTATAGACAATATAATTTAATTAACCATGCTATAAATTTTACAGTTAGAATTTAATTTCTAGTTTAGAAAAAAAAAACTCATATCTGATGGCTAGTATACTAATATTATATTGAACTATTTAGATGTATTAATATTGATGGATGCCTTGAAATTATATATTTAATGTATTGATATGTAATTCATCTTGTTATCAACATTGTTTATATATGTTATTGATTTTGTTGATTAATCCCAACCATTACCCAAGATGTTACGGGCATCAAATAAACCCGGAATTAATCATTAAAATAAATTAAGAATGTAGGTTGAAATGATAAATACCTATGACCATGATTTGGATTGAAATGATATATATCCTTTCCCAAAATACTGAAAATTAAATTTTAAGTATTACTTGGCTATAGAATAGAAAAATTATATACGGACACCGGTTGGTTAAATAAAATTTGTTTTAACCATGACTCTTGAAATATTGTTTAAAAACAGTATAGACGATGTTTTATAAAATGATTTTTCTTAGAATATGAACTTTGGATTTTAAAATATAAAAGCCAAAGGAAGATATTTAATATTTTAAAATGAAGTTATAAATTTGGAATTGAAATAGAATTGAATTTATTGAAATTGAATTGTTTTATCCACGTTTGAAATTTACTTAAAATTAACTTGATTTATAGTCATAATTGAACTGTGAACTCGAGATTTTTTTTGTAAACGGATAATTCAAAGTGAGAATTATAATTGAAATTTAATTATTAAATTGAACTTTTAAACCGTATTTTTTGGAATCGAACTGTTGAATCGAATTGAATTGAATATGAATAGGAAGTCAAGTCCTTTAAAAATAAGATATCGAAATTTGTAATGGAAGACTCATCAAACTACATTGTTGGTACCGTGATTTCTGGTGGTTGGAGTATTACATCGCTCCACTTCATCCTATCTAATGCTTTCAATTATCACGAATGGCCCATGTGGATATATAGAAAAAACTCCTTCATCGTTTCTTGCCCAAACGAATGGATCAAAAACCAAGTCTTGTTCTGGAAACTCTTTGCGAAGCCTGGAGGATCTATATACTTTGAGCCTTGGTATGAAGCTGATTGGGAACCGGAAGCGGTGTTAGAGTGCGAATCATGGGCAAAGGTGGTAGGTTTTCCAGAATTTCTAAGGTACAATTCTGCTGCAGTTAAAAATATTCTTAGTCCTTTGGGAAATGTTGTAGCTTTAGATGACTGTGAATGGGCTCACTTCGACCACAGAAACTTATTTATCAAAATTCAATTTTTTGAGGGGATTGACCTGAACACTTTTCTTGTGGTTAACATCAATAAGAAGAAACATCTCATAAAAGTCCAACGTTGCATCCATGAACACCCAGGAGTTAAACTCGAATCCTTACTTATTGGTAATATTGAAGAGCTAACGATTCCCTGCATGCATGACAACTTTGAAGATTCTGTTGAAATCGCACCAAATGATATGTCTGCTATGGCCATACCTGATGTGGGTCCCGAAGTAGATCAAGCCCCTCATCAGAACATGAATCACCTTTTCAACACTGATATGCTCTTTCAAAATATCCCTATGTCCTTCCCGTTCTCTATCCCCCTCCCAATTGCCCCTCTCCAAATTGATGACCCTATAACAATTGCCCCTCCCAACGTGATCCCTCAAGACAATCAGTCGCCACCTCAACTTATCCTCCCTCTCCAGCAAATCCTCCCAGCTGATGCTACCCATAATGCAGAAGAAGAGAACTGGACCCAGTTTCTTTCGCCGGTCATTGTCAGACGTAGTGCAAGGATCAAGAATAGAGTGGACCATCCTGAAGGCTCGGGTAGCTTATTTACTCCTGTTGTTTTTTCTTCTGCTAATAAAAGTCTATGTAGAAAAATGTCACGTTGCATGGGTGTTAACTTACGTGAATCACACTATATTTCCATGCATGATTTGGAACTTGAGCGTATTAATGGTGCCAAATGAAAATCGTTTCATGGAATGTTAGGGGCTTGGGCAACCCCTCAAAATGCCATGCAATTAGTCTGGTTTTACTCCCTTTAAAAATCGACATTCTTTTCCTCCAAGAAACTAAACTTGATGACCCTTCTCCAAACTTCTTTAGATTAGTGGGGGGCTCCTTCCTTTCTGGTTGGACTTTTGTTAAGGCAATTGACACACGTGGAGGTTTAATTACAGCTTGGAATGAATCAATTTGGTCCTTATGTTGGTCTATTCAAAATAAATCAGCACTTCATGTTGCACTACGTCATATCCCCTCAAACCAAATCTACTTCTTCTCTAATATTTATGGTCCTCAAGACGTATCTGATAGATCCCTTCTCTGGTCGGATTGTTGCTCTCTTGCATCCCAATTCTTGGGCCCTTGGGTGATTGGTGGAGATTTCAACACTACCAGATTTGTTTTTGATAGAAACTCAGGCAATCTATCCCAGGACTCTGATGACTTCAATTCTTTCATTTTTGACTGCTCCTTGATCGATCCACCGATAAGTAACCGTTCCTTCACCTGGTCAAATCATAGATCACCACCATCGTTGGCTAAACTTGACCGTTTTCTATATAATGGAGCTTGGGATGAGCTTTTCCCTTTGACTGTTGTGTATGGTTTGGCTTCAGTTATATCAGATCATTGCCCCATTCTGCTAAATTCTGATATCTCTGCATGCATCAATCGCCCCTTCAGATTTGAAAGGTTGTGGCTACTCGAACCCTCGTTTGATGACTTTATTCATTCAATTTGGTCTCAAAACTTAAATGTAGCATCAGCTTCTCAAAGGATAGTCCTAAAATTGAGAACCCTTAGAAAAATTATTAAACCATGGGCTAAAAACATATGGGGTTCTATCCGTTCCCGCATCTCCTCTATTCAAAATGAAATTATTGACATCAATATTTTAGAAGAACAACGCCCTCTTCTTGAAGCTGAGCATGATAATTTACGTGCTTTAGAAGACGAGTTGGATAGATTGATGAAACAAGAAGAAATTGGTTGGAAGCAAAGATCCAAAGCCAAATGGTTGGAGGAAGGAGATATGAATACATCATATTTTCACCGAATGGCTAATGGTAGACGGAGATCAACATTCATATCGGAAATAATTAAAGATGGCCTCTCTTTTTCTGATCAAAATGCCATCCTCTCTCTCTTTTCTGATTTCTTCCGATCCCAGCTTGGTCGCTCACATTCAAATGCACCTGATGTTGAATGGCATCTTCTTTATCCAAACCCTGCGCCTATTCACATTGATCACCCTTTCTCTGAATCAGAAATTTGGGCTGCATTAAAGGATATGTCGGATGATAAGGCCCCTGGTCCTGATGGGTTCGGCCCAGTTTTCTTTAAGCATTTTTGGGCCTTGGTCAAATTTGATATAATTGACATGTGCAACGAATTTTACAACGATCCTACCTTAGTTGCCAGACTAAACTATGCAACATTATCCTCATTCCCAAGCATTCGGGGGCCAACACATTATCTTCTTTCCGCCCTATTAGCCTGCTAAACACTACTTTTAAAATCATCACAAAGGTGTTAGCTAATCGTCTTCAATCTGTAATTGCCACACTTGTTGGACCAGAACAATCTGCTTTCATTTTGGGGAGGAACATTCACGACTGTATCGCTGCAACCCAGGAAATAATCTCCTTCTGTCATCATTCATCTACCCCTGGTGTTTTACTAAAGCTGGATTTTTCCAAAGCATTTGACTCAGTAAGTTGGCCCTTTATCATGGATGTTTTTAAACACAGGGGTTTTTCAGATAAATGGTGTGCATGGATTGATAATATACTTAACTCTAGCTGCTCATACGTTTCTGTAAATGGTGCTTCTGGAAACCTTTTCAAACCTAAATGTGGGCTTAGACAAGGCGACCCTCTTTCCCCTTTGATTTTTGTGCTTGTTGCTGATGTGTTTAACCAAATGGTTAATCAAGCTTCTTCACATGGTTACTTAGATGGTATCTCTCTCCCAAATACTCCCCTATGCATCAACAATTTACAATTTGCAGACGATACAATTATTTTCTCTTCCCCTAATCCTTTCCATATCCAGTGCCTCAAAATCCTGTTATACGTATTCGAGTTGATATCTGGTCTTTCCATTAATTTTAATAAAAGTGTTATTTACATGCTTGGTAAGTCTGATCATCTTGGTGACTTGATTTCTTCTACTCTCAACTGCAAAGTAGCAAAATTCCCAATGACCTACCTTGGTTTACCTCTCAGACCCTCTAAGCTTCATAAAAATGATTGGTTTCCCCTTATCAATAAGATTGAAACTAGATTAGCATCTTGGAAAGCAAATTCATTATCATCTATGGGTCGTTTAACTCTAGTTAAATCTGTGCTTTCCGCTATCCCTACACATTGGATGTCTTTTCACAAACTCCCCAAGTGGGTAATTTGTAAGATCGATTCAATTCGAAGTTCATTTCTTTGGAATGGTCATAAAATCAAGAAATTAATCAACTGGAGGACGGTATGCCTACACTCTGATCAAGGGGGGCTTGGTGTTCTTGACCTTCACCATTTTAATATTGCTTTGCTGGCCAAATGGGTTTGGAGACTCCTAAGCACTGGGAATTTCATTTGGAAAAATTGGATTTTAGCTCGCTACTTTTCTTTTGACCCCCATCTTGTTTTGCATCATCGTCCTTCCTCTAGAATCTCTCCCTTCTTGCATGGGATTCTATCCTGTCTTCCTCGTATTAAATTTCTGTTTCATGTCTCTTTGGGGGGTGGTTCATCCTGTTTATTTTGGCACGATATTTGGTTTGGTCAGTTACCTCTCTCTCTTTCCTTTTCTTCACTCTTTTCTCTTCAATCTAACCCTTCGCTTTCTGTTGCTGATGCTTTTCATGATGATTATGTAAGCTTAGTTCCAGGTTCGCTTTTTGATAGGAGTATTCTTTTGCAGTTGCTTAACATCTTTGCTCTCATTAGCAACACTCAGTTAAATAACTTGGATGATCATTTTGTTTGGGTTCTCTCTCCATCTAGAGGTTTTTCTGTTTCCTCATGCTACAGATACCTGAATTTTTCGGGTAGATTGTTTAAATTCTCAAGACTATGGAAATGCAAGCTGGCTCCAAGAATTCTCTTCTTCCAATGGTGTTTGATTCACGAAAAAGTCAATACAAGAGAGAAGCTCTTCAAATGCAACGTCGTTCCCGACCCCAACTGCCCTTTCTGTAATGATAATGCTGAATCCATTCATCATCTCTTCTTTTCCTGCGACTATTCCTTCTCAATCTGGGCTGCAGTGAGTTCCCATTTAATTGGTTTCATCCCCATCATTTCTTCTTTTTTTGACCATTGGGAATCTGATCCTTGTCCATCTCTTGATATCTTACTGGCTGCTTATAGTTGGTGTATATGGAAAGAAAGAAATGCACGAATTTTTAATAACAAGGCTAATTCGATCATGTCTATCTGTCATCGTATCATTCATATTTATTCATCCTCATCAGGTTCTGGAGACAATCATGCTGATATATTCCGGTTTGCTCTGCCGGCGGCCTCTTCTCCAGCTACTTCGATTGACAGCAATGATACAGAGTTAGTATGGATCTCATGTGATGACTGATGATGCCTCTTTACTTCTCAGCATAGTACTTGTATAATTATGATGGTTTACAGTTTGATCTGATCGCTTTTGTAGTTGTACCCGTAATACTCTCTATGTGTGTTGTATGATGTATCTTAAACTTTGTGATGGTTGTATTTTGGACCACCAACTGGGTATGTCAGTTGGATATATACTATTATCTATTAATTAACCGGCTGTGTAGCCCCGCGTTACATATCCGTTTTGCTCTAAAAAAAGATATCGAAATTTAGTCGAATTGATTTGAAACCGAAATATAATTTCCTGTTTGGTTAAATTTTGAAGATATGATTATAATTCCAACTATAGTATTTTTAAACCATTTTATAAACTATTTCTTTATACTAATAATTTTCTTTATAAACTATTTAACTTATAACTATGTTATTTTATTAATTATTTTAAATTAACTATTTTAATATTTAACTATTTATTTTATAAACTATTTTAATATTTACCTGTAGATTTTACTAAATCTGAAATTCCATTTTAAATACAAATTATTTAGTTTTAAACTATTTCAATTATATATCGAACTATTTAAATATATATATATATATATATATTTCTTTTAACTATTTTAATATTCAAATTATTTTAAAGTTGGAATTGTTTCAAGATTTTTAATTGGTTTAAATATAGATTTTATGATGAATAATATTATCTTTTGAATATTGAAATGTTTTATGAAAATCTGATATTTTGATATAAAATACGAACCCCATTGAAATGTAAAAGAACTGACCGGTGTGAAGAATGTAAACGATTGGTTATTAAAGAGACCGGGATCGGATATTGTCATACTCTCTACCAATACTGAAAACCACTTTAACAACTGTGTACGCGGTGAATTTTAGAATGAAGTAGGTTGATTTGGAGGCGATTACTGGATTTGAAGAAAGAGAACGATAATGGATGTCCTTGACCTTCGGGTCATAATTAAAATGACTAAAACAGGGCTATATCGGACCAAGTCGGGTCAACTACCTCCATTGGCAACACTTCTTCCTTTATTACTATAGTCCCTCGGTTTGATTGATTTGATACGCATCCGTGATTTGGGAGTGTTGTTCAAGGTGGGCGGTACTCGCGGCTACGCGTTACCACCAGTCCGGGCATGCAACTAGTATATTCCTACTCTGGGCATTCCTCGTGTGCCTTGTCATATTATCCTGATCGAGCCCCCTACGACTTTGATTTGTACCGTACCTATGGGGTGCCCTCTGATAACAACCACGTACTGTGGACTTTACGGTATCTGTATAGACTACGGTATTATAAACGGTTTAAGGGTAAAAATGTAATCCCGCTTACGCTATTTTAATATGTTATATTTAACAAGTAGACACTATTATAATAGCGTATTGTATTATATAGTATCTATTTTAACGGATCCTTAGTAGATGGAAATTCCCGTAACATCTCTTAAGTTATTGCACTCATATTATCGCATGAGTTTGATTTAACTAATATGAGAATATTTTAGTTCTGATCCGAGTATTTTTTGTCTTTTCATTTGTGCTCGGGTCAGCCTGAGTTTTCAATTATTGAAGACAATGTTATGAAGATGAAGATGGAGCTCAACAGACGTATGTATTATTATTATTCCGCTGCAAATATTGGTATGTTTATGGTAATTAACTCTGAAAATCATTATAAAATAAAATCAAATGTATGTTTTAACAGCTTCGTGAACTATTATTTAATTATTATATTTTGTCTTTCCGCTGCAAGATTCTTTGTTTGTTTTTCTTTTTTTCTTTTTTTTCTTATATAAATCCCAATAACTATCCTTTTTTTATTTGTTTATGGCGACATTGAGGATCATTGTTGGTTTGAACGGTTAAATCTCGAATGTTACAAAATTCATTTCATTCTAATTGATGTAAGGATAAAAATATCATTAAATGTTCAAATGAATTACTGGGTTATGAAAAGAAAATTAAGGGGTGCAAATAGAGTTAGCCTTTATATTTTACTCCATATGTTTAAACTACTCTTTAGCTCTTAAATCACTACAACAAAAATACCCTATTACAACGTCCATTTTACAACGGGCGCTGGCTGCCCATTGTAACAGAATGCTATTACAACGGTCACATCCTGAACCATTGTAGTAGATGCCTGTACAACACTCTTTTACAACGGGCAAAGGCTGCCAGTTGTAATAGAATGCTATTAAAACGGTCTTTGGACAGTTGTAATGGACATTATTTACAACGCTCTTTTTTCAACTGGTAAAAACTACACGTTGTAATATAGTGTTATTACAATGGTCATTTCAGGCCCGTTGTAATATATCTCAATTTTACAATGTTATCAAAATGTCTATTGTAATATATGTCAATTGTAATATTATTACTAACTATTAACTATAATATTATGTTACTAATCATTAATAATATTATAATATCTACTAACGTTTAATAATTAATCATTATTAATAATAATTAACAGTAATATTATATTATCTATATCATCATTGTAAAAGTAATAATATCTACAATGTTTACCCAAATAGCTGTAAAAAAGTTTTAAATAATGTTTTCTTTATATTATTGTATACATATTAGATTTCATTCAATGATGTTATATTACTTATATTATTGCCTGTAACTATATATAATATTGCATTAATAATTGCTAATTATTAATAATGTTACATATTTATTATTATTTAGTAATTAATCAATGATAACATTACATTAATCATTGATAACTTGTAATAATTAATAATTATTACAACATGCCAAAAGCATTCGTTGTAATAGGTGGTAATCAATAATTGATAATTACAATGCTTTCTTAAAAAAATACTTGTTATTTATTAATATTTCATAATTAATTATTTTAGTTATTAGTAAGTAATATCGAGTAATAAATATTAAACATATAATAATTTATAATTAAAAAAAAAATCATTAATAATTATTCATAATTAATAATTAATATTAAAAGTTAAAATAATATATGCATATTAATTATTAACAGTTAATAATTAAAATTCAACTATAACTAATAAATATGAAGTAACAGTTGATAATTAATTTAACTAATTAATAAATATTATTAAATAATTAATAGAAATAAATAAATAATAATATACACTTAATATTTAATAATTTATAATAAATAATTACTTATTAGTATTGATAACTTATAATTACTATTTTATTATAATAATGTATAAGTAATAATATATATGTAATGATGTACAATTAATATTTAATAAGTTTTTATAGTTATGATTAGATTAATGGTGTATTAGACATTTGGAAACAGTTCCCGGCAATTTCCCAATCCCCAAATTAGCAAAACCTAGATCTAAATCCGACTCCTCACCTGTAAATAAATTCCTCTATCGCGAGCTCTCCTCCATCGCCTCTTTCCTTTCTTCTAGCTTTACACCTTATGGTGTACGCTTGCTTTCCATCTTTCAAGCAATCGCTTTTATCTCTACGCCAAGTTTCCCCCTTCAGATCGGTTTCCTCTCTTCGAGTAGCTTTACCGTTGTGTTCCCTTGGGATGCTTCAGTTCTGTATATCCCCAACAATGATTATCTCCCTCTCGACGCCTCCTCGATCTCCACCACTGTCTCGTCTACATTGATTTAGGTTCTAGAGCACTCTAAAAGGCAGACCCATAACTGGTTTTTGATCGCCCTTTCAACATGTCAGAGCTTCCTCTGGTAAGCCTTCGTTCGTCAACGTGGTTGTTGGGGTTTGTTGGTGGTCCGTTGGATGTGCGTATGTTTTGCTGTTTTCGCTGTTGATTGAGAAATTTTCCATAAATCAATGATTTTAGTTTTAATATTCATGTTCTGGCTTTGATTGGAGGTTCTAACAGCATTATGATAATTGTTAAGTTATAAATTAGATAGTTCTACATAATTCCAGGTTCTGATTAATATTTTAGACTAAAATTTTAATTCGTACGCTGAGTTAGTTTAATATAATCATAATCATTTATATCTTTATCTTAGCAGAAGAAATTAAATCACATTTAGCCTTATGTTTTGAAATTTAGGCTTGGCAACTTAGTGGCATGTGCAAAGCTGAATTTCATTTTGATTACACTGATTCAGTCAACTTTCAATATAAGAAACTTTTCCATCTTTTTGGATAGAGATATGCATGCCTGCAAATTTTACTGTTATATTTACATTCTAAAATGATATACGTACATAAAAATACCATAATTTGTAATACTCATTATTAAGGCCTACTAAATTTATTAGATTTTGATTTTATTTTTTATTTTACTAGAGTATGAGCATGTTGTTTATTTGACATCAATGAATGAATCATGTGATCTCTGCCAAGTAACTGCTTTTTTAATGGAGGAGTGGTTCCCTGTGGAGGAGAACACTCATATTTTATTAGGCACAACTAGAAAGTTTATACAGAAATTCGCTACTAACTAGTTAGTGTGATTATATACAATCATCACTATAATGATCAAATAAGAGGAAAATGTATGTAAAGAGAGCAAAATTATTATTACATTTTTATTGACTATATCTTTCAGCTGTTAAATTTAACGGAAAGCAGGATTTAGATAGTCATTCAAAGTAGTGATTGAGGGAGATACTGCTGTTGAGAGGTCATGAGAAAAGAGGATCTTACACTGTGGTTGAGGAAAGGAAAGGCCGTAGCTTGCTTATGAGTCATGTTGAGTGCTAAGACAGTAATGCAAAGCACAGCAGTTGTGAAACAAGTTTGTAGTAGCAACTGAGAAGCTATTCAGAGCTTCTACTCTCGCTGATGAGAGGTCGAGTTCAATAGTAAACTCTATAGCCGAGAAGCCATTTCAATGCATGTGTGTGGCAGGCTAAAAGCGCTAATGCAGCTGAGAGATGGTGGGTTCTATAATATGGAAGTGGTTGAATGCTTCAACAGGTTGTGTTGTAGGTAGAGTTGTGAAGTGCAGCTTGGAATATGCAATTGAGCTGAGGGAGAACCAAAAGCTAATAAAAAGGTGAGCTACAGCTGCACAGTTTGTTGAAACTGGAGTACTGACTTAAGAGAGTAAGCCAGTATGATGTACTAATTAAAAACTACAGTAAAACTATGTGATTATTTGCAGTAATTAAGACTTATGTTGGTCTTTTAGTTAACATAATTAGCTATCTGATTTGAGATAGGGAATGCTACAATGTGCACATACGGAAAGCTCTTAGACTTGGCTGTCAAAGATGTTTTATGGGCAGTCAGAGGTGAGAAGGAAAATGTCGGTGGTATAGGTATGGAGAAATGATGTCCATGAAAAAGAAGAAAAAACTAAAAGCATGTATAGTTATATTTATTATAAATTTATCAATTGCAATTATTTGATATTAAAAACGAAAAAAAGGGAAAAAAAGAAATGCATTTATTGTTACAAAGCAGGCTTTATATAGAATTAAATTTACGAGGCCTTGAAGCAAGAAGCCGAAGACTAAAACTATAGTGAGAGTGTGAGTGACTGTGTATGTGTATATGAGTGAATAAGTGTGTAGTGAGGAGTCAATGTATACGAGTGAAATGTAGTGAGGAAGTGTATGTACAAGTGATTGTGTAAATAGAGGGGAAACACTATGTTTACTATTTGAAAGTTAATAATTTGAATAAATATTTGTTTAAAAATAATTTTTGAATTAAATATTCAATTTTTGCAAATATTATTAATATTTTGTGTAATATTCAAATCCATTGCAACTTTCAGCATTTTACAATGGGCATTAATTGTTGTTATAGAAGATATTACAACGGTCAGTACCCGTTGTAAAAAATATTACAACGGGCTGCTATTCTATTAAAAAACATATAACAACAACATAAGACCGTTGTAAAAAGTCTATTACAACCGCCTTTTACCATGTTCATTGCCTGTTGTAAAAGGGGACATATTACAACATGGCATAATAAATGGGCGGATTGGCCGCTGCAAAAGCCCTATTACAACTGGCATTGCCCCTTGTAATAGATCTGTTTTATTGTAGTGAATTCTAATTATTTAAATAATCTTAAAGAGTATTTAGTCCATTTTCCCAATAACTCTTAAAAATATACGTCGATTTTACAACGTATATCCATATTAGAGAAAGGTAGTTTTCCATGCAACTATAAAGATGTATAAATCACATAATATGAGTCATGTATGTCAACAATAATGACAAAGTTGATTTGCAAATTAGTTATGTTTATTTATATCAAGAATTACCATATATTATATCATATATTTTTTTTAAATATCAGTAACTCCAAAACAAATTTATACATATTTTACAAAAAAAAAAAAACAATTCTTCCTGCTATGATGTATAGTTAAACTAACTTTATAACTTTACATTCAACTTATTTAAACAAATTTTACTAAACGAGACGTATAGGCACGCGCTTTGCGCGTGGTGATGGCACGCGCTCCGCGCGTGGTGATGGCATGCGCTCTGCGTGTTGTGATGACAAAATAAAAATATGTCGTTAATACATTGTCTGGTATATTTCTTGCCCATTTTATTTTTCTGCATATTTATTTGCTTGATAGTTTCTTTTTATTTTCCTATTTTCATTACTGCGCATTAATTTTCTTCTGTTTCTAATTCATGCATGTTAATTCATGTGACCGTTATTCAAAACATTTATTTTTATTTCTAGTTTTATTGAAAAAAAATTCCATTCTTAATACATATGCACATTCTCTTGAAATAAATATGTCCACACATACGCGTGATTTAATTCCATTTACGATGCGCGTTTATTTTCGAATTCGAACATACACGTGATTTAATTCCATTTACGTTACCCTTCTAGATTTAATTGTCTGCTTTCAAATTTTAACTTTATTCTCGTTTACGTCTTTATTAATGTCATTAATGACACGCATTGCTAATTAAAGAAACATTGCTATTTAACTTTAATTACTTTCCGTTTCTTTCTTGATTTAATTCTTTTTATTATATGTGTTTGTTTTTAATAAAGGGCATTTTCGGTAGTTTGCGTGTACACCAAAAAAGTGTGACACCAAACATATTCCGATTATTAGTAAAGATAATATTTTGTAAATCCATCGAAAAAATTACTAACATACATCAATTTCAACATGTATATATCTATAATAACAAAAATGATTTCAAAAAAATTCTTAAATGCACACAGATACATATATTTGTGTGAGCTATAGAACATAAATTACGCATAAATAATAATGATAATTTTAACTAATAATTTGTGTATTTTACATCAAAATTTATTATATATTGCATAACAAAATTCTTATTTGAACATTTATAATATTGTCGTGTGTGACGTACATGTTACACACTAGTATAGAGGAAAGAGAAAAACAAGACAGTCCGCCTTTGTTTGGTGAGCTGGGCTCTTATGTAGATAATGTCAGTTAGAGTTCATTAATTAGGTAGTAATAATAGATTTACTAAATTTGGTTTTATAAAGAAATTAATCAATTTAGCGAGAGAGATAACTAAAACGGTTACGGATTACAACGAGAGTAATGAGTGAGAATATGACAAGCGCTAAAATTAAGTTAAAAGGAGATTACTTTGATATACTATGTCAATCATAGGACTACCAGTGTGTCTCTGTCACCCGATTGAACACTCATCACCAAACCAATGGTAATGTCTCGTTTAGATCAACTTATATGTTGTTTTTTTAAGTGTAAATGAACTAGTTTTTTTATTTGAAAAAAATGACTTAATTAGCTGATCCAAACGAGTCTACCTATATCTAAGAGAAACATTGTTTTGCATATGATAACATTTAAAAATATAAATGTATAAGTTGTCATCATTAATTTCGATACACTCATCACAATTTTAGCAATGAGTCGATATTGACCCTGATCAATATGTAAGATTTATATTATATCTGTAGCATATGCAATGGCAACCATGATTTCTAAGCTATAGTAATAAATAAATTTAATTAAAATAAAAAAGTTTGAACTTGATTTTCAATCATTTAAATTTTATAAAATGATTTTTTACTTAATTAAATTCAACTTAATAAAAGATTTTGTTTAATAAATTAAAATAATAGTTAATGAATTATTTTCAAATAGTATATTGAAATTGAATAAATTATTTTAATAAATATGATTTTTTTTATATTAAATATTTTTCAAATAATCGAAATAGTTACAATGCAATGAATGACTAAATAGAAATTTATAGGTATTAAATTGAATAAAATTGTATTTGAATATAATTTATAGAATGATATTTGAAACAATTTTAATTAGAATGAAATTTATTTACAAATAAATTAAATGATTTATTAAAAGAAAAGAAAAGAGAAAACAAATGGGGTAAGTAAGAAACTAAAATCTAGCCCAAGATAAGAAAGCCCAAACTCACTTTTATTCTCTGCTTGCTTTTGGAAATCTCTCCTTGCTTGCTCATATTTGCCCAAACATGTACCTCTCTATTTCATATTTAGCCATAATTCCTAAACTTGAAAAATGCAACATATAAAAAAAATCAAATCACGCACGATGGCGTTTAGTGCTAGATAATATGCAGCCGTTGGAGGTGAGGAGTTGTGCTATGGTGGTGTGGTCATGGCATAATGCGGTGCGACAAGGTGGGATACGTGGATCTAAAACCATAGAGATGTAATGTAACGGCCCAGAAATTTTGACGTTTTAAATATAAATTAAATTAAGATTTAACATCAAAATAAATATTTATATTTGGATTTCGATGTAGAGTTTGGGATTTTATCTCTTTTGAACGTAATTTGAGTTTACCTCTAAACGAATCTTTTCGCAAATTTAATTTTCAATATAAACATTTTGTCAAATAAACGTGATTTACATTATTAATTAATTTGAATATTTGACGATGGAATTCTTTTTGTTGTGTTATATGAACGTTACTGAAAAAACAAGCGTTATTACCGTTCATTAATTTGATTTCTTCGAATAAATGAAATTTAACCATTGTGAATAATTTCAATTTTTGAAACAAAAATCTTTTATTTTGATTTGAGGAGAAAATATAATTTGTTTAAAACTTGACGTCGAATACAGATTTGAAATTTAATTGAAAAAGCTAATAGATCGTAAATCTTGTTTTGAATGAAATGTTAAGTATATATTAATTTCTTAATCTTGTTGGAGAAAACCGTTAAGCAAAATTGTTTCCAATAAGCAACTAATTCGATAATTAAACATATCTAATTCATTCATGTCAAATTTATTCCTCGTCTACTAAAATGATTGGGATGTATATTCGTGGAAAACAAACAATGTTGTTTCCATTCCTACCAACCGGGCTCGTTCTATTTTGCCTAACCACTTTCCTTGGTTCAGCCCAACATTTACTGCAAACCATATCTGATAAAATCTTGTTAAAGATTTGGCAACAGCACCTAGAAATATTGTGCTAAAATTTATTGTCATCCGTCCTTGCTTCTCTGGAACAAATTTTTGCATTGGTATTTAAATCACCACGTATCTAAACAATCAAAGAAATTAAACCACGCGTTTAAATATTCCAGAACAAGTTTGACACTCGTTACAGCATTCCTTGCTTTTCTCTTCCTCCTTCTTCTTTAACCCCGTTGATTCTTTGTTCAGAAAAGCTAACGGCCTCGATATCACACTGTCCCTTTCCTCTTACTTTTTAATCCATTCACTCAAAGGATTAAATAAGAAAACACATATATAATCAATGCAGAAGGGAAACCTTTGAAGGCAAAAAAAATCCTGTTCGAACTACCTTTCATTTGCAAATTGACCTCCTTTCCCCAATCAAAATCCCTGTCACAGTTCTACCCATGGTCGCCGAACCGAACACAGTCATCACCTGAGGCGCACCACCACCTGCATCGGCTACTCAATGACCATCGTACCCACTATGTACCACCCTCGCGTGTGCCCTTCAATCTGCTCAGAGTCGTCCCCTTTCCAAACGCAAACCATGGCCAACATTTTCCACCAACCGATAATCAGGCACTAGCAATGGCCATGGCTCTGACCGTCGCCACCGCGCAGGACATCTACGCTCCAACACCTGCGAGGTCCATTCACCTGCCTCGTTATTCTTCCCTTTAAACTGGTTCCAGCATCCTTCCTGAAGGAAAAACCACTCGCTGGAGAATCATGGTTCGTTGGTTACAACATCATGCCTAGCTATTCTGGCCCATTGGTTACCGATGATGCTAGTAATTTAGAGATGGGTTGAATCATGGTCGCTCGCTGGAGAAGTCAGGCTTACCCTTGCTTGTGATATCATTTACCCTTGGTATATCTTCCTTTGCTTATATATAGGAAAAAAACATATATTTTACAAATATATTTTCAGCCGAGCTAATTCTAGAAATCATCGTCATTTAGGAATTTCAATTACTGGGATTTTGTCGTACTTGAACGAGAAATAAACTTTGGAGTCGTCTTGGAATCTCCAATGTAATTCATGTACATATATATACACCTATATGTATATGTACATAAACCAGAATGGAAGTTCATTCATCACCTCGAATAATCAGTCTCGCTCGTCCTGTCAATTTTGTATTTATCTTTAAGCCATGAAAGGTGAGATTCCTCCCACTCACGACTAATTGATTATTAAGTGAACTAAAAACCTGAGATGTTGAATGAAATGTTAGGATTGCCTTAGAAATCTATATTTGTTTGTTATGTGATTGATGCACATGTGACACACACACACTATCCCTTATATGACACGATTTGGATGCGATGTATGATATGCTATGTTTGTATAGCTCACCTTGCAAGTTCCCATAGATTTAGGAAAAATCACCGTGGGTTGAAATGATATATACCCGAATGAATTGTATATATATTAAAGAAATAATTTCGAATCGATTTGGGATGCGGGTTGAAATGATATACACCTGGGATTCGAAATTTTTTTAAGACAGATTGAAATGATACATATCCATATCACTTGACCGTAGGATAGAAAATTATATACGGACGTCGTGGTCAATAAAAATCTATTTTTTTTAAATGTTACAAGTACGTATCGATTTTTTTAAATAGATTTTGAAACGAAATTTTTGAATGAAGGAAAATGTTGGAAATTTTCTCAAACTAAATCTAAATCTTGCTCTAAAATATGGTATTTTAATTTAAATATTTGAACTAATGTTTTTTTTGAACAAAATTTTTAATATATTTGATTTTATAATATATGGAAGGCTTTCCTTATTTATGATAGCTAAAATACTTGATTCCATAAAAATATTTTAGTTAAAAGATTTGGTTTTAAAGCTTTACCACATTTCCGTTTATATAAAGATCTGATGTAGTAAATTTTATATACTTAAATTTAAGGACCTAATGCAATTTAAATATTGTATAAAGATAGGTTCGAAAGGATTATTTCCATTGAAATAACTTAGTCTGGTGAAGTTAAGAAATATTTTGTTTTAGTAAAGGCATTTGAGATATTTTACTTAAAGTAATGGTTTGGTTAAATAAGATTATATAAAATCAATTTTGTATAGATTTTTACAATAATAATTAAAATTGTTTGATTTCTTATGAATGAATTTGCTTTCGAGGTTTACAAAATCTTACTTTGATATATTAAAATTTGATTTGATAAATTTTTAAGAGAAATGATGTGAATATTAAAATAGAAATTTTTGGATTAAATCCAAGTGAATGGAAAGAGTGTGTCACTTTAAAGAAGCTTGACGTAAGAATTTAGATGGAAAGAAATAGTAAGATTGGGATTTATTAAACGGAGATTCAAGTGACGACATAATAGTTAATCGTCGAAGCTATTTTGAAATTCTATAATTCGAGTAAACTTTCCCCATTACAGTTTTGGACCGTATTGGATCAGTTGCATCAAAACTATATTTACATAAAGTAAATTTTCCTCATTACTTGGTTTTACAAACTATATTTCATTTAACAAATAAACTTAAATCAGTTTGACTATACAAACATTATAACTGTTTTATGACTATTTTTCAACTATATATACACTATATGGAAAATTTATTTTCCAAGTATATAAATTCAATGTTATGGCAATTTTAGATCTTATACTATTTTACAGCTATTTACATACATATATATATATATATACTATTTTCAAATTTAATATATTACACTATTTTCAAAACTTCTATTCTAAATATTTTATAAATTTAAATGACTCCATGTCCAATCTGAGCTGATGAAATCAAACGGAATAAAGTGGAGATTTGGGGTGACAATGATATTTTCGTGGAAAATTGGAATCCAAACTTGAATAGGTTAACAAAAGAATTTTTGTGAATATCGGATTTGAAATCCAAATTGAACCAATGAGGAATTATTTGATTAATCGATATTAAAAAGAAGTACTAGAAATAAATTGATTTGCGGTACTCGCACATGATTTCAAAATCTAATGACCACGGTGTGAAAAATGTTAAAGTTTGGTTGTTAAAGAGACCAGAGTCGGTAGATGTCATACTCTCTGCCAATACCGATGCCACTTTAACAATTGTGTACGTGATGGAGACTGCTGAATGAAGTAGGATGGTATGGAGGCGATTACTGGATTTGAAGAAGATAACGCTAATGGATTGGCCTTGACCTTCGTGTCATAATTAAAATGACTAAAATAGGAGCCATACCCGGGTTAAGTGAGGCCGCATCTCTGATCGGACATGCTTCTTCGATACCATCTTTATGACTATTATGATTGATTTGGGTGTGCACCATTTGATTATGGGAGTCTTATTCGAGGTGGGCGGTAGTTCCTACTATGTGTTACAACTATGCGATACCACCGACCCGGGAGCCACAATCCGATAGAATCCTACCATGTGTATTCCTCATGTGCCTTGTCATATTATCCTGATCGAGCCCCCTTAGATTTTGATTGTATCATATCTATGGAGTGCCCTCTTATGCCATTGGGTTACGATGGTTTTACGGTACTGTATATACTATGATATTATAAATGGTGTAAGGGATATTTACCTTATGGAATAGACACTATTATATAATAGTGTATTATACTATATGTGTTAGTTTCAGGGATTCTTAAGGGGTGGAAATCCCAACCATCCTTTGAGTTACTGATGCATTCCATTTAAACACTTCACTTGAGTTAATTTACTTATATGAGAATGTTAGTCTTGACTCGGGTATTTTTTTATTTTATTCCATGCAAAATGCTAGGGTCAGTCCGAGTATTACAGCTTAGAGATTTATTTGTTAGAGCTTGAGATCTATTGGAGAACCAGTCATCGATATATTATTTCATCTGCAGTTATGCCATCTTGGCTTATTTATGATATATGAGTAAGATTATGTGCTCAATATTCCGATGTACCTACATTTATTATGTACTCTGATATCATGTAAATTTAAAGATTTTGTAATATTGTATAAATTTTACTTCTGATGTGAGGTATTCTATGTTCTATTTTTTTGATTCTGTAATGATTTATATTTGAACTTCATAAGCAATAACCATCTGTCGTTTTGAACGGTTTTAGTTGGTTTAATTACCGATTTGGAGCGGTCAAAAAGCAGGTTGTCACATTTGTGGTATTAGAGCTTTGTTTATACAAAGCTTAGCTTATGTTGTTGAAACACTCATTAGAGATAGGGTAGTAATACCTTAGAATGAGTGAAATAATCTTAGAATCATTCCCGAGAGAGCGTATTTTGAAGAAAAAACATTTGAAATGATTTTTAAGGGATTTTAAAAGGATTTTCTATATATGAAAATAGTTTGAAATCTTAGCCTCGTTTTGAAACTATATTCTTGTTTAAAATTCATAACTTCGAACTCGTTCCTTCAGTTAGATCTCTCTTGAGTTTGGATTTACGAATTTGAGTCTTGATCTTACTTTGCCCTATCTTAGGAAACTAAAATTACTGCTCTTTCAATCATGAATCTTCAATTTATTTTGACCCGTCCTTGATAAAATCCATTTTGTTCGTCCGTTTGTTCAACTCTTAGCTTATAATTCAACTTAGCTCGAATCGAATTAAACTAAGGCATAAGAATTTACAGTAAAACTTGAATAACTAACTAAGTGTTAAACACTTGGTTGTATTAAATAAATTGAATTGAAAATCCATTGGTACTGAGTTATATATGATTTTATAACCTATATGAAGGAAAGTTTCATTGATTAACATATTTTTGAATTTAAAATTTATGGTAAATTGTATACAAATGGAACTTATAAAATTCAAACATTGGAAAGGAAAATGATTTGGTTAAACTCTAAATGACCTTGAAAATAATAAAATCATACATATAATAGCGAAGAAAAAAAATCATAAATCATGCTCTAAGTTGGAAGTGTATAATTATAAATTGATTTGAGTAAATGTGTTAAAATAGTAATTTGATACTTAAAGCATGTGTTAAAATAGTAATTCATAAGAGAGAGGGGGCTAACTCCCTTAAGGATTTTAGACCTATCTCTCTTATTAATGTTTCTGTCAAAATAATTTCTAAAGTTTTAGCGAATAGGTTGAGTAGCAAGATGAATGACCTTATTGATGGCTCCCAAACAGCTTTCATTAAAGGTAGGAATATAGTAGATGGTGTGGCAGCGGTACAGGAATATATTAATGTCTGTTGTAAGAACAATATAACCTGTGCCATCTTGAAGCTAGAGAAGGCATTCGATTCAATTGAATGGGACTTTTTATGTGAATTATGTCTTGCTAGGGGCTTTAGTGTCAGATGGACTAATTGGATCCTGCTGTTACTTAGGTCTGGTTGTTCCAACATTATTGTTAATGGGGTAATGGGTAAGAAGATACAATCCAAGAGAGGACTTAGACAAGGCGACCCTTTATCGCCTTTTTCTGTTTAATTTAGCAGTTGATGTCTTCTCAAAAATTATTAAGAGAGCTATGAGTTTAGGTGTTCTAGGTAGTGTTGGGAATGAGGAATTTAACAATGAATTATCGATCCTTCAATTTGCGGATGATACTTTGTTATTTTCTTCTCATTTGCCTGAGCATATTATTGCTCTTAAATTTATCCTTTACTGTTTTGAGATGTTATCTGGTCTAAGAATTAATTTTGATAAGAGTGCAGTGATGGTCATTAATGATTTTAACAATATTGAGACTTTAGTGGCTAGCACTTTGAATTGTTCGATTATGAAATTTCCTTTCGATTATTTAGGTTTTAAGATAAGACCATCAAAGCTTAAGAAGGAAGATTGGATAGTCATCATTGATAAGATTAATAACAAATTATCTAGCTGGAACAATAGATTTCTGTCTAGAGCAGGTAAGTTAGTACTTGTCAATTCGGTACTATCAGCTATTCCTTCTTATTGGATGACTGTTCATCGATTCCCTAAATGGGTCATTGACAAGATTGATAGGATTAGACGAAACTTCCTTTGGAAGGGTGATTCTAGTTGTAGAGGTTATAACTGTCTAGTCAATTGGGACATGTGTTGTAAATCCAAGAAAGAGGGGGGTTTGGGGATCATAAATTTACATAATTTTAACTCCTCTCTGCTTGCTAAATGGTTATGGAAATATAGATGTCCAGAAGTGAAGGCGTCTTGGAAGTTTATCGTTTCTAAAGCTTATTATTCAAGAGGAGAGTTTTTAATTGGAAATAATGGTGTTTGGGATAATAAATTATCTCACTTTTGGAGGTCGGTTTTGAATTGCTTTGACTTTTTTAATCTAGGATGTAAAGTGTTAGTTTATTCACGTAATCTTACTTATTTTTGGCACGATGCTTGGATTTCTAGTGTGCCACTAAAAATTGAATTTAGTAAGCTGTTTAATATTAGTAGATTTAAGAATGCTTTAATTAGGGATGTTTACAAAGCAGATTTAGATCCCTGTGGGAGTTCTCCTTTGATAATATTTTAGAAGTAGATGTATTAAGACAATTGGTTTTGCTAAAAGCTAAGTTAGCTTTATACCATTTGGATGAAAATGGGGATACTATTAGCTGGGGGTATGGATAAGAGTTTAGTGTATACTGTTAATTCTATGTATAGATTTATTAACTTTTCTGGTGTTTCATTACATCCCTTTAAATTTCTATGGAAGTCTAATTCTTCACCTAAAGTTAAGTTTCTAATGTGGTTGATCATTCATAAGAAGCTCAATACGATTGAGCTTTTAAAAAGAAAGAATGTTATTTTCGATATAAAGTGTTGTTTTTGTAATACTGGAGAGGAGGATGTCGACCACTTATTTTTCTCGTGTTATTTTACCTTTTCTGTCTTCAACATGATTATAAGGATTTTTACTTTTGATTGTTTTGATTCCTTTAGTAGTGGTATCGATTATTGGAATTGTCATAGATTACGTTATAATTCCAGGCAGAAATACATATTGGATTCCTTAGTAATATTCATAAGTTGGTTCATTTGGATTGAGAAAAATCAGAGGATTTTTCATTCTATTTCTGTACCTTCTGATAATCTAATTATAAACATAGTTAATTTCTGTTTGTTCTGGATGTCTAATTCACACTATAAACTATTTGGTGAATTGCAATTTGGGCGTTTTTTGTCTAAGGTTAGATCTAATCTAAGTTTATTCATTCGTATTAATAGTTATTTTAGATGCAATAGACCTCGTCTGGGTTGCTGATCCTTGTTATAGGGGTTAGATCTCTTCTCATGATGTTTTGTTCTTATGTCCTTATTTTTATGCATATATATATGGATATCTGCCTATATATATATGCTTATATATCTAATATATATATATATATATATATAAGTATATATATATTTCTTACATAGATATATATATACACATTTATACATGTATATATATTGAGACATATATATAGTCATATATTCATATATATGTGTAAGTTACTGATGATTTTTTGTCAGGTTTCAGATTACAGATAGTAGATGAAGCTGTGGAGCTTTTTGGTTTTGCTGCTTTGATTTGATCATTCTTGGCTTGCTTTGGATATATTGGTGTATGTGGAGTAGGAATGTCTGTATATTTTGGTGATCTATTACACCATTTGTTTTTTTTTTTTGTGTTTTTTTTCGTTTATTATATGTATGGGAGTAGATATACTTCTTATCGGGTGGTGGCCTTGCCGGAATTCAATAACGAAGTATGATGGGTGGTGGCTTTGCCGGAACTCATCTATCTACTTTCCCTTACATTCCTTTTGGAAACTCTTGTTTTTGGGTCTGTGTTTTTGGTGTATGTATTTGGATACTGTATCACTCTATTTTTTATTATATATATGTGTGCTCTCTTCCCCTAGGAAGATCACACATTTTTTGCTCAAAAAAAAGCATGTTCCAGAAACTAAATTTTGTTTTGAGGAAAAAAAATATATGTAAGTAGTAAATTGAATCTTGAAACCAAAATCGTTTATGAAAACATAGAATTTATAGTAGAGACTTGTATAAAATATTTATATATATAATGGAGTTTAGTAAGTGTAAGAACAACAAACAATGAGCTTAAGACTGTGGAAACAATATGTGTTGAAGTCTAAAAAATGCTAAAAAGAAACCTTATATAATATATTTTTTGAGAATAATTATTTGATTTACATTAAGATAATATATAAACAATCGTAATCAAATAAGGCAAAATGAATAAGTGGGGGCGGTATAAATTTCCCGGCTTGAAAAATTTATTACTATATATGTTTTGAAATTTTCTATTTCGGTATACATTTGAAAAATTCCTGTATACCTTTGTTTTAAAAAGAAGGGTTTTGAATATTTTGTTGATGTCAAAATTAGACTATCGAGTACGTGAAGGGTTTTGGACATACGCCTAGCTAACGTATGTACTAAATCCTTTTTGTACTAGATAAATACAGATTCACACTGTAGTCGCTTGAAAATGAATGAGTGTTGTAATATCACCAATGTTTATTTTCAAGTTTCGAAAGCGAGGAAGATGTATAATTCTAGTTGAGACGTCAAGTTAATACTTAAACTTTATTTTGTAAGTATTAAAGAGATCAGTTTTAAATTGATAAATAGGAAAGACCCATGAGATACCTATAAGAGTATTCATGGAACCTTCCTTATATGAATTTAGGCTAGTGCTTGTTTATATGTATGTGCGAATTTATGAAATTTAAGGGAATTGAGAATTTTGAACATTGATGAAAAGCCGACTTGCTAAGGAGTCATGTGAATCATTTTATATCCTTAAGTTTTGGATTAGTATACATTTAAATTTGCAATCACTAAAATTTCGGGTAGGGGAGAGGACTATTTTTCCCCACTTACAACTCTATAAAATGAATTGAGTGTGAATCCATTGTAGCTTGTCAAAACCGTCACTTATGAAGCAAATCTTGAAATATTTTTTTTTTTATCGAATGGAAGTTTGATTAAAATTAACTAAAAATTTGATAACGATGAAAAAATTTTAATAAAAAAAGTATTTTTGCAAATGAGCAATAAATGAGTAAGCTTAAATGGACCATTCACGGATTGAATATGAATGGGAAATAATTTTGATGAAGTGTTGAAGCAATAATGTGAAATACGTAACTTGAAACAAATAAATTGTTGTAAACGAAATGAATGCAAATTAGAGAAAAAAAACAAATTAATAAGTTTGACGATAAATAAATTAAATGCAACAAAATGAAATATGCGTCTAAATGTAGCATAGATTTTTGTGAAACATTCAAATTGCATATCGATAATTGAACAAACAGAAAATTTTGACATAAAATAGAAATCGAAAGCGAATGAATGGCATATAAATTTGAGATAAAAATAATTTATCCAACTAGTCTAAACATCAAATGAATTGAATAAAAAAAAGGGAAATTTAACGACAAGGACAAAAGCCCACTAAAATTTATCCATAAGGACAGCCGCCTAATATTTTATCCTAAAGGACAATACATTGAAAATAAAAATCGACCGCTGCTTTCTTCTTCTCTCCTCTCACGCGTAAGTCGAATTCATCAATAATAAAAAAATAACGAAATCATAAATTGCGAAATCACGAATTTCAGAATATAAAAGAATCGAAATTCGAAATCGAATTCAAACATCACGAAATCAAAATCGATAAGGAGAGCATTCGAAACAAAAATCGCGAGAAACAGAAACCCTAGAAAAAAAATTGTCGAACAATATAAATCCATTGGAAATCACAATTGAATTGAATAGTAATATTTTTCTAATGATGGAAAACGCAGTTGAAGAAGTCGAAATTGTTGAAACAATTTTTTCGTGATTGGAAATGTTTTTTTTCGTTACTAGTATAGCAGTTCGTAGGTATCATTTTTCTATTTTTTTATGTATCATTTTTCCTATTTTAACTTTAAAACATAACAATAGTTTTTAGTTATCATTTTTCTATTTTTCTAGGTATCATTTTTACTGCAGTTTATGTGTTGTGTTAAACATCACAGCAGTTTTAAGGTATCATTTTGAAGGTATCATTAGCTCAGTTTTAAGGTATCAGTTTTTAATGTAATTTCTTTGTTATGTTACACATTACTGCAGTTTGAAGGTATCATTTTTATATTTTTTAAGTTATTATTTTTACTGTAATTTATGTGTTATGTTAAACATCACAACAGTTTTAACGTATCATTTTTATATTTTTATGGTATCATTTTTACTGCAGTTTATGTGTTATGTAAAACATCATAACAGTTTGAATGTATCATTTTTATATTTTTTAAGTTATCATTTTTACTGTAATTTACGTGTTATGTTCATATACGTCTTTTTTTATGTGATAATTTTTGTGACGGTATACTGTTGCAAAATTAACACAACAACAAAATCACATGGAAAAAACACATAACACAGTTAAAACATGAAAGCTGATAATTGAAAAAATAGAAAACTGATACTTACAAACTCCATCAATGTTTTAAACAAAAACCAATGCAAAAAATGTTTACATCACTGTTTGATTGAATATAATGAAATAAATTCGACTGAGTTAAAAAGTTGATGCAACAATATAACTTCAAAATTAATACAGCAATAAAATTGCATTGAAAAAAAAGCATAACACAATTGATAATGTAAAACTGATATCTAGAAAATTACAAAATGATACCTATAAAGTGCAGCAATGTTTTGAAGAAAAACTAATGGAAAAAAAATTATATAACTGAAACATAAAATAATAACTAAAAAATATAGAAATGAAACATAAAATGAAATAAGTTGGACTGAGTGACGAAGTTGATGAAAAAATATAGTTTCAAAATTAACACACCAATAAAATCACAACAAAACAACACATAACACTGTTAAAACAAAAAAAATGATGCCTAAAAAATTAGAAAAATGATATCTAAATACTGATGCAATGTTTTAAAGATAAAATAATGGGAAACAAATTTATATCACAGATTTATTGATTAAAATGAAAAAAGTTCGACTTAGTTTCAAAGCTGATACAACAATATAACTTCAAAATTAACACAACAATAAAATCTCATGAAAAAAAACATATAACACAATTAAAACGTTAAAAATGATAACTAAAAAACTAGCAAACTGATACCTAAAAACTGCTGCTACTTTTAAAGTTAAAAACAAGAAAAATGATACCTACAAAATAGCAAAATGATACCTAAAAACTGCTGCTATGCTTTAAAGTTAAAATAGGAAAAATGATAACTAAAAAAATAGAAAAATGATACCTACGAACTGTAGTAGTGGTAAAATGAAAAAAAACATTTCCAACCTAAAAAATTATTTCAACCATTTCGTGTTCTTCATATATGCTTTCCATCGTTTGAAAAATATTTTTATTCCATTCAATTGTGATTTCGAATGGATTTTTGTTGTTCGACCTATTTTTTTTCTAGGGTTTTTGTTTCGGCTAATTTATGGTCGTGATTTTGATTACATGATTTTTGTCTTCGATTGAGACGGCCGATTCTAATGTATTATCATATTTGTGATTTAAGCGATTTATGATTTCGTGATTTTGGTGATTTCGTGATAAACGATGAAATCGACAAAGACGTGAGAGAGGGAGAAGAAGAAAGCAGCGGTCGAAATTAATTTTCAGTGTATTGTCTTTCTGAGTAAAATTTTAGTGGGCTGTCCTTATGGATATAAAGGCCTTCACTTTTGTCCTTGTTAATATTTTCCTATAAAAAAAATGAAATATGAATTTATATACTGATATTAGAATATTGCAATGTTTCCGTTGCATTATTATTGAAGTAACATGCAAATTAAGTGTATCCATGTAAGTTAAAATGAGAATAAAATTTACCAAACTCAAGACAGTTGAATGGTAAATGAATTGTATACAATAAAATAAAACTTGTGTTGAAACGTCATGTTGTATAAAGATCATTTGAAGCCACTTACATTTTGTTGCATACGTTTGCATAATATCCTTACATCGTGTATGCTTGTTCTTTTCATTTTCGAATGAAATAAATAATTTGGAAGTAAATGATTCCATAAATGAAGATGTAAATAAATGGTATGATGCAAAAATATATATTTGCATGTTTGTAAAATTTCGTACATTATTTTGTTTCATTTACGTTTTTTTCACTTGTTATGTAATTCATGTCATGTTTTGCGGATTGATGATACTTTAAGCTTTGCTATAAATATATCACGTTTGATTCTCATTATATTTTTAGTGTCTTAGTAGGTTGCAATGACGTGCTTGCTTATGGAGCCCGCTTTTTTGTGTGCAAATGCAAACAAAAATAAGCAAATACGCTTTAAAACACTAAATAAGGTACATATCTCGGTTTACATCTCACATTTGGGTTATTTATATGTTGTTTCCCCTAAATTGGGATGCATCATCGTGTGGATGAGATGTGTGTGTGTGTGTGTATATATATTGTATTTGTAAATTTTTCCGGGCAAGTCATACAAAGGAGATGCAGCCTAAATTTTCCGTAAATTCCGCATGTTAGAAAATTTTTTAGTTTTAAAATTCTATAATTTATTTATTTTCCCTTTCTAACAAGTTTTAAACTAAGTAAAGGTATTTGTAAAGATTACATATTATATATATATATATATAGACTTAATTTTTACCGCCTCTCCTTTTCGAATACGAAAAGCTTTAAGTGGGGGAGATTGTAATAGCCCAGAAATTTTGACGTTTTAAATATAAATTAAACTAAGGTTTAACATCAAAATACCTATTTATATTTGGATTTCGACATAGAGTTTGGAATTTTATCTCTTTTGAACGTAATTTGAGTTTACTTCTGAATGAATCTTTTCACAATTTTAATTTTCAATATAAACGTTTTGCCAAATAAACATGATTTACATTATTATTTAATTTGAATATTTAATGTTGGATTTCTTTTTATTGTGTTAATATGAACGTTACTGAAAAAAAACAAGCGTTATTACCTTTCATTAATTTGATTTCTTCAAATATATGAAATTTAACCATTGTGAATGGTTTCAATTTTTGAAATAGAAATCTTGTATTTTGATTTGAGGAGAAGATATAAACTATTTAAAACTTGATGTCGAATACAAATTTAAAATTTTAATTGAAAAAGCTAATAGATCATAAATCTTGTTTTGAATGAAACGTTAAGTATATTGATTTCTAAATCTTGTTGGGTAAAATTGTTAAGCAAAATTGTTTCCAATAAGCAATTGATTCGATAAACATATCTAATTCATTCATGTCAAATGTATTCATCGTTTAGTAAAATGATTGGGATGTATATTCGTGGAAAACAAACAACGTTGTTTCCATTCCTACCAACCGGGATCATTCTATTTTGCCTAACCACTTTCCTTGGCTCAGCCCAACATTTACTGCAAACCATATCTGATAATATGTTGCTAAAGATTTGGCAACAACACCTAGAAATATTATGCTGAAATTTATTGCCACCTGTTCTTGCTTCTCTGAAACGAATTTTTGCGTTGATATTTTCTCTACTAAATAAATCACCATGTATCTAAACAATCAGAGAAATTAAACCACGTGTTCAAATATTTCAGAACAAGCTTAACACGCATTACTCCATTCCTTGCTTTTCTCTTCCTCCTTCTTTAACCCCGTTGATTCTTTGTTCAGAAAAACTCACGGCCTCAATATCACACTATCCCTTTCCTCTTCCTTTTAATCCATTCACTTACAAGATTAAATAAAAAAAACACATATATAATCAACGAAGAAGGGAAACCTTTGAAGGAAAAAAAATCATGTTCGAACTCCATTTCATTTGCAAACTGTCCTCCTTTCCCCAAATCAGAATCCCCGTCACCGTTCTGTCCATGGCCGCCGAACCGAACATAGTCATCACCTGAGGCACGCCTCCACCTTCATCGGCTACTCGATGACCACCGTACCCCCTCTGGACCACCCTCGTGTGAGCCCTTCAATATGCTTGAAGTCGGTCCCTTTCCAAACGCAAACCATGGCCGATGTTTTCCCACCAACCGATAACCAGGCACTGGCAATGGCCATCGCTCCGACCGCCGCCACCGCGCAAGCTATCTACGCTCCAGCACCTGCAATGTGTGTTCACCTGCCTCGCAATTCTTCCCTTCAAACCGGTTCCAGCATCCTTCCTAAAGGAAAAAACCACTCTTGGGTCACCAGTAGCCACCGAGTTGGCCACGTCCAAGGCACCTCGACATGTGCACCACCGCGCAGCATCAAGAGCCCTCCAGTTGGATTTAAGTTGGCATTCCAGTAACATGCATTGTAGCTACTCGAGCGAATGCCTGTGAGAAGGCTGTTACATCGATACGACTAATTCTCTAGCCCGTTGGTTGCCGATGATGCCAGTATTTTAGGGATGGGTTGAATCATGGTCACTCACTGGAGAAGTCAGGCTTACCCTTGCTTATGATATCGTTTACCCTTGGTATATCTTCCTTTTTATATATATAGGAAAAATACATATATTTTACAAATATATTTTCAGTCATGCTAATTCTAGAAATCATCGCCATTTAGTAATTTCAGTTACTGGAATTTTGTCGTGCTTGAATGAGAAATAAACTTTGGAGCTGCCTTGGAATCTCCAATGTAATTCATGTACATATATAAACACCTATATGTATACGTACATAAACCAAATTGGAAGTGCATTCATCACCTCGTATAATCAGTCTCGCTCGCAGTGTCAATTTTGAATTTACCTTTAAGCTACGAAAGGTGAGTTTCCTCTCACTAACGACTTATTGATTATTAAATGAATTAAAAACCTAAGATGTTGAATGAAATGTTAGGATTTCCTTAGAAATCTATATTTGTTTGTTATTTGATTGATGCACATGTGACACGCACACTATCCTTTTATATGACACGATTTGGATGTGATGTATGATATTCTATGTTTGTATGGCTCACCTAACAAGTTCCCATAGATTTAGGAAAAATCACCATGGGTTGAATAATATATACCCGAATGAATTGTATATATATTTAAGAAATAAATTCGAATCGATTTGGGATGCGTGTTGAAATGATATACACTCAGGATTCGATTTTTTTTAAACGTGGATTGAAATGATACATATCCGTATCACTTGACCGTAGGATAGAAAATTATATACGGAGGCCGTCACAATAAAAATCTATTTTCTTTTTTAAATGTTACAAGTACGTATCGATTTTTATAAATAGATTTTGATATGAAATTTTTGAATAAAAGAAAATGTTGGAAAATTTCTCAAACTAACTCTTAATCTTGCTAGAAAATATGGTGTTTAAATTTAAATATTTAAACCAATGTTTGTTTTGAACAAGATTTTTAATATATTTGATTTTATAATATATGGAAGGCTTTCCTTATTTATGTTAGCTAAAATACTTGATTCCATAAAAATATTTTAGTTAAAAGATTTGGTTTTAAAGCCATTTATATAAAGATTTGATGTAGTAAATTTTATAAACTTAAATTTAAGGACCTAATGCAATTTAAATTGTATAAAGATAGGTTCGAAAGGATTATTTCCATTGAAATAACTTAGTTTGGTGAAGTTAAGCAATATTTTGTTTTAGTAAAGGCGTTTGAGATATTTTACTTAAAGTAATGGCTTGGGTAAATAAGATTTTATAAAATCGATCCTGTACAGGTTTTTACAATAAATAATTAAAAGTGTTTGATTTCTTAAGAATGAATTTGCTTTCGAGATTTACAAAATCTTACTTTGATATATTAAAATTTGATTTGATAAATTTTTAAGAGAAATGATGTGAATATTAAAATAATTTTTTTTGGATTAAATCCAAGTGAATGGAAAGAGTGTGTCACTTTAAAGAAGCTTGACGTGAGAATTTAGATAGAAAGAAATAGAAAATTTGGGATTTATTAAACGGAGATTCAAGTGACGACATAATTGCTAATTGTCGAAGCTATTTTGAAATTCTATAATTTGAGTAACTCTCAATCGGAGTTGAATCTAACTTGGGAAATAGTAATTGGAATTATTTTCGGTTTTGAGATGAATTTGAATTTAAACCAAAGAAATGAGGAAATTGATGAAATGGGTGAATACGGTTTTGGATCAGATTGGATCAACTGCATCAAAACTATATTTACATAAAGTAAATTTTCCCCATTACTTGGTTTTACAAACTATATTTCTTTTAACAAATAAACTTAAACTATTTTGACAATACAAACACTATAACTTTTTTATGACTATTTTTCAACTATATATATACTAAATGGAAAATTTATTTTCCAAGTATATAAATTCAATGTTTTGGCAAATTAAGATCTTATACTATTTTACAACTATTTACATAAGTGTATATATATACTATTTTTAAATTTAATATATTACACTAATTTCAAAAATTCTATTCTAAATATTTTATAAATTTAAATGAATCCATGTCCAATCCGAGCTAATGAATTCAAACGGAATTAAGTGGAGATTTGAGGGTAACAATGATACTTTTGTTGAAAATTGAAATCCAAACTTGAATGGTTTGACAAAAGAATTTTTGTGAATATCGGATTTGAAATCTAAATTGAACAAATGAGGAATAATTTGAGTAATAGATTTTAAATGCAATACTTGAAATAAATCAATTTGAGGTACATGACATGATTTCAAAATCTAATGACCACGGTGTGAAAAATGTTAACGTTTGGTTGTTAAAGAGACCGGAGTCGGTAGATGTCATACTCTCTGCCAATACCGATACCACTTTAACAACTATGTACGCGGTGGAGATTCCGGAATGAAGTAGGATGTTATGGAGGCGATTATTGGATTTGAAGAAAGAGAACATTGATGGATTGGCCTTGACCTTTGGGTCATAATTAAAATGACTAAAATAGGAGCCATACCCGGGTTAAGTGAGGTCGCACCTCTGATTGGACATGCTTCTTCGGTACCATCTCTATGACTATTGTGATTGATTTGGGTGTGTACCATTTGATTATGGGAGTGTTGTTCGAGGTGGGTGGTAGTTGCTATTTTGTGTTACCACCGGCCCCGGGGCCGCAATCCAGTAGAATCCTACCGTGGGAATTCCTTGTGTGCCTTGTCATATTATCCTGATCAAGCCCCCTACGATTTTGATTTGTATCGTACCTATGAAGTGCCCTCTGATGTCATCGGGTTACGATGGGTTTATGGTAGTGTATAGACTACAATATTATAAACGGTGTAAGGGTAAAAATGTAATCCCGCTTATGCTATTTTGGTATATTTACTTTACTGAATAGACACTATTATAATAGTGTATTATATTATATGTTT
The DNA here is from genome assembly GCA_030737875.1 of Allium sativum. NCBI lineage: Eukaryota > Viridiplantae > Streptophyta > Magnoliopsida > Asparagales > Amaryllidaceae > Allium > Allium sativum. The sequence goes on from CM060912.1 coordinate 749,319,714, forward strand.
CATGGATCCTTAAGGTATGGAAATCCCAACCATTCTCTGAGTTACTGATGCATTCCATTTAAACACTTCACTTGAGTTAATTCACTTATATGAGAATGTTAGTCCTGACTCGGCTATTTTGTTTATTTCATTTCTTGCAAAATGCTCGGGTCAGACCGAGTATTACAACTTGGAGATTTATCTATTAGAGCTTGATATATATTGGAAAACCAGTCATCCATCTATTATTTCATCTGCAGTTTTGCCATCTCTGCTTATTTCTGAAATATGAGTATATTTTGTACTCAGCTTCCGCTGTACCTACATTTATTATGTACTCTGATATCATGTAAATTTAAAGATTTTGTAATTTTGTATAAATTTTACTTCCGATGTGAGATATTATGTGTTTTGTGTTTGTGATTCTGTAATGATTTATGTTTCAACTTCATAAGCAATAACAATCTGCCCTTTTGAACGGTCCGAGTTGGTTTAATTGCCAACTTGGAGTGGTTAAAAAGCTAGGTCATTACATGTATAACCCTGCATTTTCAAATAATTAAACTAATTGCAATAATAATGAGCCATGGAAATAAACATTTTTGGAATTGTTGGAAAATGGCCTCGAATTGCGCTCGTTGTAATTTTCTGATTAATTTACATATATAATAAGTTCCAAATGGAGTTCGTACAGAAAAGTTATCGATGTTATACATTAAATGTGCGTGAATATATTTATTTTATAAATATATACGTGTATTAATTTCAGAAATAACGCGCGTTTGAAATTTAAAATAGATGCGTTAACAAAAGGAACTAAATCACAAAAATAAATCATGCTTATCAGCAATTAACACCAACGTTTAGAAATTCAAACGTTCGACAAAAATCAAGCCTGAAACGCATTTGAGGTCAACCTCCACACCAATCGGGTCGACCAACAGGTCGACCCATGTATTTTTTTTTTCAACCCAACCACATTTTTAAAAGTGTTTTTAAGTGACATGCGCAGGTAGATTTTGTTCGTTTTAAATCGGACGGTCAATGTTCATTTAGAAATCTATAAATAAATGTGCAGAGCTAGCCTCTAAAACTCATATATTTTCGAGTGGGCATTGAAGCTGTGACAGTCCACCCTTTTGAACGGTTTTAAATCGACAATAAACCACACATGTCTGATTTAAACCATTCGAAAAGATAGATTATTAATGGGTTTGTTCTAAAGAAATAAAATTCAGAAGAACAAATACAAAGTCTCTTAAAATATAACAAACAAATATCATAAGTACATAAAATAGTTCATGAAGTTGTTTACATTTAATTTCACTTACACAATACACAAAATTATACAAAATTGCAGACAAAATAATAAATACCATTAGAGTAATAAATAAGGTCTTCGACTCCATCTTCATCTTTAGGAATGGATTTCTTCAAATAACTGAAATAATCTGTCTTACCCGAGCATAAAGTAAAATAGAACACTCGAATCAGGATTAGTATTTTTTATGCAAGTGAATTAACTCAAATAAAATGTTACATGGCATATACAAATAACACGGGATTAGTCATAAGATCTTGACATCGCATATTTCATCTTTTTAATTGTCTTGGCTCAACGATCGACTTCCTTATCATTTTAAAAAAATCAATTTAATATTCAAAATTCGGACTTCAGATCCCAATTCAACTTCCTTTTTTAGATTAGACTTCATTTTGTAGGTATAAAGACATAAAACATAGCAGAGACTAAGATTTCACAGGACATAAAATAGTAAGTTTACAGCGGAAAAGAAACTATCATTTTTAAATCCAAAACCATCTTATTTCTATTAACCAAATAGTTACAAAGTATCATGTCTCAAAATCTCAGTCAAAAACAATATCAGAGTTAAATAATATTATCCCTCTAATAGTTAAAAAGATACAACGTAACCTTGGAAAGAAAATAGGAAGTAATCCATCTTTTGCAGAAATCCATCATGACAAAATCAACAAAGAAATCTGAACTATATATTTTCTCCCTATAAGCCTGGGGGGAAGAAAAAAGAAAGGAAGAAAGAAAATGAGTCAGACATAAAGCCTGGTGAGCTGCTATGATTACCAGCTCAACTACAAAGTTAAAGAAAACAGATAAATAGTGGTTATAGTGACATAAAAAGGTAAGTGTATGTACATATCTAAAGATGGACAATAGCTTATATGTACTGATAATAAGGATTGGCTATTCTTATCAAAAAGATAATGATGATAATAATAATCAGATTAGGCAGATTGACTGTTTTGCACTTTTACAGATTCAGACAAAAGCAATTAATTAGGAAGTAATTTCCTAATGTTACCCATTGATCGGCTTTCCAAACGTCACTACAACAAAAAACTCTTTTTGCAACTACCAATTTCTATTGCAGTAGGTCAATTGTAACAGCCCCGCGCCCGTCTAGATAGTCGAAGTTGTAATGGGTCATTCACTTTTCGCAACTGTTATTGCTAGCTGCAATAATAAGTTGCGGCAGCTTCTTTGCAACTGCAAAAGCCTATTGCATTAGCTTTTTTGCAACCTTAAATGCAAGTTGCAGTGGCTTTTTTGCAACTAGAAAAGCCTATTGCAATAAATCACTTATCCGTCATAGGTTAGTAAACCTAAAAAAAGAAAACAAATAACTACAACATATAAAATATTCTATATTAAATGTCTTTGCTGTAACATTATCATATATCATCATAGAATAAAATAAACAAGTAAAAAAATTATTTCAATAATTTTATTCTAATAAAATTTCAATAACACAAACAATTACAGCAAAAATTCCCATAGTTTTCATACAGTGTTATATTCAAATTTTACTCTCAGACAACACTTTTTCTCAAATAAAGCATTTTCTTATCATATTTCTACTCTCAAACAACTCTAGTTCGCACCACAACCTACAATATTAAATTGAAATTGATTAGTTACATATTAAGGGAAAAAGTTCATACACTTCTCAAACTCATCCATCAAACTTGGCATAATATACAAATTGAGAAGCTAATCACCTTCAAACCAAATCGCATTAGAACAAGTTTTCAAATCTTGTACCTACCCCACTCTTGAACCTCCTTTAGACGACACCTTCCAAACCTCTGTCCACACTGAAATCATCATTGAAAAAATCAGCTTCGTAACATGTTGTTTCATCTCTTTATACAACCCAAAACCCATCGACTTCCCAGACCACCATTAACATTTATAGTTACAAGCAAACAAGTGATAATTGTTCAGAGCAGTGTTTATACTCCGGTTACAAATAATAACACGTTGTCTCATTCTCTGGTTTCAAATCAGTGTGTAACATGGCCAAAAGTCTAGTAGCATCAACACCACATTCATCTGCTAAAAATGGACATACTGATGATCCGTATACATATGGATCTTTAGCTATTGCAGTAATTGAACCTTTGGAGAGCTCACCATTCACATACCTTAAGTTGTTATCGTAGTATGTCTAGTCGTTGTACTTATCATTGCTGCATAATACAGGAGGAACATAATAATAGGCATGTGTTAAATATAAACTTGAGAGTATAGCAGCGGAGATTAGGAGGTGATTATACACTGACATATTCATTAATGGTTTTCTGGCGAGCTATATATTTTGTGTATTGATATGTGTGTTTTTATAATCACCATATGCAGGCTACATATTCTCTGTTTCCTAACAAAATTCCATATATGCAGTCTAGTTCATTCCACTAGATTAGTATAAGACATGCAATATATCAACTTTATCTATGTTCTCTTGTGAAATTCTGCTTCATGACATGGTTTATGCTATCGCGGTTTAATACGTTTTAGTTCTTTGAATGCACAAAAATGTTCCAGTCTATGCATGTACTGCTGAAATAAACCGAAATACTCATATTCACGTACGAAATTTCCATCAAAATATACTCTAGTTGAGAAATTTGTGGGTAACAAGGAAATGTAGTGTTAAATTGTTGAGAAATTTGCATGAAAGTAAGAATGCTTCTAATGACACATATGATTAATTTTTCTGAAAAGAATTTTACTAGAAATAAAAGGAAAGAACAACAGTTTAGGTTGTTTATTTGTATTTGTCGCTCCGGTCTAGTTGTGAAATCCAAGATGTTCGCCTTTTTGAATCATTTCGGCAAAAATCACTTTAGAATGAATTTCTAAATCACTTTAAAGTTCATATTCAAATCGCTTCGAGACTACCCACTAATGCCAAAATGAATTGCTTCAGACGATCGCAGCTACCCCCTAATGCTAAATTAAACTTAACTTGACCAAATTTCCTTTAAATTGCAAAGCCAACCTATGCCTTATTTTATTTGATAACTTCCACCGATCATTTTTGGTTATCCCTCGGTAACCTGATAAAATTTTAATCAATTTAGGTGTTCAAAATAATCTTCACAACATGCAACACACAAGTTATGTGTTATCCATACAAATCATAAAGAGATGGTTAATTTCCATTCGCCAAGATTACAATTCTAATAACTTGTCTGTTAATGCACTCTGCAGTATCATGAATAGAAAACCCAACGATCACTACCTCTCACCTACTAATTCTTTATCTGTTGTACTATGAAAATGCTATAAAAGTTTTATTTTATGTTTACAAAGAAATTTCTAATAATTTTGAATATCTTGGATCTTAGACTCAATAGGCTACAAACTAGTATACGGGTTGATCCAAATTATATTCCAATTTCTATTGCTATAAACATTGTACAATCTTGTAGAAATAAGATTGCTTCCTGTGTACACCAACCACGATTTGTTGTTATCGTATAGTTGTTGGAGGATGGTTAAAAACATCGAGATAGAACATAGGTAATTAGCGTCTTGATGATGAATTAATCAGTACTTGTACACCCAACTGCAAACAGTACCAAAAAAAGCATAAAGGTAGGAATATATGGAAAATTTATCGTAAATGTTGAGAATCGGTTCTTCCCTTCCATGTCCAAATATTTAACGAAGGAAAGATAAGTTATTTGCCACTCGTGGAAGCTGCCCGGACCGGGAACATGAACCGCATTCGAGAAAAAAGCCTGCAATTGTCTAGACTGCTACCACACATCGCAATGATGAAGTTGCATGGACCTAGAACAACGCTACATTGAATTCGATCGTGTTTGTGTCAAATTTGATGGGCAATGCCGGTGATTTGTTTGTCGTGATGATGTTGATGGTAATCTGATAGTGTCTAGACGCTAGCTTTCTTGTGATACTTTTGTTGATGAATTGTTAGCTGACTGGAGATGGAGATTGGGCAAGGGATCGTCGGATTGGTTTAGCATTGTTGTCCTGATGATAGAGACGTTATGGCTGCCATCTATTTGCTTAGGGTTTTTTATTTTCAATTTTGGGATAAAGGATTCCGATGCGTCAACATTTGGTTTCTGTCCTAATGTAAAGAATCCCATAGAATTTCGCTCCGCTAAATTCATTTCCCTCCATGGAAATTGTTTCTCTCCATTTCATTTCAAACGCAGCGTTAATGGATAAACGCAAATCATTGTTTATTGTTGTTTTTAAATTATTAATTATAAGTCACTATATAATAAAACGTTAAATTAAAATTGCTAAGCTATATTTATGAACTATTGTTTATGAGTTATCAATTATAATATACTACTATATATTAGGTAAATATAATTATTGAAACATTACTATTTGCAATTATTAATTAAGTACCTAATTATCAATGATTACTTATGCAATCTAATCAGGTTATTAAAATGTTACTTATTAATTACTAGAAATAATTATAAGTTATTAAAATGCTACTTCATTTGATCTCATATTTCAAATTAAGCCACAAACAGTATTTGTCGTTCTTCGGACTAGACGTGATGTCCATCTAGAATACATATTTTTGATGTTTGGAGGAAAAAAAATAAAGGTTGGAGCCAAAAATTTAAAAGTTTGAACCAAAAATGTTATTGTATTTTTTCTACGTTTTACTAAATAAAGTTATTATTCACTTAAATTTTAATACTAGTTTAATATTGATTTGATATTGCATCTAATATTTAATCTTAATTTTTAATTTTATATCAATTTAAATATTAATCTAATGGAAATTTAAAAATATTAAAAAAATGTCAACAGTTGTTAGTAAAAACCAATTAATTATTATTCATTCATTTACCATATACTATTGACATAAATATTTCACATTTCGAATTAATTACTAATTATTATCCACTAATTATTATTATTATTTATTATTATTAGTTCATTACAATTATTTAAATTTATTTATTTTCTTAATTTTTAATTAATCGGTCATTAGTACTATTTATTGCTTATTAATTATTTATTGCATGTGGGGAAAACATTTGCTAAAGATAACTTTTTGCAAGAGGTTTGGAAGCGTGGTTGCAAATAAAATGTTTAACGCAACTGTAATGGAAGCTCAGTTGCTAAAAGTATGTTTTTGTAACTGATAGGGACGCACGGTTGCTAAAATATGTTTTTTGCAACAGAAAGAAAAGGCCTTTTGCTAAATCTAATCTATTGCAACACAATGAAAGGTGTATTGCTAAATATTATTTATTGCAATTGTCATGTGTCGCCAGTTGCAAATAGCTAGTTGCAATAGGGTATTTTTCTTGTAGTGGCGTGAATAACCTGTGCCAAATATGGAATTCAGGGTTACCGGTCCCGAACCCATTAATTAAAAAGACAAAGCCTTAATCACAGGCACTACAACGTCTTATCTTCCCTGTTCGTAACGATGCACGCTCACCGTTCCACCGGAACGCATCCGTACCCACCTTAGATTTTGAACCTCTTGCTATCCAGATCAGTAAAGCATGCCCAAGCCTCTACCTATTGCGAGGCTCAGATGATAACAACAACGATACTGGTTGATATAGGTTCTAGACAAGCAAGAAGATTGACATAAGCCACCTCTAGGCTTGGTCCCCAAGTTATAACTAGGATTTCTACGAGTCCCCTTAGTTTACCAAAATGGACTCCTTAGCTTATTAATCAGACATATTTAACTTAGCACATTTAAGTTCATTAATAAGCCCAGTATAACCTCGTGTTATATTCCTTGTTTGTAATTAACATTTCTAATTAATGTAATCTTTTTATACAACCCTTCCCGAGTCAGACAAGTCCAGTGCATCACTGCTCAAATATTTTACCGTTACAAGTTACTTAATATACTATTAAGTGTCATTCATTCCAGTTAACATGTTTTCTAAATACAGGTTACTTAATGTCAAATTAAGTACAATTCATTTTTTCTAACTATAGGTTATGTTAGACCAAAATATGGCACTAACACCCGATAAGTCATGTTTAGAGCATGGAATACGAGAAAATAACTGAAAAAAGAAAGAAAAACAAGACAACATCATTTCTATAGTGTACCTGCAAGGTGATACTCGTCGTTGCACTTGAGTTATAGTCAGTCACATATGGGCATGTGTGTCGATTTGGGATATCACTCTCAAGACCCCTTTTCAGTCGTCGTCTTAGGTCACATGATATGTTACCGAACACTTCATTCTCAAGGCCTCCTTTCGGTCATTGCCTTGAGTCGTGTGGGAAGTATAGCATTAGGCGTTAGCTTAAACCCTTCGAATGCGACCCTTTATTGGTGTATGCAGGTGCAGCTCTCGCATCTGTGCTTCGTATCTATACATGAACCTACAATTTAAATAAAATAATTCGCTTAGTCTTGCAAGCTACTAAGTTGATCTTTAGGTCACAAGCTATTCTAGCTTCAAATGAAAACATGTTAAATACTAACCTATCTAGCATAGAATGATTAAATGCCAAAGTGTCAAGTGTAATAATCTGGAGGTATAATGTCTATAGCCCCCCTTAACTTTGTATTACAAGTCGCATCTGAAACGTGTTCGAAGTTAATTTAGAGGTTTATGCCTGTGCCCCCAGTATCAGTGGGAACTAGGTTAAGTCAATTGGACGTCTAGTCCGTAAGTCTTTTATACTCATATCCTTGGCCAGAGGACGATGGAGTTTGTGTGGACATCGTAATGTCATCCTTTATACTCTCCCTTCGTCAGTCAGGGTTAGAGTTGTGGACATCATGATTCGTCCTTTATACTCTCCCTTCGTCGGTCAGGGTTAGAGTTGTGGACATCATTATTCATCATTTATACTATCACTTCGTCAGTCAGGGTTAGAGTTAGGGATCGAGGTGTCGTTAATCTTGGCACGCCTGTCACACTCGTCCTGGGTTTATACTCCAATCCAAGCTCTGAGGATTAGAGTTAGTCGGGCAAACAGTCGGGTCACATTTGCCTTGGCGTCATTCCCTTTGCCTTCGCTTCAAAGGCAAGGTTCGTCTTGAGGATGGTTTAGTCACATCCATTATGAGTTTATACTCCTCCCGTCAAAAGCTTGGGAAAGAGTTAAAGTCGTCGTTGGGAGAGTGGTTGAGTCATACTCATCCTCGTCTTAACATTTCTCTTTTTCCCCCCACATTAAAGGCAAAAGTAGTCAAGTGGACGGTCGTGTCGTGTCCTAACTGAATTCTGCCCGTCATCTCAAGAGTACATGCGTTGTTTTGGTGAATGGTTAGCTCACATTCATCTTAATGTCATTCTCTTTCCCCGGCGTCAAGGGCAAAAAGGTCATTGGGAGGTTTATAGGATTGCGCCGTTGTCACCATTGTGCTCTTCCCGTCGGATCAAGGGGTTGAGTCATCGATCTTCTTAGTGGTTATGTCACACCCAAATACATTTCTATGTCTTGCCTGGCGAATCGAAGGCTAGAGGCTAAGGAGGACTCATAAGTATGCCCATGTATAGAAAACACATGTAGAACTCATGTGCATTTATTGTCTTACCCCCTGCGTCAAGGGAAAAAAGCCAGTAGATGAATGATTGAACTCCATCTATGTCAAATTGTTGGTGTCAGGCCAAGAGTAAGTAGGTGAAAAGTCGAATCACGTTCGCCAAAGCTTTACGTTCCTGCGATCAAACTATGGGAGGTACCAAACTTTAGGTACCTGCATCATTCATATACAAATTTACATGAGTTAGTCATGTCAATAACTCAAGAAGCATGTAAAGGTAAAATGCATGATTGGAAAGTAAGTATGTTGATGGGCGGTGCTGCCTCCTCTATCTGGTTTTATGTAATCCGATGGCGTCGAGTGTAGGATCTAGCCATATGGATGGTCGAACCGCGTCCATCTGGAGTAAGATTCCGACTTTTAAATGCAAGGATTGATGCATAATTGTCTTGAGATCTTCCGTGCATGAGCCAAGGAGTGGATGGTCATATCAGATCCTCTTTAAGCTATAAATCTTCCCTCAGATGGAGGGTACGGTTTTGTAAACAAGCGGTTTACTTGGGCTCATTATGCCAGTGCTCCGTAGTTTTTCATGCGGGTGTTAAAAGTCTAATTGGTACCAGATCCTGAGTACTTACACTATTTACATATAAATTCATATGAGTTAGTCACATCAATAACTCATAAAGCATGCAAAGATAAGAGACCAGATTAAAAAATAATCCTGCTAAAGGAATGAGTAATATTCTGAGTGAAAATGGCATCGCATATTCTTTGTCAATCCATTTTGGTACATCATGCCTCTGCTAAGAGATGGCTGGCAAAGTTTAAAGCTGATAGAGGATATTTGTTCAGATTATCGTGGGGCGGCAGTCCCAAGAATGAATAGACGTTAATCGGGGTCCTGGAGTGACAAAGGCAGTTAGGTAGACTCTGGTGGCGAAGGATGAGATTGTGTTTCCTTTTAATTGCCTTCTTGCCCCCCACATTAGGAGCAAGGGACGAGGGTCAGATAGTCAGATCAAGACTACTAATAGTTGCATCTAAGCCTCTTAGTGCTAGGATGGTAATCGAGGTGAGAAAAATGGATCCATGCTTATAGAAGCTTTGCCCTTTCCATGTCATGAAATAGGATACAAGGGCTAGGAAGATAGACATGCCTCGTCCATCCATAGCTAAGTCTTCGATCCCATGTCAGGAATAAGAGCTAATGTGTAGGCAATCAATCAACATTCATGCTTAAGTGTTTCAAACTTTTAGCTTTCCAAGCTTTGGCCAAGACCAACATAGTTGGTCATACTCCAGATACAAGTATGGTAACGCGAGGCTATGATGCATCAGCTTCGTATTTGATGATGGAATCATGAGAAATTCATGCTCGGATTTCCCACCTGCCCCCTACTTTTGGGGCATGAGTCAATTGACAAACGACCCATGGAGGAAATCAAATTATGAATTTTCACATTCTATATACTATCATAACATTGACCGTTAGAAGTCTCATTCATATACATCTTCCTTTAGATAGTCGGTTGACTACTACTTTTGAAGCATTATTCAGTGCATTAGCAATGAGATTTTTCGATGTTTATCCCGATGACCTTAAAAGGAGAAATGGTAATATCGAATTATTCTGATTTGATGCCCATTTAGATAGTCTTCCATACGCCTCTGGTCGTTGTAAGTCCTGTTATAGCAGTTGGTCAGTCTAGAGTTTGATGGGATAAGCCTGAGTGCGGTTGCATGGCTTGCTAGGCTTTGAATGTTGTTTGTACATTCTGTCACAACAAAAGTATGAAGCAAAGAGCATATAGTTGATTCGTGCTTCCTCTGATCTTGAGTTCCCATCTCTAGATTGAGATCGCATGGTGGTTGATGAGCAGTCAGTTGCCATCATCTTGTTAAGGATCCATAGGCCCGATCATGGCCGGTGGAGGTTTAATTAGTACCTGACACTGGGCACATATATATGTCTCTTTAACACTTATCAGAAGGGAACCAATCATCATCGATGTGGTGGATAGCAAATGGTCGATGTAAAGGTTAGCTAGGTTGCCAAGGGAGTGAATTGCGAGACATATGTACTTCATCATGTCATACAAGGGAAGTGTAGCTTTGGAATGTTGGGATCCTTAGTCTCTTTCTGGTATCCCGTCATTGAGAATTATCATCGCTAAGATCACCCAAGTGATCTTCGGAATAGGGTTCATACTGCACTACATAAATGTCATTTGAGATTTTCCCCCTTGGACAGGTTTAAGTCACGTAAATCAGGTGGTCACTACTCGTTCAGGAACAACCTCGATTGCATTGGTGGAGTCTATAAACCATCAGAACCCTTGAAAAGGAGGTTGTTGGAAATGGTCTTTCCCTCATATATTGTGATGCTTAGCATGCTGAATCTACTTAGGAACTCCTCATGTTGAATAACATCAGTAAATAGGGGTCATGGCTCTAGGAAGAATCCAATCGCCTCCATTTTGTTGTTGATATTTTGAAAATGACCTTGCCTTGGGTCAAACATGTTCTTCGGGTCGGGTCGAATAAGTATTCGGGTTGGGTCGAATAAGTCTTCGGGTCAGATCAAAACTGAGCATTTCGAGCCAGGGACTTTGAACCGGATGCCATCAACCAAAAAATTCTTCAAACGGGGACTGTTTAACCCGGACTCCTTGACTTAGGAAAGTTCAATCTGGAGGAGAATTCAAACCGGTGACATGTTCGACCCGGAGCAAATGTTGGGCTTCACTTATGATCTTTGGTGATTGCTGCTAGAAGGCGTGGAGATAGCTTCACGTCTAGTGATCTCCACGATTGTAAAATCAATGAGGAATAGAGAATTTGCAGGATTTCCTCTTCGGATTTGGCGATCCAACAAGTAGACTGTAAAATCCTTAAACAATGAGAATCTTCATTTATCAGTGAAAGCACCAAAATGTTAGACGAAAAAATGGCATTAACACCCGGTAAGTCGTATTTAGAGCATGGAATACGAAACAATAACTGAAAGAAGCAAGAAAAAGCAAGACAACAACATTTTTATAGTGCGTTAACGAGCCTACATCCACTTCATACTCCCTTAATTCACTAAGAAATTACAGTTACAAGACTTGAAATCCTCAAACACTCAAGATACAATCGATTTTCTCTCAAAAATGTTGAAATTTACTCAAGTTTTGTCAAAACAAAGCTCGGGTCAAGTAGTAATGGAAGACGACCTGTGGAGCCTCAAGAAATCAAGTGTTGACTAAAAGTCCCCATTCTTACTTCCGGATCTGGTATATATAGCAGGTCTGAAAAATGAGTGGGAACAGTTAGCTACAAGTGGCACTCAACCCGGGTTCTTCAATGTTGCGTGGCATCCATATAGTGTGGAAGGTAGATTCGTGTCATGGGACATGTGGCAGAGATCACAAGCACTTAGTAGATCATGAAGTATGTGGTTAGAGACGTGGGAAACTGCCTTCGTGGGGTCGAAGTAGGTGCCGGGTCGAGTTATTCGACATGGAGACGATTCAACCCGAAGCCCTGTCTTAGCTTCATTATATGATGTAGGAGTTATCTGGACGGGGTCAAGTTCGACCCGACCCGAAGCCTGCCTCTCATGTGGGCATGATACTTTAATATTCAAGGCTCGCAATCGTGATCATTCAAATGTTTGACGGCCTTGCGACGAGGCAAGCTAACAGGTTACTTAATATCAAATTAAGTACAATTCATTCCAATTAACATGTTTTCTAAATACAGGTTACTTAATGTCAAATTAAGTACAATTCATTCCAATTAACATGTTTTTCAAATACAGGTTACTTAATGTTAAATAAAGTACAATTCATTTCAATTAACATGTTTTCTAAATACAAGGTACTTAATGTCAAATTAAGTACAATTCATTCTAATTAACATGTTTTCCAAATACAGGTTACTTAATGTCAAATTAAGTACAATTCATTCAAATTAGCATGTTTTCCAAATACATGTTACTTAATGTTAAATTAAGTACAGTTCATTCCAATTAACATGTTCTTTAAATACTAGTTACTTAATGTCAAATTAAGTACAATTCATTCCAATTAACTGTTTTCCAAATTCATGTCACTTAATGTCTAATTAAGTGCAATTAATCTCAATTTACATTCCATTACTTGAATATAATATTTATGCCCAAAATCCTCTTTTTAACATGCTTTCACTACTATCCCAGTATTCCAGTTCGTTTGTTGATTACACCTTTTAATCAAATTTCAACATGCATGTCTTATACCCCTTACTATATAAAAGTTTACTAAGCCCCGATTAATCCTTTTTATGCATTCTCTTACTATTATCTCATTGCGCTATTTTCGTCTCATCTCAAGTTCAACCCAATTGGCGCAAAAATAAGAACAAAAGAAAGGTTTAGGCTTAAAAAGGCCTAAACTCAATGTCAAAAATAAAAAGCAAATGGCGTAGGCTCTCGTATGGCCTAGTCTAAGATGGGCAAAAATAGATATGAAATAAAAATAGGGCTAATGATAGAATAAAAATAAAATTTCATATGAAGAACAAAGTTGTATAAAACTGAAATAAATTACAGTAATGGATTTACTGAAATAGATAAAAAGAGAAGATCAGGAACAAAAATCAGATCTAAAAGAATTATTTACAAAGAAAAGAATTAGGGATAACTAGATCTGTAAATAAAAAACAAATGAACAGAAAGATTTAGATTTGAAATCAGTGTAACAACTATTGTATCAATTTTGACCTTAACTTGGATGAAATATTGTAATCATAGTAATACTCACATAAATTTGAGCAAAATCCAATAAGCCTGGGTTTATCCTCTCTATTTATGACTATCCCCCATAAATATATATATAGAACCAAGCCCCCAATACTCCATTAAAATTATATTTTAGAAGAAGGTTATTTGAGAGAGGTAGAGAAAAAGAGTAGCGAAAAGAATTTTCCAGAAGCAGCAAAGCAAGCTCGTCATCGTGCTAGGCCAAAAACGTGCTTGACACGTATATGGATCGACCCACCTTGTACGTGGGTTGACACATGTGTCGACCCCTGGGTAGATATAGGGCTCGACCCATATACAGACTAGGTCGCCCATTTACCGTTGCTTTTATTAATTAAATCTAATTTTAATTTCAAACTTTAACTGATCATAACTTATTCATTTCTCATCCGATTTACGCAAAATAAAAGTATATCTGAATCAAAATTTCATGATAGACGCAACAATGAAATCCTTTTTGCTCAATTCCTAATATTTTTACAATTAATATTTATTTTCTTAATTTATTCCTCAATTAATTAATTCTTAATTAATTATTGCTTGTTAAAAATTCGCCTTGTTACAATAAATATGCATAATCATGCAATAATAGCCAATAAAATAACTATGTCCATAGTAATGCCTTTCGCCTCCTAACTTCTTCTTCATGTCCATAAAATCTAACATGTGTTGTTAGGAGGAGGGGCCCGAACACATAAATACGAAGTTTGTCAACTATTCACATACACAGAATGATCACTTAGTACCAATGTAACAACCCAAGGATTTTCGACTCCGAAAATCACAAAAAAACCATGTTGACTATTCAAATATTGAAAATACTGGATCATTAATAAAAAGAAGTTAGAGGGTGAGGAATAGAAAGAAAGAAAATTAGAATAGAAGAAGAAGGAGAACACAATTAAACCGAATCAAAGTAAATATGAATCTCACAGCGAAACGAATAAAATATATTATATAACATAACTTTGAAATACAAAACTGTATATTTACTTACATGTATCATAAGAGTACATCATATATATAATATATATATATGTGTGTATATATATATATATATATATCATAGCAGAAATAACTCTATATATAAATATAAGTTGAAGCCTCCCGCTCCAAGCTCTTCCAAGTATATCTGTAAAAATCCCGACTACTTGACTTCCTGTACAAATTTGGGCACCTAAGAGTTTAGGGTAAACAAAACAAAATAAACTCTGGGTCAGTCATGGGACTGACTTGAGTAAACTGCAACCATTCAGTTTAACTTTTCTAAATCCTTTTCAAAAGAAAGGATAACCGTAAGACCGATCCACATATAAACACGGATGGTTTTTACCTTACGATAACCTAAAATATTTTTTTAAATTATTTTTTTGATATTATAATAATGTCTAATATAAGTAAATAACAATCTAGTAGAAGGCTTGCATCTCCCGCTCCACATATATAATAAAAAATAAAAAAACTTCAGCTCTTATTAGGAAATGGACTTCCATCTATGATAAGGTATGGAACCACCTTTTGATCAGCGTACTCTAGAGGATAAACACTGGAGTTTAATAATAACATCTTGCAACGCAGCTACACATGACTGACCATTCATTTCGCTTGAATGTTATGAGTATATTGTCAACTAACGGTTGGTTTACCAACATAACCGTTCCTGGATGGTACAGAAATAAAAAAATAACAAATATGAATATTCTCTAGATGGCGACAATATACCATAATTGTGTGCAACCCACTTAGCCATGCTATCTGCCCAATTTTTGTCATTTCCCGGTTGATGAGGCTTGAGGTCATAACGTATCTTTTAACAGATCACTCCTTTATTTACTGTGAATGCCACATTGTCATACCCACCAAATCACAAATTGATTTCCCCAAAAATACTACAGGTATAAAGCTAAGATAAATGAATTCCTCCGCCACCAACGTAAATACATTTGAAGAGATCAAGTGATCTATTAGATATACTCTGTCCGACTTTCATCCATCCACGTTGTCCTGGGACTGGACAAACCGAAGGCACTATTCTGTAAATCCATCTTAGGCAATTTCTACCTTGCATAAACTTTGTCTTCAATTATCTTTATCATACTTGATTCACAACGCTAATGCCCATGCTGAGTGATTTTCAGATAACAAATCTGATCCCGGTCTCTCTATATTGACAACGGAAAAATAGTCAAAAACTTTGATAGTCGGTTATTTAACTATCAAAGGAAAACTTATATACAAACAATGGACGTATTTCCAAATGGAAATCTTACCGATCAGTCATCATTTTATTTCCCAATTTCCTTTTAATATCTTTACCCGAATATTTTTCTGACTCGGTTAGTCTCTCACGATTTCTTGGAAAACGTTTCCATATATTCACAACTCCTTATTTCCCATATTTTGAAAATATACATTATTAACATTGGAAAACATTTCCATATCTTATCCACGCATCATTATTCTTTCACATCCATTAGTCCCTAACTGTAAACTAGTAAGAGAACAACTCTCTAAGCATCAACCTCGAAGGTCGAAACCAACATCAGATCGATACTCAAAATGTTATTTAACTTAACTAATTTCCAGTCAGTTTCTAATTTCCTTAATCTCATTTCTTAATTTCTTATCAAATCATTTCTTACGCAACTCTCAGATTTAGTTACGAATCCACTTCTTTTACGGAAAATATTGATTATAACGATAGCATTGTAATCCCTGTTTCCAAAATATTTAACTTCAAAATATAACTTTGATTCATTACTTTGAACAAATAAATAATATTTAATTAAATAAATAAATAATCTTCATCTAACAATGAAAAGTAAATATTACTTTCCTGGATTTGATATAATCGAATTTCAACTTATAACTCTCTTATGAATAATCTATATTCGATTAACATTTCGAACCTAGGAATAAACTCAACGTTTCAGGTCAACCTAAATTAATTCTAAATTTCACTTTGGAATTTATTACTTCCAGCATTTACCAATTTCCTTTTTATCACCATTCTGATTTGCAAACGTTTGTTTCTAAACCATTATTCACTTTAAAATGTGAATATAATTTCTTTACAGAAATATGGACTCGTTTTATTAAATCAAATCTTGATTTAAATAATAAATACCATTTCAATTTAAATTCCATTTATCTTGTTATTTATAAATCCATACTTCATATTTCATTTCATAAGCTCATTTTAGGTTATAACTTAATCTCGATTACATATCCGATAATAAATCCAAGTATTAATTACCTCGTCAAATTCTAAATTTCATTATATATAATGTATAAGAATAAATTATTTTTTAGTATATTCGATATGGTTGGATTCTAATTATAAATCCTTATGGATTTATTTCAATCTTATTTACATTTCGAACATCGAAATAATTTCATCGTTTTCCTTTGAAATGATTTTCCAATTTCCCCTTCCTAAATTCATCCTCGTATTTTCAAATTATTTAATAATAATTATTCCACTTTGTTTCTAACCATATTTTATTAATCGAACTACTTGTTTTAATATAATTAAAATAAGTTATTATATTCTAGTTTATTCGAAATTCAACTTCTATTTAAAAATAGATTTTTCCCTTTTTAAAACTCCAAATTCTTTTCCAATATATTCGAATATATTTCATTGTATTTAGATACCAATGATTTCAGGGTCAATGTTATTCAACATCCCAAAACACATAATAATCAATCACAAATTATTTATCACATCATATAATGCAATATGTGAAAAACAACAATATAATTGTTGAGGAGTCCAACTGGATCCCTCCAAACTGTTTCCTTGCATCCACAAATGTTTATCAACATAAATAACACTAATTTCATATCTATATGAAATTATTAAATCAATATTTAACCAACGACTTCATATATATAACCATCAACCAATTTATTTGTAAATCATCCAAACAACCATCACACGGCATTCAATCATTATTTATCAATATTAAATAATGTTTATAAAATTTTGAAACTGGATAGAGTTAGTGAGTTTACTCACCTTGGTCATTAATCATTAAATAATTATTACGGTCGGTTGACTAAATTTGGCATTTAATTTCGTCTAAAATTGAAAGGAGCTTCAAATAGTTTCAAACTAGCTTCATAGCGTAGCCAGCTTCCGTTGGATTCCAACGCGACGGACCGTTCATCAAACTGCATTCATATGCATGAGATATTGTGTTAACAAGTTCATATGAATTATATTTAGAATTAAACTTAATTTATAATTAATTGGGCCTCACCCTTTTTATAAACCGGCCCACTACCCCTTCATAACTGCACGTCTTCTTCCCAGAAAAGGATATACCGCAAGCCAAGCCCCTGTATGCGTTTTATTTCCCATTTCCTTGCACAAAGACTTCAACACATTTAATATTTTCTTTTACTGGGCTTCACATTTAAACTCAGCCCAATACGTCCCCACGCACCGGCTACTCTTCTTAACATATATCTTCTTGCTTCCCCAACTAAAAGAAAATCGTCGGCATATATATTTCAAAAGTCATTACTGTCCTTCACACCAACGCTGCTTCCTCTATACTCCACCAAATCGAATGAAACCACAACCAATTTCCTACGCACCCTGGCCCTACAAATTCCAATCAAATATAAGCAACTCACACTCACCAGTTCACTCATGGTTTTCAGTTCGAAACCCACGTAACAGTGGAAACCATCGAACTTTGTATGCAAGAGGATCCACAAAAACCTGCAAGCAAGTTCTATTCGATCCTTCAAACCCAACTGCAAGCTTCAAAAATCGAAACTATATTCAAATCTTTAAATAACACCAACTCTAGGCTTACTGTAAATAAACCCATCTTCTAGAAAAAGATCGAGTAGCACAAAATCTACGCCAGTATGAAGAGGAAGCCTTGTGCATTGCAAATATATTGTATCTAATATTTCTCGTGGAGTATTGGGCTTGCAATGATTTTTTGAAGCCATTATGATGTTGTTGTGTATTTTCAAACAAAACGAAAGACTTCGCTTGTTTTTTTATAGACAAATGAAAGGATAAGAAGGGCGTCCATTGTTAGTCCTGCTGTATCCTAATTCTTAGATCTACAATTTTCTTTACCATGAAGTATTAGAGAATGTAGGGTAGCAGGTTCTAATACGTGTTGAGTTTTCTTTTCATGAATAGAATTTTGTTCACACTTTTTTTCCAAGTGTGAACAAAACACTTTGTTCCTATTGAAGGAACTGGGTGGGTCACACATGAACCCCCCTGAATTCCTCCAATAAGAACCGAGAGTTTTGTTCACACTTGGAAAAAAGTGTGAACAAAATGGGACTCTCTTTTCATTGGTTTAGAGTAGGCACAGTACTTGCGTTGATAGGGATAGGTAGGAACCTTGGAAGCTAAGGAACAAAGTATATGTATATTTTATTTGTTTTAAAAGTTATGCACCCGATGTACCCAATTCCGTTTATGTAAGAGCTGCTACGGAAAGAAATAAAAATACCGTCGTGACGAGTGATGTGTCACGACTCCAAAAATATAATAAAATAGACAAGTTCATGTTAGAAGATCTTTTTGTCAATACACAATTGTATTACAAAGTTAGATCCTTTTGTCAATACACAATTGTATTGCAAATAAATAGTAACAATATCAATGTTACTCAATAATGCCACAATTGTCAAGTCAAACTGTGATTGCAGAAAAGACAGTAAGCAAGACCGATTGTGCACTGGATTGGAGCGGTACAGAACCGTCACCAACCGTAATGTCCGAGTCCAGAAATAATTCTGTTTCCTTAAAACAATATTGCCGTCGTATGCACTGATTGACGTGATCGCAATTTGTTTCTCAGGATAAAACGGACCAGCCCCGTAGTGCAGTGCCAGCAAACGGAGCTCCGACGAACTGAAGTAGATTATAGAAACTTGAACAGAGGAATGCTTTGAAGAGACAGTAACAATTGAGAAGAATAATTAATATTTATTCTCTCCTTTTGGGCTATGTATTTATAGGCTGGAGGAAATGCCTATACGAACATTAATGACCTTTGGAAAGGTTGCGACCCTTTAACCAAGCGGTGCTTAAATGTGCGTGCGCATTTATGATGAAACGGTTGTATCCCTTCAATAGAAGGGACATACCAGATCATAAAATGATCAAAATAACTCGTTTCAGCACAATAGGGCCAAACTGAAATCAGCGGCCTATTTAACCATGAGACCTCAAGAGTCTCAAGGTCCAACGCCCAATTATCGACACTAATATCGTGTCATGGACTCCAAGAGTCCCTAAATCACTAAGCCCACATTTGACATCAATATAATATTGTGTCATGGACTCCAAGAGTCCCATAACACTAAGCCCACATTTGACATCAATATAATATTGTGTCATGGACTCCAAGAGTCCCAGGCACTAAGCCCGATTTGACATCAATATAATATTGTGTCATGGACTCCAAGAGTCCCAAGGCATTAGCCCCAAGTTGACATCAATGTAATATTGTGTCTTGGCTTAGCCACACCTGATATGAGCTCTCTTCTCCTTTATTTATATAAGATTGTAGAAGAGTTGGTACTCATATTTCATGATGTGGGACTAAAAGTTGTTTTCCTTTCTCTTCTTCCAAAATCCCTCTTTCTCTTTCTCATTCATTTCCAACAACCCCCCACATGAATGAGAAGTCGTTCTTAGTTTCACGAATCATTTATCGCATCGGTTAAAGTAGCACATGGGCCTTGAACTTTCCTAGTGATTACCTATTTGAATCACAGGTGAATCAGTAGACACTGACTGTCCTTGAACTGTAAGCCTTTTGTGTAATTCCAAAGTAGATAACACACGATAAATGTTTCTTATAACCCTTCGTTCTCTGTATGTGTTCGTTTTTGCCTTGAACACCTGCCTGGTCTCATAAGTGCTTAGAGAATTTGGCCTCATAATTCTCTTTGAAGCGGCGCCTTCGCACTTACGTAGGTGATTCTGTAAAGGGTATTCTCTTAATTCCTCAAATACAGACATCATTAAAAGTACTAATACTTATCCTTATTCAACATATAATGCACTGACTTATCATAGGAATGGTTTGTGTATAACAGTGCCATCAAGTTTCTCTTAAACTTCGTTGTCCCTTTGAACCTAGATCTTGGGATCTCCAGTCAACTAGGTGGGCTTTCCATTTTAGAGAAACCTTTAGTCTATAGGCCTTAGCCCCATTCCCTTCGATAAGATTTGAACTTTCTCTCTTGGCAAGCCTTTGGTACGTGGATCCGCTAAGTTATCTTTAGATCGAATGTAATCTACCGTGATAACCCCATTAGAGAGAAGTTGTCTTATCGTTTTATGTCTACGACGAATATGCCTAGATTTACCATTGTATAGTGTACTATTAGCTCTTCCAATAGCTGATTGACTATCACAATGTATACATATTGGAGGCACAGGTTTGCTCCAATTAGGAATGTCTTCCAAGAAGCTTCGAATCCATTCTGCTTCTTTTGCAGTCTTATCTAGTGCAATAAACTCTGATTCCATCGTAGATCTAGCGATACAAGTCTGTTTGGATGATTTCCATGAAATTGCTCCATTTTCTAATGTGAACACGTATCCACTTGTAGACTTTGTATCATTTGATCCAGTGATCCAATTTGCATCACTATATCCTTCCACTATTGAAGGATAGTTTGTATAGTATAAACCATAGCTCTGTGTATACTTTAGATATCCTAGAACTCTGATTATCGCTTTCCAATGATGCTTACCAGGATTGCTGGTAAATCTACTTAGTTTGCTTACAGCATATGCGACATCAGGCCTAGTACAGCTCATACATGATACTTCCTAGTATACGAGAGTATTCCAATTGGTAAATACCATCACCAGTGTTCTTTACCCAATTTTGGTTCATATCTACTGGTGATTTTGCAATAGTTACATTATATTGCTTGAATTTCTCAAGTATCTTGGTGATGAAATGCGATTGTGATAATGCATATCCATGTGGTGTTCTCAGAATTTTTACACCCAATATCACATCAGCCAGTCCTAGGTCTTTCATATCGAATTTAGAGGATAACATATCCTTTGTAGATGTTATTATGGCCTTGTTATTGCCTAGGATTAATAGGTCATCAACATAAAGACAAACAATGACAAATCCAATATGTGTATGTTTTATGTACACACATTTATCTGATTCATTTATTATGAATCCATTTGATAACATATTATTATCAAACTTCTCATGCCACTGTTTTTGGAGTTTGCTTAAGGCCATAAAGTGATTTCACCTATTTGCACACTTTATTCTCATTTTCTGAGCTTAGAAATCCTTCAGGTTGTTCCATATAGATTTCCTCCTCTAATTCATCATTCAAGAATACAGTTTTATCATCCATTTGATGTATTTCTAAGTCATGTATGGATGTAATTGCAATGAGCATTCTAATTGATGTTTGTCGAAATAGTTCAGGTCTTCCTTTTGTTTAAATCCTTGGACTACCAGACGAGCTTTGTACTTGTCTATTGAACCATCAGGTTTCAATTTCTTTTTAAATATACATTTATTACCTAAGGTTTTACATCCTTGAGGTAAATCAACTAATTTCCATGTATGATTGGACATAATGGATTCAATCTCATTGTTAATTGCCTCTTTCTAATAAGGGGCATCGCTGGAGGACATAGCTTGTTTGTATTTCAATGGATCATCTTCTAACATAAATGTATAGAAGTCCAGTCCAAAGGTTTAACGTCCTTGACCTTTTACTTTTTCTTGGCTCCTCCACTTGCTGCTCAGCACTACTTAGCTGAGTGTTATTTTGTTCAGCATCCTCAATAGAGTAATGAACTTCTTTTTTTCCCTTGATCTCTTAGGTGTATGATTTTCAATACCATATTTCAAGGGAAATATATGTTCGAAAAATTTAGCATTTCTCGACTCAATGATGGTATTTTCATGAATATCATCAATTTCAGATTTGTGTACCAAACATCGATATGCGGCACTGCTTTGTGCACATCCAATAAATACACAATCAATTGTTTTTGGTCCAATTTTGACCTTCTTTGGTTTTGGTACCTCTACTTTGGCAAGACACCCCCACACTTTTAGGTATTTGTAGGATGGTGGTCTGTTTTTCCAAAGTTCATGAGAAGATAGAGATGTTTTCTTTCGGGATATTTTATTTAAAATATGATTTGCCGAAAGAATAGCTTCTTCCCAAAAAATTATCTGGCAAGCCAGGATAAGGCATTCATCATTTCTTTAAGAGTTTTATCTTCCGATCGGCTATACCGTTGGATTGAGGTGAATATGGTGCTGTAATTAGGTGTAAAACACCATGTTCAGCGCAAGATTCTTCAAAAGGGAATACATATTCTCCTCCTCTATCACTTCTTAAAGCTTTGATTTTCTTGTTGAGTTGATCCTCAACTTCCGCTTTGTATTGTTTAAACACATCAAATCACATACATTTGTATGTATTATATCTAGCGGTTCTGTTTCTCATTCAACATAATGAAACGAGATTCTTGTCAATTTTGCTTCTGCACAAATTTGACATTTAAAAATGGTGTCTAGATTAATCAATTTGTGCAATGTATCAAAGTTTACATCCCCTAATCTAGAATATCACACGTTGGAAGAGTCAACAATATAAACAAAAGATTCACTTTTATTCATATCAGTGTGTGGTACAATAGTGATTACATTTTCTTTAAACGAACCATCACACACATGTCCTCTTCCTACATACACTCCATTCTCAGCTTCAAGGATTAATTTAAATCCATGTTTGCTGAGCAATGATCCTGAAATCAGGTTCTTATGAATTTCTGGAACATAGAGAACGTCATTTAAAGTTAGTTCCTTTCCAGGTTGCATTCTGATATTACTGTATATAAATTCATATCAGCAATGCCCTTTTGGGGATTTCAGCCAATTTTTCTTTTTCCTTTTTTTTTTTTTTTTTTTTTTTTGAGTCAGAAATTTGGCAAGTCCCAATGTTGTTAGACAAAGCAACATTTTTCTATTGTCAGCACTTAATATTGATGACGTTGAACTTCTCTGACCTTTCTCCATGAGGCAGAGTCATTATTGGAACCATTTGGCGCAATCAGAGCGTTGGTCACCGTCTGTGTTGGTGTAAAATTATTGTTGCTATTTTGTGACACAGCTTATTGTCGTCTGCAACAATCAATATTGTTTTAAGATTGTTAGAAGATCTTTTTGTCAATACACAATTGTATTACAAAGTTAGATCCTTTTGTCAATACACAATTGTATTGCAAATAAATAGTAACAATATCAATGTTACTCAATAATGCCACAATTGTCAAGTCAAACTGTGATTGCAGAAAAGACAGTAAGCAAGACCGATTGTGCACTGGATTGGAGCGGTACAGAACCGTCACCAACCGTAATGTCCGAGTCCAGAAATAATTCTGTTTCCTTAAAACAATATTGCCGTCGTATGCACTGATTGACGTGATCGCAATTTGTTTCTCAGGATAAAACGGACCAGCCCCGTAGTGCAGTGCCAGCAAACGGAGCTCCGACGAACTGAAGTAGATTATAGAAACTTGAACAGAGGAATGCTTTGAAGAGAGAGTAACAATTGAGAAGAATAATTAATATTTATTCTCTCCTTTTGGGCTATGTATTTATAGGCTGGAGGAAATGCCTATACGAACATTAATGACCTTTGGAAAGGTTGCGACCCTTTAACCAAGCGGTGCTTAAATGTGCGTGCGCATTTATGATGAAACGGTTGTATCCCTTCAATAGAAGGGACATACCAGATCATAAAATGATCAAAATAACTCGTTTCAGCACAATAGGGCCAAACTGAAATCAGCGGCCTATTTAACCATGAGACCTCAAGAGTCTCAAGGTCCAACGCCCAATTATTGACACTAATATCGTGTCATGGACTCCAAGAGTCCCTAAATCACTAAGCCCACATTTGACATCAATATAATATTGTGTCATGGACTCCAAGAGTCCCATAACACTAAGCCCACATTTGACATCAATATAATATTGTGTCATGGACTCCAAGAGTCCCAAGGCACTAAGCCCGATTTGACATCAATATAATATTGTGTCATGGACTCCAAGAGTCCCAAGGCATTAGCCCCAAGTTGACATCAATGTAATATTGTGTCTTGGCTTAGCCACACCTGATATGAGCTCTCTTCTCCTTTATTTATATAAGATTGTAGAAGAGTTGGTACTCATATTTCATGATGTGGGACTAAAAGTTGTTTTCCTTTCTCTTCTTCCAAAATCCCTCTTTCTCTTTCTCATTCATTTCCAACAGTTCACTTATTCTGTGAAGTGCCAGAATATTGATTTAGGGTGCAAAATGCGTTAAACAAAAAGTTGCTTATTTTTCAAAATAAAAATTATAGAAAAATTCTATAAATTAAACTAAAAATATGACATAAAAATCTTATCCAAATTTGAAACCAATATTTAATTATATAGAATAAATCGTTATGGTTTATAAATGTTTCCATAGCGACTTTCTGGTAATTTGATTCAGCCATAACTTAAAATCTATAAGACGAAATCTCGATTTTTCACTTCCGTTAGAAAAATACAGTTTAATAGATTCCAACGTTTCTTGTTTCACAAAATTTCGACTTAAAACAGATTCTGTATATTTAATTGAAGTTCGAAACTCAATATTACGAACTACCGCGAGGTTACTAGTTTGTTCATAATTATATTATAATTAACACGTTCAACTGTCGTTTAAAAATATATTCGTTATTATAACTCAAATATAAAGCCGATTAGATATCTTATATTATCTGATTCACAGAATATTATCAGTTCATCTATTTCTGACTGTTTCAAAAAAAATATTATTATTCCACTATTTATAATAATTAAATAATCAAAATTATTTAACTCAAGTTACCGATATCATCAAATCGATATTTAGATAATTAAATTAATTAATTATTCAACTGCTAAAATTGCGGGACGTTACAACCAAGGTGGATCAAAAGATCACTTACCAAAACCTAATGGCGGGTCCAACCACTTAATACGTAATTTCGAGTAGACACCGTAATTCCAATCCTATAAAAATAGCTAAATAATGCGAGAAGAATATGCAGCCACTTAGCACATGTAAGGTATGTTGAATCACGAGATTTTAATCAATGACAAGATGAAAGATCAAGTCAACATATCAAAACAAGATGTCTCACAAACACGTCAAAGACACTAGAAGTATGATAATTATTTTATTTTAGCAGAGTCTAGTTTTAGATTATGATATTAAAATCTCTCCTCTAGTTTTTATTTTCAATATTACTTGATAAAATTTCATGTATTAATGTGAATATGGAATTTGCACAATTCAGTCGACCGAATATACTAGTTTATATTCGACTGAATTGTGTACACATAAAAGTTGTGTGCATGTTCCAGATTCAGTCGACAAAAAACTACTATTCAATCGACTAAATTTGGCTGAATATAAACTTTTATATGACTTCCAGTTCAGTCGACTGAACAAAGTTCCAACTGTCATATTTTGAAGAGACATAACTCTTTATCAAGAGTTTTTTTGATCTATAATGGTAATATCTCTTAAATTTCGGCCATAAACTTTCACCAGTAGTTGTAACTATTGAATCACTATAAATTCATACAAGAATAACATCTCAAACAACTTAATCGATCTCATTCTTTTTATATTCTATCGAAATCAAGTCCATACTCATTCTAATCACTTAATTCTTGCATTCAAGACCTCTTTAGATTCTATTGTTATAATTCAAATTGCATTTGAATTCAAAAGAGATCAAAATCCTATTCTCTCCACTCACTTACATTTCTTCCACTATAAATTGGAGGAGAAGATTATAGGATATTGTACTTCATTTGTGAATAATCCGTGTTGTACTAAAACACAATCAAGTTAATTATTCTCTTATAACAAGTCCTGCAAAGGCAGTAGAAAATTCTATAGATAACTCAGGTGGTCAGAAGTCCTGTAAGCAAGTCCAAGCAGAAAAATCCTAGTTGGTATAGTCTAGGTGGTAAGAAGTCCTATAACGGCTGTAGAGACCTGTTCCTCCGAGTTAAGAGAGGGTTTTATAGGTAGAGGTATCTCAGGGACTGGACCGTGCTCCGAACAAGTATAAAAATTCCTGTTGTTTTTTACTTTTATTTATAACTTTTATACTACTTATCTGTGATATCATTTCTAGATATTTATCTCATTAAATATTTACTTGCATATATCAAAGTCAATATATAATCTATTAAGACTTCCGCATTTACTATACTATTCTCATTCCCATATTACTCAACCCTACTCGGCGTTTTCAAGGTAGACGGCATCTCTCCATTAGCGATTTTACAATAGGCGGGCTCTGTCTTACTATCTAGTTTACATCATCGGGTAATCCCCTAGCCACTTAATACTTCCTTAAGGACAGACACACCACGATATCAAAGACCTTATCCCTTAAGTGAACTATGAACCAGTCACTTAAGACTTCAATAAACAGACCCATCCAGAATTACACCGCTAACCCATTTACCTGGCTATTTAATACTTTAATATTGAGGAGAGATGGACCCAAAGATCTCTTAATGTCTAATGAAGGCGTATCCCATAACAACATTCCGTACTACTAAGGATAAATCCATAAGGAAATGGGTGAGTCATTTCCATTTAATACCCCAAAAAGGTGAGTTGTCACTTAAGGCCTAAGCGTTGAAGTAGGTTGGCACATAGCTAAATGGCACATGGCATTAGTCATCTCACAGTAACCCACATTTTTGTAACTACCGATAACTAGGTTATCTGGGTAAACTTCTACTACAAGAAGGGGTTTACTTCACGTCCACATGTCATTAAATATATAACAAATGCCATTTACTCATACATCGCACAAGCAAACACACACACACACACACACACACACACACACAAATATATATATATATATATATATATATTCACACACACAAAATTTTCTAATGGGGATTTTTAAATTGGAAATTAAATATCGTAATTAATAATCATTTATTATACCTTGCTCTAAAAAAATACACATTTTTTATACATTGATAACACTATATTCAATAGATAATAATTATACATTTAATTATAGCATGTGTAAAACAACAAACTAAGTGAGAAATGTCAATCCTTACCCAAAAATATAGAACTACAAGTCTTTTTCCTTACGATCCACATCGCTATCCTCAAAACCAGGGGTTTATCATATGACTACCATTACAAATGAAAGAAGGTCAACAATTCACTTCTACCAAATAAAAGACATATGATTTGGGATTTCACTTACTTCGGTAAATCAAATGGACTTTCTTACAAAATTTACACAATTCTTCTTTTAGTTTTATATCACTTTCCTTTTTAGTTTGGTAAACTTTGATAAAAATTAAGGATTTGAATCACATATATTTCATTACCCTCAAATCCACTGTTTATGATAATTCAAGATTTAAAAGAAAACAGAGGTATGAAGTGAAATAAACTTAGATTATATAAGGTTTTAGAAAACATAGGATCCCATTTGATTTACATGCATAATAAAACCCACTTCCAAATTGATAGAGTTTAGTTTTTTTGTATACGCATAACCCCAAAACACTTTAGGCATACACAAATCCAATACTCAAACTAAACGGTTATAAATAAAAGATAAATTTTAAGATTCCACTCACAGTCTTGAAGATCTGAAGCTGATTCCACTCCTATTTTGAATCTTCTTTGGATTTGTTTGCCTTGATACATGTATCCAAGATTCTTCCCTTTAGAATTTATATATGCATATAAGAAGAGGATTGTATGTATATATAAATACACACACACACACAAGTGTTAGATCCAGAATTATGAAAATAAAAAATTGGAGGAAGAAGAAGAGAAAACTAATCTTAAGCCTAATTGGATCTAAGAAGAAAGAGACAAAATTAGAGAGCATTGCATAGGAATTGTAAATGGAAGTGAGGGGTCTACCATTTTATTTATAATTTATAAAACTAATATGGTTCGTCAGATCTTTAAAATAAAATCTAAATCGTTAAATGACAACTTTATCCTAAGAAAAACCCAAGCCGCCATAATACACACCAGCTCGAATTGGTCGATCTCCTTTATTAACCGGTTGACTGTGCAGTTGAACGCTACATGCTAAGGGAGGTCAACCGCCCTTCTATCGTGGATGTTGTTTTGAACCGTTACACGCTTCATATCAATTATGTATTAATGCTAATTTAATGCTCAAACATTTCTTAATGTTTATCCCCAACTAATCTATACTTATAATATTCTTAAGTTTGAATTTCAAATCTGAGAATCTTTTTCATTTCCAATTCAAATTAAAATTCAATTTGTATACATTTTAAATTTGAAAACTTCAATTACTCATAACTTTTAGTACGCGCGCTATTTTCAGTATTCTTTTTTTGGAAACAGATCAGAATCTTGCAATAAATGCATTGGTATAACTTTCATGACCTAATTTTAAAAATATAAGTTTCTATTTTTGACCTCATATTAATTTTTAATTCTTATGTTTCCTATATCTATTTAGGGTGAATTTTACGGGGTGTTACATTCTTCTTTCTTAAAAGAGATTTCGTTTCGAAATCTTTCATGGAGCGAACAAACAACTCGCTCTAAAATACATGCTATACAATCAAGTTATTTTTATACATCCATTTACACTGAACACAGACAAATTTTCAGTGTTATTATATACTACATACATACTAAGATGAGCTCAAACGCAGCGTGAATGTATAATCCGTGAATCTGTGATGTTGTATATATGAAAAATACCATATTATGCATATAATTTTCTGCATGAGTGCATTGTGTTAGTGAATTAGTGTAATAGTCAGTTTCTATAATCCAATCTAGCAACCAAAACACAACTAATTTTTTTTGATGTGTAGTATGGATTAAATAAAATAAAATAATAGTATAATTTGAAATACATGCAAATTAATCTTACAATATAAGTAAATACGTGTAAAATGTTATAATTAATCGATGCACTCCTGCTGCAATAATTTCATCGTTTATATTATATCTCGAACTGTTGTTATTTCATTATTTTCATAACGTTGAATCTGCTCAGTTGCTCTGTGTATTGTGTTTCTTATATTACAATATTTTCTAATGTATTCTACTGAAATAACATTGTGATCATTGTTATAAGACATAAAATCTGGATTACTATTGTTGTATTTGCATATGAAGTTGTGGATGGTCATTGTAGCTATAACAACTTCTACGTAAATACATTACTATAACGATCAGATAAAACGAGGGGAGGGAAAGATAAAATGATGAAGGTGGAATGGTGTCAAGTCGTAAAAGAGGATGAATTCAATGAGTCAGAATTGATAACATGGTTACCAAAGTTGATGCATTCAATGAGTCGGACGGATGCATCCAACGATGACATGTTAAACAAAGAGAACAATTCTTCTGTGCCCAACCCCATGTCCCTGCATGTGCCGGCCAATCAAATCTCCCCATTTCCGCTTTTTTGCATTTAAGTCCTCGGATAATTGAGGGGTTTAAATGCAAAAGGCAGAAATGGGCTGTGATTGGTTGGGGACACGGGGCACACAGGATTTCGGTACAGAAGAATTGGTGCGGTTAAAAAAAAGAATGGTACCTTACACTTCACCTTTTTTTTACCATTCTTCTTCCTTCCACTTTAGCGTCGCAACCATATCATCCCTTTTCCATGAACTCTTTAGACCAGAAGCACCTTCCACTTTACCTTTGGAAGTGCTCTTGTGAGTTCGATCCTGACTGGTTTTTACTATTGCAAAACCGTTCAAACCCTGTGCTTCATTCTCCACCACATTTCAAGCTGGATCGTTTCCAAGCTCATCAATTCCACACCAATTCAATTGCACTGTTCGTCGTCTTTCAACCTAATCACCTTTTCTTTTTGTGATGTTATTGTTTATATTGTCGACGGGGTACTTTTGTTTTAAGTTTAATATGGGGTTTCATAATTTTGAGTTACTGTCGCGTCTGATAGTTGTGACATAATTACATCGATAATCTCAAGAGGTCTATAAGATTTGATTTTCCGATTGATGTTTCTTCTTAGTGCTTGTGGTTAGACTTCACCACATATTTTATTGGAGTAAAAACTAATATACAATAGTTAAATCCTGATGACAATGCCGGTGTAGTAATCATTGGTTATTTGACGATTGAAGGGCTAGAAAATCAGAAGAATTGAATCCGTGTTCTACAAGCAATTAGCGTTACAAACAAAGTTTGCATATCTGCTTTTGGTTGTGCCGACTGCAACCTTCTTTTTTGTGGTTGTTACACTTATTTGGTTTCAAGACCATAACATATTCTTGTAATTGAGCTGAATAGTGTACCTTCAAGATCATAAATTGCTCTTGCTTTTCTCAATATTGTCTCTAAAATCCCTCAGAGTCAAAATAATAGTGTGCTACTATTGGTACCCCGAAAACACTTCCAGCCACCACGCATTGTTGTTCGGCGGTGAACGGCCGACCGACGTTCACGTCGCTCGGTCGTGAACGGTCGCCGTACAGTATAAAATTTTGTGTAAATGTACTTCCGCGGTGAACGGCCGAACAAGATTGGTGGCCGAAAGTCGAACTTGCGGTACGAATAGAAACACACAAATACTAACTTTACTATTGGGTATTGGAGATAAATGCTTACTGAAGAAGGAATAAATTTGGTGCGCAAACCTAACCTAGAGCTCAAAAATTACGGATCATTGGATTTTTAACGTAAGATCCTCATATTTTTGACAGCCGATCGGCCGTCTATTACCTTGGTCAATCTATTCTTAACCACCGAATGTAGGGATGGTAATGGGGAGAGTCTAAGGTTCAAACCCGCTTGACCCGCCCCTGTTTTGACCCATTTAGACCTGTACAGGTTTCGGGTATGGGGCGAAATTCCAGACCCGCACCGAGTCTACGGGGCGAGTCTGGGGCGGGGTCTAAAAAGCCCGGGTCGGGTCTGGGGCATAAGAAACCCGCCCCATTGCCATTCCTAACCGAATGGAAAAGCCAAAATGATTTTTTTTTGTCCCCATATTTTAAACGGTCATGTTACGTAGAACGCTGGTTATATTCCGTAACTTACATTCATTGATCGACAAACGTAGAGAGATGGTTTTTTATCCCTTGTGTTTTAAATGGTCCAAGAACAACGTAGTTCAGTTATTATTTTCATTCTTGACCACTGTGTGGTTGTTAGTTGACGTTTCAGTCTTTGGTTTTTCGGTTGTATATTATCGAATGGAGTAAAAGAAAAGAAAATATTGATGAAGCGAGCGTGCTGCGATGATGGGGTGAGGACGATGCAATGACATCGTCGAGATGGAGCAGCGATATTTCTGGAGAGAGAACGTTGCAAGAGAAAGAGAATGTCGAGTACGATTTTCTAGAAAAGAGAGCGAGAGCCGGTAAATTTGATAGTATGAAACAAAGCATGGATAATGTTGGAAATGTTTTTATAAACATTAGGTAAATTATTAAAAATGTTGGAATAAGTGTATAAATGGCTTCTATATGTGAATAGTCCCATATCATGGGACTATATGAAAGAAGCAAGTATTTATACTTGTTTCTAAGAAGTCATGTTGGGGCCTTGGGCTCCCAATATATGCTTTGTTGTGAGGAGGGAGACCATGCATCATGACCACCACACACGCGCGCATGACCAATTGACTCAACCCGACCCGGCCCGACCAGGTGCGGTTCGGTTCGGTCTCGGGTTTGGGCTTTGGCTTTGTGGTGTAGACACTTATATTTTTTGGAGCAGAAAACCTTGCCTTTTTCAAACCGTTTTTTATGGAAAATATTTCTGAGCCGACTTTTACATGAAGCGGTAAACGCTTGACTCGTTATTTTAGTAGATCCGATTTTCTCTCACTGTCCAGTATTTTCGTTCAGCCCTAATCCCCGTCTATATATTATCTTCAGTTGTAGACGAGAATCTCTATCTGAACAACGTTTTCTTACCTCCACCATTTAAAAAAAAGAGCAGTTTTTTATATTCGAAAGTGCAAATCTGCACTGATTTGCTGTGCAAGCAAATCAATTATTCTTTTCAAAGGCTGTTTTATCCTAGAGGCGGCGGCGGAAGTACGAACTGGTTTGCACCACCGACCAGTTCGTCGAATCATCTTCAAGAAAGCGACTAAGTATGTGACTCAGCCATTGTTTCCCAACAATTTGAAGATGTACTGAAACAGTGGCTTCGACATCAACCCTGGATGATGTTGCTCATCCCACTGCATTCCAGATCTCACTCGTGACTGCTGCTCCATTCAGATTCGAAGGCTTGCATTTCAAGCGATGGCGTATCTAACGTTGAGAAAGGTGGCTGCTGCTCTGACCATCGACAAACCACAATTGCCAAACAAACCTGACGGAACTGATTAAGCGCAGATGGCTTCCTGGACTGAACAATCAAAACAACTACAGATCTGGACTGAACAGGATTACTTGTGCAAAAATTTCATACTCAATGGCCTCAGCAATGATCTGTATGACTACTACAACTCGGAGGACAAGACATCGAAGGAGATCTAGGAAGCGCTGAAGAAGAAGTATGATACAGAGGAGGCAGAGGAAAAGAAGTATGCTGTCAGCCGCTATCTCAAATACCAGATGACAGACGACAGGTCAGTAGAGATGCAGTCTCATGAGCTCCAGAAAATAGCTCATGAGATCATCTCCGAAGGTATAACATTAGACAAAAAATTTCAAGTTGCTGTCATTATTGACAAATTGCCCCTAGGTTGGAAAGATTTTAAGAATATCTTGCGGCATAAGACTAAGGAATATTCCTTAGAGAGCTTGATCACTCGCCTCCGTATTGAGGAAGAGGCATGTAAACAGGACCAAAAAGAGGAAGTGCTGATTGTCTCAAACAACAACACTAAAAAGAATAAACCCGCAGTTCTGAAACCAAATCAGAAGTCCTTTAAGAATCAGAAATGGCGCAACAAAAAGAACGGGAATTCGCAAGGAAACCTAAAAGGACAGAAAAAACAAGCCCAAAAGAATGATTCTGGACAGTTGTTTCTATGTTACAACTGTGGAAAACCGGGTCATATGGCACGAAAGTGTCGGAACAGGCCAAGCTTTGTACCGCAGGCGAACCTGACTGAGGAGCCTCTTACGGCTATGATTACTGAGATTCACTTTGTAGGTGGATCAGAGGGTTGGTGGGTAGACACTAGTGCTTCTTGCCATGTCTACTATGATCGTGATATGTTCACCACATACACAACTGCTGATGATCAGAAAGTGTTGTTGGGAGATTCTCACACAACTAAAGTTGCAGGGGTTGGAAATGTGGGAATCAAGTTTACCTCTGGAAAGACTTGATTCTGAAAGATGTTATGCATACTCCAGAGATGAGGAAGAATCTGGTTTCTGGCTTTCTTCTTAATAAGGCAGACTTTACTCAAGTTATTGGGGCTGATTTGTATACCCTAACTTATAAGGGAACTTTTGTGGGAAAGGGTTATGTTTGTGAGGGAATGTTTAAATTAAATGTTGAATATAATAAAGTGACTACTTCTGCTTACATGTTGTGTGATTTTAATATTTAGCACTCTAGATTATGTCATGTTAATAAACGAATAATTCATAACATGAGCACCCTAGATATGATTCCTGAAATATCAGAATCTGAACCTGATAAATGTGAATTCTGTACACAAGCTAAAATCACAAAGAAACCACATAAATCTATTGATAGAGTTTCTGAACGACCTGATTCGTTCTGATATATGTGAGTTTGATGACATTTTGACTAGACATGGACATCGTTATTTTATCACTTTTATTGATGACTGCTCTGATTTCACCTGTGTATATCTTATGAAAAATAAAAGTGATGCATTTGACATGTTTAAAACATTCAAAACTGAAATTGAGAATCAAGAAAATAGGAAAATTAAGAGACTTCGTAGTGATAGGGGAACAGAATATGAATCTAGTTTAATTCTGGACTTCTAGAAATTACATGGTATTGTACATGAAAGAACTACACCCTATACACCTGAAATGAATGGTAAAGCTAAAAGAAAAAAATAGGACTTTTACCGATTTAGTATTTGCCATCCTGTAATAACTCGGAAATCTGAGCCAATTTAAAATTTTTATTTTGGCAGTTTTAGTGAATTTTGAATATTTAAAATGAATTATTTTAAATAATAACGACGAGAAATTTATTTTGAATAGAATTAGAACGTATATATTTATTTGAATCGTCATTAGAATATAAATATTTTATTTTAATTATAAATGGAATTGAAAATGGCACGGTAATTTGAAAATTCAATTTCAAAGTTCGAGTGAATGTACAGGATTCAAAATAAACCGGATTTTGGCGAAACCAAAAATATTTGAATCTATTTGAAAATATCTTTCCAACGAATCCAAAAAATCAAAATTTCATAGTGGGAATAAAACGTTATGTCCAGTTGAAAATTCAGAATAGTCGCTGTGGAATTCCGCCCCTTAAAAATAGCAATTTTGCAAACGATCTCGGTTTTCGACGAAACCACTTTTGTTGGATCCGGGATGTCAAATTTTTGCTAGATTCCAAAATTCATAATTTTCGAATCAATATGTGAGCATGGCAAAGAAAACGTGTTTTGACAGTTTTAGTCAATTTGGATCGACCAAAAAATGGCCATTTTTTAAATGGTCTTCAAATTTGACGAAATTAGTTTTGTTAAGACCGTATCGTCAAAACAAGGCTAGAAATAATTTTTCTGAAATTTTTAGAATCAGTATGTGGTCCCGGTAAATTAAAATGTGCGCTTGAATTCTAAATATAATGATTTATATATTTTAAATTTAGTGGGAACTGATCGATCGTAACGGTCGATTTGGCTTATTATACATATCCCATTGTGTTCGAAATGGGGGTAATTAGCTAGTGGTGACAGTCGTCGGGTTCGATTTGGAGTCCGAACGGAAAAGCAACTTTTGGAGAATTAAAAATAATATAAATATATTAAATATATAATTTCGCCCTCACACCTTTTCTCTCCCTCTCACTCAAACCCAGACTTCGAAAAAAAAAGAGAAAAAGGAAATCGCGCGTGCTCCCTTTCGCTCCACCACCGAACCCGCCTCCGCGCCTCAGCCATCGACATCGCCACCCCCTCAGATGATTGACGCCGCCTCCTCCTCGTCGATGAAGCCTCCTCCTCTTCCATTCGAACCCTAAAACCCCTGAGTTGATTGGAACCCACCGCCAGCGCATCCCCAGTCACCCGCCGGCTAGCCACGCCCTACCCCGACCCTTAGCGACGTCCGCCGCCCCCCTCACTGCCCAGTCGCCGCTCCAGCATTCCCTCCTCTCACTCCTCCTTCTAAAACCCTAGAAATGGTGAGTATTTTATTTTTGTTTTAATTTATTTATGCAACATAAAAACATGGTTTGATTTTCAGTTTTAAAAGATTTCATTTTTAATTTAAAAAGATATGAACTTTAATTTAAAAAGATAGGAACTTTATATTTAAAAATATATGAACTTTATAAAATCTGTTGATAGAGTTTCTGAACGACTTGATTCATTCTGATATATGTGAGCTTAATGACATTTTGACTAGACATGGACATCGTTATTTTATCACTTTTATTGATGACTGCTCTGATTTTACCTCTGTATATCTTATGAAAAATAAAAGTGATGCATTTGACATGTTTAAAACATTCAAAACTGAAATTGAGAATCAAGAAATTAGGAAAATTAAGAGACTTCGTAGTGATAGAGGAACAAAATATGAATCTAGTTCAATTCTGGACTTCTAGAAATTACATGGTATTGTACATGAAAGAACTGCACCCTATACACCTGAAATGAACGGTAAAGCTGAAAGAAAAAAATAGGATTTTACCGAATTAGTAGTTGCCATCCTATAATAACCCCGAAATCTGAGCCAAT
Organism: Allium sativum; assembly: GCA_030737875.1. NCBI lineage: Eukaryota > Viridiplantae > Streptophyta > Magnoliopsida > Asparagales > Amaryllidaceae > Allium > Allium sativum. The sequence goes on from CM060912.1 coordinate 749,356,264, forward strand.
TTAAAATTTTTATTTTGGCAATTTTAGTGAATTTTGAATACTTAAAATGAATTATTTTAAATAATAACGACAAGAAATTTATTTTGAATAGAATTAGAACGTATATATTTATTTGAATCGTCGTTAGAATATAAATATTTTATTTTAATTATAAATGGAATTGAAAATGGCGCGGTATTTTGAAAATTCGATTTCAAAGTTCGGATGAATGTACAGGATTCAAAACAAACCGGATTTTGGCGAAACCAAAAATATTTGAATCTGTTTGAAAATATCTTTCCAACGAATTCGAAAAATTAAAATTTTATAGCGGAAATAAAAAGTTATGTCTAGTTAAAAATTCAGAATAGTCGCTGTGGAATTCCAGCCCTTAAAAATAGCAATTTTGCAAACGATCTCGGTTTTCGTCGAAACACTTTTGTTGGATCCGGGATGTCAAATTATTGCTAGATTCCAAAATTCATAATTTTCGAATCAATATGTGAGCGTGGCAAAGAAAACGTGTTTTGACAGTTTCAGTCAATTTGGATCGACCAGAAAATGGCCATTTTTCAAATGGTCTTCAAATTTGACGAAATTAGTTTTGTTAAGACCGCATCGTCAAAACAAAGCTAGAAATATTTTTTCTGGAATTTTTGGAATCAATATGTGGTCCCGGTAAATTAAAATGTGCGTTTGAATTCTAAATATAATGATTTATATTTTAAATTTAGCGGGAACTGATCGTAACGTTCGATTTGGCTTATTATACATATCCCATTGTGTTCGGAATGAGGGTAATTAGCTAGTGGTGACAGTCATCGGGTTCGATTTGGAGTTCGAACGGAAAAGCAACTTTTGGAGAATTAAAAATAAAATAAATATATTAAATATATAACTTCACCCTCACACCTTCTCTCTCCCTCTCACTCAAACCCAGACTTCGGAAAAAAGAGAAAAATGAAATCGCGCGTGCTCCCTTTCGCTCCACCACCGAACCCGCCTCCGCACCTCAGCCATCGACACCGCTACCCCCTCAGATGATCGACGCCGCCTCCTCCTCGTCGATGAAGCCCCCTCCTCTTCCATTCGAACCCAAAAAACCCTGAGTTGATTGGAACCCGCCGCCAGCCCATCCCCAGTCAACCGCCGCCTAGCCACGCCCTGCCCCGACCCTCAGCAACGTCCGCCGCCTCCTCACTGCCCAGTCCCCGCTCCAGCATCCCCTCCTCTCGCTCCTCCTTCTAAAACCCTAGAAATGGTGAGTATTTTATTTTTGTTTTAATTTATTTATGCAACATAAAAACATGGTTTGATTTTCAGTTTTAAAAGATTTCATTTTTAATATAAAAAGATATGAACTTTAATTTAAAAAGATAGGAACTTTATATTTAAAAAGATATGAACTTTATAAAATAATAAGGTGAGATTTTTATAAATATGAAAGCGAAATAAAAATGTGTTCGTTTATATATAAACATCGAATAGGTTCGGATGTTTATCCATATAAAGATATGATTTTTTATATAGAAAACGGATTTATAAAAATATGGTTTTTACGTATATGATAGCATAATAAAGTTACGATTTTTATGAAAATATGATCTTTATATTGTTTACATCGAAATAAAGATATTGTTTTTATCGCATGTTTGAAATATTTTTATGAAGATAAAAATATGATTTTTATCTATATAGATTTGAAATAAAAATTTGATTTTTATATATATGAAGTAGCAATAAAAATTCGATTTTTATATATATGAAGTAGCGATAAAAATATGATTTTATGTACACGTAGTGATAATAAAAATGTGATTTTTACTATGAACATCGTGTAAAGGATTGCGTTGAATTTCTGGCAAATCCAAGCTATTCAGAAATTCAGAAAATGAAACGGCGGAGTGGATCCCAAAGGTGAGGACTTCTCACTTTAATTCTTGTTTTCTAGTTAAAAATATATACTAGGATGCAGACGGTGCTTAGCAGCACCCGACACCCGTTGTCCACAGACCATGGACGACTTGTTTGATTTTGTTGTGTGTGAAAATTGATTGTGATGTGAAATGAATGAAAATATATTCATGTGTTGAAATAAATTATTTATCGTTAAAAATATAACTTTAAGGTGAATGTGAATAAATAAATATTCATTTACAAATTGAACGATTTGTTTATGTACACCCATTTGACTGATATGGATTGGGATGATAAATTTTATACATCGCCCAACTGCACAAATAAAAATCTGTGTTTGTTGATTTGAAACCCCACACGGGTGTTGAGATGATATTTGATGTACACTAATCCCAATTGTTTTGGTATGTCGATCGTTTGATTGACAGACTGTGTAAGCGTTAATTAGTTATATTTAATGCTTATGTAGTTGTGTGGTGCACTCTGGATGATGGTTGATTATTTATCGTTGCGATTATATACATATGTTGTATGGAATCCATATAATTAACATTATATGGTAATTGATTGGGCCTCATTCCAATTTGGAAAATAAAGAATATTATAAAAAGAAATATTCATGTGTTGAATAAAATATATATTCATGTGTTGAATAAAAGAAATATTCATGTTTTGAATAAAATATGTATTCATGTGTTGAATAAAAGAAAACTCATGTGTTGAGAAAAATCTCTAAACAATAAAATTCACGTCTTTATCATATATAAAATTAGAAACTAACTGGAAATCAGTTAAGATGAATGGTTTCCTGGGTATTGATCTGATGTTGGTCTCGGCCTTCGGGGTTAATACTTAGGGAATCGTTCTTTTACTAATTTACGGTTAGAGGCTGATTAGGAATTAAACGACATAAAACACAATTTTATCAAATATATTAAATAAACAAAATTGTCATGTGTTGACGATACTCATGTGCTGAGAATATTCATGTGTTGAAACTATTCATGTATTGAACGAAATATTTATACAATAAAATTCACATTTTATTGTAAGTAAGAAATAATAAATATTCATGTGTTGAATAAAATTTATATTCATGTGTTGAATAAAAGAGATATACATTTGTTGAATATAATAACAAAGTTATTGAAATATATGAAGCCGTGTTGGTTAGAATTGCGCCATTTTGACGCGAACGAGATTTATATCAATTTTATTCATTTTTATGATGAATATAAATAACGAAGTAATTTCAAAATCTAACGTTTTGAAAATATTATCATTTATATATATATTGATGATATGGAATATTCAATTTTGATTTAAAATTGAATATGAAGTTGAAATCGTTTTTAAAATGAAGTTAAAACGATTTATAAAATACGTTTTGAAAGAAAATCGACGAAATATTATATATATATATATATATATATATATATATATGATGGCCTGAAAAGAACACGCCGCGCAGCGGTAGTTCGCGAATTTCGACCATTGACTTCGAATGGATATTATGGGAGATCCGAACGTCAGATTCTCCTAAAACCAGAACCGTTGGGTTCGTATCGAAAGGAGCTTTCTAACGAGTGCAAGAAATTAGAAATCTAATGGTTGGATTTGGAATTATGTCCAAATCAAATTTGGAAAAGGTCATTGTAAGTGCAGTTCAATGTTGATGGAAATCGACTGTACGGGCCTTGATAAAATTATTAAAACTAGCAATAATTTGTGTAAAATCATAAGAAATGATTTGGAAAGAATTGGATTGAAAAAATTCCATATTTGAAAAGATAAAAATAGATTTTTATTGAAATGAACTAGTTTTGAACTAGAATTATAATCCATTTATTTTTAAAATAAATAAATTGGATTTGAAAGGGTTTTAAAAGTAACCAGAATTTCCAATAATTGAATTGGAATGGATTTTAATCGAAATTTTCTTTGGAATATTTCAATGTTGGATTTCGTGATTATACAGATATTGTTATGGAAATCTGAAAGATATATTTATATCTTATTTCTAATACGATATTTGTTGGTCGTAGAATTTGATATTGAATATAAGCCGATATATTTTCTATTCAGAGCCTTGTATTTAATATCAAATGGGATTTGGGTTTGTCGTGAATGGTATCTTCATTAACACTGTTCTTAAACCCAATTGAGAAAAAGATTAAATCTTTTTATTTAGATTTGATGAAGTGTACCAATTAAATAATATTTAATTAGAATTGAGTTGGAATTGATGTTTGGGTTTATCGTGAACTGTGTTTTAATGACATTCGTTCTTTCACCCGATTTACAGTGAAATGAGATTTGAAATTTATAAATCTTTTTGATAAGATTTAAAGGAAAATTTCCAAAGTAAAGTTTTCCAATTTAATAAAATAAATTGGAATGGAATGGAATTCGATTTGATAATAATCGAAGTTAATTTTTGTGGAGGAAGACTGCTAATATATCTGGAATTTAAAAGGCATTGCCGTTATTCCATTTATATTACTAGTCGGATATGGAAGTTTATATCGATTATATATATATTGTTTTGTTTTCCATGAAGATTCTATCGTTAATGGAATGTGATTTCGTGTTTGTCGTGAACTGTGTTTTAAATGACATTGGTTCTTTAACCCAGTTAAAGACAGGATATGATTTCCAAAGTTAAATAATCATTAATAGTGATTATTAGGAAGATTAAAACCAAGTGGAGTTTTAATGAATCTTTAATTAGATTGAAATAATCGAGAATGGAGTATTACCAGTTTTGCTCCAGGCGATAGTTAAATCTTTAATTAGATTTGAACGTGAAATGGTAATTGAATTTACCGATAACACCGTGGTGTTAGATATGAAGTATGACCAATTTTACTTCATGGGGTGAATAGGTTGGGGTTGAAAATTTAACAAGTGATTACTTTGGTAAGGTTCGCTAATCCCGACTAGTTTGGATAAACCATAATTTGGTTTGAATTGATATTCAAAAAAAAAGATTAAAGAATAAATTTAAAGAATTTATCTTTGATAAAATTAATGGGAACCTTTCCCAAAGTATAAGAATATTTGAATAAAAGAATATTCTGAATTGGAATGAGGCATATGTTGTGTTTGTGTAACACTTGTTTATTATATACGCGAGTTATTCAGAAAGACCGGGTTTATCCCCATTCTGAATAACTGATTCGACGATGTGTCGAGGATGAAGACGGTGGTCGAAGACCGGATGTCTTCACATCGTTTGGATAATTACTGATGATCTTGATTGGGCTGTACACCCAAGAGGAGGGTTGGTGATCGTCCAGACGTACTTGCAGATCGATGGATATATGAGGTACAAGGTGCCTCCAGTTTCGTTCAGACTCAGAGCAGACTTGTAAATGGACTGTGTGTCTGACATTTGATTTCATTCTGTGTGATTGATATCGGTTGCATAGCGTGAATTGCCTGTGTGGCATGCTGAGATGCAAATGATCAAGGCTTCTGTTGAAAAGCAAAATCTTGTGGTTGATGATCAAAGCACCGCCTGTGTGGCAAAGCTTTGTGTAGCGTTAATTCGCAAGCCTCACACCCCGGTTGTGAACCAGAAACGGGAGTAGGACCTCAGGGAGGACATGCGTTTCCTTCTAACTAGGGTGGTGTGAGTGACCTACTAGCCCTGACATTTATATTATTTTCACCTGTGTGGTTGTTGGATTGCGAGGCGCCTCGGATATATCGGTGACTATGTGGAGCCGATGGAGTCATTTGGCTCATTTACGCCCCAAAGGGTGGGGAAATGCAGCGTTCAGGCATAATAATCCACATCGGTGGACCAGTCCTGACGATCCAAGGGTCGATGCACTCTGACCCTGAGGCTCGGGCTAGAGAGTTTCGAAGCCGGTGAGGACTATCTTTTGCCTCGGTTCATAGATGGAAATCCAATTTCCAAATATGACATTTTGCGGTTTTAATTGTTGAACTAGTATGGCGACATGATATATGGTACCCATGCCGTCTATGATTGATACATTTATATTTGAAGTTGTTTTCTTCACTTATAGTAATAATAAAAGATTAAATTTCGCGTATCAAGCATGTTGGCTATTATAAGGGAAAAATCCTATCCTTCGGCTTGCGTTGCATTGTGTGATGGGACCTGAGTCTTATAATAGCTTCATTGTTCTTTATTTAGCATTGTGCTGTTTGTTTTATGCACTGGTATTCTTGGGAGGAAACTCGTTCCGTGTTATACGGCGTGGTCCCTTGATTTACCTAACTTTAAAATAAAAATTAATAACTGTTTTAGTTCTCACACCAGTCACATGATTGACCTGGAGTTTATTGTTTTAACCTAAACTCTGGATGCCCTTATTTTGACATGGGCAGCTAGTGGTTTTGGTTTTGCAGATTTACATTCATAGGATCCTGATTTGCAGCTAGAACGATATCCGGAAAGCTCTGTATCCGTATATCTCTTTCAGTTGTGTATTGTATTGTTTTTCCGCTGCTATGTAATGTAATTTAAATCTTTGATATTTGTTAATTGTATATTTATTCATACTCTGTATATTCTTGTATTCTGATGGAATTGTTGTAATAAACAATGAAATGTTCTTCTGTTTGTGTTCCGATTTGTTGTGTTCCCAAAACAATCAGGGGTTTCGAACGGTCTTGGTCGGTTTAGCGATCAATTCAGATCGAGCGAAATTCTTTGTTGTTACACATCCTACTAAATTCTGGTGCAACAAAACATTGGTGGGGGATATTTTACTGACTGTATGCTATGTTCTGAATAGAATCCCCAAATCTAAGAATAAAATATCACCTTTTGAAATTTTAAAGAATTATAAACCCAATGTCTCATACTTTAGAACTTGAGGTTGTTTAGCATATGTTCGCATTCCAGATCCTAAGAGAATAAAATTGGCAAGTAGGGCATATGAATGTGTATTTATAGGCTATGCCATCAATAGCAAAGCATACCGATTTTATGACCTAAATACACATAATATAATTGAATCAAATGATGCCGATTTTTATGAAACAAAATTTCCTTTTAAATTAAGGAATAGTGGGGGGCACATCAAGTATGCCTGTTAGAACATAACTTAATAAAAGTTCTGAAGCCGAACCTAGAAGAAGTAAAAGAGCAAGAACCGTAAAAGATTTTTGTTTGGATTTTTGTGCTTTTACTATAGAGGAGGATCCCTTAAACCTCCAAGAGGCATTATCTTTTTTAGATGCCGATTTTTGGCAAGAGGCTATAAATGATGAGATGGATTCTTTGGAATCCAATAAGACTTGGCATTTGGTAGATTTACCCCCTGGTTGTAAATCTATAGGCTGTAAATGGGTGCTTAAAAAAAATTAAAACCTAATAGCACTATAGATAAATATAAAGCATGACTAGTAGCTAAAGGTTTTAGACAAAAAGAAAATATAGATTTCTTCGACACTTTTTCACTCGTAACTAGAATAATATTCATTCGGGTATTAATCTCACTTGCTTCCACTCATAATTTACTAATACACCAAATGGATGTTAAAACCGCTTTTTTACACGGTGAATTAGAAGAAGAAATTTATATGGACCAGCTTGAATGATTTGTAGTACATAGTTAAGAACATATAGTATGCAACTTAGATAAATCATTATATGGTTTAAAACAAGCACCTAAACAATGACATGAAAAATTTGATAACTTAATCATTTCACACGGTTTTAAAGTTAATGAAAGTGACACATGCATTTATTACCAATCTGAGAATGACATTTGCACTATTATATGCCTTTATGTAGATGACCTACTCATCTTTGGGTCAAACATTCATGCCATAAACTCAGTCAAATCCTTATTAAGTGCCAATTTTGATATGAAAGATCTAGGTGAGACGAGTGTAATCCTTGGTATTAAAATTACTAGGTCAGAAAAGGGAATTTCTTTGGATCAGTCTCATTACATTGAGAAAATACTGAAGAAATACAATTACTTTGACTGTAAACGTGCATGTACACCATATGATCCAAGTGTAAAGTTATTTAAGAACACTGGTGAATGTGTTAGACAATCTGATTATGCGAGCATCATTGGCAGCCTTCGGTATGCCACTGATTGTACTAGACCCGACATTGCCTATATCGTAAGATTGTAGTGCAGGTTTACAAGTAGACATAGTATAGAGCACTGACATGCTATTGAAAGGGTCATGAAATACCTTAAATGAACTATGAACCTTGGATTACATTATGAAAGGTTTCTAGCTGTACTTGAAGGATATTCTGATGCAGACTGGAATACCCTTTTTGATGAGTCTAAAGCGACCAGTGGCAATATATTTAGCATCGCTGGTGGAGCTATTTCTTGGAAATCCAAGAAACATACTATTTTGGCTCAGTCCACTAGTGAAGAAGAAGAGTATTTGAGAAATCTGCTAGTTGAGATTCCTTTATGGGAAAAACTGATACCAGTTGTGTTGATACATTGCGATAGTACCGCGATTGTTGCAAAAGTTCAAAACCGTTATTATAACGGCAAGAGATGATAAATACGTCGTAAGCTACGACACTGTTAGAGAACTACTTTCTACAGGTACTATTAGAGTGGATTACGTACGTAGTGATGAAAATTTGGCAGATCCTTTGACGAAAGGACTGTCCAAAGAGAAAGTCCTTAATTCTTCTAAAAGAATGGGACTATTGCCCTTAGATTGTTGAGTCACGCACAATGGTAACCCGACCTAAATGACTGGAGATCCCAAAGAACTAGGTTCAATTGGTAAAAACAAGTTGTGTAGTGATAGGAGTTGAACGTGCTATTTAATAAACCAAGAAGCATGTATTCCTGAAGTGATTAGAGGATAAGTTGATAGAAATTTAACTCTTAATGAGAACTATACTCTATTTGGAGTGGAGCACCTACCTTCAGGAGTACTGTTGATAGACTCATCTATGTGAATGTGGAAATGTGGCTGTTCCTATGGAGTTTCAGGCAAAACTTCTAGAGCATTCGCTAAACTGGGATAGACGTGCATGACCGTAAATGCACGGGCTTATTTGATTGCACTATAAAAAAGGTTGTGTGTGGTTTGATGTCAGGAATAGAGTTCAAGACTACGTGTCACTCTAGTAAAAACTGAATCTTATTCACTATACAAAGGTTCAAGTTGACATCTTTATTTATGCACAATCTTATGTTTTCAGAAATTGCTCAAAAACATTTTTAAAAATTCAAGTGGGGGATTGTTGGAAATGTTTTTATAAACATTAAATGAATTATTAAAAATGTTGGAATAAGTGTATGAATGACTCCTATATGTGAATAGTTCCGCATCATAGGACTATATGGAAGAAACAAGTATTTATAATTGTTTCTAAGAAGTCATGTTGGGGGCTTGGGCTCCCAATACATGCTTTATTGTGAGGAGGGAGATCATGCATCATGGCCACCACACATGCACGACCGACCAATCCGACCCGGCCTGGTCTCGAGTTTGGGCTTTGGCTTTGTGGTATAGACACTTATATTTTTTGGATCAGAAAACCTTGCCTTTTTCAAACCGTTTTTTATGTAAAATATTTCTGAGCCGACTTTTACATGAAGCGGTAAACTCTTGACTCGTTGTTTCAATAGATCCGATTTTCTCTCGCTGCCCAGTATTTTCGTTCAGCCCTAATCCCCGTCTATATATTATCTTCAGTTGTAGACGAGAATCTCTATCTGAACAACGTTTTCTTACCTTCGCCATTAAAAAAAATAGCAATTTTTTATATTCGAAAGTGCAAATCTGCACTGATTTGTTGTGCAAGCAAATCAGTTATTCTTTTCAGAGGTTGTTTTATCCTAAATGCGGCGACGGAAGTACGAACTGGTTTGCACCACCGACCAGATCGTCGAATCGTCTTCAAGAAAGCGACCAAGTACGTGACTCAGCCATTGTTTCCTAGTGGATAATCCATAAAATGATGGGTGAGTGAATTGTAGTTCACGTTGGGGTGCATATAGCACAATTCTTAACTATATTTGAGAAAAAGTAAGTGTGACTTTTTTACAATTATTTGTAAATAAATAGGCAAATTCTATTCAGACCTACAAAATAGCTGTGTTGCCCTCTTTTTTAATTTAAAATTTCGCTGGACAGAAATACCCTTTGCTGAATATTTTTTTTTATACGTTTCCGTTTCCGTCAACTACGCAGTGCGGGTGTGAGGATTGTGCTACAACCACGCAGTATGCCTACGAGGTTGGTATCATTACCTCGTAGGGGGCCTACGAGGTTAGCAGCATTACCTCGTAGAGTCTCTACGAGGTAAGCTACATAACCTCGTAGTGGCTCTACGAGATAAAAGGGTATTTTGATCATGTGAATTTTTCTAAAAAAGCCGGCAACTCAGCTATTTTTATAGAATTTGCCAAATAACTAACTGTCCGAAGCAGTATATTCCTTTGTTTGTCCGTGCTGCATGACCTTCCTTGGAATTGACTATGTTACCAATGATATCTCATAGATGTTTTCAGACTTCTGGTAAACTAGATTCGAATTATCTTGCTTTAATAATTCCATAGCATGGATCAGTTCTACAGGTTATAATCTTCTAAAAGGGAAATGTCAGGCATGAATTATGAAGAGGAAGACCTCTCTAACCCAAAAATTGCTCGTCTCCGCCATTACATTGACCCCAAGTCACCATCTCCAGGTTACCAATCCTGATTATGTTTATATTGCTTTTTTTATTTTTATTTTTATTTTTATTTTTATTTTTATTTTTATTGTAGAGTTAAGCATTTGTGTAAATTACTGATTGCCTAATCAATGAGTAGATATTAAATCTCAAAAAATGATTTTTATCAATAGGTTGGGAAAAATGTTATCAAGAAGAAGTGACGCCCTGGGATATGGGAAACACAACACCGATAGTTTTGGATTTGCTTCAAAATGGAATGCTTCCAAAAGGTCGAGCTTTCATTCCTGGATGTGGCACTGTAAGTGAATCACTTGTATATATGTGTATGTGTAGATAGATGGATAAAGCTTACATCCCGTTTGGATTTGATGGTTTCTATAATACTCAGTTCCCTAGTTTTGATATATCACTCAATGATATATCACTCAATTCCATGAACTAGGTTGATTTACTGTGTTTTTTGACTTGTCAGGGATATGATGTAGTTGCTATTGCTGGACCAGATCGTTATGTTGTGGGATTGGATGTATCAAGCACTGCCATTAGGAAAGCCAAAGAGGTACGCATACCTTATAGAATAATTTATGTTTCTTAACCTTTGTGCTAGTCTATGGCATACTGTTAAAAAAAATAAAAAAAAAATCCACAAATATGCCAGCAGTGTAAAGATCATAATTTAGAGGACATAAAATCTCAGTCATTGAATGATTTTGTCATTACAAAAGATATGGAAATCAAGGGACAATCCAATGATTTAGATTTTGTGTCCTCTACTTTATGTCAATTTTTTGTGTTTATATAGACTTTCCTGCGTATACTCTTAGGTCTTAACTAAACCTTTGGATTGTCAATTTCAACAACTAGTCAATATCTTGATCTTCCGAACCACTTTGTTGTCCAAGTCCAGCAGTATGTGTTTAGCCTACGGAATTCTAAGATCATTAGCTTCTTTGAAATTATCACAACCAGATGCAAATTTTCTTAATATCTACTCATAACAGTGGTCCTCTTCTTTGCCAAATGCAAAATACCTTGACTTTGTAGCAGAGGATTTCTTCAGCTGGCAACCAATGGAGCCGTTTGATATGATTTTTGATTACACGTAAGAATTAATTCACTGCGAAATTAATCGAATATGTCTCTGTTATGTATCTTGATGGTGATGAAGTTTGCAGATTCTTTTGTGCCTTAGAGCCTTCCTTCAGACCATCTTGGGCAAAGAAAATGAGTGATAACTTGAAGTCAGATGGAGAACTAATAACACTTATGTACCTGGTTTGATTTCTGACTTTTGCTGCTAGTCTTATTATTTACTCTAATGTGGTACTCTTCTATTTTAAGATTATGTCCTTTCTTTGTTTCTTTTGAAGTAAATTTCTTGTTTTGCCAATGAACCGTTAGGGAAGTGACAGCTTAGAAATTAAATGTAGAGTGTTGTTAATGACACTCCCTTTTTGTCAAGGGGCGTCATTGGTAACCGGATTTGCCCTTTTTATTCGGCAGAGCATGGCCGAAAATGAGTTTTCGGTGATAGTATACCCTTTTTAGGACTCTTTGTGATGCCCTTTAATCAAAAGTGGAGTGTCATTAACAACCACCTTAAATATATTCCCTATGAAATAAAGGTCAAGGATGGTTAGATTACCCTAATGACCCCACCCCCCCCCCAGTGTTTCATCATCTTTTTTGGTCTCAAGAATAAAATAGGTATTTTGAACAAAAACATGTCTTTTAGCACATAAATTTTATTTTTAACATGTGTTCCGCACACATTAACATCACCCTACAAAAATATACTTTCTCTTCCATTTTTTGTTGAAAAGAATAAGAACACGAAGAGGGAGCGAGTGTAACGGTAAGTTATCGTGTTGAATGTCCGAGTCCAGCCGCACACCATTTCCTTTAAAATAATATTGCTTACTCTACGACGTTGCAGCAATATGTTTTTTGAGACAAGCGCAAGAGAAATTTGAGTAAGAGAAGTGGAGAAAGAAGTGAGTGTTGAGTCATTTATGTATGTAGTTCGTTTAGAAATCCAAGGCCTATTGTAGTTTTGGAAGTGCATGTTCAATTCAATAGTCAGAATGTCTAAACATGTTTAGAAATCCGAGGCCTATCTATAGTTTTGGAAGTGCATGTTCAATTCAACAGTCAGAACATCTGAAAATGTTGTGATTCTTTCACCAAACAATGTCATCGTTGATCGCAAAAACGCTTCAAATAATAGTTGTTTTGAGATCCAAAATTTAAATTTAAATTTAAATTTGCACGCCAACCAAGTGCTAACTGCTAAGTGTCTACAAGACACTTCGAACGCTTATTCGTGCCAAAAGGAGGCGGTTGTAGTGGGTTACGGGCAAAGTCACGGGCGTAGGGTGGTGTGTTACACCATCCTTTATAACGACCGTGGTCATTCAAGCTCTACTAGTCATACATGAATTATTATAGCATCTCCACCTTAGTATATAAACACTTGTAGGGTCATATCCAACAAGATGTGATATTATCCTTGTTTCTCTAGGCCACTTCTTCCTTATTAATGCCTTATTCGATTATTATTTTTCCAATAATCTCCCATATGAATGAGTATTTATTAATATGTTCTTAATTCAGCGCATTGGTTAAAGTGACATGATGACCTTGACCTTTTCTCGTGATTATCTATAAGATTTACTAACAAATCAATAGACTGAGTTATCTTTGAACAACAAGTCTCTTTGTGTAAATCTGAAATATAGATACACAATAATAGTTCTTATTACCTTGGTTATGTGTTTGTGTTTATTTTTGTCATGAACACTCGCTTGCTCTCATTAAAGCTTAGAGAATTTGTCCTTGGGTTTCTCTTTGAAGCGACATCTTCGCACTCACATATGCAATTCAATAAGGAGTATCCCACAATACTCTACTTGATTCTTTAATAACCAAATATAGACATCATGTAACGATCCGACTTTTTGGCTCTTGAAAATCAACACTAATACATCCTCTGTATTCATGTATCTCAAATCAAGTGCCAGAAAGTCTGATAGTTAGGGAAAAAGATAGGAGATAGAAGAATAGAAGAAAGAAGATGCAGAACATAATTTCACAACGGAACGACTAATCTATAATGTAACAATGCTCTTCACAAAAAGAGAAAATTTTAATATACATACATCAATCAGAGTACACAATGAATCAACCCGAACAGTTATAATAACTCATCCTTACAATTGTTGATACTTGCAACAACACACATAGTGGAATAAATAAAAGAATGCGAGCATACTTCTCGACATCAACTTCTCTTCTGAAACTCCAAAGCAATTCAAGTCCGATCTGAAAATATACTCGGTTTGATCCTAGCACCAACACGAGTTCACCCATGCACCCAGTTCGACCTCTGACGTCCCCAAGCTCACTGGAACACAAAACCTTGCCTCGCTGCTTAAATATCGAACACCCCCATTCCGAGCGCACCTAAAACTGCGAGTGACATGTTGAGGCTTTCGAGTTTGCGAGTTCCACGTACCCAGAAGCACACGATTTCTTTGAAATTCAAGCTTGATTTAATTTGAAGAAGGTTTAAGAGGAGACGTCCGTTTATTTCAACATGAAGAAGTAAAATCTGGGTTAGGTTTTAAGAGTTGAAGAGGATATTTATAGACAAATAATTTTAGATATTTTACATATCATATTCGATTATATTTTTGTCGAGCTTTTTAAGCTCGCGTAAACACATAGAAGCTTCAATCGCCATGAAACTTGACATTCTGCTATATTTCAATATTCCGGACTCGTTGAAACTGGTTTTGTCGAATTTCGAGAGCATTTGCAAAAACACTATTTATACGTGTTATAAAAATCGAATTAATATTTAATCGATTTTCAAACACTTTTATTTCTTCGATAATAAATTATTATTATCATTTCTATTCAATTAGAATTCTACATAAGCTTTGAAATCAATTTAAAATCATTTTAAATTCTAGATTTGCTTATTCGAGTAATTTCAATATTTAAATTACTATTTTACAATTCAATTATATAAAATAACTCATACATTCTAAATTCAAATTATTAAACTTCTAATTAATTCATCTTTATATTTAAATATTCAGATACTGAAAATCTGGGTTGTTACATTCTTCCCCTCTTAAAAGGATTTCATCCTGAATTACAAGTTAGGACAAACATAACTAAACCCACTAGCTTTAATTCAAAATTTTATTTTTCCAAAATCATGTAAATTTTTTATAATGCCCGAAATTACAGAAAATTTCGGCAACACCTCCTTTGTACGGCTCTATCCGAAAAAACCACAATTGCCACGCAGGGCCCTAGTCAATCAAAAAGAAATAACAAACAAGCGACTACCCATATATAAGACATAAAATCCACCAAATTCAATCATGTGACACTGTAAGAGAATCACTTGTATATATGTGTATGTGTAAGTGAAATTATGTGATAAAATCCACCAAATTCAATCAATAACATAAATGTCTATTTGTCCGGCAAACAAATCCCTATTTATGAAATCAAAAGCGACTAGCGCCATTTGCTTCCATGAACCTATATATACTTACATAACCCAAAAATGAGTTAAACAAATAGATAAGTAACATAATAAGTACATCTGCATAAGTAATATAGCAATCATAGCAACGACCAAATATGATGCAACTGGTAATAAAGATGCAAACCCATAAGCAACAATCATATAACAATATCATTATAGCGTCATGTCACGAACAATCATAACTCATGCTTAATTCAGATTCTGAAACTCCATCATCACACAAGGATGATAAACAATCCATTAAGCATCACCTTATGCTCAACAACCTAAGGTTATCACTTAACCAATCATTCACGCTACCTCAAACAGTTTAAAGATTCAATCCCTAAATTCTCCACAATTCTACAACATATCATGAATTATTTTAAGATCCCATACAATATGCATAAGTCATTTGTACGCAATATCGAATTCAATCACTCACTTTATCACATAATTTCAGTTCCAAACTAGTATCGTTCATTCGATCACTCTAGTACGGACTCAGAACTGGTTTCTTGATTAAATACCGTCATTTTCCTTGCATAGCCATATACTATGATAGATAATTTCAGAATCATATCAAAAATCCTGTATCTAACTTCGCCGTCAAGAATAGAGTGAAAAATACTAACTCTGATTGGTATATGCTACAACAAAATCACGAACTCGAATCTGGATCAAAATGTAAAGCGAATAAAACAACCTACGTAAATCTTACGTAATCATTCCTAATTGGTTTCCTATTAATATTCCAATTATTATATTCATCTTCATTTTCATACTTAGTATATCATTCTTATACTAATCTTATTTATGAATCATTTCATACAACTTAACATCAAGTTATTAACCATTACATAACTTAAGTTACCAAACTTCTCCTCCGGAGGAAAGATGAGGCGATTCACACACTTATATAATTCCAATACAACCCAAGAGTATATACAAAAAACCAATTTGCTCTACTTAAATAAGTATGTTAACAATTTTAGAACTCTCCCTACTTAAATTCTTATTATAAATATAACCGATTTCATATATGTTTATAATCCATTCAATACTTATATTCAGATTTCAACGTACTCTAATATTCGCTAAGTGTGTAAAAACTAACATGCTGATTTTTCTTAACTCAACTAGTTCACAATTCAAAACAGGTTTAAACTTATTACTTCCTAAATTCTATATATTCTAAACCTTCGATTTAATTAATATTTTGTTTTGAATCGCGAACTACCAAACCGCGATTTCCTGAAAATTTGATTTAGCCATAACTCAAAATCTAGAAGATGAAACTAAAATATTTCTTTTTATTAGAAAACCATATTCCAATAGATTCGGGTGATTTTTATTTCAAAAAGTTCCGATTTATATTGGATCTTATACATTTGTTTAAACTTTTATTCAGAGAATCATGAACTGTCGCTATGCGTCGAGCTCGTTTCAATTAAATTTAATTAATTCGTTTAATCTTCGTTAAGTTTATAAATTATAAACCTATTCTCTTTTAGGTTTTCACATAAACTAGTGAAACATTCTAATTCAACTTGAAAATAATAACTATCCAAAATCATCAAATTTCCTATTTCATATATATAAATGAGATCTATCAAACATCGTATCAAATAAAATGCAAAATCATATAATTTAGTACATAGACTACATGCATCCATATTATAACCTGTTGAAATTTCAGAATTGAACTTCTGGATTTTATACTTCAGATACTTTGGATTCAAAAACAGAAATCTATTTTAATCGAAACTATCATCCATTGTAGCAAATTCTTACTTAGAAACTCGAAAATGAAACCCGATGATGTTGCAGTCATCGTCAACATTTTTTTCCATCGACCAAAGCAAATTTCAGAAATCTTTTAAAATCCTTATCTTCTCATAAACACTTCCAAATAATGCCAATATTTCCTTTAAGATTCGAAAATGCATCCATATTATAACTTGTTGAAAAATTCAGAATTAAACTTCCGGATTTATACTTCAAATACTTTGGATTCAAAACAGAAATCTATTTTAATCCAAACTATCATTCAGGGTAGCAAGTTCTTATTTAGAAACTCGAAAACGAAACCTGATGATGTAGCAGTCATCATCAACATTTTTTTCCAACGACCAAAGCAGGGTCAACGCTTTCAAAATCTTTTAAAATCCTTATCTTCTCATAAACACTTCCAAATAATGCTAATATTTCCTTTAAGATTTGAAAATCATTTTCAAACTTACCGGAATTCCAAAATTTTCAATTCTCAACTCAAATCCATTTCATCTTTATAAACCTTGTTTATAAATTACACTTGCATAGTCCTTGTTTAAATTCATTTTAAACAACTTCCATTCAGATTGAATTCTTACCCAATATCATCATCGAACGCCTTATAGTCAAATCGTGAAGCTGAATTCAGAAGGTGTTCGTTTATAATGTTCTCAGATTATATATCAACCCAACTCATGCAAGCAAATAGATAAGATTATTTTATCCAAATATAGTAGTCAATACCTACATGACTACAAAATCAACCAATAATGGCTGACAGTCATAAATAGCTGGGCACGACCAATCAATCAATAAATGATAATAACTTAATATCATCATTCCCTAACAACCAACTCATCCATATAACTATTTTTAGTTATGAAACTTTATATATATAAAATATATAAATCTTGGTAACTTATTTTATTCGCCAAATTGAAAACAATATCGAATCGAATGGCTTGTTTGAGTGTTTCAGAATCTTCATCAAAACGATGATCAGTCGATTAATTCAGATCCAGAATTCAGAATTCACAAAACAAACAACCTTATACAAAATATTTTGTGTTCATTAACAAGTAAGCCCTCATATATATAATGTATATACTCTCAGAACTCAATTTAGGGTGTCACTAACACTATCTTTAGTGAGTTATGCCTCATACAAGCCTAGGTGTTCACTAAACCTAAGCTCTGATATCAAATGTAACAACCCAACTTTGGGCTTTCGAAAATCAACACCAATACAATTTTTGTATTCATGTATGTCAAATCAAGTGTCATAAAGTCTGATAGTTATGGAAAAAGAAAGGAGATAGAAGAATAGAAAAAATATGATGCATAACAGAATTTCACAATGAAACAAATAATCTATAATGTAACAATGCTCTTTACAAAAAAAGAAAACTTTAATATACATACATCAATCAGAGTACACAATGAATCAACCTGGACAGTTATAATAACACGTCCTTACAATTGTAACACACACAGCGGAATAAATAAAAGGATACGAGCATACATGTTGGCATCAACTTCTCTTCTGAAACTTCAAAGCAATTCAAGTCCGATCTGAAAATAGACTCGGTCTGACCCTAGCACCACCACGAGTTCACCCAAGCACCCACTTCGACCTCCACGTCACCAAGCTCGTTGGAACCCAAAACCTAGCTTCGCTGCCTATAAATTGATCACCCCCATCGTGATCGTACCTAAAAATGTGTGTATCATGTTGAGGCTTTCGAGCTTGCGAGTCAACGAATCCAGAAGCACATGATTTCGTTGAGATCTAAGCTTGATTTAATTTGAAGAAGATTTAAGAAGAGGCGACCGTTTATTTCAACAGAAAGAAGTAAAATCTGAGTTAGGTTTTAAGAGTTGAAGAGGGTAATCATAGAGAATTAATTTTAGATATTTTATGTATAATATTCGATTATATTTTTGTCGAGCGTTTTAAGCTCGCATGAACACATAAAAGCTCCAATCGCCATGAAACTTGATACTCTGCTATATTTCAATGTTTTGAACTTGATGAAACTGGTTTTGTCGAATTCCAAGACTATTTGCAGAGACACTATTTTTATGTGTTATTAAAATCGAATTAATATTTAATCGATTTATAAACACTTCTATTTCTTCGATAATAAATTATTATTATTATTTCTATTCAATCAGAGTTTTACATAATCTTCGAAATCAACTTAATTTCATATTAAATTCTAGATTTGCTTGTTCGAGTAGTTTCAATATTTAAATTACTATTTTACCATTCAGTTATATAAAATAACTCGTACATTCTAAGTTCAAGTTTTTAAACTTCTAATTTATTCATCTTTATATTTAAATAAATAAAATATTCGGATACTGAAAACCAAGATCATTACACATCATTAATATGTTTTTAATTTGAGTAAAAGCAGTGGAGGGAGAAGAGAGTGTTGAGTCATGTATGTATGTAGTTCGTTTAGAAATCCGCTGCCTATCTAACGTCTGGAAAGAATGCGATTCTTTCATCAAACGATGTCATCGTTGACCGCCAAAACGCTTCAAATAATAGTTATTTTGTGATCAGAAATTTAAGTTTGCACACCCAACCAAGTGCTAATTGTCCAAAACACACTTCGAATGCTTATTCGAGCGGGGCGGGTGTAGTGGGGTACAGGCAAGGTCACGGGCATAGGGTGGTGTGTTGCACCATCCTTTATAACGACCGTGGTTATTCAAGATCTACATCTCAACCTTCGTATATAAACACTTGTAGGGTCATATCCAACAAGATGTGATATTATCCCTATTTCTCTGGGTCACTTTTTCCTTATTAATGTCTCATTTGCTTATTCTCTTTTTAACAATCTTCCATGTGAATGAGTTTTTATTAATATGTTCTTAATTCAGCGAAATATTATTGCATTAGTTAAAGTAGCATGATGACCTTGAACTTTCTTCATGATTATCTATAGGATTTACTAACAAATTAATAAACTGAGTTATCTTTGAACAAAAAGTCCTTTTGTGTAAATATGAACTACAGATACACAATAAAAATTCTTATTTTCTTGGTTTTGTGTTTATTTTTGTCATGATCACTTGTTTGTTCTCATGAAAGCTTAGAGAATTTAGCCTTGTGATTCTCTTTGAAGCGGCATCTTTGCACTCACATAGGCAATTCTATAAGGAGTATCCCACAATACTCCACTTGATTCTTTAATAACCAAATATGGACATCGTTAAAAGCTGAGCTTATCCTATTCTTCGGTGTATTAAACGTAGACTTATCATATGAATAGTTTGAACATTACCAGAGTTGCTGAGTTTATCCTGGATTTAGCTGTCCCTTTGCTAGATCTTGAATCTTCAGTCAACTAGATTGTGTTTCCATCGAGGAAATTTTGTCTTATGCTATCGATCTTAAGCCCATTCCCTTTGATAAGATTTTCCCTTTCTTGGCAAACCTTATGTCAACGGATCCACAATGTTATCATCTGACCTTACATAGTCAACATTGATAACTCCATTAGAGATAGTCTTATGCCTATGACAAATATGTGTAGGCTTTCCATTACAGAGTTTACAATTAGCTCATTCTATAGCAGATTGACTATTGCAATGTATGTTTATTGGTGCCGGGTTTCTCAACTAGGAATATCCCCTAAAATCTTCGAAGTCATACTGCTTCTTTTGCGGCTTTGCCCAGGACAATGAAATCTGATTTCATTGTTGATCTTGCTATGCAAATCCGTTTGAAGGATTTCCTAGCAACTTCCCCCATTTGATAAAGTGAATACATATGTGTTTGTGGATTTTGTGTCTGTTGATCCAGTTATTTAATTTGCATCGCAGTTTCCCTCTACTACAGATGGATATCTAGAATAATATAGTCCATAATTTTGTGTGTATTTTAGATATCCTAATACTCAAATTATAGCTTTTCAGTGATAGTGATTCTTTCTTAGGTTGTTTGTATATCAATAGAGTTTACTTACAACATAAGCTCCATCTGATATAATGCAATTCATTATATATATGATGTTGCTAAGCATATGAGAATATTCAAATTGATAAATTCTATCACTGTTGTTTTTGATTCAATTTTGATTTAAGTCTACATGTGATTTTGCAATCAATATATTATGTTGTTTGAATTTTCCAAGTGTTTTTTCTCAATATAGTGTGACTGAAGTTATACATACCTTTGTGGATTTTTACGTATCCTTAATGTTGACCAGGACGTGCCTTATAGCAAGGCCGGCCAAGATTCAAATGATTACAATCACAAGCGTCAATCCTCGAGAATTGTGCCTAACTGGAAACTCAATCTCAGATCTGATCGAAGGAAGAAGGGCTCGCACGGTGTTCTGCTTGCATCGTGTTTTGCTTGCCGGGTCGAATAAATCCGAGACATCGGTTCGAAAGGGCCTTCGGTTCGAACAAACCCCAGATCAAACGTTCGATCCGGACCCGTCTGATTCTGGTAATGTAGTTACACACGTCACCGCCACTCATCCCATGATCTGTCAAAGGCCCTGGATTTGTGCCATGTGTCCAAAATTTGAACCAGTCATCCATGAGCCGGCCCATAACTATCTGTTAACCACTCCCGCCAGTCTCCTATATTTGTGGTTCGAATGCCACGCACCACTGACCGCTCTCGCCTTAAATCTGAGTCTATATATACACGAATTCAGAGCCATTTAAAGCACTTTTGGACACTCTGTCTCCTCACACACACTCAAACCAGCATGCTAGATTGCCAATCCAAGCCATATTTCAAATCAACACGTAGAATTTCGAGAGCAATCAAATTGTATTGAGGTTTTTTAGAGATTGTAATCGTCATTCTTGTAATTTCTTATCGAATAAAGGAATTATAAAGTGGATCTACTAATATTCATGTATGATTGTTCATAATGGATTCAATCTCATTGTTGATGACTTCCTTGCAAAAAGGGACCATGGAGGTGGGGGCAGCTTGATAATATGTTAGTGGTTCATTTTCTAGAATTGAGGCATAAAAGTCTAACCCAAAAGTTTTTGCAACACGTTGCCTTTTAACTTCTTGGTTCCTCCGATTTTTGACCATTATCTTGTATGTTTTCACACGTTTATTCTTCATCATCCTTACTTAGATAAGGAGCTTTCTAATTCTCTTTGCCTCTTTAAAGCATTTTATTCAATAGATTGTTTCAAAGGGCAAATATTTTCATAAAGTCTTGCATTTCTCGACTCAATGATGTTATTTTTGTGAATATCAGTTATTTCTGACTAGTGTACTAGGAACCGATATGCAAAACTATTATGTGCATATTCTATGAATACACCGTTTTGGTTCAATTTTGATCTTTTTTGGTTCAGATATTTCTACTTTGACAAGACACTTCCTACACTTTTAAGTATTTATATGATGATGATCTGTTCTTTAGGTTAATACGAATACTTGGATGTTTTCCTTCTTGGTATTTTATTCAGTATGTGATGGACATTCACTCTCCAAAAATGTTTGGTAGACCAAAGCTAATTAGTTAGGCATTTTTCCTTTTGGCGTTCCATTAGATCGAGATAAATATGGAGCCATAGTTTGGTGTGTAATATCATTTTGAACACAATTCCTCAAACGAGGATTCATATTCTCCTTCTTCATCATTTCTTAAAGTTTTGATTTTCTTATTGAATTTTTTTAGCATCAATTTTTATGGTTTTTAAACATTTTTAATGTCTCATCTTTTGCTCAAACAAGGTATACATAACAATATCTTGTACAGTCGTCTATAAACGTGACGAAGGTATTTTTTTTCTTGTTTAGCTTGACACATTTTCAAATCGCATACATCTGTGTGTATTAAATGTAAGGTTCAGTGTCCCTTTCAACATGAAATGAGGTTCTTGTTATTTTTGCTTCAGCACAAAATTGACATTTATCACTAAAATTTATCTTATATTTTGGTATAAGTTCTAAATTAACGGGTTTTCATAATGTATCAAAACTTAAAATGATCTGATCTAGAATGTCATATATTAGAAGAGTTAAAGATATAAACAGAAGATTCAGTTCTATGCATATCAACATTGGTATAATAGTGGTCACATTCATTTTGAACAAACCATTCCTCACATAAGTTCTTCCCACGTACATTTCATTATTTGACAACACAAACTTATCGTCATGAAATTAGGTTTTTGCAGATCTTAGGAACATGAAGAACATCAGTCAAGTTGGTATCTTTCCATAAGTCAATTTCAGCGCAATATTTTGTTTTCCTTTGAACCTTAACGTGGATGAATTATCCATGAATGGTTGTTCCTCCTCGGTAGCAGTTTTGTAGGATGTAAATATCCACTTATTTGCATTCTGTGTTGAGTGGCTCACGTGTTTGGGTTACCAACCAGGATGCATTCAGACACCATTGCACGCAAGTTTAAATTAGAAACACCGTTTCAAATTTCAAACATGTTTTGCTTCTGATTTCTTTTTTTGTAAGCGCGATTCATCCATTATTCGATTTATGAATAATAACTTCCCGTTTCTGGATCTGACGTATCAATCATCTTGAAGTCCAAATACTTTCCTGCTATGAACTTCTTCATGCATGCATTTTCAGTCTTGTATTTCTTATACAAAGTCAGCCATAGCTCTTTTAAAGTTGATGCAGTGTAATACACGTTATACTGGGTGTTGCCAAGTCCATCAAGGATATATAATTCTTAAAGCCGGAACTTTTTAAGACATTCAGAACTTCTACTCTGATTGCATCTGGTTCCAATGCAGCCACTATAGGACCATGTCCAGTGAGGAAGTTAACAAACTCCAGAGTTGTTAAATAGAACACCACATTTTGTATCTTGTTGTCATCGTTTGAAGTTAAACCCAATAAGATTTTTCTTTAGCTGTTCTCAGAATCTCAATGACAGAGAGCCAATTTTGAAAGCAAATTTCAAGTCACTCTTACTAGGTGCCACAGTTTATGTTGTCGACGACTCAACTGCCCATTCGCCCTAAACCGGCATGACGCCCCACCCCTCACCCCTTATAATGGTCAGGGTTATTCATGCTATATACTAAGTTCCATATAGGAAGAATCACAACTTCTCCTTCCTAGTATATAAGCACGTGGGGTCGTGCATACAAGATGTGGGACTATCCACACTTCTTCCTTGTTAATGCTTCATTCACCTGTTCATTTTCCAACATTATTATCTTCATGATTGGCATAGATTAGTAAATGTGAAACAAGACTAACACCACCTCTGCCACACGAGCCGAAACCAAGCTATGATACCATGTAGAATACTAGAGAACCAAACAAGTGTTCCTAATTGTGTTCCTAAAATCAATTGGTAGTAGGAACAACGGTCTCATAGTACATATACAGGAAACAAGACACAAATTGCTCAATGTGGTACAAGACTAAAACAACTCCTGCACGTGTGACACACGCGCCCAAGCCAAAACCAAGCTATGATACCATGTAGAATACTAGAGAAACAAACAAGTGCTCCTAAAACCAATTGGTAATAGAAACAACGGTCTCATGATATATAAACATGAAACATGACATAATTTGCTCAATGTGTGACAAGACTAACAGTAAATACTATCAATGATAGCCTAGAATAATGCATTATTGCTATTATCTACCACATGATATAGTTGAAAATTTTCTGATCTATTCAGTATTATAAAAAAACAAATGCATTCAAAATAATTAATTAGCTTGACGCAAAGCATATAAGCTAATAATTTCAGTGTGGCAGCTTGATGATCAGGTATCTGGTCCACCTTTCAATAATTCTATAGCCGAGTAAGTTAATTCTATTCATCTATATCCAACTAATTTTATTGAACAAATTCCTTATATACGGTTATTATTTGGTTTATGGATGCCGCTATTCAGTCTCCTTTGTGATTCACTTTGTAGCTATGCAGAAGTGTTGAACCATGAAGGCTTCAAAATGATTTCCATTACTGATAATGACATAGCATTCAAGTTTCGCATGGTACTTGAATTTAATTTTTTCTAGATTAAATTATTGTTTTTTCAATATCACTTAATTATATGGGTTGTAGGTTTAGTCCATTTCTCAGTGATACCAAGTTCACTGTAGAACAAATACAATCTAGTTCATAACATGCATAAAGCTAAGCATCCCCCTGAATCGACTTAGATGTTTTTTTTTTTTTTTTTTTTTTTTTTTTTTTTTTGCTTTTTCTAAGTTGAAACAAATTCATTTCGGCTTTCAAAAAGCCATGAAAACAACTTACATAAGTTGTTTCAAACGAACCGTCGTGTTTTTTCCTTTTATGTACAATAATAGTGAAAACAAGGGACGACTTCCTAAAACCAAACTTCATACAAGGCGAATCCATGCCTAGTGCTTCACGCATTGATCCCTAAAATTTTAACAACGTGTTTTTTTGTGTCATTGCTTAATTTTTTAAAAAATATTAAATGAAGATTACTAGGAAAAAAGGGAAGAAATATCTATATATATTATAAAAAAGTGCAGGTATATTTACAACTATTATCATAGTGTATTGTTGACATATCTCAGTGTATCAAAAAACCGCAGACATTTCTGTAGTTTTTATGTACAATTGTTTCTGTGTCTGCATTTTTTTTGGAAGTTAGCTATTTTTCATTTGTATGCAATTCATATATTTTTTGATGATTTTTCTGCAATAGTGTGATATTAAGCAAGTGTGGACAAAATGCTACAAATATTGGAAAGAGCTTAAATTTTAGATAGATGATAATATACATGTGGATTGAACATATACAAAATCTTGTTAGATTTGGATTACCGTAGCTCACGGTAGGGTAGAAGTGCTAAAGGGACGCCCCGGTTCGTGAGTTACGGTAATTCAAATCCAACAAGAATTTGTAGAAGTTCAATGCACATATAAATTATCATATATCCAAAATCTACGAATGTCGGAACGAACTCAAATTTTGGACAATTTTTAATATATGTGGATTGAACATCTACAAATTCATGTCGAATCAGGATTACTGTAGCTCACGAACCGGTAGGGATGCTAAATGGGTACTGCAAAACAGGGGTGTCCGGAACGCTCCTCATATATATTAGGAGCGTTCCAGGAAACCTCTGTTTTGCAACATCCCTTTAGCATCCTTACCCTACTGTGAGATACGGTAATCCGAAGACAATAAGATTTTGTAAAAGTTCAATCCACATATATATTATCATCTATCCAAAATTTGAGCTCATTCCGATATTCGTAGAATAATCTAGAAGTGGGCGTGGTTCGGTCTGGCGTGGTTTGGAGCCCAAACCGCTTCCGCACCGCATCAAACGGTAGATCAAAAATACAAATCATTATACGAACCATTCAAATGGTTCAGTTTTATTGTAACACAGTCCGGTTTTTGGTTTGGTTTGGTTTGACCCATTTAAATATCAAATAAGAGAATTACTTACATCAACAATCAATTTATAATTGTGTGACATTGTCACTTAAAGATTAAAACACACAGTGCAAACCTGAATTGAAAGATTGGTTTCTAAGTGTATGAATACATCAATTTTACGATGCACAAACATTAAATAAGATAACTCAAATAAAATTATAACTAATATTACCCAAAAAAATGATATAGAAACTATTATACTAAAACTACTAATCTTTCTTTTGTGATAACATTATTATTAATATAACAAAAACATACGCTGAAAATAGAATATGTATCGTCAAAATAAAAAAATTAGATAGGAATTAATTATATTTTTATCATAAGATTATTAGTGCAGGTATTCGGTTCAGTTCAGTTTAATACGGTTTGGTCAAAGTTCAAACCGCAACTGAACCGTCATTGCAGGTCGGTTCGGGTTGTTTGCTTTTGAAAGAGGATTCGTTGCGGTTTTCCACACCGTTTTTGCGGTCCAAACGGTTTCCATATTGCGGTGCGGTTTATGCCCACTCCTAGAATAATATATTTGATGTTTAAATTTAACGGTTCGAATAAATGTCTGAACGGTGAAATAATTGAGCTAAGATTTTGATAATGTTACGATTGTTGCAACAAACGAAATTTTTGGATAGATGATAATATATATGGATTGAACATCTACAAAATTTTGTTGGATTTGAATTATTGTAGCTCACGGTAGCATATGGGTGCCCCGGAACGCTCATATATATATATATATATATACATATATATATATATATATATATATATATACATATATATATATATGGCAAGCGTTCCGTTGCATCCCAAAAATGGAGCACCCCAAAAGCCCCTCGGTTTCCACCTCTCATTTATATTAAAGAAAGTGAGTGGGAAGTAAGAGAGTTAGTGGAAGGAGAGAGAAGAAGAGTTAGTGGGAAATGAGTGGTGGAAAAATGGTAGGCTAAAGGGGTGCTCACTATTTGGGGTGCCATTGAACCTGCCTATATATATATATATATATATATATATATATATATATATGAGCGTTCCGAGGTATTTGTAGTAGCCCTACCGGTTCGTGAGCTACGGTAATCCAAATCCAACATAAATTTGTAGATGTTCAATCCACATATATATTACAGTCTATTCAAAATTTGAGCTCGTCCGACATTTGTAACATTTTCAAAATCTTAACTCAATTATTCTACGAATGTCGGAATGAACTCAAATTTTGAATATATGATAATATATATGTGAATTGAACATCTACAAATTCTTGTTAGATTTGGATTACAGTAGTTCACAAACCGGTAGGGGTGCAATAAAATAGGGGTTCCCCAAAATGCTTCTTATATATATATATATATATATATATATATATATATATATATATATATATATATTCTACTTTTGTTAGATGATTATAAATTGAATTAAGTTTTGAAGTTTGGTAGGTTTTTTACTTTGATGTTTTTTAATGATTTAAAAGAAACAGGGATTTAACATGTGTTTTTTAATAGGGATGTTCTGTGTATTTTAAAAACTTAATAGTGACTTTAGGTAAATTGTCTTATAAAAATATTCGTTTCTTGCAACTCTTATTGCTTTTATTTTAAAACATCTTAAACTGTTATTTTCAGGGTAAAGAGAAGCTTGCTAAGTGGAAACGTGGTTCCGATTGCTTGGTGCTGTGATTTTCTTGAATTTGGAAAGCCTATTTCAACTGAAGTTGAAAGTATACCTGTTCACCGTGGATTCAAGTGAATGTATAGCTTTGTGCTTGCCCCTTTAACTGTGTACTTTGCTCAATAAATGTAGACCAATATTATGTGGGCGTGATGATTTTTTTTTTGTTGATTTGCGGGTTGTTTTTCTGTAGTAGCGAAGAACGTTAGAATTGAATATATGGTTAAGAAGCTCAAATGCTTAATAACATTCGAAGCAGCCGTAGGTTATCGCCTTGGTACTCCTTGCAGTAACGTTCGAATGTACCGATGCATGCATCAATGAAAGCGACTCACACATCCGTACTTTGGCAGCCTTCTGGCTAGGCCTGAACGATACGACTGTAACAAGAAGGTAGACAGTTGTAAGTGAACGAACTCTTTTTTTTACTTCCCCTCTGTTTTTTTCTTCTTTTCCTTTTTAAATAAAAGCTTCAATAAATAAACATTATGAATTACCCATCTTTGCTTGAAAAACAAAATAAATGGACATAAAGCTCTAGAGCTGTTAATGTTTTACGAGTCTCCGATATTCATTTGCATTCATGATCAAAATATTGTTGGAATTTCAAGAAATAAATGAAATATATATATTAGTCTCACTTTGGCAGATTTAAGACAAGGTTCAGATTTCAATTCCTATATTAATTCTTAGGATCAAGTAGTTTAATGCAAGGGGAATGACATATATCTCGTGATTAAACACCCACGCGCGTCGCACGCCAATTCCGCACCGGGCCGGGTTAGATTAGGTCTAATATGATATCATGTTTTTACCAAAAAAAAATGGTCTTTTTGCAGTATTTTTCTAAAGAGATGCGATGTTCAAATTCAAACGTACGATCATGATCTTTTATGGACAATAGCGACGAACGATAACGGGTGTGACCCGAGGATGTTCCAAATAGATGTAGACTGTCATAAATAGTGGAGAATACTAACCATATTTTCCACATTCAAAAAAATTCTTGTCTTCTTCTCTCTACTTTACTGCCATTAAAACATAGACTAGCCATACTCATTACAATTTCAAGCAGACAGATTCTGTTGTATGTTCGAAAACTTTACAAATCATACTTTTAAGGAAATTGTTAAGGCAAACCTCAGAATCTTCATTTTGTTTTTTCACCATTTAATTTAATCAAATGCATTTTTGTTTCTATATGTTCATACAATTCCTATAATTGTTTCTTTGTTTGGATACTAATATGTTTATCCGGGTTAGTTTGATTTTCATTTAGTACACAAAATGATATAACAAATTTGTACGAAAAAAATCTCATTCGGTCTGTGCCGTTTGAATTGGCCCGAATTTCTTGTGCTTTGGTGTATAGCTGACGGAATATCTGCTAAAAAGCATAAATTTTGACATAAATGGTCATGCTTATTAATGTCTGTTCATGCCTGTATAGTTAAAGCGCTTAGTGGTTATATAGCAGTGGAGGTGCAAAAAAGTGTACCGGGGAAATAGCGGGGATATAACGAAAGTGCAAAAAAGGTCATTAGATGTAAAACAAAATATTTAAAAATAATTAATTATCATTCTCACATTATTTGTGTAGAATAAACGAATATTAATTAATATTGTATGACAAGATTAAATAATATCATGGTTATGCACACTAGGTTTGATCATTATTGTAAAATTCTACCTTATATTGGCCACGTACTGTATGAAATTAGCTATTTTCACTAACTTTTTTGATTTGTTTTAAAAGAGAACTGGTCAAACATCATTTGTATATTAATATTGCTAACTAGCCTTGATTTAGCGGACGTAACAGAAAATAGCCGGAATTAAAGCGAATCTACTGTTCATCGGCACTGAATTGAAATAGCATAGCGGTCGGAGAGTGCTACGGGCTATAACGGAGATATTGCGGGGCTTTAACTACATAGTTTCATGCCTATGTTCGAAAAAAACATGTTTATATCTGATCAATTTTATTTAGGATACGAGATAGAGCAATAAAACTTATACAGAAAAGAGTCCCGTCCGATTCAATTTTATTTAAAATAGAAATTGAACACCCCCCCCCATGTGGTTCGGTCTGCTTTTCAGTTAAACTGTAAGGATATATCCATGATTGATTATATTTGAACTCCAAACTTTACATCTGTACCCAATTATGCTAGGATGTGTTATAGAACATAGGAAATCATAGTACCCAAGTCCAACACACTTTGATTTAATTTCATATATTCATACATAAATATAAACACTGAGGTGATACATAAAATCACACGAGGTTAAGTAACAAACTTTGTCACTAGTATCTAAATGCATTTAAAAGAGAAAACACAAACCATTTAGAAACCATTTGATTCACAATCCATTTTTGTAAATGGTTTAGAATATTGACTACATACCGATAACAACTTGGAATTTTGGAACCAATTAAAAATTTATTTTTAATTGATTTTAATAGAAATTAGATATCTTGTACAATTTATTTTGAGTATAAACGACTTACAATTTATTTAAAACGAACTTTGAACATATTTATTAATATTAATTATATAACGAGCTTGAAATGGCGCGGTAGTTTTAAAATTTAGTTTTAAACTTTAAACGAATATATAGAATTCGTTATAAATCAGAATTTGATGAAACAAGAAACATTAGGATCTATTTAACTATAACTTTCTAACGAATGTAAGAAATTGAAATTTCACTTTATAAATTGTAAGTGATACCCAAATTAAAATTCCAAATAGTCGCTATGGAATATATATATATATATATATATATATATATATATATATTAATATTATATATAGCCCTTAAAAATATCCTTTTTGCAAACGACCTCTGTTTTCGACGTAATTAATGTTGTTGGATCCGGAATATTAAATTATTGATAAATTCCAAATTTCATAATTTTTGGAGCTAGTATGTGGCCATGCGATAAAAATTGTGAATCGATTAGTCATTTGAGCCCAAAATAGAGATTTTTAAGCAAACGAACTCGAAATTCGATGATTTATTTTTGTTAGGATCGTATCGTCAAAACATGGTTGTGTGTCAATTTTCGCCGCCAACCAAATTCGTATGTGATCGGGGCTTCGCTAAACGTTGAACGAAGAGAGCGCGAACTAAGAAAATAGTAAGATAATAAACCCCACTTATATAATATCTTTTTCCCTTCCTCCTCATAACCCTAGTATTTCCTCTTCTCCACAGAAAATGGGAGCCACCCTTCTCTCTCAAAACATTTTGTAAAAAAGACCCCAAACACTAAATAATTTATATCTCCCGAACCGTAAGGAGTTAAGATATGAAATTAATTAGGTTTGTAGATCTTGGGGAGGGCTACCCATGCCCATAATTTGGGGGTCACTGGAGTTCAGCGTCGGAAGTTATGGGATATGAATGGAAAATGTCCATTTCCGGTTATTTGCTCGTTGCGAGCCCCACGAGGAGAATTAGGTCGATTGGTTTTAGGGGATGGTAGAGGGGAAGCATACGAAGATTTTGGTGGCGGTGGCAAGATCCCAGGTAGCCGGAGTTGGTCGGAATGTTGATTCGATTGGAGGGGCATTGAAAACGAAGCAATCACGAAAATGATTAATTTCCCGTCGATTTGTGCATTTCCAGAGGAAATTCCCGAAGGGAAAGTTGTCCGAGAGGTCGAGACCGAGCTACTAGTAAAATTTTGTGGCATTTGGAGCACTGAGGCAGCCGTAACACCAAGATAAATGGAAACTACTCTTTTACGTTCATATCACGACTACGGAGCCCACGTGGTGAGCTAGAGGGGGACCACCCCGCATGGAAAGAGGGGGAGATGCCGGAGGCAATGGCGCTGGATTCGTGCAATTCTGAATTACAGTTTGGCCCTGGCGAGCGTTCAAAGTTGAGGGCGTCGTTTGGAGAAGAAGGTGAATAGTGATTTTATTGTTTAAATGATATTCCATGTCCGTATGCTAATATCTTTTCGCTACGAACTCAGAATCGCGTGAAACTGGATCCGTTGCAATCGTGAGGTCAAGAGCTTCGCAACAAAACGAATTTGGTCAAATTTGGAGCTTGTTGGAAATTTAAGTTAAATTAAACCCGCGTTTAATTTGATTCAAAAGCGATTGTTATTATAACGATCAAAAATCTCGGTGAGAACTCTCTCACTCAGATATTTTGTTATGTTATTAGATCATATTTAAAAATATATTGATTATCTATGCTGATTTTTATCAGTTTAATTATCACAAAATGTTATACGGTGTCTGGTAGCTCACATCACAGTTGTTTGCAAACCCATGGATGAATTGTTAACTTGTTGTGTTATGTTTTGTTTGTGATTTTGAGTTGTTTAATATATTAAAACAATATTTTGTGGTAGTTGAATTTGGATATAAATATCCATTTATAATTTGGACAGTGAAAATTGGTTAGCTAGAAAAATAATTCGAATCGAATTAGTACTGGTTAAATTTATTAACCAGTGATTGATTTAAATTGATTGTTGTTGGTTGAAAATCCCACACGAGTCTTGGGATTATATTTGACTCACACATCTCCCTTGTGTGAAATTGCGGTTAATCGGTTGATTGACAGATTTATATAAGCGTCAATTATTTGCTTAATGCTTATATGAAAATAAAATTCACATTGGATGCCATTTTGGATGTTGATAGTTGTTTACAACTGTTATTGCATATATATGATGAATGGAATCCATATGAATAGATTTATATGGATATCAGTTGAAATTTTATTCCAATTCGGAATAAAACATGAATAGTTTAATAATATATTATTCAATGAAATTTGAAATGTGGTTTTGATGTACGATTTTGGATGGACACGAAAATATTGAAATATATGAAACCGAGTTAAGTAGATATACGTCATTTTAACTCAAATGGACTTTATATCGATTTTATTCATTTTTATAATGAATATCGAAAAAGTTTGATTTCAAAATCTAATGTTTTAAAAATACTATTATTTTGAGATTATAATAATATGAGATTTTCGATTTTAATTTAAAATTGAAATGGAAGTTGGAATCGTTTTTAAACGAATTTATAAATGTTTTATAAAATATTTTTTGAATGGAAATCAACTATATATATATATATATATATATTAATGGGTTGAATAGAACGTGTCGCGCAGCGACCGTACACGAATTTCAACCATTAACTTTGAATGGACGTAACAGGAGATCCGACCGTTGGATTCTCATAAAATCGGAACCGTTGGGTTGGTATCGAAAAGATCTCTCAAATAAATATATGAGATTTAAATTTGAGCGGTTATATTTTAAAATATGTCCAAATCAATTTCAGAAAAGGTCGCTATGGATGCAGTTCAGTGGCCGATATTGGAAACCGACTCTAAGGGCCTTAATAAAATTATTTAAAATATGGGTAAATTATTTAAAATCATAATTAATGATTTGGAAATATTTTGGATGAATTATTCCATATTTGAAAAAATAGAAGATATTTTTATCTAAATGAACTAGTTAACGACTAGAGTAGTAATCCAATGATTTCAAATTAATAAATTGGAACAGATTTAAAGGGAAATTACCTTCGGATATTTCGATATTGGATTCCGTGATTATACGGATATTTGTTATAGGAATTTGGAAGATATTGATATCCTTATTTCAAAACGATATCTGTTAGTTTTAGAATTTCGTATTGAATGTAAGTCGATATCATTTTCATTTAAGTTCTTCTATTTAATATCAAATTATATTTTGGGCTCGTTGTGAATGGTATCCTAATTAATACTGTTCCTGTACCCACTTGTGAAAGTAATAAACCTTTTAATTAAGTTTAAGGAAGTTTTCCAGTTTACTCAAGCAAACTAGAATTGAATGGAATTCGATTAATAATAATCGAGATGAGCTTCTGTGATGGAAGGCGTTTACAATTTATGGAATTTAAAAAGGCCTTCTGCTATTCCACTCATAGTATTGGTCGGATACAGAAATTTATATCATTTATAAATTGTTCAGATTTTCGTGAAGATTCCATATTAAATGGAAGATGATTTTGGGTTTATTGTGAACAATGTTTTACATGACATTTGTTCTTTAACCCAAGTGAAGACAAGATTAATTTCCAAGGGTTGAATAATCATTAAATAATGATTTTGAGATTAAAACTGAACTAGAGTTTTAATGAATCTTTAATTAGATTGAAATTGAATGAGGTAATTAAATTTACCGAATTCAAGGAATGTTTGAAAGGAGTTCCACCAGTTTTACTTCACGCGATAGTTAAATCTTTAATTAGATTTGAACGTTAAATGGTAATCAAATTTATTGATAACATAATGGGTGTTAGATATGGAGTACTACGAGTTTTTCTCTATGGGATGAATAGGTTGAGACTGGGATAATAAAATGAATGATTTCTTCGGTAAGGCTCGTTAATCCCGACTAGTTGATAAACCTTAATTTGGTTTAACATTGTTAAAAGATAATACAAATTTTTTTACAAGTGTTTTCAAAGAAAGATTTAAACAAGAGGTTTAAATGAATTAAATCTTTAAAAAGATTTATGGGGGCAATTCCCAGTAATAAGAATATTTGAATAAAGGAATATTCTGGATTGGAATGAGGCGTATGATGTGTTTTTATAGTATGCGAGTTATTCGAAAAGACAGGGTTTAACCCATTCTGAATAATTGATACGAAAGTCGAAAAAATGAAGATGGTGGTTTAAGACCGGAGATCTTCACATCGTTTGGGCTATTGCGGATGTCTCACTTCGAAAGTACACCCAAGTAGAGGTTATAAGTGGTGATCGTCCAGACGTACTTGGAGATCGACCGGATATGCGAGGACTTCTCTTCTGTATTGGACATATGGGATGAGGAATAAGATGCCTCCGGTATCGTTCAGACCCAGAACAGACTTGTAAATGGATTGTATGTCTGACGCGGTATTCTAAACTGTATGGATTGATTTCCGCTAAATATACGTAATGTTTGGTGGCGGTGAATTTATTCTCTTACTTAACACCCTTCTCTTAGACGTATGAGCTTGGAGGTTATGTATTGGTAGTTATCAGTTGAATGGTATGGAATGACTACATGGCATGCTAAGATGCAAATGATCAAGGCTTTTGTTGAACAGCAGAGTTTTGTGGATGATGATCGAAGCACGACTTTAAATAGTATAGCTTCGTGTTGTAGCGTTAATTCGCGGGCTTCACACCCCGGTATGAGCCAAAAACGGGATGAGGACAGCAGGGAGTGCATGCGTTTCTTTCTAGCTAGAAGTGGTGTCATGGTATGGAGCCCAGACATTTTTTACTTATGTGGATGATGGATTGCGAGGCGCCTCAGATATAGAGACGACTAAAATGCTCGTATGGTTAACGTACTGACCAGACTTTAGGTCCCATAGGACTGGAAAACGTATTGTTCAGGAATTATTAATCCACAAACGTTACATGTGGACCGACTTTGTCGCTCCAGGTGCACTTACAGGTGAGTCCTAGGACATGGGCTAGATTTCCTGAATCGGAAGGAGAGATCCCTTGCCTTGGTTCAAGATAGAATCCAGTTTCCAATACGATACTTTACGATTTTAGTTGCACTACAACAAAATATGATATTAATAACGCTATTTAATAACTCGTTATTCTAAAGTGTTATTATTGACCCTTAATTATTTGCTTTCCTGCTCATATCACGTGTAACGTTCTTTTACTTTCTCCTTCCAACTTGACAGATTATTTTCTCTCTCCCTCTAAAATTTTTTCCCTTCCCTCCAAAGTGATTTCCTCTCAAAAGAAATCAATCAAAGCTACGCCACCGCTTCTCCAAAAGTCAAGGGCTGAATTCTGTATATCCATCCCAAATTATCGGCTACCGATTCAGACCCTGTAAAGAATCCATAAGATGCTAATTAAATGCTGGTTCTGTTCCTTGTTCGAAGCATCAAGCCATCCGAGATCTGGATCTCCGGTGAAATCGGTTCTAATCTATAACATCTTATGCTGGAATTCTTCCATTTCTCTAAACCGATGCTTCAAACTTTTCATATCTAGGAGGTAGTCGATTCGACTCGATTTACAAACGGTAAGAACCCTAGATTTGAATTCAGATGATAAGATTTGTGGATTATTTTGTTTATTTGTCCAAACAGATCTATTTTATGGGCTTGTTTTATTTCAATGGCGATTTTGTTTTCGATGTCCAATTATAAGCCGATTACTAGAGTTTGTTGTCTAAACATACTGAATGGAAGATGTTATGTTATATGTTTACATTGGATCCTAAATGTCCTGAGATGACTTTTTTAGGATAATTCATAGTTAACAGCGGAATTAAGATTATTATCTCATGCTGATCCTTCAACTGCATATCAAAAACAGGTGTAGCGATTTTGTGATTCTGAGAAGCAGGACTTGGTTTAATTTTAAGAGAAGGTTGGATTGATTATTATATGTGCTATTATGAATTTGAAAAGCATGAACTGGTATCATTTCTAGAGATGGTCACACTGTTCTTTATGTACTGTTCCAACTAATTCGACTATCTAATAATTCTACCAGAAACATGATGTACTAACTGAGAGGAAGATGTTATCTGTACTCTCGCTGAAGAAGACGGTAAAAAGTTAATGTTCGTGAAGGCAATGGGATAATAAATGCTCAGTCAAGGAGCTAGCAAGGAACATCTACTGCTTCTTTCCGAAGTGCATGGAACACATGTTGTCTAAACATACTGAATGGAAGATGCTTTATTCGATCCACTTGAGGTACCATTTAAATTCAACTAATGTATCATACTGATAAATGCTCGCATTGTTCTATCTTGATCAGCAATGAAATAACTGACATATAAGAATAAAACTTAAAGTGTAAAGGTTAGATATAATGCTAATTATAATTAGCATTCGTCTTTCAATTTAAGAATAAAACTTAAAGTTCTTCAATCTAATTTGAGCTCATCGTGCTCTGCTCTGAACTGAACTTCCACTAATTATTATTACTAGTTTGTAGTAATATTAGTGTTTAGTTCAGTTAACATTGCAACAAATGAATTTCTTCATCGTCATCTTCATCATTTTTCTTTTCGTTCTTCCGAATCTCTCAACTCAGCTCAATAGGCACCATGGCCATCATGCTGGCACAAGTAATCATAATTACAGAATGTGACAACAAAACTAAAGTAATTTCTTCTATTATTAAACATCTAGTCATTTATTTATTGCACACT
The DNA here is from genome assembly GCA_030737875.1 of Allium sativum. NCBI lineage: Eukaryota > Viridiplantae > Streptophyta > Magnoliopsida > Asparagales > Amaryllidaceae > Allium > Allium sativum. Next base: position 749,393,459 of record CM060912.1, read on the forward strand.
TGCCTTAATCTAGATTCCTAATTTGACGTTGTTAATTGAACCAATTCCGGTACTCTTGCTTTATCAGTTCCCTAAGATGCATAAATGATTGTTCATGTAGTGAGGATAACTTGATTACTGCCATGATGAATGGAATTGGTATGAGGAACAATATTATAGTCTTCAAAATAGATTCAATGCATGTTCTTTTCCAGAACCGATCCTACCTTTACAGCCCACTGGAACCCAACAACTGCCATATATTTAGTTTCATCTAAGTACCGAAATCCCTTACCCATGTGCGCAAGCATATGCAGTCCAGTTATTTCCAGACCAAAGCACTAAGTCTTGTTAGCAAGATCTTTATCCCAGCCAAAATTTTCAGCTAGGATCTTTGATTAATTACTTGGATAATCATGAGGTCCAATTAGGATGCACTGCTCTAAGTGGAAAAGCTTCCATGCGTGATTCTATTTGTTTGGTGATTTGCTTATTACTATATGGAGTGGCTTCTTAAGAATGATTTCTCTGAAGGAAACCACAAGATTATAAACATTGACATCCTCCCTACCCATGATATGTTCTTAGAGATCCGTAAGAGATATTTCTATAAGAAGTTATACTACTTTTGCAATGATGTGCTCACCACGCTAATCAACTGAGCATAGAACTATACAATCTGATTTAGAAAGGCGCTTCAGGTCTTCAACTAAATTGGGAAGGTCAAAATCAACTCTTTAGTGAACAACCTCATGGAAAACTCAGTTTTTTTTTGTGTTATGGCGCATTATCTTTACGAAAATTATGTCTAATGTTATATACTTTTGACATTCTGATATGTTAGTCATTCGAGCGGTAAAATTATAGTTCTTCTAAGCTAATTTTATTTATGCTTATGTTTTATAATTTCACTAAGCTAATTTTAAATGTATTTTCATGTTAGATTAATGAAACAATACAAAAGGTATACTTTGAATAAACGGTATGTCGAAGGTTCGATAGAAGAATCATATACTTTGAATAAAAGGTATACTTTGTATTTTTCTGTTCTTATGGGTGTAACTGTCAGGGCACTAGGGTTCTTCTATCTATTCTTTGTTTAGAGAACACTGTATTTTGATACTGTTAAGGTGTATGAATGGGACATCCTTTAAACAACATTACATATCTGGGTTAAAATAACTAACACAACATTACAACCAAAAGCAGGCTCACAAAAGTTTTCCTCCTTGCCGCCGCTGCTTCAATTTATTTCATAACATTGATAAGCTACTGTGTAAATCTTAATGTATATGAAGTGTATATGTTTGCATGCAGGTTCGGTATTTGATAGAGAGGTGTTTAATTCTTCAAATGAAACGACATGGTTGTATCAAGGCCTTACATATACATTCCTCCATCCACCTCCTTGTTACCCTCACTAGTATTTCTTCTTATCATTTCTCCCTAAAAATATCTGATGTTTTAGTTATTTTACTAAATAGAAGCAACAATTAAATGATGGATAAATCCTGCAGTTTGGAGAGGGCTGATGAAGGAGAACTTCTTTCGAACTTATTTACGTCAACACCTATCATCTGAGCCACATTGTAGTAAGTATTTAATAAACCATACTCCTAAAAAAATGACTTGAGTATGCTCTTTGAACTCCATGTTTTAAGAGAAAAGAAAACTAATATTTACATTCAACATTGTCATAGGTTGATTTGTATGTAATGAAGTGATATATACTTTTTTTTCTTTCTTGAAGATGTGTTCTTAGGAAATGCTAGGATATCCATATGTAAAAAAAGACCTTGGCGAACATAAGAAATTCATTTTTCTGATGTTACATTTGTAAGGCTGTTGTCCAGTAGCTGGCTAGTTTATTCAATCAGGTTTTCATGTTTTGTCATATGCATTATATGGAATAACAACAGTTGTGTTAGTCATAAGATTCTATTTTGTTTGTCCATTTTGTTGATTTCGTTGTAAAGTTTCTTCAACCTTCCATTGATGTATGCGTAAAATAGACTTATGTTCTAGTTAAAGTGTTAAACACATTAGTGGAATATATGCCTTTGTGTTGATATTTATTATCTTATGAAGCTATCAATAATGGTCAAGTCATATATCTTGAAATAAACATATGCCTTTGTGTTAATATTTATTGTCTCTGTTAGTGTTTACAATTCATTTTAAACTTAGACTTTAATTTCAGCTCAATATTTGTTTATTTCTAATGCAGCTTATATAATACCTTGAGCTTTATGTAGGTACCAACTTATTATCTCCGTGATCGTTCAGACCCGCACACGACCTGACATCTTAGATTATTAAGGCTTCATGATCGTCCAAGCCTTTGTGACTATATTTATAACTGTTTAGACTTTTGGGAACTAATGAAGATTTCAAAACCCTTTGCTTTAGATGTGGAATTACTAACCATAAAGATAGTGTTTGTCGTGAACCATTTCGATCTTTCATTTGTGGTCATTTAGGTTATGGCTGTCAACGGATGCAATCAGATACGGATAGTGTTGTATCCGTATCTATATCCGAAAAAAAATATCTACATCCGTATCCGATATCCGCGGATATTGACTTAAACATATCCGCATTCGTATCCGCAGATATCCGAAAATATCTGTATCCGCCTTAGCGAATACGGATATTTTTAAATATCCGAAAATATCTGAAAATATCCAAAAATTAAACAATAAAAATTTACAAATCCATCATTTAAATGCAAATTCGATAATTCTAACAAAAAAATACGAACAATTCATCAATCACACAAATTCCACACTACAAATACTTGCAAAATTTTCAACATACTAAATGCACAATTTTTAGCCTAAAATAAAACATAAATATAATAATCACGTGACTTAATAATATCTAATACAAACACAAATATAACATTGTTTAATAATACAAAATACAAACACAAATACATAGGGATTAAAAGAGTTCAGCCTTAAGAATGCTTGATTCCCTTCTGCTTTAAACTGAAACAAAAAAAAAATATTATGGATAAGGGGATAAACAATGGAACTGACTAGCTGGCACTGAAGTAACAAATATTTTTCAATGACCAAAAAAAAAAAAAATATCCGCAGCAAAGCTTTGCACTGGAAAGCTTGCCGCAACAAGTGTAGCTTGCCGGTGCAAGCTATGCAGTGCAAAGCTTGCAATGCAACTGCAAAGCTTTGCCGCAACAAAGCTTGCCGGTGAAAGCTTTGCAGTGCAAAACTTTGCTGTGGCAAAGCTTTGCACTGCATAACTTGCACCAGCAAGCTTTGCCGCAGCAAAGCTTTGCAGTGCAAAGCTTTGCCGTACATAGCTTTGCACTGCAAAGCTTTGCCGCGTGTGTTTATCCATACCTGATCATGTTAATTTATCGCAATATATTGGTTACCTGACCACATTTTATTTATTGGACAACTGTATTTGCTTACGGGTTCATGCCCAGTTCTATTTATGATTGATATGATTTGACCTTTTTATGATAACCAGAACTTGCATCTTTCTAATTAAATGCAAGAAATGCATCTTTGTGGTAAATTTCAGTCCTTACTAAGTTATGAAATCTATATGTACATCTAGAATTATATTATTGTTCCTATATGCATGAATAGATTTATCTTACACTGGGTTCACATTTTACTTCAATACTCATTTTAGTTATTAGTACACTAATAAATCTCAAAACAGTGCAGTGTATAGCTATGCAGTGCAAAGCTTTGCTGCTGCAAAGCTTTGCAGTGCATAGCTTGCTGGTGCAAGCTATAATAGCAATAATATCTACAATATAGCAATAATATCCATATAAATAATAAATTAAATCTGATATTAGTTTTTGCATCCTATATTCTCCACAGTTTTAACTGCCAAAATTAATTATAACTAAAATGAAGATGGCTGTCATATATTCTCCACGGTTTTGACTACCAAAAATAATTATAACTAAAATGAATTGTTCCCTTCTTCCTTTTATTTTTTGCATCCTGTATTCTCCACAACTTTGACTATAATAAAAGTTTCCTTCAATGGTATGTTCATTTAGCTTTTTTTTATGCTAACAACTCAATGAATTGATATTAGTTTTTTTTAAGAATTTTTCGGAAAAGAAAAAAAATTGTATCTAAAACTCTTTTTCTCTCTTTCATAATCCATTGGTTGACATAGTTTGAGTGAAAAGAAAACTTATTTTTGCAGGAATAAACATTTGTAGCAATGAATCAAAAATTACTAATAAATTTGATCTTAGATATCATTCGTTGACATGTACATTCATATTTCATAGAAGCCGCACTTTATGCACAAACTTATCTTTTTAATTTAATTAAAGAGAAAAGTAGATGTTTTAATTTTTCTAACACGTAAGATTGAGCTTTTCAGTTTCGGTGGTGACGGTCTCAGTCTTTGTGTTTCCATATTTGTAACATTACTCATACCTCTTGATGAGTAGTTTAGAAGTCCACCAAGCATGGCAGTATCATTGACAAGCGATATTCCGGTCTATTCATCACATTCGGATTAGGCATCAAGTTTGCATCCAAAGTACTTGACGTCCACCATGTTCACGATGGTTTTTGATGTCCACCATGTTCACGATGCTGGTTATGTCGCCATATCCATGGGCTTCAAGTTTAGTAATGATTCTGGTTCATCTTGTATTTATAGAAGGCACCATCACCGGTGGCAACACCAATATTTTGTGATGCGATCATTGCTTGAGCGGGTGATGCGATCATTTCGAAATAATGACTCATTTTGCAATTTAATTCACAGATGTGATAATTTGGTGAGCCTTGTTAATGTTTATTCCCTTAAATACCAATTCTTGCTGCAATTATGGAAAAATTAATGCTTAAATTGCTACATTTATCAAGTAATTTAGTCAAATTTGATTAACGGTAAGCTATACAATATATTTTAACAATTAGCTAATTATAAAATTGTTTATGTGCTTTAGTTAAGTAAAGAATAGTAAAGTTTGTGACCCATATATTAGAGCTAACCGTTAATTCTCATATTTATTACGCATATCATTTTTTGTGGCAAGATTTAGAATACATTGCATACTCAGTAGTTAATCTCTCTGTTTTCTGCCATTGTATTTTGGGAAATATTCAGATCTACAATTTAGTGTTTATTTAGTAATTTGTCTCTCTATTTTGATTTGGCTAATTCCTTGATAATTCTGCTGTACTAATGCTGCAAAGTACAAAGAAATTACTCCTCCAATCACTATCTTCAGTTCTTGCCATCTAGATAAGATACCTGCTTTATTTGTTTTGTTTCCAGATTTGTTTAGAACCATGCCGCCACCCTTTATAGATAGTATGACACTTAATATAGTTAAGTACTATACTTTAATTAGGATACTTAGACATATTAAATCATATTAAGCTCACTAAATAGGAAGTTAACAACAGTTTATTGTTAAATTTATTAATCATATTATACTTTAGTAACTACAGTTTTTAACTCTAAGAAGTTTACATTAGTATTTTTGTCTTACCATGTACTGTGATATGATGTGTATGTAGTGTATTTATGTTTATACCTGTATATAGCTTCTAAGTTGATAAAAAATTTAGTTGTTCATCGGGGATAAAATATTATGTATCCATGTCAAACATGAATGAAATATAAACCAAGTTTGATGGTGTAGGCTACTCAGCGGTTGTATTGTTGAATGTGAACTGATATTCCTATAGTAATACTAACCTTTGTAGGTGTATTTATTGGCTGCATGATAATTGAAGATAGTAACTTGATCATCAAGCCTAGAAGTACTCGAGAAAAGTCACATAAGTCATGTTCTCTGCTATTGATTCTTTTGATCCATCTTTTCTAGTGGCTACTTCCTCCTACAGCTAAGCTAATTGATCAATTGAGTACTGGCACAGTATTGTAGTTTGTCTAATATTTTTTTAATTTCTTTGGGTTTATCATGAATTTATTAATGTGACTTTTTGGAACCAGGTGATTTCATAGTATCCATGGACTATTTGATGGAAAAAGAATGGCATTGCGCAGTTGACATTCTTAGTGATGCATGTGGTACTTGTAACCTTTAAATATGAACTATGTTTTGTCTTCTGTGTACTTAAATTAACATCAATATGGAATTGAAAACATATGTATTGAATTTGGTAACTCATGGATTGAAATTATTTTTTGTTAGTCGATACTTTATTTTGTTATCATGAATATGTGTTATATTTGTTGATTATTGTATTTTTTTCGTTCTTACTTTGCTCTTTAAATTGTTTTGAAGATTTATTTTGATTGTTATTATTAAAATGTAATATATGCATAGATCTATGAATTTTATAGTGGCATATATGAGCTATAAAAGGATTTAGCAATACTATACATGTTAATTTAATAGCGTCATATAGCCGCTATTAAGTAAATATGTTATAGCGGCTAAAATGTGTTATAAAAGGTTCCCACTTTCATTGAGATTCAAATGTTAATAAGGGTGAGGATGAGCTATTATTTTTAAGTAACATAACGGCAAATTTGTGTTATAAAACCATGCTCTTTTATAGTGGCAAATAAAGCATTATAAATATTTAGCAGTTTTTTATAACATGTTCATATACAACAGTTATGAAACCGCCGTAGTTCTTATTCATAGCGGCTATAGACCGCTATAAAATACCAGTTCTGTTGCAGTGTTGTAAACTTATATGGCGACATAATATACAGTACCTATGTCGTCTATGATTGATACATTTATATTTGAAGTTGTTTTCGACAATATGCACTTATGATAATATCAAAAGAATTTGTTTAAAACGTACTAAGCATGTTTGGCTATTATTAGGTAAAACTCTATCCTCCAACTTGCGTTGCATTGTGTGATGGGACCGGAGTCTTATAATAGCTTTATTTTTCAAAAAACATTGCGTTGTTTTATTTAAACTGATATTCATGTGGAGTAAACCCATTCTGTATCATACGGCGTGGTCCCATGATTTTTCCAACCTTCTTATAAATTTTTAATAATTGTTTTAGTTCTCACACCTGTCCCATGACTGACCTAGAGTTTATTTTTTTCACCTAACTCTAACTGCCCATATTTTCCACAAGGCAGCTAGTTGTTTTGGTTTTGCAAATATTCATTTAACAGGATCCTCATTTACAGTTGGAGCTATTTTCAGAAAGCTTTGTATTAGTGTATTTCTTTCAGCTGTGTTAGTTGATGTATTTTCCGCTAAGCATTGTATTTATACATTTTTATTTTTGCTACTATGTAATTTATTTATTTTGATAATTGTATTTTCGCTTTAATATTTATTCGTACTCTGATATTCTTGTACTCTGATGTAATATTGTTGTAATAGCAATGAAAATTTCTATTGTTATATGTTTTGATGCATCTTGTTCTCATACAATCCGCATTTTCGTTCGATCTACGCTGGGCGGGGATTTCGGGTCGGGTCAGTTTTGTATCAGAGCTTTGGTTTACAAAGCTCGAGAACAAGGCACATTAGAACCGAACAAAAGAATTTCTCAGAGGTAAGATTAGTAATATCCTATCAAAGAATACTCATTAGAGATAGGATCAATAGTATCCTTGAATGAGTAACTCAGTAGGGATGGAGTTAATAACACCCTAGAATGAGTTGGAAGAGTATTATATATAGAAGAGAATAAATTTATTTATTTATTTAAAATAAATTTGGTTATGAAAAATTATACCTTATAATACGATTTTGAGTGTTTATTTTGACGTCGAAGTTGGACAATCGAGTATAATAGGATTTTGCATATACGCCTAGCTGGTGCATATCTGAAGTCTTGAATATGCTTGATTGATATAGTATCACATTATAGTCGCTTGACGATGATTTTGTTGATGACCATGGCATCATCAGTATTTATTTTCGAGTTTCGAAAGTGGGATGACTATATAATTCCGATTTAAACGTCGAAATATACTTGAAACTAATTTAAGCAAGTGTTTGGAAATGATTTGATTTTTAAATTTAACTAATAACTAGTTGAATTGATTGAAATTACGAAAGTAAATCAAACGAATTTAAAATTTAACTTAAGTAAAGTTAAATAAAATTGGAATAATAAAACCAATGTAAGAAAGAAAGATTGAATTGAGTTAAGTCAAATTTAATGTTAAATTGATTTGAAATTAATTTGAATTGGATATATGTATATATACATATATTAAGCAGGATATCGACTTAATGCTGAGTAAAGAAAAAATTTGCATGCCCGACAAACAAGTGCACCTTATTTAGTTGGTTGCGCAATTTTATATGATTATTATACTACTATGAATGATTTGGATGCGCTGTGATGGTTGCTCTGTGTGAAATTAAACATATACCATAGGATAGTAACAATAATTATGGACTACACCGCATGGCATATATCATGTAAAGCACAATACAACATATTCCATATAAGCTTTTGGTGCTTAAATGACGAGGTTTGGATTACCATATGAGCGAGATGCTTGTATGGCTAGGACTGAATTACAGGTTGAACTGAGGACTGATTATGGACTTAATAACTATAAAGATAAATGGCATGATTTAATAATAAACCCTATTACTGGTTCAAACCTTCTATATTGATTTTACATTTGATTATCAAATATCAGTTTCAAACCGAATACTAATTATCTTATCAAGTTTTGAAGTATATAATATATAATTTCTTGAAAATATATTACTTTTATAACATTCGACGTAGTCGAATTCAAATTATAAATCCTTAAGGATTTATTTTAACTCTATTCACATTTCGAACATCGAAATAAATTTCATCGTTTTCTTTTGAAACGATTTCCAATTTCCGCTTTTAATTCATTCTTGAATTTACATTCCCAAATTATTTAATGATAATTATTCCATTTCATTTATAAACATAGTTTATAAATTAAATTACTTGTTTTTATTATTAAAACAAGTTACTATTTTCTTGCCTATTCGAAATTCAATTTCTAAACCGGAAAAATAGATTTTCCCTTTTAAAACAAAAATTCATTTTTTTTAAATATATTTTTATGGTATTTAAATACCAATTATTTTAGGGCCATTGCTATTCAAGCATCCAACACAACAAATCTATCACAGAACATCTACCACATTATATCGCAATATATGAAAATAAACAGTAATAAATTTTAAGGAATCCAGTTGGATTCCTCCAACCTATTTCCCTGCATTCACAGATGTTAATCAACGTAAATGTGATGACCCCAAACTCTTGTGCCATGGAAGCAAGGATGAACTTTGGAATATATAACACATAAAAAATAACAGTAGAACAGAAATATATCATTACACCAGATTATGTACAAAAAATTATACTGGAACAAATATAATCATCAGAGTTACATAACATAACAGGATCATACTTAGTACAAAATACAGTTTCAGCTTTATATAAAATATCTAAAGCAGAATCAAACATAATATCCATAACGAAGTCTGAACAACATAAAAGAAATGATAGAATCCATCTTCAGCTCCATAGCTATCCAGAATGAGCCTGCTAAAAGCTGAACACAAGGCTGCCTGTGTAGAAAATAAGGGAACCCGAGTTTGCAAGTGAAACAAACTACGAGTCAGTCATGGGACTAGTATGAGAAATTTTACTTAACCTATTTAACAATGAGGCCAATCACAGGACCACGCCGCTAATGCGGAACGAGTTTACTCCATTGGATCGCCAGTGCATAAATAAAGTAAATCATTTAAACAACGCATTGGTTTTTATAGAAAATGAAGCCATTATAAGACTCAGGTCCCATCACACAATGCAACACAAGCCGGAGGATAGAGTTTTACCTTATAATGGCCAAAATATGCTTGATACGTATAAATCAAAATCATTTGATATCATTACTAGTGCATATATGTTTCAAAAACAATTTCAGTCATAATGTATCAATCATAGACGACATGAGCGTCCCATGCCACTATGCCACCACATATAGGTTTATAATCAAAACCGCACAATGTCGTATTGGAAGTTGGATTTCCATCATGAACCAAGGCAAGGGATCATCCTTACCGACTTCGAGACTCTCTAGCCCGAGCCTCAGGATCAGAACGCATCAACCCTTGGAGCGACTAGGCCGGTCCACACAGAGTGGATTAAAATGCTTGAACACTGCGTTTCCCGCCCTATGGGGCGTAAACTGGTCATATATTGACCAAACCATCCATCGGCTCCGTAGAGACCGATATAACCGGGGCACCTCGCTTTCCATCATCCACATAAGTAAAAATATATGGGATCCATACCATGACACCACACCTAGCTAGAAGGAAATGCATGTCCTTCCTAAGGTCCTCTCCTGTTTCTGGTTCATACCAGGGTGTGAGGCTCGCGAATTAATGCCATACACAAAGCTAAGCTATATTAAAGTCGTGCTTTGATCATCAACCACAAGGCACTGCTTTTCAATAAAAGCCTTGATCACTGCATCTCAGCATGCCACGTTGTCAATCTACAACGTTAGACATACATCCATTTATAAGTCCGTTCTGGGTCTGAATGAAACTGGAGGCACCTTATTCCTCGTCCCGTATGTCCAATACAGGAGAGAGGCCCTCGCACATCCGAACAATCAACAAATACGTCCGGACAACTACCACTGTAACCCTTTCAAGGCAGCAACTCCAATCAAAGGCATCAGTAGTCATCCATTCGATGTGAAGATTATCGGTCTTGCACCGTCTTCATATCCTCGACTTTTTCATCGTCGATCAATTATTTGAAATGAGAATTAACTCGTCCTATTCAAATAATTCACGCATGTATAGAATTCAAATCAATTCTTTCTATGGTTAAACTATTCGACATCCATATTTCAGTTCATTAGTATAATTTTCATGTCAAATACATCCAACCATCAAAATATCTGATAAACCAAGTAAATTGGTTTATCTCCATTCCACATCATTTATAATATTTTAAAACGATTTTTCACTATTTTTATTTATTTAAAAATAGTCCATTTCCATCAAACGATGTTTCAGGTAATTCGATGGCCCTGGCGCTGCTTTCGTCCAAATTTGATTGAAACATTTCGCAAAATCTAACCGTTGTATCTCAACGAATTTTATATCGTTGGAAAGATCTTTCCAAAGCGAACCCAACGGTTCCGGTTTCGGGAAAATCTGATGGTCGGATCTCCTGTAATAATCGTTTAAAATTACGATTTCAAAACACGAACTGCAGTGTCGATATTCATTTTATTTTAATTATATTTATATATATAAATATAATTTAATCGATGATTTATAAACCGTTTATACTTCAAAATTTTGGCTAACACCCATAACCTCATTTGTACGGGGAGGGGTTTGGAAATTTATTGGGCCGTATTAGGTACCCAATAAATCCAGTATAAGCACACACAATTTTTAGTGTCCTATCTATGCCCGAGGGAGTGTGTAAAATTACTCCAGAGATAAATCTCGTCACCTCTTCTAGTGTTGGAAAATAAATAATCCATGTGCCATATCTAATAACTAGAGAGACGTGATCATTGTCAACTCTACACCCGTGTAGGGTTTTTATTTAATCTGGCAATTTACCGTTATATTTATTTTGTCCATATCAGTCCTCAGTTCAACCTGTAATTCAATCAACGCCATACGAGCGTCTTGCCCGTATGGTAATCCCAACCTCGTCACATTAGCTCCAAATGCTGATGTGGTATATGCTGAAGTATGCTTTCTTCACGTAGTATGCTATGTAGTGTAGTTCAAAATTAATTACTACTATCCTATGGCGTTGTTTATAATCTCACATAGAATAACCAGCACACCACATCCAATGGCATTCACAGGAGTTGATATATAAATAAAATTGCGCAGCCAACTCATTAAGGTTTACCTATTTGTCGGGCACGCAAATAAATTCTTTACTCAACAGCAAATCCATTTACTTGTTTAGCACATGTATATATGTGCATATCAAAGCTAAAAATAATATTTTTAGCGAACCAATATTTCTGTACATGATGATTTTTTAACAATTCATATACATGTTAAAAAATTATTTTCAATCAACAAATATTTATTTCAACCTTTGGTTATTTTTAACAGTTCATATTTATGTTAAAAATATTATTTTCAATCAACAAATATTTATTTCTACCTTTCGTTATTTTTAATAGTTCATATACATGTTAAAAATATTATTTTCAATCAACAAATATTTATTTCAACTTATGGTTATTTTTAACAGTTCATATTCATGTTAAAAATATTATTTTCAATCAACATATATTTATTTCAACCAATGGTTATTTTTAACAGTTCATATTCATGTTAAAAATATTATTTTCAATCAACAAATATTTATTTCAACCTTCGACTATTTTTAAAGGTTCCTACATACAATAAAAATGTGATTTTTATTGTTAAGGCATTTCATTTCCGACATGGATATTTTTAGTGATTCATATAACAATAAAAATGTTATTTTTATCGTTCAAACAATTTATTTCAAACATGAATATTTTATATACTTCATACATACAATAAAAATGTTATTTTTATCGTTCAAACAATTTATTTTTAACATGAATATTTTATATATGAATATTTCAAAAAAAATCAGCATTACAACGGCAGGGTATTTAGCACCGGCACCGTGTCCAGCACGACTCCTCTGCTATCCTAGGCCTTGCAGGATTACAATACTTTCATTTCAATGATTTCCACCATATCATTCATTTTCACAATACAATGAATATATTACAAACACAACCAAATTTGTTGCAACCACAATCAATCATTCTCAACCACGATCAATCATTCACAACACAATCAATTTATATCGTTCATGGTCTGTGGACGAGGGGAGTGTGTGTGTGTGTGTGTGTGTGTATATGTTTATGTATGTGTATATAAATATATTTATTTCCATTTCAATTTCATTCAACGCATATATGATTTATACAACGCATGTACAATTTATATATCGCTTATATAATTTATACAACGCTCATATATGAGATATACAACGCGTATATAATTTATACATCGCTTATATAAGTTATACAACGCGTATACATTCCAATTTGAATTTAGATTGCTCACCTTGGATTCCACTCCTTTTGAAATTGTAGGAAGCTCCAAAAATTCTCCGGTCTCTTCTAGAATGTAGAAGATGTCGTCACGAGTCCAATGTCTCTTGTTTCACTGGATTTCGACAAAATACGAAAAAGATATGTTTTTTATACGATAATCAAATTTTGTGACGCTTTAAAGTGTTAAAAGAATTTAATTAAAACAAAGTCGTTACCTTCCTGTTTTATTCAAAACTTGGTCATCGTTTTTCGTGCAAACTGGTGCACGAGGGGACGATCGACCTTCGCTACGTGAAAGTGCTCGAAAGGAGCTTCCCGTCGCTGGTGGAGGCACCCAGATCGACGGCGAGATCAAGTCACGGCGGCACTTTGAAGTCTCTGACTTCGTGAAGGTGGATCTCTTCCAATACTGAACGATAGGAGGCAAAGTTGGTATGGATTTGAAGCTTGGAGGAATCTCTACAAAATCCTCAACTGGAGCTTCGAATTTTATTGAGTCGTTTAGGAGTTAGGGAGGAGAGAAGAAGGGAGCAACCCCCGTCGTTTTTGTTTGGGGTTTACGGGATTTTGAACGATGAGCGAGAAAATGAAAACTGAATTCTCATTGGCCCATGAATTTTATATTTATTTTTAATTCTTTTAATTTCCGAAAATAACCCCAAGTCCATATGAGCTCCAATTCAAACCCAGCGAATGTTTCCCCTAGCTGAATACCCTTATTCCAGACATAAGGAATATGTTTCGTAAGCCCATTCGACCGTTACAGTCAGTTATTCTTCAAATTAAAATATAAAACATTTAAATTTGGATTTGAACGTACATTTTAATTTGTCGGGGCAACATATTGATTCCAAAAATTCCCAACAAATAAATCTAGCTATGTTGGGACGATACGGTCCCAACAAAATTAATTTCATTGAATTTGGCGACCGTTTGAAAAATGGACTTTTCTGGTCGATCCAATTCAAACTGAAATTACCAAATGCGTTTTCCTTTGCCACGCTCTTATATTAATTCCAAAAATTATGGAATTTTAAACCTAGCAGTAATTTGACATTCTGGATCCAACCAAAGTGGTTTCGTCGAAAATGAAGGTTGTTTGCAAAATGTCTATTTTTAAGGGCTATATTTATATTAAATTTCATAGCGACTATTCTGAATATTTAATTGGCCATAACTTTTGATTCCCGCGATGAATTTCGATTTTTCAGATTCGTTAGAAAGATATTTTTAAACAGATTTAAATATTTTTAGTTTCACTAAAATCTTTTTTATTTTGAATCCTGTACATTCAGTCAAAGTTCAAAGTTGAATTTTCAAACTACTGCGCCATTTCAGGCTCGTTATATAATTAAAATAAATTTATTCGTTCTAACTTCGATTCAAATAAAATTTTTGTCGTTATTATTTAAAATAAATCATTTTAAATATTCCAAATTCATTAAAATATCCAAATTAAATTTTTTTAATTGGTTCTGATTTTCCGGGTTGTTACAGTAACTAACATCAATTTCATTTCAACATAAGATATCATAATATATAGAATCAATATTTAACCAACATTTTATATATATAGCTACATCTACAAATTCAACCAATTTATAAGCAATTCATCCAAACAACCATAATATATTATTCAATCATCATATATAAATTTTAAAATACTTTTGTAAAATTATAAAACTGGATAGAGTTAGTGAGTTTACTCACATTGATCGTTAATCGTTGAGTAATGATTAACGGTTGATTAATCCAGTTAGCCATTTTATTTTCCCATGAATTGCAACGAACTCCAAATTGCTCCAATAAACAAGTACCATTGTGTAGCCTACGTCCATACGATCCCAACGGATCCAAATTTGTGCAGTTTAGATATCGTATAAGTGAATTATCAAAATTATAGATTAATACATTATTTAAGTAAATACTAAAACTAAATTTTATTTTTGTTTGGACCTTACCCTTTATATACCGTCCCAACTAACCATTTAAAACCCATCCGCTCACCATGCTACAACAATTCATCTTCCCCCTCCAAATAACCGAACTCAAACTCCCCATTGTCGATGCTTCTTCTTCATCATTTCATCACAAACCCCAAAGCCGACTTCATCGATCTCTCCCCCTTCGCGAGCTTCTTCTTCCTACTACTCCGTTGTTCAACTTACATGTCAGGAGGAAAAGCCGAGTTTGGCTTCACGATAGTGCATCTGTGAAAGGTGCTTCACTTATATACTTCGATCTTCACCAAAATTCCACTCGACGTGCCTTTCTCCACCACTAACCTCAAGCCATACTCCAATTTGATGAACTTCTTGCCAAAATGAAGTCGTGCTCAGCCCCATGTATACATCAAATTGAAGATTTTTGTTCTAGGGTTATGAATATATAAATTTTGAGATATTTAGTGGAAGGTTTTATTTGTTTTGATTTTTTTGAAGTCGCGGTTTTCCATTGAAGAGCTTCTGCATTTCCTAAAGCAAAGAAGATGAATGACTGCCTTCGTGCGTTATATATATAGATAGATTATACTTGGCAACCAAGTTCTAGGGATATAGGGTAGTACTGTGTTAATTCTTAGGCATGTGTAAAAACATAAGGTCTTGCGTGAAATAGGTAGCCTGCGTTTTGGAAGGGAAGGAGTGTACAAAACTTGGCAGGGAAGGAATACAAATTATATATATTATTAATATTTATTTTATTTTATTTACATGAATTTACGCATGAAGTACCATGTTCAAACTACCACATACGGTATCCAATTACAGTGGAACTTCTAATCCTACAATAGTTTAATGTTCCGGACACGATGGAACTAGTTTTGTCAAATTCCGAGTGCAATTGTAAAATTCCCTTTTAAACTTCAAACAGCTAAATAATATGTGTTTATATGGTGTAACAACCCGTATTTTTAAAACCAATTTAAAATTCATTTTCATAGAAATTAAATATATTAGATGAATTATTTTGAGAATAAACGATCTAAAATTCATTTAAATCGAAGTTAGAACGTATAAATTAAATTAAAACGAGCTCTAAATGGCGCAATAGTTTGAAAATTCGATTTTAAACTTTGAATGAACGTATAGAATTCAATATAAATAAGATTTTGATAGAACAAGAAACGTCGGAATATTTTGAATTGTAATTTTCTAACGAATGTGAAAATTTGAGATTTCATTTTATAAATTGTAAGTTATGTATAAATTAAAATTCAGAATAGTCGCTATGGAATTTATATAGATTTTAATATTATATATAGCCCTTAAAAATAACCTTTTTGCAAATGATTTCCGTTTTCGATGAAACCACTTCCATTGGGTTTAAAATGTCGTTTACGTGTTCGAAAACTATAAACATCGATACCTTCGGAGTTGGAGAAATTTGGTCTCTTTCATTGGATGTATGACTAAAATATCACTTTTTATATATGGATGAATTTGGACTCGTAACTATTTCCATTGAGTTCAAAATGTATTTTAGTTGATCGAAAATTATAAACTTCGATATATTCCGAGCTTCGGAGTTTTGGCACTTGGGTTGGGTCATGGTTTGGCCAACCTAGCCCTCCTTATAACCCCCAAATCAGCCCCTTTCCTCCTGATTCCTCAAACACTTCATCAAAATAGAAAATGGGGATAGGGAATGGGAAATTAAAATTCCCTAAGCCCTAGTTAATCCTAGGAGCTCAATTCATGAGGAAATCAAGCATAGAAACTAGGGTAAGCTTCTCCATCTTCTCCAACTCAATTCCTCTTCTATTTTTGAGATTTCCTATGACCTAATTCATAGGAATATTGTGTATTCATGTGTAGATTGAAGTTTTGTGTGCTATATTGGAAGAGAGAGTGTTCTAGCTTGGTTATGCGCCTCCTTCTTCCATATTAAGATCAAGGTGAGAGCTTTGTGAGTTATTCATGAACCCACATTATTTCCACAAGCTTATAGCTTGTAAAAGTGTGATCTAGAGTTCATTTGAATTTGCATATGCTAGTTAATTGGGAAGGCTATTATAACTTAGTCCATTTCATCTATTCATGTTCCATTTAAATTAATGATTAGAATTGTCCACATAATCTAATTCATAAGCTTGTCGCCCCGGCAAAGTTATAAGTCTTCACAATTCGCTTATATCGCATTTGATTGCTCTAGTTAGAAAATTTGCCTGTTTTGGAATTTATAATGAAGGATCATTGCAAATCTCTGAATGCTTATGCATGTCAGTTTGGTGTTATGAGTTGATTCGGTGAGTTATAGAAGCCTCATTTGTATGTATATAACATCATAGGCCTTCGGGCATTGGACGATATCATTTCGAACATGTTTTCTAGGCAAAAATATAAAGGTTTAAATGCCGTTCGGCCATTATTGGCCGAGCAGAAGGCCTTTCCTCGGCCATTAATGGCCGAACAAAGAAAAATAAATAAATTTTAAAACGATCATAAGTTTTTTCGTACGAACTCGGAATTCAGCGAAACAAGATGTGTTGGAATGGTATCGACGAGAGCTTTGCAATGAAACTAAGTTGAAGTGATTTGGAGCTCATGACAATTTTGGTAGAGATAAACGTCCGAAGTAAACAATCAAATGTTTATCGTTTTTCAACGTTTTCAAAACCGATCAATGTGAGAACTCTCTCACTCAAATATTTTGTGCAGTTATTTATTTTTATAACTGAATAAGTATTGATTGCATGTGATTGCAATATTTGTTCGATGATTGATGGATATTTACAGTTGTATTGTTATCATTATATTAAACTGTGAAAATATTAGATAAGTTCACATGGATTGTGATGTAAAACCCCACACGGGAATTGTAACAATAATTTTACACGTCGCTCAATTATGCAAATAATGATCATTGGATGTTGATTAAAAACCCCACATGGGTCTGGGGATGATATTAACTTCACACATCTCCCTTGTGTTTAGTGGTATGTCAACCGATTGATTGACAGACCGTTATAAGCGTTATTTAACTATTTGATGCTTATACAATTGCTAATTGCACTCTGGATGTGAATTGAATGTTTAATAGTTGTTTATCACTATTTTTGAATACATGCGATGTATGGAATCCATATAAATAAAATTATATGGTGATTGATTGAGTCTGATTCCAATTCAGAAATAACGAATATTTTAAAATGATATTCAGTGAAGAATCAAAATATGATTTTGATGTCCGATTTTGGATGGACACGAAAATATTGAAATGCTACAAGTTTGAAAATATATTTTTATTTGTTTGAAATGGTTAACAACTAGAATAAAGGATTGATATCGTTTTGATATAACCATAATTTCTCCAATGTATGAATTGGAAAGGATTTGAATGGAGATAATCTTCGGAATATTTCGATATTGGATTCCATGGTTATACAGATATTGTTGAGGAATTTGAAAGACATAGATATCGTTATTCCTAATACGATATATGTTGGTTTCAGAATTTGATATTGAATAAAGTCGATATAATTTCTATTCAGAGCCTTGTATTTGATATCAAATTGGATTTTGCGTTTGTCGTGAATGGTGTCTTCAATAACACCGTTCTTAAACCCAGTAGATAAAAGAATAAATCTTTTAATTAAGATTAATGAAGTTTTCCAATTGATACATATAATTGGAATTGAATGGAAGTTGATTTTGGGTTTGTTGTGAACGATATTTTAAACGACATTTGTTCTTAAAACCCAATTAACAGTGAAGATGTGAATTGGAATTTATAAATCTTTTAGTTAAGATTTAACGTAATCTTCCAAAGTAAAGTTTTTTAATTTAATACATCAAATTGGAATTGAGTGAAATTCAGTCTAGTGATAATCGAGGTGAGCTTCTGTAAAGCAAGACTGTAAAGGAATACCGCTACTCTTTATGGAATTTTAAAGGCCTTGCCGTTATTCCACTTATAGTATTAGTCCAAAATGGAAGGTTATATCAATTATATACTGTTATGATTTCCGTGAAGGTTCTATTTTTATGGAAGATGATTTTGGGGTTTATCGTGAATTGTGTTTTAAATGACATTCGTTCTTTAACCCAGTTAAAGATAGGATTAATTTTCCTAAAGTTGAATAATCATTAAGTAATGATTTTGAATATTAAAACTAAGTTGGAGTTTTAATGAATCTTTAATCAGATTGGAATGTGAATGAGGTAACTAAATTTACCGAATTCAAGGAAATGATCGAGAATGGAGTATCACCAGTTTTACTCCATGCGATTGTTAAATCTTTAATTAGATTTGAAACATGAAATGGTAATTAATTTTACCGATAACACATTGGGTGTTGGATATGGAGTATTACTAGTTTTGCTCAAAGGGATGAATAGGTTGGGATTGGCATAATGAAGATATGATTACTTTGGTAAGGTTCGATAATCCCGACTAGTTTGAAAAACCTTAAATTTGGTTTAAGTTTTGTAAAAAGCTAATACAAAATCTTTTGCAATGGTTTTCAAAGAAAGATTTAAATAAGTGGTTTAAATGAAATAAATCTTGATAAAATTTATGGGAATAATTCCCAATATAATGAATATTTTAATAAAAGAATATTCTGGATTGGAATAAGACGTATGATGTATTTTTATAGCACATGATTATAAAATACGCGAGTTATTCGAAAAGACCGGGTTTAACACATTTTGAATAATTGTTACAACGACTAAAAGTCGACGATGAAGACGGTGGTCGAAGACCGGAGATCTTCACATCGTTTGGATGGTTACTAATGTCTTGATTGGGCTGTACACCCAAGACAAGGTAATAAGTGGTGATCGTTCAGGCGTACTTGGAGATCGGTCGGATTTGCGAGGA
The DNA here is from genome assembly GCA_030737875.1 of Allium sativum. Classification (NCBI taxonomy): domain Eukaryota; kingdom Viridiplantae; phylum Streptophyta; class Magnoliopsida; order Asparagales; family Amaryllidaceae; genus Allium; species Allium sativum. The sequence continues at coordinate 749,413,338 of CM060912.1, forward strand.
CCTCTCTCCTGTATTGGACATATGAGATAAGGAATAAGGTTCCCTCGGTTTCGTTCAGACCCATAACGAACTTGTAAATGGATTATGTCTGAAATTGTATTTCATTATGTATTGATTGATTTCTATTAATTATGTATTTATGGTGGAGAATTTATTCCCTTGCTTAACACCCTTCTCTGAGACATATGAGCTTGAGGTTATATATTGGTCGATATCAGTTGTATGGCATGAATCGACAATGTGGCATGTTGAGATGCAAATGATCAAGGCTTTTGTTGAAAAGCAGGGCCTTGTGGATGATGATCAAAGCACGACTTTAAGTAGCATAACTTTGTGTATAGCGTTAATTTGCAAACCTCACACCTCGGTATGAGTCAGAAACGGGATAAGGGACGCAAGGAGTGCATATGTTTCTTTCTAGCTAGAAGTTGTGTCATGGTATGGAGACCTGACATTTTTACTTATGTGGATGGTGGAATGAGGCGCCTCGGATTAGAGACGACTAAAAGGCTCGAGTGATAGGTCTGATAGGATCGGAAAACGTATTGTTCAGGAATAACCAATCCTTTAACGTAAGTGAGGACCGGCCTTGCAGGATCCAAGGGTTGCCCAAGTGTGTAATCCTAGGTCATCTTGCAAGAGGTGATCTGAATCGGTAAGGATACCATCCCTTGCCTTGAATCATGATGGAAATCCAATTTCCAATACGTGATTTTTCGGTTTTTGTTGTAAACCTATATGGCGACATAGTAGGAAAGTGGTATTATGCCGTCTATGATTGATACATTTATACTTGAAGTTGTTTTGACACTATGCACTTATAGTAATATTAAAATTATTTGTTTTAAAGCGTATCTATCATGTTTGGATATTATAAGGTAAAAATCTATCCTCCGGCTTACGTTGAATTGTGTGATGGGACCTGAGTCTTATAATAGCTTCATTTTTCAAAAAGCATTGCATTGTTTATAAATTGTTTATTTTAGAGTATTCATGGGAGTAAACCCGTTCCGTTACATACGGCGTGGTCCCTTGATGTACCTTATTTTAAAGTAAAGGTTTAATAACTATTTTGAGTTCTTACACCAGTCCCATGACTGGCCTGGAGTTTATTGTTTCTAACTAAACTCTGGGTTCCCATATTTTCCACACGGGAAGCTAGTGGTTTTGGTTTTGCACATTTCTAATTAGCAGGATCCTTGTTTATAGCTGGAGCTATATTCGAAAAGCTTTGTATCCGTGTATTTCTTTCAGTTGTGGTAGTTGTTTTCTGCTGCACATTATAATTATGTATATATATTTCCATTGTTTTGTAATTTAAATCTCTAATACTTTTTGCTGTACATTATTTATTTGAACTCTGATATCTTGTACTCCAATGTAAATTGTTGTAATAGCAATAAAATGTTCTCATGGTTGTGTTCTGATGCGTCGTGTTCTCAAAGCAGTCCGTCTTCTTGTTCGGTTTAGGCCGGCCGGGAAGTTTGGGTTGCTACAGGTGATATCAGTGCTTTGGTCTACAAAGCTCGAGAACAAGACACACTAGAACCAAACAAAAGAATTCATCGGAGATAGGATCAGTACATCCTATAAGAATAACTCGTTAGAGATAGGGTTAGTAATACCCTAGAATGCATGTAAAGAGTATAGTTTATAAGAACGAGTTTTGTTTTGAAAATTATATCTTACTATACGTATTTGAGTATTTTATTTGATTTTGAATTTGGACTATCGAGTATAAGAAGATTTTGCATGTACGCGTCACGAACGTATATTCAAAGACTCATGTGTACTGGATAGATATAGAATCACACTCTAGTCGCCCGGGGATGATTCTATTGATGACTGTACAACATCCGTAGTTTATTTTCGAGTTTCGAAAATGGGTTATCTATATATTTCCAATTGACTGGTGTGAGAACCAAAACTTAGTTAGAGTTTATAGTTCGTGATTTGACACTAAAAATATGATTTTTGGGTCTATAAAAGTTATATATTTGAAAAGCTAATCAACTAATTGATTGCTGGTTGTGATGTGTGATTATTAACTTAACTAATAAAAATATCGGAATAATAAAACCAATATGAAAATAAAAGGTAAAATAAGCCAAATCAAATTTAAAGTTAAATTGAATTAAAAATTGATTGGAATTGGATATATGTACATGTATATATAATGAACAGGTCATAGCATGGAAGCTAAGAAGAGGAATAAAATTGTATGCCCGACAAATAGGTACATATTTACTGTATTAATTGGGTTTGATGATTTTATGAGCCAATTGACTTTTGAGTTTTTCTTGATACATGAGAGCCTATAGAGGCCATTGTAATAGTACCAATCAACCCGTACAGAGGAGGTTTTGGTGAAGTTTTTCAAATATTTAAGGCGTCAGCCAAATTTTGAGGAATTAGAAAGTTCTTAGAAACTGAAAAGTTGAAGAACTGGACTCAAGCGAAGGTTGAGTTGGCTAAGTAAATGACCTTCAGTTCCTTCTTTCTTTTTGGGGACGAAAAGATTTTAAGTAGCACTAGTAAAAAACTTATCTTTTGCGTCTCTTCATTTGCATCTGTTGTATAAACAATAGATGCAAATAGTACAATTTGCATCTGTTCCTAACCTAAACCAGACGCAAATAAGGACAAGTAAATATTTTTACATCATTTGTTGTCTCTGAACGGACACATTATGGTGGTAAAGAAAATTTAGTATAGCTATTTGCATCTGTTCACGGTATAATTGGACGTAAATATGCTATAGAATAAATTATTTGCGCCTGTTCGGGTATAATTGGATGCAAATACGCTATAGAATAAATTATTTGCGTTCAGTCTCTTGTAAGCAGACGCAAGTACGACTTAATTAAAAGTATGGATGTAGGAACATGAAATCATGGCGGGAAACGAAAAAATTCGCTAAATTCACTATGCTAAAGGCTGCTCTATTTTAAGACGATTGGAATCTCACTTTCTTCGTGTTGTTTCTCTTTGCTCCTGTAAAATCAGATTACCCCTTTCTCCCTGAACAGCTGACCTTCTCCCAACTTTCTTCATCCTTTTTTCTCGCTCTTAAACCTTTCAACTCAACAGCCTGCTGTTCCCCTCTTCCAACCTGTTTTTCCCTTCTCTCCGTGTCAAAATAGCCCGCGTACGTCCCTTTACTCATTCCTTTTTTCCCTGCATCGTCAACCGTTTTGCAGTTGAGTTAGGAACAAGTATAAATGAATAAAAGCAAAATTAGGCGAATATAAATCGACTGAATTTCATAAATTTCTCCTTTGGTATTTACTACATCTTTTATCTTATTTTGGTTTATAATATTTTACTGCCCCTTAAAATTAAAATAAACCGATGTTTACTCGGTCCTTATTTCAGTGCATTTTTTTCCAGCATATACTGCAGTTGCTCTAAAATTGGCATGAAAGTTGAAATTAATTTAATTTTCCAAAGTGAAGCTCGACTTTAACGACTTGAATTTCTTGCTATGGTTGGTTGGTGTTTTCAAAAAAAGAATATTTTTTTAAATCCTTCGTTGTTTACCGATTTACTACTTGGGTAGCTTATGTTTTTTCGATTTAGTTGATTTATTCATGCAGTTTGGTTGTTTGTTTAAATTCCTCAGTGGACTTTGACTGTTATACTTTTAGTCATATAAAAATGACTAATTAGAACAATATCAGTGCTGATTTATTACATTTGTTTTGTAGGCGAAGAACCACACTGGATGTCCTTGTTTTATGGGTAGCCCACCAATGCCAGCTGTTTACTATCTCAGATCTCTTTGCAGGTATTTCTCTAACAAATAGACGATCATTTTGAAATTATTTTTTTAGTGTTTGTATCCTCTTGGATGTCTTAGTTACGATAATTTTAGAAGATAAAAACTGAACCGAGAGTCGTTAACATCCATTATGGGAACGCAACCCTTGCAGTAGTTTGGGTTACAGCAACAAAAAATCAAAAGGCATTGGTCATATTGCCAAACACCAAGCTTCGTAAAAATACAATAATAATACTACCACAAAACATTCGATGGAGTTTGTAACGTCTCGTATTTTGATCGCTTCAGTTTCAAATATTTAATTTAGTTTATATATTGAAATGTTAGTATAAATGGAATTTTATATTAATTAAAACAAAGTTGTGTATATATATATGATAATAGAAATTTATTTGTTATTTTATATTCAGTCGAATTTAATGTTAAATCAATTTAATTTAATATCTTCTGTATATGGTCAACTTAGACCGTGGAAACTGTTCCAGTGTGTTCAGAATGGCGGTAGAACCCTGGAAAAGCCGTTCGGTGCGTTCAAATAGGGGTTCGATAACGCATGATATTTTAATTTAAGGTACACCGACAAAATAAATAAAAATAAAACTTTAAATCATAATAAAATAAAATAAAATTTATATAGGAGACGACCTATCATTTATAGCAGACAATAGCTGCCTTGTTCTTTCAAAATCACCCACGTTCTTTCATTTGGGAGTTTTCTGCAAAGTCTTTCCCTACCCTGTCTATGGCTGAATAGTTGTGTCATTCTTTCTTTTCTACCATCCCTCAAGGACACAACAAGCCTTACTCCTAATGTCATCGCCTAAATCCTACCTTGTACCCTTTGGAGACGACGTTATTCTTATCGCTGTAAACCTCGTGTATATAAGACGTAGTGCCTTCTCATTCCAGATCCACGAAGTAATTCAAACCCAATCCCTTCATTTTCATTTTCCTTCTTTCACAGTAGAATCGCAAAAACTCATTTCAATGAATATTGAAATCCACCGAGTTTCAAAATAAAAACTAAAAAGGGGATCCTAATCAGAAATCAAAACTCGAAAACGATGATTTTCTGAAACTCGAAGTTCGAACTCTCGAGGACTACGGGAATAAGAATCGCGATGAAAACCCTTGATTCATTAAAATTCGACAAAGCTGGAGCCTCTCATTTTATGGAGGAGCGAGATGACCGTCGATGGATCATTCTGAAATTGCTATTGGAGTTCCGACATTTGGTGATTACGCAACTTACAGAAGGGCCGCCGTGTTTTCCTTTAAGGCCAAAAAAGGTAATTTCCAGGTTGATGGGTTGAGAAGTATAACATTTGGGAAGTCGGCAGTGGGAAGGGGAATGCGTGACAGTCAATAGTGGAGTGTTTGGGTTGGTATGATCATTTATTTTGTGGGATGAAATGGGTTTGTTTTACTGATGTTGGATGTAGGAGATGCAGTACGCAGTAAATTTGTTGAGGGAGTTTAGACGTGAATGCTTTAGGGGAATGGTGGAGTTCAAGTATACTGGCAATAAACTGAGGTGAGTTCGGGATCTGTGTAAGTTGGATGGTGGGCTCAGGTGAGATGGAGTGGCACTGTGTGGAGTTGCATTTCATGATGATAAACATGGTGAAACTAGAGCAGTTTGAACGATGTATTGATGAATTGGAGGAGTGGTTGAAATACGTTAACAATGAACTAGGAAGGTTTGTATTCGATATTGGAGTATGCAAGGTCGATTTTTGGGTAGTAGCAGCAGTAGTGGTTGTAAGTATTAGAAGAAAATGGTGTTGTTTGTAAGATGCTTGCTGGAATGACCAAGAGAGAAATGGAAATTTTGGAGATGATTACATTAGTTAAAGCTATTCAGTGATTCATTGCGTCGATTAGTCAAGTAAAGCAAGGTATACGTTTTCTTTTTCAAAATAAAATACATAGATTAATTTATTTATTCTTTAAGTAATTTTAATTAATAATCGTTAAATTAAAATTTAATAATCATAGGAATGAAATAATTTAAGAAGACATTTCGAGACGGTTCGTAGCTGCGACTATATGGAATAAAACGGGATATTCAACAAAAGGAGAAATCGAGGTGAGTTAAACTCACTCCGTTAAATTATTGGGAACTATTTTTAATTGTTCAAATTTTATTGCTTGCTTATTAGATGATAATTGATTGATTTAAAGTGATAGTATTATATAATAATATTATATAATAATATTATATAATAATAATATTGGTAATTGGTGATTGGATGATTCCCGCAGTATCATTAGCGGATGCCCGCAGTACCATTAGCGGATGATTTCCCTATACGCCTCATGATATATATAGTGGATGACCTTCTATACCGCGATATCCTGCCTTGAAGCAGGACGGGTATTATTATTGCTTGACTAACTTCTGTGAATGCAGGAGAACAGGTTGGAGGAATCCAACTGGATTCCTCAACATTTATTTATATTGTTTTCACACATATGTGGTTGTATGACATGATTGACACCCTGTGATAGTTATGATTTATTTGTATGTGTAAGTAACCCCGACCCTTGATTTTGGTATTTTTGAATGCCAAGATAATATATGGATATTTAAAAAAAATAGAGTTTGAAATATAAAAATGATTAAAAGGGAATTTTAGTTATTTATTTAGAAACCAAATTCATAAATAAAAATGAAAGCAAAGATAAATATTGAATTTTTAATAAGGAAGTGGATTATTATTTTAAAGAAAGGTTAATTATCATATTAATAACAAATAATGAAGTAAAGCATATCCATAAAAATGTGGAAATGAATTATCATTTAGTTAATAATAATCAGAACTATAATCGAGTAATTAGAATTCATTTAGTGAAATTATGAAGTACAAGAACTCGTTATGGTTAAAGGAAATTTTATATTGAATATTGATTTAGAAACTGATCTAAATAGAATTCTAAAGGTAAAGAGCTATTTTTTATATATGAAACATAAATTAGATTTTTTTTAAATGATGTTTATAAAGAAGTAGGACATTCAAGAATTTAAAAATATAATTCGAATGTAAATTTGGAAGGAAATATAAATACGAGTTGAACTAATATTTTAAATTACAAAGGGAACGACAAATTGGATTAAAGTGATGAGGCGAGTAAGTTATTAAGATGCGATCTAATTTCGCGATGTAAAATAAGGTTTTATCAAGATATAACTATATGGGTTTGAAATAAACTTGTCAGAAGTTTATGAAGATTTTTTTTATAATAGAAGAAAAGATTTATATATATTGTTTAAAAGATTGTTAAAGTTATAAAGAAAGTTTTAAGTAACAGTTTACTTAATACGAGTAAATGTGTCAAAGTTGAAATAAGATTTCCAAGAAAGGGCGTGATATTGAATCCATGTTATACACTGGAAAGTAAATGGAATATATGGGATAATTAGTGAAGTGGAACTTCGTTCATAAACTTCTATTCCTTCTGAAGATAAAAATGTTGTTACTTAAGGTCTGAGAGGTAAATAAAATACCCCAACTTGAACGACCTCATGATTATCCAAGAATGATATTAGTTTAGAAATGAGGGTGGTCGAGAGAAGTAGAATTTAAAATTTCAATGAATGGTATTACTATTCATGATTAAGGTGAATAAGGAGGATAAAATAAGCGATGTAAAAAAATTAGAATTTATAAAAGTACGTTAGAAAGGATTTTTGGAACTATAAATTCTAATTGAATTTAAGTAGAACTAATTTTAAGTAATATAATATAAATTATATTAAATAATTTTACATATGATTTGTAAATAGTTAATATTATTAGAATTTGCAAATGATAATTATATGCGAATATTTTAGAACATAAGTTATAAATGGAATGAAGTTTTATTAAAATAAAACTGGACTGAGATAAACATATGTAGATGTGTACTCGTGGAATAAAGACTTGATATGGTACTTGGTTTACAAAGGATTAAAGTGAAAAGTAGTTGTTTAATGAAATTCATCGAGATAAGAAAAATCTTGTTTCAATTTAGAAATAAATATTTAGCGAATGTTTTGCAAATAGAATCCTTAAGGGAATAATTTATAAAGGTTGGAACAAAGTTTTGTAAATGTTATTTATAAGTAAAATATTTGAATAGTTATAGTTTGAGATAAACATCTCATTGAAATAGTGATTAATATTTGGAATTTCTATTTGTTTAGAAATGTAGAAATAAAGTTAATGGAATTAGAAATTAATTGGAAATTAGTAGAGATGAATGGTTTTCTGAGTATCGATCTGATGTTGGTTTCGGCGTTCAGGGTTGATACTTAGGGAATTGTTCTCTTACTAGTGTACGATTAGAAACTAATGACCAAGATGAGAAGAATGTTATTAAGTATTTTAAAGATGAAATGGTTTTGAATATTCTTATATATTAATATAAGAACATAAATGAGTATTTCAGATGTTGGGAAAATCAAGAAGTTTAATTAATGAACGATCAATTAAAGAGGCGATTTTTGAATCAATAAATTCAATTATCCTTTTATGGATGAATGGTTGTTTTATTTGATAGTTAAATAACCGACTATCAAATCTTGCCTAAAATGCTTGTTGGTACGGAAAGACCGGGATCGAATTTATATTCGAAAACCATTCCAACCAGCAAATACGTAAACGTTAGAGATATTTGATGCGAATCGAGATGGGGGTAAGAGAAGACCGTAGATCTTCATAAAACGGAAGAACGACTTAAAATCTCTGGTTTAGCGGCCAGGGATATACTGTGGTTCTGTTGTGGTTGGAATGTACGGATTGTAAGGAATTCTCGCTACTAATCTATAGGGTGATTCCTAGGATGTGGTGGGAGGGTGCCTTCGGTTTGTCCAGTCCCAGGACAACTTGTATGGACGAATGTCTGACAGAGTATTTTTTAAGGATCACGTACGTTGATTTTTACAAACGTACTCCTGTTAGCTGCAGAGTATTTTTGTGGGCGTCAATTAGTGATTTGATGGATCTGACAATGTGGCATTCAAAGTGAATGGTGGCCAGATGTTCTAAAAGAATAAAAATAAATAAACAAATAAATTATGACCTCAAGCCTCACAACTGGGAAATGACAAAAATCGGGCAGACAGCATGACTATGTGGGTCATACCCATTAGGGTGCATTGTCACCATCTAGAGAATATTCATTTTGTTACTTCTTTTCATTTCTGTATATCCCGGGAAACGGTAGCTGCGCAGCCGTAAGGTAGCAATATATTCGATACACTCAAGAGAAATGAGTGGTCGGTCATGTGTGGGTCGGGTTGCAAGACGTTCTTGTTGAACCCAGTGTATTCTTCTCTAGAGATACACTATCGGCAGGTGTTTCCATACCTTGCCATAGTTGGAAATCCAATCTCCAATAAGCGCCCGCGGTTATGATTGTATACTATATATGTGGAGCGCGAGATGCAAGCGTTCCACTAGATTGATATTTACTTGTATTTAGACACTATTATAATATCAGAAGAGATATTGATTTCAAAAATGGTTTGGGTTATCGTATGGTAAAAATCGTCCGTGTTTATGTGTAGATTTGGTCTTATGATTATCCTTTTCTTTCGAAATGATTTTTAACTTTAAAACCAAGTTGGATGATACCAATAATTTAGTGAGTTTTTCTCATCTTGGTTCACCGGACTGACCTGTGCGTTTGTAATGCTCGGGTCAGCCCGAGTACAGTTTCAAGATAAGATACGAATTCCAGGAGGCGAGTTAGAGGAGTTCAGACGCATGATTCATATATTATTCCACTGTGTGTTGTAAACAAGGACAGATTGTTATAACTGTCCAGATATGTCGAATGACTACTACTCTGATGAATTGTAAGTATTGTTCCAATTTTTTTCAATGAAGATTTATTTCTATATTATATTTTATTCCGCTGCGATGTGAGACTTTGTATTGTCTTTCTTCTTTCTTCTATTCTTATTTTTATTCTTTCTATTTCTCATCCTCTTATTTCTTTCTATTAGCTTTCTAGGATTTCGATACTTGAATTTGGACATGGAGTGTATAAATGTCTGGATTCGAGAGTCGAAAATTCCGGGTCGCTACAGAGTTACTTTAAACTGTTGTTATGTTCAGAGTTGTGTGATATGAACTAACAGTAGGGTAACCATAATTAGGACATAGTGTCCTCCTTTATGTACAGAATATTCATGCAACTAGAATACCTAATTTAATCTAAGAAGTGAAATTTACCCCATTTTATGCTGATTATTGCAACATTTCAGCTTATAATGGAATGCTAATGCATATTGTAAAACAGAGTTAACCCTCCACCATATTACTATTCGACTATTACTGCTGTTATTTGCAACGATAGGGGACCATACTAGGTAAACCCCCTCTCCCTACTTATTTGCCTCAATTCACATAATCCATAACCGTTTATTCAAATTTATAGTTTACCTGCTGCAATTTCATTGCAGAAAGTGGTGAGCACAGTGACTTACGGTTTGAAAGTTACGCGTTTCCAGCCTCAATATTGCCGCCAAGAAGTAACGGTGATATGTTATACAAACTTGGTATTGTTATAAACTGTCGTAGGATGCATGTAATGTTAACCCACCTCTATACACAATGCACAACAAGGTTGTTACTACCTATCTAGGGGTTACGCACTTTGTCCGTGTGATATATTATGCTTATCCGACCATGGTTATAAAAATTAGCATGTATAACATGTGCATAGTCGAACTGATACCGCAACTTTACAACTCTTGTGGTTTAATACGAACTGGGTATGTTGAAACATGTAGTATATATCACATGACGAGCGTTGTAAAGTAGCTAATTTCTGATGATGTGATTATAAATAAACTGCTTCTCCTTATTTTAGTGTGTTAGTTATGACAATAATGCAAGTTAATGACATGGTCTGCAAACTGTAACCGTTGTTTAATTAACAAGGTTGAAAATAATGGCATAATATACAAAATTAATTGGGTATAAATATGTTGTTTAAAATTTGTATAGAAAACTATTTGTGATAAGGTTTGTGTACACGACATATAAGGGCAGTAAACATTTGGTTAGCCAATACTTTAACAGAGTTGAAATCAGATTGGAGAACTGTTGACATGGATACAGTTCCCGAGATGGTTCTTCTTTTGTTTTATTCTTTTTACTAAATGTAGATTTAATCCATACACAGTTTGCAGTATGACATAGAATATAAATTTATGCATTAAAACTGAAGTTTAAATTGATGTATATTTGTCAAATGGATCACCGACTATACAATTACGTTGCAATAATGCTTTTATTAAATTACTCCTCTAGCTGTGCATAATGTAAATGTGACCTATTTGGTATATTACAAAGAGTTCCCTCTGATTTTGCTATGAGCTACCATCTATGTTTACATTATGTTAATGATGATTATTTATAAGCATACTGAAGTGTTATGGTTGGACAAATTGAAAAGAACACTGTTTTATTACATATAAAACTCTAAATCGAGTAATTCTGACCTAAACAATTTTTTTGTCGTTTGCATATTAATAATTTTATTTTCTTAATTAACTTACTCTTTTATCTTATTTATTTCACATGTTTTAATTTTCTGGTTAAATTCCGATAAATATATATGTCTATATCCGTGAGCATGTTCAAACAAAATTAACTCAGCTCTAAAAGTTTACAGGTTCGATCGTATAAGTCATTCATTTTTTGTACTTCAGATATTCAACACGTTAATTTACACTATTGACTTTTAACTATTTTAATATTTTGAACTTAACTTATCTTTTTAGTCCTATAAGCTAACTCAATTCATCTATTACTTATACATAAGGTTTTAAATCTCGGATATCGGTCACCTTTCTTCTTAGAAATTAATAACTTATGATCAGAAATAACATAACAAAAATAATTACCAAGTGTTTCCTGAACTTTAGGTAATCTCTTCCTGCCTGCCACCGCTCTAATACCATATTGGATCTAGTAGTATGCCACATCCAAATTCCAAATGTAAGTCGTCCTTAAATATGATGACGGTTCGCCTCCAGTCCAGAAAACAAAATCGTCATAAAGAGTAACAAGTTGCAATCAGTGTTGACCATGATCAGGTAACTGGTATCAACTGTAAATTCAAGCTTTAATATTGAGCTCGAAGGCAACTAATTTGATGACTTGTTCAGTTTCTAACTTTTCATTCCAGATCTAAAAGTTTCACAAGTATAAAACATAGAATTAACACACACACAGAGATACATACATACATACATACATATACATATATATATATATATATATATATATATATATATATATATATATATATATATATATATATATATGGGAAAGTCTATTTAAAAACAAAATTTTCGCAAAGATATATAAGCTTATATATGTTTTGGCTCTGTTTTGAAGCTTTGAGAAGTCTGATTTTGCATATAACTATTCCTGAGAATATGCATGAACCTCTGAATTGTATAAGTTATCTTATGTGTAAGCCGATCCATAAATTTTAGTTGTGAGATACTTAATGTAGCAGTCTTTAAATGTTTCTAGAAATACTAGTTTCAAGGGATTGTTGTTTCTTACTGTATATATCCAGATTTGAAATATATGTTTACCAGTTACAAATGTAAGGGGTTTCACATATCTGGACATTACCTTTAGATATGTGAGTTGCGTAAGTGAATAACTAGGGGTGGACATGGTTTCACGTGCATATATTTCAAAAACATGTTGCTTCTAAGTATTCCATATTTTTGGAAATATGAAAGAGTATAATAAGAAATTTTAAAAAGACTTATATATTATTAAATTTCCAAGGCATTAAGGTTTAATGACATGTATACATGAGTTTTCAAAATATGTAGCTCAAAATATATGCAGTGTTGTGTTTCAAGTTTCTATAACTCATGTATCCAGTTTTATATGTTGTACAAACATATTTGTTCTTCGATGATTATTTGAAAAGTATAAAGTTTTAACTGATAAACAGATCTATACGTTGAGCATGTACATAAATTTCAAAGGATATTGTGAATCTCTCTTACTTTTAAATATAAAGAAGTTTTGGCTGACAGATTTCATGTATACAAATTATTTGAGCAATTACTTTTGGTGTATGCATTAAGCCTTGTGCATATATCAGTTTTGAAGGTTAGACAAGAAAATCTAGGCTTACAAATTCATCGGATTGGCTTTGAACGATTTCATATAAAAACTTTATATGTGTTAGGTTTCAAAATATCAAGAAGGTGCAAATTCTTTTATGCACACAGTTTCAAATTAATTCAGTAATAACCTTATGTTCTTTTAGCTTTTGAACAGTGCTAACACACAATACTAGAAGACCATGCTGGGAGGTCATAGGCAACATCAAAAATCAATATCATCAACACAGGTTAGGTATTTACTTAAAATATCCAGGTAATTGTATTTTTTTTTTTAGCATAGGCGTGTTGACTAAGTACATGAGAGCTATTTTGGATGTGAATAAACATGTGTTTTGGTCAACAAAGGGTCATGATACATAACAACATGATTTGAATACTAAATGATACTCTTGCTCATGTTTATGATAAGCATGTTAAGCAAAAACATAAAAGTTGAGGATTTTTGTTTCTTCTTAGATGTTCGTACTTCATTTATGTTCGCATACACAAAAGAATACTTAGATTCGGTGGTTATATATTTCATTCGATTTACAGAAAAATAATTCCATAATTGCAAAGCGTAACTTCTGCGTGTCAACATCAATATTTTCCCTTACTAGCAATAAATAAATATAAAAAAATGATCAAAGTATTTACACAAGTAAAAAAATTAAAACAGAAGTTATGTTCCATCTTTACCTTTTTTATTTTCTGTAATTCTGTTTAATAAGATGAAGTATAAAATGTTGAATAAGAAGAAATAGATAATTGCAGTTATTCAAACCTTTATAAAATAGTAACATTAATGACGTGAAGAGGAGGATTGTCTTATCTGCTATGTTGCTGCTTTTATTTGTTTGTATTCGTTTTTGTGCAAGCATCCATTTCATTTTATTTTATTTATTTTCCTTTTCCACCTGCTTTCCCCCTTCTCTCTCCTGTCCCCATCACATTTATTTTCCTTGCTCGCATCACTTTTATTAACAACTCTCTTTTTTATATTTGTTGTGGTTTAGACTTGGGTGAAAAAAAGGAGTTCACCTGGTTATATGGAAATGAAGTCTATTCTCTAGTGCTTTCATATACTATTATATCAAAATAGAGGTTTATGAAGTCATATCAGGTATGTATTATACATAAACAATGAATGGTTATCCATATATACATGTATAAATTGTTCTTTTGCATTCCTCTGTTGAGATAGGTTATACATATTATACAACTAATATGATAGATAAATTGTAGTTTTTTCATTCAATTAATGAGTCCAAGCAGTTGCTGTGTGTCAAAAAAAACTCTAGGTTGAAAGACATTCTTGCTTATTTTGTTCGTAATATGAAGCCGTTTATATAACGGTTATTTGTTTTCTTTAAATCTAGATTCTTGTTAAGGAGATTGTGAGATCAAGGCAGGCAGTGAACCGTCTTCATGAAAATAAAGCACAGTTAAATTTAGTTTCATGCATCTTGGTGAACTAGTTGGTAAATTATACATGAGGTTATGTTGTATAATCTTTTAAGAACCGATCTGTTCAAGTATTTCTTTTGTAGTTCATTGGGCCACACACTTAATGTTCTCTGATTGTTAAATACTATGTCGTGTATCAATCAGAAAGTAATATACTAGATGAGCGTGTTAATATGAGTATCTCCAGTGTTCTTTTACTGTTGGGAAGTTTGAAGAGATTGCATATAAAGAGGTGACTGCAAGGGATAAATATGCATCTGTTGTGGCGAGCCTAAAAGGGTCATTTAAAAAAAAAATGCATCTGTTGTTGTAGTAAAACAGATGCAAATGCATTGAAGAATAGAACTACAATACATAGCAATTTGCATCTGCTGTAATAGTAAGACAAACGCAAATGCATTGGCATTTGCGTCTAATGTACGCTATAACAGAAGCAGATATGTCAAATTTGCGTCTACTGTAATAGTATGACAGACACAATGCAATGGTGCTTGCGTCCAATGTACGCTATAACAGACGTAAATATGTCAAATTTGCGTCTGTCCAACAACTAGGGCTGTCAATGAATACCCAAAAAACCCAATATCCGCCCAAATTCATATCCGAAATATCCGTTATCCGGCATTATCCGAAAAGCGAATACGGATATCCGATATCCAAAAAGCTTTTCGGATATGGTTATAGTGGTATCTATATCCGAAAAATATCCGTCCGACTAATTGATATAATATATATAACTCAAAATAGAAAATTAGAGTTAATAATTATTTTGTAACTATTGGATGTTACTATGATATAAATTTTTGTCCATTTTTAGTGGAAAGTGGTAGTTTTAGTGTTTAATTTTGGAATATTTTTCGATATGCCTATGGATATTAGTAAAAAACAATGTTTCATCAACACATTTCTTTATTTTCTGGTTTTTTTTCAAACATAATTATAAAAATTATTTTATGTTGATCCAAACTTTTTTATTTATACTCTTAAATTTATTAATTGCAGGCGGAGCAGATAAATATCCGATATCTGTCCGTATCCGAAAATTAAGCGGATACGGATATTCGATATCCAAAAATTAAACGGATACAGATATCCGAAAATAATTTCGGATAAGGATACAGATATGGATATGGCACTATCCGTATCTAAAAGCATCCGTTGACAACCCTACCAACAACCGAAGCAAAAATATTTTAACATTTGCATCCTTTGCATTTGCATCCACATTGCAGCAGACGCAAATAATGCGAAATATTGGACACAAATATTCTATTTTGTACTAGTGTGGGGGAGATTGTAACAATCCGTATTTTTGAAACCAATTTAAAATTTATTTTTAATTCATATTCATAGAAATTAAATATATTATATGAATTATTTTGAGAATAAATGATTTAAAATTTATTTAAATCGAAGCTAGAACGTATAAATTTAATTAAAACGAGCTCGAAATGGCGTGGTAGTTTGAAATTCGATTTTAAACTTTGAATGAGTGTATATAATTCAATATAAATCAGAATTTGATAAAACAAGAAACGTTGGAATATTTTGAATTGTAATTTTCTAACGAATGTGAAAATTTGAGATTTCATTTTATAAATTATAAGTTATGTCTAAATTAAAATTCAGAATAGTCGATATGGAATTTATATATATTTTAACATTATATATAGCCCTTATAAATAGCCATTTTGCAAATGATTTCTGTTTTCGACGAAACCACTTCCATTGGGTTTAAAATGTCGTTTACGTGTTCGAAAACTACAAACATCGATACTTTTGGAGTTGGAGAAATTTGGTCTCTTTTGTTGAATATATGACCAAAATATCACTTTTTATATATATTGTAACGGCCCGGAAAAAAATTTCGATGCTCGAATTTTTTAACAACAATATATATCACATATTCCTTGCCAAAAATCCAAGAATCAAATCCCAGAATGTTAATAGAAAGAAGTTAGAGGATGAGATAGGAAAGATAGAACTAATAGAATAGAAGAGTAAGAAAAACATCATCAGAATCTCACAACGGAACGAATAAATATAATCTTTACATAAAAGAAACTGTATATGTATTCATACCAATCATCATAGTACATCGTATATCGCACAGCGGAAATAACTCTAGATAACTAACGGTGAAGCCTCCTTCTTCCAGCTCCTGAAACTCTAAGCAGAATCTAACCTGTAAATATGTTCGGTCTGACCCGAGCAAATTTGATTTAAAACAAAATTCACCGGGTCAGTCTGGAATACTTTCAGTGGTAAATTCACAATAATCACTTGCTTAACTTTAGAAATTCTTTTAAAGAAAAGGATAATAGTAAGACCAGCCCACACATAAACACAGAAGATTTTTACCTTACTATAACCCAAACCTGTTTTGATACATCAAAATTCAGTGATATTATAATAGTGTCTAACATCACAAATAAATAATCATCTAGTAGAACGCTTGCATCTCACGCTCTAGGTATTTATTTTATAATCGAACACCGCGGGCTCTTATTGGAGATTGGATTCCAACTGACAAGGTATGGGAGCACCTTTCGATCGGTGTACTCTAGAGGGATTATACACTGGGGTTCAACAAGAACGTCTTGCAACCGGCCACACATGACCGACAACTCATTTAACTTGAGTGTATCGAATATATTGCCACCCTACGACTTTTATTGCGCGCCTGCCGTGATTCCTGGGAGATACAGAATTGAAAAGAAGTAACAAATATGAATGTTCTCTAGATTGGTGACAATAGACCCTGCTTAGGTATGACCCAACTAGCCATGCTGCCTAGATCGATTTCTGTCTTTTCCCAGTTGACGTTTCACTTCCAGAACATCTGGTCACCATTCACTTTGAATGCCACATCGTCAAATCCGTCAAATCACTAATTGACGTCCACAAATATACTCTAGGTGTTAAGCGAGAGAATTTCTCTACCACCAAACTTGGTTATTTGTAAAAATCAACGTACATGACCCTCAAAAAAATACTCTGTCAGACATTCGTCCATACAAGTCAACCAGGAACAGGATGAACCGAAGGCACCCTCCTACTGCATCCTTATATAGGAATCACCCCCAGGATCAGTAGCGAGTAGTCCTTGAAATCCGTAAATTCCAATCACGACAGAATCAAAGTGTATTTCTTTTTATTGGGAGCTACCCACAGATTATAAGTAGTTCTTCCGTTTCATGAAGATCTACGGTCTTCAATGCTCCATCTACATTTGTCGCCAGTTAGTTTCGTACGTAACATTGGATCGAAGTGGTTTTGGGTTGTCCCCATTCCGGTCTCTGCGAAACAACACGTCAAAAGGTCTGGTAATATATTCATTTGATAGTCGGGTTTTTAACTATCAATTTACACAGTACAGTTAAGTATATTGGCAGCTCGGATCCTTTATCTAGATTTATTTATCACGTCCATTTCATTGATTCTTAGAAATCGTTTTCGTATTCCTATTATTTCAAATCTCATTTGTTTTCGTTACGTTGAAAACAAAAACATATCTTTATTTATCAAGCTCCATTTTTCTATAATACTATATATTCGCCAATTTCTTATATTACCCTTTTGTCTTGCAAATCATTTTATATTAACGATAAGTTTCACAATTCCAACTTGAGTTAAACAATGTTAAATATGCATTGTTTTATTAAACTTAACCAGTTATAATTAATATTTTTAAATCTTGTCAATGACGTTGCAAGATTTCTCTTGTAGAACTAATAACCAAACTCCAATACTCCTATCGTTTCAAACTAATATCATTCCTTGAAAATAGCAAAGTCGTTCAAGTTGGGGTATTTTAATTACCTCTTAGACCTTGACCGACAACGTTCTTATCTCAGAATAAATACAAGTTTGAAATACAAACCTATCGTTTTACTTATTATCACTCCAGTTACTATTTTATTCCAAAACATGGTTTTAATAACCATTTCTTTATTTGGCATATTTATTTTCAAAACACATCTCTTTTACTTTTTATACAAGTAAATAATTGTCGTAGACTCTTTGGCTTTAAAACGACGTAATATAACTCTTTATCATTCGGATTTATCTTTAAACCCATTTACTAAGTTCTTAACTTTACATTAATGCATTAATCTTCCTCTTTTGGAATCACACTTCAAATTACTTTTGGTTTACTATATAATTAAGTAAACACAACTCTTATCTAAATCTATTACTACCTATCTTTTATGTTTTGAGAATTTCTTCCAATTTCTTCGCTGGTACATAATTCAGTTATTAAGTAATATTTATTCACCACATGTGTATTAGTGTTCAGTATAACTTTGCCCTATATATAATTCAATAACCTATTTATAACTTGGTATTCACTTTCCACTATACTCTTCGATTTTCTTAACTTGAATTCAACTCTTCGATTTACTTAACTTGAATTCAACTCTTCTTATGGAAGCCATTTGTCATTTCCTTTTGAAATCATATTACACTTTAACTTACTTAATTAAAAATAGATCGGCTAATCAATTATCGATATTATTAACGATAAATCCTTCATTAATGATTTATCGGTTGATAAGAAACTTTAATTATCATTAAATAAAAAGATAATTAATATTATTAAAACAAAAATGATTATTTGTTAAACCATTTTTATTAGATTAATCGAAGACTGAGTAATCTAATTATTAATTCTAATTAAATAGTTGATTTCGTCAACTTAACATCAGTTATTAACTAAACTGATTATAATCATTTCTCTTGTTAGATTAATATAATTAATCTAATTATCTCTTTTAACTGTTTTATTTAAATAGCTATCTTCAAAACACTAACCCGTAGGTTGAATCCTGACTTCTACATTTGCAAAATATTACATAACTATCCTTATAAAACATTTATACATATCGTTCTATTTTTCTTATTCTTTTTTTTTAAAGAAATCAGTTTTAGAACTATACTTCAATTATAAAAAAAGAATATAATTGATATCACGTCAATTCATCTGATAGCGAACTAACGTCCTAACAACAGCGTTGAGATCATTTTGCTGCCAATACTTAATCAATACCGTTTATTTGTTTAAAAACATCACACAACGTTGAATTTCAATTCAACGTTCAATATCCAATCAATAATCAACATTCAAACAGAATGTAATGTTATTTAGGGTAAACAGTTCATATTCAGGTGATATGGAAAAATAAACAACATATAAAATATTTGAGGAATCCGGTTGGATCCCTCCAACCTGTTCTTCGCGGCAAAATCAATAATATTTGATAATAATAATTATCTAAACTAAATCAACCATTTAACACACAACAAGCAACCAAGGGCATTCAATCATCCAATTTCTATGATGAACGGTGAATTATATTTTAATATGAATTTAACACATCATAGAATTTCAGAAGGTGTGAGAATTAACTCACTTTGTTTTTCGACGATCGGTTCGCGCGCCATTCCTTTTAATTTTAAACTAGCATTTAAAATTATATGAAATCCCGAATAGCTCCAATCCATTCCGAACTCGTCCAGTAGCCTCGTACTCTTCAGCGCGATTCCAGCGAACCCATCTTCATGCAATTCGTTATCATTCTTGATTCCATGATGGAGTCTCTTTAACCCTTCATTAAACACATGTTGCCTTTGTTTTGGGCTCCAGGCGACTACACCCTCTCCATTCTCTTTTTTTTTTTTCTTATTATAACTTGGCCCAAAAGCCCACACATCAATCCACAGCCCATCGCTTTCCTCATCACATACATTTCCTTCCCCCATTTATAATGAACCGCTCCATTCAAGAAAAACCATGCTGTAAACTTCCCAATGATCCCACAATTCCAACATCAACTATTTCACCCATGAATACTCCAGGTCCCAGTATATTTAAAAATAACGAACCCTTACAGTTCCTTACCACCGCAGGATCTTCCCATTCGCTCATGCCATCTTCAAGTCCGATACCCCACTTCGAACCGAACACCCACAGGCTTCTCCGGCGCCTTCACCTTCTAAGCTCCCACCGTGACCTTCCTTTTTCAGCATCGACAAATATATTTGCAATACATGAACATCTCGTTAACGCCGTGCTTCCATCAGTAGTATCCTTATGTAACGACACGGATTTTGCCTGAACCTAATCGATCGCAAAATCGACCAAGACCGTTCAAAACTCGCATACGTTAACTTTGTGAATACAATACATTAGAACAATAACATCCAACTTTTATAAACATTACAATAATGTTACATCAGAGTACAGAATATCAGAGTACATTGATAAATAATACAGCGGAAGATAAATTACAATAAATTAAATACAATGCTCAGCGGAAGACTATCTATGCTCTGGACACAGCTTTAAGCTTCGATCCAGGATCCTGCTAAAAGAATAGATATCTGCAAACAAGCTACTCGACTGCCCGTATGGAAAAATATGGGCACCCGAGTTTGCCAGTGAAACAAACTACAGGTCAGTCATGGGACTGGTATGAGAAATCTTAACTAAACTAACCTAATAATATGGCTAATCACAGGACCACGCCGCTAACGCGGAACGGGTTTACTCCATTGGATTGCCAGTGCATAAACTTAAAGTAAATCGTTAAACAACGCAATGCATTTTAGAAAAATGAAACCATTATAAGACCCAAGTCCCATCACACAATGCAACGCAAACCGGAGGATAGGGTTTTACCTTATAATGATCAAAAGATGCTTAATACGATAGAATGGATTTAATATTAGTGTGTATATGTTTTAATAAAACATTTAAATCATAATGTAGCAATCATAGATGGCATGGGTACCATATATCATGTCGCCATACTAGTTCTACAATCAAAACCGCAAGGTCGTATTGGAAATTTGGTTTCCATCATAAGTCAAGGTTAGGGAGGAGCTCCTTACCGATTCGAGGCACTCTAGCAAATACCTTAGGATCACACCTATGGGTAACCCTTGGATAGCTGCAAGGTCGGTCCACTCCGAAGGGTCGTGGATTAGTTATGCATGAACACGCGTTTCCCGGTCCTTTTTGACCTATAATATGACCACTAACGGCCTATAAAACACGAGGTACCTCATAATCCATCATCCACATAAGTAAAATGTCAGCGCTGGTAGGTCCCTGACACTACTCTAGCTAGAAAGATAACGTGTGCACTCCCTGCGTTCCCTTCTCTCGTTTTAGACTCATACTGGGGTGCGAGGCTCGCGAAGTCAACTACACAAAGCTATGCCTAAACAGGCTATACTTTGATCATCCCACAAGGCCCTGCTTTTCAACAAAAGCCTTGATCAATTGCATCTTGGCGTGCCACATTGACAATTCACGCCATGCGATCAATCACTATTAATATATACCAGGGTGTTAAGCAGAAAATAAATTCTCCACCACCAATCAGTTATACATTAATAACAATCAATTTAATTCACATTGAACGAAATCCAATGTCAGACACACATCCATTTACAAGTCCGTTCTGGGTCTGAACGAAACCGGAGACACCTGAGAGGTCCTCGCATATCCGAACAATCAACAATAGTCCGGATGGCTACCACTGAAGCCCCTTCAAGGTAGCTACTCCAATCATGGGCATCAGTAGCAACACATCCATTCGATGTGAAGATCGTCGGTCTTCAACCACCGTGTTCAACTCTTCGACTCTTCATCGTCGTAGTGATCATTCAGAATGGGTTAAACCCGGTCTTTCCGAATGACTCGCGTATTTTTATAATTAAAAATCAAGTACTATAAAAACACATCCAACACCTCATTCCAATTCAGAATTATTCTTCTAATAAAATATTCGCATTATTTTATCAAAGATAAATTATTTAAATTTATTCTTAAATCTTTTCTTTTAAAGATTTATTAAAATCCCACTTTGGTTTTAAATATCAAAAATCATAATTCAATGGTTATTTAAATTTAAGAAATAAATCTTATTCTTAACCGGGTTAAAGAACTAATGTCATTTAAAACATAGTTCACGGTAAACCCAAAATCGTCTTCCATTAAATATGGATTTTCATAGAAATCAACTCAATATATAATCGATATAAATTTCTGTATCCGACCAATAGTATAAATGGAATAACGGCAAAGCCTTTCAAATTCCATATATAGTAACGGTCTTCTTTTACAGAAACTTATCTCGATTTTTATCAAATCAGATTTCCACTCGATTCCAATTTAATATATATTATTGGAAAACTTTCCTTTGAAACAATTTCTTTTTAATTCTTAATAAAAAGATTTATAAATTCCAATTTATATTTTCACTGTTAATTGAGTTAAAGAACAGATGTCGTTTAAAAACATTGTCCACGATAAACTCAATTCACAAATCATTTAATCCAATTATTAAATATAATTTGAAACTCTAATAGCCTTAATTAAAAGTTTTATTTCTTTCAACTGGGTTCAAGAACAGTGTTATTTAAAACGCTATTCACGACAACCCAAAATCCATTTTATTTAATTCCAAATAAATATGAATTAATCGGAAACTCCATTAAATCTTGATTAAAGATTTATTCTATTTTTTATCAAAATAAAGTTTTCAAATTATTAGAATTTGGAAATTCCTACTTTTTGCGCACTTAGACCTCTCACATTTGGTTCAACATTAGTGGCTGCTGGATATGCCGGTCGGGTCCAGGCAGACTTCCACCACTAATGTAACCTAACCTCGTGTCGAAAGTGCAATTATAATTTATAATTGTAATTATTACATTGTAAAACATTCATTATTTTAAACTATTATATATCTAAAATATTTTTATTTTAATATATTCTTTTTCCTACGATATTCTTTTTCTAGAATATTCTTTATTGGAATGTGACTTAATCAATGACCATATAGTTTCAATTATATGGTTTCTATGTATTGCATGTATATAACAACCATGATAGTGATACACAACCATTAAACAATCCATTTACATCCAGAGTGAAGTTTATAACTGTGTGAGTATTAGAATAAGTAAGTAACGCTCGTCACAACCTGTCAATCCATCGATCAACAGATAATTAAATATTGGGATTTGTGTAAGTCCAATATCATCCCAACACCCATGTGGGGTTTTCAGCCAACAAAACAAACAATAAATTATCTGTGCATTTGGGCGATGTGTAAAAATTATCGACCCAATCACATGAACTAGTCGGATAACTTGTAAATGGAAGTGTAATACACAATATATAACACGACGATAAAAAATGTCTCCTCTGTTTCTATTCTTTTTATCTCATATAAAATGACGATAAAAATATAATCTTTATTTCTATACTTTTATTCTAATTTACATTTTAAATGTAATTTTTCCTTTTCATTGTTTGATTACATAGAAAATGTAATTTCCTATTCAATCCTTTATTTACATAAAATATAAATTTCTATTAAATCTTTTAATTACATATAAAATGTAAATTCTCTTATTTCTTTTGTTTATATTGAAAAATGTAAATTCCTTTATTCCCTTTGTGCTCTTATTCTTTTTATTCTTTTTATTCCCGACTAACACGTAAATAGAAATATAACTTTTTCTATGTTTAATTCTATGCTTCCGTTTGCATCAAAATTCAAATGAAGAATGTAATTTCTTAACAGAGGATTTTATTTGCATCTAAAATGCAAACAAAATGTAGCTCTACAACTCATGTTTCTAATTTTATATGTAAATTACAAATAGAAGTATAACCTTTTTAAAACTATGCTTTATTTGCATCAAGAAATGCAAATAAAAGCTTAACTTCCAATTTCAACATTTTATCAGTATTAAAGAGTGCAAATAAAAGTGTAGCGTTCTATTTCAAGGTATATTTGCATCAAAGGATGCCTATAAAAGTATGGCTATTTATTTCAATGATTATTTGCATCTAAGAATACAAATAAAAGAATAACTCTTTATTTCAATGATTATTTGCATCGAAGAATGCAAATAAAAGAATAACCCTTTTTATTTCAATGTTTAATGGCATCAAAGAATGACACAAATATGTTGCTTTTTTTTCTTTCTAAAAAGAAAATGACAAAAATTGTGTTCTTTTTAAATAAAGAAAATGAAAACAAAAATATGTTTCTTTTTGTTCTAAAGAGAAAATGTCATAATGTGTTCTTTTTAAATAAAGAAAATTACATCAAAATGTAATTCTATATTTCTATTATCTAATGTGTCAAGATAGAATGTAAACACAATCTTTTACTTAAAATGGTATTACATAAAATGTTATTTTATATGTCCTATCTTTTTTATACTGAACAAATTTCCAAATAAAAGGTTAAATCTTTTTATTTAAACAAAAGTATAAATAAAAACAAAATCTTTAATGCCCATTCTTTTTTATTGTAATGAATTTACAAAAAGATACTAAATTTCATTGCAGCTCTTTTATTTACAAATGAAATGTAAATAAAAGTGATTTTACAAATTTGCCTTTTTATTTACACAAAGGATATAAATAAAAATATATAAAATAAGTTTGTCCCCTTTTTTTTTACACATAAAATGTAATTAAAAATATGTTCTCTAAATCCGCCTTTTTATTTACACATAAAATGTAAATAAAGATGTATTTTCCAAATTTACCCTTCGATTAACACATTAAATTTAAATAAAAATATGGTTTTCAAATTTTGCTTTTTCTATTTTTACCTAAATGTAAATAAAACATGGTTTACAAAAAATTTCTTTTTAATTACACATAATATGAAAATAAAAATATGATTTTTAATTCTGCCTTTTTATTTACCTATAGAATGCAAATACAATAAGTTTTCTAATTCTGACATTTTAATTTGCAAATACAATGCAAAATAAAATATGATTTCTAACTCGTCCTTTTTTATTAACTAATATAATATTGATAAAAAATGTATTTTAAATCTTATCCTTTTTATTAACAAATAAAATGTTAATAAAAGTGTATTTTTAATTTTGACCTTTTTTATTAACAAATAAGATGTCAATAAAAATGTGTTTGTATTCTTGACCTTTTTATTTACAAATAAAATGTTAATAAAAATGTGTTTCCAAACTTGTTTCTTTTATTTATATATGGAGTGTAAATCAGAATACCTAAAAACAATTTTGCTTTTTTATTTACACATGGAATATAAATAAAAATATAATAAACAATTTTAATGTCCCTAAATAAACACAATCTATATAGTATTTTAATTTAACCAAATTTACAGAACACGATGATTTTTATCGGATTCATATACATCTAGATCGTATGATAACAGATCTAAACATTACAATGCAATACAATTCATCAGAACACAAGCAAAATCCATCACATCACAGATTTGAATAAATAACATACATCTAATTATTTAACAACGACAGAACAATTAATTAAATAATTAAATTGTAAAAATCAGAGATTCTCACATTGGTTTGGCTGAAAATTCAAAGTGCTTCTTTTAAGCTCTAGTCAGTTCCATGAGGTAGATCTCATTTTTCTGATTCCAACGGTTTTGAAATTTCTGAATTTCGAGTTCATACGAAGAAGTTATGGTCTTTATAAGTTGATTGAATAATTAAATATTAATTAAAACCCATAATTACTTTAGATCAATCGTGGCCGCCCCTCCTTCTGTTTCTTCTTCGTTGTATCCTGTACACGCCAAAACCCATCGTCGACCTAGTACATCCCAAATCGCACCTCACTCCGGCCCTCCTGGCGCAAATCAGATACCATCATCTCGAAGCCCTTCGAGCAAGCCACCCACGCCAGGAACCTCGCCCAGCTCGCACGCCTCCTCCTCCTAAAAATCCGCACCAAACGTCGGCTCTTTTCACCCAAAATCCGGCTGCCACGCTCCACTAAATCCGATCATCCCCGTACCGATTGAAAGATCTTTGAATTCTCTTCAATTTGATATATGGTATGTGATTTATCGTTGAGTGGATTAAAAGATAACGTCGTTTGAATTTGAGAGCTTTCTGGCCCTCGAAATGATAGAGGCGGCGGCTTCCATTTCTAGGGTTTTAATTTTATTATTTTAATAATAAATCTCGATTTTCGTGCTCAAAAGTGGAATTTTCGGGCTGTCTCCAAATCATGCCTGCTTATTGTCAATCTTAATGTTTTGACGTCTTCTGAATGCGATGGGCTATGCCCCGTGGCCCAATTCTGAAGTCTGTTGCGCGTTTTAATAAAATTACTATATTAAATTAATAATTTAATTTCTACCGTACATTTAAATACGCCGGGGCCACATATGACATCTAAAAATTTTAGAAAAATTATTTCTGGCTTTCTCTTGACGATACGGTTCCAACGAGACTAATTTCATCGAATTCTGAGACCGTTTGAATAATGGCTATTTTCTAGTCGATCAAATTTGATTGAAATTGGTAAAACACATTTTCCTTCGCCACGCTTACATATTAATTCGGAAAATTATGGAAAAATAAACTTAACAATAATTCGACATTCCGGTTCCAACAAAAGTGGTTTCGTCGAAAACCGAGATCGTTTGCAAAACGGCTATTTTTAAGGCTATATATTATATTAAAATATAATTAAATTCTACAGCGACTTTTCTAGATTTTAAACTGGCCATAACTTTCAACTTTTAAAGTGAAATTTCAGTTTCTCAGATTCGTTAGAAAGATACGATTAAACAGATCCAAATATTTCTTGTTTCGTTGAAATCCGATTTATTTTGAATCCTGTACATCCAGTTAAAGTTTGAAATCGAATTTTCGAACTGCCGCGCCATTTCAAACTTCTTTTATAATTAAATTAAATTTATTCATTTTAAAATAAAATTTTAGTCATTATTATTTAAAATAAATCATTTTAAATATTCTAAATTCATTAAAATTTCTAAAATAAAAATTTTAAATTGGCCCCGATTTTTGCGGGTTGTTACAATCGCCCCCACTTAAAATCTTTTCGCCCTCGAAAAGGAACGCAACTAAAAATTGTTTAATTAACTAACTTAATTAAATTTTATTTATTGGTTTCAATAATTTTATTAGTTAATCCAATAATCAAATATCACAACCAGCAATCAATTAGATGATTAACTTTTCAAATATGTATAACTTTTTATATATAGTCAAAAATCATATTTTAGTGCAAATCACAGCAATGTGTTCTAACTAAGTTTTGGTTCTCATACCAGTCGATTGGAAATATATAGATATCCCACTCCGAACTCGAACATAAACACTGATGATGATGCCTCATCATCAGAATCATCTCCGGGCTATTAGAGTGTGACTCTATATCTATCTAATATATTGGAGCTTCTTATACACGCTTGCAAGGCGTATATTAAAATCTCTATATACTCGATTGTCCAAATCTAAAATATAATAATATCTCAAATGCGTATTTTAAGATAAATTTTCAAAACTAAATTTGTTACCACTTTTATTTTTTTTATTTTTTTTAAAATAACACTCTTCGGACTCATTCTAGGATACTACTGATCCCCTCTAACGAGTCTTCTCATTCTAGGATACTACTGATCCTATCTCTAATGAGTATTCTCATTGGATATTACTAATCCAATCTCTGATGAGTCTTTTGTTCAGTTCTAACGAGTTGTACCCCAAAGATTTGAGCTAACCAGAGCTCTGATACCAATTGTAACGACACGGATTTTGCCCGAACCTAATCGATCGCAAAATCGACCAAGACCGTTCAAAACTCGCATACGTTAACTTTGGGAATACAATACATTAGAACAATAACAACCAACTTTTATAAACATTACGATAATGTTACATCAGAGTACAGAATATCAGAGTACATTGATAAATAAAATACAGCGGAAGATACATTACAATAAATTAAATACAATGCTCAGCGGAAGACTATCTATGCTCTGGACACAGCTTTAAGCTTCGATCCAGGATCCTGCTAAAAGAATAGATATCTGCAAACAAGCTACTTGACTGCCCGTGTGGAAAAATATGGGCACCCGAGTTTGCCAGTGAAACAAACTACAGGTCAGTCATGGGACTGGTATGAGAAATCTTAACTAAACTAACCTAATAATAAGGCTAATCACAGGACCACGCCGCTAACGCGGAACGGGTTTACTCCACTGGATTGCCAGTGCATAAACTTAAAGTAAATCGTTAAACAACGCAATGCTTTTTAGAAAAATGAAACCATTATAAGACCCAAGTCCCATCACACAATGCAACGCAAACTGGAGGATAGAGTTTTACCTTATAATGATCAAAAGATGCTTAATACGATAGAACGGATTTAATATTAGTGTGTATATGTTTTAATAAAACATTTAAATCATAATGTAGCAATCATAGACGGCATGAGTACCATATATTATGTCTCCATACTAGTTCTACAATCAAAACTGCAAGGTCGTATTGGAAATTTGGTTTGCTTCATAAGTCAAGGCTAGGGAGGAGCTCCTTACCGATTCGAGGCACTCTAGCAAATACCTCAGGATCACACCTATGGGCAACCCTTGGATAGCTGCAGGGTCGGTCCACTCCGAAGGGTCGTGGATTAGTTATGCCTGAACACACGTTTCCCGGTCCTTTTGGACCTATAATATGACCACTAACGTGTAACGTCCCGTATTTTTTGGCAATCAGATGATTTATTAATTTTAAATATTTTATTTGGAATATAAAAGGGTTTTAATATTTAAATCGCTATTTAAACGAAGCTGAACGATATATATTCATATATAAAATAAAATGAGCTCAGAACAGCGCTGTAGTTCGTAAAATAGAGTTTGGAACTTCAACTGGATATACAGAGCCCGTTTTAAATCAGATTTCTGTGAAACAAGAAACGTACGGAGCTGGTGAAGTATATTATTCTAGTGGAAGAGAAAAATCGGGATTTCGTCGTGTAGATTGGAAGTTATGCCCAAATCAATTTGGCAGAAAAACAGCGGCGTAATCGTTTATCGACCGTAACGGTTTATTGGATATAACTGCATATCAGTTTCGAATTTAGACAAGGTTCTTTTGAGGCGTAGTGATAATTTAATTTTTAGAATTTTATGGTAATTTTTAATTAATTAAATGAGCAACCTTTTATGTGGAGTATTTTGCACCCTGTAATCAACATTTTGGGGTTTCATAATATGAGTCAAACTACCGGTATTATTATATTTTTGGAATCCTGGCACATCGCTGATTACAACGGTATTTTTATTTTCGTCAATTGAGGTTCGAAAAACAAGTGGAGTTTTCTTTTGAAACAGGGGTAACTTTTATTGAATGGTCAACTGGTCAAACGAACTCCAAATTCAACGAAACAAGTTTCATACGAAACCTTAGGAAGAGGTCTAGTGAAACGTCAAGGCCTCATATTTTTAGGATTTTTCCTGTAATTTTAAGGAATTAATGCTCGGTGTTTTTCATCGATATTTTCTAAAGGATTTTCGCAAACAGTGTCGGAATTCGACGAAACCTGTCCCATTGGATCCGGAATATTTTTTTTATGCTAGGATTAGTAGTTTTCGCCTCGATTGAACATCGTATGTGGTGATTTTTAACATGAAAACTCACCGCAAGTTTGGTTATATTATTTTATTAATAAAACCTTCCCACTTCACTTGGAAAATGCCCTTTCTTACTTGCGTTACTTGTTTCTATGACATGCGCCCCTTTTATTTTTAGTTTTTTTTACGTTCGCACATTTACATGCTTGCGCCTCAATCCAACTAGTAACCGTGACAGCTAATACCACTGGGTTTTCCAACAAGTGAAAATGACATCATAGAAGCCTTGCCGACCAAGTTGTACTCCATGAAAAGATGTTCCAAAGCCTTGCCGACCACGTTGTACCCCGCTGAAAATGACGTTTCCTTTCTCTCGCTCCTATAAATACTCTCGCCTTCATACCATTTTTTTTAAGCAAGCACTCTTCTTTGTTTTCTTTAAAAAAAAAGAGGGAAAGAATGGCTGAAAACATTTGGAGCTGAAGGAAGGCAGCACAGAACGTGTGCTGCATGGGAAGTGTGGACTTCGGTCCTTTCCCCCTTAAAAAAAAAGAAAAAAAAAGAAAGGGGCTGGGCGCATGAGGTTGGTTGGAAAGTGGAGGGTTGGCTGTTGGTTTAGGCGATGGGTTAGCTTCGTTTTGATGGAGGAATGGGGAACAGTATACGCGGATGGAAGAAAACATCAAAGTAAGTAAAACGTAAGTGGTGGTAGAAGCCATTTCTATTATATACTGAGAATTAACATACAAATATGTGGTTAATGTTCCCTTTGTGTAATACTGTTAGATAATTAAACTTCGTGATTTTCCAATTTGGTACCCCTCCGTACCTGGTAGCCAATTACATTAGAATTAAACATATTTAATATAAACCATAACTTATGTATTTGTTTCATACATACATTAATGTAATGTTAACATTTTATAATATATCAAGGTAATAAATTAAAATATAATTTATAACGTATAATTATGTTATCAGAACAGAAATGGTTGAAAGAAGTCGCGTCGGAACCACATTGGAGAGCACGACGATGAAGCTGGTTTGGTTAGAATTGACAGCTACCGGGCTTTTTAATTTAAATTAAACATCTGTTTAATTTAATTAAAACGAACGGGTCCAGCAACGAATGAAATTCAGGTGAGTTAAACTCACTCAGTTCTCCCCTTTTATATTTTATATAAGTCGGGTTTTATAATTGTGTGCTATGGTTGTTTGTTCGTTGTTGGTTTTATATTCATATATTGACTAGAATAGTTAAATTAAACGTTCGTTTAATTTAATTAATCGTTATTTCTAACGGTTGAATCCAAGTGAGGTAACTTACCTCAGTGGTTACGTTTATAACACCAAATAGTTGAATGTTTAAACTGTTGTTATTATCCCAGTATTGACTGTTACAGTTATTATTGACCGTTATTATTAAACTATTTTATTTCATCTATCTAGATGAAAACGAATATTGAACCAAATTGTGGTAACCGCTTTTTTTGCAGGGAATAACAAGTTGGATAATATTGATAACGTTTATCAATATGATTAAATTGTTTGTTATGAAATGTGAAATTTGTTTATATTTCACGGTTTGGTACTACAGTAGACATTTGCCTCTTTAGCACCGTCAATTAAAAGAAGTGATTTTTCGAAATCAATATGAAGTGGATTTCGAATGGTTTTAAAGAGAGAAACACATTTTTATATGGTTTTGAAATATGATTTTGTAAAAATAATAGTTGAAATTAAATTTATAATTTTTATAAATATAACTTGTAGAGATATAAGATATTATTAACAGTTAAACGATACGAACTTATCGTATTTGAAATGGTTTTATAAAGGGCTTAACGATCGTAAAAGGAAGTTTAAACGGATTTCAAGTAGCGAATTGAAATAATGGAATCCTAAATTATACAAGAATTTATAAAAGAGTTCCGAAGAGTGATATTTTGTCTTAAATAATCATTTTAACAAATGTTGATTAAAATGCTACGAAATAACATTTCGTGAATAAGATTTACAAATCAGTGGATTTGGAAATGAGTAGTGATATAGAAATGAGATTTTAGATTTATCAAATGAAATCGCATTTGGAAATATGGATATACAATTATAACTGAGATTTTCTGATACCAGAATTGAGATTTATAAATAGGATTGAGATTTATAAATGGGATTGAGTAAACAAATGGGAGTGAGTTGTAGTTCGAAGTTCGGAATGTGGTATTTCGAACTTTGAAATGATTAATCAAAGCGAGCTTATTCCGAGGTTCGGAATGTGATATTCCGAAGGTCGGAATGTTAACTGAAAGAGGAAGTATAAATGAAGTTCAAGTTTTGGGATAACGACAACGAATATTAGTTGTCGGCAATGAATTACAAATGGGATTGGTAAACCAAGTTAAAGATGTGAACACGAAACGAATGGCGAATTGTCGCACTAAATTTACAAGAGATTTTGTAAATGGAAAATTAAAGTTTTAGAAATAAAATTGAGTTAGAAAATAAAGTTAGTGGTTTGTAAATATGTTTTGTAACGTTTGTTACAAAGAAGACGAACTATTTTTAGTTATAAGTTTTTTAAAGATTTATTATATGTTTAAACAAAGAATAAGTGGTCGGGTATGAATTAAAGAGAATGTGAAAGTAAAAGAGTTTTGAAATGAAATCTGTAACGTTTTCTACAGATGATAAGTTGAATTATTTTGATATAAAGAATTGGAAGGATAACAAGATAATAACTGTATAAGACATTGATATAAGATGTATAAAAGATTTGTTTTTAAACAAATGAAATTGAATTATTGAAATAATTTGTAACATTATTATAAAGAGATATTAAGGAATTTTCATAAGGATTCTATTTCTAATAGAATCGAAGCTTTGTCGAGATTTAAATCAGATTTTCAAAGGAACGTGTGGTTAATAAACTTCTATTTATTCTGAAGATATGAATGTTGTTGGTCAAGGTCTGAGAGGTAAATAAAATACCCCAACTTGGACGGCTGCATGATTATCCAAGAATAATATTAGTTTATGAACGAGGGTAGTTGAGGGAAACATAAGTTAGGATTTCCGTAAGTGATATTATAAACTGTTGGGAGGTTTATAAGTTGAATAAAATGAATATAAAGAATATTCTTATTTAATAATAAGAAGTAAAAGCAGTGTTTTCAATATTGGAAAAGTAAAAGGATATAACCAACGGACGGTTCGTTAAAGAGGCTAAATGATACTGAGTAGTAAATCAGTGAATCCATTTTCTTTTATGGATGAATGGTTGTTTTATTTGATAGTTAAATAACTGGCAATCAAAATTTGCCTATACGATTGTTGGTACGGAAAAACCGGGATCGAATATATATTCGAAAACCATTCCGTCCAGCAAATACGAATACGTTGAAGATATTGATTCGAGATGGAGCTATTGAAGACTGTGGATCTTCATAAGCGGAAGGATTACTTAAAAATCTCTGACTTGCAACCAGAGATAAACTGTGATTCGGTCGTGGTTGGAATCTACGGATTGCAAGGACTTCTCGCTACTGATTCTCAGGGTGATTCCTAGAATGCAGTAGGAGGGTACCTTTGGTTCATCCTGTTCCTGGGTGACTTGTATGGATGAATGTCTGACAGAGTATTTCCAGAAAAGGTCACGTACATTGATTTCTTCAACCATACCAACAGTGGAAGCGGAGAAGGAAACTTCTTTTAGCTAACACGTAATGTACTGTTGTAGACATCAATTAGTGATTATTGATGGATCTGACGATGTGACATTTGAAGTAAATATGATGTGCTGATTAAGCGTAGCCTCAAGCCTCATCAACCGGGAGATGACAGAAATCGGGCAGGCAGCATGGCTATGTGGGTTGCTCCCATTAGGGTGTATAATCACCTATCTAGAGAAATTCCTTTTGTTCTTATTCTATCGATTCTGCCCATTCGGGAACGGTGGTTTGAGCCCAACCGTTGGTGATATACATTCGATACACTCAAGCGAAATGAGTGGTCGGTCATGTGAGGGCCGGGTTGCAAGACGTTCTTGTTGAACCCAGTGTATTCGCCTCTAGAGATACACTATCGGCAGGTGGTCCCATACCTTGTCAAGGTCGGAATCCAATCTCCAATAAGCGCCTGCGGTTTTGATTGTATACTATATATGTGGAGCGTGAGATGCAAGCGTTCCGCTAGATTTATATTTACTTGTGTTTAGACACTATTATAATATCAGACAAGTTATTGGTTTCAAACTGTTTTGGGTTATCGTAAGGTAAAAACCGTCCGTATTTATGTGTGGATTCGGTCTTATGATTATCCTTTTCTTTCGAAAAGATTTTTACTTTAAAATCAAGTTGTGTGATACCTTAATAATATGCGAGTTTATCTCACTCTGGTTCACCAGACTGACCCGGTGTTTTGTAAATGCTCGGGTTAGGCCGGGGTGTACAGGTCCAGGTTACCGGATGCCGCGAAGTCCAGAGACAAGCTGGAAGAGTTCAAACGTATGGTTATATATATAGCTACTGTTCCGCTGTGTGATTGTATATGAGGATAGGTTATATAACTGTCCAGATATGTTGATGTACTCTGATACTGTAAGTAATTTTGAAAGCTCTCAATAAAGATTTATTTCCATATTATATTTTGTTCCGCTGCGATGTGAGACTCTGATTCTGTATTGTGGTATTGGTTCTTCTTCTTCTTCTGTTCTTATATTTCTTTCTTTCTTATCTCACCCTCTAACTTCTTTCTCATAACTATCTGGTGTTTTCGATACTTGAGTTCCGACCAGTAATACAGGATTGGTGTATTATTGTCAGAATTCGGGCGTCGAATTCCCCAGGTCGTTACAGTTGGTATCAGAGCAATGGTTTAGGAATAACCTTGGCTCTGTGGTGAAACTCGATAGAGATTGGGTTAGTAGTACCCTAGATCGAGATTGAGTGTATATATATGAGAGCGTATTTGTAAATTTTATATACAAATGTGTTGTATTGGGTTTGTTGATCAGTTCAAGTATTGAGAAGCTTTGAACGAACCATTGATACAATACTGTTTTGAAAAGAGGGTAAATGAAATAATTTTACACAAAATCGTATTTTTGTATAGAAAATAATAATTTTATACAATTATTGAGATATAAATATGTTTGATCAATTCAAATGGAATTCAAATCAAATTGAAAATTTGAATTGAAACCTATATTTGTTAAGTTGAATTAAATTAGGAATGATATTGATATTGAATTAAATAAATTGAAAATTTAAAGAATGAATAATAACCAAATCTGTGAAACCAAAATGAAATATTAATATTGAATGTAAATTCAATTAATTTGGTTGATTTGGTTGTGTATTGGTTGTTGATTCTGAATTGGTTGTATTGGATGATAGTTGTTTGATGGAATAATTAACAAAATTTAAGGGAGCTAAACGATTTATAAACTGAAGAATAATTCCCGGTACAATTAAACTGGAATGAAACCACATATGGATTGGAATTTAGGATTCAACCCGGTAGTTGATAATGGATTGATATTATCCGCTTGGTTTTTGGATTAATATGGTTATATTGTTGATTAATAAGATAGTACTTGAGAATTTCACATATTTATTACTGATATGTGAATTGAGTTAAGTACAGGTGCCAAAGAGATAGGCAGATTGATATTGGTTGAGTAAATCACATATACGTTAAGCAAACACATTCAATAGCACTCGCATAAAGGTACGCCTACGTGAAAATATAAAATTTTGGTTTTTTGGACCTTGAGTTTGGATTTTGAATTTTTCCGACCCTGTTGGTCGCTGTATATATATTTCTTCAACCCGCGATATTGCAGATGTCCTCCGTATAGGGGAGACTCTGCCAAAATTTTCCAAAATTTAAGTTGTTAGAATTTTTTTTGAAGATTGTTGGAAAATTCTTTTATTTGGAATAAATTGGTTTTAAACCCAATTAGATTAATTTTGAAAATAAAATCGAGTTTTAAATTTATTTTTGTAAAGATAATGGGTTTGTAACGTTCTTTCTTACCTTAGCAATTTCGAGGACGAAATTATTTTAAGGGGGGAAGAACGTAACGTCCCGTATTTTTTGGCAATTAGATGATTTATTAATTTTAAATATTTTATTTGGAATATAAAAGGGTTTTAATATTTAAATCGCTATTTAAACGAAGCTGAACGATATATATTCATATATAAAATAAAATGAGCTCAGAACAGCGCTGTAGTTCGTAAAATAGAGTTTTGAACTTCAACTGGATATACAGAGCCCGTTTTAAATCAGATTTCTGTGAAACAAGAAACGTATGGAGCTGGTGAAGTATATTATTCTAGTGGAAGAGAAAAATCGGGATTTCGTCGTGTAGATTGGAAGTTATGCCCAAATCTATTTGGCAGAAAAACACCGGCGTAATCGTTAATCGACCGTAACGGTTTATTGGATATAACTGCATATCAGTTTCGAATTTAGACAAGGTTCTTTTGAGGCGTAGTGATAATTTAATTTTTAGAATTTTATGGTAATTTTTAATTAATTAAATGAGCAACTTTTTATGTAGAGTATTTTGCACCCTGTAATCAACATTTTGGGGTTTCATAATATGAGTCAAACTACCGGTATTATTATATTTTTGGAATCCTGGCACATCGCTGATTACAACGGTATTTTTATTTTCGTCAATTGAGGTCCGAAAAACAAGTGGAGTTTTCTTTTGAAACAGGGGTAACTTTTATTGAATGGTCAACTGGTCAAACGAACTCCAAATTCAACGAAACATGTTTCATACGAAACCTTAGGAAGAGGTCTAGTGAAACGTCAAGGCCTCATATTTTTAGGATTTTTCCTGTAATTTTAAGGAATTAATGCTCGGTGTTTTTCATCGATATTTTCTAAAGGATTTTCGCAAACGGTGTCGGAATTCGACGAAACATGTCCCATTGGATCCGGAATATATTTTTTATGCTAGGATTAGTAGTTTTTGCCTCGATTGAACATCGTATGTGGTGATTTTTAACATGAAAACTCACCGCAAGTTTGGTTATAATATTTTATTAATAAAACCTTCCCACTTCACTTGGAAAATGCCCTTTCTTACTTGCGTTACTTGTTTCTATGACATGCGCCCCTTTTATTTTCAGTTTTTTTTACGTCCTCACATTTACATCCTTGCGCCTCAATCCAACTAGTAACCGTGACAGCTAATACCACTGGGTTTTCCAACAAGTGAAAATGACATCATAGAAGCCTTGCCGACCAAGTTGTACTCCATGAAAAGATGTTCCAAAGCCTTGCCGACCACGTTGTACCCCGCTGAAAATGACGTTTCTTTTCTCTCGCTCCTATAAATACTCTCGCCTTCATACCATTTTTTTTTCAGCAAGCACTCTTCTTTGTTTTCTTTAAAAAAAAAGGGAAAGAATGGCTGAAAACATTTGGAGCTGAAGGAAGGCAGCACAGAACGTGTGCTGCATGGGAAGTGTGGACTTCGGTCCTTTCCCCCTTAAAAAAAGAAAAAAAAAGAAAGGGGCTGGGCGCATGAGGTTGGTTGGAAAGTGGAGGGTTGGCTGTTGGTTTAGGCGATGGGTTAGCTTTGTTTTGATGGAGGAATGGGGAACAGTATATGCGGATGGAAGAAAACATCAAAGTAAGTAAAACGTAAGTGGTGGTAGAAGCCATTTCTATTATATACTGAGAATTAACATACAAATATGCGGTTTATGTTCCCTTTGTGTAATACTGTTAGATAATTAAACTTCGTGATTTTCCAATTTGGTACCCCTCCGTACCTGGTAGCCAATTACATTAGAATTAAACATATTTAATATAAACCATAACTTATGTATTTGTTTCATACATACATTAATGTAATGTTAACATTTTATAATATATCAAGGTAATAAATTAAAATATAATTTATAACGTATAATTATGTTATCAGAACAGAAACGGTTGAAAGAAGTCGCGTCGGAACCACATTGGAGAGCACGACGATGAAGCTGGTTTGGTTAGAATTGACAGCTACCGGGCTTTTTAATTTAAATTAAACGTCTGTTTAATTTAATTAAAATGAACGGGTCCAGCAACGAATGAAATTCAGGTGAGTTAAACCCACTCAGTTCTCCCCTTTTATATTTTATATAAGTCGGGTTTTATAATTGTATGCTATGGTTGTTTGTTCGTTTGTTCGTTGTTGGTTTTATATTCATATATTGACTAGAATAGTTAAATTAAACGTTCGTTTAATTTAATTAATCGTTATTTCTAATGGTTGAATCCAAGTGAGGTAACTTACCTCAGTGGTTACGTTTATAACACCAAATAGTTGAATGCTTAAACTGTTGTTATTATCCCAGTATTGACTGTTACAGTTATTATTGACCGTTATTATTAAACTATTTTATTTCATCTATCTAGATGAAAACGAATATTGAACCGAATTGTGGTAACCGCTTTTTTTGCAGGGAATAACAAGTTGGATAATATTGATAACGTTTATCAATATGATTAAATTGTTTGTTATGAAATGTGAAATTTGTTTATATTTCACGGTTTGGTACTACAGTAGACATTTGCCTCTTTAGCACCGTCAATTAAAAGAAGTGATTTTTCGAAATCAATATGAAGTGGATTTCAAATGGTTTTAAAGAGAGAAACACATTTTTATATGGTTTTGAAATATGATTTTGTAAAAATAATAGTTGAAATTAAATTTATAATTTTTATAAATATAACTTGTAGAGATATAAGATATTATTAACAGTTAAACGATACGAACTTATCGTATTTGAAATGGTTTTATAAAGGGCTTAACGATCGTAAAAGGAAGTTTAAACGGATTTCAAGTAGCGAATTGAAATAATGGAATCCTAAATTATACAAGAATTTATAAAAGAGTTCCGAAGAGTGATATTTTGTCTTAAATAATCATTTTAACAAATGTTGATTAAAATGCTACGAAATAACATTTCGTGAATAAGATTTACAAATCAGTGGATTTGGAAATGAGTAGTGATATAGAAATGAGATTTTGGATTTATCAAATGAAATCGCATTTGGAAATATGGATATACAATTATAACTGAGATTTTCTGATACCAGAATTGAGATTTATAAATAGGATTGAGATTTATAAATGGGATTGAGTAAACAAATGGTAGTGAGTTGTAGTTCGAAGTTCGGAATGTGGTATTTCGAACTTTGAAATGATTAATCAAAGCGAGCTTATTCCGAGGTTCGGAATGTGATATTCCGAAGGTCGGAATGTTAACTGAAAGCGAAAGTATAAATGAAGTTCAAGTTTTGGGATAACGACAACGAATATTAGTTGTCGACAATGAATTACAAATGGGATTGGTAAACCAAGTTAAAGATGTGAACACGAAACGAATGGTGAATTGTCGCACTAAATTTACAAGAGATTTTGTAAATGGAAAATTAAAGTTTTAGAAATAAAATTGAGTTAGTAAATAAAGTTAGTGGTTTGTAAATATGTTTTGTAACGTTTGTTACAAAGAAGACGAACTATTTTTAGTTATAAGTTTTTTAAAGATTTATTATATGTTTAAACAAAGAATACGTGGTCGGGTATGAATTAAAGAGAATGTGAAAGTAAAAGAGTTTTGAAATGAAATCTGTAACGTTTGCTACAGATGATAAGTTGAATTATTTTGATATAAAGAATTGGAAGGATAACAAGATAATAACTGTATAAGACATTGATATAAGATGTATAAAAGATTTGTTTTTAAACAAATGAAATTGAATTATTGAAATAATTTGTAACATTATTATAAAGAGATATTAAGGAATTTTCATAAGGATTCTATTTCTAATAGAATCGAAGCTTTGTCGAGATTTAAATCAGATTTTCAAAGGAACGTGTGGTTAATAAACTTCTATTTATTCTGAAGATATGAATGTTGTTGGTCAAGGTCTGAGAGGTAAATAAAATACCCCAACTTGGACGACTGCATGATTATCCAAGAATAATATTAGTTTATGAACGAGGGTAGTTGAGGGAAACATAAGTTAGGATTTCCGTAAGTGATATTATAAACTGTTGGGAGGTTTATAAGTTGAATAAAATGAATATAAAGAATATTCTTATTTAATAATAAGAAGTAAAAGCAGTGTTTTCAATATTGGAAAAGTAAAAGGATATAACCAACGGACGGTTCGTTAAAGAGGCTAAATGATACTGAGTAGTAAATCAGTGAATCCATTTTCTTTTATGGATGAATGGTTGTTTTATTTGATAGTTAAATAACCGGCTATCAAAATTTGCCCATACGATTGTTGGTACGGAAAAACCAGGATCGAATATATATTCGAAAACCATTCCGTCCAGCAAATACGAATACGTTGAAGATACTGATTCGAGATGGAGCTATTGAAGACCGTGGATCTTCATAAGCGGAAGGATTACTTAAAAATCTCTGACTTGCAACCAGAGATAAACTGTGATTCGGTCGTGGTTGGAATCTACGGATTGCAAGGACTTCTCGCTACTGATTCTCAGGGTGATTCCTAGAATGCAGTAGGAGGGTACCTTTGGTTCATCCTGTTCCTGGGTGACTTGTATGGATGAATGTCTGACAGAGTATTTCCAGAAAAGGTCACGTACATTGATTTCTTCAACCATACCAAGAGTGGAAGCGGAGAAGGAAACTTCTTTTAGCTAACACGTAATGTACTGTTGTAGACATCAATTAGTGATTATTGATGGATCTGACGATGTGACATTTGAAGTAAATATGATGTGTTGATTAAGTGTAGCCTCAAGCCTCATCAACCAGGAGATGACAGAAATCGGGCAGGCAGCATGGCTATGTGGGTCGCTCCCATTAGGGTGTATAATCACCTATCTAGAGAAATTCCTTTTGTTCTTATTCTATCGATTCTGCCCATTCGGGTACGGTGGTTTGAGCCCAACCGTTGGTGATATACATTCGATATACTCAAGCGAAATGAGTGGTTGGTCATGTGAGGGCCGGGTTGCAAGACGTTCTTGTTGAACCCAGTGTATTCGCCTCTAGAGATACACTATCGGCAGGTGGTTCCATACCTTGTCAAGGTCGGAATCCAATCTCCAATAAGCGCCTGCGGTTTTGATTGTATACTATATATGTGGAGCGTGAGATGCAAGCGTTCCGCTAGATTTATATTTACTTATGTTTAGACACTATTATAATATCAGACAAGTTATTGGTTTCAAACTGTTTTGGGTTATCGTAAGGTAAAAACCGTCCGTATTTATGTGTGGATTCGGTCTTACGATTATCCTTTTCTTTCGAAAAGATTTTTACTTTAAAATCAAGTTGTGTGATACCTTAATACTGTGCGAGTTTATCTCACTCTGGTTCACCAGACTGACCCGGTGTTTTGTAAATGCTCGGGTTAGGCCGGGGTGTACAGGTCCAGGTTACCGGATGCTGCGAAGTCCAGAGACAAGGTGGAAGAGTTCAAACGTATGGTTATATATATAGCTACTGTTCCGCTGTGTGATTGTATATGAGGACAGGTTATATAACTGTCCAGATATGTTGATGTACTCTGATACTGTAAGTAATTTTGAAAGCTCTCAATAAAGATTTATTTCCATATTATATTTTGTTCTGCTGCGATGTGAGACTCTGATTCGGTGTTGTGGTATTGATTCTTCTTCTTCTTCTATTCTTATATTTCTTTCTTTCTTATCTCACCCTCTAACTTCTTTCTCATAACTATCTGGTGTTTTCGATACTTGAGTTCCGACCAGTAATACATGATTGGTGTATTATTGTCAGAATTCGGGCGTCGAATTCCCCGGGTCGTTACATAACGGCCTATAAAACATGAGGTACCTCATAATCCATCATCCACATAAGTAAAATGTCAGCGCGGGTAGGTCCCTGACACTACTCTAGCTAGAAAGATAACGTGTGCACTCCCTGCGTTCCCTTCTCCCGTTTTAGACTCATACCGGGGTGTGAGGCTCGCGAAGTCAACTACACAAAGCTATGCCTAAATAGGCTATACTTTGATCATCCCACAAGGCCCTGCTTTTCAACAAAAGCCTTGATCAATTGCATCTTGGTGTGCCACATTGACAATTCACGACATGCGATCAATCACTATTAATATATACCAAGGTGTTAAGTAGAGAATAAATTCTCCACCACCAATCAGTTATACATTAATAACAATCAATTTTATTCACATGGAACGAAATCCAATGTCAGACACACATCCATTTACAAGTCCGTTCTGGGTCTGAACGAAACCGGAGACACCTGAGAGGTCCTCGCATATCCGAACAATCAACAATAGTCCGGATGGCTACCACTGAAGCCCCTTCAAGGTAGCTACTCCAATCATGGACATCAGTAGCAACACATCCATTCGATGTGAAGATCATCGGTCTTCAACCACCGTTTTCAACTCTTCATCGTCGTAGTGATCATTCAGAATGGGTTAAACCCGGTCTTTCCGAATGACTCGCGTATTTTTATAATTAAAAATCAAGTATTATAAAAACACATCCAACACCTCATTCCAATTCAGAATTATTCTTCTAATAAAATATTCGCATTATTTTATCAAAGATAAATTATTTAAATTTATTCTTAAATCTTTTCTTTTAAAGATTTATTAAAACCCCACTTTGGTTTTTAATATCAAAAATCATTATTCAATGGTTATTTAAATTTAAGAAATAAATCTTATTCTTAACTGGGTTAAAGAACTAATGTCATTTAAAACATAGTTCACGGTAAACCCAAAATCGTCTTCCATTAAATATGGAATTTTCATAGAAATCAACTCAATATATAATCGATATAAATTTCTGTATCCGACCAATAATATAAATAGAATAACGGCAAAGCCTTTTAAATTCCATATATAGTAACGGTCTTCTTTTACAGAAACTTATCTCGATTTTTATCAAATCAAATTTCCACTCGATTCCAATTTAATATATATTATTGGAAAACTTTCCTTTGAAACAATTTCTTTTTAAATCTTAATAAAAAGATTTATAAATTCCAATTTATATTTTCACTGTTAATTGAGTTAAAGAACAGATGTCGTTTAAAAACATTGTCCGCGATAAACTTAATTCACAAATCATTTATTCCAATTATTAAATATAATTTGAAACTCTAATAACCTTAATTAAAATTTTTATTTCTTTCAACTGGGTTTAAGAACAATGTTATTTAAAACGCTATTCACGACAACCCAAAATCCGTTTTATTTAATTCCAAATAAATATGAATTAATCGGAAATTCCATTAAATCTTGATTAAAGATTTATTCTATTTCTTATCAAAATAATGTTTTCTAATTATTAGAATTTGGAAATTCCTACTTTTTGCGCACTTAGACCTCTCACATTTGGTTCAACATTAGTGGCTGCTGGATATGTCGGTCGGGTCCGGGCAGACTTCCACCACTAATGTAACCTAACCTCGTGTCAAAAGTGCAATTATAATTTATAATTGTAATTATTACATTGTAAAACATTCATTATTTTAAACTATTATATATCTAAAATATTTTTATTTTAATATATTCTTTTTCCTACGATATTCTTTTTCTTGAATATTCTTTATTGGAATGTGACTTAATCAATGAACACATAGTTTCAATTATATGGTTTCTATGTATTGCATGTATATAACAACCATGATAATGATACACAACCATTAAACAATCCATTTACATCCAGAGTGAAGTTTATAACTGTGTGAGTATTAGAATAAGTAAGTAACGCTCGTCACAGCCTGTCAATCCATCGATTAACAGATAATTAAATATTGGGATTTGTGTAAGTCCAATATCATCCCAACACTTGTGTGGGGTTTTCAGCCAACAAAACAAACAATAAATTATTTGTGCACTTGGGCGATGTGTAAAAATAATCGACCCAATCACATGAACAAGTCGGATAACCTGTAAATGGAAGTGTAATACACAATATATAACACGACGATAAAAAATGTCTCCTCTGTTTCTATTCTTTTTATCTCATATAAAATGACGATAAAAATATAATCTTTATTTCTATACTTTTATTCTAATTTACATTTTAAATGTAATTTTTCCTTTTCATTGTTTGATTACATAGAAAATGTAATTTCCTATTCAATCCTTTATTTACATAAAATATAAATTTCTATTAAATCTTTTAATTACATATAAAATGTAAATTCTCTTATTTCTTTTATTTACATTGAAAAATGTAAATTCCTTTATTCCCTTTGTGCTCTTATTCTTTTTATTCTTTTTATTCCCGACTAACACGTAAATAGAAATATAACTTTTTCTATGTTTAATTCTATGCTTCCGTTTGCATCAAAATGCAAATGAAGAATGTAATTTCTTAACTTAGGCTTTTATTTGCATCTAAAATGCAAACAAAATGTAGCTCTACAACTCTTGTTTCTAATTTTATATCTAAATTACAAATAGAAGTATAACCTTTTTAAAAATATGCTTTATTTGCATCAAGAAATGCAAATAAAAGATTAACTTCCAATTTCAACATTTTATCAGTATCAAAGAGTGCAAATAAAAGTGTAGCGTTCTATTTCAAGGTATATTTGCATCAAAGGAAGCCTATAAAAGTATGGCTTTTTATTTCAATGATTATTTGCATCTAAGAATACAAATAAAAGAATAACTCTTTATTTCAATGATTATTTGCATCGAAGAATGCAAATAAAAGAATAACCCTTTTTGTTTCAATGTTTAATGGCATCAAAGAATGACACAAATATGTTGCTTTTTTTTTCTTTCTAAAAAGAAAATGAAAAAAAT
The DNA here is from genome assembly GCA_030737875.1 of Allium sativum. Classification (NCBI taxonomy): domain Eukaryota; kingdom Viridiplantae; phylum Streptophyta; class Magnoliopsida; order Asparagales; family Amaryllidaceae; genus Allium; species Allium sativum. The sequence continues at coordinate 749,457,970 of CM060912.1, forward strand.
TGTGTTCTTTTTAAATAAAGAAAATGAAAACAAAAATATGTTTCTTTTTGTTCTAAAGAGAAAATGACATAATGTGTTCTTATTAAATAAAGAAAATTACATCAAAATGTAATTCTATATTTCTATTATCTAATGTGTCAAGATAGAATGTAAACACAATCTTTTACTTAAAATGGTATTACATAAAATGTTATTTTAAATGTCCTATCTTTTTTATACTGAACAAATTTCCAAATAAAAGGTTAAATCTTTTTATTTAAACAAAAGTATAAATAAAAACAAAATTTTTATTGCCCATTCTTTTTTATTGAAATGAATTTACAAAAAGATACTAAATTTCGTTGCAGCTCTTTTGTTTACAAATGAAATGTAAATAAAAGTTATTTTACAATTTTGCCTTTTTATTTACACAAAGGATATAAATAAAAATATATAAAATAAGTTTGTCCCTTTTTTTTTAGACATAAAATGTAAATAAAAATATGTTCTCTAAATCCGCCTTTTTATTTACACATAAAATGTAAATAAAGATATATTTTCCAAATTTACCCTTTGATTAACACATTAAATTTAAATAAAAATATGGTTTTCAAATTTTGCTTTTTCTATTTTTCCCTAAATGTAAATAAAACTTGGTTTGCAAAAAATGTCTTTTTAATTACACATAATATGAAAATAAAAATATGATTTTTAATTCTGCCTTTTTATTTACCTATAGAATGCAAATACAATAAGTTTTTTAATTTTGACCTTTTAATTTGCAAACACAAAGCAAAATAAAATATGATTTCCAACTCGTCCTTTTTTATTAACAAATATAATATTGATAAAAAATGTATTTTAAATCTTATCCTTTTTATTAACAAATAAAATGTTAATAAAAGTGTATTTTTAATTTTTGACCTTTTTTATTAGCAAATAAGATGTCAATAAAAATGTGTTTGTATTCTTGACCTTTTTATTTACAAATAAAATGTTAATAAAAATGTGTTTCCAAACTTGTTTCTTTTATTTATATATGGAGTGTAAATCAGAATACGTAAAAACAATTTTGCTTTTTTATTTACACATGGAATGCAAAATAAAAATATAATAAACAATTTTAATGTCCCTAAATAAACACAATCTATATAGTATTTTAATTTAACCTAATTTACAGAACACGGTGATTTTTATCGGATTCATATACATCTAGATCGTATGATAACAAATCTAAACATTACAATGCAATACAGTTCATCAGAACACAAGCAAAATCCATCACAACACAGATTTGAATAAATAACATACATCTAATTATTTAACAACGACAGAACAATTAATTAAATAATTAAATTGTAAAAATCAGAGATTCTCACGTTGGTTTGGCTGAAAATTCAAAGTGCTCCTTTTCAGCTCTAGTCAGTTCCATGAGGTAGATCTCATTTTTCTGATTCCAACGGTTCTGAAATTTCTGAATTTCGAGTTCATACGAAGAAGTTATGGTCTTTATAAGTTGATTGAATAATTAGAATAATTAAATATTAATTAAAACCCTTAATTACTTTAGATCAAATCGTGGTCGCCCCTCCTTCTGTTTCTTCTTCGTTGTATCCTGTACACGCCAAAACCCATCGTCGACATAGTACATCCCAAATCGCACCTCACTCCGGCCCTCCTGGCGCAAATCAGATACCATCATCTCGAAGCCCTTCGAGCAAGCCACCCACGCCAGGAACCTCGCCCAGCTCGCACGCCTCCTCCTCCTCCTGAAAATCCGCACCAAACGTCGGCTCTTTTCACCCAAAATCCGGCTGCCACGCTCCACTAAATTCGATCATCCCCGTACCAATTGAAAGATCTTTGAATTCTCTTCAATTTGATATATGGTATGCGATTTATCATTAGGTGGATTAAAAGATAATGTCGTTTGAATTTGAGAGCTTTCTGGCCCTCGAAATGATGGCTTCCATTTCTAGGGTTTTAATTTTATTATTTTAATAATAACTCTCGATTTTTGTGCTTAAAAGTGGAATTTTCGGGCTGTCTCCAAATCAGGCCTGCTTAGTGTCAATCATAAAGTTTTGACGTCTTCTGAACGCGATGGGCTATGCCCCATGGCCCAATTCTGAAGTCTGTTGCGCGTTTTAATAAAATTACAATATTAAATTAATAATTTAATTTCCACCGTACATTTAAATATGCCGGTGCCACATATGACATCTAAAAATTTCAGAAAAAATATTTTTGGCTTTCTCTTGACGATAAGGTTCCAACGAGACTAATTTCATCGAATTCTGAGACCGTTTGAAAAATGGCTATTTTCTAGTCGATCAAATTTGATTGAAATTAGTAAAACACATTTTCCTTCGCCACGCTTACATATTAATTCGGAAAATTTTGGAAAAATAAACTTAACAATAATTCGACATTCCGGTTCCAACAAAAGTGGTTTCGTCGAAAACCGAGGTCATTTGCAAAACGGCTATTTTTAAGGCTATATATTATATTAAAATATAATTAAATTCTACAGCGACTTTTCTAGATTTTAAGCTGGCCATAACTTTCAACTTTTAAAGTAAAATTTCAGTTTCTCAGATTCGTTAGAAAGATATGATTAAACAGATCCAAATATTTCTTATTTCGCTGAAATCCTATTTATTTTGAATCCTATACATCCAGTTAAAGTTTGAAATCGAATTTTCGAACTGCCGCGCCATTTCAAATTCCTTTTATAATTAAATTAAATTTATTCATTTTAAAATAAATTTTTATTCGTTATTATTTAAAATAAATCATTTTAAATATTCTAAATTCATTAAAATTTCTAAAATAAAATTTTTAAATTGGCCCCGATTTTTGCGGGTTGTTACACCTTACATGCACGGAATGCTCCATGCACCGTTTTCACTTCCCCACGTGAAGGCTCCAGTATCTCCTCTTTCTAAACCCATGCAGAATACAAGACTGATTCTCTTCGTCCATTCTTGGTACCTCGTCACCTTAACACCATTTCACCCCATTCATCGTCGACCCTCTCCTCTTTGCGAGCCGCCGACCCCTACAAGACTTCCAGTTCCTCCAAACAACCTAATACCGCAACTCAAAGGGATCAAAATCTCCTCACCGCATTTAGCCTTAGTGGAAACCGGACCCCATCCCCTCGCCTGCAGTGACCAGAACCGAGTCTGACCCCATGCCGTGAACTCCGGTCGTCGTTCCTTCTCGCCAAATCCGGCCACAACCATTTTGTTACAGCGTTTGAGTTGAGAATGAAACAAAAAGGGCTGAGGCTTTTAACTTATATCTGCATTACTTTATATTTAGGACAACACGAAGAAAGGAAGTTTCCTTTTGTTCTGAAGTTTTCTTTTATATTTCTCTTCTTAGATCTTGTTTTGGAAAGAGTGCGGTGAAGAAGTGTTTGGGGTTGGGGAGAAAGATATAGGCAGAAGGGTATATATAAAGAAAGAAACTTAGCAGGAAAGGAATTAGAAAATATTTGTTTATTATAATTTTTCTTTAGCTGCCTAAGAAATAGGGTAATGCGAACCCACGTTTTGCGCCATTCTCAGTATGGCTTCATTCTAAAACTCAGTGCATAATTGTTTTTTCGTTTAGCCGTAGGTAGGCTTAGGTTAAGATATTTTCATTTGTTTTTTTATATATTACTTTTCTTTCCATTCATATAGGGTAAGGCTACTTACTTAGATTAGTGCTGAAAAATATGTTCGGCTCCTTCTTTTGATTGGTCACCGGCCATTCCCATTATGGATTTATTCCATACCATTTAATGTTTGATAAGATTACACATTAAAGCAATGTAAAATCGACAGTAAACTTAGGTATAGATTTTCTTTCATAGGCCTCAGCATGGCTCATAAATGAGGAAAGCATACTCCATAAAATGAGAATAGATATTTGATTAAACGTATGGTCATTTCAAGGATTAGTGCATATTAGTTTTATATGGTCAAATTTGTAGGGTATATGTTACGTAAAATTCTGTTTACCAATGACAGACTATGGACAAAAATAAAAATATCGTTCTGACCAACAATGCCTCACGATCCCAAAAATATAATAATATCGGTAGTTTAACACCTACTGTGAAACCCAAAAATACTGATACAGGGTGCAAAATACTCCAAACAAAAAGTGGCAAATTTTCCAAATTAAAAATTACAGTAAAATTTTAAAAATTAAATTATTAATACGTCTCAAAGGTCTCGTCTAAATTCGAAATCGATATTTAATTATATTAAATTATCGTTATGGATTAAAATCGATTCCACAGCGATTTTCTCAGAATTTGATTTGGATATAACTTGAAATCTATAATACGAAATCTCCATTTTTCTCTTCCATTAGAAAATTATAATCATATAGATTCAAGTGGTTCTTGTTTCACAGAAATCCGATTTATATTGGATCCTGTATATTCAATTGAAGTTCAACATTCAATGTTACGAACTGCATCATCGTTTCGAGCTTGTTTTAATTATATAATAAATTTTATATATATTCGAACTTCATTTTAAACAAATAAATTAAATAAAAATACATTATATTTCCAATATAATATATATAAAACACATTTAAATATTCTAATTTAAATGACCGAAAATCTGGGACATTACATATATTGACGGATTTGGACTCGAAACCATTTCCATTGAGTTCAAAATGTAGTTTAGGTAGTCAAAAAAGTATATACTTTGATATATTCCGAGCTTCGGAGTTATGGCACTTGGGTCGGGTCTTGGTTTGGCTAACCTAGCCCTCCATATAACCCCCAAGTCAACCCCTTTCCTCCTCATTCCTAAAACACTTCATCAAAATAGAAAATCGGTATAGGGAATGGGAAATTAAAATTCCCTAAGCCCTAGTTAATCGTAGGAGCTCAATTCACGAGGAAATCAAGCATAGAAACTAAGGTAAGCTTCTCCAACTCAATTCCTATTCTGTTTTTGAGATTTCCCATGACCTAATTCATAGGAATATTGTGTATTCATGTGTAGATTGAAGTTTTGTGTGCTATATTGGAAGAGAGAGTGTTCTAGCTTGGTTATGCGCCTCCTTCTTCCATATTAAGTTCAAGGTGAGAGCTTTGTGAGTTATTCATGAACCCACATTATTTCCATAAGCTTATAGCTTGTAAAAGTGCAATCTAGAGTTTATTTGAGTTTTCATATGCTAGTGAATTGGGTAAGCTAATGTAACTTAGTCGATTTCATCTATTCATATTCCATTGAAATTTATGATTAGAATTGTCCACACAATCTAATTCTTAAGATATGAGTTGATTTGGTGATATTGTGAAGCTTCGTTGCCACCCCGGCAAAGTTCTAAGTACTCCCAATTCGCTTATATCGCGTTTGATTAGAAAATTTGCCCGTTTTGGAATTTATAATCAAGGATCATAGTAAATCTCTTGTATGAATGTTTGTGCATGTGAGTTAGGTGTTATTAGTTGCTTCGGTGAGTTATAGAATCCTAATTTGCATGTATATAACATCATAGGCCTTCGAACATTGGACGATATCATTTCAAACATGTTTTCTAGGCAAAAATGTAAAAAAATTAGGGTTTAATAGCCATTCGGCCGTTAATGGCCGAGCAGATGGCCTTTCCTCGGCCATTAATGGCCGAACAGAGAAAAAAAATACAAATTTTAAAGCGATCATAACTTTTTCATACGAATTCGGAATTCAGCGAAACAAGATGCTTGGAACCGTATCGACGGGAGCTTTGCAATGAAACTAATTTGGAGTGATTTGGAGCTCCTGACAATTTTTGGTGGAGATAAACGTCCGTAGTAAACAATCGAATGTTTATCGTTTTTCAACGATTTCAAAACCGATAAAGGTGAGAACTCTCTCACTCAAATCTTTTGTGTAGTTATTGATCTTTATAACTGAATAAGTATTTATTTCTTGTGATTGCAATATTAGTTTGGTGATTGATGGATGTTTATAGTTGTATTGTTATCATTATATTAAACTATGAAAATTTAAGATAAGTTCACATGGATTGTGATGTAAAACCCCACACGGGTATTGAAACAACAATTTTACACGTCGTCCAATTATGCATGTAACGACCCGTATTTATACGGATAATAATTTATTTATTTAATTATTTAAATAGTAAAAATGGTTGTTTAATTAAATTATATTGAATATTTAATTAATATAAATAATAGAATAATATATTTATTTTCTGAAATAATCAGAAATAGTGAATTGACAATATAATGTGAACTGGACAATTCAAAGTATTTAATTCTGCATAGAATTGAATTAAAATGATGAATATATTATTTGAACGACAGTTTGAACGTATAATTATATTATAATTATAATCGAGCTCGAAATGGCACGACAGTTCGCTATTTGGCGACTCGAACTTCAACTGAATGTACAGGGTCCGTTTTAAATCGGATTTCCGTGAAACAAGAAACGTTCGGAGCTAGTGAAGTATATTTTTCTAATGGAAGAGAAAATTCAAGATTTCATCATGTAGATTTTGATTTGGATCATGTAGATTTTGATTTATGTCCAAATCAAATTTCAGAAAAGTCGCTATGGAATTCCTTTATAATTTGTAAAGATTTATTTATATTATAAAAGGATTTTTAATAAAAATTTAATATTGATTTAACTTGGATTATTAACTATCGAGTTATAAACCCCAATATAGTTATTTCAGAGCTGAATGATATTATATGTGATAATATTAAATTTAAATGTTTTTAATTATATTTATATATTTGAATGGGTTATTTAAAGCTTTAAAAATAGCCAATTTTTCAAAAGACCTCCAAATTCGACGAAACCAATTTTGTTGGATTCATAACGTCAAATTATTATTATATTTCAATTTCCATGATTTTTGAAGTCAGTATGTGGCCGTACGGGATTTTAATGTGAAAAACAGTTGATAATTTGACCTTTAAAAATATGCTGTGTGAGCAAACGGCATCGGAATTCGACGAAACAAGTTTCATTGGGACCGTAATGTCGAACTGTAGTTGCATGTATATTTTCGTGATTTTTGGGTACCGTGTGTGATCAAAGGGATTTTTAAACACGAGTGTAAACAGGGATGTCTTAAATATGAATATATAAATCGAATATAAAATAATATTTTTTTCTCCTACAAAATAACCTAAGCATCCTAAACCTAATTCAATCCATTCCTAAGTCAACAGAAAATTCCGCCGTGATTTTTTTCTCCTTCCAGTAAAGTATTCGATCTTCAAAATTCAAAGTAAAATCAAAATAAAATCCTTAAATCCCAAATCAAACACTGATGGAATCAGCAAAGGAAAAGCTTCATTTATGTATAGTTCGTACGAGGTGTGATCGGGGTTTTAGGGTGTCGAGTTTACCTAGCATGAGTTAGGGTTGGGTTATTTGGGGATTTGGGATCATCAATTGATATTCTGGCTTTGGATTTGGGTTTGTGGTATGGAGTTGCTTCGGTTTCGATTTTCTGAGATTTTTACAGAGTAAAAACTGTCGATGTTTTCCTTGGTAACTCGGGTTCGAGCGGAGAGCGGAAGTCGAGATTCAGGATCGAACGTGGTGATTTTGGGTGGAGCAGTAGAACTTTGAAAAGGGAGGAGTGGTGATGTTTTTTTGGTTTTTAAAACTGTTTGAAAAATGAGCAGGATTAAGCTTGCGGAAAATGGCAAAGGCCATTATCTGTGTGGGGTTCGAACGGGGTTTTTGTAGGAGATGGTACTGGAGCTAGTTATCAACAAGGAAGTTGATGAGCAATTAAATTAAAGGAGTTAAGGGATGCGTAATGGCGATCGAAGTAGAAGTCGGAAATGGCCATGTTTCACCGTGATGTTACTGGAGCAAGAATTTGGGAAGAAGGAAATATGAAGTTTAGCCCAAATAAATAAATTAGCCTAGTTTTTATTTAAAATCCAATTAAATAATTGTATAACTTATTAATATCATATCTTGATCATACATTATCAGAATTTCGAACGGTTGGATCCGTTGGGATCGTATGGACGGCGGCTCCAAAATGGAACCGACTAGGAGTGAATCGGAGCTCATTAAAATTTATAGCAAAATAAATTGTCTGTTTAAATCAAGCGATGGTTATCGTTATTAACGATGATCGTCCAATGTGAGTAAAACTCACCAACTCTGAATAGTTATATTTTTATAACGTATTCTTAGAACTGATAATTATCTGTTGATTGATGTGTGTTAACTGTTTGGTTGAATTGCTTATGTATTGGTTGAAATTATCGATAACGATATATATATATATATATATATATATATATATATATATATATATATATCGTTAATCAAATATTGATTCTGTTTAGCAGAATATTTCATAGTGAAATGAAATCGATGTTAATTATATTGTTTAACATCTGTGATGCAGGGAAACAGGTTGGAGGGACCCAACTGGGTTCCTCAATATATAAAATACTGTTTTGTTTCATATACTGTGATATATGATGTGATATATAATCTGTTGTTGATTATGAGTGTTTGAATGATATCGATCACTGCTGTTTGGTATTTTAAATATCGTAAGAAATACTGGGATGTAGAAAAGTGTATTTTGAAAATAAATTATTTATATAAAATCAATGGATTTTATATATAAAAAGAAAAGGGATTTTATAAAAGAAAGAAATTATAAAATCATAGAATTTGAGAAAAGGAAATATTTGTAAAATATTTACAAATAGAATTGAAAAGGAAATATTTGTAAAACATTTACAAATAGAATTGAAAAGGAAATAATTGTAAAACATTTATAAATAGATTATAAATAGCAAATAATATTTGTTAAATAAATTGAATTGAAAGGAAATATTTATTTAGAAAATAAATAGAATTTTTATAAAAGGAAATAGGTATAGAATAAATAGAATTATAAAAGGTATATTGATTGAGGAAGTGAATAGAACTATAAAAGGGAAATGTTTGGAAAATGGATAGGATTTCACAAAAGGAGAATTTTACATTAGGAAGGTTTAGCCCCGTGCTTCGCACACGGGTATAACATGATATTCATTTAAAGTAAATATTTTACAAATAAAATATTATAAAGGAATTTGGGGTTTGAATTAGGAATTTAAGGGGAATTACTGGAATTAAAAACTGACTGGAAATTAGTTGAGTTGAATGGCTGTCTGGGTATTGATCTAATGTTGGTTTCGGCCTTCGAGGTTAATACGTAGGGGGTTGTTCTCTTACTAGTTTACAGTTAGAGACTGATATATGTGAGAAGATAGTGATGTGTGAATCAGAAATGGAAACGTTTTCCAAAGTTAATAACGTATATTTTCTAAAATTAGAAAATAAGGATTTGATGAATATATGGAAACGAGAAATGGGGAAATGAAAATGTTGATTGATGATTAATTGATAGAATTTCCATCTGGAAATAATATCGTTGTTTGCACACGTGTTTTCTTCGATAGTTAACTCACCGACTATCAAAGTTTTTGACTATTTTTACGTTGTCAGTATGGAGAGACCGATTGGATTATTATCCGAAGAACCACTCCGTATTGGCATAAGCGTTGCAAACCAAGTATGCTGAATATATTGAAGATGGAGTAAAGTGCAAGGACTGTTGTATAAGTCCTAGGTAGAGATTGCCTAGGATGGATGTACAGAATAGTGCCTTCGGTTTGTCCAGTCCCTGGACAACTTAAATGACGAATGTCTGACAGAGTATATCTGGTAGATCGCATAAGTTGATCATTTCAAACGTATTTACGTTGGTGGCGGAGGAATTCGTTTCTCTTAGCTTATACCCGTGGTATTTTTGGGGAAATCAATTTGTGATTTGATGGGTATAAGGATGTGGCATTCAAAGTAAATGGAGGAGCGATCTGTTAAAAGATACGTTTTGACCTCGAGCCTCATCAACTGGGAAATTACAGAAATCGGGCAGGCAGCATGGCTAAGTGGTTCGCAACTAATTAGGGTGTATTGTCACCATCTAGAGAATATTCATATTTGTTACTTCTTTCAATTCTGTATCTCCCGGGAACGGTTATGTTGGAAAACTAACCGAGGGGTGGCAATACATTCGATACACTTAAGCGAAATGAGTGGTCGGTCATGTGTGGCCGAGTTGCAAGATGTTCTTGTTGAACTCCAGTGTATCTCTTCTAGAGTACACTGAGCGGAAGATGGATCCATACCTTGTCATAGTTAGAATCCATTCCCCAAATAAGAGGCCGCGGTTTTGATTGTATATTATATATGTAGAACGTTAGATGCAAGCGTTTCTACTAGATTGATATTACTTGTGTTAGACATTATTATAATATCAGACAAGTATCGTTTTAGAAAGATTTTGGGTTATCATAAGGTAAAATCCATCCGTGTTTTTGTGTGGATCGGTCCTATGATTATCCTTCGTTTCAAATTAAATTTTGAAAGTTAAATCAAATGATTTGAGTTTACTCACACCAGGCACATGACTGACCCGAAGTTTATTTTGCTTTGTTTTCCCAAAACTCTTGGGTGCCCAATTTTGTACGGGCAGTCAAGTAGTCGGGATTTACAGATACTTGAAGAGCTGGAGCAGGAGACTTCAGAATTATATAGCTATGGTTATTTCCGCTGTGTTGTAAGTGCTGTACTTTGGAAATGATATGTATATTCAAGTACAGATGTATATTTCTAAGTTATGTTATATATTATATGTTATTCGTTCCGCTGTGAGGTTCGTGTACTCTGATGTTGTGTTGTTCTTCTTCTTCTATTCTAAGATTCTATCTTATCTATTCTCACCCTCTAATTTCTTTCATGGACTATCCGGTATTTCCGATGCTTGAATAGTCAACATAGGGTTGTATGCCGATATCCTGGATCGCAAATGCCCCGGGTCGTTACAGTGGTATCAGAGCTGAAGGTTAAGTTATTACCTTGGCTCTGTGGCGTGACTCTGTAGAGATGGGGTTAGTAATACCCTAGATTGAGTTGAGTGTATATGTACGAGTGAACGTATTTGTTATTTGATATAAAATTGTTTTATATTGTGGAGATTTATTGGTTTAGTTGTTTAGGAGTTCTGGTCGATCAGTTTGATCCACTGTATCGGTAGGAATTAATAAACACTTAAATACGATGAACCGACATGGTATGTTGTGAAAAGGGTAAATGAAATAATTTTGCCCAGAATATATTTTGATATGAAGAAGTATATATTGAAATTATTATTATATTTGATGTGTTGGTCATTATTATAATCGAATAAGATTATAAATTAAATGGTTATGTAAATAACCAATCAAAATTGTAATAAGTGAAATACGTGGAATCAGATGAATTAAAACTGAATTTAAATCAGAATTTGGATTTAAAATTCTTGAAATATGAAAAAAAAAGTTTGCAAATGGAATTGAATTAAGTATAAGGGAATTTCAAAATCCTGGGATAATTTAAATTGTTTACAAGCATTGTGAAGGATATTTTGAAAGTGATTTCAAAATGAAGGTGTTTAAATATGGTTTTGAAATTGTTGTAGTATTGAACTCACTTCGATAAGCTGGAAAATAACCCTGATGATGATGGCTACATCATCAGTGTCATTTTGGAGTTGCTAAGTAACGGAATACTACCAAAGATTTTGTTTTTGAATTGATTTGTGGAAAGCAAGTTGTTTTGAATTCTAAAAAGGGATATCTGGTTTTAGAAAAGCTAAACTGTTTGAAATTCCCTGGGAAGGATTGCTTGAATTAAAAAAAATTAAATGTGAATTTGTAAAAGCAAATTGGAATTAAATTAAAGTCAATTATGTAAAAATTGAATTGAATTAGATTATAATGATATCGAGTAAGTTGGATTGATGTCGTAAAAATTTGGATTTGATAATGGAATTTGAGTTCAGAATGGAAATTGGCTTAGTTATAAGCGAATGGTTGGATTTGTGGATAAAAACAGATTGGAGCTTGACTGGGATAACATTGGTATATGCTGAGTTGATAGCATATGGAAATGATATAATGATATGCCCGACAAAAAGGTACCAGTTTATATTTATATGGGTATGAGATTTATGAGCCGAATTGGTAAGCCGCTTGGCTGTTTGATTTTCTTTTGGGTTGGAGAAGGCCCAGAGAGGCGAGTTAAAGTTTGAGCTATTGACCAGTACAAAGGAGGTGTTGGCGAAATTTTTTGAAAAATTAAGGTGTTAGAATTTTTTTTTTTTTGAATATTAGAAAATTTTCATTTGATAAGAATGAATTAATATTTCAATCGAAATTAAATTGGTTCAGTTGAAACAGAAGTTAAGAAGTAAACAAATAATTTTAACCCAGCAATAGGGTTTGTTTACTACCTTAGCAATTTCGAGGACGAAATTATTTTAAGGGGGAAAGAATGTAACGACCCATATTTATACGGATAATAATTAATTTATTTAGTTATTTAAATAGTGAAAATGGTTGTTTAATTAAATTATATTGAATATTTAATTAATATAAATAATATAATAATATATTTAATTTTTGAAATAATCAGAAATAGTGAATTGACAATATAATGTGAACTGGACAATTCAAAGTATTTAATTCAGCTTAGAATTGAATTAGAATGACGAATATATTATTTGAACGACAGTTTGAACGTATAATTATATTATAATTATAATCTAGCTTGAAATGACGCGGCAGTTCGTTATTTGGCGATTCGAACTTCAACTGAATGTACAGAGTTCGTTTTAAATCGGATTTCCGTGAAACAAGAAACGTTCGGAGCTGGTGAAGTATATTTTTCTAATGGAAGAGAAAAATTAGGATTTCATCGTGTAGATTTTGATTTATGTCCAAATCAAATTTCAGAAAAGTCGCTATGGAATTCCTTTATAATTTATAATGATTTATTTATATTATAAAAGGATTTTTAATATAAATTTAATATCGATTTAACTTGGATTTTTAACTATCGAGTTATAAACCCCGATATGGTTATTTCAGAGCTGAATGATATTATATGCGATAATATTAATTTATTAATATTAAATTTAAATGTTTTTAATTATATTTATATATTTAAATGGGTTATTTAGAGATTTAAAAATAGCCAGTTTTTCAGACGACCTCCAAATTCAATGAAACCAATTTTGTTGGATTCGTAACGTCAAATTATTATTAGATTTCAATTTCCGTGATTTTTGAAGTCAGTATGTGGCCGTATGGGATTTTAATGTGAAAAACAATCGATAATTTGACCTTTAAAAATACGTTGTGTGAGCAAACGGAGTCGGAATTCGACGAAACAAGTTTCGTTGGGACCGTAATGTCGAACTGTAGCTGCATGTCCATTTTCATGATTTTTGGGTACCATGTGTGATCACAGGGATTTTTAAACACGAGCGTAAACAGCGATGACTTAAATATGAATATATAAATCAAATATAAAAATAATATTTTTTCTCCTATAAAATAACCTTAACATCCTAAACCTAATTCAATCCATTCCTAAGTCAACAGAAAATTCCGCCGTGATTTTTTCTCCTTCCAGTAAAGTATTCGATCTTCAAAATTCAAAGTAAAATCAAAATAAAATCCTTAAATCCCAAATCATACACTGATGGAATCAACAAAGGAAAAGCTTCATTTATGTGTAGTTCGTACGAGGTGCGATCAGGGTTTTGGGGTGTCGAGTTTACCCAGCGTGAGTTAGGGTTGGGTTATTTGGGGATTTGGGATCATCGATTGATATTCTGGCTTTGGATTTGGGTTTGTGGTATGGAGTTGCTTCGGTTTCGATTTTCTGAGATTTTTAAAGAATAAAAACTATCGATTTTTCCTTGGTAACTCGGGTTCGAGCGGAGAGCGAAAGTCGAGATTCAGGATCGAACGTGTTTATTTTGGGTGGTGCAGTAGAATTTTGAAAAGGGAGGAGTGGTGATGTTTTTTTGGTTTTTAAAACCATTTGAAAACTGAGTGGGATTGAGCTTGGGGAAAATGGCAACGGCCATTATCTGTGTGGGGTTCGAATGGGGGTTTTGTACGAGATGGTACAGGAGCGAGTTTATCAACAAGGAAGTTGATGAGAAATTAAATTAAAGGAGTTAAGGGATGCGTAATGGCGATCGAAGTAGAAGTCGGAAATAGCCATGTTTCACCATGATGTTACTGGAGCAAGAATTTGGGAAGATGGAAATACACTGTGCGTGTTAATTTGGTAGTGAGCCGGGAATATGAAGTTAAGCCCAAATAAATAAATTAGCCTAGTTTTTATTTAAAATCCATTTAAATAATTGTATAACTTGTTAATATCATATCTTGATCATACATTATCAGAATTTCGAACGGTTTGATCCGTTGGGATCGTATGGACGGCGGCTCCACAATGGAACTGACTAGGAGCTAATCGGAGCTCGTTACAATTTGTAGCAAAATAAATTGTCCGTCTGAATCAAGCGATGGTTATCGTTATTAACGATGATCGTCCAATGTGAGTAAAACTCACCAACTCTGAACAGATATATTTCTATAACGTATTCTTAGAACTGATAATTATCTGTTGATTGTTGTGTGTTAACTGTTTGGTTGAATTGCTTATGTATTGGTTGAAATTATCGATAACGATATATATATAAATCGTTAATCAAATATTGCTTCTGTTTAGCAGAATATTTCATAGTGAAATGAAATCGATGTTAATTATATTGTTTAACATCTGTGATGCAGGGAAACAGGTTGGAGGGACCCAACTGGGTTCCTCAATATATAAAATACTGTTTTGTTTCATATACTGTGATATATGATGTGATATATAATCTATTGTTGATTATGTGTGTTTGAATGATATTAATCACTGTTGTTTGGTATTTTAAATATCGTAAGAATTACAGGGATGTAGAAAAGTGTATTTTGAAAATAAATTATTTATATAAAATCAATGGATTTTATATATAAAAAGAAAAGGGATTTTATAAAAGAAAGAAATTATAAAATCATAGAATTTGAGAAAAGGAAATATTTGTAAAATATTTACAAATAGAATTGAAAAGGAAATATTTGTAAAATATTTACAAATAGAATTGAAAAGGAAATAATTGTAAAGCATTTATAAGTAGATTATAAATAGAAAATAATATTTGTTAAATAAATAGAATTGAATGGAAATATTTATTTAGAAAATAAATAGAATTTTTATAAAAGGAAATGGGTATAGAATAAAAAGAATTATAAAAGGAATATTGATTTAGGAAGTAAATAGAACTATAAAAGGGAAATGTTTGGAAAATGGATAGAATTTCATAAAAGGAGAATTTTACATTAGGAAGGTTTAGACCCGTGCTTCGCACACGAGTATAACATGATATTGATTTAAAGTAAATATTTTGCAAATAAAATATTATAAAGGAATTTTGGGTTTGAATTAGTAATTTAAGGGGAATTACTGAAATTAGAAACTGACTGGAAATTAGTTGAGTTGAATGACAATCTGGGTATTGATCTGATGTTGGTTTCAGCCTTCGGGGTTAATACGTAGGGGGTTGTTCTCTTACTAGTTTACAGTTAGAGACCGATATATGTGAGAAGATAGTGATGCGTGAATCAGAAATGGAAACGTTTTCCAAAGTTAATAACGTGTATTTTCTAAAATTAGAAAATAAGGATTTGATGAATATATGGAAACAATAAATGGGGAAATGAAAATGTTGATTGATGATTGATCGATAGAATTTCCATTTGGAAATAATATCATTGTTTGCACACGTGTTTTCTTCGATAGTTAACTCACCGACTATCGAAGTTTTTGACTATTTTTACGTTGTCAGTATGGAGAGACCGGTTGGATTATTATCTGAAGAACCACTCCGTATTGGCATAAGCTTGGCAAACCAAGTGTGCTGAATATATTGAAGACGGAGTAAAGCGCAAGGGCTGTTGTATAAGTCCTAGGTAGAGATTGCCTAGGATGGATGTACGGAATAGTGCCTTCGGTTTGTCCAATCCCAGGACAACTTAAATGGACGAATGTTTGACAGAGTATATCTGGTAGATCACGTAAGTTGATCGTTTCAAACGTATTTATGTTAATGGCGGAGGAATTCGTTTCTCTTAGCTTATACCCATGGTATTTTTGGGGAAATCAATTTGTGATTTGACGGGTATGACGATGGGGCATTCAAAGTAAATGGAGGAGCGATCTGTTAAAAAATACGTTTTGACCTCGAGCCTCATCAACTGGGAAATTTCAGAAATCGTGCAGGCAGCATGGCTAAGTGATTCGCAACCAATTAGGGTGTATTGTCACCATCTAGAGAATATTCATTTTTGTTACTTCTTTCAATTCTGTATCTCCCGGAAACGGTTATGTTGGAATACTAACCGAGGGGTGGCAATATATTCGATACACTCAAGCGAAATGAGTGGTCGGTCATGTGTGGCCGAGTTGCAAGATGTTCTTGTTGAACTCCAGTGTATCGCTTCTAGAGTACACTGAGCGGAAGGTGGATCCATACCTTGTCATAGTTGGAATCCATTCCACAAATAAGAGCCTGCGGTTTTGATTGTATATTATATATGTAGAACGTTAGATGCAAGTGTTTCTACTAGATTGATATTACTTGTGTTAGACATTATTATAATATCAGACAAGTATCGTTTTAGAAAGATTTTGGGTTATCATAAGGTAAATGCCATCCGTGTTTTTGTGTGGATCGGTCCTATGATTATCCTTTGTTTCAAAAGAAATTTTGAAAGTTAAATCAAATGGTTTGAGTTTACTCACACCAGTCACATGACTGACCCGAAATTTATTTTGTTTTGTTTTCCCTAAACTCTTGGGTGCCCAATTTTGTATGGGCAGTCAAGTAGTCGGGATTTACAGATACTTGAAGAGCTGGAGCAGGAGGCTTCAGAATTATATAGCTATGGTTATTTCCGCTGTGTTGTAAGTGTTGTACTTTGGAAATGATAAGTATATTCAAGTACAGATGTATATTTCAAAGTTATGTTATATATTATATGTTATTCGTTTCGCTGTGAGGTTCGTGTTACTCTGATATTGTGTTGTTCTTCTTCTTCTATTCTAAAATTCCATCTTATCTACTCTCACCCTCTAATTTCTTTCATGGACTATCAGGTATTTCTGATGCTTGAATAGTCGACATAGGGTTGTATGCCGATATCCAGGATCGCAAATTCCCCGGGTCGTTACAATGCAAATAATGACCATTGTCCTCACATGGGTCTGGGGAAGATAATTACTTCACACATCTCCCTTGTGTTTGTGGTATGTCAACTGATTGATTGACAGACTGTTATAAGCGTTATTTAACTATTAAAAGCTTATACGGTTGCTAATTGCATTCTGAGTGTGAATTGAATGTTTAATAGTTGTTTATCAATATTTTTGAATACATGCGATGTATGGAATCTATATAAATAAAATTATATGGTGATTGATTGAGTCTAATTCCAATTCAGAAATATCGAATGTTTTTAAAAAATATTTAGTGAAGAATCAAAATATGATTTTGATGTCTGATTTTGGATGGACACGAAAATATTGAAATAGTACAGGTTTGAAAAGATATTTTTATTTGAATGAAATGGTTAACAACTATAATAAAGGATTGATATGGTTTTGATATAACCGTAATTTTTCCAACATAAGAATTGGAAAGGATTTGAATGGAGATAATCTTCAAAATATTTCGATATTGGATTCTGTGGTTATACGGATATTGTTAAGGAATTTAGAAGATATAGATATCGTTATTCCCAATACGATAGCCATTGGTTTCAGAATTTGATATTGAATAAAGTCGATATAATTTCTATTCAGAGCCCTGTATTTGATATCAAATTGGATTTTGGGTTAATCGTGAATGGTGTCTTCAATAACACTGTTCTTAAACCCAGTTGAGAAAAGAATAAATCTTTTAATTAAGATTAATGAATTTTTCTAATTAACACATTATAATTGGAATTAAATGGAAGTTGATTTTGGGTTTATTGTGAACGAAGTTTTAAATGACATTTGTTCTTAAAACCCAATTAACAGTGAAATATGATTTGGAATTTATAAATCTTTTAGTTAAGATTTAAGGGAATCTTCCAAAGTAAAGTTTTCCAATTTAATACATTAAATTGGAATTGAGTGGAATTCAGTTTAGTGATAATCAAGATGAGCTTCTGTGAAGGAAGACCACTAATATTTATGGAATTTAAAAGGCCTTGTCGTTGTTCCGCTTATAGTATTAGTCTAATACGGAAGGTTATATCGATTATATACTATTATGATTTTCGTGAAGGTTCCATTTTTATGGAAGATGATTTTGGGGTTTATCGTGAACTGTGTTTTAAATGACATTGGTTCTTTAACCCAGTTAAAGATAGGATTAATTTTCCTAAAGCTGTATAATCATTAAGTAATGATTTTAAAGATTAAAACTAAGTTGGAGTTTTAATGAATCTTTAATTAGATTGGAATGTGAATGAGGTAACTAAATTTACTGAATTCAAGGAAATGATCAAGAATGGAGTATCACCAATTTTACTGCATGCGATAGTTAAATCATTAATTAGATTTGAAATGTGAAATGGTAATTAATATTACCGATAACACATTGGGTGTTGGATATGGAGTATTACCAGTTTTGCTCCATGGGATGAATAGGTTGGGATTGGGATAATGAAGATATGATTACTTTGGTAAGGCTCGATAATCCCGACTAGTTTGATAAACCTTAAATTTGGTTTAAGTTTTGTAAAAGTTAATACAAAACCTTTTGCAATGGTTTTCAAAGAAAGATTTAAATAAGTGGTTTAAATGAAATAAATCTTGATAAGATTTATGGGAACAATTCCCAATATAATGAATATTTTAATAAAAGAATATTCTAGATTGGAATAAGACGTATTTTTATAGCACTTGATTATAAAATACGCGAGTTATTCGGAAATACCGGGTTTAAACCATTTTGAATAACTGTTACAACAACTAAAAGTCGACAATGAAGACGGTGGTTGAAGACCGG
Organism: Allium sativum; assembly: GCA_030737875.1. Taxonomy (NCBI): domain Eukaryota; kingdom Viridiplantae; phylum Streptophyta; class Magnoliopsida; order Asparagales; family Amaryllidaceae; genus Allium; species Allium sativum. The sequence continues at coordinate 749,476,960 of CM060912.1, forward strand.
AGATCTTCACATCGTTTGGATGGTTATTGATGTCTTGATTGGGCTATGCACCCAAAACAAGGTAATAAGTGGTGATCGTTTAGATGTACTTGGAGATCGATCAGATTTGCGAGGACCTCTCTCCTGTATTGGGCATATGGAACGAGGAATAAGGTGCCTCCGGTATCGTTCAGACCCATAACGAACTTGTAAATGGATTATGTCTGACATTGTATTTTATTCTGTATTGATTGATTTATATTAAATACGTATTTGTTTGGCGGAGAATTTATTTTATTGCTTAACACCCTTCTCTAAGACGTGTGAGCTTAGAGGTTATATATTGATAGATATCAGTGGTATGGCATGAATTGACAATGTTGCATGTTAAGATGCAAATGATCAAGGCTTTTGTTGAAAAGCAGGACCTTGTGGATGATGATCAAAGCACGACTTTAAGTAGCATAGCTTGGTGTATAGCGTTAATTTGCGAGCCTCACATTCCGGTATGAGTCAGAAAAGGGATAAGGGACACAAGGAGTGCGTATGTTTCTTTCTAGGTAGAAGTTGTGTCATGGTATAGAGCCCAGACATTTTTACTTATGTGGATGATGGATTGAGGCACCTCGTATTAGAGCCGACTAAAAGGCTCGAGTGACAGGTCTGATAGGACCGGGAAACGTATTGTTCAGGTATAACCAATCCTCTAACATAAGTGAGGACCGGCCTTACAGGATCCTAGGGTTGCCCAAGTGTATAATCCTGGGTCATCTTGCTAGAGGTGGTCCGAATCGGTAAGGAGACCATCCCTTGCCTTGACTCATGATGGAAATCTAATTTCCAATACGCGACTTTTCGATTTTAGTTGTAAACCTATATGGCGACATAGTAGGATGGGGTACTATGCCGTCTGCGATTCATACATTTATATTTGAAGTTGTTTTAATACTATGCACTTATAGTAATATCAAAATTATTTGTTTTAAAGCGTATCAAGTATTTTTGGCTGTTAAAAGGTAAAACTCTATCCTCCGGCTTGCGTTGAATTGTGTGATGGGACCTGAGTCTTATAATAGCTTCTTTTTTCAAAAAACATTGCGTTGTTTATAAATTGTTTATTTTATAGTATTCATGGGAGTAAAACCCGTTCCGTGACATGCGACACGGTCCCTTGATGTGCCTTATTTTAAAGTAACAGTTTAATAACTGTTTTGAATTCTCACACCAGTCCCATGACTGACCTGGAGTTTATTGTTTCTACCTAAACTCTGGTTGCCCATATTTTCCACACGGGCAGCTAGCAGTTTTGGTTTCGCAGATTTCTAATTAACAGGATCCTGGTTTACAGCTGGAGCTATATTCGGAAAGCTTTTTATCCGTGTATTTCTTTCAATTGTGGTAGTTGATGTTTTCCGCTGCACATTATAATTATGTATATATATTTCCGTTGTTTTGTTATTTAAATCTCTAATATTTTCCATTGTATATTATTTGTTTTAACTCTGATATCTTGTACTCCGATGTAAATTATTGTAATACCAATGAAATGTTCTCATGGTTGTGTTCTGATGCGTCGTGTTCTCAAAACAGTCCTCCATCTTGTTCGGTTGAGACCGACCTGGAAGTTCAGGTCGCTACAAGTGGTATCATAGCTTTGGTTTACAAAGCTCGAGAACAAGACAAATTAGAACCAAACAAAAGAATTCATCGGAGATAGGATCAGTATCATCCTATAAGAATAACTCGTTAGAGATAGAGTTAGTGATACCCTAGAATGAGTGTGAAGAGTATAGTTTATAAAAACGAGTTTTGTTTTGAAAATTATATCTTACTATACATATTTGAGTATTTTATTTGATTTTGAATTTGGACCGTCTAGTATATGAAGATTTTTCATATACGCGTCATGAACGTATGTTCAAAGACTCATGTGTACTGGATAGATATAGAATCATACTCTAGTCGCTCGGGGATGATTCTATTGATGTCTGTACAACATCAATAGTTTATTTTCGAGTTTCGAAAGTGGGTTATCTATATATTTCCAATTGATTGGTGTGAGAACCAAAACTTAGTTAGAGTTTATAGTTTGTGATTTGACACTCAAAATATGATTTTTGGGTCTATAAAATTTATATATTTGAAAAGCTAATCAACTAATTGATTGCTGGTTGTGATGTGTGATTATTAACTTAACTAATAAAAATATCGGAATAATAAAACCAATATGAAAATGAAAGGTAAAATAAGCCAAATCAAATTTAAAGTTAAATTGAATTGAAAATTGATTAGAATTGGATATATGTACATGTATATATAGTGAACAGGTCATAGCATGGAAGCAAAGAAGAGGAATAAAATTGTATGCCCGACAAATAGGTACATATTTACTATATTTATTGGGTTTCTTGATTTTATGAGCCAATTGGCTAGCCGCTTTGCTTTTGATATTCTCTTGATATATGAGAGCCTATAGAGGCCATTTGTAATTGTACTGATCAACCCGTACAAAGGAGGTTATGGCGAAATTTGTCAAAAATTTAAGGCGTTAGCCAAATTTTGAGAAATTAGAAAGTTCTTAGAAACTGAAAAGTTGAAGAATTGGAGTCAAGCGAAGGTTGAGTTGGCTAAGTAAATGACCTCAGTTCCTTCTTTCTTTTCGAAGATGAAAGGATTTTAAGTGGGGAGATTGTAACAACCCGTATTTTTGGAACAAATTTTAAATTTATTTTTAATTCATTTTCATAGAAATTAAATATATTAGATGAATTATTTTGAGAATAAATGATTTTAAATTTATTTAAATCAAAGTTAAAATGTATAAATTAAATTAAAACGAGCTCAAAATGCTGCAGTAGTTTGAAAATTCGATTTTAAACTTCGAATGAATGTATAGAATTCAATATAAACCAGAATTTGATAAAACAAGAAACGTTGGAATACTTTGAATTGTAATTTTCTAACGAATGTGAAAATTTGAGATTTCATTTTATAAATTGTAAGTTATGTCTAATTTAAAATTCAGAATAGTCACTATGGAATTTATATATATTAGCCCTTATAAATAGTCATTTTGCAAACGATTTCCGTTTTCGACGAAACCACTTCCATTGGGTTTAAAATGTCATTTACGTGTTTAAAAACTATAAACATCGATACCTTTGGAGTTGGAGAAATTTGGTCTCTTTCATTGGATGTATGACCAAAATATCGCTTTATATATATGGATGAATTTGGACTCGAAACCATTTCCATTGAGTTCAAAATGTGGTTTAGGTGATCGAAAAGTATAAACTTCGATATATTCCAAGCTTCAGAGTTTTGGCACTTGGGTTGGGTCTTGGTTTGGCTAACCAAGCCCTCATTATAACCCCAAAACCAGCCCCTTTCCCCCTCATTCCTTAAACACTTCATCAAAATAGAAAATGGGATAGGGAATGGGAAATTAAAATTCCCTAAGACCTAGTTAATCCTAGGAGCTCAATTCATGAGGAAATCAAGCATAGAAACTAGGGTAAGCTTCTCCATCTTCTCCAACTCAATTCTTCTTCTATTTTTTAGATTTCCTATGACCTAATTCATAGGAATATTGTGTATCCATTTGTAGATTGAAGTTTTGTGTGATATATTGAAAGAGAGAGTGTTCTAGCTTGGTTATGCGCCTCCTTCTTTCATTTTAAGATCTAGGTGAGAGCTTTGTGAGTTATTCATGAACCCACATTATTGCCACAAGCTTGTAGCTTGTAAAAGTGTGATCTAAAGTTTATTTGAATTTGCATATGCTAGAGAATTGGGTAGGCTAGTGTTACTTAGTCGATTTCATCTATTCATGTTCCATTGAATTTATGATTAGAATTGTCCACACAATCTAATTCATAAGCTATGAGTTGATTTGATGATATTGTGAAGCTCCGTTGCCACCCCGGCAAAGTTCTAAGTCTTCCCAATTCGCTTATAACGCATTAGAGTGCTTTGATTAGAAAATTTGCCCGTTTTGGAATTTATAATCAAGGACCATAGTAAATCTCTTGTATGAATGTTTGTGCATGTGAGTTTGGTGTTATGAGTTGCTTCGGTGAGTTATAGAAGCCTCATTTGCATGTATATAACATCATAGTCCTTCGGGCATTGGACGATATCATTTCGAACATGTTTTCTAGGAAAAAAATGTGAAAATTTTAGGGTTTAATAGCCGCTGGTCCATTAATGGCCGAGCAGATGGCCTTTCCTCGGCCATTAATGGCCAAACAGAGAAAAAAAAAATTAAATTTTAAAGCGATCATAACTTTTTCATACAAACTCGGAATTCAGCGAAACAAGATGTGATGAAACCGTATCGATGAGAGATTTGCAACAAAACTAATTTGGAATGATTTGGAGCTCATGACAATTTTTGGTAGAGATAAACGTCCGTAGTAAACAATTAAATGTTTATCGTTTTTCAACGATTTCAAAACCGATCAAGGTGAGAACACTCTCACTCAAATCGTTTGTGCAGTTATTTATCTTTATAACCAAATAAGTATTGATTGCCTGTGATTGCAATATTAGTTTGGTGATTGATGGATGTTTATAGTTGTATTGTTATCATTATATTAAACTGTGAAAATTATAGATAAGTTCACATGGATTGTGATGTAAAACCCCACACGGGTATTGGAACGACAATTTTACAGGTCGTCCGATTATGCAAATAATGATCATTGGATATTGATTGAAAACCCCACACGAGTCTGGGGATGATAATAACTTTACACATCTCCCTTGTGTTTTGTGGTATGTCAACTGATTGATTGACAGACTGTTATAAGCGTTATTTAACTATTAAAAGCTCATACAATTGCTAATTGCACTCTGAATGTGAATTGAATGTTTAATAGTTGTTTATCACTATTTTTGAATACATGTGATGTATGGAATCCATATAAATAAAATTATATGGTGATTTATTGAGTCTGATTCCAATTCAAAATTAACGAATATTTTTAAATAATATCTTGTGAAGAATCAAAATATGATTTTGATGTCCGATTTTGGATGGACACGAAAATATTGAAATAGTACAAGGTTGAAAAGATATTTTTATTTGAATGAAATGGTTAACAACTAGAATAAAGGATTGTTATGGTTTTGATATAACCATAATTTTTCCACTGTAAGAATTGGAAAGGATTTGAATGAAGATAATCTTCGGAATATTTTGAAATTGGATTCCGTGGTTATACGGATATTGTTGAGGAATTTAGAAGATATAGATATCGCTATTCCCAATACGATATCCGTTGGTTTTTGAATTTGATATTGAATAAAGTCGATATAATTTCTATTCAGAGCCTTGTATTTGATATCAAATTGGATTTTGGGTTTGTCGTGAATGGTGTCTTCAATAACACTGTTCTTAAACCCAGTTGAGAAAAGAATAAATCTTTTAATTAAGATTAATGAAGTTTTATAATTAATACATTATAATTGGAATTAAATGGAAGTTGATTTTGGGTGTATTGTGAACGATGTTTTAAACGACATTTGTTCTTAAAACCTAATTAACAGTGAAGTATGATTTGAAATTTATAAATCTTTTAGTTAAGATTTAAGGGAATCTGCCAAAGTAAAGTTTTCCAATTTAATACATCAAATTGGAATTGAGTGGAATTCAGTTTAGTGATAATCGAGATGAGCTTCTATGAAGGAAGACCTCTACTATTTATGGAATTTAAAAGGCCTTGTCATTATTCCATTTATAGTATTAGTCCGATACTGAAGGTTATATCGATTATATACTATTATGATTTCCGTGAAGGCTCCATTTTTATGGAAGATGATTTTGGGTTTATCATGAACTGTGTTTTAAATGACATTGGTTTTTTAACCCAGTTAAAGATAGGATTAATTTTCCTAAAGTTGAATAATCATTAAGTAATGATTTTTGAAGATTAAAACTAGGTTGAAGTTTTAATGAATCTTTAATTAGATTGGAATGTGAATGAGGTAACTAAATTTACCGATTTCAAGGAAATGATCAGGAATGAAGTATCACCAGTTTTACTCCGTGCGATAGTTAAATCTTTAATTAGATTTGAAACGTGAAATGGTAATTAATTTACCGATAACACATTGGGTGTTGGATATGGAGTATTACCAGTTTTGCTCCATGGGATGAATATGTTGGGACAGGGATAATGAAGATATGATTACTTTGGTAAGGCTCGATAATTCAGACGAGTTTGATAAACCTTAAATTTGGTTTAAGTTTTGTAAAATGATAATACAAAATCTTTTGCAATGGTTTTCAAAGAAAGATATAAACAAGTGGTTTAAATGAAATAAATCTTGATAATATTTATGGGAATAATTCCCAATATAATGAATATTTTAATAAAAGAATATTCTAGATTGGAATAAGACGTATGATGTGTTTTTATAGCTCTTGATTATAAAATACGCGATTTATTCATAAAGACTGGGTTTAACCCATTCTAAATAACTGTTACAATGACTAAAAGTCGACGATGAAGATGGTGGTTGAAGACCGGAGATCTTCACATCGTTTGTATGGTTACTGATGTCTTGATTGGGCTATACACCCAAGACAAGGTAATAAGTGGTGATCGTTCAGACGTACTTGGAGATCGATCGGATATGTAATGACCTCTCTCCTGTATTGGACATATGGGACGAGGAATAAGGTGTCTCCAGTTTCGTTTAGACCCAGAACGAACTTGTAAATGGATTGTGTCTGACACTGTATTTCATTCTGTATTGATTGACTTCTATTAAATATGTATCTATTTGGGGGTGGGGAATTTATTCTCTTGCTTAACACCCTTCTCTAAGACATATGAGCTTAGAGGTTATATATTGATAGATATCAGTGGTATGGCATGAATTGACAATATAGCATGTTAAGATGCAAATAATAAAGGCTTTTGTTGAAAAGCAGGGCCTTGTGGATAATGATCAAAGCACGGCTTTAAGTAGCATAGCTTGGTGTATAGCGTTAATTCGCGAGCCTCACATTCCGGTATGAGTCAGAAACGGGATAAGGGACGCAAGGAGTGTGTACGTTTCTTTCTAGCTAGAAATTGTGTCATGGTATGGAGCCTAGACATTTTTACTTATGTGGATGATGGAATGAGGTGTCATGAATTAGAGCTAACCAAAAGGCTCGAGTGATAGGTCTAATAGGATCGGGAAACATATTGTTCAGGAATAACCAATCTTCTGACGTAAGTGAGGACTGGCGACCTAAACTCGCCCTTGTGCGAAAGCCCGGATTGAGTTGAGAACATGACAAATTCGAAACGCAAACGACAGAACATTTCAGTGTTGTTACAACAATTACATCAGAGTACAAGAATATTCCAGAGGTATGAATAAATAATATACATCAGAAAAATATTAGAGATTTAAAATACATTACATAGCAGTTGAAAAATAATACATAACACAATTGAAAGAAATACACGGATACAGAGCTTTTTGAATATAGCTCCAGCTGTAAACCAGGATCCTATAAAAATAAATCTGCAAAACCAAAACTACTAGCTGTCCGTGTTGAAAATAGGGGCACCCAGAGTTTAGGTTAAAACAATAAACTCCAGGTTAGTCATGGGACTGGTGTGAGAACTAAAACAGATATTTAAAACCTTACTTTAGAAATAAAGTAAATAAAGGGACCACGCCGTATAACACGGAACAGGTTTTCTCCCAAGAATACCAGTACATAAAACAATTTATTAATAACACAATGCTTTTCAAAAAATGCAGCTATTATAAGACTCAGGTCCCATCACACAATGCAACAAAAGCCGGAGGATAGAGTTTTCCCTTATAATAGCCAAACATGCTTGGTACATTTAAAAAAAATCATTTTGATATTACTATAAGCATATATTGTCGAAACAACTTCAATATAAATGTATCAATCATAGACGACATAGGTACCAAATATCACGTCGCCATACTAGTTCTGTAATTAAAACCGAAATGTCGTATTGGAAAACGGATTTCCATCTGTGATCCAAGGCAAGGGATCGTCCTTACCAAATTCGAGATTGTCTAGCCCGAGCCTCAGGATACAGCCGCAACTGCTCCTAGGAGCCACAGGGTCGGTCCTCCCTTACGTTTGAGGATTATAACTCCTGAACAATGTGTTTCCCCGCCCTATAGGACGTAATGGCCAGTATGTCGACCATATCATTCATCGGCCCCGTAGTAGTCGATATATTTGAGGTACCTCACTTTCCAACAACCACATAAGTAAAATGTTCGGGCTCCATACCATGACACCACTCCTAGCTAGAAAGAAACGCATGTACTCCCTGAATCCTTCTCCCGTTTCTAGTTCACACCGGGGTGTCAGGTTCGCGAATTAACGCTATATACAAAGCTACGCTATTTAAAGTTGTGCTTTAATCATCGACCACAAGACTCTGCTTTTCAACAGAAGCCTTGATCATTTGCATCTCAGCATGCCACACTGACAATTCATGCCATGCGACTGATGTCAATCGATATATAACCTCTAAGCTCGTACGTCTCAGAGAAGGGTGTTGAGAAAGAGAATAAATTTTCCGCCACCAAACAGATATATATTTAATAGAGATCAATCAACATAAAACAAAATCCAATTTCAGACACACATCCATTTACTAGTTCGTTCTGGGTCTGAACGAAACCGGAGGCACCTTATTCCTTGTCCCATATGTCCAATACAGGAGAGAGGTCCTCGCATATCTGGTCGATCTCCAAGTACGTCTGGACGATCACCACTTAGTACATTGTCTTGGGTGTACAACCCAATTAAGACATCAGTAATCATCCAAACGATGTGAAGAACTCCGGTCTTCAACCACCATCTTCATCGTCGACATATCGTCATATCAATTATTCAAAATGGGTATAAACCCGGCCTTCCCGAATAACTCGCGTATTTTATAAACGTGTGCTATAAAACACTAAATACGCCTCATTCCAATCCAGGATATTCTTTTATTCCAATATTCAAATTTTTAGGGAAAGGTTCCCATTAATTTTATCAAAGATAAATTCTTTAAATTTATTCTTTAATCTTCCTTTGGATATATATTCAAACCAAATTACGGTTTATAAACTAGTCGGGATTATCGAACCATACCGAAGTAATCATTTCTTTTATTATCCCAATCCCAACCTATTCATCCCACGGCGAAAAATTGGTAATACTCCATATCTAACACCACGGTGTTATCGGTAAATTTAATTACCATTTCACGTTCAAATCTAATTAAAGATTTAGCTACCGCTTGGAGCAAAACTGGTGGTACTCCATTCTTGATCATTTCCTAAATTTGATAATTTAAATTATCACATTCATTTCAATCTAATTAAAGATTCATTAAAACTCCACTTAGTTTTAATCTTCCCAAATACCATTATTAATGATTATTTAACTATGGGAAATCAAACATGCTGCATCGACAATCAACACCGTACCATTGATTTCTGCCAATATATAACCTCTAAGCTCGTACGTCTCAGAGAAGAGTATTAAGCAAGAGAATAAATTCTCCACCAGCAAACAGATATATATTTAGCAGACATCTACAATACGGTTCGAAATACAATGTTAGACAAGTAATTCTGTCTTTAACTGGGTTAAAGAACTAATGTCGTTTAAAACACAGTTCACGATAAACCCAAAATCACATTCCATTAATTATGGAATCTTCATGGAAAAACAGATCAATATATAATCAATATCAATTTCCATATCTGACTAATAATATAAATGGAATAACGACAAAGCTTTTTAAATTACATATATATTAATAGTCTTCCTCCACAGAAGCTCACTTCGATTATTACCAAATTGAATTCCATTCAATTCCAATTTAATATATTAAATTGGAAAACTTTACTTTGGAAAATTTCCATTAAATCTTAATAAAAAGATTTATAAATTCCAAATCACATTTCCCTGTTAACCAGGTTAAAGAACAAGTGTTATGTAAAAACTGTTCACAATAAACCCAAAAATCCAATTCTTTTATTCAATTCCAATTAAATATTAATTAATTGGTAAACTTCACTAAATCTTAATTAAAAGATTTATTCTTTTCTCAACTAGGTTTAAGAAAAATTTCATTTAAGACATCGTTCACGACAAACCCAAAATCCAATTTATTTCTTTAAATAGAAGGCATTGAATAGAAATTATATCGACTTATATTCAATATCAAATTCTGAAACCAACGGATTTCGTATTAGGAATAACGATATCTATATCTTCCAAATTCCCATAACAATATCCGTATAACCACGGAATCCAATATGGAAATATTCTGAAGATTATTTCCATTCCAGTCCATTCCAATTTATTTATTGGAAAATTATGGTTATTTTTAAAACTATTTCAAATCCAATTTATTTCTTTAAAAATATTGGATTATTATTCTAGTTAATAACTAGTTCATTTTGATAAAAATATATTTTTATGTTTACAAATGTGAAAATTTTCATCCCAATTCTTTCCAAATCATTTATTATAATTTTACACAAATTATTAATATTTTTAATAATTTTATTAAGGCCCTTTAAGTCGATTTCCATAAACAGTCATCGAACTGCACTTACAACGACCTTTTCCAAATTTAATTTGGACATAATTCCAAATCTAACCGTTAGATTTCAAATCTCTTATATTCGTTGGAAATCTCTTTCTGATACAAACCCAACGGTTCCAGTTTTAGGAGAATCCGACGGTCGGATCACCCGTAATGTCATTTAGAAGTCAATGGTCGAAATTCGCGAACGGTCGCGACGTGTTCTATTCAGGCCATTAAATATATATTATATATATTTCATTGATTTCCATTTAAAAAGTATTTTATAAATCATATATAAATTTGTTTTAAAACGATTCGAACTTCATTTCCAATTTTAAATCAAAATTGAATATTCCATATCATTATAATATTTAAATGATAATATTTTTAAAATATCTGATTTTGAAATCATTTCCTTTTCGATATTCATTATAAAAATGAATAAAATCGATATAAATATCGTTCGCGTTAAAATGGCGCAAATCTAAACAACACGGCTTCATATATTTCAAAAAATCTTTACTAAATAATGTTTTTAAATCTTTGTTATATAATATTTTAAAATCTTTACTAAATAATATTTTAAAATATTTACTAAATAATATTTTAAAATCTTTACTAAATAATATTATAAAATCTTTACTAAATAATATTTTAAAATCTTTATTGTTTCTTAATTGGAATCAGACCCAGTCAATTACCATATAATTTTAGTTATATGAATTTCATGCATCGCATGTATTCAACATTAATGATAAATGATCATTCAACATTCAAACATCATCCAGAGTGTATTTTTCAACTTTATAAGCATTAAAATAAATAAATAAATAAATAAATAACGCTCATCACAGCCTGTCAACCCATCGATTGACATACAACTAAAAATTGAGATTAGTGTAAGTCAAGTATCATCCCAATACCCATGTGGGGTTTTCAAACAACACATACTGAACATTATCAATGCAGTTGGGCGATGTGTAAAATTTATCGTCCCAATCAATGTCAGTTAAATGGGCGTACATAACAAATCGTTTGATTTGTAAATGACTGTTTATTTTCATTCCAGGAGAATTTTATGCCGTTCATATATACGGTAAAAATTATATTTTCAACGATAAAATATTTTATTCAACAAATGAATATTTTATATAGTTCATACATTCAATAAAAATGATATTTTTATTGTTCAAACATTTTATTCAACACATGAATATTTTATATACATTTCACATCACAACACAATACAGTCCAAACAAACAACCATGGTTTGTACAATAAATGGTGTCGGGGGCTACTAAGCCCCATCTGCAACCTAGAATATATTTAACTGTAAAGTAATTTTAGTGAGAAAGAGTTCTCACAGTCGGTTTCCACTCCGCCAGTTTTATTTCTGAATTTTTGAACAGTTTGGATTTGAGTTTGCCCAAAATTCCAACGTGCTCCATTCTCGTTCTGGTCAGTTCCATGTTGTAGTGTTTGTCGTTGTGATTCCAACGCAACTTGTTTCACGCGATTCTGATTAATTATGAAATAGATATTGATTTTATAAGTTTTCCCAATAATTATAACATATTTATTTTCTTAATTACATTGATTTATACTAATTACCAGTTCATCAAATCAAGGCCGTTCAATTTCGGATCCAAGGGCCACTTCTTATCTTTCTCTATCTTGAATTCCTGGAACCCTAAAACCCAAACTTCAATTTCAATTTTCCGGCGTCGCACCACCAACATTGCATCGGACGACGATCAGTCCACACCCCACGAACCACCTTTGCCTCCGCCACCACCAGCCAGAGCCCCACCTCGTTCGAACCCCCCCAGCGCCACCAAATCCTACTTGAGTGTGGCAACTTCTGGTCAGTAATACTCACGAAATACGAAACGAACGAAGATCATGACCGTCCATCTTCTCGAGCACACTTAGTTCTTCGATCTTGACTTTGAAAATTTCTTGAAACAATTAGTGGATTGGGAGAAAATTAATGGAGAAATTTCGAGCGATTATAATTGCTGATATCGAACGGAGGTGGCTGCGTTGTAATGAAAAGCAAATTAGAGTTTTGTCCCAAAAACATGAATATATATATATATATACACACACACATTTTTAATCCAAAAATATCTTATTTAATTCCCGAACTCCAAATCGAACCCAACGATCGTCGCCCCTAGCTAAATACCCCAATTCCGAACACAATGGGATATGTTTTGTAAGCCAATTCTATCATTTCGATTAGTTTTTCTTTAAATCAAAATATAAATCAATATATATTAAATTTAGACGTACATTTTAATTTACCGGGGCCACATATTGACTCCAAAAATTATAGAAAAATTATATCTAACTTTATTTCGATGATACGGTCCTATTAAAACTAAATTCGTCAAATTTGAAGGCCATTTTGTAACAACCCGGAAAATCAGAACTAATTTAAAATTTTTGTTTTGGCAATTTTAATGAATTTTGAATATTTAAAATGATTTATTTTGAATAATAACGACTAGAAATTTATTTTGAATAGAATTAGAAAGTATAAATTTATTTAAATCGAAATTAGGATATAAATATTTATTTTAGTTATAAAAGGAATTGAAAATGGCGCAATAATTTGAAAATTAGATTTCAAATTTCAAATGAGTGTACAGGATTCAAAATAAACCGGATTTTAGTGAAACCAGAAATATTTGAATCTGTTTGAAAATATCTTTCCAACGGATCTGAAAAATACAGATTTCATTGCGGGAATAAAAAGTTATGTCCAGTTGAAAATTTAGAATAGTCGCTATGGAAATATAGCCCTTGAAAATAGCGATTTTGCAAATGACCTCCGTTTTCGACGAGACCACTTTTGTTGGATTCGAAATGTCAAATTATTGCTTGATTCCAATTTTCATAATTTTTTAGCGTGGCGGATTTAAACGTGTTCGGTCAATTCGGTTTGTATTCAATCGACTGGAAAATGACCGTTTTTCAAACAGTCTCCAAATTCGACAAAATTAGTTTTGTTAGGACGTTATCATCAAAACATAGCCAGATTTATTTTTTTGGAATTTTTGGAGTCAATATGTGGCTCCGGTAAATTAAAATGAACGTTTAAATTAAATATAAATTGGTTTAAATTTTAATTTAAACGAAAACTGATCGTAACAAAATGAATTGGCCTGCGGGACATATCCCATTGTGTTTGGAATGGGGATAATTAGCTAGGGGCGACAGTCGGCGGGTTTGATTTCGATTTCGAATTAAAATCAAACTTTTTGGAAGAAATAAAGGAAATAAATAAATTATAATATAAATCCCTCCCCCTTTTCCCTCTTCTCTTTCCTGACACAATCGAACAAAAAAACACCTAAATCTAAAATCACGACGCCCCTCAGCCCAGACTCGCCACCGCCCCCTCGCCAGAGCGCCGCCCCACCGCCGGCCTACCACCACGCCCTCCTTCCATCGCTCCCCCTTCCTCCTCCGTCTCCTGCTCCTCTCCTCTCCCGACTGAAGGCCGCACCCCCCTCCTGACCAAATCCGACAGTAAACCCCCAAACCTGCAACCAGTCGCCACCACAGGCCCACCACCACCTCCAACGACCGCTGCGCCACCTCCAGCGACACTCCCCCCTCTGAACGTTGTAAGTTTTTATTTGTTTTATTCATTTTTTCTTTTCTCTCTTTTTTGTTATAAATAAAAAACATAGTTTTATCTGATCTTTATATATTATCATGGTTTTAAAATGAAATATATATATATATATATAGTTTAAAAAGTAAAAAGACTGAATTTTTATAAAGTAAAAAGAATGAATTTTTATACAATAAAAAGATTGAATTTTTATACAATAAAAAGATTATATTTTTAACTATAAAAATATTATATTTTTAACTATAAAAATATTATATTTTAACCATAAAAAAAGATTATATTTTTAAATATGAAAAGATTATATTTTTAGATATGAAAAGATAGGAGTTTTAAAAAGGAAATAAATATGGAGAACTAAATTATAAAAATATGATTTTTATAATATAAACATCAACATAAAAATATGATTTTTATATATGTTGTAGCGAAATTAAAATTCAATTTTTATATATGAAATAGCGATGTAAAATAAAAACTTCATATAGAAAGTAGCGTTGTAAAAATCTGATTTTTATCTATATAGATTTGGAATAAAAATTCGATTTTTATTATTTGAATATCGAAATAAAAATTCAATTTTTATTATTTGAATAGCAATATAAAATTTTTATTTTTATGTATGAAGTAGCAGAATAAAAATATAATTTTTATTATGAAGTTAGCGAAGTAAAAATATGATTTTTATTATATATGAAGCGATAAAATTAATGGGATTTTTAAAATATAAGCATCGATGGAAAAATATGATTTTTAGTTAGATAAAAATATATAAACATCATATTGAGAATGTGATTTTCAATATGAACAGTATGGAAAAGATTGCGTTGAATTTCGGGCAAATCCAAGCTATTCATAAATAAGGAATGGAGGAGTGATCCCAAAGGTGAGAACTTCTCACTTTAAATTTATTTCCTAGTTAGAAATATATACTAGGATGCAGACGGTGTTTAGTAGCACCCGACACCTTTGTTTGAAACCATGTTTGTTTGGTTGATTGGATTATTTGTTGGAATTTGGTTGTTTGGCTAAAATTAATTGATTAGAATTGGTATGTACATGGCGCGAGCCATTAGTAGGCGAGGGATAAGGCCAGACCTTGTTCCGGTTCTAGTATCGCGCCGTTATGCTACCAAAAAATATCATTTTTATTGTATAAATAAATATTTTATAGTTAAAAATATATTTTTTAACGTGTATATGAATAAATATTCATTTACAGATCGGACGATTTGTTTATGTACACACATTTGACTGATATCGATTGGAACGATATATTTTACACATTGCCCAACTACACAAATGATAATCAGTGTTTGTTGTTTGAAAACCCCACACGGGTATTGGGATGATATTGGACATACACTAATCCCAATATTTTGTTGTATGTCAATCGATTGGTTGACAGGCTGTTATAAGCGTTGATTATTCATATTTAACGCTTATGCAGTTGTGTAATGCACTCTGGATGATGGTTGACTGTGTTTGATTATTGTTGTGTACATGTGTGTATGAAATCCAAATAAAATTATATGGCAATTGACTGTGTCTGATTCCAATTCGGAAGGAACGAATATCTTAAAATAACGGATAATTTAAAAAGGCGAATAAGGAATATTTTAAAATAACTAATATTTTAAAATAATATTCAGTAATGGATCAAAATATGATTTTGATGTCCGATTTGGGATGGACACGAAAATATTTAAATATATAAAGCCGTGTTGATTAAATTAACGCCATTTTGACATGAACGATATTTATATCAATTTTATTCATTTTTATAATGAATATCGAAAAGGAAGTGATTTCAAAATCTAATGTTTTGAAAATATTATCATTTATATATCGATGATGTGGAATATTCAATTTTGATTTGAAATTTAATGTGAAGTTGAAATCGTTTTGAAAACGAATTTAAAACGATTTATAAAAGACGTTTTAAATGGAAATCGACGAAATATATATAATATATATATTATATATATTTAATGGCCTAAACAGAATGCGCCGCGCCGCGGCAGTTCGCGAATTTCGGCCATTGACTTCGAACGGACATTACGGGAGATCTGACCATCGGATTCTCCTAAAACCAGAACCATTGGGTTCGTATCGAAAAGAGCTTTCAAACGAATATAAGAGATTTGAAATCTAACGGTTGGATATGGAATTATGTCCAAAACAAATTTGAAAAAGGTAGTTGTAAGTGCAGTTCGATGACCGTTTATGGAAATCGACTGAAAGGGCCTTGATAAAATTATTAAAAATATCAATAATTTGTGTAAAATCATAATAAATGATTTGGAAAGAATTGGGATGAAAAATTCCACGTTTGTAAAGATAAAATTTTGTTTTTATCAAAATGAACTAGTTATGAACTAGAATTATAATCCAATATTTTTAAATAAATAAACTGGATTTGAAATGGTTTTAAAAATAACCAGAATTTCCAATATATGAATTGGAATGGATTTGAATCGAAATTATCTTCAGAATATTTCGATATTGGATTCCGTGATTATACGGATATTGTGGAGGAATTTGGAAGATATATATATCGTTATTCCTAATACGATATTTGTTGATTTCAGAGTTTGATATTGAATATAAGTCGATATAATTTCTATTTAGAGCCTTGTATTTAATACTGAATTGGATTTTGGGTTTGTCGTGAATGGTGTCTTTAATAACACCATTCTTAAACCCCGTGTGAAAAGAATAAATCTTTTAATTAAGATTATTAGTCTTTCCAGTTAATTAACATTTAATTGGAATAAAATGGAATGTGAATTAGGTTTATCGTGAACTTTGTTTTAAACGACATTTGTTCTTTAACCTGATTTACAGTGAAATGTGATTTGGAATTCATAAATCTTTTTATTAAGATTTAATGAAAATTTTCCAAAGTAAAGTTTTCCAATTTAATATATTAAATTGGAATTAAATGGAATTCGATTGGATAATAATCGAATTGAGCTTCTGTGGAGGAAGACATTTAATATATATGGAATTTAAAAGGATTTGTCGTTATACCATTTATATTATTGGTCGGATACGGAAATTGATATTGATTATATATTGATTTGTTTTTCGTGAAGATTCCATAATTAATGGAATGTGATTTGGTGTTTATCATGAATCGTGTTTTAAATGACACTGGTTCCTTAACCCAGTTAAAGACAGGATTACATGTCTAACATTGTATTTCGAATTGTATGGTTGATCTCTGATAAATATATATCTGTTTGGTGGCAGAGAATTTGTTCTCTTGCTTAACACCCTTCTCTAAGACGTACAAGCTTAGAGGTTATATATCGGCAGAAATCAATAGTACGGTGTAGATTGTCGATGTGACATGTTTGTGTTTCCAAAGTTAAATAATCATTAATACTGATTTTTGGGAAGATTAAAACTAAGTAGAGTTTTAATGAATCTTTAATTAGATCGAAATGTGAATTGATAATTTAAATTATCAAATTTGGGAAATGATCGAGAGTGGAGTATCACCAGTTTTGCTCCTAGCGATAGTTAAATCTTTAATTAGATTTGAACGTGAAATGGTAATTAAATTTACCAATAACACTGTGGTGTTAGATATGGGGTATTACTAGTTTTGCTCCATGGGATGAGTAGGTTGGGATTGAGAAATTAAACAAATGATTACTTCGGTAAGGTGTGTTAATCCCGACTAGTTTGGAAGACCTTAATTTGGTTTGAATTGATATCCAAAGGAAGATTAAAGAATAAATTTAAAGAATTTATCTTTGATAAAATTAATGGGAACCTTTCCCAAAGGATATGAATATTTAAATAAAAGAATATTCAGAATTGGAATGAGGCGTATGTTGTGTTTGTATAACACTTGTTTGTTATATACGCGAGTTATTCGGAAAGGCCGATTTTATACCCATTCTGAATAACTGATTCGACGATAAGTCGACGATAAAGACGGTGGTTGAAGACCTGAGGTCTTCACATCGTTTCGATGATTACTGATGTCTTGATTGGGTTGTACACCCAAGACGAGGTAATAAGTGGTGATCGTCCAGATGTACTTGGAGATCGACTGGATATGCGAGGGCCTCTCTCCTGTATTAGACGTATGGAACAGGGAATAAGGTGCCTCCGGTTTCGTTCAGACCCAGAATGAACTTGTAAATGGATGTGTGTCTGACATTGGATTTTATTCTATGTTAATTGATTTCTATTAAATATATATCTGTTTGGCGGTGGAGAATTTATTCTCTTGCTTAACGTCCTTCTCTAAGACGTACGAGCTTAGAGGTTATATATCGATTTACATCAGTCGCATGGCGTGAATTGCCTATATGGCATGCTGAGATGCGAATGATCAAAGCTTCTATTGAAAAGAAGAGTCTTGTGGTCGATGATCAAAGCACGGCTTTAATATAGCATAGCTTGGTGTATAGTGTTAATTCGCGAGCCTCACACCTCGGTATGAGTTAAAAAGGGATATGGGACCCAAGGAGGACATGATGTTTCTTTCTAGCTATGGGTGGTGTCAGGGTTTTGCAAGCCCAGACATTTTTATTCTTTTACCTATGTGGTTGTTGGAATGCGAGGCGCCTCAGATATATCGGCTATTGTGGGAGCCGATGGATATAGGTCCTATAGGATTGGGAAACGTGTGTTCAGGAATACTAATCCTCAAACGTAAGGGAGGACCGGCCTTGGAGGATCCAAGGGTCTACTGCGGGAGATCCTGAGGCATTTGCTAGAGTGTCTCGAAGCCAGCAAGGAGTACATCCCTTGCCTCGACTCGTGACGGAAATCCAATTTCCAATACGTGACATTTTTGTTTTGATTGTAGAGCCTAGTATTGGCGATATGATAGATGGTACCCATTCCACCTATGATTGATACATTTATATTTGAAGTTTTTTTATACACTACGCACTTATAATAGTATCAAATGATTTGTTTTAAACGTAGCAAGCATGTTTTGCTATTATAAGGGAAGACCCTATCCTCTGGCTTGCGTTGCATTGTGTGATGGGACCTGGGTCTTATAATAGCTTCATTTTTCCAAAAAGGGTTGCGTTGTTATTCTATGCATTGGTATTCTTGGGAGGAAACTCGTTCCGTGTTATACGGCGTGGTCCCTTGATTTACCTTATTTCTAAATTAAAGTTTTAAATAACTATTTTAGTTCTCACACCAGTCACATGACTGACCTAGAGTTTATTGTTTTAACCTAAACTCCGGGTTCCCCTATTTTCCACCTGGGTAGCTAGTAGTTTTGGTTTTGCAGATGTATATTCACAGGATCCTGGTTTACAGCTGGAATGATATTCGGAAAGCTTTGTATCCGTTTCAGTTGTGTTTTGTATTATTTTCCGTTGCTATGTAATGTATTTTAATCTCTGATATTTATCAAATATATATTATTTGCTCATACTCTGTATCCTTGTACTTTGATGTAAATTGTTGTAATAAGCAATGAAATATTCTTCTGTTTATGTTCAAATTTGTCATGTTCTCAAACAATCCGTTCTTTCTCTTCTTTTCGAAGACCAGGGAAGTTCGGGTCGTCTCACGTTTGAAAAATGACTATTTTCTGGTCGATCCAATTCAAAATAAAACTGACCAAACACATTTAAATTTACGGTGCTCACATATTAATTCCAAAAATTATGAAATTTGAAACCTAACAATAATTTGACATTCCGGATCAAACAAAAGTGGTTTCATTGAAAACGGAGGTCGTTTGCAAAATAGCTATTTTCAAGGGCTATATATTATATTAAATATATATATATAAATTCCATAGCGACTATTTTAAATTTTAAACGGGGCATAACTTTCAATTTATGAAATTTCATTTTTTTTTCCACATCCGTTAGAAAGATTTTGTTAAACAGATTCAAATATTTCTTGTTTCGTCCAACTCTGATTTAAAATGAATTCTATACATTCAATTGAAATTCAAAGTTGAATTTTCAAACTACCGCGCCATTTCAGGCTCGTTTTATAATTAGATAAACTTATACGTTCTAACTTCGATTAAAATGTATTTTTAGTCGCTATTATTTAAAATAAATCATTTTAAATATTCAATGTTCATTAAAATAGCTAAAATACAAATTTTAAATTGGTTCAGAAATTCCGGGTTAATACAATCTCCCCCACTTAAAATCTTTTCGTCCTCGAAAAGGAACGGAGCTGAAAGTTGTTTAACAAACCAACTCAATTTTCATTCTGGCTTTCATTCTTCAACTTTTCAGTTTCTAAGAATTTTCTAATTTCTCATAAAATTGGCTAACACCCTAAAATTTCGAAAAATTTCGCCATAACCTCCGTTGTACAGCCCTATCGGTAAAACTGCAACTTGCCTCATTGGGCCCTCATCAATCAAAAAGAAAAATCCAAGCGGCTTGCCAATTTGCTCATAAAATCATCAAAACCCCAATAAATACAGTAAACATGTACCTATTTGTCGGGCATATAATTTAATTCCTCTTTTTAGCTTCCATGCTATGACCTGTTCATTATATACATGTATACGTATGCAATTCCAACCAATTTTCAATTCAGTTCAATATCTGATTCAATTTGGCTCAATTTACCATTCATTCTCTTATTGGTTTTATTAATTATCATTCTAATATAGTTTTATTAGTTAAACTAATAATCAAACATCACAACCAACAATCAATTAGTTGATTAACTTTTCAAATATATATATATATATATATATATATATCTTTATATATACTCCAAAAATCATATTTTTGATGCCAAATCACAACAATAGACCCTATCTATGTTTTGGTTCTCACACCAGTCAATTGGAAATATATAGATATCCCACTTTCGAAACTCGAGCATAGACTCTGATGATGAGGCCTCTTCATCAGGACCATCCCCAAGCAACTAGATTGTGATTCTATATCTATCCAGTATATTTGAGGCTTTGTGTATACGTTTGCAAGGCATATATGCAAAATCTTCATATACTCGATTGTCCAAAATCAATTTAAAACAAGGTTTTAAATCTCAGATTTTGGCCAATATCTCGGAAAAATATCTCAGGCGATATTTGAAACACTTATAACTAATCCAGCTGCCAAATCTCGGATTTTGGCTAATATCTCGGATTTTCATCTCGGCGATCGCGGGGATCTCGGGGATAGTGTCAAAAAAACTTCAATATAAGTATATCAATCATAGATGGCATGGGTACCATATATGATGTCACCATACTAGTTCTACAATTAAAACTGAAATGTCGTATTAGAAATTGGATTTCCATCTGTGAACCAAGGCAAGGGATTGTCCTTACCGAATTCGAGACTGTCTACCCCGAGCCTCGGGATACAGCCGCAACTGCACTTAGGAGCCACAGGGTCGGTTGTCCCTTATGTTTGAGGATTATAACTCCTGAACAATGCGTTTTCCTACCCTATGGGGCGTAATGGTCAGTATGTCGACCATATCATCCATCGGCCCCGTAGTAACCGATATATCTGAGGTACCTCGCTTTCCAATAACCACATAAGTAAAACGTCTGGGCTCCATACCATGACACCACTCCCAGCTAGAAAGAAACACGTGTTCTCCCTGGATCCTTCTCCCGTTTATGGTTCACACCGGGGTTTGAGGTTCACGAATTAACGCTATACACAAAGCTATGGTATTTAAAGCCGAGCTTTGATCATCAACCACAAACTCTGTTTTTCAACAGAAGCCTTGATCATTTGCATCTCAGCATGCCACAATGACAATTCATGCCATGCGACTGATATCTATCGATATATAACCTCTAAGCTCGTACGTCTCAGAGAAGGGTGTTAAGCAAGAGAATAAATTCTCCGCCACCAAACAAATATATATTTAATAGAGATCAATCAACACAGGATGAAATCCAATGTCAGACACATATCCATTTACTAGTTCGTTCTAGGTCTGAACGAAACTGGAGACACCTTATTCCTCGTCCCATATGTCCAATACAGGAGAGAGGTCCTCGCATATCCGGTCGATCTCCAAGTACGTCTGGACGATCACCACTTATTACCTTGTCTTGAGTGTACAACCCAATCAAGACATCAGTAATCATCCAAACGATGTAAAGAACTCCAGTCTTCAACCACCGTCTTCATCGTCGACTTATCGTCGTATCAATTATTCAGAATGGGTATAAACCCAACCTTTCCGAATAACTCGCGTATTTTATAAACAAGTGCTATAAAACACAACATACGTCTCATTCCAATCCAAAATATTCTTTTATTCCAATATTCACATTTTTACGGAAAGGTTCCCATTAATTTATCAAAGATAAATTCTTTAAATTTATTCTTTAATCTTCCTTTGGATATCAATTCAAACAAAATTAAGGTTTATAAACTAGTCGGGATTATCGAACCATACTGAAGTAATCATTTATTTTATTATCCCAGTCCCTGCCTATTCATCCCATGGAGCAAAACTGGTAATACTCCATATCTAACACCATGGTGTTATCAGTAAATTTAATTACCATTTCAAGTAATATCTAATTAAAGATTTAGCTACCGCTTGGAGCAAAACTGGTGATACTCCATTCTCGATCATTTCCCAAATTTGATAATTTAAATTATCGCATTCACATTTCAATCTAATTAAAGATTCATTAAAACTCCACTTAGTTTTAGTCTTCCCGAAAACCATTATTAATGATTTTTTAACTTTAGGAAATCAAACATGTCGCATCGACAATCTACACTGTACCATTGATTTCTGCCAATATATAACCTCTAAGATCGTACGTCTTAGAGAAGGGTGTTAAGCAAGAGAATAAATTCGCCGCCACCAAACAGATATATATTTAGTAGAGATCAACAATACGGTTCAAAATACAATGTTAGACATATAATCCTGTCTTTAACTGGGTTAAAAAACTAATGTCATTTAAAACACAGTTCACGATAAACCTATCACATTCCATTAATTATGGAATCTTCACAGAAAAACAAATCAATATATAATCGACATCAATTTCCGTATCCGACTAATATATAAATGGAATAATGATAAATCCTTTTAAATTCCATATATATTAACAGTCTTCCTCCACAGAAGCTCACTTCGATTATTACCATATCGAATCCCATTCAATTCCAATTTAATATATTAAATGGGAAAACTTTACTTTGGAAAATTTCCATCAAATCTTAATAAAAAGATTTATAAATTCCAAATCACGTTTACCTGTTAATCGGGTTAAAGAACAAGTGTTATTTAAAACACTGTTCACGATAAACCTAAAAATCCAATTCTTTTATTCAATTCCAATTAAATATTAATTAATTGGTAAACTTCACTAAATCCTAATTAAAATATTTATTGTTTTCTCAACTAAGTTTAAGAACAGTGTTATTTAAGACACCGTTCAAGACAAACCCAAAATCCAATTTATTTCTTTAAATACAAGGCTCTGAATAGAAATTATATCGGCTTATATTCAATATCAAATTCTAAAACAATGGATATCGTATTGGAAATAATGATATTTGTATCTTCCAAATTCCCATAACAATATCCGTATAACCACGGAATCCAATATCGAAATATTCCGAAGATTATTTCCCTTCCAATCCATTCCAATTTATTTATTGGAAATTATGGTTATTTTTAAAACCATTACAAATCCATTTTATTTCTTTAAAAATATTGGATTATTATTCTAGTTAATAACTAGTTCATTTTGATAAAAATATATTTTTATCTTTACAAATGTGGAAATTTTCATCCTAATTCTTTCCAAATCATTTATTATGATTTTACACAAATTATTAATATTTTTAATAATTTAATTAAGGCTCTTTCAGTCGATTACCATAAACGGTCATCGAACTGCACTTACAGCGACTTTTTCCAAATTTGATTTGGTAATTCCAAAACTAACCGTTAGATTTAAAATCTCTTATATTCGTTGGAAAGCTCTTTCCGATACAAACCCAATGGTTCCGGTTTTAGGAGAATCTGACAGTCGGATCTCCCGTAATGTCAATTCGAAGTCAATGGTCAAAATTCGCGAACGGTCGGGGCGCGGCGCGTTCTATTCAGACCATTAAATATATATAATATATATATTATATATATATTTAATCGATTCCCATTTAAAACGTATTTTATAAATCGTTTATTAATTCGTTTCAAAACGATTCTAACTTCATTTTCAATTTTAAATCAAAATTGAATATTCCATATCATTATAATATTTAAATAATAATATATTCAAAATATCTGATTTTGAAATCATTTCCTTTTCGATATTCATTATAAAAATGAATAAAATCGATATAAATATTGTTCGCGTTAAAATGGCGCAAACCTAAACAACAAGGCTTCGTATATTTCAAAAAATCTTTACTAAATAATATTTTAAAATCTTTGTTGTATAATATTTAAAAATCTTTACTAAATAATATTATAAAATCTTTACTAGATAATATTTTAAAATCTTTACTATTTCTGAATTGGAATCAGACCTAATCAATTACCATATAATTTTAGTTATATGGATTTCATACATCGCATGTATTCAACAATAATGATAAATGATCATTCAACATTCAAACATCATCCAAAGTGTATTTTACAACTATATAAGCATTAAAATAAATAAATAACGCTCATCATAGCCTGTCAACCCATCGATTGACATACAACTAAATATTGGGATTAGTGTATGTCAAATATCATCCCAATACCCGTGTGGGGTTTTCAAACAACACATACTGAACATTATTTATGCAGTTGGGCAATGTGTAAAATTTATCGTCCTAATCAATGTCAGTTAAATGGGTGTACATAAACAAATCGTCCATTCGGTAAATGACTATTTATTTTCATTTTTGGAGAATTTTATGTCGTTCATATATACGGTAAAAATTATATTTTCAATAATAAAATATTTTATTCAACAAATGAATATTTTATATAGTTCATACATTCAATAAAAATGATATTTTTATTGTTCAAACATTTTATTCAACACATGAATATTTTATATACATTTCACATCACAACACAATACAGTCCAAACAAACAACCATGGTCTGTACAATAAATATTGTCGGGGGCTACTAAGCCCCGTCTGTAACCTAGGATATATTTTTAACTGTAAAGTAATTTTAGTGAGAAACAGTTCTCACAGTCGGTTTCCACTCCGCCAATTTTATTTTTGAATTTCGAAACAGTTTGGATTTGAATTTACCCGAAATCCCAACGTGCTCCATTCTTGTTCTGGTCGGTTCCATGATGTAGTGTTCGTCGTTGTGATTCCAACGTAACTTGTTTCACGCGATTCTGATTAAATATGAAATAGATATTGATTTTATTAGTTTTCTCAATAATTATAATGTATTTATTTTCTTAATTACATTGATTTATACTAATTACAATTTCATCAAATCAAGGCCGTTCAATTTCAGATCCAAGGGCCACTGCATATCTGCCTCTATCGTTGAATTCCTGGAACCCTAAAGCCCAAACTTCGATTTCAATTTTCCGGCACCGCACCACCAACGTTGCATCGGACGACGATCAGTCCACACCCCACGAACCACCTTCGCCTCCGCCACCACCGGCCAGAGCCCCACCTCGTTCGAACCCCCCTAGCGCCACCAAATCCTACTCGAACGCGACAACTTCTGGTCACAAATACGAAACAAATGATGATTATGACCGTCCATCTTCTCGAGCAGACTTAGTTCTTCGATCTTGCCCTTGAAAATTTCTGGAAACAATTAGTGGATTAGGAGAAAATTAAAGGAGAAATTTCGAGCGATTATAATCGCTGATATTGAACAGAGGCAGCTGCATTGTAATGAAAAGCAAATTAGGGTTTTGGCCCAAAAACATGAATATATATATATATATATATATATATTTTATTATTTTTAATCTAAAAATATCTTGTTTAATTCCCGAACTCCAAATCAAACCCAACGACTGTTGCCCCCAGCTAAATACCCCCATTCCAGGCACAATAGGATATGTTTCGTAAGCCAATTCTATCATTTTGATTAGTTTTTATTTAAATTAAAATATAAATCAATATATATTGAATTTAAACGTACATTTTAATTTACCGGGGCCACATATTGACTCCAAAAATTACAGAAAGATTAGATCTAACTTTATTTCGACGATACGGTCCTAACAAAACTAATTTCGTCGAATTTGGAGGCCGTTTGAAAAATGGCTATTTTCTGGTCGATCTAATTCAAAATAAAACTGACCAAACACATTTAAATTTACTGTGCTCACATATTAATTCCAAAAATTATGAAATTTGAAACCTAACAATAATTTGACATTCTGGATCCAACAAAAGTTGTTTCATCGAGAACGGAGGTCGTTTGCAAAACGGATATTTTCAAGGGCTATATATTATACTAAATATATATATATAAATTCCATAGCGACTATTTTAAATTTTAAACTAGACATAACTTTCAATTTATATTATGTAATCTTAGTTTTTCACATCCGCTAGAAATATATTGTTAAACAAATTCAAATATTTCTTGTTTCATCCAATTCTGATTTAAAATGAATTCTATACATTCAATTGAAATTCAAAATCGAATTTTCAAACTACCGCGCCATTTCAGGCTCGTTTTATAACTAAAATAAACTTATACGTTCTAACTTCGATTAAAATAATTTTTTAGTCGTTATTATTTAAAATAAATCATTTTAAATATTCAAAATTCATTAAAATAGCTAAAATAAAAAACTTAAATTGGTTCAAAAATTCTGGGTTGTTACAGGCCTTGCATGATCCAAGGGTTGCCCAAGTGCGTAATCCTGGGTCATCTTGCAGGAGGTGATCCGAATCGATAAGGAGACCATCCCTTGCCTTGACTCATGATGGAAATCGAATTTCCAATACACGACTTTTCGTTTTTAGTTGTAAACCTATATGGCGACATAGTAGGATGTGGTATTATGCCGTCTATGATTGATACATTTATATTTGAGGTTGTTTTGACATTTTGCACTTATATATCAAAATGATTTGTTTTAAAGCGTATCAAGCATGTTTGGCTATTATAAGGTAAAACTCTATCCTCCGGAGAGCATTGCATTGTGTGATGGGATTTGAGTCTTATAATAGCTTCATTTTTCAAAAAGCATTGCGTTGTTTATAAATTGTTTATTTTAAAGTATTCATGAGAGTAAACCCGTTATGTGACATACGACGTGGTGCCTTGATGTACCCTATTTTAAAGTAAAAGTTTAATAACTGTTTTGAGTTCTCACACTAGTCCCATGACTGACCTGGAGTTTATTGTTTCTACCTAAACTCTTGGTGCCCATATTTTCCACACGGGTGGCTAGTAATTTTGGTTTTGCAGATTTCTAATTAGCAGGATCCTGGTTTACGGTTGGAGCTATATTTGGAAAGCTTTATATTCGTGTATTTCTTTCAGTTGTGGTAGTTGATGTTTTCCGCTGCACATTATAATTACGTATATATATTTTCGTTGTTTTATAATTTAAATTTCAGATATTTTCTGCTATATATTTTTTATTTGAACTCTGATATCTTGTACTGCGATGTAAATTTTTGTAATAGCAATGAAATGTTCTCATTGTTGTGTTCGCGTCGTGTTCTCAAAGCAGTCCGCCTTCTTGTTCGGTTTAGGCCAGTCGGGAAGTTCGGGTCGCTACATATGGCGTACGGTCACAAAATAAATCCAATTGACCCCAAACTGGATATCTCACAATAATTAATCATTACGGATTTAATAAAATTTATTTCTTTGAAAATGGAGGTCGTCTGAAAATTGACTATTCTTATATTCCATATTAAATCGAAATAATATAAATCGGTTTAAAATAAATCGATTTAAAATAATTCAGTTTAAATAATAATAAATTATTATTATCGTATATATATACGTATATAGCTTCCAAGATAATCTGACTTGGATTTATAATTCGATATTTCAAAATATAATACCCATCGACATTCAATTTAAATAAAAGCCCTTTTATTTTATTAAATAATCGTTATAGTTTATAAACAATTCCACAGCGACTTTCTGAAAATTTGATTGGGCCATAACTTACAATCTATAAGTCGAAATCTCGATTTTTCACTTCTATTAGAAAAATATAGTTTAATAGATTCGAACGTTTCTTGTTTCAAAGAAATCCGACTAATAACGAATCATGTATATCCATTTAGATTTCAAAACGTAAAACTACGAGCTACCGCGACGCTACAAGCTCGTTTTAAATTATATTATAAATTATATGTTCAAACGTCATTTTATAAATAAATTCATTATTATAATTCAATTCTAAATTGAATTAAATCTTTTAAATTATCTACTTCACACAATATTGTAAATTCAACTATTTCCGACTATTTCGAAAATTAAATTTATTATTCCACTATTTATATTAATTAAATATTCTAATATTTGAATTCAAGTCGTCTAAATCTCCAAATCAATATTTAAATAATTAAATTAATTAGTTATTTAATCACTAAAAATCTGGGTCATTACACTCATAAAAGGGTAGCTTAGCTCGGTCGAACTTATAATTTGCAGTCAATACTTTAACCTATTGGCGGCTAATCAGGGAAGAGCTTATTATTATTACAATGCATTTTTTTAGCTCATCTCTATCTTACAATGTTGATGTGTTTTATGGATATTTTATGAGAGCTGAATTTAAGAAGAAAGATTCCATGAGTACCGGTACCCCATATGGTAATTACTTTCATCCATAATTAAATTAGCGACTGCTTTGCGATCCCATGTGGCAATGTTTTTATAATCTTACTTTTATATGGTACTTTTTCCGACTAAGTTTTGAATGGGAAACATTACATTAATAATAATGTCATAATATGAGTTTATCTCTAAATTGGAGCAGGATCAAACCTTTTTTTGGTTGATTTAAAATCTTAATCCATCTAATTTGTATGTTATCTTTAAAATATCCATCCCTCTTGTAGTGTTAGTAGCAGTTTTATTAATCTTCAAATGGGGTTGACATAGAATTTCAAGTGGAAATATGGAATATAGTGATATTTTTTAGTTATTGATTCTATGCATCAATTTTTGGCATCCATAGTCACAGATGTTAAAGCATGGCTTTTTGAGTTAGATTTTAGGTCCATATCTTCATTATGTCTCCTTTTTTACTTGCTCTTTTTGTACCATCCTTTCAACCACTTTTTCCATAAATGACAAATCCAACACCATGTAAGCTTCATTTCTTTACTTTCGTACTTCATTTACTGGTTTTCAATGTGAATATTATATCTTGTTATGTCATAAAATTACTTTATTATCATTTCATTTGCCGACATCTTTATTAAGGGGATTGTTAACAAGGCTCCAATTTTGATTAAGGGTGGTTACAATTTTAATATATTTTAAATTTTGTATGGAGGGACAAAATAAATTAGCATTCCCTTGAAACAATAAATAAATAAATAATCTAATAATAACTTTATAACCCCAATGTTTTTTCATTAGTATACACTGTTTCCCTCCACCGTTTTCCTCTTCTTCACCAAAACATTCGATTTCAAAAAAGAAGAGAAAACCCGCTTGAACTAACCTTTTCAAAATTTGTGCCATTACATTTGGATCTGATCGTTTTCTCTTCATCATCTTCATTTGAACCATGGTGGAGGAACTAGAGTTAGGTATGCAGTTTAATTTGATTTTAAAGCAGCAAGGTTTTTTGTCGATCGATTTTTGGATAATTAAAAAGTTAGGGTTACCGGCACATGATTCGTAGGGAAGGGTGGTTTGGTCTTTTTTTATCCAATCTTCCCATTAACAAATAATAAATAAGAAGGAACCCCCTTAAAATTTCCGTCTCTTAACCAAAATTGGAGTCACATTGACATTATTCTTTATTAATAGTTGACTTAAAAATGCAAAATTTTGGTTTGATCGCGAACTTCCCAAAATACCCCTACATATAATAACCTTTTAAATATCAAATTGTTATATCATATCATCTCCCCAATAAATTAGGAGATAAAACCTCCTAACAATTACGTTAGACTTATTAAGAACTAGATATTATTCCACTTACTTAGTGTCTCACTTTTTTTATATCAGCATGCACTACCGTAAGCGCTCTTTGCATAAAAATATGAACTATCAACTAAACCTTTTTACAAATTCAAATAACTTATCTATAAATATTACCAAATTTAAATATCACTTAAAAATAGAATCTAACTGTTGACATGGGGAATTGGTCAACGCACGCTAACACCCGATGAGATGGGTTAAATATTAAATTCAGTCACAGAGATGTAGAAAAGTAAATAACATCAAATTTATAATGGTTCGACGCTAACGCCTACATCCACTTTGTTGTAACTATTAATCATTGATATTACAGCTACCAGAGTTATCCAAGTCCTGACATTTTTACTTTACAAAGTTATCAATGGAGAATTGCAAAGTCCTTGTTAATTCCCTACAAAACCCAAACAACCATTAAAGTATTCTTAGGGCCAAAATGTTCTAGGCATGTTGCAATGTCCAAGAAGCAAGCAAGAGTTAACCTAAATGCCAAAATGTTGACGAGAAAACTTCTATGGGAAGTTTACAAGTCCAAGAGTCCTTCCAAGCCATAGAAACCAAGTAGGAAGCCTTTCAAATGCTCCAAGATCAAGCTTCTCGCATGCATAACCAAATAGCCAAAAGATCCTGAAATAAGCCAAGTGTTGGGCTATTTAAAGATGTGGGGATACAATATTTCGTATCCCAAAAATTCATATCCCAAAATTGGTACATATCCCGAGAACTTAGCCAAAACCAACAACTTCTTCTTTGAAGCACTTAAACCTGCCCAAACAGCTTCAGCTTCAAGGATACGAATTCAATTCGTATTCGATGCTTTGACAAAAATTCGGAGTGCTAAACTATGTTTTCGTATTTGTATCTACTGATACGAAAAGCCAAAGCCAAAACAAGATACGAAAAACTGCCTTCGTATCCCAAGAGTTCACAAAATCCAATTCATCTTCGTTGTATTGCCGAATACGAGAAGCCAAAAACGAAATCATATTATCGTACTCCACGTCTTAAACTAATGCTAAAGTGCTAATCTAAGTCTGGTTTGAAAAAATGATCGCTAAGAAAGAGGTTGTTACGTGTAGCTCAAGTTATGGATGCTTGGTTGAATAGATAAGTCCCACATCATAAAAAACACTGTGTATAACATGGTATTTTTATAGAATTGGTGACATTAATATTGGTAATTCCTATTGTTATAAGTAAGTGTTGCTAAGACCATGCATGTGCTCATTGGAAGGCGGCGAAGAAGATATTCAGTTGAAACACCGACATAAGGAAAGGTCTATGCTAGCAGACAACGTGGATCACCAAGACGACGCAAGTGATGAGTAGAACATTACCGAGCATAATGACAGAGCAAGTGATGAACGGAACAATGCAGCGTATCAATGCAAGTGACGATCTGTACGTTGCAGAGTACCATTGCAAGTATTGTGTGCAAACCAAAAGGATGCACATATGAGCACTAGGTACATGCAAAAGTGTCAAAACTAAGGTATCAGAGCCGATGGTTCGAGTGACCATTGGACGATGAGTAAGTGATCAAAGTCGGACACCTTAAGGCTTGAGCAATTAATGACTCATCGGGATGGCAATAGTTTAAGCAGCCTGACTCATTGTTGTAAGAAGATTCATGAATATGGAGATGCCCTCCATTATATTGAGGACTCGAAATCTCCATGATGACGTAAGTGGAAGTCCTCACATTTAGGAAGAGGTTTAGTAAAGAAGATAATTGCGAAAAGAGGTGGAAATGGTCCGACCCAACCACATATCTTCTTTAATATGCTCAAACTAGGTTTAAGGAAATGCTAGCTAATGTTAAGACTATTAGATATGGCTCACATTGGTGGTGCGTGGTTGAACAAAAACTCCCACATTGAAAGAAACATGGAATATAACACGGTATATACATACGAGATTGGTAGTGGCATGTAACATTGAAATTTTATTGTTAAAGGAAAGTGTTGTCAAGACCACATATGTGCTCATTGGAGGGGAACGAACATATGTTCAATCGGGAAGTCAACGCAAAAAAAGGTTTGCGATAATAGACAACGCAGATCACCGGGACAGTGCAAGTTATGAGTTGAACATTGCAGAGCACGAGTGCAAGTGATGAGCAGAACATTACGGAGCACCAATGCAGGTGTTGTGTACAAAACCATAAGGATGCAATACGAGCAGTAGATGCTTGCTAAAGTTCAGAACTCAATAATCATGACCGGACCCAACAGTTTGAACTTGGAAAACCACATGTCACATATCACATTCGTCCAAAACTCAATTAGACCTCAACTGGGCACTAATCCATGGTTGGACCTTCAAATCAATGGTTCAACCATCCATTTTACCTACTAAAACCACTTTTTTTTCTTTTCACCGCGGATCTTTCTCATTCTCTCATAAATTTGTTCTTTAATACTGGAAGCACCTCCAAGACTACAAGTTTTGTTGTGCACCGCTACGCAGTTCTATAGTGTAGTAGCACATAACTTTGGTTGTTCAACTTCTATCGTAAACATTGAAGCCCTTCTATGAATCGTCTTCCTCTAATTTTTCTTACAATATTTTCGCTTATAACTTGTATTAAATGTGTGAATTTTGGGAAACTAAAAAATGAATCGTTTTGAAGTTAAACAATAAAATCTAAAAACTCGAACCGTCATGGTTTGACTCATACGTATAATACTAACTCATTTTATTTCTATATTCTAACTTATACTACAGTAAATACATGAATAAGGTAACTTATGAGTCTAGAGATGACCATAAACTGCACCACTATACGAAAACCGCCGATAGTAGACTTGAAAAACGGTGTGAAACCCAAAATAACCTTTTTGCTAAAGCAAACACCTCAAAACGGACTAATTCACATTGAAAAGGTTCATTTCCGGTTTGGATGATTGAACCGATCATGTTAAATTAGACTAAATCAATTACTTGTACCAATAACCTTATGATAAACGTTTAACTAATTCTCACCTTATTATAGATTTTGTCAATATATATTTTATTTTCAGTGTGTATTGTTTTTATATTAATATTAATTGTTGTCACACTATAACCTTGTTCTACTCATTTTATTTGATCATTATGCATTGATTAATGTTGATGCTTAATTAATTGGTTAAAAAAAATCTTATCTGAAGCTAAATGACAGATTGAAATATTTATACAGTTAGGAGTCAAATTTCTTTTCAGTTTGACATAGTGTATTTTAACCTGCATACGTAAAAATATCACATATTTGCCTTCGAAAATTGATTATTGATAGAAGTAATTCAATTCCTTTCTATTTAATACAAGTTCGAATCACATCGAACCATGTTACATTAAATCGAATCGTTTAAAGCAATCAGTAATATTTTTGCATTTTTGATTAAACCACCAAACGAATCTGCGTCCTATAAGAAAAAACAACTTTTTTAACCCCCTTTCTTCTGGCCATTGGTTGATTATGGTCATTTGCAAGACAGGAAAATAGTGTGAAGGACAAAAAGAACAAAAAATTATGCCAAAAGGATAAGAGGCAAAAAAATTAGCCAAAAGGGCAAAGTTTAGTGTAAAGTATGAAATGATAGTGGTCCCCTAAATTCCTCCCTTTACACTAATAATTTTCCTTGGGGCTAAAATTTTTGTTGACTGTCCTTATGGATAAATTTTTGGTTAACTTTTTCCTTGTTCCTAGAAAGCCCTTTGCAAGACTCCCTTGCTCTAAGAGCATCTCCAACAACGTTATGGATCGTAACATTGCGATCCGTAACACTCAAGGGAATATCTTCGATATTCCCCAGCAGCCGCGAGCCGATTTTATCGGCTCGCGACCTTCCCGCTCCTATAAAGGAATGGCGCGGGAGGCAAACTCCCCACTCCCCTTTCAATTT
Organism: Allium sativum; assembly: GCA_030737875.1. NCBI lineage: Eukaryota > Viridiplantae > Streptophyta > Magnoliopsida > Asparagales > Amaryllidaceae > Allium > Allium sativum. The sequence continues at coordinate 749,511,140 of CM060912.1, forward strand.
CCTCTTTTATAATTTTTTTTATTCATTACGACGCTGGGATGCCGCCACGCATAACGAAGATGAGGAGACGGACAGTTCCACGTATGCCAGACGACGCATCTGGTTCAGTTCACCTTCCACCAGCGGGGACGACGATTAAGGACCTACGAATCCTCCACGAGTTGCCAGAGGGATTCACTCACCGATCTTTTACTACGCTGGCCACCGTTCCGGTATTAATTTTAATTTTTTAATATTTATAGTTATTGAACTGTTAAATAGTATGCCCTATTGGTTTTATGTTATATTTTAGTGCATGTACGTTATATGTTTTAATAGTATAAACTGTTGGTTTTATAGTCATTTAATTGTTTTAATTTTAATAGACTGCGTACATCTACCTTCGCGGGAGTTGGGCGAAGTTTATTTCACATGCCCTTGACATATTACACCTATTCAAGAGAGGCTACTAGCCAGTCCGTTCAGACGCTTTTTACATATTATACCTCCCCAGTCCTTCGATCGACCTTTGGTAGAGGCCTTATTAGAGGGATGGTGGCCTACGACATATACATTTCACTTTCCGGATTTTGAGCTACGTATCACCCTAGCTGAATTTTACATGCTTACAGGGATTGAGATTGGCCTTCCTGATAGATTCCCTTGTCCATTTGATGCCCTTTATGAGTCACCCGATTCCTACTTGCAGTATTTGCCAGATTTGTCAGCGGCTCATATAGCTAATGGTGCCGTTTTCGTCACATATTTACTTGAGTATATTACAGCGCGTATCGATGTAGTGGAGCTCCATGACATAGTATATCGGGCTACCATTTTATACCTCCTTGGTTCGACATTCTTTTCGAACTAACGGAGTACGATCAGACTGGGCTACATAACAGCACTAGCCGACATAGAGCAGCTACATATGATTGATTGGGGCTTTGCCATATTGGGTTATCTATACGCCGCTCTTGACTCCTATGCTTTTGGAGAGGTTCGGCAGATGTTCGTTTTTTGGTACATGTTGTCGTGCTGGTACTACGAGTACACCACCAACATGCATCCACGCATACAGCCCACAGCCAGTCATGTTGCCGAGACCTTTTTCCCACGCATGCGTAGATGGGACACTACTCACGGATTTCGGCGTGCTCTTGCTGGTGTGAGACATGACTTGATGGAGGCTCGTACTCAGTTAGATATGAGGGAGAGGGGGAACATATTACGAGCACCTTGGACTTCTTATTGGATGTTACTTTCAGCGGATGGCCCACTACCTAATTCCCATCCATTAGCCATTTCATGTCATTTATCTCTTTGATGTGTCCTCTTGTTCCCATCGGCCCACCTTCCTATTTGTTACTTGGGAGATCAATGTTATTACCAGGGTCCCGGTCAGTTGCGCGTACCTGGAGATCCGCCTTTGCCACTTGATATGTTCGGACCGCAGCATTCTATAGGGAGACAATACGTGCATGGTCTAAGACAGGCGGGATGGGTTGGTACGACCGATTTTTACTTACCCGACGCAGAGTTAGGTCCTTATTGGGTCCTGGTAGCTCCTAGGCGGTACTTTCTGCCGGATTATATGCGGGGTGTGAACTCCAATCACATTAGTCCCCGATTGGTTAGTGGTAGAGTTTATCCTCCACCGTTTACTTTTGACCTGACCCCTTCACAGATCTCAGACCCGCCTACGGATTTCACTCTAGCTGATACATTTCAGGCATTTGATCTTAGCGGTACACAGATTTTCCTGCTTATTATTTACCCACCTGCTCACATAGTACACGGTGTCCCTACTTCTAGATTATATCTGCCACATGAGGTAAAATTTGTACTTGTGAATTTACGTTGTACGTTGTATGTTATATATTGTAGAAACTGATTTTATATGTTCTATATTTGCAGTATGCACCCCGGTTAGACCAACATAGGATACATATTGCGGCTATTTAGGAGATGAACTTGCTACATTCTCGGTCCTTATATCAGGAGCACCAGGCGATAGTTCAGGGTTTGCAGGAGCAGATCGCTGACTTACAGGCCAGATTAGTGGCAGCAGGGGGTGGTGATACAGGAGCATCAGGTACCTCTGTAGGGTCATGTACTGGTGGAGGTTCAGGAGGCGGATTAGGTGGTGATGGCGGACTGGGAGGGGTGGCGGATTAGGTGGTGATGGCGGTTCTGGAGGTGGGGTTACGGGATTAGGTAGGGGTGAAGGATTAGGTGGTGATGGCGGTTCGGGAGGTGGTAGTGACGAGGACGATATTCCGTATTATGACCCTACAGATAGCGGGGATGACATGGATTTGGATGGTGCTGATGATGCTGCTGCAAATTTATCATGATGTATATATGTGTATGTCGCGATGTATATATATGTATGGCTCGATGTATATATGTGTATGGCTCGATGGCTCGATGTTTTGGACTTTATGTTATTTTTTCATGTTTGCTCGTTTCATATGTTCTGTGTAATGTTCAACGATGTTTGGAATTGGTTTATAAAATATAGTGTTTATTAATATAAAACAAAGGATTTATATAAAATATAATGGGGACGACCCTCCTTTTTAAATCCTTCGTGTAGTGAAATGTTTAAACTATGTGGGGTAGTGGACGACCCTGGCTTTTTAACTTTGGTTACACAATGTTCGACATATGTAATAATAAAACGATGTTAGAAACAAGCAGGATTTATAATTTAATTATAAAACAAACTGCAGCGGGGCAACAATTCGTAATATAACCTTTTGGACTTCTATGGGTTGTACGGGATCCAATTTATCTCCGATTTTCTCGAAACAAGACACGTTAGAATCTTATTGGCAATACCATTCTAATGGAAGGGAAAAAAAAATAGTTTTCATGTTATAGATTTTGTTTTACGTCCAAATCAAAATTTCAAATAGTCGTCGAGGAATTGGTTTATAAAATATAGTGTTTATTTATATAAAACAAAGGATTTATATAAAATATAATGGGGACGACCCTCCTTTTTAACTCCTTCGTGTAGTGAAATGTTTAAACTATGTGGAGTAGTGGACGACCCTGGCTTTTTAACTTTGGTTACACGATGTTTGACATATTTAATAACAAAACGATGTTAGAAACAAGCAGGATTTATAATTTAATTATTAAACAAACTACAGCGGCGTTGTAGTTCGTAATATAACTTTCTGGACTTCTATGGGTTGTACGAGACCCAATTTATCTACGATTTTCTCGAAACAAGACATGTTAGAATCTTATTGGCAATACCATTCTAATGGAAGGGGGGAAAAATGAGTTTTCATGTTGTAGATTTTGTTTTATGTCCAAATCAAAATTTCAAATAGTCGTTGTGGAATTGATTTATAAAATATAGTGTTTATTTATATAAAACAAAGGATTTATATATAATATAATGGGGACGACCCTCCTTTTTAACTCCTTCGTGTAGTGAAATGTTTAAACTATGTGGGGTAGTGGACGACCCTGGCTTTTTAATTTTGGTTACACGATGTTTGACATATGTAATAATAAAATGATGTTAGAAACAAGCAGGATTTATAATTTAATTATAAAACGAACTGCAGCGGCGCTGCAGTTCGTAATATAACGTTTTGGACTTCTATGGGTTGTATGAGATCCAATTTATCTCCGATTTTCTCGAAACAAGACACGTTAGAATCATATTGGCAATACCATTCTAATCGAAGGGGGAAAAAAATGAGTTTTCATGTTGTAGATTTTGTTTTACGTCCAAATCAAAATTTCAAATAGTCGCCGTGGAATTGGTTTATAAAATATAGTGTTTATTTATATGAAAAAAAGGATTTATATAAAATATAATGGGGACGACCCTCCTTTTTAACTCCTTCGTGTAGTGAAATGTTTAAACTATGTGGGGTAATGGACGATCCTGGCTTTTTAACTTTGGTTACACGATGTTTGACATATTTAATAATAAAATGATGTTAGAAACAAGCAGGATTTACACGATGTTTGACATTTTTAATAATAAAACGATGTTAGAAACAAGCAGGATTTATAATAAAACGATGTTAGAAACAAGACACGTTAGAATCTATGAAACCCTCCTTTTTAACTCTAGTTTTCCCTATATATAGTTGTTTCTCTGAAACCCTCATACGCAATTTATTTTCTTCCAGCCGCCACCTCCTTCCTATTTCCCCATTTCAGCCTTTTACTTGATAAGAAAATAGTACAGTTGCCTTTTTCGAGCATGTCAAAATAGAGAAAAGAAAGTGTAGCCTCCACCATGGACAAATGGGAAAATGAGGATGAGGGGATAGCAAATCAAAGACCTGGAAAAGAAACGGTTGTTGAAGGGCGTGTTGTCGAGCCACTACGTCTGGGAGGATCCAACCCTGTGTGCCGTTGTGGAGAAGAATCGGTTGTCGTAGTTTCGAAAACCAAAAAAAATGTTGGTCGTCGATTTTTCGGTTGTGAAGCCTACCTGGACCACAAGGTTTTTCCTGATGAAAATGATTGTTGTTACTTTAAGCAGTGGATTGACCCTCCGATGTGCGAACGTGGAGTTCAATATGCGTATGGAAGGGCAAGTCGAAATATGCCGTTTGAAAAGAATGTTGCTGACGCAGCTAGAGCTGGATTTTTCCCACGTTCGTGGTAGTGTGCGTGGAAACTATCTTATTGTTTATTATTGCACCATGAATTTGATGTTTATGTGTTCGGTTGATGTAGTTCCTTCGATTGTACTTTGGCATTTCTTAATGTTGTAATTGTTTATGTGTCCGTGATAAGTTATGTAATGCAAAATATTTATGTTCCTGAAAGTACGAACATGTCAATATATTACGCAAAGTCCAACGCTCAAAACGTCTGTGATGGAGAACCTCCACTATACACTAGTCACTGTTCACTGGAGCCATGATAGAGAATTTACGCTATGCACTAGTTACTGTCCAATAAAGGCGCGCTTCGTGCAATAAGGTTGCACTCTGTCCAATAAAGGAACACTCTGTCCAATAAAGGAGAACTTCGTCCAATAAAGAAACATTCTATCCAATAAAGGAACACTCGGTTCAATAAAGGAGCACTTCGTCCAATAAAGAAACACTCTGTCCAATAAAGGAACACTCTGTCCAAAAAAGGAGCACTTCGCCCAATAAAGAAACACTCTGTCCAATAAAGGAGCACTCAGACCAATAAAGGAGCACCATGTCGATAAAAATGGCCCTGTTCAATAAATGAACACTATGTCCAATATATGAACACTCTGTCCAATGAAGGAACACTTTGTCCAATAATTGAGCGCACTCCACCCAATAAAGCTACCCACTTACCAAGGCCTCATACCTTATATATAACAACAACATTGCAATTCATATCTTAAATCAAAACGTATTCACAAACATAAATGGATTCCAGTTTTATGAAATGCATGATGGCTTTTGATAACGATTTGGAGAAAGATGAAATCCTTCAAGAGGAAGCAGAAGAAATACGGGACCTATATCGTGAAGCGTATGGTTCATCATCCACAACTAGAGGGGGATCGGTTCCTAGCAGGAGGTTTATACACCGAAATCATGCTAAATACCATAAGTCTTTGATACAAGATTACTTCAATGACGATTGCACTTATGGGCCTGATATGTTTCGTAGAAGATACATGATGCGCAAAAATCTATTTCTTCGGATATTGGCTGGTATTCAAGGTAACAATGATTACTTTAAGTACAAACAAATGCATCGAAGACACAGAGGTTGTCCGGTAAACAGAAAATGACGGCCGCTATGAGAATGTTAGCTTATGGCACTCCATCCGATGCTTTGGACGATGCATACCGCATCGCACAGAGCACTTGAAACACTTGAAAATTTCTGTCAAGCAGTGGTGGACGTCTACGAAGAAGAATACTTACGGTCTCCGAACGAAGCCGATGTAGTGCGAATCAGAGAGATGCACGAAAGCAGGGGTTGGCCGGGAATTTTAGGAAATCTGGACTGTATGCATTGGAAATGGAAGAACTGTCCTAAGGGATTACAAGGTGCATACAACGGCAAGGAAATGCGACCAACCATCATTTTGGAAGTTGTGGCATCGTACGATCTGTGGATATGGCACACTTTCTTCGAAATCCCCGGTTCGAATAACGACTTAAATGTTATAGAAAGATCTCATCTGTTCAATGATCTTGCTCAAGGCCAGGTACCTCCTTTTACATTTACCCTAGGCCAAAATATTTACGAGCATGGTTGTTACCTAGATGACGGCATTTACCTGAAATGGAGCACCATTGTTAAAACATGTCCAAATCCATTGACTCCTAAACAAGTCAAATTCGCGGCGATGCAGGAGGCACAAAGGAAAGATGTAGAACGTGCTTTCGGTGTTTTACAATCAAGATTTGCAATGATAAGTAATCCATGTCGGCTATGGTCTAGGAAAAAGATGTCTACAATCATGTTTGCTTGCATCGTCCTTCACAACATGATTATAGAAGATGAAAGAGATATGGATGAAGAGCAACGTCACTACGAATATGAGGGTGCTTCGCAACCACCCCAAATATTCCGACAAAATCGACCACTAACAGAGGAGGACTTCAACATTCATTTGACCCGTTAGGTTATGTTTAGAGATGCAGAACTCCATAACCGGCTGCAGAAGGATCTTACGAATCATTTATGGAACCACTCTGGCGATACCTAGTTATGAAGCACCCTTATCCGAACTCGTGTTTTATTTTATGCTTGTCTGAACTTATCAATCATATATGCAGTAATGATGTTGTTCTTTTCTATTGTACCATCGCGTTCTATTGTATTCGTAAGGGTTATTAATCAGCTATTATTATGTTCCAAATTAGTATATTCTACGAAAATAATAACGATTTTATTTTGTCATATTAGATAATAAGGTAGGATAGGGAAGAAAAAAAAATGTAAACTAGTCACGCGCCGACTTTATCGGCTCGCGGCTTCACGAGCCGATAAAGTCGGCGCGGGAGCCCAATTCAGCAATCTAAATTGAACCCGTAACATTTGGCTGAACGTTACCCATGTAATATCCATTGAGGACTATTTTCGGCCCAATTCATCATTTAGGGACTGAATTCTCTCTTTGTTGGAGATGCTCTAAGCAGGATGTTTCAAGAATGTCATCTCTCAAATTTGGTATTATTCTGAAACCGTCAAATAAGACATCACAATCATCGATCACTGTAAAACAACTGTACTCGTTGTTTTGTAAGAAAACAACTCAAAAGAATCTATTGCTGAATGCAAGAGCCAGGTTCATTGGGTACTTGCCGGCCAAGGCCAGCAAGTGGCGCAGCAGCAACGCCTCTCTGATTCAGTAAGCATCTGAATCGAGCAAGTCTTGACGTCACCATCTTCGGGTCTTTTGCCAGAATCTCCAGTGGTGTCCACAGCCTCTCTGCAGCTGCAGCAGCTCGTGGCCAAATGGTCTGTTGTATGTCAGAAGCATCGATATGCTCACCCCACATGCACACTTCTCCACCCAGCACCAGCTTCTTCTGTTTGTGGTTTGAAATATTTGCCAATGGTTCGTTCATGTAGAAACCTTGCCATGGTGCATCTATATGATCAAGATACCACTTATCTTGGTTGCTCACTATGCACCTTAGCCCTGCTGCTACCACTTTCTCTGCTACTCCACCACCAAGCCTGTTCATTTGATCAATAACCAAGACAATACAGCCATATTTTTATCAATATATGTCTTATATTTTGGACAGTACATAGTAAAATTGTGTACCAGTTATGAACTATTGTTTCAGGATTTAATTTGTCACCGAAGTTGTTGAATGTCTCTTCCCTGCAATATTACCAAACTGTTTGATAAATGACATATATTCATTTATATGAATGGAATACTCTTTATATGTTTGAAATTTTGAGTACCAGTTGATGACATTGTATCCATGTGAAGCCGCAATTTTCTGAGCTCTTAAGACGAAATATTCGTATGCTTGAGATTCATTCATTTTATGTTTTCTTAACCTGAAGATGGAGTAACATTTTTCTTAGACTGGAGACATTTGTTCCATGAAGAAAAGAAATTTCCAAGTGTTTATGAATTTTAGTTAAAGACATTTCACATAGAGATGCCTTACCATTCCTGTACATGAGGAGTTATGGTCCAACAGCCTGAAATCATTGGGAAAAAAATACATAAAATGTAGTATTACATGCTTAAACAACACAGTCGAATAACCAATTCACCTACACTGGTTGAAAGCAAAATTCCGATCACAAACCTAGATTGGATTGTGAAATTAAAACGCTAATGGTTCAGAATAAATTGACTTTGATAGGATAATTTTGTTCAAAATTCAAAATTATTAGGAAAGTCCTTGCTTTTCAACCAGGCAAATGATCCAAACTAGTTAATGAGCAATATATAATGATAAGTGAAAGGGAAAGAAACTTACTCGTATCAACCTCATCGCCTCCTAAATGAACAAACTTGAACTTGAAAACCTTACTAAAATCTGAATGATGCAAAAGATAAAATCGTTTGAATCAAGAAACAACAGTAGGATTTGACTTAAAAACCAGAAGAACGCAGATATAATTAACCTGAAAGGATTCCATCAATTATCTTGAATGTAAACTCATTGCTGACATCAAGAGGCTGCTGACAACTAGCTGATGGCCACAAACTAGGATAACCTTTACCCCTGTAAAATTATATATACATACATCATACACAAAGACTCGCCTAGTTTTATGCATACTAATTTGCATGAATATCGATATTTTTTTTTTAAGACAAAATGAGTGAACTACCATGACAATGCATGACCAGGCACATCAATTTCAGCAAGCACATTGACTCCTCTTCTTTCTGCGTACCTGAAAATTATACTTTAGTTCATGTATAACGTCCATAATGCTTAAAACATAAGGTGGATAATGAAGGAAAGAATGACTCACTCCACGATAGAAATGGCATCAGACATAGTGTATCTTTCTGTATAAGAGTAAGCACCATTCCACAGTTTCGGATATGAAGGTATTTCTAAAGGGAAAGATTGTGTATCTACGATGTGCCAGTGTAAAACATTCTGTGTTTATATATTGGAATATGAAACATAACTAAGTGGTGATAAGAAATTAATTTTATGATCAGAATTAAGATGGTAGTTGAGAAATGCATTAGTTACCAATTTGGAATAGGTCATGGAATCAATGACACCCTTCATTACAGGCACAGACAGGAAATGGCGTGATGTATCTGTATGTTACAAATAAAACAAATAAGTTCAGTCAGCTTTCAAGCATTCATGCCTATTAGACAAGCTTTGTTCATGACACTTTCTTCACCTCCTTTATAAATGACAGAAATTTATGAACTAATGTCCATAATATGAACTTCCAACGAAGAAGAAAGTAAGATTTATGGTCATACACTAACCAATCAGAAGTCCACGAAAAGGGAACCTTGGCTTATCAATAATCGATATGGGAGCCGAGTTTATCTCGATAGTCCTCGATGCAAGATTATTGTTGCAAAGTTGGCTAAAAGTCTGTAAAATTTAAGAGGTATGTACCTAATTAATCCAAACTGCTATAAAAAGATTGAAATTTTATACTCAGTGAGCTCAATTGACCTGTAAAGCATGAAGTGCTCCATAAACTGTTTGTGCCTGCAAATGATTTCCTACCAGTTTAATATACAAAACTGAAACTACTTTCTAATGAAATGATGTACATTTTACAACTTCTATTTAAAGTTGCAGCAAATGGAGCGGACCTCAATATGCGCAAATATTGGATTTCCAGTTACTGGAATAGACAATTTGTAGGATTCATCAATCCCATAATTCAACTGCAAAGCAACAAAGAAAAATAAATTAAACCAAACACATTCTAAATACAATATCACGATTCATACAAGTGATAAAAATACTGCAATTTCATACTGTTTCATTTGGGGATAAAACAACGGCATGAATACCAGCAAGAACATTTGAGCCTACAGCAGTCCCATCAACAACATGATTAACCTTAATGAGGTCGACAATTCTCACAAATGCATCTTTCAGAATACTAGAACCATCTGGATACTTGCTTCCTTCCGTGTTTAGCTGGAAATTGTTGCTCAAAGTGAGAGTCTTAGATCCATGTTTTACTGACACTGGCATTGGCCATAGATTTAGGCCACTGGTACTGATACAGAAACAGAAGAAGAATACAAGAAGAGTAGTGAATGTCTGCATCTTTTGGATGAAAAGATTATCTGATAGCTTGAGAATAGCAGACTGAGGGCCTTTTGATATAATGGAGGGATAATACTGGAAATCGTGGGATTTTTATAAAGGCGGCTTTAATGCATTTTGGTAGGTATAAGATGGTGGGATTTAAAGATGAATGATTTTGGCTTTTAAGAGGAAAAAATTTATTTATGGGAAAGAAATTATTATTTTCGATCAAAAGCATTTGATACCTTCTGGTGAGAGAGCTACGTCAGCAGAGTGGAGATTTTCAGGAAATGATGGGAAAATGAGGATGGAATCCAATATTTTAGTCAGCTACTTTACCTGAATATGAATATGGCGTGAATTTAATATTAGATATGTTGGTTGTTTTGGTAATCCACCCCCTAAATTATTTGGTGCTTACTTTGAAATTTTAAACACTACTGGTATAATGACTGTATGATTATATAATTTAAAAGAAAAGAAATTGTTGTATTTTAAAAATTAATCGATTAAAACATTATTCATTTAAGAATTTGTTGCACTTTCTAAATAATCTATTTAGATCAGATCAAAGTATATTTTAGTAGAAACAAGATATTAATGGTAGATTTAAAATATAATTAATATTTTAAATAAATTTTAGACATTAAAATTCGTGCCGTTAAAAACTTTTTAAAAAACAATTTCAAAAAAGAGGAGTTTGACATTACAAAAGTTTATTTTGATCAAATAACAATAGGCAAATCTCTTTAATGGTCCATTTGATTAAACGTGACACCATAATTACGTATCCAAACAAAATTTCTGATTGCAGATCATAGACGAAATATATTCCACTACCTCACAAAAACATACTTTAAAAAGTAAAATGTTAATAAGGGCTATAAAATCACATGTTAAGATTGTTCAATTAGGGGTGTAAACGGGTCGGACCGGACCGGACGGAGGTGTGTCCAAGCTCTGTCCTATAAGAATTCGGACGGACACGGACCCGGACATCATATAGTCTCGGACCGAGCCGGACAACGGATTGTCCTGTCCGATATAATAGAAAAACATCATCGGACAGAAAACTAGTGTGTCCAAGCTCTGTCCTATAAGAGAATCGGACGGACACGGACCGGACACCTTATAGCTTCGGACCGAGCCGGACAACGGACTGTCCTGTCCGATATACAGCCCTATGTTCAATTACACATATAACTCTTCTTGAAATTCCACGTATTAATAATATATGATGTAAGGATAAAATTCCACATATTAATATATAGGGATGTAAATCGGTCGGATCGGACCAGGCGGAGGCATGTTCAGTTTCTATTCTAAAAAAATCGGACCGAACACGGACCGGACCAAATTTTTTCTCGGACAAATTTCGTTTTCCTAATTTGTGTCCTAAATAAAATCGGTCGGGCACGGACACGATCGAACTAGGTCGGACTCGGTCGGACATGGCTATTTATGTCACATTTTGTACATTTTACTAGATTTTCTCTCAACTATATGTTGAATTTTAAGTAATTCAGACGAGCCAGGACCGGACATGATTTTTTCTTGTACAAATCTTGTTATCCTAACTCGTGTTCTAAATGAAAATCGGACGGACTCAGACGGACGTATTTCGGTTATGGACACGAACGAACGTCGGACGTCCGAACAAAATTTACAGCCCTATTAATACATGATGTAAGGATAGCATTAGAGTTGGAGATTCAGTCGGTTCGGCTGATTTTAAGGAGAAAAGTTTCAGATCAAATTAAAACTCAAAAAAGTATATAAAAAAAAAAAAAAAAAAAGAAGTAAACCAAATTAATCAATTTTGATTGGTTACTAGTTTAGCCAAAGTAATAAAAGCAGATGAGAGAATTCATCATTATTTAAATGAGTAATTTAATCAAAGGAAACACATATTTATGTTTATATAAATTATATTGAAAATTTAATTTAACTTTATAAGAAAATTAAGGTAGTGTTTGATTTATTTTGAGTTTTCAACATTAATTTCGAAACATGCAAAGATTTGAAGAGTAACGAAGGTGACAGACTAAAGATGGAGGGGATGATGGTGGGTAGAAGAATTTGACGTCGTTCTTCCGTTGTTTCTGAAAATACGGAAAATGATTAAAAAAAAATTTGTGTGTTAACTTCTTTTTGTAAAATAATCGTTATCCACGATATGTGTGCGTTATTCATACTTTTGTATGTACGAAAAGTAAAAATAGAAAGAGAACGCAACCTTACGTTCTTTCATAACGAACATTATTACTTACACTTCAAAACTAGTTGAAAGGGGGTCATTTTTTTATTTTTACTACACACGAATAAAAATTATCATGAGACGAATGCTTATAATATTAAATTAAACATAAATTACCTAGTTTATCGACTTAGTGTTTTAACACTAATTCAATTTTTACCGACAATGTTACTTTCTTTCCCTTTCTTAATATGCTTCTCCGTCTTCACCATGAATAAAACAAAAAAACTACGTAAGATCAGCAATTGAGATCAAAAATTTGTGGAGAAGGTTACAACAACTTGAATTTTCCAATTTTATATCAATTATTTGCATTTATTTGTGATCGCGATATTTGTACTTGGTGGCAATGGGAGTATCTAGTGTTAGGTTTTACGTAACCAAATCAAATTAGGTAGTAGGAAGATGAATTTATTTTTAAGATTCAGCACGAAATCGTTGTTTATGTCTATTTGACGTAAGAGGAACGAATTTTCATATTTTGTTCCACTCATGCTCATCGTTTGTCAACAACATTTAGAGAGATGGATGCTCGGGTTTTGGTTTATAGGTTAGCGTGACACTGTTTTGAACAGAGAATGTGTTTTTTGCTACCAACGGGTATTTGAGCGGGGTATTTAATTGTTAATGAATGACGTTTTGAATTAATTTATGCGTTTAAACTTTAATTTTATGAATGACAACATTTTGAAAAGATTATACTATATTAGTCTCACATTGGCTAAATAATATAAACATCTCGGTATATATATAAGTATGCCAACTTATCCTATTAGGTATGGCTGAATATTCATTTTAGATAGGGCTAATGTTTTGAGAAGTACATTTTGCAACAGAATGGGATGCCATGACATAGGGCCTTGGCCCCATCTAGCCCTATACTAGATTCGTTCTAAGTATGCAAACATTATATAACATCAATTGAAATAAAACAAAACCGGTTTGAACACAAAACAAAATTTATTGGAAGAAAAAAAACTAAATGTGGGTACTAGCACATCAAAAAATTAAAACAATAACTTAAAAGCCCTGTTATATACACTATAGTGGAGATCGTGATATTTTGAATCAACGATTGATGCTCCATTACTATGGTTAGTCTACTCAGGACCAGCAAATGAAAAAAACTAAAGTGATTGTTTTTGTCTTCATTTTTCGCATAGTTACAACAAATGGTAGGTATATATGATAATTTAAATCTTTGATTTACTGTACACCACCGATCGACAAATGCATTGAGATTTTTTTGTTGTCTCCATGTTCTAAACAGTCCAGATACACGAACATTGTTCTCTGTTGTTTAGTTCAGTTATTAGATTTATTCTTGGCTATCATTGATTGTCGGTTGACGCTTTTACTTTTCAGTTTTTTTGATTGTATATTACACATAGAGCAAACAGAAAGAAGAAAAATGACATGGGCGAAGGAGCTGCATGGGTTTTTTTTAGACAGAAAGATAGATAGACAATAAACCAGATAGTACGAAATAAAGTATCAATGATATGTAAGTATGTAACATTCAATGAAAATAGACGAGGTAAATTAACTTCCTACAACTAAGGTAGCCTTCTTTTCGTATTCTTGGCAGTTCAAATTCATGTCTGACGCAAACGAATAAAAACCCAATAGCCATATCATTTCATCCCCTGTGTATACAATCCAATTTTATTTTCAGAATTTTTTCAAGTTTCGTCTTCGATTGTTTTAGACGAGGTAAACAAACTACCTTCAGCATGATATCGAGGGAATCACCAGTCGCAGAGCGCATAGACAACAGTCATCTAGTGGTCCGTCTAGAACGGTTGGCGGTACTTCGCATAATCTTATACTTGGTTGATGCATGACAGCGAAGCATGAGGATGACGACCACAAACACTGGGAGATCGCGATTTGTTTGACTGATTATGATAGCAAAGGTTGCAATCATTTCCATGTCTTGTTGGGCGACCTCGAGTAGCTTACGAAGACTGATATTTTTCTTGTTAACATGCTAAGCATGAACATGTAGTTTGTTTTGTATTTTATTTTTTGCATTTATTATTCGATACTTTTATTTTTGCATTTGTATTGTGAATTATGAATTTTTATTTCGTATGTTGTATTATGTATTTTGTATTATGTATTTAAAAACAATTAACATAAATAAAATAATAACATAAACAAACAATAAAATAATAAATTTGCCTCTTTCGCGTTGCACTTTTTGTAAAAGGAATGCATATCTCTTTCGCGAACTTTTCCATTTACCAACACCTTCAATTTACCTTATCAACTTGCCCCTTTTGGTTCAAAAAAGTACTCACCCTAAATTCAACCATCCCTATGTCATATTGATCATTACATGCTGATGAAAAGATATTTTTCTAAATCCTCAAACACTTATATTTCTGCAAAATTTGATAGATTTTTGGAATGATTAAGGAATAACAACACAAATAGATTATTTAAAAGTAATACTTCCCTACAAATTAGGCATGTTTCAATGGTGCATAATTTCCATTAGCAATTGTCGTGTTTACTTTTGTAGACTTAGACATTTTAACCTGTAATTTTTGACTAAAATATGATAATCAGATCAACCATTAAGAAAATTTGCTTACTGTTCAGAATCTTCTTCTTCTTTTTTTTTTTTTTTTTTTTTTTTTTAAGTTCAAATAAGACTCTTCCTTACTTAGAATTGTTTATCCAATGTTTTCAACGATTCAAACTTTGATGTTTATCAAAAATATCAATCTAAATTTAAAACTACTTTAGATCTACAATCAATATTCTATTCCTAGATCTTTTGATATATTTAAACATATTAAGTTAGAAATGGAACAAAATATTAAATTAATCATGTTATTGTCAACTAATTTAAAAAATACAATTTTTTTTTTTTTAATCTATATAATTAAACGGTCGGTTTTTCCAGTATTGTATACTTTTACTTGTTTCTATTATTTCTCTGAAGTTGTGTGGGTGACCAAACATTGCAAATGAAGCTATGTTATGAATACACTTATTGAAAAGTGAGGAACGAAACAGGTCGTTTAGCAGATTGATTTCAATAAAAACAAAATTACTTGTAGTAAAATTGAGGATTAAAGATTTGGCAATAGAAAAATGATTTATGATGTGACGTTCAATTAGAGTGTCAGGGTAGCATAATTTGCGCTTTTGTAGTTAACGCCATTGTAAACAGAGGAGCATTGGGGACCAACAGTCTTGAATAGGCGTAAACACGTGAAAATTTTAATACAAGCGAAAAAAGTATATGGTATGCTAGACGTTCGTTCATCAACAAGCCGATCTAGCTTTTGTAATGAAAAGATGCTAACATCTCATTAACTAAATAATTGTGACCCGTGGGCAGAATTTCTGTTTCCTCGTGTTGTCGTATTAGTATCCAATGGAATCATCGGGTTAATACATCAATATATAAATATATCCCGATTACGTTGCTTGTCTTTCTTTCTTGACAAGTGAGATGCTATAACAATTAGCCATGGACCATGGCACTATACTACACGAAGTAACACATTATCGATGCCATGGACCATGGACAAGCACAAATGATGCGTTCTTTTTTAAATAGAATGGTGCAAATTGAAGAGTTTGAAAAGGAGAAAGATCGTGAAAATGAACCGTGTTTTCTTTTTATGTAAAAGGCAATGCACAAGGTGTGAAAAAAAGAGGATAAACATATTGAAAGTTTATCCGTTTATATCAAACACGACGTCTGACGCTGCGAACTCATAATTAATGAACGGATAAAATTTTAATGTTCAAACTGAATGAATATGATTTATTATACCATTATTTTTGACTTGATACCTAAGGTCGTAAGATTGATTTTATGATGTCATACGGATATTTTTGCAAAGATTATTTTTATGTCTAGAAAAACCAAAATTTTAGATATCATTTCAAAGACATATTCTGACGTTTCTGTAAGTTACTATTTCATTTCTTTCGTTAACCTTAAATTATTGCACCATAATATCGTTTGTGCGTACACATACACGTACAATTTTTTTAACAAAGAATACACAATCAACCCAGTCATCAACATCAAATATCGTAGAACAACACATTACCCAATCCAAACATTACGCTTCAAGTTCCAACATTTCTTAACAAAATACTACACGTCCATAAAAACAGTATCAGCGTAGCGAACCTTGAGAATTAGGAAGTACACTGCGATTTCAAAGGGATGTTGCATATGGCTTCTTGGGGACTTAATATTACAAAGTGAATGTAACAACTTAGAGCAATAATACTAGATTAAGTGTGATGCCAAGGGCGCCACAATACGTTCTTTCTAATACCGCAATTAAAATAATAAAACTCATTGAATTTTGTATGCTTCCTAATACCACATTATCTCTTCATTTTAATCTCTCACTCAATCATTAAATGGCAAACTAATCACGTACTAAACTAATCTAAAAACCATAATCTCTTGAACTTGTTGTCTTCTTCTCATTTCTCGCGGGAAAATTCAAATTCATACAGTAATCTCTCAATTGTTTGGTGATCCGAAAACCCTAATATCTCATTTTCTCTTCTAGTTTGCTTAATTCAAATCTTATTCACGGCTTTTGTATATTCCTCGGCATTGCGGCGTCGAATTCGTTGATCGGTTCTAGATTTAGGGTTTAACTCGTTGATCGGTTTTAGAAATGAGGACGAACATATATCGAGTGAAATAGAAATAAGGTAATACAGTGTGGTAGCCCTTATTTTTTAAGTGTGTGGTATTAAGAAGAATGTAATACTAATTCTTATAGTATTTTTTAGTCTCGGTATCAGGAAGAACATGTTGGGGTGTTCTTAGCGCCACACTAAATTAATAGTTATACATTATTATATATAAACAAGTACTTAATGCATTTATAAACTAACATGGCAAACAATACTAATATTCAAACCTCACAAATACGATGTAAACAATCCAACAAAAGTCAATTTTGTTTTCGTTAAGAAACGTCTTTAATGACTCTGCTTTTCATTCATTCTTTTTTTCCAGTTAAAATTCCCAAAATGATGCTTTCTCACCATGTATAATGTGGTCCGATTGTCATCTGACATTTACCTCAATCCAACTTAAAAAATTTAATTTGTAGATATGTCCTCCATGAAATAAAGATATAAAGTACCAATAAAAATTACAATTACTTTATAAAACATTTGTAAATATAAACATGGTAAAACTATGCTTTGTTTACTTAAAAGGTTTTAAATTTGTTATAACAACAAGAAATAATGTATGAATAGGAACCATAACTTCTTTTTACATAATTAAAATAACCTGATTTTGTCCTCCATTCAAATACACAAATCACGATACAAATCCACGAGAACATACTGAAATTCAGTACAAAGTTTGGAAATAACATGCCTAAAATAGATGATCGAAAACGGACCTCTGTTTTTTCCAGTAAATTGTTATCTTTACGGTGATTTCTTAAACAAATTCAGCACGTCGTTCGTTTTTTGAGTAAAAACATGTTGTCTTTTTTATCAAAGTTAGAAATATCGTTAGAAATTGGTTTCTCCATTAAAAAAGTGATTAATTGTTTACCCTAAGAAGAAGATGATTAGGGTTTAACGAACAGTAAAATGTAATTAGAGTAAAATAATAAAAGGGCATTTTGGTCTCTATTTTATAAATTGTTGGGGGGCTATGTTAAATGATCCTCTGCTTAGTAAAAAAAAAAAAGTGACCCTCCTTAACCGTTTTTGGAGTGACATTAACAATAGTCATCCTAAATTCATTAACGCTGGTTAATCAATAATAACTCTTTTCAAAGCAAATAATCTAAAATGAAAATTTGTTGAAATAAGAAATAATAATCAAATCTCATTCATAGAATAAAAATATTTAATGAAATAGCAAACTTGGGTTATGCTTTCTTGTTAACAAAGAAGAGAATTGGATAGTGATTGATTTTAAGTTGTGAAATTCATCCATCTTCTATTTCTATAATGTTAACATTTCCATTGACTTTTTTCCTTGCATGTCTTATTGCTTTCATTTCAACCTATTTTTTTTCTTCTCCAATGCACTGATGTTTTGACAAAGAGGGGTAGATGATATTAAAAAAAGTGCGTTGAAATAGATGAAAACATGTAAGTCGGTAGGGCCCGATGACAATCCTATTGAGGTGTGGAGATGCTTTGGAGATGCAGGGATAATCTTACTAACTAAGTTGTTTAATAATATTTTCAAATCAAACAAGATGCCCGATGAGTGGAGGAGAAGCATTTTAGTTCCAATTTTCAAGAATAAAGGGGATATTCAAAGTTGCACAAACTACAGAGGAGTTAAGCTTATGTGTCATACAATGAAGCTTTGGGAGAGAGTTTGCGAACAACGTTTGAGGAGGTTGACAGGTGTCTCTAGGAATCAATTTGGTTTCATACTTGGAAGGTCAACTACTGAGACGATTTTCTTGATTAGGAAACTTATGGAGAGATACAAGGAGCAGAAGAAAGTTCTTTACATATATTTTATTGATTTGGAGAAAGCTTATTACAGAGTACCGATGAAGGTGATGTGAAGGGCGCTAAAAAAGAAGAGGGTGCCATCAAAGTACATTACCCTTATCAAGCATATGTACGAGAGGGTTGTGGCTAGTGTCAGGGCATGCGATGGTGAGACCAGTGACTTTTCCATTAACATAGAGTTACATCAATGTTTGGCTTTGAGCCCATATATTTTTTCTTTAGTGATAGATGAAATCACAAAAGGTATACAATGGGAGAACACTTTGTGTATGCACTTTGCTGATGATGTTGTGTTGATTGATGAAAGTAGAATAGGGGTTAGTAGACAACCGGAGTTGTGGAGTGAGACGTTGGAATCGAAGGGTTTCAGGATTAGCAGAACTAAAATGGAGTATATGAAGTGTGAGTTCAGCGGTGTCAGGTCAGATGACAGAGATGTCACCCTGACCGGTCAAGTAGTTCCCAAGAAAGATTTTTTTTGATATTTAGGATCTATGTCGCAGTTTGATAAGGATGTTAGTTTTGGAGTTCAAGCCAGATGGGTGAAATAGCGACTTGTATCTTGCATTCTCTATGATAGGAAGATCCCTCAGAAGCTTAAAGGAAAGTTCTATAGAACAACAATCAGGTCAGCAATGTTATATGGTGTAGAATGTTGGCCAGCTAAAAGATAACACGTCCAAAAGATAAGTGTAGCAGAGATGCGTATGCTGCGTTGGAGCTGTGGGCATACCAGACAAGATCGGATTAGGAACGATGATATTCGGGACAAACTTGGAGTTGCACCTGTTGAAGAGAAGTTAGTCCAACACCGCTTGAGATGGTTCAGACATCTCTAATGAAGACCGCACAATGCACCAGCGCACGCTGGAATTATAGGTCGCGCTGAAGGCCCAAGGAGAGGTAAAGGCAGACCTAAAATGACATTGGAGGAGATAGTAAAAAGAGACTTAAGCTATTGGAATATATCAGAAGAGTTGGTTTCGGATAAGAGTGCATGGAAGTTAGCAATCAATATAGTAGAACCTTAGGGGGTTTTTTCCAAACATTTATTTTATTTTGACGAAAGTTTTTAATCTTCGTTTTCTTTTTTCTTTTCCAAATCTTTATTCAACGTTTACGGAAGTTTTTACCTTACTTTTTTTTTTTTGGGATTCCATATCTAGACAACCCCAACTTGTTTGGGATTTATGGCTTTTAAACTACAAGTAAATCACCCCCTAAATTTCTACCACTAATTCCAATTTTAATATTTATTATTTCTTTCCAATTGAATTAAATAATATAGTACAGTGGAAAGAGAAAAAATAAAATGAATATTAAAATCAGGATGAGCGGTTGGAATTCATGGGTAGATTCACGTACAGCCTTAGAGGTGTAACAGAACATTTCCCTATGTGTATATATATATATATATATATATCTATATATGTATATGTATATAATTTTCAAAAAATATATATAATGTATGTATATATATATGTATATGTGTATATATATAGGGGAAGTCTAAATGGACACAAAATTAAATACACAAAATCTGAACCATTAGATCTCCCCTTGAATTCCACCTTTCACATGAAGACAAACAAACCTTATGGTCGAGATTTCGTGTATACAAATTTATGTTTAATTTTGTGTGCCAATAGCCGCTTCCTTATATATATGTATGTGTATGTATGTATGTATGTATGTGTTTGCGTGTGTATCACGGTTTTTAGGTATATATAGTATTTTCGGTTAATGGTTAACGGATATATGTTATATGGTTAAACATAATTTGGTCAATCAATGTCGATTAGTTAACCGAATATTTGATTACTCATATTTTTTAGTTAATGTGAGTCGGTTAAAGATTGATTGAATCAGTTCGATCGGCTAACTGTAATAAATGCCTGTCTGCACCCAATATCAGCGTCGCAGACCTTATGAATTAGGAAGTACAATGCTATATTAAAAAGCTGATGTATATGGTATATGTTCTATCAAAAACTAATGAATAAAACTCTTACTTATAAGAACCACTAGTGTGAACCCGTGCTACGCACACGGGCTTCGTTTCATGACTTGTAGTGAAGTGTTGTGTAAAATATTTGTTATCCAAAAATGTGGTACAAATCCCAAAAGCTAGTAACAAAAAATGGAAACTAACATTTGAGTTAATTTCGATAGTTCAAAATTAAACATCCGCACTTATTCAATTTTTCACAATAGCGTCTTGGTGTAGAAACCATTCAGCAACATGTAACATGTAAAATATAAAACTTTACCAAACACACATGCTCCCTGCAACTTCCGAACATTCTTACAATTGTAAATGTGTAGTCCCAAAATCAACTTACATACAAAGTAAACAATTACATACTCAGTAAACTGCACATAGCAAAATTATTATATAAACAGTAAATCTCTCAAATAATATAGCTTTGATCTTGGTATAAATTCTTCAACATGCCAAATAACTACACATAAGGTCAATTATACATTACTAAAATTGTGAAAGGAAAGAATTTAATAGGACCAACATATGGTACATTTTTTTTCTGTACATATCAACTTGCCTTTGTTGTGCCATGTTCATGCAATAGAATAATTCCTTTAACCTCCGTTAACATTTTGAACAATGTGTTGACTGCAATATAGCAAATACAACAGAATAATTTATTAGAATTTAGGGAAAAAAAGATATGTATGATAAATGCAACAGCAATAAACTGAATGAAAATCATCGAGAAAATGTAAAGGAAAATTTACAAACCTAATGCTTCAAAAGAGAGTAATTTGGAACTGATACGAAAAAAGCAAAAAACAAAAATGAGTCGAAATTGGAGCATGAATCACATAATGGAGATATTTGCGGAGAGGGAGGGAGGGAGGGAGAGAGAGAGAGAGAGAGAGAGAGAGAGAGAGAATGGGAAGTTGGTATGTCATATATTATCCACACATGGTCAAAAATTGGTGAATCATTGACATGTTTGAAATATTAGGCCAATTTTTTTTAAAACATTCTAGTCATAAAAGGTATTTTTAATTCAACAAATAGGACAGTTACTGTTAAAACGACGTTCAGGAGGAACAGATTTGTAGATAAATATTTGTTCAAATAAGATAATACTTCTTATTTTACCCTGTCTAAATTTCTATATTCATGCTAACATATTTTTCTTATATAAGGCAAGATAGGCAGTTAAAGCAGCCAATAATTGAAAAAGCTTTTCTTGGGCAGAGCAGCAATAAAAACATGACAAAGAAACGGAAAAAAAATATATCTTTTTGGACCAAAATCTGATTGACTGTAAGAATTCATGGTAGCACTACATCATCAAAGAATGAAAAATAAACATTGTTTACTACAATAAATAAAGCCCACAATATCTTGATCCGAATAGCTCGAACAACAGGTTAAAAATAAGGATATAACATATATTTTGCATTTAGGCAATGAGCACGGGTATATATTCAAACTTTTTGATTGAATTTTTTTAGACTTTAAAAAAAAAATGATTGACAACATATCAGCCAAAATGGTTCTAAAACCTAAGCTTAATGGGCTTGGTCGTTAGTATGATTGTAAGCAAGCTTTAAAAGCATACAGTTAGATTATAGACAAATAGATGCCATATAGTAAAATAGAGACGCTCTTCTTGAAGAAATTAGGTTATTAATTAATAGCGCACTTAATATTAACCCTTCGAAACCCTACAAATTTAGAATAAAAATATTAAAACTTCAGGCAGGTCCTTAATATCAATTGATATACTTAATATCTATTGATATACTTGGGTTTTATCATTCACAATTGAAATCCTCTAGCCATTAATATTTCTAAAGTATGCTGTCTCATTGTCTTTGGAAAAAGAAATTCAATATTAATAAAAGGAATCAATTCAAAAATGTATAAATGAAATCCTTAATCTACATCAACAGTTTCAATTGATAATGTAAAACTAAAGACATGCCAAAAGAAAGGACGAAAAAGATACGGAAAACAACGTAAATAATTAAAATTCAATAGCAATGCTTGTAGCTTTTATCCACTTGGATCTAATGAATTTGTTATTTCCACTTATGACAGCAAGCCCCATTTTCTTACCATAAGTCGCCATGCAAAAATTGATGGAAGCAATCAAAAATTGGACTGTATATCCAGTAACTTAAAATTTATGTTTATCAGCATTCTCTATCTAATTCCAAATATACCTACCACCTGATGAACCAAGTTAGCTATATAACGACAAAAATCTTAATATTTTCCAAATACACATGCTTTACATGGGTAGTTCTCATTTAGATTATAATTTTTACATGTGTTCTGAAGGGCATAATCTTAACGATCAAATATAACTTATATACATCGACATGAATTGTGTAATCGCTTGTGTAATTGTGCCATGCCAACCTTGAACGGAAACACAAAAGCGATAAAATTAAAATCATGTTATATAAGCATTATATTATTTTCTATATCTTGCTAGCTCATTACCATTGAAAAATCTCATACATAGATTATGTATTAATCTTCAGTTGACTTGGTTGAAGTTACAATTAATGATATTCAATTCTTTTAGCATAGTACGTTTGTTTGGAACAAATGTAGGAAACATGGTCCTAATCATTGAGAAACGTTAATGAGTAGTTGAGTGATCACGAACACAAATTGAAATAGTAGAGCATGAGTTTGTTCACCTCACTTTTGGCGAGGTGAATAAAACACCGGCCTGATTGGTGGAAATCAGGGGTGGTGAGGTGAACAAACTACTACTGGAAATAGTAGATAGATTATATACAGTGTTGAATACAAAGGCATGAATATTGACATTTAGATTTAGTACTAACTCATCTGAGAAAGAACGCAGCAAATGAAATGAAATAAAGACATGCATTATATAATGCTTTCTAAAGAGTTGATTATCAAAAGCTTAAGTTTACATCCCTCCTTTCTTATTCAGATTCTCTGAGGTGATATTGGTGAAAGTGATTTGTTCTTGTTGGATATCTCAAGGCCATAGATATTTTGATTTTTTTTACTATCCCTAATGATATTAGATACACGAACTTGTTCTAATGTGTATGAAGTCATTGTTAGATGGTTTTTTAACTGAAAAAACCCATTCTCATAGTTATAAATAAAAAAAGATTGTAAGTTTGTTGTATATATTTTCTTCTTTTGCACTATGTTAAAAAGCAAAAATATCTCAGTACATTTAGTAAATCCAATGGTAGAATGCATTGAAAGAATAGTTTAAACACAACTTGAATGGTTAAAACTGCTATGATATTTCTATGTAAGAAATGTGACCAACGCTATCCAATATAATAAGTAGTTGACAGTGGAATGCGAGGAACTACAAATGGTTAATTCATATGATAGTAGAATTTTCATAATTGAAGACAAATGGGAAATTTATTGTAGTGAAATTTATTGAAATCTATTTTATGTAGTGAAATTTATTGATCTGTAGTGTAATAAACCATTATCCAAATTATGTTCGGTTTTTATTACCACACACAAAAGGAATGAAAGAATGGTAAGTCCAATGCATGATAATTTTACTAAGATATCATCTCTGAGTATGTAGTAAAACATAAACATTCATAGCTTTTGTTAAGTTGAATGACAAACATTTTAGAAACAATATTCCAAAGCCTGGACACTGTCCATATTCAGTTAATCAACAATTAGAAATGAAAATACATTCTAGTACAAATTTGTGTTGATTTTTCTGGAATCAACTAATTCTAACTTTAAACAGAAACAAACAAATATTTGAGATAATTTTTCATGTTTAAATTATTTTTACATAAGTAAAATAAGTTGACTGTCAAGTAGAAAGACAAACAAATTACCATAATATTCATCAAGTTGAAAAATAGTATCTCCAAATAAAAGCTTTAAGAAAACCATGGACCTCACTTGCTAAATTCAAGATCCACACACAGTATTAGTTTCACACCGGCAAGATAATTTTTTTTATAATTTGTAGAAAAGAAATTAACCATAACATATATGCAGAAGCAAAACATGAACATCGGCTTAAACATACACAGCTTTCACACCTACACAGTTGGAT
This sequence comes from Allium sativum, assembly GCA_030737875.1. NCBI lineage: Eukaryota > Viridiplantae > Streptophyta > Magnoliopsida > Asparagales > Amaryllidaceae > Allium > Allium sativum. The sequence goes on from CM060912.1 coordinate 749,536,150, forward strand.
GGTTTGAAGCATGTGCATTGTTAGCCCTCGTCTAATAGCTATGGGGTAATAAAAGCAGTGGTCCATATGTATCATGCATGATATCATTTAGAACAGCAATATCCATATTTTCACATTTGCCAATATTATCATTTTGGACAGCTCACAAATTTTTACTTTCTTACACAACTAATTAATTTATATATCGTAAGTACGTAGTCCTAGAATTTACAGTGCAATATTTTTGTACACTGGGAAAGTGCTGTTAGAAACTTTCAACGTCGAACCAGTCTGAGATGACTTCATTTCAACACACATAATCCTAGAAGATGTATGTAGCTTAAAAAAAGCAGTAAATTATATGTTTTCATTTTGAATGTTTAAGTGATTATCTTGAGAAAAACATGTAATGAAATCAAATATTTAGGACACTTCTTATGTAATCTTCAAATTGATCGATAAAATTTAAAAGACATACTAATCTCATCATTACTGATAAAAATTATTAATTGGAATAAGGAGTTCCCAAGCAAATTTGTTTCGATGAAGTTTCTGAGCAAGAATTATTCTTTTCATAAAGTTCCAAAGCAAGTATTAAGTACCGTAAATCCAATTGGTTAACCTCTTAGAAAGGAATTTGTAGCCGTTGAAGAATTAAAATATGGATCATCAGTAGAGACAATGAAAACAAAAAATATAAGCTTTTACTATTGGCTAACATTGTCTAATATCTTTAAAGTAAAAATGGAATGAGAATAAAAAGTTTGTCAAGAATATTTTTTTTTAATTCATTTGTCAAGAGGAAAAAGAAAATGAGAAAAATCTCAAGTGATTCCTCGTAACATTAAGGTTGTATGTTGGAGGAAATGGAGAATAAATTTTCGATTAGTGTATACGTCAATGTATTTTTTTCATGAAAACTTCGACATTATGCCTTTAACACGTTTCAAATCTGTTTCAAGAAAAATCAAATTTAAATAGAAATGGTTGGTCAATGTACATTCTTAATTAATACACTTCTTGTAGTTAACAGTTATGTCCAATCTCCCCAAATCTCTCTACAAAATTGTAGGGCTAGCTAACTGTGTCTATTCAGTAATATTGTTAACCAAATATTATTTGTTTTATTTTTTTGTTCCTACATAAGGGAATTCATGCTAGTCGTTATTCATGTTACGCCTTCGCCTGGTTACCAGTCAACCAACATGTACGTTGCATGCAAATGCGGCAAGAAATAGCATTAGCGTGAACGGAACGGAAACTAAGCAGAAACAAATGCTTAAACAGACTCCTAATGTATTTAAGTTCTTAACCTGAAGCTTTGAGTTATGAATGAGATAAAGAAACCTTTTCTATATTTTTCAAAAGACTGTTGGGCTCATTGCCAATTAGAGACTCATATGAAATTATATGGGACATATTTTTTTTTTTAAATATAACTAAAATATTATTGAGAATATGTACAATAATGATTACAACCATATAAAATTACATCTGTAAAGATGGTTAATCATGCTTTGCTACTTTATGTTAGCTAGAGAAAAATAGTACTTCAAATAAAGTGTTAACTTATAAGTACTAACAAAAACCAAAACCAACTTGGTTGGGAGTTTGTATTCACTGAATCTGACCAGTTTTGTATCGCTCTGCTTATGACTTTGGTTGTTTGAATAATTAAGCAAGGATCTTCTGACATGGCTATGCACTGAAATATATTATTTAACATCCAACGATCTATGATAAAAGGGACATATACTAAAAAGGGACCCACCCTAATAAAATGACGCATACTAATTATTGACCACTGTAAGAATTTTAAGACTTATTTATCAGTGTTGGAGTTCAGTTAGGCTAGGGATTTACATACAACAATCAACATAAAGGGGATGAAAACATAAATGCACAAACAAACAATTGTATTAAGAATAAAATTTAAGAATCGTACCAATATTATTCCAGAATAAATGTAAAATTATTTTTTATGCTATGAGATTTGTTTTCTCTAGCCACCATGATAATGATAAAGATAATAAGTTGCTATTTACATACAAATATATTTTATAATTTAGGGACAACCATGTAGCTCCTATACAGCTCACATGATGTGGTTTTATCAGCATAACGCTCAAATACAGAATATATTTCCCAATCTGTTTAGCTTCTCGGTATCCCTCCATTCAATTTTCCGTTGTTTAATGATATTGCACGAATTCCTACCAGTTTCAATTCTTGGGGTTTGTTGCCTATCCTTGACATTACTATTTTGTTATGTGTTAAAGCAAGTGGAATCATCTTCGTTTCTCCTTTAAAGAAATACTGTGACGGCAAGGAATCTCGCTCGGTCCGAACCAGTCGCTAAACCGACCCAGACCGTTCGAAACGCCCTATCGTTTGAGAACAGGACAAAACAGAACGCATATAAAAGAACATTTCATTGTATATTACAACAATGCATCAGATTACAAGAATATACAGAGTATAAATGAATATTACACAGGAATATCAGAGATTTAAATTACATTTAAATACATAGCAGCGGAAAATAATACAGTACACCACTAGAAGAGATATACGGATACAAAGCTTTCCGGATATCGTTCCAGCTGTAAACCAGGATCCTGTGAATATAAATCTGCAAGACCAAAACTACTAGCTGCCCGTGTCAAAAATAGGGGCACCCAGAGTTTAGGTTAAAACAATAAACTCCAGGTCAGTCATGGGACTGGTGTGAGAACTAAAACAGTTAATCTTTATTTTAAAGTTCGGTAAATCAAGGGACCACGCCGTATAACACGGAACGGGTTTCCTCCCAAGAATACCAGTGCATAAAACAACAGCGCAATGCTAAATAAAGAAAATGAAGCTATTATAAGACCCAGGTCCTATCACACAATGCAACGCAAGCCGGGGGATAGGGTTTTTACCTTATAATAGCCAAGAATGCTTGATACGTTTAAAACAAATCATTTGATACTATTATAAGTGCATAGTGTATAAAATAACTTCAAATCATAAGTATCAATCATAGGCGGCATGAATGCCCCATCCCACTATGTCGCCATACTAGGTTCTACAAATAAAACCGCAAATGTCACGTATTTGGAAGTTGGATATCCATCTATGAACCGAGGCAAAAGATAGTCCTCAACCGATTCGAGACGCTCTAGCCCGCCCCTCAGGCAAGTACTCAGTCAAGCCTTTGGATCGTCAGGGCCGGTCCACCGATGTGAATTAAAATTCCTGAACACTACGTTTCCCCACCCTATGGGGTGTAAGTCTGGTCCGTCAGCCGACCAGAATGCATCGGCCGAAACCGATATAACCGAGGCGCCTCGCAACAGCAACAACCACATAAGTCAAACTCGTCAGGGCGTGTAAAACCACTGACGCCACTTCTAGCTAGAAAGAAACGCAAGTCCTCCCTGAGGTCCGTCTCCCGTTTTTGGTTCATACCGGGTGTGAAACTCGCGAAGTAAACGTTACACAAAGCTACGCCACAAAGGTCGTGCTTTGATCATCACCACAAGACTTTGCTTTTCAACAGAAGCCTCGATCAATTGCCACTTAGGCATGCCACACAGTCAATTCACTCCATGCGTTTGATATCCATCCATATATAACCCCTGAGCTCGTACGTCTCAGAGAAGGGCGTTAAGCAAGAGAATAAATTCTCCGCCGCCAAACAGATATATATTTAATAGAGATCAATCACACAGACTAAAATCCAATGTCAGACACACAGTCCATTTACAAGTCCGTTCTGGGTCTGAACGAAACCGGAGGCACCTAGTACCCCGCATATCCATCGATCTCCAAGTACGTCTGGACGATCACAAACTGTTTCCATCTTCTTGGGTGTACAGCCCAATCAAGATCATCAGTAATCACCCAAACGACGTGAAGACTTCCGATCTTCGACCACCGTCTTCATCTTCGACTTATCGTCGTATCAGTTATTCAGAATGGGATAAACCCGGTCTTTCCGAATAACTCGCGTATATTTTGTAAAAGTGCTACAGAAACACAACATACGCCTCATTCCAATTCATCAGTCACTAACCGCAAATTAATCAAGAGAATAATTCCCCAAATATTAACCCCGAAGGCCGAAACCAACATCAGATCAATATCCAGAAAACCATTCTGCTTGGCTAACCGACAGTTAGTTTCTAAATTTCACATTCATAGGGAAAGATTCCCATTAATTTTATCAAAGATAAATTCCCTGAATTTATTCTTTAATCTACTTTTGAATTTCGATTCAACTAGTCGGGATTTACGAAACTTACTGAAGTAATCATTTGTTTTAATTTCCCAATCCCAACCTATTCATCCCATGAAGTAAAACTGGTAATACTTCATATCTAACACCACGGTGTTATCGGTAAATTCAATTACCATTTCACGTTCAAATCTAATTAAAGATTTGACTATCGCCTGGAGCAAAACTGGTGATACTCCATTCTTGACCATTTCAATCTAATTAAAGATTCATTAAAACTCAACTTAGTTTTAATCGTTAACTGGGTTAAAGAATCCGTGTCATTTAAAAACACAGTTCACAATAAACCCAAAATCACCTTCATTAATTATCGGGTTAAAGAACGAGTGTTATTTAAAACACTATCCACGATAAACCCAAAAATCAATATCAATTCAATTCCAATTAAATATTATTTAATTGGTACACTTCATTAAATCTAAATAAAAAGATTTAATCTTTTCTCAACTGGGTTCAAGAACAGTGTTAGTGAAGACACCATTCACGACAAACCCCAAATCACATTTGATATTCAATACAAGGCTCTGAATAGAAAATATATCGGCTTATATTCAATATCAAATTCTACGACTAACAAATGTCGTATAGGAAATAACGATATAAATATATCTTTCAAATTTCCATAACAGCACCTGTATAATCACGAATTCCAACATCGAAATATTCCGAAGACAATTTCGATTCAAATCCACTCCAATGCAATCATTGGAAATTTTGGTTATTTTCAAAACCCTTTTCAAATTCAATTTATTTATTTAAAAATAAATAGAATTATAATTCTAGTTCAAAACTAGTTCATTTCGATAAAAATCTATTTTTATCTTTTCAAATATGGAGTTTTTCATCCCAAATCTTCACAAATCATTTCTTATGATTTTACACAAATTATTACTATTTTTAATAATTTTATCAAGGCCCGTACAGTCGATTTCCATCAATGGCCATCGAACTGCACTTATAGCGACCTTTTTCAAATTTGATTTGGACATAATTCCAAATCCAACCGTTAGATTTCAAATTTCTAACATTCGTTAGAAAGCTCTTTTCGATACGAACCCAACCGTTCCGGTTTTAGGAGAATCCGACGGTCGGATCTCCCGTAATGTCCGTTTGAAATCAATGGTCGAAATTCGCGAACTGCCGCGGCGCGGCGCGTTCTATTCAGGCCATTATATTATATATATAATATATATAATATATACTTCGTCGATTTCTATTTAAAACGAATTATATAAATAGTTTTAAAATTCGTTTCAAAATCTATTTCAATTTCCATTTCAATTCAAAGCAAAATTGAATTCTTCTTTATATATTCGTTTCAAAATTCATTTCTATTCAATTCAAATTTCAATTCAATTTGAATTCATTTCAATTCGCTTTCAATTCAATTTGAATTCGTTTTCAATTCAATTCATTTCGAAATCGTTTTCAATTCAATTCATTTCGAAATCGTTTTCAATTCAATTCATTTCGAAATCGATTTCAATTCAATTCATTTCGAAATCGTTGATTTCGAAATCACTTTTCAATATTCATTTTAAAATGAATAAAATCGATATAAATATCGTTCACGTCAAAATGGCATCAATCTAATCAACACGGCTTCATAAATTTCTATTTTCAAATTTTCTTTATTTTTCAAATTGGAATGAGGCCCAATCAATTACCATATAAAATTAATTATATGGATTTCCATACAACACATGTATATAATAGCATTGAAAAATAATCAACCATCAACCAAAGTGCACTACACTGTATAAGCATCAAATATAGATATTCAACGCTTATAACAGCCTGTCAATCAATCGATCGACATATTTAATCAATCAGGATGAGTGAAATTCATATTTCATCCCAACACCCGTGTGGGGTTTCAAACAATCAAACACAGATTTAGTTGTGCAGTTGGGCGATGTGTAAAATTTATCGACCCAATCAATGTCCTTCAAATAGGTGTACATAAACAAACCGTCTGGTTTGTAAATGAATATTCATTTATTCACATTCACGTTAAAAATTATATTTTTAACGATAAAACATTTTATTTTAACTTATGAATTTCTATTCAGTTCATTCTTTAAATAAAATGATATTTTTATTTTTCTAAATTATTTTAGAAAATTTCGGCGGCATAACGGCACGATACTAGAAACAGGACAAGGCCTAGCCTAATCCCCGGTCTAGTGAAGGCCCACGCCATTCACACATCAATCAAATCAATTTATTTCACTCAACAATTCAATTTCAAATCAAATCATCACTAATCTATGCAACCAAACAAACAAGTCCATGGTCTGTGGACGATTGTGTCGGGTGCTACTAAGCACCGTCTGCATCCTAGTATATATATATTATTAGAAAAGAAATTGAAAGGTGAGAAATTCTCACATATAGCTATCCTAGCTCCACGACGCTTCATTGATAGAAATCTTCATCGTCATCGCATCTTCGTTGTTGTAACCACTACATATGTAAAAATCACATTTTTAATTCGAAGTTCAATATATAAAAATCACATTTTTAATTCGAAGTTCAATATATAAAAATCACGCCTCTTCCATTTTAAAAATCTTATCTATTCTATTTTTAAAAATCTTATCTATTTTATTTTAAACATCTTATCTATTTTATTTTAAACATCTTATCTATTTTATTTTTAAAAATCTTATCTATTTTATTTTAAACATCTTATCTATTTTATTTTAAACATCTTATCTATTTTATTTTAAACATCTTATCTATTTTATTTTAAACATCTTATCTATTTTATTTTAAACATCTTATCTATTTTATTTTACAAAATAAAAACCATGTATAATTTTCTATTAAAGATAATGATATTCATTAGACTTTGAATTCCACACTTAAGATAATTACACTAATTAGATTGCTTAACCTTTCTTCTCTGTTGTCTTCAGTATTCAGGAACCCATTTCGTTCGACTTGAGAAACCCGCAGTACACCGCCACCAACGCCGCCGGACTCCCATCAGGACCACCCACATCGAGCGCCTACATGGTGCGCACCTCCTCCCCTGACCCAGTCAAACTCGGTTGCCTCGAGAGGCGTGAAAACTGGTGAGAACGGACGGCCTTTTCAGAGGGGAAATCGAAAGGAGGGAGGGGCGGGGAGATGACTGATCGTCGGTGGAGGAGTTCGGGGGAGGGAGGCGTCGGCTGATAGAGGGGCGTCGAACGAAGGAGGATCGGGATTTGGGTTTTCAGATGAAAAGGAGGCGCGATTTTTCCTTAAAAGGGGTTAGGGTTCTGGGAAAAAAAAAGAAAAAGGGAAGGGTATTTATATTTAATTATATTATTATTTAAATTCTATTTTTATCTATTTGACTTATTTATGGCCCTCAACTCCAAACAAACTCCAAACAAGACCCAAAGACTGTAGCCCCTAGCTAAATACCCCCCCTCCAAACACTCTGGGATATGTTCCGCTGGCCAATTCGACTGTTACGATCAGTTTTCATTGAATCTACATTTAAATCACTATATTGAATTTTAAACGTACATTTCTAATTACCGGGTCGCATACTAACTAGAAAAATTCCCGAAAAATATTTTCTAGCTTCGTATTAACGATACGGTCCTAACAAAACTAGTTTCGTTGAATTCTGACTCCGTTTGAAAAATGGCCAATTTCCAGTCGATTAAAATCAACTGAAACTGGTCAAACGCGTTTTCCTTTGCCACGCTCCCATATTGATTCGAAAAATTATGAAATTTGGAATCTATTAATAACTTAACATCACGGACCCAACAAAACTGGTTTTGTCGAAATCCGAGGTCGTTTGCAAAATTGCTATTTTTAAGGGCCTTATATATATAAAAATATATATAAATTCCACAGCGACTATTTCTAATTTTAAACTGGACATACCTTATTATTTCTAAGATGAAATCTCAGTTTGTTAACTTCGTTACAAAGATATAGTTATACAGATTCAAATATTTCTTGTTTCGTTCAATTCTGACTTATATTGAATTCTGTATATTCATTTGAAATTAGAAATCGAATTTTCGAACTACCGCGCCATTTTCAATTCCTTTTATAATTATATATAATTGTTATATATTCTAACGACGACGTATATAAATATATTCGTTCGAATTCTATTCAAAATAAATTTTTCGACGATATTATTTAAAATAATTCATTTTGAATATTCAAAATTCGCTAAAATGGCCAAAATAAAAATTTCAAACTGGCTCGCATTTTACGGGTTGTTACAAATAAGATCAACGCAGATCGTGTCTCTGACAATTATTACCAGTTAAAGGTCAAAATTAAATATTAGGCATGAATCTTCCAATAAGTTAAACTTCCTAAATAACTTCCAAATTTCTGATTAACTTGGTCATTGAAACTATCAAGAGGGCATAACATATATCTCAAATCCAGTCTATGATATACCACTAGGTAAACAGACATGATTACCAGCATAATTTACTACAACATAGCATCAGCAAAAGGGCTGACTATTTGTCGATCACCAGCATCCATCACCAGCCAATGAAATTATGGGTGCAAGGATAACAATAGGATATGAGGTACATTGCTACATTAATAGCAAGGCTCGTCTATATCACTGGCAAACTTATTTGAACTCATCTAAAGTAGCCAATTAAAGGCAGCTCTAATTGATTTAGTGAATTTTGAACTCATATCATCCCCTGTGAGTAACAATGCTACAATCCAGGAAAATGGTACCTTGTTGTGTAACTATTTTTTATTATTCTATTGCTTTTTATTTTAGTACACCATGATTTTTAATAGTTTCCATGCATGCACTATTTCATTCTAAACTTAAAACTTTAGCGGTTTAGTCTAAATCATTAATGTAAAATGCAAACATCTTGATTCAAGAACTTATAGATTAAAAAATGCATCGACTACAATGATATTTTTATTATCTCCTATTTTAGTAAATAAATATACCTACAAAGTTGAAATCATGATTAAACGATAAAAGATTTTTTGCAGTTTCCTTGCATGCACTATTCAATTAGAAACTTAAAATTTTGACAGTTTAGTTTATATCATGAATGCACAAGGCATGAAGCTAGATTCAAGAGTCAGAAAGTTAGTTCACATTTTAAAAACGACAACGATATACTTAATCTCCTATTTCAGTAAACAAACACATTTGCACAGCTAAAATCATGTGTAAACAAATAGTAGATTTCTTGCGCTTTTTTAGATGCACTATTTCATCAGAAGCTTTGAAATTTAACCGTTTAGTTTAAAAGCTTGATGCAAAATGCCAAAGGTAAAATGGAAGAATCCGTAAGATCAGAAATGCACTAATATTTTAAATGCTACAATGATATAATCATTATCTCCTATTTCATTACACAAACTTTCTTACAAAGTTAATATCATGGCCAAAAAAATAATAGATTTCTAGTGCTTTTCCTTACATGCATTTTCATTAGAAACTTTAAATTTTGACAGTTTATGCAAAATCATTAATGCAAAATGCAGAGAGATAGATTCAAAAATTTATATATGTTCAAAATAAATTAACATATTAAACAGAGACTACAAAATCTTGGTTTAACAAATAATAGATCTTTATTACATGTATTCAAGATCAGGAATGGAATTATATTTCTCTTATGCCAAAACATAAATGTATGAGGGGAGCCAAAGCATATCACTTGATTATCACCTCCATTTTTATATTACACTGGTATAGTATATGTATAGTTCAGTCGATCATCTAATGATACCAACTCAAGAACAGTTGATCAAGCTATATATAAGTAACTTATTCTTCAGTCAGAAGGATTGGAATCAAATATTTATCCCAATGGATTCATGGTAACCTGAAACGTATTACAAAGAGGATTATTGAAATCATATTAGCAGAAGACAGGGTAGCCTCTTATGCAAAGAGTTATTTCATTATTACAATGTAGACATATACAGACTCAACAAAAGAGTTTTTGGCATAAAATGTAAAAGTTCCAATTTCGATTATAATAGTGGTCATGTTAGAATTAGATAAATTTGATAATCTGATAAAGGTCATATAATACGGGACCCTCCAGTTTATAATACGGGACCCTCCAGTTTATAGTTCTTGGCATCATTAGGAAAAACCAATATAAACTTACAACTCTTGGCATTTTTACTGCAACCGGTAAATTTTTTGTAAGGGTCGACATCACTTTTATCATTGAAAGCAAATCCAGCAAAGGTCCAACCATTATTTAAAGGTAAGTTAAGAAATTTAATGGACAAACTTGGTATAACATATTACGTCTAGCGTATAAACACAATTTTAGTGTAATATTTTTTTCATCGAACTTTCGTAATATAGTATTATCAGTGTTGAATGTTGGTGGACCTGAGGTAATCAAAGAAATCTTCGTTCATGACATCAATAGTTGATTATATATTTTTAAGGTAGTCACCAGAACACAAAGCTAATCATTTAAGATAATGAAGATGAGTCCTTGAATGAGTCTTTTATTGAATGAAGGATGAAGGCAAGCAAATAGATTAAATATAAATGTGATAAATCACATTAGCAATGTAAATCGTAGATTGCACCAAGAATAAAATACCACTATTTCAGTGGAAGTTGACGCTGGAAGAATTATAAAACATCGACAATGACAAAAACTACATAATTCGAAAAGCAAGTTAAATGTTTAAGAAAATTTGTTTATCCCAAAATAGTAACATAAGTTGTGTACTTTATTCTTGATGAAATACCATTAAGCAAAAAATGAAGAACCAAATGTAAGGAGCATGAAGATGCTAAGAGTAACATAAAAGATTAAATGGCTTACAACAAAGAATAAAATGAAATCAATGAAAGAAAATTCATTAAATTCTTGTATTTTATATGGTATACGTTAAACAAACTTTTTTTTTTTAGCAAAAGAGTCAATTGTTAATAAAAGTGCTAATCTAAAATTTTAACTTTTGGTAATATCACTTCTCAAACATTTGTAATGCGCTTATTTCGCTAGAAGATGTGATAATCAAGTTATAGATTATAAAAATTTATAATGCAAGACTTCTGCATAATAATTTGAATGAGAATAGATAGATATTACTATATCAAAAAGAAATGTGACTTCCTATGTAATAATCTTTTTCCTAATATATGATGGTCTCGAATTACCCAAAAGTACCCAAAAAAATTATCGAATGATCAAATAATTGAGAATGATGGTAATAACGATCTCAATTGACATGATGCGTGTTACACTAATTCCAATGAATAACCTGGAATTTTAGCTGGTGGATGGTTTCAAATTGATCAGGCCCGAGCTGGAAAAAAAATACAATAGCAAAATGAAGTGTAATATGGTAGCCGTAACGAATGCATTATATATATATATATATATATATATATATATATGTATGTATGTATGTATGTATGTATGTGTAAATATATATAGCTATAAGTCGTGTGCAAGCATGATAAGATATGAATGGTTACATATTCCTTCAACTTTACCAGCGAAGTATAGTATACCAGCAACAACAACGCTAGCACAAGTTTGAATGACCAATTAGTATATATAGTAGGTATCTAAAGCTCAGACTCATTTTCTCCGTTCAGAATTACTTTACCAAAAAGAGTTATTACCAAAACAGGTTTAAGTTTAAAACAATTACTTTGATAAGAAAAAAATAATCTTGTCACTACCTACGAACATATCTTCCTTGCCTAGTTATTAATGATAGTGAAAATCAAAAATAAACTGAACATAATTATAATGGTTTATTTCGCAATCGATAAGATTTTGCTTTATTTGTGCAAACGGTGACAGACATGAGTCATACTCTCTGATGAATAATGCAAAGTAAGCAGTTTAAGTTACATAGGACGGTGAGCATCATTCGACTGCAATCCGTTGGGGACAGATTATATTATTACTAATAATCAGTGAATTGATACAATGAGGTAGAAATAAGCACTTACAAAAATGCAACATACAAAAGCGCTGGGAATAATCAGTACCTGGAAGGACAGATTGTATAGGAGACCCTGGAAGCAGCTGTTGGGACGATCAGCAGGCAGGTGTGCTCGCCAATGAGCCAATTGGACAGTTGGAAGGTGAGTGCGATGGGAGACCACGTCCACCGCAAATCATGCATGCTATGAAGGTCAGCAGCTGCAAGCAACCATGGAGAACAATTCAGTGTCTGAATAAGCGTTCGACATGAATACAACCACGGTCTATGTGTAAAAATGTTGGAGGGAACACCACGGAAGCAAATTAACAAAGGCTATGTCCTCCTGGATAGGAAAAAAACAAATGTAAAGAAAGAACGTAACCAAATAAAAACTGCAACTTCATAATAGAGTTAACGGGTAAACATGAATTTCAGAAGGCACAGCAAACAGGATGGCAGAAATCACGGCGTGTACTACAAATTTTAGATTTGAAGGATAGCGTGTGGGAGGTGCAAATTCCCAAAGTTTAACGTGAAAAACCCCCAAGCCTCATCAGACAATGGAAATATTACACGGCTGGAACAAAGAAAGGAAAAGAACCAAACACTGGATGAGAAAAAAAAGGGAACAGTACCTTACACGTTTCGATCAGTAGATCGGGCGTATACGCCGATGGAAGGCAAAGGGAGATATTGCCGGGACGACTGGATGCTTCCTGGTCAAAGTAGCGAAGGCGGACAAAAAGTACGACCAAAGCAATTTAGGGTTTGGAGAGACGATGTTGTGGGGAGCGAGAGAGGAAGGGGAGGGCAACCGTAGAAGGTAGGTTTTGGGAACACGGCGGGGGAGGTAATCATGCGGTAGGTAAGGGGAAGGCAAGCAGAAAACGGGGGAGAAATAGATTAGATAAATGATAAGGCGGGGGTAAACCATCCAATGGAAAAGAATCACGCCTAGAAGGGTAAGACGGTTGATTAAACATTCCAGGTGTCACGCTCACGTTGTATGGCAACAAAAATTCGAGGAAGCTTCTGAGCCATCTAAAATCAACTCAGCTTTAATAGTATAGTATAGATTTGTTTTTTTTTTTGGTACTTAATATAACAAAGTGAATGTAACAACTTAGAGCAATACTAGATTAATAGTAATACATTGGTTAAACCTAGTGCATGAGGCTTTCTGTACGATAACGGGCTCTGGGGAGGTCGATGGTACGCAGCCTTTCCTTTTCACTGCGAAGAGGCTATTTCCATATTCGAACCAGGCGCCCAGGCCACTTGCCTGGTAACCTTACTGTTGCGCCAAGGTTCCAATTAATAATAATACATTATTATATGTAAAAATGAACCTGATACATTTATAGACTAACATAGCAAACAATTTATATTCAAAGCTCGTAGGTACGATATAAACAACCCAACAGTCAATTTTGTTTTTGTTAAGAAACATCTTTAACGATTCTACTATTTTTTCATTTTTTTCCCCATTAGAATTCTCAAATGATGCTTTCTCACGATGTTTAATATGGTTCGATTGTTATTTGACATTTACTTCAATCCAAATTTAAAATTCGATTTAGAAATATGTCCTCCATGAAATAAAGATATATAGTACAAATAAAAAATCACAATTTTTTTTTGAAAACATTTGTTATTATAAACTGAGTATAACTATATTTTGTTTACTTGAAAGATTTTAAATTTGTCATAACAACAAGAAAACAATGTATGAATAAAAACGATAACTTCTTTTTACGTAATCAACAGTTAAAATTTTTTATTAGTTCGCTACTAAAATTATTTTATCTATTAAATATTTAATGAGATAAAATGAATCTAATCATTCATTGAAATTTTCAATCCTAAATTCATTGAAGTTGGTTAATTAATAATAACTCTTCCCAAAGCAGATAATCTAAAATGAAAATTTCTTGCAATAAGAAAAAAAAATCAAAACTCATTCATAGAATAAAAATATTTAATGAAATAACAAACTAGGGTTATGCTTTCTTGTAAGCAAAGAAGAGAATTGGATAATGATTGACTTTAAGTTGTGAAATTCATCCATCTTCTATTTATATACTGTCAGCATATTTCGTCGACTTTTTTCCTTGCACACCCTATTTCTTTCCTTTCAACATATGTTTTTTCCTTCTCCAATGAACTGTTATGTTGACAACGAGGGGTAGATGGATATTGAATTTATATTTCTTTCCAAGGCACATAAATTAAAAAATAGGATGAAAACTAAATGATACCTTAAATGATTTGATGCCCAAAACACAAGTCATGCTTCCATTAGATTGAAATTATTATTGTAACACCCCGAATTTTAGTTAATACTAAAATTCACTAATTACAGGATAAATAATCTCAGACGTGGGAATTGGGGGTAACGGGCTGCGTTATTGCGTTCGTCTCGGAAAAATACGCGAAATAGAGTCCGAGTTTTCGAGAATCGGAGTCCGTATAGCCCGGTTATGGCCCAAAGAAGTTTGCAGAAAATTTAGAGCTAAAAACAGATTTAGAAACTTAAATTTAGATTTTAAATTAGAACCAGCGGGGCCAGGCGGGAAGATTCCCGCCCTAAGCATGTCGACAGGGGTGTCGACAGGCCTGTCGACAGGGGTGTCGACTTGCCTGTCGACTTGCCTGTCCACACGGCGTGTCGAACCAGGGTGCTTGGGTGCACCAGATCTGGTTTTCTGGCTAGGGCTGGGCTTGGTTCTAGAGATTTCCTAAATCTAACGGACCTAATCTAATCTAGGGTTAATCTAAGGGCCTAAAACACTCTCCTAATCTATAAATACACCCTAAACCTACCTTAATCCATACTAAAAATAGAAATGAAGGCCTCATGCCGCCAAATTAAATCCTAGAAGGAGTCTTCACTAATCTAAGAAGGAAGTTGCAAGCTAATCCCTCTCAAATCATTCTCTAATCATCACCATCTTCATATTTAGCAACTAATTCCACTTCATAAGTTGGTTAATTTTGGGTTTGGTGAGTTTCTATCACTTTAACATCAATTGTTAAAGTAAGTAGATTGGGTGTAATGAGACTTATGGTCTTAAATGCGGATTAGTGAGTTTGAATCATTTGTAATGATATGCTACTCTATGTTTTACTATGATTATGCATAATTAATATGTGGGTTTATGCATGTTTGATAAGTTGGCTTATGCATGCTTAATAAGTTGGTTTATGCATGTTTAACAAGAAGGTTTATGCATGTTTAACAAGTAGGTTTATGCATATTTAATAAGTGAATTTATGCATGTTTAACAAAGTGAGTTATGCAAGTTCATATGCAAGTTAAGTATATGTTTAATTGCAAGTTTAACATGATATGCAAGTTATGCATGCTTATGCGAGTATATGAATGCTTATGCAAGATATGTATATGCTTAAATGACATGATATGCAAGTTATGCATGCTTATGCAAGTATGTGAATGCTTATGCAAGTATGTGAATGCTTATGCAAGTATGTGGATGCTTATGCAAGTTATGTGTATGCTTAAATGCATGTTTAACATGTTATGCAAGTTATGAGAATGCTTATATGCAAGTTCAACATGTTATGCAAGATATGTGTATGATAATATGCAAGCTCATATGCAACATGTTATGCAAATCATGTGTATGATAATATGCAAGTTTGGGTTAAATGTAGTTGGGTTAATATATGCTCATATATGCAAGTTGACATCCTCTTAACCCATGACAAAGTTTTATGCTAAACCCATGATATTTGTGATGGATATTCCCCTTTGTTATGTCATGAAATGAGAACGATTTACGTGGGGAACGATGGGGTTGGTAAATATGTTAATAAATGAATGATTGGGTATGATTAAGCATACCATAAAAATAAATTACCATAAGTGGGAATTTACCTATTGAGTTAGGTCTACCCCATGGGAATTTACCTATTGAGTTAGGTCTACCCATGTTATGGAAAACTTGATATTAATTAGGGATAATTAATATGGCGGTGATTAATTAGGTGTAATTAATCGACTAAGACACGAGGTTGGACTCATTTGTAGTGTAAAACTGCCCGGACCCGACCGGCTTAACCAGTTGCTACAAATGTCAGCCCAATGTGAGAGGTCTTAGCCATAAATTAAATACGTGATTAAAGTAAAGACACGAGGTTAGGCTCTGTTATGACGTAAGACTGCCCGGACTCTACCGGCTTAACCAGGCTGTCATAACAGCCAGTCTAATGTGGGAGGTCTTTATAGGAGATCACAGTCTTAATTAATTAAGAAACACTTAACCATATTAGCATGTAGTGGGACATGAGGGGTTAAGTGGGTGCCTTGGGTGGCATGTGGAAATCTAGTGGGTTGCCTTGGGTGGCAATAGAAAATACGATTAGAATACTTAACCAAGTGGAAACATGTAATTAAACATGATTAAAGGGTTAAGTGGGATACACTAGATATGTGACAAGCTTAGGTGGGTAGCTTGTGGGGGCCCATTTCAACCAATATCCCAAACGTATCTTTGTGGGCTCGACCCATGTCGAGTGACGGGACACGCATATTGGGCTTGATTATAAGAGGCCAAAACGGGTTAGCGGTGGCAACGCAAGTCCAACGGGTTTCATATGCGTGTGTGGACCCGGGCTGGTAGATAAGCCGTTATTGCATCGTGTAGATATAAAGCCGTGCACCGTTGATAGTATTGGGTAGCCACTTTAGGGGAGTGATACACCCCACTGTGGGACCAGCACGGGTATCTACGGTAGGGAGCCGATCGATGGGGAGTAGTGGGTACACCTAATAAAGATAGGGGCAGACGGCAACTATGTATGGGTACACGAAACTACTGGGTAAGAATTACTGAGTGCACCTAGTGGAGATAGGGGCAGACGGCACCTATGTAGTGGGCTAGGAGTACACGAGACTACTGGGGAAATTTTCTAAGTCCTTGGAAGGGATCAACCTTTAAGTAGGAATGACTGGTGTGGTGCAGTTAGTAATTATCCTTGGGTGGGTAGATGCGTCCTTACGGTTATCTTAGTTTATCCTAAGTCTACCAAGCTGCTTAGTGTAGCCATTCATCCCCAGATATTACCGTAGGTCAAGTTTATGTCTTCTCTGGTTACTTTAATGATTGTATTGTTAAAGTTATAGGACTCACTCAGACTTATGTCTGACCCCGTTGTTTCTATCTTTTTTCCCAACCCTCAGGTCCTACGGTGGATCCTAGCAGTAGTGGAGCTTGATCAGATTGCTGTTCCAGTCTTTAGGAGCTTGGATAGATGTAAAGCTCCAGTTATCCAGTTATCTTTTCTTTTTGTTTTGGCTATTGTATGAGAGAGTGGGATTATGTACTTCTTTATTTTGACGGATATTGTACTTGACTTTTATCGTGGTTTTATGATGTAACCAGACATGTTTATTTCCGCTGTTATGAGATGATGTTTTAAATTTCAAGTACTATTTATATCTGTCTTGGTGAAATTTTTCTGTTCTATATTCACTAAAATACTCCACCGATGCTATGTCATTCCCTTAGTGAGTGACCATAGCGGGTGTGGGGTGTTACACGTGGTATCAGAGCAAAGGTTACCGGAACAGATAAAATTTTTAGAAAACTATTTTTCTAAAACATTTTTTTGAAAGAGATATTTTCAAAAACATGTCTTTTAAGAGAAAAGTTTTTGAAAGAAAAAGCATAATCCCCAATAGCCATATCTATATCCTTCGAATTCTCCGTTTTGAATCTTTCCTTTTTCGTTTCAGCATGGCCGAGAATCTTAATTTTCCGGAGGGTGTGACGGTACCAGTATGGTATAGGAGATTGATGGAGGCTAGGGCCACCACTGCGGGTCCAGCAAATATTCCTCCACCAACCGTAGCACCCGATCTTCCTCCTCCCCCTCCTCCTCGCACGAATACTTTTGCTAAGACTTGCAAGGAATTCAAAGCTATGGGAGGGAAACCTTTTCAAGGATCTGAAACCTTTGTGGAGGCTAGAGATTGGCTTAAGGAGGTGGAAGAATTGATAGATATCTTTGAGATGGAAGAAGGAAAGAAAGTCAAGTTGGCTGCTTGGTTAATGAAGGGAGAGGCCTCATTCTGGTGGGAGGTCACTAATGGAGAACGCCCCGTTGACTCTTGGGCGGATTTTAGGCAAAGATTTGTGGCGAAGTTTCTCTCAAGGGCGGAGGAAAACTTGTATATGGAAAGATTCTTGACTCTAAAGCAAGGAAATCTCTCGGTGAAGGAATATGTCAACAAGTTTAATCAATTGGCAAGGTTTGGCCTAGATATGGTGAATACACCAGAGAAGAAGGCTTTGCGGTTCGTGAAAGGCTTGAATGAACCAATGCATGGGTTGGCTATGACTCATATCCCTATGGGGGCCACCTTTGAGAAGCTAGTTGACATGGCACTCATGTATGAAGAAGAGAAGGGTCCCAATGCTAATAGGGCACCCGAGAAGAAGGGAGATCAAAAGAGACCTCAGCAACAACAACAAAGCAAAGGTGGGAAAGGCAACGGTGGCAAGGGCAAGAAGAAGAAGTGTTTCAATTGTGGGACACCTGGCCACCTAAGCAAGGATTGTCGCAAGAAGAAGAAGACTGGCTGCTTCCACTGTGGCGAAGCAGGGCATTTAGTGAAGGATTGCCCTAAGAAGGGGCAAAAGACGGGGTCTACCTCAGGAGGACAGGTGCAAGCTCTTATGGCACCGAGTCAGACTAGGGGGCAAGTACAGGCTCTCGTGGTTCCACCAATTCAGGAAAGAGGTAGAACTATCTCCGTTGAAAGTCTGGTTTTTCTATTTGACCATCCTGTCCGTACATTGTTTGATTCAGGCGCATCGCATTCGTTTATCTCATCATCATTAGTTGAGTCACTGCACTTAGACACCAGTCTGGTAGATGATCCCTTGGTTGTTTCAAACCCAATTGGGGGCTCCACTTATTTGTCCATGATATGTTTGGGTTTGAAGATTTCTATACTTAGCATTGAGTTTAGATGTGATGCTTTTGTATTGGGCTTCACGGGCTATGGGTTGATTTTGGGCATGGACTGGTTATCCAGTAATGGTGCCGTTCTTGATTGCGAAAGGAGAGTTGTTAGGCTCATGACCCGTTTGGGCAACACTCTCGAGATTTCTTGTAATCCCATGGACTCTGTTATGCTAAGTTATCTTGAATCGCTTGACGCTTCGGTCGAGAGTTTGCAATCTATGAGAGTGGTCCGGGAATATCCGGATGTGTTTGAGGAGGTGAAGGGCTTACCTCCGAAGCGGGAGATTGACTTCCGAATATATCTGGTGGATAATGCTAAACCGGTATCTTTACCAGTGCGCCACATGGCTCCTCGTGAGAGGAGGGAACTCCATAAGCAAATAGGGGAGTTGCTTGAGAAGGGGTTCATAAGACGGAGTATATCGGAGTGGGGTGCTCCGGTAGTATTTGCTACAAAGGCGGATGGGTCCCTCAGACTTTGTGTAGACTATAGAGAACTCAACAAACTCACAAAGAAGAATAGACACCCATTGCCGAGGATTGATGATCTTTTCGATCAGTTGGTTGGCACCTCAGTGTTTTCTCAGTTGGACATGGCCACGGGGTTTCATCAGTTGAGGGTGGCTGAGGATAGCATAGACAAGACTGCCTTTAGAACTCCAGATGGTTTCTATGAGTGGCTGGTGATGCCATTTGGGTTGACGAACGCCCCTGCATACTTTGTTGATTTGATGAGTAGGGTGTTCAGGGAGTTCCTTAATAAATTTGTGGTGGTCTTTGTGGATGATATCTTAGTATTTTCTAAGAGTGAAGAAGAGCATGCCCTACATCTTGGGGAGGTATTGAAGACTCTTTGAGCACATAGCCTTAAGGCTAAATTCTCTAAATGTCACTTCTGGAGGAAGGAGGTGCGATTCTTGGGGCACGTGGTCTCCAAGGAAGGGATAGCTGTGGATCCCGCGAAGGTAGTATCAATTCAGGATTGGAAGGTTCCAAAGAATGCTACCGAAGTAAGAAGTTTCTTGGGGTTGGCGGGTTATTATAGGAAGTTTATTAAAGACTTCGCGAAGATATCAGCCCCATTAACCCGCTTAACAAAGAAGAATCTTGTTTTTGCATGGGACGTAGATTGTGATGATGCGTTCCGACGGTTAAAGAGAGCTTTAACCACCGCTCCAGTTTTAGTGTTGCCAGATGGGAGCAAGCCATTTGTTGTCTATACTGATGCTTGTGGGACAGGGCTTGGCGCAGTCTTAATGCAAGAGGGAAGGGTAATAGCCTATGGTGGAAGGCAGTTGAGGGCACATGAGAAAAATTACCCTACCCATGATCTAGAGCTGGCCGCTATTGTTTTTGCGCTTAAGATTTGGCGTCATTATCTTCTTGGTGAGAGATTCGAGTTGTTCACTGACCATAAATCATTGAAGTACTTATTCTCTCAGAAGGATTTGAATCTAAGACAGCAAAGGTGGATGGAATTCTTAGCATCCTATGATTTCGAGATAACGTATACCCCTGGCAAGGGTAACGTGGTGGCGGACGCCTTGAGCAGGAAGAGGTTGTCCTTGAGTCCATTGTTCGTGGAACTACGAAGCTTGGAATTTATCTCGATGTTTGATTTCAGACCTTCCATTAACTATGTACCCGGTTTACTAGCTTCTTTGGAAGTTAGACCTACTCTTTTGGGGCGGATTGGAGAAGCACAGAGGGACGACCCACAGTTGGTTGAGTTGGTAGAGAAGCTCATAAGGGGGGAGTCGTCCAGCCATTTGAGTAGGTACACCCTAGACGATAGGGGGTGCTTGCGTAGAGACGGTAGACTTTGTGTACCGCAAGACGAGGGTTTGAGGAAGGCTATTCTTGATGACGCACACCGTTCTAGGATGACCATTCATCCCGGTGGGGACAAGATGTACCAAGACATGAAGAGAGTTTTCTTCTGGGACGGTATGAAGAAAGATGTGGCCGAGTATGTCGCTCGATGTTTGGTGTGCCAACAAGTGAAGGCGGAGCAAAAGAAACCTGGTGGGTTGCTTCACCCATTGGAAGTTCCGCAATGGAAGTGGGATAGCGTCTCGATGGATTTTATTGACGGGTTACCCAGACCGAGGAAGGGTAATACAGGAATTTGGGTGGTGGTAGATAGACTTACTAAGAGCGCCCATTTCATACCTGTGAAGAGCAAGAGGACTGCTCCATGGCTAGCTTCAGTATATCTTCGAGAGATAGTTCGATTACATGGGGTACCCTCTAGCATAGTAAGTGATCGAGATCCTATCTTCACTAGCGAGTTCTGGAGAAGTTTGCAAGAAGCAGTGGGGACTCAATTGTGTCTGAGCACCGCATATCATCCTCAGACAGACGGCCAGACTGAGAGGGTGAATCGTGTTCTAGAAGACCTTTTGAGGCTTTGTATCTTAGATTTTGGAGGTACATGGGAAGAGCATCTTCCATTGGTGGAGTTCGCATATAATAACAGCTTTCAGTCCAGTATTGGTATGGCTCCTTTCGAAGCTCTCTATGGAAGGCCTTGTCGATCACCTACATGTTGGTGGGAATCTACGGATAAGATCTTGCTTGGGCCTGATATGGTTAGGGAGACTTCAAAGAAGATCGATTTGATTCGAAGAAGGATGAAAGCAGCGCAAGATAGGCAAAAATCTTATGCGGACAAGAGAAGGACGGATCTTGAGTTTGAGGTTGGGGATATGGTTTTTGTTAAGGTATCTCCGTTGAGAAATATTGTTCGCTTCGGATCCGTTGGGAAGTTAGCACCAAGTTTTGTTGGGCCGTTTCCTATCAAGGAAAGGATTGGACGGATGGCATATAGGGTGGAGTTGCCCGACAGACTTAGTGGTGTTCATGATGTATTCCATGTATCACATCTGAGGAAGTGCTTACATGAGACGGCAGAGGTGGTAGAGCCGAGCTTGCTTAGAGATGTAGAGGTAGAGCGTGATGCGACTATTCGACGAGCTCCTACTCGCATCCTTGGGTCAGAGACTAGGAAATTGAGGAATCGAGAGGTTCAACTAGTCAAAGTGCAATGGGGAGAAGATGAGAGCAACGCAACTTGGGAGACGGAAGCGAAGATGCGTTCATTGTACCCATTTCTTTTTGAGGGTATGTCTTTACTTTCTCCCTTATCGCTTGTCTAGTACTTATCTTATCTTTGGTATGTCCTCTCGTTAGTACCTTTGACCTTTAGATAGGGTAAACCTATGGTTGAAACATGTGTTTGAGACATGTTATGGTTGATGGATGCAAGTGGATGCAAGTGTTTGCTAGTGGTTGCTCGTGGATGCATATACACACACTCTAGGCACTAGATCGGCTCAGTCACTTCATATTGCATATTGCATAAAATTGTGTGTAGGAAAATATATTTATGGATGTATAATGGTTGTGATATCACATGGATGATGCATTTTGGTGAATGATTGTGCACTCATGTAGATATTGTATGTGTCGATAGGGTTCTCTCGCATACATAATGGATGCATGGCACCATCATGGTTTGCATATGTTCATACATTAGATAGGGAACATATGCACACACTTTTTGCATATGCTCATACATCATTAGAAAATGTTAAGGACAATGGATGCCCGTGGTTGATGATTTGAGTAGATGGTTGTTTGGATGGCAGGATATGCATTCTCCTTAGCTTAGAGATTTCGGGGACGAAATCCTTTAAGGAGGGGAGAATGTAACACCCCGAATTTTAGTTAATACTAAAATTCACTAATTACAGGATAAATAATCTCAGACGTGGGAATTGGGGGTAACGGGCTGCGTTATTGCGTTCGTCTCGGAAAAATACGCGAAATAGAGTCCGAGTTTTCGAGAATCGGAGTCCGTATGGCCCGGTTATGGCCCAAAGAAGTTTGCAGAAAATTTAGAGCTAAAAACAGATTTAGAAACTTAAATTTAGATTTTAAATTAGAACCAGCGGGGCCAGGCGGGAAGATTCCCGCCCTAAGCATGTCGACAGGGCTGTCGACAGGCCTGTCGACAGGGATGTCGACTTGCCTGTCGACTTGCCTGTCGACACGGCGTGTCGAACCAGGGTGCTTGGGTGCACCAGATCTGGTTTTCTGGCTAGGGCTGGGCTTGGTTCTAGTGATTTCCTAAATCTAACGGACCTAATCTAATCTAGGGTTAATCTAAGGGCCTAAAACACTCTCCTAATCTATAAATACACCCTAAACCTACCTTAATCCATACTAAAAATAGAAATGAAGGCCTCATGCCGCCAAATTAAATCCTAGAAGGAGTCTTCACTAATCTAAGAAGGAAGTTGCAAGCTAATCCCTCTCAAATCATTCTCTAATCATCACCATCTTCATATTTAGCAACTAATTCCACTTCATAAGTTGGTTAATTTTGGGTTTGGTGAGTTTCTATCACTTTAACATCAATTGTTAAAGTAAGTAGATTGGGTGTAATGAGACTTATGGTCTTAAATGTGGATTAGTGAGTTTGAATCATTTGTAATGATATGCTACTCTATGTTTTACTATGATTATGCATAATTAATATGTGGGTTTATGCATGTTTGATAAGTTGGCTTATGCATGCTTAATAAGTTGGTTTATGCATGTTTAACAAGAAGGTTTATGCATGTTTAACAAGTAGGTTTATGCATATTTAATAAGTGAATTTATGCATGTTTAACAAAGTGAGTTATGCAAGTTCATATGCAAGTTAAGTATATGTTTAATTGCAAGTTTAACATGATATGCAAGTTATGCATGCTTATGTGAGTATATGAATGCTTATGCAAGATATGTATATGCTTAAATGACATGATATGCAAGTTATGCATGCTTATGCAAGTATGTGAATGCTTATGCAAGTATGTGAATGCTTATGCAAGTATGTGGATGCTTATGCAAGTTATGTGTATGCTTAAATGCATGTTTAACATGTTATGCAAGTTATGAGAATGCTTATATGCAAGTTCAACATGTTATGCAAGATATGTGTATGATAATATGCAAGCTCATATGCAACATGTTATGCAAATCATGTGTATGATAATATGCAAGTTTGGGTTAAATGTAGTTGGGTTAATATATGCTCATATATGCAAGTTGACATCCTCTTAACCCATGACAAAGTTTTATGCTAAACCCATGATATTTGTGATGGATCTTCCCCTTTGTCATGTCATGAAATGAGAACGATTTACGTGGGGAACGATGGGGTTGGTAAATATGTTAATAAATGAATGATTGGGTATGATTAAGCATACCATAAAAATAAATTACCATAAGTGGGAATTTACCTATTGAGTTAGGTCTACCCCATGGGAATTTACCTATTGAGTTAGGTCTACCCATGTTATGGAAAACTTGATATTAATTAGGGATAATTAATATGGGGGTGATTAATTAGGTGTAATTAATCGACTAAGACACGAGGTTGGACTCATTTGTAGTGTAAAACTGCCTGGACCCGACCGGCTTAACCAGTTGCTACAAATGTCAGCCCAATGTGAGAGGTCTTAGCCATAAATTAAATACGTGATTAAAGTAAAGACACGAGGTTAGGCTCTGTTATGACGTAAGACTGCCCGGACTCTACCGGCTTAACCAGGCGGTCATAACAGCCAGTCTAATGTGGGAGGTCTTTATAGGAGATCACGGTCTTAATTAATTAAGAAACACTTAACCATATTAGCATGTAGTGGGACATGAGGGGTTAAGTGGGTGCCTTGGGTGGCATGTGGAAATCTAGTGGGTTGCCTTGGGTGGCAATAGAAAATACGATTAGAATACTTAACCAAGTGGAAACATGTAATTAAACATGATTAAAGGGTTAAGTGGGATACACTAGATATGTGACAAGCTTAGGTGGGTAGCTTGTGGGGGCCCATTTCAACCAATATCCCAAACGTATCTTTGTGGGCTCGACCCATGTCGAGTGACGGGACACGCATATTGGGCTTGATTATAAGAGGCCAAAACGGGTTAGCGGTGGCAACGCAAGTCCAACGGGTTTCATATGCGTGTGTGGACCCGGGCTGGTAGATAAGCCGTTGTTGCATCGTGTAGATATAAAGCCGTGCACCGTTGATAGTATTGGATAGCCACTTTAGGGGAGTGATACACCCCACTGTGGGACCAGCACGGGTATCTACGGTAGGGAGCCGATCGATGGGGAGTAGTGGGTACACCTAATAAAGATAGGGGCAGACGGCACCTATGTAGGGGTACACGAAACTACTGGGTAAGAATTACTGAGTACACCTAGTGGAGATAGGGGCAGACAGCACCTATGTAGTGGGCTAGGAGTACACGAGACTACTGGGGAAATTTTCTAAGTCCTTGGAAGGGATCAACCTTTAAGTAGGAATGACTGGTGTGGTGCAGTTAGTAATTATCCTTGGGTGGGTAGATGCGTCCTTACGGTTATCTTAGTTTATCCTAAGTCTACCAAGCTGCTTAGTGTAGCCATTCATCCCCAGATATTACCGTAGGTCAAGTTTATGTCTTCTCTGGTTACTTTAATGATTGTATTGTTAAAGTTATAGGACTCACTCAGACTTATGTCTGACCCCGTTGTTTCTATCTTTTTTCCCAACCCTCAGGTCCTACGGTGGATCCTAGCAGTAGTGGAGCTTGATCAGATTGCTGTTCCAGTCTTTAGGAGCTTGGATAGATGTAAAGCTCCAGTTATCCAGTTATCTTTTCTTTTTGTTTTGGCTATTGTATGAGAGAGTGGGATTATGTACTTCTTTATTTTGACGGATATTGTACTTGACTTTTATCGTGGTTTTATGATGTAACCAGACATGTTTATTTCCGCTGTTATGAGATGATGTTTTAAATTTCAAGTACTATTTATATCTGTCTTGGTGAAATTTTTCTGTTCTATATTCACTAAAATACTCCACCGATGCTATGGCATTCCCTTAGTGAGTGACCATAGCGGGTGTGGGGTGTTACAATTATAATTAGCTAAAGCAAGTAGAATTCTAATAGATTTTAATCTTGCTATGGGGGCAAATGTTTCGTCATAATCTATCCCTTCTTCTTGACAATATCTTTGTGCGACTAATCAAGCCTTATTTCTAGCGACCTCATCAAGTTCATTCATTTTATTTTTATAAACTCATTCAGTAGTTATTAATATATATTTTCTCCGGTCTAGGAACAAGTTCTCATATATCATTTTTTGTAAATTGATTTGGTTCCTCTTGTGTTACAAATCTCCATAAATCATAAGATGATGCTTCCTTTGGATTTTTTGGTTCAATAGTTGATATAAAAGCAACGTTAATCATGATGTTTAATTGATTTCTAGTCCTAACTACAAATTCAGTATCTTCTAATATATTTTCTACAAGATGATCTCTTAGTAGTCTAATTCTTTTATTAGGTTGATTAATTTCATTATTTATTTCATTTGATTTGTTATTATTATCAAGTTCATCTTCATTGTGTTTTCGATTTATAACTTTACAATTTTCGTCAAAAGATGCATTCATAGTTTCATCTATAGTATGAGTTTTTAAATTCAAAACTCTATAAGCTTTAATTCTAATTGAGTATCTAATAAAAACTCATCTATCTGATTTAGAGTCAAATTTACCAAAAAAATTCTTTAGTATTGAAAATAAAACATTTACTTCGAAATTTTTTGAAGTAAGATACTTTTGGTTTCTTATTATAAAGATGTTCATATGGTGTTTCGTTTGTTAATGGTCTGATTAAAATTCTATTTAAGATATAATAAGCTATAGCAAATGCTTCAGTGCGAAAATTCATTGGTAAATTACTGTCAGAAAGCATAGTAAATTACTGTCAGAAAGCATAGTTCTCGTACACTCTTGAATCGTTCTATTTTTACCCTCAACTACTCTGCTTTGTTGTGAGTTTACAAAAAGAGAAATTATGAGTAATTCCCTTTTTGTTACATAAATTCTCGAAATTTTCATTTTCAAATTCTCCACCGTGGTCACTACGAATAGTTTTAATGTTAAATATAATAGATTTTCGAATTCTTTTAGAAAAAGTATTAAATAAATCAAAAGCATCACTTTTATGTTTGAGACAGAGAGTTCAGGTGTATCTAGAATAATCATCGATAATTACGAAAACGCATTTACTATAATTTAATGATTGAGTTTGAGATGGATCAAGTAAATCCATATGAAGTAATTCTAAGTTCTAACGGATTTGAAGTATCTAATCTTTTAATTTAAATGATTTTTTTAAAAATTTCCTAGTTGACAGGTGTCACAAAAACTATTTAATTTAAATTCATTTTGGGAAGCCCTCTTACTGAATCTAGTTTGGAAATTCTAGATTGGTGTTAGAAATTCAAATGTCCAAATCTTTTATGCTATATCCAAGTATCTATTATATTGGCAAAAGACATAGGTTATCGTTTGATATTTTCATACTTAAGATGTAAATATTTTTCTTTCTAATTCATTCAAAATTTATGTTTGAATTATTATTGTAACGACCCTAATTTTATTAAGAATTATTAAATGGATATTAAATATTTGTAACGATTTATTTTAAGAAATAATGACTTGAAATTTATTTAATTTAAGGTTTGAACGATTAATTTATAATATAATTAAAAACGAGCTCGTAGCAGCGCGGTAGTTCGTAATATTATGTTTTGAACTTTAAATGAATGTACATAATCCATTATAAGTTAGAATTTGTTGAAACAAGAAACGTTAAAATCCATTTAACTATATCTTTCCAATGAAGGTGAAAAATACAAATTTCATCATGTAGATTATGAGTTATGTCCAAATCCAATTTTTAAAAGGCCGATATGCAATCGTATATAAACCATAATGTTTTATTTAATAAAATAAATGGATTTCTATATAACTTGAATATCGATTTAACTAGAAAATTGAAGTATCGAGATTAAAATCCAATATAGTTTACTCTGAAGTTATATGAAATTCTATTTGAAAAAATACAATAACATTAATTTATTTTTATTTGATTGAATTTTTTTGGAATAAATTAATTTTTTATTGTTTTTATTTAAGCCTTAAAATAGAAAATATTAATTTGTTCCCTCTATAAATGTCCATTACCTTACCCTAACCCTAACCTTTTTCGTTCTCTAATCAAATGCAAATACCAGCCACCACCACAAAAATGGAGAACGTGATCTTCAAAACATAGGATAAAATCAAATACTTAACAAAAAATTATTTTATTGGATCCTTTGAGTTAGTTGAAGTGTATTCTTCAAGTTCATATGGTTTTGTGGTGTTTGAAAATCATTGTTGTTGCATCAAATTTGCTGCTATGAGCTAGGGTTGATGGTCGAGCAACAAACGAGCATCAATTGCAGTTTTCGAGGGAACATATGTGTTCAGCGTGGTGTAGAGTGCTTGCATGGAGTTTTTGGAGAGGAATGACACCGAAAAGTGACACACTGGTCACCTAGGCAAGTCGACGAGGTCATCATTTTATTTGGTGGCACGAGTTTTAAATGGGGGTGATGAAGGGAAGGAGGCTGTGAAGAGGTGAACATTGGTGGTGGTTTCAGGGAATATCATGGAGAAATGAGGGAGTGATGACATTGCTATGGAAGAGACCGTGTGGAGTTATCGATTTCCAGTATTTGAACAAGGGAGGATAAAGGTTAGAGAAGGACTAAGGTTAGTTAATTTTATATTAAGTAGTTAATGACTTTTTATCACTTAGAAATGTGTACAAACTTGTAGAGATCATAACTCTTTCATACGATGTCAAAATTAGACGAAACAAATTGCGTTGGAACCGTGACGACAAACGCTATGATGTGGAACTGATTGGGAAAAGACTAGAGCTAGTTGGGATTTTTGGTTGAATCAACCGGCTGATTAATTTAATTAAAATCCAAAACGTTATTCCAACGATTTACCGATCAATGTGAGAACTCCCCGAATTGATTAATTTTATTTGATTATATATTGATTGCTTGTGGTTGCTATGGTTTCTTTATAGATGATGGATGTATATTATAGTTATTTATTTATAATGTTTGTGTACATTTAAGCATTGAAAATTATAACGCTTATCTTATGTCTGTTGTTTGATGGATGATGAACTATTGTGGCTGTTATTATTATTGTTCACACAATTGACACATGAGTATGAAATAATTTGGGAATTGATTGAGTCAAGTTCCATTGGAATATTAAATGAATATATTTTCATTTAAGAGAAATAAGACGAGAAAATAGAATTTGGATTTTTATGTCCGAAACGATTTGGAAATGAAATTGGTATGATTTCAAACAACTATTAAAAGGGTTGAAATGGATTTGAAAGAGTTTTGAATTAGAAATGACTTATTCCAATTTAATTTGATTTTGAATAGTAAATTCAAAAGTGAATTCAAGTTAGATATATAAACGATGTTCTTAACTTGAATAGATTGTTCTGATGATCTTATTTTTTTTAATGGGTTACAGAAAAGTTTGGATTTCAAAATATTATATTTTGAAAAATATTATTATTTTAATATTATAATAATATAGAATATTCAATTTTGATTTAAAATTGAATTTGTAGTTAGAATCGTTTTTAAAACGAGTTTATAAACATTTTATAAAAGAACTGAATCGACGACATCTATTTTAAATAATATGATGGTTTGAATAGGCCGTGTCGCGCAACGACAGTTCGCGAATTTCAACCATGAACTTTAAACGAGTATAACTAATGCAATTTAAATTGGATTTCCTCAAAATTAAAAACATTTGCTTTCTATGGAGAAGAGCTTTCAAATGAAAGAATAAATTTTGAATTTCAACTTATAGATTTCAAGTTATGTTTAAATCTATTTTTGAAAAGGTCGCGCAGCTCGATGACCGTAATTGGAAATCAATCAAAATAGCCATATAAAAATTATTAAAGATATGGAAAAAATTATGATAAATCATAATAAGTGATTTCAAAGAGATTTTGAAAAGAAATATGAAGTTTTTAACAATATTTCGATTTTTGTGTTTTCAGCCTAACTTGCTGAATACTGTAAACGACATTATTGACATTTAAAGTTAAATACTGAATAGATAGTTTCCAAAGCTATTATATATGATTTATAAATTAATAAATCAATTGAAAAGTAATTCAACTTGATTTTTGAATATAAGTCGAGTTTGTTCTGAATAGGACTAATCACACGTCGACAGTCCGCGATTATCGACCGTTGACTTCAAACTGACGCATCAGGAGATCCGACCATCCGATTCTCTTGAAACGAAAAATGTTTGTTTCATAATTAAAAAAGTTTTCGAATGAAAAAGGAAGTTCAAATATCCAACTATTAGATCATGAAATATGTGCAAATCAAATTTGAATAAAATTTGATGTAAATTGAAACGATCTTCGGATATTTGGTATTGATTACCGTTGTGTAGACGTCTACTATTTGAGGAATTTGGAAGATGTTTACATCATTATTCCATTTATAGTATTCGTTGATTGCGAGAATTGGTGTTGAATATAAGTTGATGTAAATTTTGTTTAAATCTTATATTTAATATCAATTGGTTTTGGATTTGTTGTGAATGACGTCTTAAACAGCGTTATTCTTTTAACCCAATTGTGATGAAGATATGATTTGCAATAAAATGATAAATCTTTTAATTAATATTTAATGAAGTTTTCCAAAGTGAAGATTTCCAGTTAGTAAATTAAATTGGATTTGAATGGAAATCGATTGAGTGATAATCGAGACGGGTCTCCGTGGATGAAGACCTTTACTATTTATGGAACTTAAATGGCTTTGTCGTTATTCCACTTATAGTATTAGTCTAATATAAGAATTTATATTGATTGTGAGTTGATATGATTTCCATGAAGATTCTATTTCTAATGGAAGTATGATTTTGAGTTTATCATGAACAATGTTTTAAATAACAGTGTTCTTTAACCCAGTAAAAGGACAAGATAATTTTCCCAGATGAATTGAATGAAATCTTTATTTAATTTAAATATAAAGATTTAATGAAAGAGTTTTCCCTAACAAACGATAATGGGAACGAGTTTAAGAATCGCTTAAAAGGAGATAAGCGTATTTTTTGCTTAAATGATGAGATAAGAAATCATAAGTATGATTCTGGGTTAGAAAACTCAATTTGAGTTAAGTTTGTGAAAAGAGATTTTATAATTTTTTGAAAGGATTTCCAAGGAAAGATTTAAACAATGGCTTAATGAAATTAAATCTTGATAATATTTTAGGGAGTAATTCCCAATGTAAAGAATAATGTGATAAACGAATATTCTGAAATGGAATGAGATTCATGATATCCCTGTATATCGATAATTGTTTGTAAAAATGCGCTAGTTATTTCGGAAAGACTAGGTTCTGGCCCATTCTAAATAAATATACGCGAGTATTGATGATACTTGAAGACGGTAGTTAAGATCGGTGATCTTCACATTGTTTGGATTATTGCTGATGTATCTATTGGGTGTACAACTCAAGACGAGGTCATAAGTGGTCGTCGTCCAGATGAACTTAGAGATTTTCCGGATTTGCAAGGGCCTCTCTCCTTTATTTGATGAGGAATAAGGTGCTTTCGGTTTCGTTCAAAGCAAGAATGAACTTGTAAATGGGTGTGTGTCTGACGTCGTATTTTACAACATAACCAAATATGTTTATATTGATGTTATATCAGTTGGTGGCAGAGAATTTATTCTCTTAGATTAACACCCTCCTCTAAGACTTATGTACTCAGAGGTTTATATATTAATATACACCGATTATATGTTGTGAATTGACAATATGGCGTGCTAAGGGCTGAGACGATCAAAGTCTTTTATTGAAAAATAGAGCTTTGTGGATGATGATCAAAGCATGGATGATATAGCGTAACTTTGTGTTGAAAAGTGACTTTCGAGCCTCACAACCCGTGATGGCCGAAAGTAGATGATGAACCGCAGAGATAAGGACTAACGTTTCCTTCTAGCTAAAAAGTGATGCCATGGTATGAAGCCCAAACAAAATTACTTATGTAGATGATACATCGAGGCGCCTCGGTAGACGATCAACTACGACCGGGGACTTTATGTTCAGGAAAGATCCTAATCAACCCATTAGTGTTGGCCGGCTCTGCCGCTCTGAAGGGTCACATGCGTGTGAATCCTAGAACATCTTGCTAGAGGTGTTTCGGTTAAGGAAGATCCATCGCCTTGGTTATTGATGGAATCCAACTTCCAATACGAGCTTTGTGTTTTCATTTGTAACCTAATAGCCAACATAATGGGATGGGGCACTATGCGAGTTAAGATTTATACATTTACATTTTAAAGTGATTTTGAAGATATGCACTAGTAATAATAAAAGAAAATTCCGCGTATCAAGCATGTTTAATTATTATAAGGTAAAACTCTTTCCTCTGATATGCGCTGCATTGTGTGATGGGACTTGAGTCTTATAATAGCTTCATTTTTCAAAAAGCATTGTGAGTGGTTTATGATTGGCATTCATGCAGATAAAACCTGTTCTGTGTTATATGGCATAGTCCTGTGATTTACCTAAATTTAAATTAAAAGTAAATAACTTTTTTAGTTCTCACACCAGTCCCATAACTGATCTGGAGTTTATTGTTTCTCACCTAAACTGCGGGTACCCATACTTTCCATACGGACAGTCCAGTAGTTTTTGTTTGTGGATATTTTATAAAGTAGGTGCTGGATTGAAGCTAAAGCTATGTCCAGAGCATTTTATTTCTTCTGCTCAAAGTTGATGTTTTCCGCTGTGTACATGTTATACTCTAATATAGTTATTTCCTATGTGCATTGTATTTATTATGTACTCTAATGTATTCTGTAATCTATTGTAAAAGTTATTGCAATGATAATGGAAAAGTTGTTTTTTCAGCTCTTATTAGTTGTAACCCCAAGCGATACATCGTGTTGATGGTTTAAGTCAGTTGGATTATCGGTTTGAATCGGACAGCAGGGCGGGTCCTCATACTATATCAGAGCTCTGATTTGTACAAAGCTTTGGGGTACGACTCATTTGAATAGAAGGAAATGATTCATCAGAGATAGGATTAGTAATATCCTATAAGAGTGACTCATTAGAGATAGGGTTAGTAATACCCTAGAATGAGTTTGAAGAGTATTATACCTAAAAGAAGACGAATCTTTGTATATATATGTATATAAATGAATTTGGTTTTGAAAGATTATATGTAGATAGCCTAGTTGATTATCATATAATAAGAGTTTGAGTATTTTATTTAATGATTGAGGTTGGAATATCGAGTATAAGAATATTTTGAATATACGCCTAATTAACGCATATACGAAGCCTTAGGTATACTGGATAGATATAGAATCACATTCTAGTTGCTTGAGGATGATTCTGTTAATGATCGCGACATCACCAGTGTTTATTTTTGAGTCTTTTAAGTAAGATGAATATATAATTCGGACTAAAATGTCGAGATATGCTTAAACCCATTTAAATAAGTTTTTGAAAATGATTTGAAAAACCAAGATAAAAGGAAGAATATCCCTAAGCTAAGAACTTGGTTAAAATTCAACGATTGTAATTTGAAAACTGATGAAGATGATTTGAGCTTTAAATTTAATTGGTACAAGTTAAATGAATTAAAAAGATAAAAGTGAATCGAATGAATTAAAATTTAATTTAAGTAAAGCTAAATAAAATTTGGATTGAATTCGAAATATATCGAATGGAATTGGATATATATATAATTGACAGGTTATTGTATGGGAGAAAAGAAGAGGAATAAAATTGAATGCCCGATACACAAAGGCACATATTTATTGAACTGATTGGGTTTGATGATTTTGGCAAACCTCTTTGTCTGTTGATTTTCTTTTGATTGATGATGGCCTAGAGAAGCAAGTTGTAGTTGTACCGATTGTGCCGTAAAAGGAGACTACGGCGGAATTTTTCGAAAATTTAAGGCGTTAGCCAAATTTCGATAAATGGGATTTTTTTTTAGAAAACTGAAAAGTTAAAGAACTTGAGTTTAGTTAGAATGATGGCTGAGTTGGTGTAGTAAATGACCCTTTGTTCCATCTTCGATTTCATGGATGAAATCTTTTTAAGTGGGGAGGATTGTAACGACCCAGATTTTATTAAGAAATATTTAGTGAATATTAAATATGTGAAACGATTTATTTTAAGAAATAACGAATTGAAATTTATTTAATTTAAGGTCTGAACGTTTAATTTATAATATAATTAAAAATGAGCTCGCAGCAGCGTCATAGATCGTAATATTACGTTTTGAAATTTAAATGAATATACAGAATCCATTATAATTTAGAATTTGTTGAAATAAGAAACGTTATAATCCATTTAACTATAATTGTCACCATTGGATTTTGTGGAACACCATCTGTCATCCCAAAAGTGAGGGAGGCCTAGGTCTCCGTAACCCTAAGTACATTTTTAATGCTTTTGCTTGCAAGCTGTGGGTGAGGTTTGGGGCAAACGACTCCCTTTAAGAGACGTTCCTCCACGCTAAGTACCACAAACTTTCGATTAAGCGGCATGAAATTCGGCGAGGACTCCGGCTCCACGACTCTACCTTTTCTCTTTCATTTGGGATGTCCGTCTTCCCCCAAAGTTATCTCTGTTTATGTGGAAAACCCTGCATGAGGGTGTTAGGGATTGCAGAATGTAGATCTTAAGGCAAGACTAACACTAGAGAGGGGTGAATAGCGTTTATAAGGAATTTACAAAAATCTTAAACTTAAATGATCTACTATATGAATCAAACACACTAGAGATGATCACAGTCATAGAATCAAACACAAACAATAAACAGGAAAATATAAAACGTAGAAAAGGAAAGAACACACCGGAATTTATACTGGTTCAGATTACTCCTGCATCCAGTCCCACGCAACGCTGGATTGCGCAAAGACTTATTATTATCAATATCCAAGTACAATCCTCTTGATTTCACGGCTATAAGGTTAACATCTCTCCAAACACCCTTGATTATATGGCTACAAGGTTAAACCACTCCCTTTCCTTGATTTCAGGGCTACACGGAATACACCATTTCCCAAACACTTCCCAAATGATTACAACAGCCCTATAACTCTTCAATAGCACTTCAATTCAGAGAGTAATGGATTGGGAGTGAGAAAAGAATAAGTTTTATGTAATTAGACTAGAAACTACAAAGTAGAATTGTAGAAATCAATAAAAAATGGTGGGATGAAGATGGGTGAAGATGGAGAAGAAGATACATGAAAAAATTCGAAATCATCCCCTGTTTATGAGATTTGAAAGGTTGCAACGTTTCCAGAACGTTACAAATAGTGAAAAGACACTTCCTTTGAAAATTGAATTTCTGACAGTTGTATGTTGACATACCCATATATGTATGTCAACATATATACGTAATTTTTATTTTTAAAACTTATTTTTCAAGTGCTTAATTATATATATTATTCTGGAAATTCATGAATTAAAACTTAGTGATATAAATGAGTATTCTAAAGTGTAAAATCATAAGAAAACATAATATTATATTATATAAACATACTTATAAATTTATAAGCTTAAAACTATATAACTATAAAACTATATAAACTTATATATTAAACTTAAAACTTATATATGAAATCATAAGTAAGATAAAACAATTTGAAATTTGAAATTTGAATTTGAATTTGAAAAACAGAATTTGGAAATCAAAATTTGAAAATCAAAATTTGAGCCTGGAGTGCTATTCGTAGTCTTACATATAAACTAGACTCTATTACTATATTTGTCTTGAACTCTTGAACTCATAAAAACTTGATAACTTGAAAACTCGTGAGTCTTGAATCTCTCTTGAATTCTAAATCTCTTGGAACTCTAAAACTGTACAGTCTTCGGTATTTAATTCCTGTATACAAATCCTGCATATATATGTATATATATTCTAGATAGAAATGTTAGTATATATTTTATAATCAATTAATATTGATAATTGAAATAAGGTTGTTTTCATTAAAACTTCATTTTTCAATAGAGGGGTTACCAATAGCCGAGAACCTCTAGAAGGTTGACATCCCAATTGTTTTCCATTGTAGAGGCTGGTGTTCGGGTTCGTTGGAATCCGTTGTTCATTTGTTTTTCCTAGGCTCTTATGCCAAATATGTCTGGAATTACTTTGAAAATTTGATGGGTTGTCGTGGTAATGCCACTTTGCTTGTAGATTTACTAAGAATCTAGTGGATCGACATCTAAGGTAAATCTATTCGTTCGATCCTTTTTCGTCTTTTCCCTTGTCTTATCTACTGCCATATCTGGTGCTCACAGAATAAGGCTATATTTGACAAAGTGCTTATGGATCCTCATACCATCATATAAAGTGTAAGGAATGATGTTTTCCTTACGTTTCGAGTAGACCTTTCAAGGGTGCAAATGGCTTTCGGTCTAGGAGATTGGCAGGTACCTTCGGTGTTACCACGATACTGACCACACCAAAGGCAGGATTTGGTTGATACCTTTGTTCGTTGGCCCGTCCCTATTGTCTTCTCACTATTCTTGTCCCCCTTTTGAGATCTTATGTTGTTTTCTAGTATTGCAGGGTCTGGATGAATTGGTTTTGGACTTTGACTATCATTGGGTTTCCATGTTGATGGTGGAGCTGTTGTATAGCTGGGTCGTTTGGACTTTGAAGAGATGGTGATTTCAGAGCATTGGTAATTTCTGCTTGGATACATGCTTGTTCCTAGGGAATGGGTTAGCCTTTCTTTATATGTACTGGCTCTTTGATCGACTTTTGAGCAGCTGTGTTGTCTTCAGCGCCGCCATTGTATGTGGTGTCTGCATTGAGAGGCCTCGTCTATTAACCTTAGTCCTTTCATTTATTAGTTGATTGACTCTTGTATTTGAGTTGTATTTTGCTTTGTATGTTGAGTATCTTCATTTAGTGTGTGTTCATAGTTTCTATAGCCATCTCTACCGAAACTGTTTTTGTGAGCCGTTGGAGAAAGGCTAGTTTCTCCCCTTTTGTTATATTATATTATTTCTTTTTGTCAAAAAAATAATAATAATCCATTTAACTATATCTTTCTAATGAATTTGAAAATTCAAGATTTCATCGTGTAGATTACGAGTTTAACATAAATGGATTTCTATATAAATTGAATTTCGATTTAACTAGAAAACTGAAGTATTGAGTTTAAAATCCAATTTGATTTATTCTGAAGTTAATGAAGTTCTATTTGGAAATATACGATAATATTAGTTTATTTTTATATAATTGAATTGTTTTGGAATAAATTAATTTTCTACTGTTTTTATTTAAGCCTTAAAAATAGTCATTTTGCAAACGACCACCGTTTTCGACGAAACGAATTTTATTGAATCCATTTTAATTAATTATTGCTAGATTTCAAATTTCGCACTGATCTGAATTGTTTTGTGACATGCGTAATTTAAATGTGAATTGATCAATAATTTGACTTTAAAATAACATTGTGTGAGAAAAGAACTTGGATTTTGACGAAACAAGTTTCAATAGGTCTGTAATATCAAACCATAGATGTTTGTCCATTTTTTGTCGAAATTAGGTATCATATGTGATCATTCAAAATTTTAAATAACGAGCAGAGGTAACGGTTGAATAAAAACTAATAACAAATCAAATAAAAATATTAGTTTCTTCCCCTATAAATATCTCACTACCATACCCGAACCCTAATCTTTTTCTTTCTCTGGTCAAATGCATATACCAGCCGCCACCACAAAATGGAGAACGCGATCTTCAAAAAATAGGATAAAATCAAATACTCAACGAAAGTTAATTATGTTGGATCCTTTGAGTTAGTTGAAGTGCATTCTTCAAGTATATATGGGTTTTATGGTGTTTGAAAATCATTGTCATCGCACCAAATTTGCTGTCATGAGCTTGGATTGATGGTCGAGTAGCATACGATCATCGATTGCGATTTTCGAGGAAACGTATGAGTTCAGCGTGGTGTAGAGTGGTTGCACGGAGTTTTTTAGGAGGAATTCCACTGGAAAGTGACACATTGGTCACTGTGGCAAGTCGACGAGGTCATGGTCGGCATTTTATTTGGTGGCACGAGCTTCAAATGGGGGTGATGAAGGGAAGGAGGCTGGGAAGAGGTGAACATTGGTGGTTGATTCAAGGAATATCATGGAGAAATGAGGTAACAGTGACACTGATATAGAAGCTTCCATGGGGAGTTATCAGGTTCCAGTATTTGAATGAGGGAGGGGAAAGACTGGAGAAGGAGGTTAAGTAATTTTAT
Source organism: Allium sativum (assembly GCA_030737875.1). NCBI lineage: Eukaryota > Viridiplantae > Streptophyta > Magnoliopsida > Asparagales > Amaryllidaceae > Allium > Allium sativum. Next base: position 749,574,587 of record CM060912.1, read on the forward strand.
ATTAAGAAGTTAATGACTTTTTATCACTTAGAATGTGTACAAATTTGTATAGATCATAACTCTTTCATACGATGTCAGAATTTGATGAAACGAATTGCGTTAGAACAATGACGACAAACATTATGATGTGGAACTGATTTGGGACAAGACTGGAGAGAGTTGGAATATTTAGTTGAATTAAACGGTTGTTTAATTTAATTAAAATCCAAAATGTTATTCTAACGATTTACCGATTAATGTGAAAACTCCATGAACTGATTTAAAAGTTATTATAATCTTATCTGATTATATATTGATTGCTTGTGGTTGCAATGGTTGCTTCATAGACAATATATGTTTATTACAGTTATTTATTCATATTCTTTATGTACGTTTAAGAGTTAATAATTATAATGCTTATCTTATGATTGTTGTTTGATGGATGATGAACTGTTGTGGTTGTCATTATTATTGTTCACACAATTGACACCATAAACATGAAATAATTTGTGAATTGATTGAGTCGAGTTCCATTGGAGTATCAAATGAATATATTTTCATTTAAGAGAAATAAGACGAGAAAATATAATTTGGTTTTTTATGTCCAAAACGATTTGGAAATGAAAGTGATATGATTTCAAACAACTATTTAAAGGGTTGAAATGGATTTGAAAGAGTTTTGAATTAGAAATGACTTGTTCAAATTTAATATTGATTGTGAATAGTAAATTAAAAAGTGAATTCGAGTTAGTTATATAAATGACGTTTTTAACTCGAACGAATTGTTTCAATGATCTTATTTATTTTTATAATATATTACAGAAAAGTTTGGATTTCTTAATATTATATTTTGAAAATTATTATTATTTTCATATTATAATAATATCAAATATTCAATTTTGAGTTAAAATCAAATTTGAAGTTATAATTGCTTTTGAAACGAGTTTATAAACATTTTACAAAATACATTTGAACTGAATCGACGAGTTCTATTTTAAATAATAATATGATTTGCATTGGATGTGTCGCGCAACGACAGTTTGTGAATTTCAACCATGAACTTTAAACGAGCATAACTTAAATCGAATTTCCCTAAAACTGAAAATGCTGATTTTCAATTGAAAAGATTTTTCAAATGAAAGAATAAAATTTGATTTTCAAGTTATGTTTAAATCTATTTTTGAGAAGGTCGCTATAAACGCAGCTCGATGACCGTAATTGGAGATGAATCAAAATTGCCATATAAAAATTATTAAAATATGGAAAAATTATGATAAATCATAATAAGTGATTTCAAAGAGAGTTGGAAAAGAAATATGAAGTTTTAACTATATTTTGATATTTGTGTTTTCAGCCAAACTTGTAGAATACGGTAAATGACATTTTTGACGTTTAAAGTTAAATACTGAAAAGATAGTTTCCAAAGCTATTATATATGGTTTATAAAATTAAAAAATCAATTGGAAAGTAATTTGACTTTATTTTTAAGTATAAGTTGAGTTTGATCTGAATAGGACTACTCGCACAACGACAGTTCGCGAATGTCGACCATTGACTTCGGATTGACGCACCGGGAGATCCGACCATCAGATTCTTCTGAAAAAAATAACATTTCGTTCGTAATAAAAAGAGTTTTCAAATTAAAAAGTAAGTTTAAAGATCGAATGGTTAGATCTTGAAATATGTGCAAGTCAAATTTGAAATAAATTGAATTTGAATATAAATGATCTGCGGATATTTGGTATTGATTACCATTGTGTAGAGGTCTACTATTTGAGGAATTTGGAAGATGTTTACATTGTTGTTCCACTTATAGTATTCATTTATTGCGAGAATTGGTGTTTAATATAAGTTGATGTAAATTCTTTTTAAATCTTATATTTAATATCAATTGGCTTTGGATTTGTTGTTAATGACATCTTAAACGACGTTATTCTTTTAACCCAACTGTGATGAAAATATGATTTGGAATAGAATGATAAATCTTTTAATTAAGATATAATGAAGCTTTCCAATTAATTAATTAAATTATATTTGAATGGAAATTGATTCAGTGATAATCGAGATGGGTCTCTACGGATAAAGACCTTTACTATTTAAGAAATTTAAAAGGCTTTGTAGTTATTCCGCTTATAGTATTAGTCCGATACGGGAATTTACATAGATTGTGAATTAATATTATTTCCGTGAAGATTCTATTTCTAATGAAAATATGATTTTGGGTTTGTCGTGAATAATATCTTAGATAATATGTTCTTTAACCCGGTAAAAGGAAAAGATAATTTTCAAGATGATTTGAAATGAAATCTTTATTTAATCTAAATATAACAATTTAATGAAAGAGTTTTCCCTAACAAATGATTCTGGGAATGAGTTTAAGAATCGATTAAAAGAAGATAAGCGTGTTTTTCATGTAGGCGATGAGATATGAAATCGTAAGTACAATTTTGGATTAGAAAACTCGATTTGAGTTAAGTTTGTGACAAGAGAATTTATAATCTTTTGAAAGGATTTCCAAGGAAAGATTTAAACAATGCCTTAATGAATGTAAATCTTGATAATATTTGAGGGAGTAATTCCCATTGTAAATAATGATGTGATAAAAGAATATTCCGAAATGGAATGAGACTCATGATATCCTTGTATATAATTAATGGTTTGTAAAGATGCGCTGGTTATTTTGGAAAGACCGGGTTCTGACCCATCCTGAATAACTGTAAGACGAGTATTGAAGATACATGCATACAGTGGTTGAAGAGCGGGGATCTTCACATCGTTTGGGTTATTGTTGATATCTCGATTGGGATGTAAAACCCAAGACGAGGTTATGAGTGGAAGTTACCAGACGTACTTGGAAATTGTCTGGATTTGCAAGGGCCTCTCTCCTTTATTGGACAAGTAATAAGGTGCCTACGGTTTCATTCAGACCCAGAACAAACTTGTAAACGGATGTGTGTTTGACATTGTTTTTTACAACATAAAGAATTAGTTTCTATTGATGTTATATCAGTTGGTTGCGGAGAATTTATTCTCTTAGCTTAACACCCTCCTTTGAGACTTATGTACTCAGAGGGTTATATATTAATAAAAATAGATTATGTTTTGTGAATTGAAAATGTGGCATGCTAAGTGATGAGATGATCAAAGTCTTTTGTTGAAAAGCAGAGCTTTGTGGATGATGATCAAAGCATGGATGATATAACATAGCTTTGTGTTGAAACATGACTTTCGAGCCTCATAACCTGTGACGGCCGAAAATAGGATGATGGACCGCAGAGATAAGGGATAATGTTTCCTTCTATTTGAAAAGTGATTCCATGGTATGGAGCCCACGAAAATTTACTTATGTGGATGATATATCGAGCCAGGAGAGGTTATGTTCAAAACATTTCCTAATCAACCCGTTAGTGTTGGCCGACTCTACCGCTCCGAAGGATCACACGTGTGTGAATCCTGGGGCATCTTGTTAGAGGTGTTCTAAACAATTAAGGAGGTTCCCTTGCCTTAGTTATTGATGGAATTCAACTTCCAATACGAACTTTGCGTTTTCAGTTGTTACCAATAGCCAACAAAATGGGATGGGGAATTATGCAAGCTAAGATTTATACATTTACTTTCGAAAGTGATTTCGACACTATTCACTCGTAATAATAAAAGAGAATTTTGCGTATCAAGCATGTTTGGTTAATATAAGGTAAAACTCTTTCCTCTGGTATGCGTTACATTGTGTGATGGGACTTGAGACTTATAATAGCTTCATTTTCTAAAATGCATTGTGAGTATTTTATGATTGGTATTCATGTCGAGAAAACGTGTTTCGTGTTATACGGCGTGAACCTGTGATTTACATAACTAAAATTAAAAGTAAAAAAATATTTTAGTTCTCATACCAGTCCCATGACTAATCCAGAGTTTATTGTTTCCCACCAAAACTCTGGGTGCCCACGTATTCCATACAGGCAGTGTAGTAGTTTTGGTTTGCAGATATTTTATAGAGAAGGTAATGGACTAAAGCTAAAGCTATGTCCATTGCATTTTATTTCTTCTGTTGAGAGTTTATGTTTTCCGCTGTATACATGTTATACTCTAATATAGTTATTTCCACTGTGTGTTGTATTTATTATGTACTCTGATGTATTTTAAACTATGATGTAAAAGTTATTGCAATGATAGTGAAAAAGTTGTTTGGTTCAGTTCTTATTATTGTAACCCAAGCGATACATCTTGTTGCGTTTTTAATCGGTTGGATTATCGATTTGAATCGGGCAGCAGGGCGGGTCGTCACAATTATCTTCAATGAAACACTTTTCTTTTTCAAATTTGATTTTATAACCATTATCACATAATTGACTTATACTAAGTCGGTTGTGTTTTAAATTTCTAACTAATGAAACATTAGAAATAGTAGGAGTTTCAGAGTTACCGACATTACCAATCCCAATCACATATTCTTTCGAGTTATCATCAAAGTTGATCATTTCTCCTTCTTCGTATACTCTATTATTTGTAATGTCTGGATTTCCCGTCATATGTCAGAAATAGTCGCTATTAAGTATCCATTTTTCTTTCTTGATTTGCACATTGAGTATTGAATCATCAAGAACCATGTAACATACAACACACCTATTTTAGCGCTTCTAAACCAAGCTAACACCCATCCTTCTCCTCCACCATTGCTCACGACCCCTCCTTGGAACTGTTTCTTACTCTCACCTTTCTCCACTTCTCACTTGCTAATCATGCTTCTCATGATGCCTTAGGCCCAAAGCCAAAGTTTAATAGAGATTAAAGAAGATTTGGTTAACTTTTGAAAAAATTAAAGAGTAACTAATGGCTTAGTGCTTAAGCATTTCTGTTAAGGACTGAGATGTTAATGATGATGGTTTTGATGACAACCTTATGTCTACTCTATTTCAGTTATTATTGCTATAAAATATGTACTAACACTATTCTCTAGAATATATATACATATATATATATTTGTGTGTGTATGTATCTATACAAGAAATCTATGCAAGTATTTTATAATTGAAGACTTTACAGTTCACAAGAATCAAGATTTCAAATAGAAGAGTTCAAGTTTCAAGACTCGTGAGTACCAAGAGTGTAAGAATTCAAGAATTAAAGAGTCGGTGTGTCTAGAAATTCTATTAAAACTCTAGTTAGCCTTTGTTGTATTTTCAAATTTAAATCCTGATTATAAACTGGATTTCAAAATAATTTTAAATTTATTTACTTGATTTTAAATCTTATTTTCAAATGATTTCAAAATTACTTCCTTATTCAGAATATAATCTTCTTTGTTTTAATAAATACTTTAACTCCTAATAGTTATTTTTTAAACTTCTGAAAACTAGTTTATAATTAAACTTATGTTTTATAGATTTTGAACTTAAGTTTCATTTGATTTATAATTACTTATATTGTTTAACCTTCTTGTTTGTATTAAGTTTTTAATATATATATATATATAGTTTTATATATTTATAATTTTATATCATTTTATGTTTAATTTCTTAATAGTATATCTTTATATAAGTTTTAAAATATATTTTCTACTTTGAAAAGAATGTTTAAGTATAGTGGAATTTAGTTTGTTTTAACTTTGGATTCACCATGGTTTATTTAAATTTCATTTACTTTGTATTAAAATTTATTTTTTGACTTTACTCTAGCATATGCCGACATATGCTTTTACGCATGTTGACATACTAGCTGCTAAGTGTTTTTTATGATTTGAAAAGAGGTGTCTTTTGAATTCAAATCCTTTCTAAAACGTTGTGACATTGGAAACCTATAATTATGTAATGACCCACATTTTATGTATTGGAGGATTGTAAATATTTTTATTTAATTCTATAAGGTCGGATCATTCTCATATTTTGATATGTTGTTTATGGGGGTGTGTGACATGTCCATATTTTTATCAGTTTTATTTATGAACATTTTCCTATACCAATTTTTACAAGGAATAACTTTTGACTGGGATCGAATCAGGTGCTAGGATTAATTTCATTGGATCGGATATGGTGCAACAATTCCGTAGAGTGGTCACAATAAAGATTTGGTTGAGCGGTTTAGGAGGAATCGCTGTTTTAGTGCTACAAATTTTTTGAACAGACTAATTAGTCATTATTGGGCCATTAAGGCTAGGGGCTGTTGGCTTTAAATAGAGGGGTCGAGTTAAGGAGAATTGTTTAGTTTCTTCATTCTCTCATTTGGTTGGGGATTGATATTCTTCCTTACTGCACCAAATACATCTCCACATCATTTAATTCATAGATCTACATAAGAAGATTGAAGATCAACATCGAAAAAGAGTAGATTGCATCGAAGTGATGGATTTCGAGGCTGTCTTCGCTTTTCTTCGTTGTTCGGATTAGAGACACATTGATTTCTAATGATTTTGTGGATTTGGTGAGTGATAAGCATCTCTCACATGGATTCAATCGAGTATATAAGTTTGTTTGATCCTATTTTCTTCATTTCGAGTCATTTTCACCTAGATCTAATCGAAGTTAGTATATTTTTATTCGAATCACTATAGGAATTAATATAGCAAGATAATAATTGTAAATTAATATGTTAATTCATGTGTTTATGCAAGTTTAGATCCATTTATTGATTTGTTTATCATTTTATTTTGATTTGGTGAAATTCATATGATTATATGATGATTATTGATGCTTTAATGATTGTTGATGATTGAGTTGTTGAAATTAATGTGATTTGAATGATTGCATGCATAAATGTTCTTCGTAGAGTGTGAGGTTGCTTGGATCGTTCGTATTTATGGAGTTGGATCACACACATTGGATGGATTGGTGGATTGTTGCGCAAGAAACGTGGAAAAGATCGATTACCATCTAATGGATCTGCCAATATTGATGGATTGGTGGTGATCATCTTTAGATTGGGTCGGTTTTATTGAAATGGAAAGTGTTGGAGCAGATCAGCAAACTTGGTCGATCGACCAAGGGTGCACACGGTGAAAATGGCGGATTAGCTCAAGTGGCGCATGGATCGTTCGACTTGATGGATCGGTGCCTGCACATGTGGAAAGCATAGATCAGGTGGCGCGACAACCGATGGATCGCGCAAGCTAAACGTAGTGGATCAGCCGCATATGTATCGATGGTCTCTGCTTACCTTTTATGGATTGAGCTATGAGGCACACGGTGGATTGGCCAAGGATTGGGGTCGCGCTAGCTGATTGATCGGCTGAAGATCCAGTGAGGTGCAGATGACAAGAGACGGGATCAGGCAAGGGTGTGAGCCGATGGATCGGCCAGAAAGGTGGATCAGGCAAAGTTCGGTGGATCGTGGCATTCTGTTAAAACGTTGTGGATCGCTACGCATGGAAAAAAGATGAAACACTATGTAAACTGATGGATTGTTGGCAAACCATGGGTCAGTCAAAATGGCTTGATCGGTTGCCATGTGATGTTGACCAAGTGAAGTATATTCTGGTTCGATGATGGGCATAGCTTCGAGATAAATTCTGATGGGATGTTCGAAGCAAAAGTGAAGTATTCATTGATCGATGAAATGCAACGAAGTTGTGAAGACGACTCAAAGATGTTAAGCTCGTGGATAATGGTTGCTTGAGAAGGTGGTTAAGCTTATGGATAATCATCAGGGTGGATGGCTAGAGATATTGAAGGACGAGAGATTAATGTTAGTTGGAGGTTCTAGCAAACTCAAAACCAGGGTATAATGGGGACGCCCAAAAGAATAGAAGATGTCTGGTCGAGTACCCTGGGTATCGATGAAAGGCCTAGATACGAGTCACGATGGCGTATTGAGTTTTGCTAGAACTGGGGTTACTATTAGCCCTTGACGGATGACAAGTTGGGCCAATCATACGATTAACGATGGTTTTAAGGCATAGTTGGCGGTGTTAGCCAGAGTCATGGATTCTGATTGTTATGTTTTGTATCATCTCGTGTGGATCGTCCAACATCGAGGGAGATATCCCTTGGGTGCAAATCCGATTTTGGTTTAGGCCTTTGGGGGTTTGTTCTTGGGGGATATTGAACTCGATTAGGATGTTCAATGCTTGATAATTGGTTGATATGGCTGTCTGTTTGTTTCTCCTCTAATTCTTTGGGGAAGGCTATCACTGTCGTATGTGGGGGAGACGGGTTGGGGTTCTTCCCTGTTGATGTGTTGGTAGATTAGATGATTAATCTGCCTACTTCTCATATACTTTATTGATGATGTCAGATTGCTGTTTTATCGCTTATTAAGACTGTTGTCTGACTCAAGGGTTTATATTTCCCTCTTATTACCATGGGATGTTCATCCCTGTTGTGGATGGGCAGACTAGGTAGCAGGTGGCAGGTAGTGAATTTGGATGAGGACGATGTTGGTGAGCAATGACAAGATGGAGGAATACATATTAGTTTCCTACTATACATATTATGTTGTTTTCCGCTGCTATTGTAGGATGTTACTCTGAGTGAACTTGAAGTGAGTCTTCTTGTACAAATTCTAATGATGTAATCCTTTTATGTATGGATATTTTCATGATGATATGAAAAGTTTTAGATTATGCTCAATTGTGCTTCACTACTACTACTTGTAGTATATGTTCTATTATATTTTATCCCTGCGCTGTGAGTTATACGACATATTTTTGTGTGTTTTCTACTCCTGATGATCGTCCTGTATCGGCCTGACACGTCATACATCGCACTTCATCCTTGGTTTGTGCGGGACGTACAGGGGTGGGGAGGAGGGTAGTCACATTTGGTATCAGAGCTTTGACTAAGTGATTTTATCCAAAGTTTGTGGGCATAAAAACGTATGAGAGACGTATTTGTACTTTGCTAATGGATGATTACTATATTATAGTGTATAGTATAATAGAGCTTGAACTCAATTGCAGTTATTCTCATGTGTGGACTAATCATTCTATTTTCAAATTTAGAATGATTCGTCGATCTTTGAGACATACTACTAGGGAGGAGTTCGTTCCTCAAGGGGACATAGTTGGTTGCCAGATTACCCAGCTATGTTCGAGGCCATGGTGGCAGCGATTATGAGGAGGGTACCCGCTCCAGAAGCAGCCGCGGTAGATGTGGGTGTTCAAGTGCAAGTGCCTAGGGTGGTTGATTTCGCTAAGCTGTGTAAGGACTTCACTACTCTTGGTGGGAAGCCGTTCAAAGGGACAGCGCCGACTGTAGAGATTCAAGGGTTGCTTGAAACTTGCATTCGTATATTCGGAGACTTGAGGATTGATGATGCGACCAGGAGGAAGCTTGCATCGAGGCAGCTATAGCGAAAAGCTATGGATTGGTGGAACTCTATCACTTTAGAGACTCCAGAAGATGAGATCATGTAGAATCAGTTCCAAGTCAAGTTCGAGATGAAGGTCATCTCTATCGTCTAGAAATCTATTATGTTCAAGTGGTTTGTTGAGCTAAAACAGAATGGTTGACCAGTGTTGGAGCACGTTTCTGATTTTTAAGCCTTGTCTATGTCTGCTCGTTTGTACATTGAGACTACTTACCAAAAGAATGAGAAGTTCGCTATGGGTTTGGATAAATATCTTGGGAATCAATTGGTTGATCATCTAAATGACACTTATGAGAAGATCACGGAGAAAGCTTTGAGGCACGAGTGTCTGTTTCCCAAGGAAGATGTTTTTTGTTGCAGCCAACGAGGATCAGAAGCCACAACAGGGTGGTAATAACAAAAGGAGAAAGCAGCAACAAAAGAAAATAAAAGATGGTTAGAAGAAGCAAAAATGCGAGGTAATATGCTACAAATGCCAGTAGAAGGGCCATTTCTTCAAGGCTTGCAAGAATCCGAAAGCTAAGAGAAAGTATTATAATTGTGGAAAGCCTGGGCATAATAAGAAAGAATGTCCAGAACCGCCAAAGGGTAAGTAGATTGTGAAGGCGTATGCTTTGAAAGTTGTCCCATCTTCTTCAAGAGCTCCTACGACAGAGGATAAAAGGAAGAGTGTTGTTGTTCAAGGTACTCTTCCTATTATAGGTGTTTTAGTTTGAGTGTTTTTTGATATTGGAGCATTACATTCTTTCATTTGCAATGAGCTTGTGTGCCGTTTGGGTTCGGAACCCGAGATTTGTGGCAGGCCATTGGTTGCGACTAATCCAGTAGGGGTTCGTCTAGTTTGTGTATGATCTGCCATGGTCTAGTGTTGTCGAGTCATGATTGCTCTTTTGTGTGTGATTGCTTTATTTTGAACTTTGCTAGGTTTAGGATCATTTTGGGTATGGAGTGGCTCAAGAGGTATGCGAAAAAGTGGATTGCAAGAAGCTGGAGGTGACACTTGAGAATGTGGAAGGGAGAAAGGTTGTGATTCGATGTAAACCAGAAGACAGGGTCTTCATAAGCCTTTTGTATTCGCTTGTGATTCCACGGGAAGAGTTGTCTTCTGTGTTGATTGCAAGTGAGTTTGATGATGTCTTTAAAGAGATCAAAGGCTTGCCGCCGCATCATGAGATTGAGCTCAGGATCGATTTGGTCGAAGGTGACTTATCATTATTCCCCTTAGGCTGATGGTGCCTAGAGAATAGCGATAGTTAGAGGTGCAAGTTAGTGACCTTTCGGAAAAAGGATTCATTCGGTAAAGCATGTTGAATGGGGTGCACCATTTGTGTTTGCAACCAAGGCTGATGGATCTTTGAGATGTGTGTTGATTATCGTGAGTTGAACAAGGTGACCAAGAAGAACAAGTATCCATTGCCGAGGATAGATGACTTTCTTGATCATCTTCACGAAGCTAAGGTGTTTTCTCAGATGGATTTGGCCATGCGATTTCACCAGTTGAGAGTGACGAAGGATAGTCTGCCGAAGATAACTTTCAGGACACCATCCGGTTTCTTTAAGTGGCTGGTGATGCCGTTTGGGTTAACAGATGCACCAACGTATTTCGTGGATATTATTAATAGAGTTTTCAGAGATTAATTCAAAAAGTTCGTGCTTGTGTTCATGGATGATATTCCGGTTTACTCCCGGAACGAGGAAGAGCACAAGATGCACTTGCGAGTTGTTTTGGAAACCTTGCGAAAGCATCAGCTGAGAGCTAAGTTTTCGAAGTGTCACTTCTGGAAGAATGAAGTGAGGTTCTTAGGTCATGTTGTTTCTAGAAATGGAATAGCAGTGGATCCTGCTAAGGTGGAAACAATCCAAGAATGGGATAGACCTAAGAATGTGCGGAGTTTCCTTGGGTTGACAAGATATTATCTTCGTTTTATCAAGGATTTCTTCAAGATACCTGCACCATTAATAGGATTGACACAGAAGAATCAAGTGTTCACGTGGATGCGAAGTGTGAGCAAGCTTTTGGAATCTTGAAAGAGAGACAGACGAGTGCTCCTATTTTGATTATTCCAAGTGGGAATGAAGAGATGGTGGTATACACCGATGCATGTGGTACTGGACTTGGAGAAGTACGGATGTAGAAGGATAGAGTTATGGCATATGCGAGTCGACGGCTGAAGCCGCATGAAAGGAATTATCCGACACATGATTTAAAGTTGGCAGCGATCGTGTTTGCTCTGAAGATATGGAGACATTACCTGTTGAGGCTTCGATTCGAGCAGTTTACATATCACAAGTCATTGAAGTTTCTTTTCTCCTAGAAGGATTTGAATCTTTGGCAGTAAAGGTGGTTAGAGTTTCTGGCATCGTATGATTTTTGTATTGCCTATACTCCAGGTAAAGGTGACGCGGTGGTAGATGCGTTGATTCAAAGACATGCAAGTTTGGGAGCGATGTTTTTAGAATAGAAGCACCTAGAGTACTTGGTAGGATTTGATTTTAGGCCTAGGTGTAAGTTAGAGCCTGAAATGTTGGCAAACTTATCAATAAGACCAACTCTCATCGAAAGGATTGGCAAAAATCAAAAAGCGTGATGAAAAGCTTGTCGAGATCATCTACAAGTTGGAACGAAAGGATAAGGACTTCGAGGTCAATCGAGAGCGTTGGCTTCAGAATAAAGGACGATTAGTTGTTCTTGATATTGACGGATTGAGAGATGAGGTTATGAAGGATTTTCATCACTCAAACTTGATGATTCATCCTGCTGTTAACAAGGTGTATCGAGACATGAAGCGAGCTTACTACAGGGAAGGTATGAAGAGGGATGATGGAAATTTTATTTTCAAGTGCATGAACTGTCAGTTGGTGAAAGTTGAATAGAAGAAGACGAAGGGATTGCTTCATCCATTAAAAGTTCCTACATCGAAGTGGGAGCAATCATCGATGGATTTTATCAATGGACTACCTAGGACTAGGATAGGAAATGAAGGAATCAGGGTCATAGTGGATCGCTTGACCAAGAGCGCAAGTTTTATTCCTGTCGGATCGACTAGGATAGCATAAAAGTTGGCTGAGCTATATATAAAATGGATAGTTCAATTCCATGGTATCCCGAAGAGCATAGTGAGTGATCGAGATCCATTGTTCACAAGTGGATTCTAGAAGAGTTTGCAAGAGACCTTGGGAACTGAGTTATGTTTGAGTTTGACTTATCATCCAGACTGATGGTCAAACTGAGAGAGTTAACCGAGTTTTGGAAGATCTCCTTAGGGCTTGTGTATTAGACTTCAGGGATCATGGGAAGACCATTACATCTAGTTGAGTTTGCATATAACAATAGCTACAAGTCGAGCATCAGGATGGCACCATACGAGGCGTTGTATGGAAGACCATGTAATTCTCTGGCGTGTTGGTTAGAGACTTGAGTTAAGCTGATACTTGGGCCAGAATTGATAAGAGAGACCTCGGATTGTATCAAAATCATTCAGCAACGAATGAAGGCAGCCCAAGATTGTCAAAAGAGTTATGCCGACAAGCGTAGAAAAGATTTGGAGTTCAACGTTGGTGATATGGTTTTCGTGAAAATTTCGCCGTTAAAGAATGTTGTTTGATTCAGAAGTAAAGGAAAGTTAGCTTCAAGGTTCGTTGAATAGCTTCCGATGGTCGAGCGGATTGTAAAGCTCGCGTATAAATTGGATTTACCTAGGAAGATGTCGGGCATGCACAATGTTTTTCATGTGTTTCTACAGAAGTGTGTGCACAATTCGAATGTGGTGGTATCTCCAGATCAACATGAAGACCTAAAAATCGAGTCCGTAGGTTCGAGATCTTATAAGCCTCTTTGCATTGTGGGGAATGCAACAAAACAACTTAAGAGGAAGATGGTTAAGCTAGTCGAGGTGCAATGGAGTGAGGATGATGACGATTGTATGTGGGAAACAGATGAGAGTATGAAGACGATCCATCCAGAACTCTTCGTTGGTATGAACCATTAATATCATGTCACTTACACCATTGTAACTTGAGTTGTTATTAGAGTTCCACGTGCCAGGTTAAGGTTATGGATGCATGGTTGGTTGGATGTTAGATTGGTTGCTCGCGGATGGTGGGCATGCGGAATAGTTTTGGTTGCTTGTGCTTGATAGGGACTTCAGGGGAGAAATTCCTAAAGTGGAGAGAATGTAACGACCCACATTTTACATATCGGAGGATCGTAAAATATTTTTATTTAATTCTGTAAGGGTCGGATCATTCTCATATTTTGATATGTTGTTTACAGGGATGTATGACATTTCCATAATTTTTATCAATTTTATTTGTGATAATTTTACCTGTATCAGTTTTATACAGGGAATAACTTTTGACTGGGATCAAATCAAGAGATGGGATTGACTTCGTTGGACTGGAAATAGTGCTTACAATTCCGTAGAGTGGTCACACCAAAGATTTGGCTAAGCAGTTTGGAAGGAATCGTTGTTTTAGTGCTACACTTTTTCTGGACAGACTAATTAGTCATTAGTGTGCTGATTAGTGAGGCCCATTAAGGCTAGGGTTTGTTGACGATAAATAAAGAGATGGAGGTATGGAGAATGGTTTAATTTCTTCATTCTATCATTTAGTTGGGGCTTGAGATTCTTCCTTGCTGCACCAAATACAACTCCACATCATTTTTTTCATAGATCTACATAAGAAGATTGAAGAATAACATAGATGAATAGTAGATCGTATCAAAGTGGTTGATGCGGAGGCTGTTCTTCGTTGTCCGGATTAGAGATTCATTTATTTCAACCGATTTTGTGGATTTAGTGAGTGATAAGCATCTCCCACATGGATTCAATCGAGTATTTGAGTTTGTTTGATCTTATTTTCATCATTTTGAGTCATTTTCACCTAGATCTAATTGAGGTAAGTATATTTTCATTTGAATCACCATATGATCTAATCTAGCAAGATACTAATGGTAAATTCATATGTTAATTCATGTGTTTATGCAAGTTTAGTTCCATTTATTAATTTGTTTATCGTTTTAATTTGATTTGGTGAAATTCATATGATTATATGATGATTATTGTAATGACCCGCCTTTTCGACCGCTTCAAGTCGGTAATTAAACCAACTTAAACTGCTCGAAACGACAGATTATTATTGCTTATAAGGTTTAACAAAACCAGTACATAGAACCACAGAACATAATAACATGCAGCAGGATAATTTTTACAACAATATTAGAGTTTTACAATATTTTTTCATAGCGGAAAATACATAGCTTTAACATAAAATAAAATTTACAATAATTTTGTCAAATCTATGCACGTGCGTCTTCAGGTATCTCCAACTTTGCTAGCTGAATTCTTTAGATCTGCAACACTCGGGTTTGACCCGAGCATTTCCTGCAAAACACAAAACACTTGAGTCAGGATTAACTTTATTCAAGTGAATCAACACCAATAGAACACTAAAATATAATAGTTAATCCTAACATAAGAATTAAAGTTACTAAACTAGATTTAAGCCGACACACTTATTTCAGGTGACAATAATTAAGTATGGGACATGTTAAGAGAAAAGTGGACAACCTAACAACAAAAGACAACATGGTCAAGAATACAAGGCACAACATGGTAATTTTCATGTTCATGGCAAAGGGAAGAAAAATAAAAAATGTTATAAATCACTGTCTTGGCACAAACAACAAACAAAAAATATAACAATTATGACATGTAGTAGCATATACATCCATTTATTTTGTAATGTCAAATGCAATTGCAATTGTAGTGTGTGTGTGTGTATATATATAGCAAGTCAAACACATGTACTAATAAGTATGATTCAAAGCAAATGCGTGTGCTCATAGATAAATATCAAGTGTGCAACATGCATTGTAAAACAGAGTGGGTATCCAATTCGGGTATATGTACGGCAAGTGCATGACATCATGATGTCAGAATAGTTGATGATAGAGTACACAAAATAACAACGTAAGCTATAGGCATGAGATAGACGCACAAAATGGCAAGGCAACATAAGGGCAACATCTTTTACATGGCAGCAACAAAAGCGGCAGAAATTAATGTGCAAAGAATTATATATGTATTCCAATTTTAAGAACAAGGCAGCAAATCAACTATTATATTCTG
This sequence comes from Allium sativum, assembly GCA_030737875.1. Taxonomy (NCBI): domain Eukaryota; kingdom Viridiplantae; phylum Streptophyta; class Magnoliopsida; order Asparagales; family Amaryllidaceae; genus Allium; species Allium sativum. The sequence continues at coordinate 749,589,997 of CM060912.1, forward strand.
TAGCATTGAGGTTGAGAACTTGTATAAAGTAATCGTGAGATAACTCACCTTGATAGCGACAATTTGGATATTGGAGCGGTGACAGTAAATCGAATTTCAAGACGAAAGGAGGTAGTGCTTCTCTAGCAGGGTTGGTATTGGAGTTGTCTATTTTTTTTCTTCATGGACTACACGTTTATATTTTATTTTTATAAGAAGGGAAGCTTAAATAAATTTGAGAAGAAGAGGTAATGTAGAGAGACAAAGATAATCAGGTTTTAAAAAGGAGTGGGGAAGGGAACGCTTGAGTTACTGCATATTTTTTACCATTTCATATGCATTTATGCAAAGCATTGAAAATAAAATGCATGACTTATATATATACACACACACACACATACATGCATATATATATATATATATATATATATATATGAATAGCTTGAGGCTTCAGGAAGAAGCAAGGGATGGAAACGGTCTTGTACAAATTTTTCTGTATGAAAAATGCTATAGATTTTCAAAGAAGGAAGGGAAATGGAGAAAAAGGAAGTGAAGGGAAAGAGATAAAGACTTTGAAAATAAATACTCAAAAGGAGCAACGTCAGGAATGAATGGCCTTGGGAATAAATGCAAGAATGAATTTGAACCATTAAGAGAATGAAGTAACGCATGCATCAAAATTAAATGACAGAGAAGTAAATGCATAGGGTAACATAGGCATACATTTAAATTGCAATGGATAAAACATGAGAGAGAATGGGGTAACGCAAGTGTATATGGTAAGGAACATTTCTTTTCATAATTGTGGCTTGCGTTTTTTTTATATAAATGACCTTTTCATATAAATGACACGAAATACGTAACATGGATGCACTTAAAAATAAGGAAGGGAAGAGGCAGGTTACAAAATCTTACATATTTTCCTTCAAAATGATGAAATTCATGCATGAAAATAAATGGGAAAGAATGAATGCATGGTATTTGAAAAGTTTATAATTTTTTTCTAAATATAGGCAATGTGATATTGAAGAGAAGAGAAACATAAATATACATGGAGATGGTTCTTTTTTGAAAAAAATAATGATGGGAAAGAAAAACAGGAAAGCACAAATAAGATGTAAATTTAAGGAATAAAAATACGTAAATAAAATAGGATGTGAAAATGGAATGAAGGGAAAGAAATTAATAGAATGAAGGAAAATAAATAAAAATATAAAGGAATGAAATGAATGCGTAATTAACTTGCAAATTAAACTAATTAATGAAGGTTTAATTGGACATGTAATCCATGTTCTGAATTCCTAAAAATTACACTTTGAACAAACGGGAAAAGAATTAAAGACGATAACCAAAGATATATACATGTATGTATTTATGTAATATAGAATGCACACTGTTGGCTAGCTTTTAGACCAAGCAACCAAAGTTCATATACAAAGAAAACACGGAGCCTCATTTCTCAAAACCAAGGGAAAACCTGATCGTGGTCATCTCATTGCCTTCGGCTCGTGGTCCCTTATCACGACTCCAGTTCATGATCACCTCCCACGACTAGATCCCTCATCATGGCCTAATGCTCACAGTTAAATAAGGGAGGCAGCGACCTGGTCTTCCATGACCCGAAAGGCTCGGATCTCACGACACCTGTCCATAACGTCCATTTTGACCATTTCTCCATCCACCCACGAACCAGTCCGAGATCCTCCGGATTTGTGCCACGTATGACCATGATCCGCCTGCAAACATCACATATAAATAGCCCAGTGCTTGGTATTTTTTAGGAGTTTTTTGGCAGTTTGGAGTGTTGTTTCCACCATTGCTGCTATTCTATTATTTCTTAGCAGTCTTAGCTCAAGAGGGTACCACGAGCCATCAGCCTAGGGCGACCACGACCCGAAATGATAATCAGAACACTACTCGACCTGGGAAGAAAATTATGGCTCGTTTCGCTCATGCTGGTACTTCTGCTCGACCTGGCTCGGGTTCCTTGCGTATAAGAGAGGATGTTGATGACCAGTTCAATCTCTCTGCTCCAGTAACTGAAGGAGACCTCTCTTGCATACTTGAAGCATTGGACAGAACAACTGATGAATTGGCCACTCAAAGGCGAGAAAGCTCTTTGCTACGTCAGAATATTACTGCTTTAGACAGATGGATTGATGATATCCAGAGGCAGGTGTCACCTCCGCCAGCTCACCCTTTTACCCCCGAATACTCATCCTCGTCCAAATAGCCTCGAAGAAACCGGCGATGGCCCCTATTAGAAAGGGCTGAGAACATAGAGCAACTTCGATTTGGGTCACTTCCTTCTCGAGAAGAAGAGGCGCTTAATCAGGGAACTAATAACCGTAACTTAAATGAGCCCGCTCTACCACCTAGGAATGGAGACGTCGTTGACCCTACTTAGAATCAACCCATTCCTCCCGCTCGTCGCGTGATTGACCGCGGCAATAGGGGGCAAGGGAGTTCTGGTCAGGCCCCAGACTTTACAGCAGCACATCAAAGAAATGTTGAAGGGGTCCGTAGGGGAAGAAGTGTTGATCTACCCTGATCCATGCATATGTCGAAGCCATGATCATACAAATAATGGTAGAAAGTCGCGGACAAAGGAATGAAGATTGGGGTATAGGCCGTAGCCATACGCCCTTCACGGATGACATATTAGAAGTTTGATTCCTAAGGAAATTTAACATGCCATCTATGAACCGTTATGCAGGAAGGGCGGATCCAGTCCAACACCTAATGAGATATTCATGGTACATGACTGCAGCCGCCTCCGACGCTGTAAAGTGTAAGGCATTCCCAATATTTCTGGAGGATACGACGTTAAGGTGGTTTACTTGTTTGCCAGCGCAATCGATCTCCAATTTCAGGGAATTAAGTGAACAGTTCGTGAATCAGTTCTGGCTGCATACTCAGAGATCTAAGAATGTAATCGAATTATCCCTCATTAAGAAAAGCCCGGACGAATCTTTGAGATTCTATCTAGATCGCTTTAATCTAGTAGTCACAGAGGTTAGAGATCCCTACGAAAAAACGGTCTTGATGGCCTTGATCGACAGAGTGGATAAGGATACAGAGTTTGGAAGATACTTGGCTGGCAAGCCACCGCTGACCAGGGAAATATTTTATGAAAAAGGCAACATCCGCCTGCATCAAGAAGAAATCTATGCCAACCGAAAGAGGAAGGCCACTAACAAGGAAGATATACAGAGTAATGTGGCTATCAAACAAACCGAGGACAGCTCTGGAAAGGTGGAAGTGAACGTAGGGAATAAAAACCAGGGGAATGGCCGTCAATCTGGGAACGGTAACAAGAGGAGGAATCAAGGAAATAACTCATATAAGAGGCCTCGATACCGTCGATTCGAGAGTTTCACCCCATTAAATGATACCTTAGAAAATATCTTTATGGATACTTACAACGTCCTCCAGTATAAGAGGCCCCCACCTAGGATTTCTACAGAGAAAGAACGAGAGTCTGGGAAGTTCTGTCTTTTCCATCAAACCCACGGACACTCCACCAATGAATGCCGACATTTGAGAGATGTTGTTGAGAAGTTACTTCGTGAGGGAAAGTTGGACGAGTATAAGATTACGCCGAGAGACAGGGACAACCCCAGAATAAGAATCAACCTGCCCCCAGACCTACCGCTCAACAGAAAGGAAAAACATTGTCATTAACTCTATAGTAGGAGGACCTCATCCTGCTGAACATAGCCTTAAAGCAATGGATCAATATGTAAATGTAGCCAAACATCTTGAAGTAGGGGAGTGCAGTAATCCTGAAGTTGTAGCCCTGGTGAAACAACAAAAAACTATGTCCGATGATGTCATCTTTCGCAATAGAGATAACGTTGGAATTCATTCCCCCACTGAGGACCCTCTGGTGATCACCACAAATATTGGCCCCGCATTAGTCCACAAAGTTTTGGTCGATAATGGAAGTTCGGTAAATATACTCTTCAAAAAAGCATTCGATCAGATGCAATTGGAATCGAAAGATTTGGAGCCCTGTGATGGATGGATACGGCTTCAACGGAGCCTCCACATCCCCGATCGGATATGTAGATTTGCCGGTCGCTCTGGGAGAGGGAGATCGCCGAAGAGTGAGAATCCTCACATTTGTAGTGGACATTGAGTTGCCTTATAACGCTTTCCTGGGCTGACTGGCCCTAGTAAAATTCAGGGTCTGTATTGCGCCTTGGTGCCCATTGTTAAAATTACCGACAAATGCGGGAGTGGGAGTAGTTAGGGGCAATCAAGTCGCAAGAAAAGCTTGATATATAGCAGAATTGAAATTGTTACTCAAGGGATTAAATATCGAACCAAAGGATACTTCTCCGGCCGCAAAGGAGAATACAACATAGCATGTAAAGACAGTTCCAAGGGAGCCGCCAAAGGAAATACCCGAGGATATAGATCCCAGAGAGGACGAGGAACCCAGGGGCAGAATGGTGACTCCTGACAAAACAAATGAGGACGTTCCGATCGATGATAATGAACCATCAAAGGCCTTAAAGATCGAGTCCCAGTTGGACCCTGTTCGTGCAAAGGAACTGACCAACTTTCTAAAGGCCAACCTGGATGTGTATGCCTGGACTCACGCTGATATGTGTGGCATATCTCCATCAATCATGCGCCATTCACTGAGTATTAATCCGAAGCATCCACCCGACGAGTAGAAAAGACGAATGCTGGGCCCAGAGAGGTCGGCTGCCTTAAAAGAAGAAGTTGAGGAGCAATGAGTTTGTCAGAGATTCGACTTACTCGGATTGGATTTCAAACCCGGTTTTGGTAAAAAAGGCCAACGGAAAATGGCGTACATGTATTGATTTCTCTGACTTGAACAAGGCTTGCCCGAAGGATAACTTCCCACTTCCCAGAATTGACCAATTAGTGGATTCTACGGTAGGTCACGAGCTCCTCTCCTTTATGGACGCTTAGTCTGGATATAACCAAATTCCCATGCATGTTCCGGATCAGGAACATACCAGCTTTATCACAGAATTGGGATTATACTATTACGTGGTGATGCCTTTTGGCCTAAAGAACGCCGGTGCGACTTACCAAATGCTGGTGAACAGAATGTTTTATAACCAGATTGGGAAGACGATGGAGGTATACGTAGATGATATGCTAGTAAAGTCTAGACAGTCAATGAATCACACTGCCGATCTAGCTGAAATGTTCGATATACTCAGGCGATATGGAATAAAGCTCAACCCTTTGAAGTGTTCGTTTGGAGTTTCTTCTGGGAAGTTTTTAGGTTTTATTGTTAGTTCGTGTGCAACTGAGATCAATCCAGATCAGATTACAAAAATCCGAAACATTCAGGAACCAAGGTAAATCAAAGATGTGTAGAGTCTTGTTGGAAAAATAGCTGCGTTGAGTAGATTCATCTCCAAAGCTACAGATAAATGCATCTCATTCTTTGATCTGATCAAGCGAGGCAAGCGCAACTTTAAATGGACTCCTGATTGTGTGGAAACGTTTTTGAACCTATTGGATCATTTGGAAAAACCCCCGATACTGTCTAAGCCAGTGGATCATGAGGATTTGTGCGTATACTTGGCAGTATCGTCCCACGCCATAATTCAGCCTTGGTAAGAGAAGAGGATAAAATTCAAAGGCACGTGTATTACGTAAGCAAGAAGTTAGCAGCCACAGAGCGAATTTATCCAAAGATAGAAAAGCTTGCATATAGCCTGCTAATCGCATCAAGGAAACTTCATCACTATTTTCAGGCTCACCCATTACAGTATATACGGATCATCTGCCAAGACAAGTATTGCAAAAACCCGAGAAAACGGGAAGGCTATTAAAATGGAATATTAAATTGAGTCAGTTTGACCTAAACTTCCAGCCCCGAAGATCGATAAGGGGGCAAGTACTGGCAGACTTTATAGCAGAATTTACCATCCCTGAAGATAATGAAGTGAGTGAAGAAATTGATACCCCAAAACAACTCCATGACCCTAAAGCATGGAGACTATATACCGACGGAGCCAGGAATGATAGAAGATCAGGTGCAGGAATTATATTGGAAACCCCCGAAAAACGATTAATATATTATGCTCTGAGGTTGGAGTTCCACGCCATGAATAATGATTCTGAATATGAAGCCCTGATCGTCAGGCTTAGGCTTGCCAAGGAGTTGGGAATAACAAAGCTGGATATCTTCTGCGATTCAAAGATAGTCGTGAACCAGGTCAACGAAAAATTCCAGGCTAAAGGGCCAAGACAGGTGTCATATCCGAGGAAGGCAAAAGAAATGTTGAGTGGCTTCGAACACTACAGTATTGCGCACATCCCTCAATTGGAGAATCAGAAGGCCGATAAGCTAGCTAAAATGGCTAGTTCTGATAACCCCTAGGACATGAAGATGGTCCTGGTAGAAACACTTCAGACTCCAAGCATCAATCAGATGGAAATTGATCCTGTGCTGGAGACTGAGCCAGAAAGGGAATCATGGATGACACCTTTGAAGAATTCCCTAGTCATTGGGACACTCCCAATCAAGAAAAGTGAGAGACGTGCCATGATTCGGAAAGCTTCGCGATATGTCATGCAATGCGAAGTTCTATATCGGCAAGGAATCTTGATGCCGCTCCTCCGGTGTATAGCCCATGATGATATAGAAAGGGAATTAAAAGAGGTTCACGAAGGAGAATGCGGTGACCACACTGGAGGACAAACACTGGCAAAGAAGATACTGTGATACGGGTATTTTTCGCCCACTATAAATAAGAATGCAACTAAGTATGCTCGACACTGCAACGCATGCTCGAAATTCTAAAAGATCTCTAGGGCATCTCTTAGCCAATTAAATATAATGATGAGTCCGTGGCCTTTTACTGTATGGGGAGTTGATATTATTGGAAGCCTCCCCCTAGCGAAAGGTGGAGCAAAATTCTCCATAGTGGCCATCGATTACTTTACAAAATGGGTTGAAGCAGAAGCGCTAACGACGATTTCAACTAAGAAGGTGATCAATTTCGTCATGAGAAATATGATATGTCGATTTGGGATCCCGAAGGTTATCATAACTGATATTGAAACCCAATTCGACAGCTCCGAGTTCCGAGATTTTTGTCAAAGATACCATATCGAGAAGAGGTCCACGGCTGTGGCACACCCACAGTCAAATGGGCAACTTGAAGTGGCAAACAAAGTAATCAAATCCATTCTGAAGAAGTGATTGAAGAGGGCCAAAGCCATGTGGGTCGATGATCTATCTTTGGCACTATGGGCCTACAGAACAACTTTCAAATCAGCTACCGGGCATACTCCTTTCTCCCTTGCTTTCGGGTCGGAAGCAGTCATCCCGGTAGAGCTAGAAGTACCATCCCACGGAATCACTTATTACGACCCAATGACTAATAACGAGCTGCTTCTCGAATCCCTGGATATGGTAGAGGAAAAGAGAGACGAAGCGGACCTACGTGCCTTGAGGCACAAGCAGCAAGTTGCTCGGTATTACAACAAAAGAGTCCGAGCTCGAACCTTTGAACCCGGAGACTTGGCTCTTAAGCGTGTCTTTCCACCCCTAGTGCATTTGGGACCAAATTGGGAAGGACCCTATGCCGTCTTACGAAGGCTTGATAATGGATCCTTCAAGCTAACGACTGTAGATGGAATTGAAATACCCAAAGTGTGGAATGCCCAGCATTTGCAGCACTATTTGACATGAAAACTGTCATTCTTATTCTTTTATTTATAGGACCATGTAATAAGGCCTGACTTGCCTATAACAGTCCAGTTATATGAACAAAAGATCATAAAGTGGACGTAGGTCAAAATTCGACCGAACCACTATAAAATATCATGTTTCATTTACTTTTATCGCACCTTTACCTACTATATTATTACTCATGAATTATCGTGAACTATGTAATTACTAACAATATGCAGGGTGTCGAGAAGGCGATAAAGTAAACGACACAATCATCGAAGATCTACTTCTCAAGACCTGAGAAGAAGTACATAGGAAAAGGAAACAAATTGTCTGTGAGACGTGGAGGTGCACCATGATTTTAAAGACCGTCTTGACTAACACTCTACCTTTGGTATTCGATGGGAGAGTATAAAGGCGCTGGAGACTCGGCGCCGCAAAAGAACTCCTACCCCGCTGAAGGATCGGGGAACAAACTAAAAGCTGAGTTCAAACTCTATCCAGGGCATACGACAGAAGAGTATAAAGGCGTTTTAACTAAATGCCGCATAAGGGCTCCTATCCCGCTGCAGGATAGGGAATGAGAATGAAAGCTGAGCCCGACCCCCTCATTTCCGTACATGGGGGGCAACCTAAGTGTGACTCTAATCAATCCTCAATAAGCCATGGACAGGCATTATAATGATGATTGATTGGGGACCTATTCATATAACACTTTGCATTTGTGTATCACTACACCAAAAATGCCAATTTGGCAGTGTTCATGGCCGTATCAAAATGAATTTGATACGGTTTTAAGCCGTATCAAAAAATGGCGTCTCTGTTGTTTTGATACAGCTTAAAACCGTATCAAATTCATAAAATGATACGGTTTAAAACCGTATCAAATTCATAAAATGATACGGTTTAAAACCGTATCAAATTGGTATTTTTATACGGCTTAAAACCGTATCAAAGTATGAATTTGATACGGTTTTAAGCCATATCAGTTGATTAATTTGATATGGGTTTAAACCGTATCAAATTAATAATTTGATACGGCTTAAAGCCGTATCAAATTTTTTAAAAAAAATTTAAAAAAAAAATACAATTAGCCTGAAAGCTTGAAACATAATACAATGATACATATTACATACTAAGATACAATAATACATATTACATACAATAATACATAATGTAATGGATTGATACGGCTCATAGACTTCAGTTTCACTACTAAGATACAATATACATATTACATACTGATATAGTGATACTACTATGGTACTAAGCTGAAAGTCTGAAACATACATGTCTCCACTTCAGGTCTCCCACCACTGCTCCTCTCCTCAGTCCTCATCTGCGGTTTTAAATGAAGTGGAATGAAAATGAATCAAAACAAGGGTAATTTGGTCTGCGATTTTAAATGATGTGGAATGAAAATGAAATCTTTTCCATACTTCTGACTTCGCAAACTCAGTTCCAGAACTGAGTTCGCCAACTCGGTACCGGACTGAGTTCGCGAACTCGGTTCGAAACGAGTTTGCTGCGAACTCGGTTCGAAACGAGTTTGCTGCGAACTCGGTTCCGGGACTGAGTTTGCGAACTCAGTTCGGGACTGAGTTTGCGAACTCAGTACACAAGCTAGAGATTAAACTAAAGTCTGAAAATATGTTGTGTAGTTACAATTTCTACTGCAAAGCCTCAATCTAATAGTTTAACAGCACAAATGGTCATCTGACAATTTCTAATGACTTTGGCTTCTATAGTTTTGCATCGAAGGGACTTTAATCTATGCATCAACATGTGTTTACTTTCTTAGAAAGTATATGTACCTGTATGTACACATTTCTCATGTTATACAAAAGGATATCATCTAGTTACTTAAAAAATGATACTTACTTAAGGACCAAAGTAGAATAAGCTAAATAGACGCTCTTAGTAAAGGATGGTTTGCAGCTGGATATTGCATCAAGAATCTGCACGAAGAAAATCAACAGGAAATTAACTAAATGATTTCTCACTATTGAGCTTCAATGTATCAGCTGGTGGCATAAGAAACAACCTCACTGTAGTGCAAATGTAACCATTTGTAAAAATGTGAATGCTTGAAGAGATTTGTGATTGCCCGAATGGTGGTTAAGATATTTGCAGCCTGATACGATCGATGAAGGGAAGATAAATGTCATGGTAATCCAGCATGTGCAGTCTGTTTTCATCCAAAGCCTTCAAAATGTTCACATTACTCAATGTAAGTCCAACCATATTTGTATAGAAAAATAATACTTAAATACTGAAAATTAATGGATTATGCAACAATGAGCAAATAAGGTACTTGTTGCACTGAAAATTAATGGATTCTGCTTTGTTAACAAAACTGAAGCAAGAATTGACTTTCAAGCACATGTTTCCAGTTCTGAGTTACAAAAAAGTACCTGCCATTCAAACGTGATATGTTAAGTTCTTATATCTTCAAATTACATTTATCATGTTGCTTCTAATTTGACAACCAAGACTCACATAATTATTATTGAAACAGTAGCTAAATAAAAAGATATTATCATTTGGACATTGTCTGTTGGATGGCAAGTGTGTGATGAATGCTCAGATAATACCTGATGTATTTTTTCAAAATAGTGGATAAGTTCATGCTATTAAAACCCATTTCATTTTCCTATAGTGGATAAGTTCTCATCATTTAAGTGTGCAGAAGTTAATATGAGGAAAAAAAGAAAAGTAAAACTATGCACATGATCCTGTTTATGTCAAATTCATGTCAAGGAAACTAAAGACAATGCATATGACAGTCTTTAATGAGCATTAAATTTTAAACTATGTACCAGGCCAATATAAATGAAACAAAGATGGCTTATGAGAAGAACTTACTCTCTGAATGTACGATTCAGGCATAAGAGACCTCAGACCTAAATCACAAATAACTGGTCAATAGCCAATAGCAACCTATGTACCCAATGTCGATAGCCAGAAGAACATAAATAACAGTCAGACCAAATGAACTACAAATAAGAATAAGGCTGGAAAAAGTACCGTTTATTTTTTATTCTGGCCTGATCTCCGACCAATGTAGCACTGGTTGTAATTTTTCTGAAATTGCAGGGTGGATCTGCGAAGAAGAATAAGAAAAAGCTTGGTAAAATTACCAATTATTTGTAATTTATTATATTGATGCAGCAGGACCAGAAGCCACATGAATACCAATGAGACCAAAGAGCTGCAAGCGGACGACAGACCAAAGAGCTGCAAGAGGACAACAGGGAAAAAAAGGATCAAACACTTTGATAGACAACCACTTCCAGAACAAACCTATTTTCTACTACTCTATCACATTCATTCAATTCACATCAGCTAAAAGTAAAACTACTCAAACATGCAATTCATATTTAATATAAGAAGTAAAACACACACAAGTTCAACACAAACAATGATGTGCACCAAAACATATGTCCGTCTTGCTAAAATAGCAAGCTGGCTTGCTGTTTTCGTAAGCCTGAGCTTGCTGTTTCCGCAGCAAGCTGGCTTGTGGAAACAAACAGCAAGCTGGCTTGCTGTTTCCGCAAGCCTGAGCTTGCTGTGAAACAGCAAGCAAGCTTGCTGTTTCCGCAGCAAGCTGGCTTGCTGTTTCCGCAGCAAGCTCCCATACTAATGTCCGCAAATTTTATAAAAAGAAGATCAATGAACTAGACAGCAAGTATGGAATGAGCAATATATATTACAAAGAAGTAAAACACACACAAGTTCAACGCAAACAATGATGTGCACCAAAACATATGTCCGTCTTGCTAAAATAGAAAGCTGGCTTGCTGTTTTCGTAAGCCTGAGCATGCTGTTTCCGCAGCAAGCTGGCTTGTGGAAACAAACAGCAAGCTGGCTTGCTGTTTCCGCAAGCCTGAGCTTGCTGTTTCCGCAACAAGCTGGCTTGCTGTTTCCGCAACAAGCTCCCATAATAATGTCCGCAAATTTTATAAAAAGAAGATCAATGAACTAGACAGCAAGTGTGGAATGAGCAATATATATTACAAAGGAGAGAATAGCCTCTGTTAGAAACTTTGCTTACAAATTTTTTTCTTACTTACAAGATAAGTACACATATGACTTTATAGTAATTCATCTCGCTAAATGGATGGTGGAGATGTATTCGATCTTGTAGGTAATAATCATTCTCCATAATTTCTCTAGCACTTACAGAAAATACACTAGATATATGTAACCATAGATGAAGATAATTCTTGAAACTTATCACCATAAAAACATATTCAGAGTATTTATTTATCTTCCAAGTTTCTGCCGGATCCAACATTGTTAATTGTACACGGTATTTAACTAAATCCTAAAATAAATGTAGCCAAAATTGAGTTTAATTTTCACTTTTCAGTATAGCTTACCTTACGGAAATTGAAGACCAAATCGAGCTCGCATACATTGCTGAAAAAATGATCTAGAATCTCCACAAATAAATGGATGCACTCCAAATATGCAAGCTCGTTATCAGTTATGTCAACGCACAAGGAGAAAAAAAGTCCAGCATATCTTCTGTAGATAACTTTGTGTGTGCGGAACTGTTAATAGGAAAGCAGCTGTGAGAGTTATTAAGATTTGTCCAGCTATAAAGGTACATGATTCTGAGACAACATTCATTAACATACTTGTATTACAATTATTTGAAAATGCAAGTAAAATGACAGGTCTTATCTATTTGACAATGACAACAAAACAACATTTAAACGATAGATAAGAAATGTGTGCAAACTGTTGAGCGACATATCTTTCCTAAAGTTGCATTCTACCACTGCATATTTCAAAGTCAATGACATTCTGTTAGAGCATATTTCAGAACCAACAAGACTAAGATGTTTAAATTATACAAAAGTTTATAACTACAATGGCTCATATATTAATGCAGTAACAAGTAGAATATCTGCTAAAATTAGTCATTTTTACAATAAATCCTACTGAGTGTTGGATTGTAGCAAATGTAGTTACCCGCGCTTATGCCTTCACTGTGTTGGCAGCATAGAATAACAACATCCATTAGCTTCACTTATTTAGGCATAATATATCAAGTGTTAGTGCAAAACGCAAAGGATTTTATCTAATACTGATTGATGCCTTTTTTTCCTTTTTACAAATATAATAGATATAAATACAAATAACCAATATTTCAAACTACGAACGTACTTATAAAAAGGTGCAAAGATTGATCATTCATGCCCACAGTAGTATGTGTGTACCACCTAGGAGTACTACCAAAAATTGAGTCAGAAAGTAATAGAAGAGAATTGTTTAGCTAATATATATACGGATAATCAGATAGGCTGCAAACAACTAGCACTGAGTTCAGTCCTTTAAATTTCGACAAAGAACCTCATAACCGAAGTCACAGAACAACAGACTTTAAGCAACAACATCTCAAAATTCTCAAACTGTCCTCTAGAATCACGGTTCCAAGTGAGAAAACACCCATTGCAAGATTAGTCTACAAATCACTGCATCTTCGTTGGAAGGAACCAATTACAAGTTTAGACTAGGAACACTTTCATATTGCACATAAATACATGAAGTTTACCTTTTCTGTTCGGCAGCATAAAGCTTTGCTTCAAGACGCTGACCAAGATCCTCTTCTTGAGATGACCAAGAAGGACTTCTTGACTTTGGCCTTGCTTTGTTTGCTAAGAACTCGTGAAATTGCTATTTAAACAAAATATGATTATTATACACAGATTTTATAAGCTACACAAAAAACAAAACAAATTAAATGAGAGCGAAATAAGCTATACACATCCAGCCTCAATAACAATTTTACAGCATGGCAAGTATTAACACGACAACTCAGAGATAAATTTTTTAAACCAGTATTGTTTTTATCACGGGAAAGTATGCAAAAATAATTATAATAAAGCTAGTGACTGTGATAGCAAAGCTTAAGAGATGCAACTTTACAAAATAATATCCATAACCACCTTTAAATAAATTTATCATAAAATAACACGAACCTTATACTTATTGTCTTTAATAATACTTAAGCTTTACATATAAGTCACAAAGACTAAGTTCTGTAATGTAAATCTTCACAAACTGAATTGTATGTGCTTAGATTTTGATCAAGTAATCAGCACATCAGTAAACAGAAATATCATAACTCCTCCTCGGTTAAAGAATACCACAGATTCATTCTTTACCAAATTTTACGCCTTTTAACAGCCACAGCCGACTCCATCAAAGATGTTTAAACTAAAACTTGTAGACAACTTCAAATATAAGTGAAGCATTTTTTTAACTAATAGAAGACAAAATTAGACTAAAAACGCGCTTAATTTCATCAGCTAACACATTCTGAATCTTGTTAAAAAGAAAAAAAGATAGATAAGTACGCAAAATATGGAAAAGATACCTGTCTTCTGAGATCGGCTTCTTTAAGCCTCGCCTCAATTTCCTCAACGCTTCTAGAAGGAGGGCTGGTTCCAATTCTCGCATCTAAAAGCCTCTTTCTGATCCTCCGTGGTACTTTGACAGCCGACGATGTCTTTATCGCATCATCGACTGGAAATTCCAAAGCCACGGGCGAGATCGACCCGCTTGTTTACGGGAATTTATTTGGATCGAAGAATTGAGATTCGCCCTTTTTTTAGGTTTGGTAATTTATTTTGTTGCGGCCGAAATGGAAAAGCAGAGAGGAGAAAGCAGAAAATAATGACACGGAAACGGGTAGAATTACCATTCCAATTTGATACGGTTGCAAGCCCAATCAAAAAGTACTGATCCGAACCATTCAAGATCTAGGGTGAGAACTATTAGAGGTGGTGCGGATTGCAAAAGAAAATTTGATACGGCTTATCAAATTTGATACGGCTATAAGCCCTATCAAATTTGATAAGGCTTAAAGCCCTATCAAATATCCACATCCTTGTATGCCAAATTGGTTGTTTTGGTGTAGTGTATACTCCACATTTACTTAGCACACGAACTTTTCAACGATTATCATCTATGACTTCAACGCTAGTTGTGATTGTCAACATTACTTATGAATATATTTAATGTCCATGATTTAGAATGATAAACTTTACAGATATGTTAAATTTGCAGGTATGCAATGATGCAAAAGAAACAAATTTTCATTTTACCAAATGCAGATTTACAGGACAAGGCTAAACGAAAGTGAGGACCATTCTCATAATTACATTTCTTGGCCAGTGGAAAGCCTAAAAGCAAAATATGGACTAATAAATACATTCTACTTATGCTTGGGGGATGATTTTGACTTCTTCTCCTTTTTTTGTTTTTCCAACTCCTCCTTGTCTACCTCATATCGGTCTCCCTTTTTCCTATTCCTCTTATCAGTAGGAGGATCCTGCGGAATATTGGAAGGCTGCATTGCAAGTTTTGAAGTTATTGATATGGAGGAGAACTTTATAACCAACCCAGTTTTGGGATCAACCTCGGAGATGGGGGGCACATATAGAGGCACTTGTTCCTCCCTTTTTAAGGCCAACTGTTTCTCCTTCTTAGCCTACATGTCAGCCAAGGTCTCCTGGTCATCGTCCTTGGACTCCCTTATGATGGTGACCTCTTCTTCGTCATCTCCATGATCACCATCCATATCCTTCAAAGCATCGATGATCTCAGCATCCTTGGGAATATCAGTGCTTGGTGCCAAAATGACCTTCTCAGTTATTGCGCCCTCAGTCTGCTTTGGAATCTTAGGAACTCCAGCACCAGCATCTGATGGGACACTAACTTTTTCCACCTCGTCTTTCTCCTCCGCATCCTTTTCGGTTGGTTTTCCACCTATATCACGAGAAGCAAATGTTATTAGTTCAGGAGAGAGTTTAGTCTTCTCACTTGACTGCTCCACAAGACGACGACAAGTAACAATTGCTTTGACGAATTGTGGAGAGAATATGGAGATACCTTCAGTTGACTCATCACCCGGACCGACAATAGTAGCTCCAACAGCAGGAGGGGTTAGAGCCAAAGGAATCAACAGGTCATCAGGATTTTATTCCTCAACTTCGGAGGTCTTGGGTTCCACCGTCGGGCTCGAGCCTTCGTCGATTTTATCCTTGCCCTTGATCTTAGTCCTCTCCTTCTCAATTTCTTCTTGAAATAGGCGTCTGCCCTTCTCTAAAGCCTCAGGCTCTTCACCTTTGAGAAAGGTCTGCATAAGATGGGTTTTGTCAATCTCCTCAACTTTCAATCGCTGCTTCTCGCCCTCAACGATCATATCCCACACATTGGCCAAAGTAATGTGATAATTCTGAATCCAAGAGATGTCTCGAGTCTTAACAACTTGACCAAAAAAGTTCGAATAGCAAGTCATCGAAACTTTCTATCTCTTTTTCAGTTGCAGCAAGTTTTTCAACAGTGGTAGAGGCCGATTTAAGAGCGTTGTTCGCGTTACTTTCAGCGAGAGCTGCATGCTCCTCAGCATGGACAAGTTGATCGTTCAGAACTGCTTTCTCTTTTTCCGCAAGAGCAAGGCTGTCATTGAGGCTCGCTTTATCTTTCTCCCAAGCAGCCTTCTCAGTAGCAAAACGGTCTTGTGCCATCTTTAAATCAGTATTGATCGTTCTAAGGTCTTCTATTTCCTTTTTCAGAGCAACGCGCTCTTGGCTGTTTGAGTCGAGCTCAGTGTAAAATCGCTTCCCGGCGCTTTCTAGCTCCGATTTATAATTTCCCGCATCTCGCTGAGCTAAAGCGAGTTGAGCTTGTGCATCCTCTAGTTCTTTTTCCATTTTACTCCTGGCCCTAGCCTCATTGTCAATCTTCACTATGGTTCTAGATGCTTTCGTTTCTAGGTGACGGATGGCAGCAGAAAGAGTGGTGGCATGCTTCTTCATCACCCTATATTGTTTGGCCACATGACTCACCTGCTCTATGACCTTTACATCCCACTCCTCGGGAACCGGTTCAAGATCTGGAACAAACATCATTCGTTCGAAGAAAATGTCAGGAAACTGCTTCCGCAAATGCTCCAGCTTGACCTGATTTGCAGAGGTGTAAACGACATCCTATGCAGCGGTAGTATCCAAATTGCGCCGACTAGAGGGGACAATAGCTATTTTCTCCTTTTCTAAATCCATGCTCGGATTTTTTTTATCTTTCAGCTCATGGTGTTTTTTGGAAGACTTGCTATGAGAGGGTGTACTTTTTGGAGGAATCGAGTCTTTGGGAAGTTGCCTACCCCCCGATGGTGGCACTGGACGACCGTGGGGTTCCCAGGATCTTGCTTTGATGGAGAAAGAGATCATGTAGAGTGAGATTAATAAGAGTCACGAGGTCGATAACTATCTCTCCCCCGTCTGTCACTGCGAACATGCTCAGGATCAGAAAGCAGCCTTGGTGTGCTTGCTCAGAGAGAACAATAAGAATAGGATTGTTTACGAGGCATTTTTCCTGCAAAGAAAACAAATGTGTATTAGAATCATGAATACTGATGGTGTAGAAGTGTTGTGACGAGTGGTACAGGTGATTTGTGCATCCCGTGTAATCCCCCGAACAGACCAAGGCCCAGAGTCTGGCTCGTCTGTATGGTTTCTTTTTCCTCGACTGGAACATTCACTTCCTCAGAGATAGGAAAGAATAGTTCCCCTTCGAAGTCTTCATGTGTGTAAATGTCGTCTGGTAGAGGAATCTTACTCAGTTCTCCGAATATCTGCTCCTCTGTCAGTTCATCATTAGCAGGAGGTTCAGGTGATGGTGAAGTCCTTGAGGGAGACTGCCCCTTAGAGACTAGGACTTCCTTTGGCTCATCAGCTCGAACCTCACCTCCTTTATATACATTTAAATCCTCATCATCCTGATTGGTCAGTGGTGAAGGACTCTTGCAAAGTTCGGTGGCCTTCGTGGTCCCTGAGGTCCCTTCTCCCTCGGTTGGGGGCATATATTTATAAGGTTTGCCACCCATGCCAAGTCCGAATCTTACACTCAGAAGTTGGTGATTGTGAAGATTCTCGTCGGTGATACACTTCTTGATTTTGAGGAAGTCTGATTTATTTTTGAAGAGGCAGGACAGTCGGTCTTCGTACACCGAACCTTCTGTTTTCGCAAAATTGTGATCTGCACACAAAAAATAAACACGTCAACGCTTTGAGTATGTAAATAGGTCAGACATAGAGAGACTTAAGGCTTACTTGATTTTAACCACTTTCTCGCACACCTGGCCTGGTGCTTTATATAAAACCAATCAGCTTTGGCGTCCCCTATGTTGCTGTGACCCTCCGATAAAACCTTCCTATTGGCCACTGATTCAAAGAAAGTGAAGTTTGGAGTCCCTGTGGAGCGGTGTCTGAAAAAGTAATAGAATTTCAAATCCTTAAAAGTGAGCTCGGTCTGTAGAATCTCTGCATATGCAATGTACAGGGTGTACAAATCTGCATAAGCACTAGGATGGAGTTGCATGGGGACAATGTGTTGTCGTCTTAAAAGATCAATTACAATTGGAGGAAAGGGAGGGTTAGCGCCCATCCAACACATGAGCCGGCTGACAGTCATGTACCCTTCTGGGGCAGGATGAGGCCTATCCCCATCTTCTGGAGTTTTCACATCATCCCGAGGGATCCCATGCCTTAGATTTATTTTCTTAAGTTTTACGTCATCCAATTAGGAAGCTAGAACATCACTGAGTTTCTCCCTCTCAACCTCCTCAATACCTGGGATTTCGTCAGGAGATCGTTCATCCTCATCTTCAAGAGATGTAATTTCAGGATTCGTTGATTCTATATCGGTATCTGTCTCGTAATCGGGGTCATAATTTTCCCAATCCGAATCGGTGGGAAGTGCATTGGGATCATAATGCTTTGATGACACTGATTCTGTATCTTTCTCTGACATTTCGGTTGATCGTTTATCAGACATAGCTGTGTTGGCGAGTAAACAAGAAAAAGTTAGAACACAGTTACCCTTCCCCATGTGTGTAAGTGCAAGTGTGTGCTTGTGCATACATTAAGGAAAAGCATGAAGTTAATCAGATAAGCGGACAATGGTTATAGTCTATTACAAAGTCATGTTGTTGATCAGTCAAGAAAGTCCATCTCGAAGGCTCTAACCTAACTGTCCAATATATTGTGATTACGATACATTGCTTAAGTTAATATGTGTCTGGGGTCGTTGACAAATTCGGTTCATTGAAATCTTGGGATCAGATCACGATTTACTCGAATTGTGGGACTCTTGTCGGATCTTGAGGAACGAATCGCCCACCAGTCTCGCCAATGGATAGATTTTGAGTCGCGGGACAGTCCGATTCGTGGTATCTGATCGGATCGTGAAACACCTCCCACGATCCACCTTGATGTCCAATACCACGACCCGATCCCATTCTAATATCGCGAGTCGATCCACTGTCCAGAATCCGCACCGCGACTTCTTCTTTGGTCTCTCCAGCTTACTGCTACAACGACCCGAGCCATAGTCTCGTTCACGAACCGACCCAACCTGCTCCTTCGTCGTCCTCATTTCTCCTCTCCATTCATGAACCCGTAATCGAATTCATTACCACCGTAGTTAAACCCAAAGTCCTCACCATCATCACCATATTAGTGAAAATTCAAAGGGAATAAAGAGGAGCGAAAGAGAAACCAGACAAAATAGGAAAGGAGCCTCACGTCGTTACCTTTTAATCGTGGAAAATTCTTGGTTTTTGGTGAAAGTCAAATTAGGGTTTCGATTGAAATAATGGGTGGCGGCTGCAAAAGGAAGAAGAAAGGGGAGAATGGAAGAAGGTCCATCTTATATAGGAATAACGATGACCCTTGGTATCCCCTTTTTTGTCTCATTCGTACCATAGAAGCTAATGGGCCGCGAGCGACCGCCCGTCATGACTCAAGATAAGGACCGCTCCGCCAATTATTCGCGACAAAGATTAGAAAGTCCATTGTGGAAAATAGGCCCGTTCGGACCGTGATAAATGTCCAATTCCCTGAGCTATATGACGTTTCAACGATCCAAACCCAATGGACGTTCACTAAAGTGGAAGACCCAGAGATACTTACAAAAGTTTAAAAGCTTACCTAACGTGTTGATTGCGATGTCCCCTGGAA
Organism: Allium sativum; assembly: GCA_030737875.1. NCBI lineage: Eukaryota > Viridiplantae > Streptophyta > Magnoliopsida > Asparagales > Amaryllidaceae > Allium > Allium sativum. The sequence goes on from CM060912.1 coordinate 749,609,686, forward strand.
TTCAAGAGATGAAAATTACCCAACAAATGAAGAAATGATTGAAGGATTCGACTTGATATTTATACCTGCCAAAGAACGCGACTTCCTGAAGCAATATGATGTTTCAGACAGACACAACTTTTGATTCACATCGCTTCATGAAAAGACAGCTCAGTAATTTCAAAGCATGTTCCATCCTTGATAAAACATACTTCGAGGGGGCAAAATGTTGGCTAGCTTTTGGACCAAACCACCAAAGTTCATATACAAAGAAAACACGGAGCCACATTTGTCAGAACCATCGAAAAACCCGATCGTGGTCATCTCATTGCCTTCGGCTCGTGGTCCCTTATCACGACCCCAATTCGTGATCACCTACCACGACCCGATCCCTCATCACGACCTGATGCTCACAATCAAATAAGGGAGGCAGCGACCTGGTCTTCCACGACCCGAAAGGCTCGGATCTCACGACACCTGTCCATAACGACCATTTTGACCATTTGTCCATCCACCCACGAACCAGTCCGAGATCCTCGGGATTTGTGCCACATATGACCGATCCGCCTGCGAACATCACCTATAAATAGCCCAGTGATTGGTATTTTTCAGGAGCTTTTTGGCAGTCTGGAGTGTTATTTCCACCATTGCTGCTATTCTATTATTTCTTATCAGTCTTAGGTCAAAATTGTTGAGTGAATAACCATTGTAAAAGTGAGATTGAGAGAGAAATCATTGGTTGTACTTGAATCTTACGTATAATCATAGATATAAAGTGGACGTAGGCTCAATAACGCAGAACCACTATAAATCTTGTGAGTTTTCTATGTTTTTCTTGCAATTCTAGATATTAATCTCTGCTTACTCAAACAATTTGGGTGTTAGAGCCATTTTTGGATCTAACACACACATTATTTTCAATCAATCTTTCAGCACAAATTAATAAATTTCATTAATAACAACATAAATGTTATTTGAAAACCATTTTAAATTCAATAATTAATTTTAGTTCAACAACTTAAATGCTTAATATTCACGGGATGTTACAATCTCCCCCACTCAGAACTTTTCGTCCTCGAAAAGGAGAGGTTGTCAAAATCATACTTATGTGTATAACAAAATACTTATACTAATACAAAATTTAGTATTAACAAAATAACATTAGGATTTTAAATTTCAAAATTCCATAATACTTGATTATCAAAATTATTTCTTAATAAAACTTAAAGTTAAAGGATGAAATAATTTCTTTGACTTAAAATCTCTGTTTCATCTTAAAATCATCGAAATTCTATATGTTTATTTTATATCGAATCATACTTTACTTCGGGATTTCAAATTAAATTTTTTTTTTTTTTTGAAAACTCTCAAATATTTCACAAGCATATCAATATACACTTCACTAGATCGATAGGTTTCCCCCCAATGAGAAGGCAAATGGGCATGGCCTATGCATATATGTATCAATATCAATGAATGATGTCTCCCCTCCGAGAAGACCATCATCAAGGCTTACACCCACGTCATACTTTTCTTCAGTCATGGGTTACTCTCATCATGGTAACATATCAAATCAGTTCATATTCCGAAGTTATAAATCGTTTCATAGAATAATTACAAATACTTTCAAATTATAGTATCATTATTTTTTTTTCAAAATTCTTTAAAATATCGGGATTTAAGTCATCAAAATTTCTCCTTGTTTACAAAACACTTTAAAAACCATTTATCATATCCCAAATAGTTGTAAAATAAATTTTCATTCAATAATTAAAAAATTAGAAATACGATTTCTATCAAACTTTCCATCAAGTATTGTACAAATTCAAGCTTTTCAAATTCTAAATCAAATGTTTCATAAAATCGTTTCAAATTGAAAAAATATATCAGGTTCTTACGAAAATAAGTTTATAATCATTTTGAAACATTCTTGATTTCTAAATATATAAGACCAAATAGCATACTTTAAAACAATTTATCTATTTCAAATTATATTTTGTTTCAAAATTTATTAATTTCAAATTCCTTCCGCTGCGCTACTATATCAAAATATTAGTTTCACAATAAATTATATTTCAAATTATACTCTCTCAATTGTGATTTCTAGTGGCGAATTCCTATTAAACACCATAAGCTAAGCTTTGTGAACCAAAGCTCTGATACCAACTGTAACGACCCGCCTTTTCGACCGCTTCAAATCGGTAATTAAACCAACTTAAACCGTTCGAAACGACAAATTGTTATTTCTTATGAGATTTAACAGAACCAATACACAGAACACAATAATATGCAGCGGAATATTTTTTACAAAAATATTAAAGTTTTACAATATTTTTACACATCGGGAAATACATAGCTTTTACATAAAATAAATTTTACTGCAAATTTGTCAAATCTATGCATGTGAGTCTTCACGTATCTCAAACTTTGCAAGCTGAAATCTTTAGATCTGCAACACTCGGGTTTGACCTGAGCATTTCATGCAAAACAAAAAACACTTGAGTCGGGATTAACTTTATTCGAGTAAATCATCGTCAATAGAACACTAAATTATAATAGTTAATCCTAATATAAGATTTAAAGTTACTAAAATTGGTTAAAGCCATAATATTACAGTCAACTAAGGTGCTGCATGTACACATTTATTTCAGGTGACAATAACCAAGTATGAGACATGTCAAGAGAAAAGTGGACCACCCAGCAATAAAAGTAAATGATACATTCAAGCAATATGGTCAAGAATACAAGGCACAACATGGTAATTTTCATGTTCACGGCAAAGAGAAGCAAAATAAAAAATATTATAAATCACTGTCTTGGCACACACAAAAAACTAAAAATATAACAATTATGACATGCAGCAAACACTATTGCATATGTATCCATTTATTTTGTAATGTCAAATGCAATTGCAGTTGTAGTGTGTGTGTGTGTGTGTATAGCAATTCAAACACATATACTAAAACACATGTACTAATAAGTATGATTCAAAGCAAATGCATGTACTTATAGATAAATATCAAGTGTACAACATGCATTATAAAACAGGGTGGGTATCCAATTCGAATATATGTGCAGCAAGTGCATGACATCATTGTGTCATAATAGTTAATGACAGAGCACACAAAATAAAAATGGAAGCTATAGGCATCAAGCAGATGCACAAAATGACAGGGCAACATAAGGGCAACATCTTTTACATGGCAGCAACAAAAGCGACAGAAATTAGTGTGCAAAGCATTATATATGTATTCCAATTTTAAGAACAAGGCAGCAAATCAACAATTATATTCTGTAGCATTAAGGTTGAGAACTTGTATAAAATAATCATGACATAACTCACCTTGATAGCGACAACTTGGATGTTGGAGCAATGACAGTAAATCGAATTTCAAGATGAAAGGAGGTAGTGCTTCTTTAGCAGGGTTAGTATTGGAGTTGGCTATTTTTTTCTCTTTATCAGCTACAAGTTTAGATTTTATTTTTAGAAGAAGGGAAGCATAAATAAATTTGAGAAGAAAGGTAACGTGGAGAGACAAAGATTCTCAGGTTTGAAAAGGGAGTGGGTAAGGGAACGCTTGAGTTACTGCATTTTTTTACCGTTTCATATGCATTTATGCCAAGCATTGAAAATAAAATGCATGGCTATATATATATATATGTATATGTGTGTGTGTGTGTGTATTTATATGGATAAATAGCTTGAGGTTTCAAGAAGAAGTAAGGGACGGAAACGGTCTTATGCAAATTTTTCTGTATGAAATATGCTATAGATTTTCAAATAAGGAAGGGAAATGGAGGAAAAGGAAGGTGAAGGGAAAGAGATAAAGACTTTGAAAATAAACACTCAAAAGGAGCAACGTCAGGAATGAATGGCCTTGGGAATAAATGCATGCATGAATTTGAAACATTAAGAGAAAGAAGTAATGCATGCATTAAAATTAAATGACAGAGAAGTAAATTCAATGTAACATAGGCATACATTTAAATTGCAAAAGATAAAACTTGAGAGAGAATGGGGCAAGTATATATGGTAAGGAACATTTCCTTTCATAATTGTGGCTTGTGTTTCTTTTATATAAATGACTTTTTTTATATAAATGACACAAAATATGTAACATGGATGCATACCTTAAAAATAAGGAAAAGAAGAGGCAGGTTACAAAATCTTACATATTTTAATTAAAAATGATGAAATGCATGCATGGAAATAAATATGAAAGAATGGATGCACGCATGGTATTTGAAAAGGTTATATTTTTTTCTAAATATAGAAAACATGATATTGAAGAGAAGGGAAATATATATATATATACATGGAGATGGTTCATTTTTGAAAAAAATAATGATGGGAAAGAAAAACAGAAAAGGATAAATAAGATGTAAATTAAAGGAATAAAAATACGTAAATAAAATAGGATGTGAAAATGGAATGAAGGGAAAGAAATTAATAAAATGAAGGGAATAAATAAAAATATAAAGGAATGAAATGAATGCGTAATTAACTTGCAAAATAAATTAATTAATGAAGGTTTAATTGGACATGTAATCCATGTTCTAAATTTCTAAAAATTACATTCTGAATAAACGGGGGAAGAGTTAAAGACGATAACCAAAGATATATATACATGTATGTATTTATTTCATATAGAATGCACACATTATTTTCAATCAACCTTTCAACACAAATAAATAAATTTCATTAATAACATCATAAATTTTATTTAAAAATCATTTTAAATTCAATAATTAATTTTAATTCAACAACTTAAATGCTCAAAATTTACGGGATGTTACAATTATTGATATGTTAATGATTGTTGATGATTGAGTTGTTGAAATTAGGTGAATTGAATGATTGTATGCATAGATGTATTTCATAGAGTGTTAGGTTGCTTGGATCATTCGTATTCATGGAGTTGGATTACACACATTGGATGGATTGGTGGATTGCTGCATAAGAAACGTAGATCTGATCGGTTGCCATCCGATGAATTGGCTAACATTGATGGATCGGTGGTGATCATCTTTGGATCGGGTAGGTTTTGATCAACAAACTTGGTTGATCGAGCAAGGGTGCGCACGGTGAAAAAGGCGGATCAGCTCAAGTGGTGCATGGATCGTTAGACTTGATGGATCGACGCCTGCACACGTGGAAATCATGGATCGCGCGGGGCAGCAACCGATGGATCGCGCAAGCTAAACTTGGTGGATCGATCGCATATTTATTGATGGATCTCTGCTTACTTTTAGTGGATCTGGCTTGAGGGACACGGTGGATCAACCTCGGATTGGGGTCGCGCACGCTGATGGATCGGCTGAAGATCCAGTGAGGCGCGCATGGCTAGAGATTGGATCGGGCAAGGGTGCAAATCGATGGATCGGGCAAAGTTCGGTGGATCGTGGCGTTCTGTTGAAATGCTGTGGATCGCGATGCATGGAAAAAAGATGAAAAGCTGTGTAAGCTGATGAATTGTTAGCAAACTATGGGTCGGTCAAAATGGCTTAATCATGCAACGGTTTTCCATGTGATGTTGACCAAGCGAAGTTTATTTTTGGTTCGACAACAGACATAGCTTCGAGATAAATTCAAATGGGACGTTCGAAGCAAAAATGAAGTGTTCATTGATCGATGAAATGCTACAAAGTTGTGAAGATGACTCAAAGATGTTGGGCTCATGGACAATGGTTACTCGAGAAGGCGCTTGAGCTATGGATAGTCATCGAGGTGGATGGCTTGAGATATTAAAGGCCGTGAGATTATAATTAGTCAGAGGTTCTAGCGGACTTAGAGTATAGGTATAATGGGGACGCCCAAAAGACCAGAAGATGTCTGGTCGAGTACCCTGGGTATCGATGAAAGGCCTAGAAACGAGTCACGATGGCATATGGAGTTTTGCTAAAACCGGGGTTACCATTTGCCCTTGTCGGATGGCAAGTTAGGCCAGTCATACGATTAACGATGATTTCAAGGAAAAGTTGGCGGTGATAGCCAGAGTCATGGATGTTGATTACTGTGGTTTATATCATCTCATGTGGATTGTCCGATGTCGAGTGATATATCACTTGGGTGCTTGTCTTATGTTGGTTTAGGCCTTCGAGGCTTGTGCTTAGGGGATGTTGAACTCGATTAGGATGGTCTATGCTTGATAAATGGTTGCTATGGATGTCTGTTTGTTTCTTCTCTAATTCTCTGGGAAACATTACAATTGTCGTTTATGTGGAGGAGACGGGTTGGGGTTCTTCTCTGTTGATGTGTTGGTAGGTTGGATGATTAATCTGCCTACTTCTCATATACTTTATTGATGATGTTAGATTGTTGTTTTATCGCTCATTAAGACTGTTGTCTGACTCAAGGTTTTATGTTTTCCTCTTATTACGTTGGGTTGTTCATCAATGTTTTGGATGGGTGGACAAGGTAGCAGGTGGCAGGTAGTAGCTCTTGATGAGGACGATGCTGCTGAGCGATGACGAGCCGGAGGCTTACGTATTAGTTTCGTACTGTACATATTATGTTGTTTTTCGCTATTATTATAGGATGTTACTCTGAGTGAACTTGTAGTGAGGCTTCTTATACAGATTCTAATGATGTAATCATTTGATGTATGGATATTTTCATGATAATATGGAAAATTTTATATTCTACTCAATTGTGCTTTACTACTACTGCCTGTTATATGTTATATTATATTTGATCCTTGCGTTGTGAATTATACGACAAGTTTTCACGTGTTTTCTACCCATGGTGATCGTTTCATATCGGTCTGGTATGTCATACAATGCACTTCATCCTTGGTTTATGCGGAGGTACGGAGCGGTCATCACAAATTTACCTTCCAGAATTCAGTTTTTTTTATTTCTTTTGATCTTCTTCTTCCTCTCTTTACATACTACCATAATAATACTTTATTTCTTGATTTCCCAAACTTATGCTCTTCAACAAAAATCATATTATTTTTCTTCTCTTTCAATTCTAAATCAAAATCTCTTTGAGTTCCAGTGCTTCCCAAGAGTTATAGGTTGTTTGTAATCAAAGATCTCAAGGTCAAGTCCTATAGAATCAATACTACAAAAACTGATAAGAGAAGGGCATGTTTCATTTAAAGTGACTGAGCATAATTGTGTCTCGGAAATCGATCGGGTGTAAATTTGTGGCTTAGAAATCAACCAAGTGTCACAGTACTTGGAATCAGTTTAGATGTGCCCTTATATCCGTGAAATCAAGGATTATAATTGGATATTATTGAATAAAAAATCTGCATCAACCCAGCGTTGTGTGATACTGGATGTAGGGGAGTACTGAACTAGTATAAAATCCCAATGTGTACTTTCCTTTTATTGCTTTTACTTTACTTTCTGCATTCTGTGATTGATTCTGTGTTTGTTGATATTTGTGATCAATACATTGTATGTTTGGTTCAAAAAGATTTCAATAAATTTAATAAATTCCATTAAATACTATTCACCTCCCTCTTGGGTTTAACTGCCTTAAGATCATTAATTGGCATCTCCAACAGTTGGTATTAGAGCATTGGTTTTCAAAAATTTCATAATTCGAATTTTAAAAGTTTAAATGGCAACCAACACTGGAATTGTCACTAATGGTAGTTCATTCGTAGAGGGTCAGTCCACTGTTAGACCGCCACTTTTTAATGGCAGTAATTATATATACTGGGCATGTAGAATGAAATTTTATTTACAATCTTTAGGATTAGACATTTGGAATATCACACAAACTGAATATGTTGAACCCACTATTAATTTTGCACAATGGACAAATGACCAGAAAGCCACTGCACAAAATAATTCTAAGGCTACAAATATTTTATTTCGTTCATTAGATAAGAATTAGGGTATCTATTTGTAAGTCTGCATGTGAAATGTGGAAAACTTTGCAAGTTACTCATAAAGGAACAAGCTACGTCAAACGGACTAAAATATCCATGTTAACAAATCAGTTTGAGTTATTTAAAAAGAATCAAAATGAGCCTCTCCGATATGTACTGTGGGCTCCAGGACATCATGCATTCACTAATGGCTTTGAGAAAACTATATTCCGAGAAGATCATGTAACAACCCAAGTCTTTAATAAATAATAGTTAACTAATGGATTAATTAATTGAGGAATAAAATGATAAAATAAATATTAATCAGAAAAATATTGAGAATTAAATAAAATGGATTTTTTTCTTTACATCCGTTATGAAATTCTGATTCAGATAGACTTTTAGTTTGCATAAATCAGACAAGAAACGAACAAGTTATGATCAATCAAAGTTTGCAATTAAATTAAAGAATTTAATTAATAAACGGAAAATAAAGCAACGGTAAATGGGAGACCTAGCCCTTAACTGGACATAGGCCAACCCATGTCTAAGGTGGGTCGACCCACCTTCGAGCTTGTTGTGGATAATTGCTTATGTATTGCTGATGTGTAAAATACGTTGAACTTGGACAATAAATATAAATGAACCTAGATTGTTTATGTGTTTTATTCCTTGCTAACTCAGCATGATGTGTCTTGAATGGTTTGATTTTAAAACATAATATCCTTTCATTTATATTATCCTAAAAAATCTATAAATAGGCTAGCAACCTCACCATTTTCATACACAAACATTTCTTCATCTTCTTCCTCTAAGTTATGTTCTGAAATAAAAATATGAAAATGTCGGGGTGTTGTCAAAACATGGATTGAAAGGATAATTCTTTTACAAACAACTATTTCAAAGACTTTTTCTGGATCTACAACAACTATTATGAGTATTACTGTGATTTTCATATTTCTTCTAACTTAATATTAAAATAGATACAACAGTTGTTGTAGTAATCTAAATAAAAAGAATTTTTGACAATAAAACATATTGGATCTAAAAGTAGTAGAGTTCATAAGTTTATTCTTGAGACGACCCGAACTTCCCCGGTTTCCGAAGAGAAGAGAAAGGACGAATGCTATGAAAACAATACACATCGGAACGCAGACGGAAGAACATTTCATTGTTATTACAACAATTCCATCAGAATACAAGAATATACAGAGTATAAATGAATAAATTACAATCAACAAATATCAGAGATTTAAATTACATTTAAATACATCGCAGCGGAAAATAATACAAAAGCACAACTAGAAGTAATGCACGGATACAGAGCTTTCCGAGCATCGTTCCAGCTGTAAATCAGGATCCTGTGAATATAAATCTGCAAAACCAAAACTACTAGTTGCCCGTGTCGAAAATAAGGGCACCCAGAGTTTAGGTTAAAACAATAAACTGCAGGTCAATCATGGGACTGGTGTGAGAACTAAAACAGTTATTTAAAACTTTACTTTAAAAGATAGTAATTCAAGGGACCACGCCGTATAACACGGAACGGGGTTCCTCCAAAGAATACTAGTGCATATAACAAAACAGCGCAATGCTTTTTGGAAAAATGAAGCTATTATAAGACCGAGGTCCCATCACACAATGCAACGCAAGCCGGAGGATAGGGTTTTCCCTTATAATAGCCAAACATGCTTGGTACGTTTAAAACAAATCATTTGATACTATTATAAGTGTATAGTGTCAAAACAATTTTAATCATAAATATCAATCATAGGCGGCATGGGTACCATCTATCATGTCGCCATACTAGTTCTACAATTAAAACTGCAATATCACGTATTGGAAATTGGATTTCCGTCATGAGTCGAGGCAAGGGGCAAGCTCCTCTCCGATTTGAGACACTCTAGCAAATGATTCAGGACCCCACTATGATCCTTTGATCTTCAGGGCCGGTCCTCACCTAACTTTGGAGGATTAATTATTCCTGAACACACGTTTCCCGGTCCTTACAGACCTATATCCGAGGTGCCTCGCATTCCAACAACCACACAGGTGAAAAGTATATAAATGTTAGGGCTGGTAGGTCACTGACACCACCCTAGCTAGAAAGAAACGTCGTGCTCTCCCTGCAGTCACTGTCCCGTTTTTGACTCATACCGAGGTGTGAGGCTCACGAATTCATGCTATACACAAAGCTGCGCCACACAGGCCGTGCTTTGATCATCAACCACAAGACTTTGCTTTTCAACAGAAGCCTTGATCAATTGCCACTTACGCGTGCCACACTGGCAATTCACTCCATGCGACTGATGTCTATTGATATACAACCTCTGAGCTCGTATGTCTCAGAGAAGGGCGTTAAGCAAGAGAATAAATTCTCCGCCGCCAAACAGATGTATATTTAATAGAGATCAATCAACACAGAATAAAATCCAATGTCAGACACACAATCCATTTACAAGTTCGTTCTAGGTTTGAAAGAAACTGGAGGCACTTTCCTCGCATATCCATCCATCTCCAAGTACGTCTGGACTATCACCAACTGATTCCCTCATCTAGGGTGTACATCCCAATCAAGATCATCAGTAATCACCCAAACGATGTGAAGACTTCTGGTCTTCGACCACCGTCTTCATCTTCGACTTATCGCCGAATCGGTTATTCAGAATGGGTATAACTCGGCCTTTCTGAATAACCCACGTATATAATAAACAAATGTTACACAAACACAACGAACGCCTCATTCCAATTCAGAATATTCTTTTATTCACACAATCACATTCTTAGGGAAAGGTTCCCATTAATTTTATCCAAGATAAATTCTTCTAAATTTATTCTTTAATCTTCCTTTGGATATCATTTCAAACTAGTCGGGATTAGCGAACCACACCGAAGTAATTATTTATTTTATTTCCCAATTCCAACCTATATATCCCATGGAGAAAACTGGTAATACTCCATATCTAACACCACGGTGTTATCGGTAAAATTAATTACCATCTCACGTTCAAATCTAATTAAAGATTTGACTATCGCTTTGGAGCAAAACTGGTGGTACTCCATTCTCGATCACCTTTCAGATTTGATAATTTAAATTATCAATTCACATTTCAATCTAATTAAAGATTCATTAAAACTCCACTTACTTTTAATCTTTTCAAAAATCAATATCCTGCCTTTAACTGGGTTAAAGAACCAATGTCATCTGAAACACGATTCACGATAAACCCAAAATCACACTATATTGTTAATCGGGTTAAAGAACAGGTGTTGTTCAAAACACCGCTCATGATAAACCCAAAAACCAATTCAAATTCAATTTCAATTAAATATTATTTAATTGATACACTTCATTAAATCTAAATAGAAAGATTTAATCTTTTTCCCTATTGGGCTTAAGAACAGTGTTAATGAAGACACCATGCACGACAAACCCAAATCACATTTGATATTAAATACAAGGCTCTGAATAGAAAATATACCGGCTTATATTCAATATCAAATCCTGAAACCAACAAATATCGTATTGGAAATAACGATATAAAATATATCTTTCGAATTCCCATAACAATATCTGTATAGTCACGAAATCCAACATCGAAATATTCCGAAGATAATTTCGATTCAACTCCAGTCCAATTCGTATTGGGAATATTGATTATTTTTAAAATCACTTTCAAATTCAATTTATTTCAAAAATAAATTGATTTTAATTCTTGTTCAAAACTAGTTCATTTCGACAAAAACATATTTTTATCCTTTCAAATGTGGAATTTTTCATCCCAGTTCTTTCCAATTCACATATTATGATTTTACACAAATTATTAATATTTTTAATAATTTTATCAAGGCCCGTACAGTCGATTTCCATCAACGGCCATCGAACTGCACTTACAACGACCTTTTCCAAATTTGATTTGGACATAATTCCAAATCCAACCGTTAGATTTCAAATTTCTAATATTCATTGGAAAGCTATTTTCGATACGAACCCAACGGTTCCGGTTTTAGGAGAATCCGACGGTCGGATCTCCTGTAATGTCCATTCGAAGTCAATGGTCGAAATTCACGAACTGCCGTGGCGCGGCGCGTTCAATTCAGGCCATTATATATATATATATATAATATATTTCGCCGATTTCCTTTTAAAACGTATTTTATAAATCGTTTTAAATTCGGTTTCAAAACCATTTCAACTCTATATTCAATTTCAAATCAAAATTGAATATTTCGTATCATTACTATATAAATGATAATATTTTCAAAACGTTATATTTTGAAATCATTTCTTTTCTATATTTATTATAAAAACGAATATAATCGATATAAATATCGTTCACGTCAAAATAGCGCAACTCTAATCAACATGGCTTTATATATTTCAATAAATTCGTTATTCTATTCAACAAATGAATATTTATTCTATTCAACACATGAATCTATATTTCTTTAACCACCTGACTAATCTCAACCATGAGTACTGTCAACACACGACTATTTTTGTTATGTAAAATATTTTATAAAATTATGGTATCTATCGTTTGATTTCTAATTAGACTCCTACTGGAAAGTAGTTCTAATTTTAAATATGATAAAGATGTAAATTTTATTATTTAAAATATTTTACTCAACACATGAACATCGTCAACACATGACTATTTTTATATACAACACATGAATTTCCTTTTATAATATTCATTATTTTCCCAATTGGAATGAGGCCCAATCAATTACCATATAACGTTAATTATATGGATTCCATACAACACATGTATATAATAGCGACGATAAACAATCAACCATCATCTAAAGTGCACCACACAACTGCATAAGCATCAAATATAAATAATCAACGCTTACACAATCTGTCGACCAATCGATCGACATACAACTAAATAATTGGGATTAGTGTACGCCAAATATCATCCCAACACCCGTGTGGGGTTTCAAACCAACAAACACTGAATATTATTTGTGCAGTTGGGCGATGTGTAAAATTTATCGTCCCAATCAATATCAGTCAAATCAGTGTATATAAACAAATCGGCCGATTTGTTTATAAATATACATTTATTCACATTCACGTTAAAAATTATATTTTCAACGATAATTAATTTATTTCAACCATGTACAATTTATTATCGATTTCACATCAACATCACAAACAATTTTCACGACACATCAATCAAACAAACAAGCCACCCATGGTCTGTGGATGACGGGTGTCGGGTGCTGCTAAGCACCGTCTGCATCCTAGTATATATATATAACTAGAAAAAGAAATTTAGAGTGAGAAGTTCTCACCAAAGCTAATCCAAACGCCTCGACTCTTCTTATGTAGAAGTCATCGTTGTTCTCGCCTTTTATCACTTTCGTTGCCCGTAGCCACTACATATATAAAAATCACATTTTTATATTGTTGCTATGTATATAAAAATCTTATTTTTATAATCACTTCATATATTTAAAAATCGAATTTTTACATCGCTACTATATAGATAAAAATTCTATTTTTACATCGCTACTATATAGATAAAAATTCTATTTTTACAATGATGTTCATATAATAAAGATTATATTTTTATCACGCTATTCCCTACATAAAGATTTCACCTTTTCAAATGTAAAGATTTCATATTTTCAAATATAAAGATTTCGCCTTTTCAAATATAAGGATTTCGCCTTTTCAAATATAAAGATTTCGCCTTTTCACTCTTCTAAAAATATACAAATCATATTTTTGATACTTCTACTATATAAAAATTATATTTTTATTATTTCTACTATATGAAAACCATATTTTTATTATTCCTACTATATAAAAACCATATTTTTAATCTTCACATATAATAAAAATCATATTTTTATTCTCTACATCTATTGAAAATCATATTTTTATTCTTCTAGTATATACATAAAAATCACCTCTTTTTGCATATAAAAATTGAGTCTTCTTCTTGCTAACTTCTACTTAAAAATCGTATTTTTATCATTAGTAGCCTTCATATTCTTACATGAATAAACTATATCTTCACATGAATAAAACTATAATTTCGGTTCTTAAAAATCATATATTTTCAAGTTAAAAATCAATTTTAATACTATGCTTCATATTAAAAATAAACTGAATTTGAAAACAATGTAAATAATTAAACTAAAAAAAGAAAACTTACTGTTGCTTTTTCAGAGAGGGGGCTGGAGGTTTGAGGACGGTGTCGGGGTACTGCAGGGTGGTTGGCGGCTTCAGGTGGGGTGGAGGCTTCAGGGACGGCGGCGGTGGGCCAGTGGGCGGGTTTGGGTTGAGGTTTTGGAGCTGCGGGATTGGGGAAGGATAATCGAGGCAGCGGAGGAGAAGAAGAAGGGGAGGCCGCGGTGGTGGCGCCCCACCTGGGGAGGCGCGGTGCGCGACGGCGGGAGGAGCGGCGGCTCCTCCCCCTTCCTTCTCTTTCTTTCTCTTTATTTTTCTTTGAAATGGAATCGGGGGGGGGGGGGGGGCTGAGAGGAAGTAAGGAGAGGAGAGAGAGTTAAATTTTAATTAATTTATTTATTTAAATTTCAAAAAGGTACTTTTATTTTCGACCTCGAAACAAGGCCCACCGCCTATCGTCCATAGCTAATTACCCCCATTCTGAACACAATGAGATATGTTTCGTAGGCTGATTTGATCATTTCGATCAGTTTTCGTCGAAATCAACATATAACTCTATATATTGAATTTGAACGCGCATTTCAATTTACTGGGGTCACATACGAACTCTAAAAATTCCAGAAAAATATCTTCTAGCTTCGTATTGACGATACGGTCCTAACAAAACTAGTTTCGTCAAATTCTGGGACCATTTGAAAAATGGTCATTTTCTAGTCGATTAAAATCAACTGAAACTGGTCAAATGCGTTTTCCTCTGCCACGCTCACATATTGATTCGAAAAATTATGAAATTTGAAACCTAGCAATATTTTGACATCACGGACCCAACAAAAGTGGTTTCGTCGAAATCCGAGGTCGTTTGCAAAATTTCCATTTTTAAGGGCCTGAATTCCATAGCGACTATTCTGAATTTTCAACTGGACATATCTTTTTATCCCCGCTATGAAATTTCGATTTTTCGGATTCGTTGGAAAGATATTCTCTATTAGATTCCATTATTTTTGGTTTCACTAAAATCCGGATTGTTTTGCACCCGATACGTTCATTTGAAGTTTGAAATCGAATTATCGAACTACCGCGCCATTTTCAATTCCTTTTATAATTAAAATAAAATATTTATATTCTAACGACGACGTATATAAATATATACGTTCGAATTATATTCAAAACAAATTTCTCGTCGATATTATTTAAAATAATTCATTTTAAATATAGAAAATTCGCTAAAATTGCCAAAATAAAAATTTTAAACTGGCTCGCATTTCCGGGTTGTTACAATTCTTATATGTTATTGTTGTTTTAATTACTGCCAATTACCTATTCATTTTTAGTTATTACTTGTTTATATTACTTCTTTCTTCCTTATCCCCTTTCTGTCGTTGTTTATTTACAGTCTTATTATGCCTTTACCAATTGAGTTGCATAGAATTGGAGTAATATGAAATAACGTTAAAAAGGGGAATTGGACATACTAGAATTTGTGAATTATGGACTATAAATTGGGATTAGTATAAAGGAAGAATATGAAAACATGAATAGGTTAAATTTAAGTAGACATGATATTTGAAAACATGTTGTTTGATATTGATTGTAAATATGTTAATATGACATTGATTGAAAAACATGTAATTGACATTAATTTGTAAATATGTTTATATGGCATTGATTGAAAAACATATAATTGACATCAATTAGGGAGATTATTCTAATTTGAGAAACATGGTAATTTGTCATTCATATTAATTGATATTAATTTATATGTTCAGGTTAACTTGGAAACAACATGTCAATTAGACATTTATGTTCATTTCATGTTACTTCGGGAAAATATGTCAATTAGACATTTATGTTCATTTCATGTTAATTTGGGAAAAACATGTAAATTAGATATTTATATTCATTTAATGGTAATTTGGGGAAACATGTTAATTAGATTCATGTTCATTTGATGTTAATTAGACATTTATGTTCATTCGATGTTAATTTGGGAAAATGTGTTAATTAGACATTTATGTTCGTTTGGAAAACATGTTGTTTGACATCAATTTATAAATGTGTCAATTTGGCACTGATATTGGAAAACATGTTATTTAACGTTAACTTAGAAAGTACGTTAATTTGACGTTGATACGAAAAACACATTAATTGTACTTAATATGACATTAAGTAATCTTATTGGAAAAAACGTGTTAATCAGAATGAATTATATTTAATATGACATTATGTAATATGTATGGGAAAACATGTTAATTGGAATTAATGGTATTTAATTGGAAATTAACATGAAAAGGGAAAAACGTGTGAAGTATACTTAATTTAATATTGAATAAATATGTCATGGGAAAATGTGAGAATCAGATGTATATTAAAACATGTTACTGTAAAATGTAAACATCAGCAGGTGCTTGTATGATTTGGGGAAGTGGTTGTTACATTTAATAAATGTCATTTACAATCGGGAAATATAACATAGGGTTATATGTTGTTTATTATGAACTTAAAACTGCTAAGTTAAACCTGTTTAATTAATAAGTTAAGAGGTTCCCCGTCTACTATTAATATCCGAGGGACCCTTAAAATCCTAGTTACCTCGGGGGCCAAACCTAGGGTTGGTTTGTGTCAATTCAGTTGTTGCTTGGAACCTGTATCATTCAGTATCCCTGTTGGTATCATCTCGAGCCTCACACTAGGTAGAGGCTATGTAACAACCCGGAATTTGGGGCCAATTTAAAATTTTCATTTTAGAGTTTTTAGGGGTGTTTAAATATTTAAAATAAATTATTTCAAATAAAATTGAATGGAAATTTATTTTCAGCAAAGTTAATACAAATATATTCAATTAAGTTACATAAAGAATTAGAAATAGGACGGTAGTTTGAAAAGTCAAACCTGAACTTTGACTGACCACATAGGATGCAGAATAAATCAGATTTAGATGAAACAAAAAATATTTAAATATGTTAATGAATATCTTTCCAATGAATCTGAAAAATCAAAGTTTCATAGCGGGAATCAAAAGTTATGGCCAAATGAATTTTCAGAAAGGTCGCTATAGAGAATATATCGCCCTTGAAAATAGACATTTTGCATACGACCTCGGAATTCGACGAAACCAATTTTGTTGGATCCGGGATGTAAAATGATTGCTAGGTTTCAAATTTCATGATTTTTAAAGCTAGTATGTGAGCATGGCAAAAGAAACAATGTTTTGTCAATTTCGGTCAAAATTAATTGACTAAAAAATAGCCATTTTTCAAACAGTCTCAGAATTCGATGAAATAAATTTTGTTAGGACCGTATCGTCATAAGAAAGCCAAAAAATAATTTTCCTGGATTTTTCTGACTTCGTATGTGACCCCAGTAAAATTAGAAAGTACGTTCGAATTAAAAATAAAAGAATTAATTTGAAAATAAAGAAAACACACTGTAAACTTCAGAATTAGACCTCGGCACTAGCGCCATTGCGTTCAGAAGACGTCAAAACCTATTGTTCGACAATCGTTGGGGTCCGTTTGGTGATCGTATGGAAAAACCGTAATTTTGGGATTAATTAATTAAATAAATAAAATAAAAATACGCCGTATACTTTATAAATACGGACCCTGTACATCACTCTTCTTCCCCGATCGCGAGAACCCATAGTCGCCCCCCTTTTGAATTTTCATCTCCATTTTCCCATCAATCCACACACAATTAGACTTAGTCGTAGTTGAACTTTTTGA
Source organism: Allium sativum (assembly GCA_030737875.1). Lineage (NCBI taxonomy): Eukaryota > Viridiplantae > Streptophyta > Magnoliopsida > Asparagales > Amaryllidaceae > Allium > Allium sativum. Next base: position 749,627,361 of record CM060912.1, read on the forward strand.
AGCTCTTCCCTTCCTCTCCAATCTCTGACAAGTTTCATTCGATTTCACAGCCTGTAGCCCTCGAATTTCGAGCCCCAACCCGCGACCTTCGAACCGCCGCCGCCCCCAGCACAGACCGCCGCACCCCCCATACTCCCAGCGCGGATGCGCCTCCCCTAGCCCTTCCATCTCCGACAAACGGCGCCTCAATCCATTCACCGTAGCTCGCGAATTTGCAAATCAAAGTTTTGAACCTTTCTGAAATTATAAAGGTATGAATATTTCTGTTTTGTCACGATTTTAAGCGTTACAGCGACAGTTGTTAAAAGCCGGTTCTAATTTATTCGTATGAACTTGAAATTGAAATCTTTCAGATCCGAAACTGCCGTGACCTTGAACACGAGATCTGATTGAATCCGAACCTTCATTTCAAATCCAAGCTAGGTGAGAATTTATTTTTAATATAATTTAATTAATTAAATTATTATTATTGCGTTGTGTGAAGTTTAAATGGTTAAAAATAAATAGATCTGCGATTGTTGTCATTCTAAGTAATGGATCTAAATCGTTTGCGACGTTATGATATTAGATCTGCAAGTTTAAATGTTAGATCTGAGTTTGGTGATTCATTTGTTTATCTTGTAAATCATGGTTGGTTGATATTCAAAAACCATATGTTATTAATTCTAATTGATCCCTGTATTATTCAAAATATTGTTGTGGTAGAATTGGACACGAAATATTGGGCAAGAAATATTGGACATGAATCACGTATAAATCTATCATCTTGTTCATCATTATGAAATTTACATCGTATGTTAAAAATTGCATTTTTCTTTGTAATTAAAAGGGAATGTACACCGTACGTTAAAAATTACATTTTTCTTTGTAATTAACATGTGAATTTCATCGTATGTTAAAATTTACATTTTTATATGTAAATTATAAAGTGAATTTATGCCGTATGTTAAAAATTACATTTTTCTTTGTAATTAAAAGGGAATGTACACCGTATGTTAAAAATTACATTTTTCTTTGTAATAACATGTAAATTTCATCATATGTTAAAATTTACATTTTTACCTGTAAATTATAAAGTGAACTTATGTCGTATGTTAAAAATTACATTTTTCTTTGTAATTAAAAGGGAATGTACACCGTATGTTAAAAATTACATTTTTCTTTGTAATTAACATGTGAATTTCATCGTATGTTAAAATTTACATTTTTATATGTAAATTATAAAGTGAATTTATGTCATATGTTAAAAATTACATTTTTCTTTGTAATTAAAAGGGAATGTACACCGTATGTTAAAAATTACATTTTTCTTTGTAATTAACATGTGAATTTCATCGTACGTTAAAATTTACATTTTTATATGTAAATTATAAAGTGAATTTATGTCGTATGTTAAAAATTACATTTTTCTTTGTAATTAAAAGGGAATGTACACCGTATGTTAAAAATTACATTTTTCTTTGTAATTAATATGTGAATTTCATCGTATGTTAAAATTTACATTTTTATATGTAAATTATAAAGTGAATTTATGTCGTATGTTAAAAATTACATTTTTCTTTGTAATTAAAAGGGAATGTACACCGTATGTTAAAAATTACATTTTTCTTTGTAATTAACATGTGAATTTCATCGTATGTTAAAATTTACATTTTTATATGTAAATTATAAAGTGAATTTATGTCGTACGTTAAAAATTACTTTTTCTTTGTAATTAAAAGGGAATGTACACCGTATGTTAAAAAATACATTTTTCTTTGTAATTAACATGTGAATTTCATCGTATGTTAAAAATTACATTTTTATATGTAAATTATAAAGTGAATTTATGTCGTATGTTAAAAATTACAATTTTCTTTGTAATTAACATGTGAATTTCATCGTATGTTAAAATTTACATTTTTATATATAAATTATAAAGTGAATTAACGTCGTATGTTAAAAATTACATTTTTCTTTGTAATTAACATGTGAATTCCATCGTATGTTAAAATTTACATTTTTATATGTAAATTATATAGGGAGTTACACCTTAGGATAAAAATTACATTTTTATATGTAATTAAAACATGAATTTACATTATATGTTAAATATTACATTTTTATATGTAATGTCTATAGGAAATTATACCGTATGATAAAAACTACATTTTTCTATGTAATTAAAAGATGCATTCCCATCGTATGATAGAATTCGCATTTTTTTTATATATGTAACATAGGATGAGAATGAACATTAGAAATAAAATTTATTTATTTTATATATAATATAAGCTGTAGGAATGTGACATGAAATTAAAGTTATATATTTTAGGATGTAAATTAAAAGTAGAGTTTGCATTGTAATTAAAAATCATATTTTTACAAGGTAAATTAAAAGTAGAGTTTGCATTGTAATTAAAACTTACATTTTTATATGTAAATTTAGAATAGGACTCACTGCAAATATAAGCTACATCTTTATTATGTAACAAAGATGAGAATGTACATTGAAGTTGAAATCTACATTTTTATATGTAATTTAAAAGTAGGATTTGAATGTATCAAAATTTACATTTTTACATGTAAGTAAAAAAAATATAGGAATTATCATAGGAAATAAATTTACATATTTTTTTTATGTAAATAAAAAGGATGGAATTTACATTTTCAATGTAAGTAAAGAATGAATTTAGGATGCGGTAATATTATCTTCATTTTCAAATGAATTAAAATTTAGTAAGTATCGGTAATTGTGTAGAGCGTTGTTTTAATCAAACGACGTTATTACGATTCAATGATTATATATATATATATATAAATATAATTAAAATTAAACAAATGGGGTGTGGTAGTTCGCTTTTTGAAATCGTACCTTTAAACGACTATACAAGAAGATCCGACCGTCGGATTTTCTTGAAACTGAAACCGTTAGGACCGTCTTGAAAAAATCTTTCCAACAATATATATTACGTTAAGATCCAACGGTTAGATTCTGAGAAATGTAAAAATCAAAATTGGTTGAATGCAGCGCCATAGTCGCCCATGGACTTAAGGCGTCGTTATATAAAAATTTAATTATTTTAAATAATTAAAATAGGAATGAATCATTAATAAAAATAATTATTAATGTGTAAGAAGGATTTTAAATATATATATATATATATATATATACGAGGATTATTTGGAAAGTCCGAGTTCTCTCATTCTAAATTATCAAACGACGTTAATTGAAGTATGAAGATGGCGTATGAATACCGTAAATCTTCCCTCGAATGGACAACGATCGAGGCCCTGATTTGACTTGCTCCCAATTCAAGGGTCACGGTCATTGCCCAAACATACATGTTGATTTCACGGGTTTGGCTTTCGCTCAGACCCAGAGCATATGGATTGTGTGTCTGACATCATACTCTATCAAATATCATGTTATTGGTCTTTGGTCGAATGTATGGATGTTTGGTGGCGGGGAATTTATTCTCTTGCTTAACACCCGTTCATATATTTCTTCAAAGGATTGGTAGTGCGATATGGAGTGATGATGTGGCATGCTAAGATGCATAGGATCAAAGTTTTGTTGAAAAGCAGGCCTTGTTGGACGATCAAAGCATGGCATGTTTAGGCATAGCTTTGTGTACAGTGTGACTTCGCGAGCCTCACACACCGGCGGAGTCTAAAACGGGAGAAGGGAACACAGGGAGAGCAGCACGTTTCTTTCTAGCTAGAAGTGGTGATTGGGCTTTAACACGGCCCAACATTTTACTTATATGGATGATGGAATGAGGCGCCTCGGATGATAGGTCCTATAGGACTGGGAAACGTGTGTTCAGGAATAACAAATCCGTAACTCGTATGGTGGACCGGCCCTACAGCTATCCAAGGGTTCACTGCGGGGGATCCTGAGACATTAGCTAGAGTGTCTCGAATCGGTAGGAGCTCCTCCCTAGCCTTGACTCATGATGGAAACCAAAATCCAAATATGACCCTACGAATTTGATTGTATTACTAGTATGGAGGCATAGTAGTATGGGATACTATTCTTCCTAGGATTTATACATTTGCTTTGAAATGTTTTGATATATACTAATAATAATATTAAACTCATATTTGCCGTATTTAGCATGTTTAATCACTATAAGGTAAAACCCTATCCTCTGGTTTGTGTTGCATTGTGTGATGGGACCTGGGTCTTATGGTGATTCCATTTTTCTAAAAAGCATAACGTTGTTGTACGATTTACTTATTAGTTGTTTTTGACACTTTTATGCACGATAATCCATTAGAGCAAACCCGTTCCGCGTTAGCGGCGTGGTCTTTGGATTTGCCCTATTAATAGTGATTAATTAGTTAAGAATTCTCACACCAGTCCCGCGACTGACCCGTTGTTTGTTTCCACCTTTTTGCAAACTCGGGTGCCCTTCTTTCTACATGGGAAGCCAAGTAAACAGGTTTATTCTTCGCTTGGAGTCTTTTCTTTGGAGCTGCTTATTATCTTCCTTGGATTTGCTTTTGTGGAGAGGTGATGATTTGGAGCTTGAAGACATCTATCATTCGCTGCTATTGCATTTTTCTCTTTTTAATTCCAGACATTAAACTTGGTTTACTTCACGTTGTTTAAGTTGGAGTTGGAACTTATTTCTTTTTCTGCAAACTTGATGTAATAATTTTAGAATTTTGGGACTGTGGACTTTCTGTGGTTGATGACATTATATTTCCGCTGCTATGATGTTGTTACTCTATGAATTTCCTATGCTATGTTGTATCTGTGATATGTATTATTGTATTTATGTTGTATTCCAAATGATTATTCCTTACTTTCATTCTGTGGAAGTTTGGGGTCATCACAGTTGGTATCAGAGCTTTGGTTAAACTTAGCTTTGGAATATAATATATTTATGACAATTCGTTTACATAGAATCACAATATCCTATGGCAAACATTTCATGAGTTACATAATAGCCAGTCACTTTATCATCATCTTTCCATTCATCCTTCGATCTTTTCTACCTATTTGAATCACCATTACAGGTGTTCTGACTCTTTCCTTGATCGTACAGAACTAACTAAAAATGAGTACTTGAGCCGCTAGAACTGCTAGAGTTTGAACAATGGGGCAAAATGTTATTGGAACCGAGGAGAGTATTAAACAAGCCTATCCCAAATGCAGAGTGGATATCCCCGATTCGTTTTATTTTGAGGTACGCTTAAAATATTTTCTATTCTTTATGTTGGTTCCTACCCTTCTATTCTTCCCTTTTTCTTTTCGAGGACTAAAAGTTCTTAAGCGGGGGAGATTGTAACAACCCGGAATTTGGGGCCAATTTAAAATTTTCATTTTCGAGTTTTTAGGGGTGTTTAAATATTTAAAATAAATTATTTCAAATAAAATTGAATGGAAATTTATTTTCAGCAAAGTTAATACAAATATATTCAATTAAGTTACATAAAGAATTAGAAATAGGACGGAAGTTTGAAAAGTCAAACCTGAACTTTGACTGATCACATAGGATGCAGAATACACGGGATTTTGGTGAAACGAAAAATATTTAAATCTGTTAATGAATATCTTTCTAACGAATCTGAAAAATCGAAGTTTCATAGCGGGAATCAAAAGTTATGGCCAAATGAATTTTCAGAAAGGTCGCTATAGAGAATATATCGCCCTTGAAAATAGACATTTTGCATACGACCTCGGAATTCGACGAAATCACTTTTGTTGGATCCGGGATGTAAAATGATTGCTAGGTTTCAAATTTCATGATTTTTAAAGCTAGTATGTGAGCGTGGCAAAAGAAACTGTGTTTTGTTAATTTTGGTCAAAATTAATTGACTGAAAAATAACCATTTTTCAAACAGTCTCAGAATTCGATGAAATAAATTTTGTTAGGACCGTATCGTCATAAGATACCAAAAATAATTTTCCTGGATTTTTCTGACTTCGTATGTGACCCCAGTAAAATTAGAAAGTACGTTCGAATTAAAAATAAAAGAATTAATTTGAAAATAAAGAAAACACACTGTAAACTTCAGAATTAGACCTCGGCACTAGCGCCATTGCGTTCAGAAGACGTCAGAACCTATTGTTCGACAATCGTTGGGGTCCGTTTGGTGATCGTATGGAAAAACCCTAATTTTGTGATTAATTAATTAAATAAATAAAATAAAAATACGCCGTATACTTTATAAATACGGACCCTGTACATCGCTCTTCTTCCCCGATCGCGAGAACCCATAGTCGCCCCCCCTTTTGAATTTTCATCTCCATTTTCCCATCAATCCACACACAATTAGACTTAGTCATAGTTGAACTTTTTGAAGCTCTTCCCTTCCTCTCCAATCTCTGACAAGTTTCATTCGATTTCACAGCCTGTAGCCCTCGAATTTCGAGCCCCAACCCGCGACCTTCGAACCGCCGCCGCCCCCAGCACAGACCGCCGCACCCCCCATACTCCCAGCGTGGATGCGCCTCCCCTAGCCCTTCCATCTCCGACAAACGGCGCCTCAATCCATTCACCGTAGCTCGCGAATTTGCAAATCAAAGTTTTGAACCTTTCTGAAATTATAAAGGTATGAATATTTCTGTTTTGTCACGATTTTAAGCGTTACAGCGACAGTTGTTAAAAGCCAGTTCTAATATATTCGTATGAACTTGAAATTGAAATCTTTCAGATCCGAAACTGCCGTGACCTTGAACACGAGATCTGATTGAATCCGAACCTTCATTTCAAATCCAAGCTAGATGAGAATTTATTTTTAATATAATTTAATTAATTTAATAATTATTATTGCGTTGTGTGAAGTTTAAATGGTTAAAAATAAATAGATCTGCAATTGTTGTCATTCTAAGTAATGGATCTAAATCGTTTGCGACGTTATGATATTAGATCTGCAAGTTTAAATGTTAGATCTGAGTTTGGTGATTCATTTGTTTATCTTGTAAATCATGGTTGGTTGATATTCAAAAACCATATGTTATTAATTCTAATTGATCCCTGTATTATTCAAAATATTGTTGTGGTAGAATTGGACATGAAATATTGGGCAAGAAATATTGGACATGAATCACGTATAAATCTATCATCTCGTTCATCGTTATGAAATTTACATCGTATGTTAAAAATTACATTCTTTGTAATTAAAAGGGAATGTACACCGTATGTTAAAAATTACATTTTTCTTTGTAATTCACATGTGAATTTCATCGCATGTTAAAATTTACATTTTTATATGTAAATTATAAAGTGAATTTATGTCGTATGTTAAAAATAACATTTTTCTTTGTAATTAAAAGGGAATGTACACCGTATGTTAAAAATTACATTTTTCTTTGTAATTAACATGTGAATTTCATCGTATGTTAAAATTTACATTTTTATATGTAAATTATAAAGTGAACTTATGTCGTATGTTAAAAATTACATTTTTCTTTGTAATTAAAAGGGAATGTACACCGTATGTTAAAAATTATATTTTTCTTTGTAAATAACATGTGAATTTCATCGTATGTTAAAATTTACATTTTTATATGTAAATTATAAAGTGAATTTATGTCGTATGTTAAAAATTACAATTTTCTTTGTAATTAAAAGGGAATGTACACCGTATGTTAAAATTTACATTTTTCTTTGTAATTAACATGTGAATTTCATTGTATGTTAAAATTTACATTTTTATATGTAAATTATAAAGTGAATTTAAGTCATATGTTAAAAATTACATTTTTCTTTGTAATTAAAAGGGAATGTACACCGTATGTTAAAAATTACATTTTTCTTTGTAATTAACATGTGAATTTCATCGTATGTTAAAATTTACATTTTTATTTGTAAATTATAAAGTGAAATTATGTCGTATGTTAAAAATTACATTTTTCTTTGTAATTAAAAGGGAATGTACACCGTATGTTAAAAATTACATTTTTCTTTGTAATTAACATGTGAATTTCATCGTATGTTAAAATTTACATTTTTATATGTAAATTATAAAGTGAATTTATGTCGTATGTTAAAAATTACATTTTTCTTTGTAATTAACATGTGAATTTCATCGTATGTTAAAATTTACATTTTTATATGTAAATTATAAAGTGAATTTACGTCGTATGTTAAAATTTACATTTTTCTTTATAATTAACATGTGAATTTCGTCGTATGTTAAAATTTACATTTTTATATGTAAATTATATAGGGAATTAAACCGTAGGATAAAAATTACATTTTTATATGTAATGTCTATAGGAAATTATACCGTATGATAAAAACTACATTTTTCTATGTAATTAAAAGATGCATTCCCATCGTATGATAGAATTCACATTTTTTTTTTACATATGTAACATAGGATGAGAATGAACATTAGAAATAAAATTTATTTATTTTATATATTATATAAGTTGTAGGAATGTGACATGAAATTAAAGTTATGTATTTTAGGATGTAAATTAAAAGTAGAGTTTGCATTGTAATTAAAAATCATATTTTTACAAGGTAAATTAAAAGTAGAGTTTGCATTGTAATTAAAACTTACATTTTTATATGTAAATTTAGAATAGGACTCACTGCAAATATAAGCTACATCTTTATTATGTAACTAAGATGAGAATGTACATTGAAGTTGAAACTACATTTTTATATGTAATTTAAAATTAGGATTTTGAATGTATTAAAATTTACATTTTTACATGTAAGTAAAAAAAAAAAAGGAATTAACATAGGAATTAAATTTACATGTTTTTTTTATGTAAATAAAAAGGATGGAATTTACATTTTTAATGTAATTAAAGAATGAATTTAGGATGCGGTAATATTATCTTCATTTTCAAATGAATTAAAATTTAGTAAGTATCGGTAATTGTGTAGAGCGTTGTTTTAATCAAACGACGTTATTACAATTCAATGATTATATATATAAAAATATAATTAAAATTAAATGAATGGGGCGTGGTAGTTCGCATTTTGAAATCGTACCTTTAAACGACTATACAAGAAGATCCGACCGTCGGATTTTCTTGAAACTGAAACCGTTAGGACCGTCTTGGAAAAATCTTTCCAACGATATATATTACGTTAAGATCCAACGGTTAGATTCTAACAAATGCAAAAATCAAAATTGGTTGAATGCAGCGCCATAGTCGCCCATGGACTTAAGGCGTCGTTATATAAAAATTTAGTTATTTTAAATAATTAAAATAGGAATGAATCATTAATAAAAATAATTATTAATGTGTAAGAAGGATTTTAAATATATATATATATATATATATATACGAGGATTATTTGGAAAGTCTGAGTTCTCTCATTCTAAATAATCAAACGACGTTAATTGAAGTATGAAGATGGCGTATGAAGACCGTAAATCTTCCATCGAATGGACAACGATCGATGCCCTGATTTGACTTGCTCCCAATTCAAGGGTCATGGTTATTGCCCAAACGTACGTGTTGATTTCACGGGTTTGGCTTTCGCTCAGACCCAGAGCATAAGCTAATAAATGGATTGTGTGTCTGACATCATACTCTATCAAATATCATGTTATTGGTCATTGGTCGAATGTATGGATGTTTGGTGGCGGGGAATTTATTCTCTTGCTTAACACCCGTTCATATATTTCTTCAAAGGATTGGTAGTGCGATATGGAGTGATGATGTGGCATGCTAAGATGCATAGGATCAAGGTTTTGTTGAAAAGCAAGCCATGTGGGACGATCAAAGCATAGCCTGTTTAGGCATAGCTTTGTGTACAGCGTGACTTCGCGAGCCTCACACACCGGCGGAGTCTAAAACGGGAGAAGGGAACGCAAGGAGAGCAGCACGTTTCTTTCTAGCTAGAAGTGGTGATTGGGCTTTAACACGACCCAACATTTTACTTATGTGGATGATGGAATGAGGCGCCTCGGATGATAGGTCATATAGGACTGGGAAACGTGTGTTCAGAAATAACTAATCCGCAACTCGTATGGTGGACCGGCCATGCAGCTATCCAAGGGTTCACTGCGGGGGATCCTGAGACATTAGCTAGAATGTCTTGAATCGGTAGGAGCTCCTCCCTAGCCTTGACTCATGATGGAAACCAAAATCCAAATACGACCCTACGAATTTGATTGTATTACTAGTATGGAGGCATAGTAGTATGGGATACTATTCTTCCTAGGATTTATACATTTACTTTGAAATGTTTTGATATATACTAATAATAATATTAAACTCGTCTTTGCCGTATTTAGCATGTTTAATCACTATAAGGTAAAACCCTATCCTCTGGTTTGTGTTGCATTGTGTGATGAGACCTGGGTCTTATGGTGATTCCATTTTTCTAAAAAGCATAACGTTGTTGTACGATTTACTTATTAGTTGTTTTTGACACTTTTATGCACGGTAATCCATTAGAGCAAACCCGTTCCGCGTTAGCGGCATGGTCTTTGGATTTGCCCTATTAATAGTGATTAATTAGTTAATAATTCTCACACCAGTCCCACGACTGACCCGTTGTTTGTTTCCACCATTTTGCAAACTCGGGTGCCCTTTTTTCTACACGGGCAGCCAAGTAAACAGGTTTATTCTTCGCTTGGAGTCTTTTCTTTGGAGCTGCTTATTATCTTCCTTGGATTTGCTTTTGTGGAGAGGTGATGATTTGGAGCTTGAAGACATCTATCATTCACTGCTATTGCATTTTTCTCTTTTTAATTCCAGACATTAAACTTGGTTTATTTCACGTTGTTTAAGTTGGAGTTGGAACTTATTTCTTTTTCTGCAAACTTGATGTAATAATTTTAGAATTTTGTGACTGTGGACGTTCTGTGGTTGATGACATTATATTTCCGCTGCTATGATGTTGTTACTCTATGAATTTCCTATGCTATGTTGTATCTGTGATATGTATTATTGTATTTATGTTGTATTCCAAATGATTATTCCTTACTTCCATTCTGTGGAAGTTTGGGGTCATCACAGGCTAGGGCATGTTTTACTGATATGGATTGTATGTGGATCAAAATCTTGGAGGTAGGCACGGGCGCGTTCCAACGGGGTCATGAGCGATCATGGGTCCAATGGAGGAAGATAAGATGCACTACAAGAAAACACTGATTTAGCGTCAAATTTTTAGAAGCGGAAATTTCCGTCGCTAATTTGCGACGGATTTTCATGTGATTTGCAAGGGATAGTTTTTTGTATTTTCTAACTTTTTTCCTTTTATTTATTACCGTCGTCTTCTGTCGTCCCTCACTAATCCGTTGCAAATTGCGTCAAATTACCGACAGAAAATTTCTATCATTATTTTTCGTTGCAAATACAGGCAGAATAACGACGGATATTTATCGAAGCTATTTTGCAGCAGAATTCCAACAGAATTGCAAAGGATGTTTATATTATTTTTTAACATATACTTTAGTGTTAATTTTTAATAATTATGAACACGTTCAATGATTAATAATTAATTTATTCTAATTAATGATTTATAAGTAGTAATAAATAATAATTTACGTTCTATAATAAATAACTTATAATAATTGCTTATTTGGAATTAGAAAAATAATCTTCTCTCATAACCGATGTAATTACTAAATTCTTAATTAAGTCCTCTGTTTTCATCGCAGATTTCAGTCAGTATGCTTTTAAATTGTTCTTTTATAATTATTCCCCTAAATAATGAAATTATCAGTTTATTATAATAATTATTTAATAATTAATAATAAAATTTAATACTTACGAAATGATATGTAGCATTCAATAATTAATTTTAAATAATTGTATTTAATAGTTACAGTTGATAATTATAGTCGATACTTATATTTTATAATTATAGTCGATACTTATATTTTCTATTTTTGCGCAATAGTTGTAACATATGCATCACTACAAGAAAAACCGCAAATAGCTGCAGATTTTGAAAAACTGCAAATTTTTCATAATTGTGAAATAAATATGAAATTTTGTAAAATTTTCAAAATTTAAAAATAAGAAATTGTATTAATATTAAAGAGTTTTAAACTTTATAAAACTTTAAATATTAAATATTAAATGTTTTAAATATTATAAAATTTTATAAATATTAAAGAGTTTTGAATTTTATTTAATATTAAAGAGTTTTAAATTTCTTATTTATAAAATTTAAAAATAAGAAATTTTATAACATTTAATATTTGTTTTATACTATAACATTTGTAGTATAATACACATTAAAAGTGCGGTTTTGGTCGGTGATTTCAAAATTTGAGATTAACAAAAAAACATTCATTGGTTTTTTCCTTTAATTGTAATAAAAATAGGAACCAAAACTTTAGAAAAGTAAGTAGCGTTTAGAAGGCGGGCTACAAAATTCACAAAGGCGGGCTCCTGAAAATTTCGTTCCACTTCTCTCAAATTAGTTCTCATCTGCCCCAGTCCCTATAACCCTAAATCGCAGTTCCATGGGGAGAAGAAAGAGGAGCCTTAAAACCGTTCATTGCTACGTACAGAAATCCAAAATCAAACACTCTGCAACTCGAGTTTGATCAAACTGGCGCCTTCCGACCTTAGATGATCAAGACAACGGAGCGGGTTCTTCTGGTAAAATTGATTTCATCCGCGTCCATCATTCACCTACTAAAGTCAGTTTTGATTTAAAATGGGTAAGATTTCTATGTCTTTTCAATTCGTGATTGCGGTTTCATTCCTACCGATAGCCATAGAGTGCTTAACTTTTCGATATTGGGCTTCCTTTTGATATTACTGGTGATTTGGTCTTCACTATAAGTTAATTATGCTACTGTTAGACAAGATTTACACCAAGTTAAACTCCTGCAATTGCTATCAGTAATAACTACTTGATGTTAATCAACCAGGACGATTGTTTGAGTTTACAATTATCAGAAATGAAAATTGTTGTATCTTGGATTATGTAACGACTGTTTGGTTAACGGTGGATTCGATGATTCTTAGGTTGTTCCACATCTGTTATTGAAAACTTGTGTACCAATTTAAAGTTTTTAACAAATAGTTTGGAATTAGTCCATAATAGATTGGATAGGTTCTTACTGTTGGTATTAAGTTATTGCTTCAGGAAAGGGTTGGCATATTATGTTTGGAAGCATCAGTAAAGTGAAATGTCAACTGTAGAAGGTTTTTATGATACACCAATTTTCTAAGACACATTCATATGTTATACTCTGCTGGAATTAAAGTACTATGATACTAACTTCAATTGATCCAGCATGCATGAATTCGAAAGAGGAACTGGCAATATTTCACAACCTAAAATTTTCTTATTAGTTGAGTTGGCATCCACAAGATGTACTCAAATTCTACCAAGTTACATCTTCTTTTTACTGCGCAAAATGTGTAAGTAACTATTCAAAAACATGCAGCAGCATATTCCCTATTTTATTGCGCTAAAATCGCGGGCCAAACAATTATTAATGCCATAATTTTTCTCTTGTAAGCTTTGTTGATATTGAGATCCTGAATATATCGCTCTGAAGCTCGAAATTCTTGCACTGATACTTGTTTATTTTATTCAGGTGCTGGAAACATGGCTCTTGCTCGAAACTATTGCTTGATGAGATAGTGTTGTGAGTGTCTTGAGCTTTACAGTGTTTTGTCTTTGATTTTTGGCCTGATCTAACTTAATTTGTAGTTTAATAATTTTGCAGTTTTGTTGTGCGTTACAAGATAAAATATTGAATGTGTTGTGAGTGTTTTGTGATTTGCAGTTGTGACTGAAACCGTCGCTTAAAATATGTCGCTACCAAATCGAACTGGATTTTTTAATGGAGGATGTTTTTTCTTGCTTCTTTCTTGCTGCAAATGAGATGCTCAATATACCTACTGGAGCGGTACCAAATTCCAGATTCCATGCCTTGCTATTTTTAATCCTTTTGGTATGTTTTTATATCATTCAGATTTATAAAAAGATTGTTTGCAATAACAGAAAGAACTCACATATTAAAAACATATATGTACCACACGGATATGGTAGGCACCATATAAATGAAAGTCTGACTTGACTGTGATAATGTTTAACACATGTGGGCACAGATGAATCCATAAATATGCAATAACATATGTAAACACAAATGGATCCACTTACAAATGCACAGTAACACATGTAAACACAAATGGATCCACTTATAAATGCACACAAATGGATCCACTTATAAATGCACAGTAACACATGTAAACACAAATGAATCCACTTATAAATGCACAACACATATGTTTTTATTTGCAACCGCAAGCTACGGGTATGTAAACTCACGTGTTCATACAGGGGAAATAATATGCACTGCTATGCACTGAATATATGAAGATTTATTTGTAAGAAAGAATGTATACTAAAGTCATATGTATGTTTATTGGAATGTTTATCTTGGTTCTTCCTATGCTTTAATGTATAAACATATAAATGGAGCACTACTGAAAGCTTCGATCATCGAAACTTGCACACATTCACATGCAGATTATAATATATCAATGGATCAATGTAAATATTTGGTTGCAGGTTCTCCTAAACAAAGCACTTAAGTTGGCATGGCCTAAGCATGCACAAAGAAAAATTCAGACTAGAACCTGGAGGCATAGCTGCACAGAACAAAGAAATATCATCCTAATTTTATGAAGTTTCTCACTTTTATAAAGAGGAGGCTGGTTGAAGTGGTACATAATAATAAAACGGCTAGTTGTTTATATCAATGTAAAAAATGAAGGATTGTGGATGTTTTTTATATGTGATATTAATATTATCCTTGTGTAATTGCTTATGATATAGTATGATTTGTATGTGGACGGTAAATTTATATTATTTTTTTGGCTAGCTGTTTACGTCAGTATCTATAGCTGAATGATATTAGTTTATAAAGCTAAAAGTAGAGAATTGAAAAATATATTTATTGATAGATCAGAAAGGGAATAGAGATAGATTACTGGCAAAAAAAGAAAACTATTTGTCGCTAATCCCTTGGCAATTAGCAAGGGTTTACCAATGTTTTCTATAAATAATAATTTATTATAAATTATTTATCCGTCGGTAAATGATTGATAAATAAATTAAAAGTAAATTAATAAATAAAATTATATTTTTGTTATATAATTAGTGTAATGACGGTAAATTGTCACAAAACTCACGACAAAATCCGTCGCAAAAATTCGACATAATTACCGTCATGGTTTTTACCGACTACCATGATTTACAGGAAATCCGTCGCTACGAACAGTTTAGCGACGGATTTGCAGCGGATTTTGCCGCTGCAAAATCAACTTTTTCTTGTAGTGATGCCGTAACACCGGCGGCTAGGGCCGTGTCTTTAAAGTTGACGGGTTCGGGACTGATATCCCTGATTGTCGTGGCTGACACATGTTATTTGTATCCATAGGGAGTACATCAGTGGGTAGCATTAGGAAAAATCTTTCTTAATTACTTGTTTCTGTCTGAATTTATAGAAGTGTAAAACAGTCAATCTTCTTGATCTGATTATTATTATTATTATTATTATTATTATTATTATTATTATAGTTATCTTCGTTGTCTTTTTATAAAAATAGCCAGTCCTTATTATCAATTCATATCAGTTATTGTTCTCCTTTAGATATGTACAGACATTTACCCTTTTATGACACTAGAACCACTATTTATCTATTTTACTTAACTTAGTAAGTCATGTTGATTCATGAGATTTTCGGTTCATGACAACAAAGGGATGGAGATCATATTGAAGAGCTAAGTGTCATATTTATAAGTATTTAGTTGTATTAGAAAAATGCTAAAATCTATCCTCATAGTATAACACAAATGCATGAATTTCTCTCTCTCTCTCTCTATATATATCTATATATATATATATATATATATATATATATATATATATATATATATATATATATAATCAGAAAGTAGCCAGTACTGGACTGGTTATACACAACCAGTCGACTGGTGAAAAACAGACCAGTAGACTAGTTAGTGTTCTAAGTCTAATAATGGCTACTTTCTTTTCATATTTAAATATATATACGAATTTGTCTCTTAACCAGTTGACTAGTGATTTTTACACCGGTTGACTGATCAGGAAATAACAACCATTTTTGTGAAGAGTTTCTTTCATGAAGAGATTCCTATTCATTTCTAAATAGAAACTGGTGCAATTCTTCGTTGAAACTCTTCTGAAAGATTACTACTCTTCTACAATTATATATACACTACAAACATGATTTCCAAATCACCGATTCTAACTTATTCTACTGTAATTTTCTATCTACAATTCCAAACTCTTCCGCATTCTAAAAGCTCTCAATATTCAAACTACTTGTTGAATCATTGAAATTATTTCATATCTCTTGATTCAGTAAATAATATACTTCCTTCAATCTTCACATACACGTTATATACTTGAGGATAAGATTATAGGAAGGGGGTACTTTGTGACGACCCAAACTTCCGTGGAACGAAAGTAAGGATAATCGTAGGAGTATAACATAATTAAAACAATAACAGATCACAGAACATAAAAACCATTACAGCGGGATGTAAATATCATCACAGCATAACATCTCAGAAATCAGAATACGCAGTACAGGATACAACTTAGCAAAACAGATGTCTGAAACAGTGAAAGAAATAAAGTCTCAATCTCCCAAAGTGCATCAAATACTAAAATGTCTCAAATACTTAGGAAGCAAAATAAAAGATAGAATGATATGGGTCTTCATCATCTTCATCAGCAAGCTCTAGTCCAGAAGATATCCTTACCTAAAAGACCTGTCAATTGGCTGCCCGTGTGGAGAGAGGGCACCCGAGTTTGCAAAGGTGAAACAAACTACGAGTCAGTCATGGGACTGGTGTGAGAATTCTAACTAACATGCTAAAGGTAAAAAGACAAATTCAAAGACCACGCCGCTAACGCGGAACGGGTTTAACCAGTGAATTGCCGTGCATAGTAAAAAAAACTAAACAGATAAATAAGTGAAGCGTAAAATAATGAAATGCTTTATTTGAAAAGTGAAACCGTTATAAGACCCAAGTCCCATCACACAATGCAACGCAAACCGGAGGATAGGGTTTTACCTTATAACAGTTAAAAGATGATAAATACGTCAAAGCGATATTATTAATAATGTGTATATGTTTTGATAAAACAATACAAAGTAAATATATTAATCCTAGACGGCATGGGTACCATGATATCATGTCGCCATACTAGTAATACAATTAAAGACGTGTAGGCGTATTGGAAAGTTGGATTCCATCAAGAGTCAAGGCTAGGAACAATCTCCTGACCGATTCGAGACACTCTAGCAAATGTCCCAGGATCACACCTACGGGCAACCCTTGGATACAGCAGGGCCGGTCCACAAATAACGTTAGTGGATTGGTTATGCCTGAACACACGCCTCCCGGTCCTATTTGAACCTATAATACGGTCTTGGGTGACCGCAAAAATAAACCGAGGCCTCGAAAATTCCATCATCCACATAAGTAAAATGTCAGCGCTGGTAGGTCCCTGACATCACTATAAGCTAGAAAGAGAACGTGTGCACTCCCTGCGTTCCTATGCTCCGTTTTAGACTCAATCGGGGTGTGAGGCTCGCGAAGTAACGTTATACACAAAGCTATGCCAAAATTGGCTGTGCTTTGATCATTCCACAAGACTCTGCTTTGCAACAAAAGCCTTGATCACTTGGCGTGCCACATTGACAATTCTCGCCATGCGATTGATAAATGTTAATATATACCTGGGTGTTAAGTGGAGAATAAATCCTCCACCACCAACCGATACATATTAATAATTATCAACTTAAATACACAACATGAAGTTCAATGTCGGACACACATCCATTTACAAGTTCGTTCTGGGACTGAACGAAACCGGAGTCACCGAGGTGCTCGCATATCCGGACGATCAACAAGTGCGTCCGGACAACTACCACTATTAACCCTTTATTGATAGCTAGTCAATGCCAGGCATCAGTAGTCATCCTTTCGACGTGAGGATCACCGGTCTTCAAACGCCGTCTTTGATACTTTGAATTGAACGCCGTGAAATTATTTGAAATGAGTTGAACTCGGGCTTTTCAAATAATTTTTCGAATTATTATCACTTAAATCATTTAATATTGTTAACATTTATTTAGAATGATTTATAGCTATTTTTATTTATTTAAAAATAGCCAAATATAATGAAATGACGCTTCGGGTCGGTGGGTGGCCCTGACGCTGTTTTCATCAGAATTTGATTTACACTTATCTTAAAATCTAACCGTTGGATTTTGACGAAATTTATATCGTTGGAAAGATCTTCCCAAGACGGTCCTAACGGCTCCAGTTTTGGGAAAATCCGACGGTTGGATCTTGAGGTATAACCGTTTAAAGTTACGATTCTAAAACGCGAACTGCCGCGCGTAATTCCTTAGTTTATATTAATATTTATTTATATATATATAATAATATATATAAACGATTCAACTTATTCTTAAATGAATTTTCATTATACCAAATAAAGAAGTAATTTTATTTGTTATGCCCAACCATAATCAACGAGATGTGTTTTTCATATGAGATTACAAATGTAAATTTAGTTAATTTACATTCTAATATATCGGTATATATATATATATATATATATATATATTTTTACTGCGACTTTTTAATACCGCATATAAGTCCTAATATATGCGGTGCTATAAATTTGTAAATTAAATACCACACATAGATTTTAATATATGCGATGTTATAAAGATGTGATTCTAATACTGCATATAAGTTCTAATATATGCAGTGTTATATAAATGCGTATTGTTTATAAATCATGGTTTATTCGCATTATGAATGCGGACAAAGAAGTAAATTCTAAAGTTTTGTTCGCATTGGTGGGTACCAACCAAAAAGCTAACTCCTTATTACAATGATTTGTTCGCATTTGTAGATGCGAACAAAAAGTGGATTTTTAATTCTTAATCTTTTGTTCGCCTTGTGAATGCGAACAAAGGATAATCTTTTATTTTAAGACTTTTGTTTGCATTGGGGATGTGAAACAAAAAGGAAAAATCTTTTATTTAGTCGTGTTTTGAGAATGTAAATGAAGCAAAGTAAATTTTATTCTAAATGTCACTTACATAATAGAAATGTAAATGAAAAATAAAAAGTAAATTTTTGTTCCAAAGGTTATTTACATTGTGGAAATGTAAAATAAAAAGTGAATTTTTCCTTAAGTGTTACCTACACTATGGAAATGTAAATAAAATAAAAGTGAACTTCGTTAACATTGTTATTCACATTATGTAGATGTGAATAAAATAAAAAGAAGATTTTTGTTGAAATTCATATTTCAAATCCTATTTACAATATACAAGGTGAAAATAAGAGCGAACTTTTATTTTCATATCTTGTCTACAATGTACAAGTGAAAATGAAAATGAGTTTTTATTTTCATTTCTTATTTATTATAAAGTGAACATAAGAAGAAGATTTCTATTTCAAATTTTATTTACATATGAAAATGTAAATAAGACAAAGGCCAAACATTGTCCTAAGTTTTATTTATATCTTAAGAACGTAAATCAAACAAAAGAATGTTCATTTATATCTTAAGAATGTCACTTACATAATAGAAATGCAAACAAAAGATGTTCATTTATTTTCTAACGTATGTTTGCAAAGTAAATGCAAACAAAAAAAAATGTTCATTTATTTTCTAACGTATGTTTGCAAAGTAAATGCAAACAAAAAAAAATGTTCATTTATTTTCTAGCGTATGTTTGCAAAGTAAATGCAAACAAAAAAAAAAAAAAAATGTTCATTTATTTTCTAGCGTATGTTTGCAAAGTAAATGCAAACAAAAAATGTTCATTTATTTTCTAACGTATGTTTGCAAAGTAAATGCAAACAAAAAATGTTCATTTATTTTCTAACGTATGTTTGCAAAGTAAATGCAAACAAAAAATGTTCATTTATTTTCTAACGTATGTTTGCAAAGTAAATGCAAACAAAAAAAATGTTCATTTATTTTCTAGCGTATGTTTGCAAAGTAAATGCAAACAAAAAAAAAAAATGTTCATTTATTTTCTAACGTATGTTTGCAAAGTAAATGCAAACAAAAAATGTTCATTTATTTTCTAACGTATGTTTGCAAAGTAAATGCAAACAAAAAATGTTCATTTATTTTCTAGCGTATGTTTGCAAAGTAAATGCAAACAAAAAAAATGTTCATTTATTTTCTAACGTATGTTTGCAAAGTAAATGCAAACAAAAAAATGTTCATTTATTTTCTAGCGTATGTTTGCAAAGTAAATGCAAAAAAAAAAAAAAAAAATGTTCATTTATTTTCTAATGTATGTTTGCAAAGTAAATGCAAACAAAAAATGTTCATTTATTTTCTAACGTATGTTTGCAAAGTAAATGCAAACAAAAAATGTTCATTTATTTTCTAACGTATGTTTTGTCTTCTATGTTGAATTGTGATTCTAGATCAATTCAACATAAAAGAATTTTTTTTTCTCTCTTTATATATATTTAGTATTTTGTTCGCATAAAAAAAAAATGAAATCAAAATATAACAATTTGCGAATTTCTAATTTTGACCGTTTCATCCGCATCGAGGGATGCAGTAAAATATAATGCTTTGGTATTATAATTTTGTTCGCATTTAGAAATGCAACAAAACAAAGTCTTTTTATTCCTATAGCTGGGATCAATTTCATTTCTACCACAAACAATAAATGTAAATAGAGACAAATATATTCTTTATATATTTGGATTGAGAATTTGTCAATCCACATCTAAACAAGGAGTACATGGTGACAATTATTTTTCAATTTTGGATTGAAACTTTACCAATTCGATTATAAACAAGGTGTTGACATATGTGAACAGTATAAATCAATTCTTTGTTTGGAATTGATAATTACAGTTCTAACTCATGTGGTGGTAACATGGTATATCATAACATGAACATCATATGAATCTATAACACTTATTCAATCATAGTACCAATATCAACAACCATGAACAAACACACAGATCTGAACTTTATATTCAAATTCATCATAAACTGAATAATTTATTTTATTATTAAATTTTAAATAAATAATTCTCACAGTCGTTGCGAATTTCTATCCAAAATCCAAAGTGTTCAGAATTCCTCTATTTCAGTCTAGCTGCGTAGATCTGCTCACCACGATCCCAACGCTTCTGGAATTTTCAGATTTCGAGTCCGAACGGGTGAGTTATGGATTAAACAAGTTGGGGAATAACTTAGATTAATTTAATTATAATTAATAAATTAAGTAATTTACCCTCTCTTCCTCTTCCTAATTTCAGCCGTGAGTTCTCAATATTGTTCAAACCTTTGGATGCCGATTGCCGGAGCTAGGAGCGATGGTTCGAAGTGCCGTCAGTTGGAGAACGACGGCCTTGGAGTGGCCGACGTGCGCCAGGCACGGTGGGGGGTTCGGTGGTCCCCTGTAGGGCCGGCGGCGGTTGAAAGGCGCCGGATTTGGAGCCCGATTCCGCGAGCTTCGGTCCACGAGGGGTGATGAAACGGGTATGAGAATGGAGAGGAGGTGGAGAGCTTCGAAATGGTGGGTAGGTTCGGTTCTAATTCGAAAGGAGGAGAGAGAATTTGAGGAGAGAAGTTCAGAAGGTGGAGGCGGCTATTGATTTGGGGAAGACGATGTACGGGGAACGTATTTCATACGTATTATATACTGTATACTCCTAGGGTTTAATTAATTATTAATTTTAATTAGCCCGATTAAAGCCCGTTCCACCCACCAACTCAGAATTAGGTCCAGTTAGTGTCAAACCTAATGTTTTGACACCTTCTGAACTCGATGGGCTATGTCCCGTGGCCCAGAACTGAAGTCTGTAGCGTGTTTTGATAAAGCTGCAATATTAACTTAATATTTTAATTTCTACCGTACATTTAAATATGCCGGGGTCACACACGAACTCAGAAAATTCTAAAAAAAATATTTCTGGCTTTCTTTTGGCGATACAGTTCTAACAAAATTAATTTCGTCTCATTCTGAGACTGTTTGAAAAATGGCTATTTTTCAAATCAGTTAATTTTGACCGAAACTGTCAAAACACTGTTTCTTTTGCCACGCTCACATACAAGCTCGGAAAATCCTAAAAATTTAAACCTAGCAATAATCCGACATTCCGGTTCCCACAAAAGTGGTTTCATCGAAAACAGGGATCGTTTGAAATTTGACTATTTTCCACTGGCTTTTATATTATTTAAAAATAGAATTTTTAAATTCCGCCAGATTTTCAAGCAAAATAATTAAAAATAAAATTTTTAAATTGGTACGGATTTCCGGGTTGTTACATTCTCCCCCACTTAAAAGCTTTTCGTCCCCGAAAAGAAATAAAAGTAGGAAACAAACGGAAAATGTAAATTATGGTAAACATACCTTACACAAGAGTTAGTCAGAGAGGTCCACTCTGCACTTGGGGTAAGCCTTCATAAAGCTGTCCTCTGTCTCCCAAGTACAGTCTCTAGGATCCCCACTCCATTGAACTTTGACTAGGTGGATCTTCTTGTTTCTCAACTCTCGGGTCTCCTTGCCAATGATCTTTCTCGGCTCTTTCCTCACTGTTAAGCTCGGAGTAATATCCAAGATCTGTTGGTTTAATTCATCCTCAATCAAATCAGGATCATGCACATGCTTGCGGAGTTGAGACACATGAAATACATCATGCACCCCAGGCAACCAGTCCGGCAATTGTACTCTATAAGCTAAAGTACCAATCCTCTCGAGAATAGGAAATGGGCCGATGAATCTTGGAGCCAATTTTCCCGTCTTCCCGAATCGAATAACACCCCTTAGTGGAGAAACCTTCAAGTACACAAGATCCCCGACAGAGAATTCTACCTTTCTTCTTCCCTTGTCGGCATAGCTCTTTTGTCGGCTCTGAGCTGTCAACAGGCGTTTCTTAATCATGTCAACTTTCTCGGATGCTTCCCGAATCATATCGGGGCCCAAGACTACTCGATCTCCTTGTTCCACCCAGCATGCGGGAGATCTGCATGGCTTGTCATATAAAGCTTCGAATGGTGACATCCCCAGGCTTGCTTGGTAGCTGTTATTATAAGAGAATTCCACTAAGGGTAAATGATCTTCCCAAGAGCCCCCAAAATCAAGGATGCATGCACGCAACAAGTCCTCTAAAATGCGATTCACCCTCTCAGTCTGGCCATCTGTCTCAGGGTGATATGCTGTACTCAAATTCAACTTAGTTCCTAGCTCCGCTTGGAAAGCTTCCCAAAACTTGCTAGTAAATATCGGGTCACGATCACTGACAATGCCTCTGGGCACTCCATGCAGCCTGACAATTTCTTTAACATAAAGTTGTGCTAGACTCTGAGCGGTTCTATTGGACTTCACAGGGATGAAGTGGGCCGTTTTTGTAAGGCGATCAACAATTACCCATATACTGTCATTCCCCTTTTTGGTGCGAGGCAAGCCATCGATAAAATCCATAGAAATTTCGTCCCATTTCCAGCTTGGAACCTTAAGGGGTTGCAACAATCCCGCTAGCTTTTCCTGATCACTCTTGACTAACTGGCAGGTGGGGCATTTTGCAACATAGATAGAAATGTCTCTCTTCATGGATCGCCACCAAAAAGTACGCTTAAGATCGTGATACATTTTGCTTACTCCCGGATGGACGCTGAACTTAGATTTATGACACTCGTCCATGACTTCCCTTCTGAGCTCAGGAATGCTGGGTACACAGATTCGGCCTCGGAGCCTTAGAACCCCTTTGTCATCTATCTGGAAGCTCGTGGGTTCGCCTTCTCTAACCTTTTTGCTAAATTTCTGAATAAATTTGTCATTCTTCTGAAGGTCAGAGATCTTATCGATCAAGGAAGGAGTGATAATAATGTTGGCAAGGATAAGATTGACGTTGGCTGAACTCTTCCTGCTGAGAGCATCCGCCACTACATTAGCCTTCCCCGGGGTATATAGAATGTCTAGGTCATAGGGTGCAAGGAATTCAACCCAACGCTGCTGCCTCGCGTTCAAATCTCTTTGGGTGAATAAATGCTTTAATGACTGGTGATCAGTGTACAGCTCAAATTTCTCGCCCAAGAGATAGTGCCTCCATATTTTTAGAGTAAATACGATGGCCAATAGCTCGAGATCGTGTACGGCATAGTTCTTCTCGTGCGGCTTTAATTGGCGACTAGCATAGGCGACCACTTTGCCCTTTTGCATTAACACCGCACCAATACCTTCTTTTGAAGCGTCAGTCCAGACTTTTAGATCCTGATTGCCATCTATGATGGTCAACACAGGTGCAGTGATCAATCTCTGTTTCAGCTCTTGGAAAGCCTTCTCGCATTCAGGTGTCCAAACGAACTTTGTATGCTTCTTAGTTAGCCTAGTCAGTGGACAAGATAATTTCGAGAAATCCTTAACGAACTTCCGATAATAGCCAGCAAGTCCTAAGAAGCTTCTGACTTCTGTGGGGGTACGAAGCTGCTTCCAATCTTGGATGGCTGAGATCTTCCCTGGATCTACAGAGATGCCTTCCTTTGAAACGACATGGCCGAGGAATTTTACCTCCTCCTGCCAAAATATGCATTTGGAGAATTTCGCCCTCAGCACATTTGTTCGCAAAATTTCCAAGACTTCCTTTAGATGTTTTTCATGCTCAGCAATGGTTTTAGAGAAGATAAGGATATCATCAATGAACACCAATACAAATTTGTTTAAAACATTTCGAAAGACTCTATTCATTAGGTCCACAAAATATGCTGGAGCATTACAAAGACCGAACGGCATTACTAGCCATTCATAAAAGATATCCGGTCCTCTGAAAGCAGTTAATGGAACACACTCTTCTGCGATGCGCAGTTGGTGAAAACCTGAAGCTAGGTCCATCTTCGAGAATATTCGTGCTCCATGAAGGCGGTCTAAAAGATCATCGATGCGGGGCAGTGGATATTTATTTTTCAGAGTTTGCTTATTTAGGTCGCGGTAGTCCACACACAACCGGAGAGTGCCATCTGATTTAGGGACAAACACCACTGCTGCGCCCCATTCTGAAAAGCTGGGCCTTATGAGACCCTTCCACAGAAGCTGCTTGGTTTGATTGCTCAATTCCTCTCTTTCCTTTGGTGACATTCTTCTAATAGGATGCACAACAGGTTTTGCATTAGGAGTTAAGTGAATTTTGAAATCGATTTCTCTGCGGGGAGGTAGACCGTCAACTTCTTTGAATACGTCTGCATAGTCTCTTACGATCGGAATATCTTCAATAGAAGCAGAGGTGACTTCTAAAGAAGACCAAAATTCTTTCCTGTCTGTGGCTGAGCCATGGCAGGGGATGGTCAACATATTTCCGAATTTGGCTTTGACTTTAACCACCCTTTCAGCGCATAGTAATTCGGCCTCATATTTCGCCAGCCAATCCATTCCAAGTATAATATCGTATCCCGAGAAATTCATAATAATCAAGTCAAAAAGAAACTGGAAGTGAGAGTAAGAGACCGGTACTCTACAGTATTGATCAAGGATAAGTGAACCTCCTATTGGGCTATGGGCTCTAACCAGTTCTTTGAGTTTTCTTGGTTTTAATTTAAGCTTCTTAATAGTGTCAACAGATATAAAACTTCTTGCAGCACCAGTATCAAACAGCACAGTAATAGGGATGTTTTTAACATTAAGTGTACCTCCTAAAACATCAGGCGTACCTGCACCTCCAGTAGAAGCTGGTGCAGCTGCTCCATCATAAACGTGGGCTACCTGAGATTTCTTGAGCAGAGGGCAATTCCTGATGAAGTGTCCAGTCTGGTGGCAATTGAAGCATTGATTTGGGCCACTGGGTTTCTGTCCACTGTTCTGAGTTGGTCCAGACTCATTTCTTCTTGGTTTCTTGGGTGCACGACACTCGTAGTCAAAATGGCCTATCTTCTGACAATTGAAGCACTTGACTTTAGACTTGTCCTTCTTTCTCTTCTCTTGGGGTTTAGCTGTAGAAGAGCTGCCTCCTTCTGGTTTCTTGCCCGCCTCTTTCTTCTTGTTGTTAGCTTGATTCTTTTCTCGGTCCTGAGAGTTTTTCTGATCAATCTCTTCAAACCTGCATGCCATCTCTATCACCTTGGCAAATGGGCGCTCGATGTGCCCAGTCACCCTACTATGGTATTTCCTTGCAAGCCCATTAATAAATCTCTTGTTCTTCTGAATCTCGCCCTGAACTAGCTCAGGGGCGTACCTAGAAAGATCTTCAAACTTCTTCACGTACTCAGCAATAGACATGCTTCCCTGTTGAAGGTTGGCGAACTCATCGTGAAGGCGTTCGACTTCATGAGGTGGAGTGTACTTCTCATTGAACAGTTCCTTAAATTTTTCCCATGTAACTTCAGCTTCATTATTACCAATCATGATCGTCTCCCACCAAGTTTGGGCTTGGCCCTTTAAGAACCATACTGCCATGTACCTCTTCCTAAGGTCTTCGAGCTCCAATCCATCCAAGATCTTCCCCATATTCTTCAGCCATTCTTGTGACTCTGTCACAGTCTCATGCCCCATGTAATACACACCTCCCAGATTCTTTATTTTCTTTGCCACCTTGTCAAGATCAAAAGCACAAGGAGGCGGTGGTGGTGGTGGTAGCACCTCAGCATCAAGATCGGGTTGGTCATCAACAGCTGGGGCTGTGCCCCTTCCTCCACCCCTACCGGCAGCTCCACCACGACCTCTTGCTCTAGCTTCTCTGGCTGCTCTAGCTCTCGTACTCATTTTTCAATCAGTCTGTACCATCAAGGAAAGAGTCTGACTAAGAGAAATGAAAATTTTCAAAAGAAAGGTGCAAAATGGAGACATACGATAAGATGAAAATGAAGTAATGACTGATTAATATGTGCTATTCTGCTACACTCATTCTAGGAAATTATTAATCCCATCTCTAATGAGTTATTCGTCTTAGAATGCGACTGATCCTATTAAGACGAATTGTTCTAAAAATGTTACACTCCAAAGCTAAGGTTAACCTGGCTCTGATACCAAAATGTGACGACCCAAACTTCCGTGGAACGAAAGTAAGGATAATCGTAGGAGTATAACATAATTAAAACAATAACAGATCACAGAACATAAAAACCATTACAGCGGGATGTAAATATCATCACAGCATAACATCTCAGAAATCAGAATACGCAGTACAGGATACAACTTAGCAAAACAGATGTCTGAAACAGTGAAAGAAATAAAGTCTCAATCTCCCAAAGTACATCAAATACTAAAATGTCTCAAATACTTAGGAAGCAAAATAAAAGATAGAATGATAAGGGTCTTCATCATCTTCATCAGCAAGCTCTAGTCCAGAAGATATCCTTACCTAAAAGACCTGTCAATTGGCTGCCCGTGTGGAGAGAGGGCACCCGAGTTTGCAAAGGTGAAACAAACTACGAGTCAGTCATGGGACTGGTGTGAGAATTCTAACTAACATGCTAAAGGTAAAAAGACAAATTCAAAGACCACGCCGCTAACGCGGAACGGGTTTAACCAGTGAATTGCCGTGCATAGTAAAAAAAACTAAACAGATAAATAAGTGAAGCGTAAAATAATGAAATGCTTTATTTGAAAAGTGAAACCGTTATAAGACCCAAGTCCCATCACACAATGCAACGCAAACCGGAGGATAGGGTTTTACCTTATAACAGTTAAAAGATGATAAATACGTCAAAGCGATATTATTAATAATGTGTATATGTTTTGATAAAACAATACAAAGTAAATATATTAATCCTAGACGGCATGGGTACCATGATATCATGTCGCCATACTAGTAATACAATTAAAGACGTGTAGGCGTATTGGAAAGTTGGATTCCATCAAGAGTCAAGGCTAGGAACAATCTCCTGACCGATTCGAGACACTCTAGCAAATGTCCCAGGATCACACCTACGGGCAACCCTTGGATACAGCAGGGCCGGTCCACAAATAACGTTAGTGGATTGGTTATGCCTGAACACACGCCTCCCGGTCCTATTTGAACCTATAATACGGTCTTGGGTGACCGCAAAAATAAACCGAGGCCTCGAAAATTCCATCATCCACATAAGTAAAATGTCAGCGCTGGTAGGTCCCTGACATCACTATAAGCTAGAAAGAGAACGTGTGCACTCCCTGCGTTCCTATGCTCCGTTTTAGACTCAATCGGGGTGTGAGGCTCGCGAAGTAACGTTATACACAAAGCTATGCCAAAATTGGCTGTGCTTTGATCATTCCACAAGACTCTGCTTTGCAACAAAAGCCTTGATCAATAGCATCTTGGCGTGCCACATTGACAATTCTCGCCATGCGATTGATAAATGTTAATATATACCTGGGTGTTAAGTGGAGAATAAATCCTCCACCACCAACCGATACATATTAATAATTATCAACTTAAATACACAGCATGAAGTTCAATGTCGGACACACATCCATTTACAAGTTCGTTCTGGGACTGAACGAAACCGGAGTCACCGAGGTGCTCGCATATCCGGACGATCAACAAGTGCGTCCGGACAACTACCACTATTAACCCTTTATTGATAGCTAGTCAATGCCAGGCATCAGTAGTCATCCTTTCGACGTGAGGATCATCGGTCTTCAAACACCGTCTTTGATACTTTGAATTGAACGCCGTGAAATTATTTGAAATGAGTTGAACTCGGGCTTTTCAAATAATTTTTCGAATTATTATCACTTAAATCATTTAATATTGTTAACATTTATTTAGAATGATTTATAGCTATTTTTATTTATTTAAAAATAGCCAAATATAATGAAATGACGCTTCGGGTCGGTGGGTGGCCCTGACGCTGTTTTCATCAGAATTTGATTTACACTTATCTTAAAATCTAACCGTTGGATTTTGACGAAATTTATATCGTTGGAAAGATCTTCCCAAGACGGTCCTAACGGCTCCAGTTTTGGGAAAATCCGACGGTTGGATCTTGAGGTATAACCGTTTAAAGTTACGATTCTAAAACGCGAACTGCCGCGCGTAATTCCTTAGTTTATATTAATATTTATATATATATAATAATATATATAAACGATTCAACTTATTCTTAAATGAATTTTCATTATACCAAATAAAGAAGTAATTTTATTTGTTATGCCCAACCATAATCAACGAGATGTGTTTTTCATATGAGATTACAAATGTAAATTTAGTTAATTTACATTCTAATATATCGGTATATTTTTTTTTTTTTTTTTACTGCGACTTTTTAATACCGCATATAAGTCCTAATATATGCGGTGCTATAAATTTGTAAATTAAATACCACACATAGATTTTAATATATGCGATGTTATAAAGATGTGATTCTAATACTGCATATAAGTTCTAATATATGCAGTGTTATATAAATGCGTATTCTTTATAAATCGTGGTTTATTCGCATTATGAATGCGGACAAAGAAGTAAATTCTAAAGTTTTGTTCGCATTGGTGGGTACCAACCAAAAAGCTAACTCCTTATTACAATGATTTGTTCGCATTTGTGGATGCGAACAAAAAGTGGATTTTTAATTCTTAATCTTTTGTTCGCCTTGTGAATGCGAACAAAGGATAATCTTTTATTTTAAGACTTTTGTTTGCATTGGGGATGTGAAACAAAAAGGAAAAATCTTTTATTTAGTCGTGTTTTGAGAATGTAAATGAAGCAAAGTAAATTTTATTCTAAATGTCACTTACATAATAGAAATGTAAATGAAAAATAAAAAGTAAATTTTTGTTCCAAAGGTTATTTACATTGTGGAAATGTAAAATAAAAAGGGAATTTTTCCTTAAGTGTTACCTACACTATGGAAATGTAAATAAAATAAAAGTGAACTTCGTTAACATTGTTATTCACATTATGTAGATGTGAATAAAATAAAAAGAAGATTTTTGTTGAAATTCATATTTCAAATCCTATTTACAATATACAAGGTGAAAATAAGAGCGAACTTTTATTTTCATATCTTGTCTACAATGTACAAGTGAAAATGAAAATGAGTTTTTATTTTCATTTCTTATTTATTATAAAGTGAACATAAGAAGAAGATTTCTATTTCAAATTTTATTTACATATGAAAATGTAAATAAGACAAAGGCCAAACATTGTCCTAAGTTTTATTTATATCTTAAGAATGTAAATCAAACAAAAGAATGTTCATTTATATCTTAAGAATGTCACTTACATAATAGAAATGCAAACAAAAGATGTTCATTTATTTTCTAACGTATGTTTGCAAAGTAAATGCAAACAAAAAAAAAATGTTCATTTATTTTCTAACGTATGTTTGCAAAGTAAATGCAAACAAAAAAAATGTTCATTTATTTTCTAGCGTATGTTTGCAAAGTAAATGCAAAAAAAAAAAAAAAAAAAATGTTCATTTATTTTCTAGCGTATGTTTGCAAAGTAAATGCAAACAAAAAAATGTTCATTTATTTTCTAACGTATGTTTGCAAAGTAAATGCAAACAAAAAATGTTCATTTATTTTCTAACGTATGTTTGCAAAGTAAATGCAAACAAAAAATGTTCATTTATTTTCTAACGTATGTTTGCAAAGTAAATGCAAACTAAAAAAATGTTCATTTATTTTCTAGCGTATGTTTGCAAAGTAAATGCAAACAAAAAAAAATGTTCATTTATTTTCTAACGTATGTTTGCAAAGTAAATGCAAACAAAAAATGTTCATTTATTTTCTAACGTATGTTTGCAAAGTAAATGCAAACAAAAAATGTTCATTTATTTTCTAGCGTATGTTTGCAAAGTAAATGCAAACAAAAAAAATGTTCATTTATTTTCTAACGTATGTTTGCAAAGTAAATGCAAACAAAAAAATGTTCATTTATTTTCTAGCGTATGTTTGCAAAGTAAATGCAAAAAAAAAAAAAAAAAAAAAATGTTCATTTATTTTCTAACGTATGTTTGCAAAGTAAATGCAAACAAAAAATGTTCATTTATTTTCTAACGTATGTTTGCAAAGTAAATGCAAACAAAAAATGTTCATTTATTTTCTAACGTATGTTTTGTCTTCTATGTTGAATTGTGATTCTAGATCAATTCAACATAAAAGAATTTTTTTTTTCTCTCTTTATATATATTTAGTATTTTGTTCGCATAAAAAAAAATGAAATCAAAATATAACAATTTGCGAATTTCTAATTTTGACCGTTTCATCCGCATCGAGGGATGCAGTAAAATATAATGCTTTGGTATTATAATTTTGTTCGCATTTAGAAATGCAACAAAACAAAGTCTTTTTATTCCTATAGCTGGGATCAATTTCATTTCTACCACAAACAATAAATGTAAATAGAGACAAATATATTCTTTATATATTTGGATTGAGAATTTGTCAATCCACATCTAAACAAGGAGTACATGGTGACAATCATTTTTCAATTTTGGATTGAAACTTTACCAATTCGATTATAAACAAGGTGTTGACATATGTGAACAGTATAAATCAATTCTTTGTTTGGAATTGATAATTACAGTTCTAACTCAAGTGGTGGTAACATGGTATATCATAACATGAACATCATATGAATCTATAACACTTATTCAATCATAGTACCAATATCAACAACCATGAACAAACACACAGATCTGAACTTTATATTCAAATTCATCATAAACTGAATAATTTATTTTATTATTAAATTTTAAATAAATAATTCTCACAGTCGTTGCGAATTTCTATCCAAAATCCAAAGTGTTCAGAATTCCTCTATTTCAGTCTAGCTGCGTAGATCTGCTCACCACGATCCCAACGCTTCTGGAATTTTCAGATTTCGAGTCCGAACGGGTGAGTTATGGATTAAACAAGTTGGGGAATAACTTAGATTAATTTAATTATAATTAATAAATTAAGTAATTTACCCTCTCTTCCTCTTCCTAATTTCAGCCGTGAGTTCTCAATATTGTTCAAACCTTTGGATGCCGATTGCCGGAGCTAGGAGCGATGGTTCGAAGTGCCGTCAGTTGGAGAACGACGGCCTTGGAGTGGCCGACGTGCGCCAGGCACGGTGGGGGGTTCGGTGGTCCCCTGTAGGGCCGGCGGCGGTTGAAAGGCGCCGGATTTGGAGCCCGATTCCGCGAGCTTCGGTCCACGAGGGGTGATGAAACGGGTATGAGAATGGAGAGGAGGTGGAGAGCTTCGAAATGGTGGGTAGGTTCGGTTCTAATTCGAAAGGAGGAGAGAGAATTTGAGGAGAGAAGTTCAGAAGGTGGAGGCGGCTATTGATTTGGGGAAGACGATGTACGGGGAACGTATTTCATACGTATTATATACTGTATACTCCTAGGGTTTAATTAATTATTAATTTTAATTAGCCCGATTAAAGCCCGTTCCACCCACCAACTCAGAATTAGGTCCAGTTAGTGTCAAACCTAATGTTTTGACACCTTCTGAACTCGATGGGCTATGTCCCGTGGCCCAGAACTGAAGTCTGTAGCGTGTTTTGATAAAGCTGCAATATTAACTTAATATTTTAATTTCTACCGTACATTTAAATATGCCGGGGTCACACACGAACTCAGAAAATTCTAAAAAAAATATTTCTGGCTTTCTTTTGGCGATACAGTTCTAACAAAATTAATTTCGTCTCATTCTGAGACTGTTTGAAAAATGGCTATTTTTCAAATCAGTTAATTTTGACCGAAACTGTCAAAACACTGTTTCTTTTGCCACGCTCACATACAAGCTCGGAAAATCCTAAAAATTTAAACCTAGCAATAATCCGACATTCCGGTTCCCACAAAAGTGGTTTCATCGAAAACAGGGATCGTTTGAAATTTGACTATTTTCCACTGGCTTTTATATTATTTAAAAATAGAATTTTTAAATTCCGCCAGATTTTCAAGCAAAATAATTAAAAATAAATTTTTTAAATTGGTACGGATTTCCGGGTTGTTACATACTTAATCGTTGGATATTCAGTGTTTCAAGAACATAAGCAGAAGTCAAACTCTTGTAATTTGTAAAAGTCCTGTGTCGGTGCTCCAGCGAGAAATCCTTGCTGGGGCACGGATCGTTGTGAACCTGTTCCTCCGGGTGAATAGAGAGTGTTGATAGTGAATTCCAGAAGGAATCTGGGACTGGACGTAGGACGGAAAGTCGGAACCAATATTAAATTTCTGGTGTCACTTTAATTACTGCTTTTACCTGTTTGTGATATATCTCTATTGTTTAGTTTTTATTTGCATAACTATTGTACTATACAAGTTAGTATATCATAGTCATTCCTGCATTATTCCATATACAAATATCTTTAAGTCATACACGACTTTTCATTTGGTATTAGAGCCTGACGTTCTAGATATCATAACACCATCCTAGAACAAATAGAAATAAAGAAGTCTAGTCAAGGAATTAGAAAGTGGAAGAATAACATAGGATAATAAAAGGAGCAAGAAAGCAAATGTCTCATGGCTAAAGTCAGAACACAATCGGTATATGTAGATTCATTATACAAAGATCTTTTGTTAGACCAAGAAAAATTGTTAAAAGATTTTAAAAGTTTGTGTAAACTTAATGCAGTTATTTTAGCCAAGTCTAAAGATTGTGAACAAGAAAATTCCAAATTAAAGGAGGAAAACAATTTTTTAGTAAAACAAGCTATTTTTTTTGAAAATACCTTAGAAGAGCTTGTTTTTCAAAAAGATTTCTTTCAAGAAGAAAATGAGCGATTAATAGATAAGAACAATGTTCTTTTAAAGGAAATCAATAGTAGAAATAAATCATTAGAAGGTTCTTTAAATAATCCTAGTTCTTTAACTTTGTCTCTTAAAAAGGAGAATGAAGCTTTAATTGAAAAGATTCTAGAATTATCTAAAGAATGTGAGCTTTTAAAGGTGAATAATAATATTTTGCAAAATGAAATTTCTGACTCAAAAGAAAATTTTGAAAAATTATATTCTTCGTTAGACAAATCAGAATCTCAAATTATTGGTCTCAAAACTGAGAATGGCACTTTAAAAAGGAAGAATTCTGAATTAAATAAGGAAAATAATGTTTTAGAAAATATCGAAATTTCATTTGGAAATGTTAGTCGTGAATTTGGAATAAAATTTGATGAATGTACAAGTAAGTTCGCAAAATTCAATAAAGGTCAAAATTATTTAAATATGATTTTGTCTAGATCTTTACCTTTACATGACAAAAGTGGTTTAGGATATAATAAAACCAATCACAGAAATAGTACTAGATATGCTTTTATGCACAATAAGAATATCAATGCTGGTACTAATGCACATCCAAGATCCAATTATTACAGAAATTCGAATACTGCTATAACTAGAGATATTTATAATAAATCTAGAAGTATGAAAATAAATATTAGTAGAGATTACTTAAGTATTTGGGTTCTTATAAATTGGAGAAACAAAGAAAAATATATCAATGATTATTTTGATTGAGTAGTTAATAATGAAATTTTTATCTTTAAAGGTTCCATTAAACCCTCTTAGGTATGGTTACCTTCCATCCAATCCCTTGACCCAAATGAAGCAAGTGGGTACCAAAGTGTATATATCATATTTTTTGCAGGTACACCACAACAAAATGAAAGCTATTTTTAGTATCTCTAAATATATATGTGAAAACAAAATTCAGTTTATCGAAATGCACATGATCTAATATCTCCTAAAGGTGCTTTAATGATCGATTACTACTGGTTATCATGTTACATATTCTTTTTAATCGATGACAAAGGGGGAAAAATTGGGGAATATATATGCATTATACACTAACACTTTATTACAGGGAAACAAATGGTAAGTATTTTACGTATGCACCAACAAAATGTTGGAGATAAGCTTTTTAGACCGGGGAGCTAAATATATATATACAAGAATACATTCAGGGGGAGCAATTCAATATTTTAACAAAATGCGATATGTTGTCATCAATCAAAAAGGGGGAGATTGTTGATTCACGAGATTTTCGATTCATGACAACAAAGAATGTCGATCATATTGGAGAGCTAAGTGTCATATATGTAAGTATTTATTTGTGTTAGAAAAATGTTAAAATCTATCCTCATAGTATAACACAAATGCACAAATTTCTAAATATATATGAATATATGATAGAAAGTAGCCAATACTGGACTGATTATACACAACCAGTCGACTAGTGAAAAACAGACCAGTCGATTGCTTAGTGTTCCTAGTCCAATAACGACTAGTTTCTGTTCATATTTACATATATATATATATATACACACGAATTTCTCTATTAACCAGTCGACTAGTGATTTTTACACCAATTGACTAATCAGGAAATAACAACCGTTTTTGTGAAGATTTGCTTTCTTTCATGAAGAGATTCCTATTCATTTCAAAACGGAAACGGTTGCAATTCTTCGTTGAAACTCTTCATTAAAGATTACTACTGTTCTACAATTATATATACACTACAAACATGATTTCCAAATCACTAATTCTCACTTATTCTACTCTAATTTCTAATCTACATTTCCAAACTCTTCCGCATTCTAAAAGCTCTCAATATTCAAACTACTTGTTGTGAAATTATTTCACATCTCTTGATTCAATAAGTAATATACTTCCTTCAACCTTCACATACATGTTATATACTTGAGGATAAGATTATAGGAAGAGTGTACTTAATCGTTGGCTCTTCAGTGTTTCAAGAACACAAGCAGAAGTCAATCTCTTGTAATTTGTAAAAGTCATGTGTTGGTGCACAAGCGGAAATTTTTTGTTGGGGCTTGGATTGATCCTTGTTGGGGATCAGACCTTTGTGATTCCTTACGGTAAAGAGAGGGTGTTGATAGTGAATTCCACAAGGAGTCTGGAACTGGACGTAGGACGGGAAGTTCGAACCAGTATAAAATTTATAGTGTCACTTTACTTACTGCTTTTACTTGTTTGTGATATATCTCTATTGTCTAGTTTTTACTTGCATAACTATTGTATTATACAAGTTAGTATATCATAGTCATTTCCGCATTATTCCATATTCAAAGATCCTTAAGTCGTACATGACTTTTCAAGTCAAGTTGGTAATCACAGCAGCTCACCAAGCTTTATGTCTGACCCATTTCCTTTCTTCCTTTCTCTTTTCTTTCCCCCAGGCTTACAAGAAGAAAATACGTAGTTCATATTTCTTTAGCTTTGTCGTGATGGATTTCTACAAGTTGGATTACTTCCTATTATCTTTCCAAGGTTAGGTTGTATCTTTTTGACTATATTTGGGGGATATTTTTTTTTACTTTGATGTTTTTTTTAATTGAGATTTTGAGACATGACATTTTGTAACTGTTTGGTTGAATGAAATAAGGATGGTTTTGTATTTTATAAAATGAAAGTTTCTTCTTCCGCTGTAAATTTATTATTTTATGTCTTGTGAAATCTTAGTCTCAATTATGTTTTATGTCTTTATACCTATAATGCTCCATACTTTCTTAATGAAATCCTGATATGGGTGACATTAAGGAATGTGGGGTGTTACAGATCAAGTTAGAAAAACTTTAAATTCATTAGCATCTAATTGGAATCAAAAGACACTTTCCATTGAAGCACTACAAGAAAAACTGCATATAGCAGCGATATTATCCGCTTCTAATCCGTCGCTATATTAGTCTTAGCGATGGATTTCCTACATAATACCGTTGTCGGTAAAAACCATGACGGTAATTTTGTCAGATTTTTGCGATGAAATTTAGCATGATTTTTCTGATAGTTTTCCGTCATTTTACTAATTATATAATATATATAATTTTATTTATTAATTTAATTTTAATTTATTTACCGACTGTTTACCGACGGATAAGTAATTTATAAAAAAATATCATTTATAAAAGCATTGGTAAACCCTTACTAATTGGCAAAGGATTAGCTATGGAAAATAAATTGGGGCAAACTTAAACTCACTTTTTCTGTTGGTAATCCGCTGCTATTCCCCTTCTGATATGCCTATATATATACACACACACGCACACACACACACACACACACACACACACATATATATATATATGTATATATATATATTCATATAAATACATGCATATACATATACAACAAACATTATTCAACTGTGAACATTGAAATAAATAACATAATTAAAAAAACAAAGATAAATTAGCCAATAATATTAATTTAGAACAAAAAAGAACATTTACAATCACGTACAAAAAAAAACCACAACATCCATATTCTTTCATCAATTCATACACCAAGCTGAATTATGAACAAAACTATCCAGTTGATGCTAACATTATCCCAAATACAAACATATATCATCCATAACCATACTAAAACCACGTAATGCCATATTTACACCAAAATAAGTCTAACTAACATACCTAACCAACTTACGAAGATGCCGATGATGAATTCTCAAGCAAATGCGAAGCCGAAGGAAAACACAAAACTGTAACGTTCAAGTTGATGTACATGCAAAGCTGCAGCTACAAATTCTGAAAAGTCAACCTTTCCATTTGTGTTTGCATCAATCTGTTCAATAAAATATGGAAGAGTGATCAAATTTCCAGTTAAAATCCTAGAAAGAACTACTGAGCATAAGTATAAATGTAATCATAATATACGCTATGAGGATAGAAGTATGTTTTAATGATATGATTGAATTTAAAGAATGTTTTGATGATATGGATCAAATTTCTAGTTAAAATTCTAGAAAGTACAATTACCCAACTACACAAATTTATTGTATCTCATCTCAGTATTATAGTTTGAGCATCAGTGATTCTTCATTGTGTTCATACATTATGAAAAATCACAGTTTGATTGATAATGATACCTTTTTTAGGTATTCAGGTTTAAGTTGGTCATACCATCTGCTTTCTCCACCATAACTGGCACAATACTTGTTTATTCGATTCTATATCACCATATAATATTTTTATAACTAAATAGATAAATATTGACATTTTAATTTTTAATCAACCGCAAAGATCTGGTCGAGGACATTCGAACGGGTACCCTTAACCTGGAAATAACAGATGTTTGAAAAATAAGCATTATTACCATTATATTACTGGAGTGATGTATTTTCAAGTGTACCATCTCTGTCTGAGCGATGGCCAACTAAGTCTGCAGTTGATCCACCTACCATTGCAAGGAAGATATCGCGCTGATGCATCCATAGATCAGGTCTGGTATCCTAGCATTGACCTTGTACACCATGCTGATCACTACATTGCTCCTTTGTGACTCTGGCATCTCCTGATAAATACAAAATCACAAATGTTTTTATGTATACAAAATCATATGCCATGGTGCAATAATGAAAAGAGCACATGTAGAAAATAGTCTAAAAAAATCCACATCCTAGAATAAGCCATAAAAATTGAAAATATAATTATTTTGATTTTTTGGCTTATTAAAATGCCAGAGTAAGTCTTTGTACTCGCACAAAATAATGTTATCGAATATTTGGCATTAGACATTTTAAAGCATGATTTGCGTATAATAGAAACCACCATGCTCCTTTGCCATCTCTATATACTTCTCATAGAATGTTAATTCATAATGTCAACAAATTCACAAGATCAAAGAAGGAAAACAAAAACTTTTGCTGCTAGCATAGGAATTGCAACTTGATTATGAAAACATAAATGCAAGGCTCGATGTTGTTAAGCAAGGTCAAGTGCTATTTCGTACAATCATTCACATAGCATATTTTATATGAAGGACAAGGGTATATTATTACTAAAGAACATGATGTGGAAGGAACAAATAGAGGAAAATTGACCATGTTGGCCTCAATTATTGGCCATTAGTTCTTGTTTATGTTACTTATTTTGATATGCAAAATCAACATGATCACACTGCTTTGCCAAACATAGTCTATATGATCTAGCGCACTATCATAGGAAACTTGATTAAAAAAATCAAATGATATTATGCAACCGAGTGAGCAAAATTGCATTCCAAACCACATTAATATGTTTAATAGCAAACAACTACTAGTAAAAGATATAAACATATAGTTAACTAGCATAAGGTGTTTGGATAAATTTATTTTGGCATGTATAATTTCTTTTTAGAAAGAGGGAAAAATAGAAATAAAATACTTGCAAAAGCTTGTTAACGTTGCTAGCGCCATAAACCTTGCGCATAATTGCAAATTTTAAGGCCGATTAGCAGGAAAATGTGGTGCAAAACCGTATTCTTTTGTAAATCTTCTGCACAACAATTTGCATGCAGCGCAAGGAGATGCCACCCGAGTTCTGCTATTGATCTCTTCCTTTATGATGAGCGTTACTATAT
Organism: Allium sativum; assembly: GCA_030737875.1. NCBI lineage: Eukaryota > Viridiplantae > Streptophyta > Magnoliopsida > Asparagales > Amaryllidaceae > Allium > Allium sativum. The sequence goes on from CM060912.1 coordinate 749,666,568, forward strand.
GTTAACAATATTTTTTGTGAACACCGGATATGGGTCTGTGGGAATTGTCGCGGAAAACGCGTCAGGTAGCTAAGGGCCTAACGGCTTAGGCAAAAAAATATTCTGAAAATTTGCCGCATCATGAAATTCACACAAGAGTATAATGTAATGTAACATAGCGTGCAGAAAAAGGTAAAGACACATAATTTTATAGTGGTTCAGTTCTTTGGGAACCTACGTCCATTTTAACAGAATTTAGTTGTTTTATTCATGGAGGAGGAGAAGATTACATGAGGAATTAATTTACCAACTTGGGACTTTATTTTAGAATAAGATTCAAAGAAAAAAAATTGTCCCAGAAGATCCCTCCTTTTTGGTGTTACTCCTGGGATCTTATTTATAGGAGGCTTGAGTACCCTTTCGCTATCGGGCTATCGGTCTTATAAGAGTTTTGTCTGCTGGCTTCCTTTTTCTTTGGTTTCGGGCGTCGAGCTACTGGTTGTCTTTGCGGTACTGGTCATGGCCTTCGAAGTAGGACTTCCGTTGTTCGCCACTTCTTTTGAGATGGGCATGAATTTGTTGATATGGCGCCTTTTGGAAGGTATTTAGATTTCTTGATGATTTCTTTCAGTTGTATGCCCTTGGCGGTTAACTCCCGGCCTCTCTGCGGATACTCAGAGAAGCTCTCTTTTTCGATGTTCCCCTGTCTTATCGCGTCAATACCCGAGGGGCTAATGCTGGCACACCTTCTTGCCCTTCTAGGTTCCTATCGTCGGGATTCTTTCCTTTCTTTTTCTTAGCTTGACGAGTCAACTCCTTTTTCTTTTGTTACAGGGTATCCCTATCGGATATGCTCTGCCGGATAGACTGTGTCGGAAATCAATGGGTTTCGAATTCTTTTCCCTTAAGGAAGTGGGGCCCGTATGGCTTTTAGATCATCCTCCCATACTCATGTTCACTAAAATACCATTTTCGCCGCTAGCTGGTAGCGGGGGTGTGTTTCGGTTGATATTTCCCTTCGGCACTTTCCTCCCTATTGTTGCCTCTTTTTGGTCCTTGGTCCTGCTTCCTAAAAGATCAATGGGTACTTATGGTTACCCGATACCCCTCCACTGTTATTCTATTTCATTGTCAATTTTTTGGTAGAAACACTATAATTTTGGTATTAATTAATATGATTAAACTTTAAAACCATCCAGAATAATTATCTTTTGGGCAGATATGTTTGACAACGTATATAGATATATATAGAGGAAACTGAGAGTACCCCCACATCAGTTTAGGAAGGGGTACTCATGGAAATATAAAAGGTTAAATCGTGTATGCAAAAGGGCATCTAAACATTCCTAAAACTCTTATTTTTCCTTATCTTACTCCATTTGACCCTCCTTTAAATTCACGCAATTAACTATTTGATAGCTTTTTACAAGAAAATGCCTATTACAATAGAACTGATAATAGGAGAACTTAGGCATTTTGAATGAAGGGGTAAGTAGATGGTAGCTATCTCACTAGGTCCCCATATGCGAATAACAAAAAATAACCAAATTTTTTCTCTGACTTTTAAATAAGGTATGGATTAAATTTCAACATATGACCATCTAAATTTCTTTTAGCTGTCTTCTTAGACTTAATTGAATTAATTTCCATGTCTTTTCTCAACCATTCCATATTTTTCATATCATAAAAAGAAGAATACATGGCAATTAGCAAGCTGAAAATAAACGAGGGTTGAATTGCTTACCGTCTATTTTTGCAAAACATCAGCGCTTATGCCACTTCTCCGGTTTTTCCATTATTCAAGCTGGACATCTAATTATAGATTAAGAAAGCAAAAGCATAAAAAATGATCTTCATACATAAACATTTAAAATTTATTCAAGATGTCAACAGCATAAACCAAAGAATTTACGTCGTTTGTGGTTGCTTCATAAATCTCATTAAAGAAGTTAACACACATTTAATAACTAACTTTCCGACGTGGCTGCCAATATAAACAAAAAAATAATGAACTCCTAAAATATAATAATGGACAATTCATATCATTATGAAGAGCAGATAAATTTATATAAAGTTAATTATCAAAATCGACTATGGTAGTAGAGAACTCATAATTTAACAGAGTACGATTCTATTCTCTTCATGATAGCTCCATACTGAACATTTTGTATCAGTTTCTAAGTTTAAGCTACTTGGTCATCCTTGCCATTTAATTAGTTTTTCCTTGTTAAAAGTGAAATATATTTCCCTTTTTGCACATTTGGAGTTCCTTATGCATTCACACTACAAATATATGTTAATTTCATTTCCAGTATTGTCCCCAGATGGCTTAAAGTTAACCTCTGATTGTTACGTAGCCAACACCATTAACGATTGTGACAGACCGAGTTCCAGCTAACAATTTAAAGCATATAAAAATTCAAATTCATGGTTCAGTTTTACCTCTTGGCCGGAGGTCGAGTTCCAGCTAACGACAGTGCAGTCATCTGATTGAGAATTCTCGACATTCATGTCTTTTTTGAACTTTAATGAGCAGTCATGCTCCAACATTATTTTGCATTTCACATTAAGAAATCCCGAAATTCATGTCTTCTAAGTTCTACCAATATTACACTATTGCAGAACTAGAACTAGTGCCATTTAGCTCTGATATGATCTGTAAAGCAGCATTAATTCATCATTATTCAAGCATAGCATATGTTCAATGTTCAAACTGTAATTGCTTTGGATGCTCACAAACACACCAATGTTGGAGAAGATAAGTATGCCAAAACAAAACCGACTAATATAAATGGATTACAACAAGTAAAATTAAAATACAAAGGAACAGTACATAAAATCACTAGCAACGAAATACAATTACAAAACACTCAGGTTCTGGCAACAGCAATCAAGGAAGACCCACAGTGCTCATTCCGATAACATGGCGGTATGGCCTACTTTGTTTTTCTTATTTAAATATCTTTTTTTAGTTATTTCAATAATTACCAAATATAGAATATATATTGTGAAACTCCACGTCCGTTTATGTCACTCTTTAAGAGAATGCATTAAGTTTTGTGAAGCGTTATAGGTAAACAGAAACAGAAATATTACAAGACAAATATAAAATAACAACGGAATTTAAAACTTTATTAAGCATAAAACATCGTGGTTCAGAACATAGTTACATCATAAGTCTGAAATACATAAAACCCAGTACATCAACTTAAAACTTCTGTCTTGTACTAAAATCATCAGAGTACAGTAAATAAAGAAGCATAATCCCCAAAATATAGCCATAGTAGCGAAGATATAAAATCGAGCAGTACATCTAAGCAGCTCCAAGCAGAATGAAAGAAGAATCCTAATCAAGCTTGAGTATTCCCTCCCTGAGAACGAGGAGGAGGGGCGGAAGAGAAAGAAGAGGAAACAAAATGGGTCATACATAAAGTCTGGCGAGTCCAGTTACTTTTAGCATATAAATAAGTAAAAGCATCATGATAGGCATATAAGTTGGAGAGAGATAACAATGTCATATGGCAGTTATAACAAGGTAAACAGAATAAACTGAACAGAACAGGCATTGTGCTTCTCTAATACTTTACTCTACACAAATACTAGTATCACATGAACAAGATGATCCCCAACAAGTACAAGATGGTAGACTTAGGTCTACTTCTAGTGAGAGGTTTTACCCCATACAATAACAGGTAGCCCAATTGAACTTACCGGAGTTACCCCTAAGGATAATAACGGGCTCCTAAACAAGCAAGACCAGACGTACCCTAATTACTACCCCAATCGATCGGCTCCCTAACTCCGTAGATACCCTATGCTGGCCCCACGGTAGGATGTATCACTTCCTAAAGTGGAAATCCCTCGTTTACAGGATGTGCACAACCATATTTATTGATGCCACAACGTCTTATCTTCTTGAGCATGCGGACCCATGCACGCATATGAGCCCGATGGAATGCGCCGTTGGACACCTTTTCCCCAGTGACCTCTTATAATCAGCTCAGTAAGCATGCCATGACTCTGACCTAGTTCAGAGTACTTGTTCGATACCTATATGGATTATTGACCGAAACGGATCTCACACACCAGATGATACAAGCTTCGCCCTAGGCCTGCATCCCCACTATTAGGATTTCAACAGGTTATGCCTACTCGTGTAACAAGATTGTGTAACCCTGGAGGTTAAGTTTGTGGGCCTATATATATAAAAATTACCCACTGCCCCAAGATTTAATTAACCATCCCACTGTTCCAAGCAAGTTTACTTAACCCCTACTCAAGTTAACATGTTCATGTAATCCCTGTGGGCTCAAATTGGTTAAGTATTACAAGTTTATTAACATTTATTCATTTATGGTTATAATGCGCTAGACCTCCCACATTAAGTCTACCACTTGTGGATGCTGGATATACTGGTTGGGTCCGGACAGACTTCTTCCACAAGTTGGACTTAACCTCGTGTCTTAGCACCATCACGTGCACGTTTATGCACTTAGACCCCTCACATTAGATTTACCACTTGTGGACGAGGGATCTGCCGGTCGGGTCCGGGCAGGCTTCTACCACAGATGTAATCTAACCTTGTGTCTAATCGCCATTACAGTTTGTAATTACTGTAAATCTAGGCATTTTCGATATTAACCAATTATCATGTTCATTATTCCCCAAATTTCCCCGTCCGATCTACGATACAAGTTATGCCCAAATTTAGATCAAGATCTATATTATGCCCCTAAGTCCCAAGTTTGGCTCAAGGTACAAATTATGCCCAAAATTCCCAATCATGTTTTACAACAAGAACTATAGTTGGTAGCATTGGATATTCCTCTAGATTGTAGTTGGTCTTGGAGGAATATGCTAAAACATAGGGGTTTATTTCTTCCAATATTTCTGTGTGGACTTAAGTTTAAATAGCAAATCTCTTTTTGGTATGACCCCTAGTTTGCAAAAGGTCAAATTCTTTCTACTTTAGTCGACTACAACGGTAGAACTCTAACTGGTATTAACGAAAAGGCTTCCCTTGCTAGCATGTTCGTGAATGTGCATTAGTCCTTCCTCATTCTAGCTCACGGATCATGAAACACCCCACCTCCATTAAGGTCACTCACAAAAGGAATGCCTTAACTTTGGTGGAGGTTTATAAGTAAAAGCCACAGATAAACTCAAGACAGAAATAAATACACATATTTTAAACAGCGGAACACCAAAAAGACTTTTATTTCATCAATACGTGTTCAAAACAAAACATTCCATAATTGTCTCAAAATACTTCCATCATTACAACCTCATAACTGTCTTGATTATTGAAGAAGCATAAAACATAAATAAGGTGACAAAAATCCCCATAGTGATATCCAAAGCCAAAATCCAAGCAAAAGAGATCCAAATCATACAGATACGCTCTTGGAGCTTGTACCGAGCCTGACTGAGCTGAGTTGTTTCCTCCCTATGGACCTGGGGGGGGGGGGGACGAAAGGAAAGAAGACGAAAAGAAAATAGAGTCAGACATAAAGCCTGAGTAAATCTAGTAACTCTTCAGTATGTGAATAAGAAAAGGGCATGATAGATATATACTGAAAATAGGAAAATGTCACAAGCTAAGGAAGTGTCGCTTAGAACCGAATATACTATCGCACCCACACTATATCTCTACATCTACTTGGGTTTATTCTAACTGGCACCCCATGGTGAGGGTGAAGTGATCCCCATTCTTATTAAAAGATCGGCTCCTACTCGCGTTAACATGTGTCATACCGCCCCCAAGAATTGTAGATACCTATGCTGGTCCCACCATGGGGTGTATCAAGACCCATGGTGGCGGCCCCGACACAAATTCTAGAAGGCATAGGTTATACTACTGGTGTCCCCAGTGCCCTGGTTGTCTGCTCCGGAGTGTGTGCACGCCCGCACCTCGTTAGACCTGCACTATGCACCCAACGCCGTAGTTTGACTGCTTACAATCAGCCCAGTAATCGTGCCCCACCCTGCCTAGTTTCAGGGTACCGTTGATACCAAACTTGGGTTACTGCTGAAACGGGTCCCTCGTTACCAGGATTTTCTAGTCAAACATGTTAAGTGGTTAAGTGTATGTATTTACCTAACCCCACCCATCAATTCTTGTTAACATGTTGAATTTGGTTAAGTGTTATAGTTGACTTAACCCTACCATCTGTCCTTAGCCTCTTAGGAGCACCAGACCACTCACATTAGACATGTATTGCTACGGTTACTAGATGTGCCGGTCAGTTCCGGGCAGGTTTACACCGTAGCTTAGTCTAACCTTGGGTCTTTATTGGGCTCAATGCTTAACCACCCACATTGGATAGGTATTGTTGTGACTACTGGACAGCCGGGCGGGTACGGGCAGGTTTACATCACATCTCAATCCAACTCGGGTTAAGCACATCGTGTTTTCTAAATTTACATATTTTATTACTTCTCAATTATATATGTAAATTTCATGTTCTTTATTCTTGGGTATATCAATTCATACCGCTTAAATGTCATTGTCGTTGGCATGTACCAAACATGCCAACCTATATATATATGTATATATTTTCATGTTTTACATCCAACGTTATTACCCCCGTTTGTTCGCAACATTATAACATGTGTTGGGCTTGCCACAATTCAGCCCAACTTATAAACGTGAGAAAAAGGGGAAATCAAGCACATGTAATATTTACAATACATAAAGGTGTGTGGCGCATGAACTTGCAATTTAGCGATTCAACTAACATATAATATGGGTCGTGTGAACTTGCATTCAAATCAAAGTATAACTAAGTAGGTGACATATGAAATGGCATAGTTTAGGCTCATTCAAACTTGCGTTTAAACATGTTTAACTTGGCATAATGTCGACCACAAAACTAGCATGTTGTATATTCACCAAAATGTAATTTTTTTTACATCTAATCACATAGCCTATTTCAACATGAACTTGCATAGTTTATTAAACCCAAACGATACTTAACATAGATCCAATTATACTTGCAAATAAACATAAGAATGATATCATAGGTTTTGGGTCATGTAGGCATAAAAGGATTCAAATCTAGAACATGTTTACATAAATTCTAATTTAGACTAAGGGAATATACATAGTCCATGCCATCGACATATACATAAAGGGATCAATTTCTAGTTTTTGCCACAAACTTGCAAGTGCCATTGTTTTCATATACAATTGTTCAATAGGCTTGCATCAATCAATTTATGCCACAAACATCAATACACAAGTCATGATAGAACCATTACAATACACAGAATTTATACAATAACACAACTCTATTTTCATTTACATCGAATCACATCACAGTTTTTATTCATATTCTGAAAGGTCACTATACTTACAACGAATGCAGAATCTTGAATTCTGGATTCTGAATTCTGAAATTGAGATGCACTCCTTTGGGTAGACTAACGTTGCGTTGATTAATTTGATTAAACTTTAATCTTCTTATGATTCATCTCTTATGCTTTTCTCTCTTGATGGCTATGCTCAATTCCTCGCTGGCGGCATGACGACTCCCATTCTATTTTTTTGTGTGAATTTTCAGTTGGGACTTAGGGTGTATTTATAGATTTTTAAATTGTTTTGAGCCGTCAGACGAAGACAGGAGGAATCTAGGCCATATAAAGTTCAAAGAGCCAATCAAGAGGTGACACGTCAGCCCTAGTGACACACAGAGCCATAGAAATTCGAGCCAGAGCCAGACCTAGCCAGCTAGGTCGACCAGGAAGGTCGACACCCAGGTCGACACTATGGTCGACCTGGGGGGGACCAGGTCGACACTATGGTCGACCTGGGGTGACCATGTCGACACCATGGTCGACCTGGTCTCTGGGCGGGAATTTTCCCGCCCAACTCAGTTTGAACCTGAAATTCTAATTTTTGAAATTTAAACTGAGCTGTTTGAATTTAAATTTTATTCTGAAACTTCCGAAGGCCATAACTCCTTCATACGGAGTCCGATTCGCGCAAACTCGGACTCTATCTCAAGCAGAATTCCGATACAAACGCAATGGCGTAACCTATTTCCCTTAATTCTTTCATTTAGAATTAATTATACTTTAATTTGTGAAGATTATCGTTATAAAATTCACGGGGTGTCACATTCTCCCCCCTTAAAAGGATTTCGTCCCCGAAATCTTCAAGTTAGGAAGAATGTATCTCCTACCATCCAACAGTTCATCTACTCATCCACCAAACACATGCATCCACTATCCTTAAAAGACTTCTAATGCTTCATGATTATATGAAAAGTGTGTGTACATGTCCTTATCTAATGCAGAAATCAGGCGGTCTACTGATTCAGTAGACTTCCTTATTGTGAATCATGTAAGTGTCATGAATCCATTATGTATGCAAATTTTTCCTACTCATAATTCTACATGAGTGCACAACTATTCATACAAATGCGACGACCATATGACAGCATATTGAGTTAGGAAGGGACCGAGGAGATATACCTAAAAAAGATAGATAAAGCATAACTTAAGGAAAAAGGGAGATCAAAGATGTACCCTCAAAAAGAAGAGGGTAGGCAGCGCGTATTCTGTCCTCAGTTTCCCAAGTCGCGTCTTCCTCGGCGTCGCTCCACTGAACTTTAACGAGTTTGACCTCGCGGTTGCATAGCTTTTTCACTTCAGTTCCTAAGATGCGGGTTGGAACTCTCCTTACAGTTGCTTCGCGTTCCACTTCGGCTTCTTCTAGAATGCTAGGTTCCACCACTTCCGCCGACTCATGCAAACACTTACGGAGGTGAGAAACATGAAAGACGCTGTGAACTCCGGCCAGTCTCTCGGGTAGCTCTAGTCTATAGGCCATCTTCCCAACCTTCTCGATGATAGGAAACGGTCCTATAAATCTTGGTGCTAGCTTTCCTGCGGATCCAAAGCGAACTACGTTCCTTAAAGGTGATACCTTTAGGAAAACCCTGTCCCTAACCTCAAACTCAAGGTCGGTCCTTCTTTTGTCGGCGTAGGATTTCTGTTGGTCTTGGGCAGTCTTCATCCTCCTTCGTATCAGGTCCACTTTCTCCGAAGTTTCTCGGATCATGTCTGGCCCAAGTATAAGTTTATCTGTAGACTCCCACCAACAAGTTGGTGATTTGCACGGTCTTCCATATAAGGCTTCGAAGGGCGCCATACCGATGGTAGCTTGGTAGCTGTTGTTGTAGGCAAATTCCACTAAAGGAAGGCGATCCTCCCAAGTCCCTCCAAAGTCAAGAACACAAAGTCTCAAAAGATCCTCTAAAACTCTATTCACCCTTTCCGTCTGACCATCGGTTTGGGGGTGATAGGCCGTGCTCAAACATAACTGTGTGTCTATAGCTTCTTGCAGACTCCACCAAAACTCACTTGTAAAGATAGGGTCTTGGTCACTAACAATGCTGGAGGGTATCCCATGAAGTCGAACTATTTACTTGAGATAAAGAGATGCTAGAGATGAAGCAGTCCTTTTACTTTTGATAGGTATGAAGTGGGCGCTTTTAGTAAGCCTATCCACTATTACCCAAATTCTAGTGTTTCCTCTTCTCGACCTAGGCAGTCCATCAATGAAGTCCATTGAAATGCTATCCCACTTCCACTGTGGGACCTCTAAAGGAAGAAGTAGTCCTCTAGGCTTCTTCTGTTCCGCCTTGACCCGTTGGCAGGTCATGCACTTAGAAAGGAAATCTGCCACGTCTTGTTTCATGCCGTTCCAAAAGAAAGTCCTTTTTATATCCTTGTACATCTTATCACCGCCAGGGTGTATAGTCATCTTGGAATGATGCGCTTCCTCGAGAACCTTCTTTGTCAACTCCCTTGCTTGTGGGAAGCATAATCTTCCATCTCGCCTCAGCCAACCCTTATCATCGATGGCGTACCAACTGAGGTGACTAGAAGTCTCACCCCTAATAAGTTTATCAATCACATCAACAAGCTGAGCGACTTCACGTTGTGCAGCCCCTGTTGAGTCCAAGAGAGTAGGGCGTACTTCGAGAGATGCTAGCAAACCCGGTACAAAGTCTGAGGAGGGCCTGAAGTTAAAACTGGCTATATACTCCAAGCTTTGCCTTTCCACAAAGAGCGGGCTTAAGGTCAGTTTCTTTCGGCTCAACGCGTCTGCTACTAGTTGCCTTTTCCAGGAGTATAAGAAATTTCAAAGTCATACGAGGCAAGAAACTCCATCCATCTTTGCTGCCTCAGGTTAAGATCCTTCTGCGAGAAGAGATATTTCAATGATTTATGGTCAGTGTATAATTCGAACTTCTCACCTAGGAGATAATGGCGCCAAGACTTAAGCACAAATACGATGGCAGCTAACTCAAGATCGTGGGTTGGGTAGTTCTTTTCATGAAATTTCAGTTGTCTTCCTCCATAAGCTACTACCCTTCCTTCTTGCATTAGAACAGCGCCTAATCCCGTTCCACACGCATCCGTGTATACTGTGAACATTTTGCTTCCATCTGGCAAAGTCAGAACTGGGGCTGTTGTGAGAGCCCTTTTTAATCGTTGGAAAGCAAACTCGCAGTCCAAATCCCAAGTGAATGCCAGATTCTTCTTTGTTAGCCTTGTAAGTGGAGCTGAGATTTTCGCGAAATCCCTAATAAACTTTCGGTAAAAACCGGCTAGCCCAAGAAAGCTTCGAACTTCGGTTGCATTTCTTGGTGTCTTCCAATCTTGCACTGCCACCACTTTCGCGGGGTCCACGGCCAACCCTTCTTTGGACACCATATGCCCCAGAAATCTTACCTCCTTTCTCCAAAAGTGGCACTTGGAGAATTTGGCTTTTAGCTGATGTACTGGAGAGTATCCATGATTTCTTTCAGATGCTGAGCATGTTCCTCCTCATTCTTTGAGAAGATTAAGATATCATCTACAAAGACAACCACAAATTTGTTGAGGAATTCTCTGAACACCCTGCTCATTAGGTCTACGAAATAAGCGGATGCGTTTGTCAAGCCGAAAGGCATGACAAGCCACTCGAAGAAACCGTCTGGGGTTCTGAACGCCGTTTTATCAATGCTATCTTCAGCTACTCTTAGCTGATGAAACCCAGTTGCCAGATCAAGTTGGGAGAAGACTGTCGCACCTACAAGCTGATCAAACAAATCGTCGATTCGGGGAAGAGGGTGCCTATTTTTCTTGGTCAACTTGTTTAACTCCCTATAGTCGACGCAAAGGCGAAGCGAACCGTCCGCTTTGGTTGCGAACACCACTGGAGCACCCCATTCCGAAATGCTCCGTCTAATGAACCCTTTTTCGAGAAGTTCTTTAACCTGCTTACTGAGCTCCTTTCTCTCTTTTGGAGCCATGTGTCTGACAGGTAAAGCTACAGGCTTTGCATTATCCACAAGATATATGCGGAAGTCTATTTCCCGCCTCGGAGGTAAGCCTTTCACTTCCTCAAAGACATCCGGATATTCCCGGACTACTCTAACCGATTGCAAATTCTCATCAGAAGCATCAAGCGATTCTAGATAACTAAGCATAATAGCATTCAAGGGATTACATGAAATTTCTAGAGTGTTACCAAGCCGAGTCAAGAGTCTAACTACTCTTTTCTCACAATCAAGAATGTCACTTTTACTGGATAACCAGTCCATGCCTAAGATCAAACCATATCCCGCGAAGCCCAAAACAAAGGCATTACAACTAAACTCAACGCCGAGGACAGAGATTTTCAAACCCAAACAAACCATTGACAAGTAAGCGGAGCCCCCAATTGGATTTGAAACTACTAAGGGATCTTCTACCATACTAGTGTCTAGATGCAGAGATTCTACTAAGGCAGATGAAATAAAAGAGTGCGATGCGCCAAAGTTAAAAAGTGTACGAACTGGATGATCATAAAGATAGACTACACTTTCTACAGAAATATTACTACCTCGTTCCTGCGGAGGTGCCACTAGCGCATGAACCTGACTCCCTGAAGTGGATCCGGCTTTCTGTCCCTGCCCTTTCTTCTTTGGGCAGTCCTTAGCTTAGTGTCCAGTCTCTCCACAATGGAAGCAACCACCCATCTTCGCCTTTCTTTTCCAGTGGTCTTTTGATATATGGCCCACTATGCCACAGAAATTGCACCTTCTCTTCTCACGGGGCTTATTGTTCTTCCCTCCTTTCTTGAAGTCTATTTTCTTTGCTTGTAGACCCTCTTTCTTCTCTTCCACCTTAGTTTCTTTCTTGCTGTGGTCTTCCTCGTGTAGTAACGCCATGTCCACCAAGCTTTCATAAGTTTCTCTCGTGGATACATGGGTCATGGCAAGGCTGTGTGGAGGCTCATTCAAACCCTTGACGAAGTGAAGTGCCTTCTTGAGGTGGGTGTTTACTAAGTCTAGTCCAAATCTAGCCAGCTGATCAAACTGATTAACATATTCCCTGATCGTCATGTTTCCCTGTTTTAGAGTTAGAAACTTCTCCATTTGCAGGCTTCTTTCTTCTTGGGAGAGGAATTTCATCTTAAACCTTGTCCTGAAGTCTTCCCATGTTTCCACTGCCCTCTGAGCATTGGTAACTTCCCACCAATAGGAAGCTTCATCCTTAAGCAACCATACCGCTAGTTGTATCTTTTGCCTGTCATCAACTCCAAAGATGACAAACAGATCCTCAGTCTCCTTTAACCAGTTTCTTGCTCCTACAAAGGATTCTGTCCCATAAAAGTCTTTTCCACCCATAGCTTTGAAGTCCCTACATGTTTTTGCGAAGGCATTTCCACGAGGAGGTGGAGGAGGAGGAACCGCGGCCACTGGAGGAGGGATGTCTGCTGGGCCCGCGCCATTGGTCCTTGCTTCTAAGTACCTCCTAAACCAGCCAGGAATCGGCACTCCTTCTGGAAGGTTAAGGTCTCCAAAAATGCTGAAACAGAAAAGAAAGATTTCAAACGAAGGATAGAGAGAGATAGATAGGGCACATGGCTTTAGGGGATTTTGTCTTTTTATAAATATAACACTTTTTTCTTGAAAAATGCTTCTTTAAACTTTCTTTTTGAAAACAATTTCAAAACTTTTATCTTGTCTGGTAAACCTATGCTCTGATACCAAGTGAAACACCCCACCTCCATTAAGGTCACTCACAAAGGGAATGCCATAACTTTGGTGGAGGTTTATAAGTAAAAGCCACAGATAAACTCAAGACAGAAATAAATACACATATTTTAAACAACGGAAAACCAAACAGACTTTTATTTCATCAATAAGTGTTCAAAACAAAACATTCCATAATTGTCTCAAAATACTTCCATCATTACAACCTCATAACTATCTTGATTATTAAAGAAGCATAAAACATAAATAAAGTGACAAAAATCCCCATAGTGATATCCAAAGCCAAAATCCGAGAAAAAGAGATCCAAATCATACATCTACGCTCTTGGAGCTTGTACAGAGCTTGACTAAGCTGAGCTGTTTCCTCCCTATGGACCTGGGGGGAAACGAAAGGAAAGAAGACAAAAAGAAAATAGAGTCAGACATAAAGCCTGAGTAAATCTAGTAACTCTTCAGTATGTGAATAAGAAAAGGGCATGATAGATATATACTGAAAATAGTAAAGTGTCACAAGCTAAGGAAGTGTCGCTAAGAACCGAATATACTATCGCACCCACACTATATCTCTACATCTACTTGAGTTTATTCTAACTGGCACCCCATGGTGAGGGTGAAGTGATCCCCATTCTTATTAAAAGATCGGCTCCTACTCGCGTTAACATGTGTCAAACGGCCCCCAAGAATTGTAGATACCTATGCTGGTCCCACCATGGGGTGTATCAAGACCCATGGTGGCGGCCCCGACACAAATTCTAGAAGGCATAGGTTATACTACTGGTGTCCCCAGTGCCCTGGTTGTCTGCTCCGGAGTGTGTGCACGCCCGCACCCCGTTAGACCTGCACTATGCACCCACCGCCATCGTTTGACCGCTTACAATCAGCCCAGTAATCGTGCCCCACCCTGCCTAGTTTTAGGGTACCGTTGATACCTAACTTGGGTTACTGCTGAAACAGGTCCCTCGTTACCAGGATTTTCTAGTCAAACATGTTAAGTGGTTAAGTGTATGTATTTACCTAACCCCACCCATCAATTCTTGTTAACATGTTGAATTTGGTTAAGTGTTATAGTTGACTTAACCCTACCATCTGTCCTTAGCCTATTGGGAGCACCAGACCACTCACATTAGACATGTATTGCTACGGTTACTGGATGTGCCGGTCGGTTCCGGGCAGGTTTACACCGTAGCTCAGTCTAACCTCGGGTCTTTATTGGGCTCAATGCTTAACCACCCACATTGGATAGGTATTGTTGTGACTACTGGACAACCGGGCGGGTCCGGGCAGGTTTACATCACAACTCAATCCAACCTCGGGTTAAGCACATCGTGTTTTCTAAATTTACATATTTTATTACTTCTCAATTATATATGTAAATTTCATGTTCTTTATTCTTGGGTATATCAATTCATACCGCTTAAATGTCATTGTCGTTGGCATGTACCAAACATGCCAACCTATATATATATTCATGTTTTACACCCAACGTTATTACCCTCGTTTGTACGCAACATTATAACATGTGTTGGGCTTGCCACAATTCAGCCCAACTTATAAACGTGAGAAAAAGGGGAAATCAAGCACATGTAATATTTACAATACATAAAGGTGTGTGGCGCATGTACTTGAAATTTAGCGATTCAACTAACATATAATATGGGTCATGTGAACTTGCATTCAAATCAAAGTATAACTAAGTAGGTGACATATGAAATGGCATAGTTTAGGCTCATACAAACTTGCGTTTAAACATGTTTAACTTGGCATAATGTCGACCACAAAACTAGCATGTTGTATATTCACCAAAATGTACAATTTTTTACATCTAATCACATAGCCTATTTCAACATGAACTTGCATAGTTTATGAAACCCAAACGATACTTAACATAGATCCAATTATACTTGCAAATAAACATAAGAATGATATCATAGGTTTTGGGTCATGTAGGCATAAAAGGTTTCAAATCTAGAACATGTTTACATAAATTCTAATTTAGACTAAGGGAATATACATAGTCCATGCCATCGACATATACATAAAGGGATGAATTTCTAGTTTTTGCCACAAACTTGCAAGTGCCATTGTTTTCATATACAATTGTTCAATAGGCTTTCATTTACATCGACATATACATAAAGGGATGAATTTCTATTTTCATTTACATCGAATCACATCACAGTTTTTATTCATATTCTGAAAGGTCACTATACTTACAACGAATGCAGAATCTTGAATTCTGGATTCTGAGTTCTGAAATTGAGATGCGCTCCTTTGGGTAGACTAACGTTGCATTGATTAAACTTTAATCTTCTTATGATTCATCTCTTAGGCTTTTCTCTCTTGATGGCTATGCTCAATTCCTCGCTGGCGGCATGACGACTCCCGTTCTATTTTTTTGTGTGAATTTTCAGTTGAGACTTAGGGTGTATTTATAGATTTTTAAATTGTTTTGAGCCGTTAGATGAAGACGGGAGGAATCTAGGCCATACAAAGTTCAAAGTGGCAATCAAGAGGTGACACGTCAGCCCTAGTGACACACAGAGCCACAGAAATTCGAGCCAGAGCCAGACCTAGCCAGCCAGGTCGACCAGGCAGGTCGACACCCAGGTCGACACTATGACCGACTTAGGGGGGGACCAGGTCAACACTATGGTCAACCTGGGGTGACCAGGTCGACACCATGGTCAACCCTATGGTCGACCTGGTCTCTGGGCGGGAATTTTCCCGCCCAGCTCAGTTTGAATTTGAAATTCGAATTTTTGGAATTTAAACTGAGCTGTTTGAATTTAAATTTTATTCTGAAACTTCCGAAGGTCATAACTCCTTTATACGGAGTCCGATTCGCGCACACTCAGACTCTATCTCAAGCAGAATTCAAGACAAACGCAATGGCGTAACCCATTTCCCATAATTCTTTCATTTAGAATTAATTATACTTTAATTTGTGATGCTTATCATTATAAAATTCACGGGGTGTTACAGATCACTGCTAATGTCTAGACTTCACTTTCAAATTCCGTCCTTGCATCCTCTGATAGACATGCTTCATGGAATGGTAATTCTTTTTCCATTAAAAGGGTGTATAATGCCCTGATGCAGCGAAATGAAGTTTCTCAGTTTACATGGCACACATGAATTTGGATCTCAAGCTCAGTTCCTAAGGAAAAATTATTGCTTTGGAGGATATTAGTGAATGGAATTCAAACTAGGAAGAATCTTAAAGAAATGGGAATCAGTGGTGTTGATTACTGTTTGTTTTGTGGCAGGCATTCAGAAACTATTTGTTATTTGTTTTTTGAATGTGAATTTACATATTATGTGTGGCAGCAAGTTCTTCTCTATTTTGGTCTTCATAAGCCGAGTAGGAATTCATCTGAAGGACGGTACATCATCTTTAAATCATCAAGGTGGAAGACTATTAACTGTGTTTTACTTTTGAAAGTGTTGAAGAAGTCGGTTTATCTATTGTGGATGGAACGGAACAATAGTGTAACATCCCGGATTTTAGCCATTTAATATCGAATATTTAAATTTATTTTAAATATTGATTTGGATTAATAAATGGATTTTTAATTTATCGATTTAATAATCGATATACGATATAACTTTGAATATATTGAAATATCGAGATACTGAAAAATGAAATAATTTAATGTTGAGTTAAAACTTCAGTCGACTAATATGAATTAGAACAATAAAAAAGTTATTTATTATTGATAAATTTAAGTGCTTGGGATTGATTTTTTTATTTTTAATCGATTTAATTTAATTTGTCAATTTAATAATGTTATTCCATATATACGACTAAATAAAATTTCAGAATCAGTTCCATGAGTCCAAAATAGTTTTATACGTCAGTCCTTGCGTTGAAAAAAAAGTGGTTCAGGATTTTAATTTAGGGACCAGGAGATATTTTGAAATATTATATTA
The DNA here is from genome assembly GCA_030737875.1 of Allium sativum. Classification (NCBI taxonomy): domain Eukaryota; kingdom Viridiplantae; phylum Streptophyta; class Magnoliopsida; order Asparagales; family Amaryllidaceae; genus Allium; species Allium sativum. The sequence goes on from CM060912.1 coordinate 749,683,511, forward strand.
ATAAAATCGTATTCCTCCCTCGTGTCTATTTAAACAAGCCAATACCTTCGTAATCTTCATTCTAAATCCAACGAAAATCATTAGAATTCTCAGCTCTCCTTCTCTTCTTTTCCCCAGTCCGCCAAACCCAATATCCATTCCAAAGTTTTATTAATACAAAAAAAGGAAATTGAAGATCAAACTCGCGACTTGTATCGCGAGATCTGAAGCTCGAATCCAAGAAAAAGGCTGTCATGATTTGATGGAGTATCATGGGGTTGTTCTGGGAGTTGCGAAAGGGGCTTCGTGGGTTTGTTCTGGGTTTGGCAGTGGGGGTTCCGATAGGGTGAGATGTTAAGGAGGCATTACGATTTCAGAAATTGGGGGTGTGAAATTCTGAAAAGGGCAACATTGGTGTTTGGGTAAGAACCGAAGTTTGATCGAACTCAAAATCGATTGTGATTTTGAGGATTTGGGGTCATCGCGGCTTGTAGTTTGGGAGTTAGAGGTTGGTTTGACATTCGAAAGGGGTTCTGACGTTGAACTGTACAATGTGAGGGGAAGACGCGATGGTTGTGGGAGGGTTGACGCAGTGATGAAACGATGCAGGCATGATGGAGATGGCTGTCTGTTTGAGGAATTGGTCTCTATTTTTTGGGTATCGATTTTCATAAGAGAAGTCAGGGCTTCGGGTATTTGAGATGAGGTGGAGTTCGGGTTACAATTTAATGTTGGAAAGTTAGAATGTGAATGACAGGAAATGGCTGAGGAGCAGTGTTCGATGTTTGGTGGTATAATCTAAGTTGAATGGTGTAAATTGGGAGTGGGACAGTGGTGAAGTTCACGGCAAATGGTAAAGGGGGTTTCCTGTAAGCTGCTTTGAGTTTAAGGGGGAAGAAGATAGATTTAGAGCGGATTTAGGTAATTATTAAATAATTTAAATTTATTAATAACGTTATAATTGTTTCCAAACTTATAACGTATATCTATAGGTTATATGAAATTAAAATCATATAAAATGAAGTCAGTGGGATTCGACCTCGCATTGAAATGGATTTTTGCTATTTGGACTGATTTCAGCAAAGTGATTGGTGTGTCGATATGGCTTCGTAATTGTTCGAGTCATTTGCAAGCGAACAAGGTATTTGTTTTTACAAATTTAAATTACATAGAATAATTTGTTTGTCCATTATAGAAGTTAATTTAAATAGATAAATGTTAATCCATAATTAAATTTATCGTAGGTACGAAGTAAAATCAATTTGAGTTGATTAGTTAGCCGCACGACGCTGAATTTAAATGGATATTCAGCAGAGGAAAACTAAGGTAAGTAAATCTCACTCACAAAATTTATTTTTATCTGTAAAAATAAATTATTGGCTACTTGGATGCATTTGCAAATTATTTATCTGTTTTGGTTATTATATATTTTTGTTATACCTAGGCTTGGTGATTGTGGGTATTATATATACTGGATATTTTCCGCAGTACCATTAGCAGATGCCCGCAGTATTATTAGCGGATGACCCTATCGCCCCACGATATATCAGTGGATGACCTTCTATACCGCGATATCCTGCCTTGAAGAAGGATTGGTATTATTATTGTTGTCTAACATCTGTGGATGCAGGAAAAACAGGTTGGAGGGATCCAACTGGATTTCTCTAACTTTATTTATCGTTATTTATATATCGTGATATGTTGGATTGCAATGACGTTTGTGTGTTGAATGTTTGAATATCACTGGCCCTAGAGGTTGATATTTAAAATATCATAAAAAGCGATTTTTAGATTTGAAAAGGGAATTTTATTTTTTGAAATAAAATTTGAATTTCAAATAGGCTAAGAAAATATTAACTTGTTTTAATAGTAAAACAAGTATTGAATTTATAAATGATGTTTATAAATGGAAAGGAGAAATTATCATTTGATAATATTAATTGTTAAATTCATGTTTTAATTTAAAAAGGAAAATTTATTTCTCGAAATGGGAATCGTATTTCAAATGGAATTTGAAATCAAAAACTTGGTTTAGTATTTAAAACAAGAAATGAAATCATAAACGATATTTATAAATAAAGAAAAATAACTATTATTGAATAAATTGAAAATTTAATTCAAGTATGAATTTGATAAGTGAGTTTGGAATCGTTCGAGAAGAAAACGATGAAATTTATTCTGATGTTGGGAATAAATTGGATTGAAATATATCTATACAGATTTATGATTTGAATTCAATGAAGTCGAATTTATAGAAAATAAAATATTAATTCCAAAAGATATTGGAACTTATTAAATAAAAATTTAGAATTTTATATGAAAATAGATTCTATGCTTATATATATAAGTTATAATAATAAAATATTTCAAATAAGGAATCGAGTTTTAAATGGAAATTTAAATGGAGGCTTATTAAATATAAAATAAGAAAATTGATTTATAAACAATGTTTATAAATATATTGAAGTAATTTTCAATGGATAAACTATAATATATATTTCCAAATATGAGAATGACATTTAAAAATAATATTTTTAAATGAGATAAAAAGGGGATTTTTATGATCAGTGATGTCAGTTTTGTATTACAAACTCTTATCCATCTCAAGATATGAACGTTGTCGATCAAGGTCTAAGAGGTAAATAAAATACCCCAACTTAAACGGCATCATTATTATCAAGAGATGATATTTGTTTGTAATGGAAAAATGTTGGATTAATCGATGATTCCGATAAAAAGAATTTATAATTGAAGTTCGATTATGTCGAATTTTAATAAGCTGATTTCATATGAATTGGAATTGAGCATAGAAATTGGAGTCTGAATTAGTTTATAATTGAGTAAGAAGATGGAATAAAATTATCGACGAGTTTGGGAAATTGGGATTGTTAGGTTTAGATTTGGATAATCGGGTTTATTTTAAAATATTGAAAGTGGAATTGAAATTTATTTACTAAACGAAGTTCAACGTTATATTTAAACTATAACTAAAACGAACTCGCTGCGGCGCAGTAGTTTGTAATTTAGCATTTCGAACTTTAATTGAGTATATAGAACTCGACATAAATCAGAATTTGATGAAACCAGAAACGTTTGGACCTATTGAATAATAATTTTCTAACAGAAGAGAAAAATATGGAATTCATCATATAGATTTTGGGTTATGTCAAAATCGAATTTCCAGAAAAACAACGCTATAATCATTTTAAACCATAACGGTTTATTAAATAAGATAAAACGGTTTTGAGTGGTTAAAAATTTGAATTTCCAATAGTAAAATTCCAGATTTGAGTTATAAAATAAATATAAACTCAAGTAGAGTGAATGAAGTGATTTTTGATATAAAATCAGATTTTTTTTGGATTGTGGTATAGTGTTCACTAATTTGAAAAGAAATTAGTTAATGAGATTTCGAATCAAACTTAACCTTTGTTAGGAATGGAATTCAACATGTGTATAAGCGAATTAAATTATATTTGGCTATGATTTGTTCAAAGCGAAGGTGTATTAGGAAAAAGAGCTAATTAGCGAAATAAATTAGCAAACTTAGATGGAAAGGATTAAATTGATTGAAATAAATTGGAAACTGCTATATGCATTTTAAACAGGTATGGAATGAGAGTATGAAGATTTTAATTTAAGTCCCGACAAAAAGGTACATGTTTAAATTTCCATATGAGGTTTTATGTGACGAATCGGCAAGCCGCTTGGCTTTTTTGATTTTCTTTTTGAATGGAAAGGGCCTAGAGAGGCGAGTTGTGGTTTGAACGATTGACCGGTACAGGGGAGGTACTGGCGAAATTTTCCGGAAATTTAAGGAGTTAGAATATTTTTAAGAAATTTTGAAAATAGAAATCAATATATTGAAATATATAGAATTCGATAAGGAAATTGGAAATATAGTTAATGAATGAATATTAATTAAAAGAGGCCAGTGATTTTTTGATTATTGATGGATGTTTGTTTTTCCTTTGATAGTTAAATCATCGGCTGTCAAAGAATTGTTGGACCATCGTTGTCAATACGGAGAGAGCGGTTGGATTTAATATCCGAAAACCACTCCTATAGGCACAAATGTTGCGAATTAGATTATTTAAAGAAAAAAATTCGAAGATGGAGTAAATAGCAAGAGTCATTTTGTTTGTCCAGACCCAGGACAACTTGTATGGGCGAATGTCTGACAAAGTATTCTTAACAGATCACATAAGACGATCTTTCCAAGGTATTGCGTCTGGTGGCAGAGAAACTCGTTTCTCTTAGCTTTTTATACCTGTAATATTTTGGGAAGATAAACTAGTGATTTGACAGGTTTGACAATGTGGCATTCAAAGTGAATGGTGAACAGATGTTCTAAAATGATTAACATAGCCTCAAACCTCACAACCAGGAAATGAAAAAAATCGAGCAGGCAGCATGGCTAGGTGGATCATTCCTAAGCAGGGTATATTTGTCACCGATCTAAAGAAAATTCATTATTTATTCTTCTTCCGATTCTGTGTCTTACGGATTACGGTTGGACGGCCGAAAAACGTGGGTGACAATATATTTGCTGCACTCAAGCTAAATGAGTGGGCAGTAATGTGTGGGCCGGGTTGCAAGATGTTCTTGTTGAACCCGTGTATCCCCTCTAGAGTACACTGATCGGGAGGTAGTCCCATACCTTGTCATAGTTGGAATCCAATCTCCAATAACTGCCCCACGGTTTTTTATTTTATACTATATATGTAGAGCGTGAGATGCAAGCGTTCTACTATTTGGTTATTTATTTGATCAAACATTATTATAATATCACTGGATTTTGATATCAAAAATGTTTTGATTATAGTAAGGTAAAAACTATCCATGTTTATGTGTGAGCTGGTCTTACTATCACCCTTTCTTTTAAAGGATTTTTCAAAGTTAAACAACATGATTGGAGTTTACTCACACCACTCCCATGACTGACCCATAGTTTATTTTGTTTGTTTTTCCTAAAATTCTTGGGTGCCCAAATTTGTACGAGCAGACAAGTGTTTTAGGCTTTTATAGATACCCTTGGAGGAGCTTGAAGCAGGAGGCATCAACTTTAGTTAATTAGAGTTATTTCCACTATGTTGTATATATGTTGATCTCTGATAATGGTATGTATATATGATACAAAATTTTGTATTTCAAAAGTTATGTTATATAATATATTTTATTTCATTCCGCTGTGAGATTCTGCTTCTGTTATTTCTATTCTATCTTCTATATGTTCTTTTTCTATAACCCAAATGACTCGTATTTCTGTATTATTTGAGCTAGACGTGTGTTGTATTAGTCAGCTCAGATAGTACGGATTTGCAGGCCATCACAAATAGAGTGTTTAACGGTGTTAATACGCTTAAACATTTATTGGTCCAATCTATTACAAGTAGTACACATTGATTTTGTAGTTGTATATTGTATGGATCTTTTCCATTCAACCCCGCTTGCTATGCAAAAAAAAGAATCATGCCCCAAATCAATCATTCCCAATCGTTCCCAATTTCGCGTGTTCGTGTATTTCAGTGATAGGCTTAGCTCGAAGGTAGCCTGGCTATAAAAACAAAAAGGAAAAAAGGGGAAGAAGAGAACAAAAATAGGCATAACAAATAAAAACTGGCATACGATGATAAAATTGGTCAAACTAATAGAATAGGCATAGTGACATTATTGGGCAAACTTACATAATAGGCATAAGGTGACATGATAAACAGAATAGGGATATCATAAACAAAGATGATGAGATCTAAAGAGCGAATTAGAAGTACAATTAATAACAGATCTAGTATGGTTTCAGATTATTAATAGGCATACGCTTAGATCCACACTTATAGGCATGTCAAAATTACAATTTAGGTGTTTATATCTAAAATTAACATAGACTCACTGTGATTGGATCTAAGAAATAGAAATGTTGTAGCACAGATCTCTAAGTTCGTATAACTTGTTTGTTGAAGAAGAAGGAGGCTAGATCAAACTATGTTGGAGCAGTACCTCGTTGTCTCCATTGAATTAGATGAATAAAACAATGGATATAGGGTCCTATTTATAGCCTAGGGTCAATGAATCTATTTAGAAAACAAGTCCACATACGCAGAACTGAATCTACCTCAGATCTGAGAGGTGTCGATAGGGGTGTCGACATCCCTGTTGTGGTGTCGACCCAAGGGTCGACACCCCTAGGGTGGGGTCAACCCCAACGGTCCGATTTCCCTCCCTAGCCTACGTCTTCTGATTTCGAATTATTTTAAATGTTTTATGTTGTTTTTAATATACTTATAATTCTCTTGTGCCTATACAAACTTCAAACCTTAATATCTTCTTCATACGATATTTGTTTTACGCAAACTTGGTGTCTATCTTAAGTAGAATTCCGAGACGAACGCAATGGCGCAGTCCATTTTACTTATTTCCCAATATTTTATTAAGTATTTTTAAGTTTTTCATTATAGTGTCTTTCGAAATTACGGGGTGTTACATTCTCGCCTACATAAAGGATTTCGTCCCGAAATATCCAAGTTAAGAAGAACGTATATCCTAACATCCATCATCCATCTACTCATTCACCAATCACAAGCATCCATTGTCCTTAAAGACTTCTAATGTTTATATGAACATATGCAAAGGTGTGTGTATATGTCCCTATACTAATGTGAAAGATCAGGCAGCCTACTGATTCAGTCGACCCCCTTAATGAAAGGTATGTTAGTGCCATGAATCCAACATGTATGCAAATAATTCTATTACAGTATGTAAGTTCTATATGTGTGCACAATCATTCATCCAAATGCAACATCCATATGATGATACACCCACATTCATCCATAAAAAGAAGAAAAATGCACACGCATCCATATGCAGTATGAGAGTGATTGAGCCAATCTAGTGCCCAATATGTGTGCATATGCATTCACGAGCAACCACTAGCAACCACTTGCATCCACTTGCATCCATCAAACATAACATGTTTCAAACACATGTTTACATCCATATGATTCCTATCTAAAGGTCGAAGGTTCGATCGATAGGATATACTTAAATGATAGAAACAAGCATGAATAAAAGCTTTGGAAAGGAAGTTAAAAGCATACCCTTGAAAAGAAAAAGGTAAGAAGCGCGAATCTTGTCTTCAGTCTCCCAGTTGCATCCTCTTGGTTGTCTCTCCACTGAACTTTTATCAACTTGACTTCTCAGTCGTGTAGCTTCTTAACTTATGATCCAAGAATACGGGTAGGAACTCGTCTAACTGTCTATTCTCGTTCCACCTCTACTTCCTCAAACATACTTGGCTCGACTACTTTTGCGATATCATGCAAGCACTTTCTTAAATGAGAAACGTGGAAAACATCACGAACGTCGGACAATCTCTCTGGTAGCTTTACTCTATAGGCGATTTGACCAATCCTTTCTATTATGGGAAATGGTCCTACAAATCTTGGTGCCAATTTCTCTATAGATCCAAAACGAACCACATTCCTCAAAGGTGATACCTTGATGAAAACCATTTCTTCTACCTCAACCTCAATGTCAGTCCTTCTCTTTTCTGCTTATGACTTCTGCCTGTTCTGAGTTGTCTTCATGCGCCTTCTAATACGATCAATATTTTCTGAAGTTTCTCTAATCATCTCAGGTCCAAGTAGAAGCCTTTCTGTAGATTCCCACCAACATGTCGGTGAACTACAAGGTCGCACATACAATGCTTTGAAGGGTGCCATGCCAATACTAGCCTGATAACTGTTGTTGTAGGCGTACTCTACTAAAGGAAGATGCTCTTCCCAAGTCCCTCCGAAATCTAGGATACACAGCCTTAAAGATCCTCAAGAACTCTATTCACCATTTCCGTCTGTCCATCGGTCTGAGGGTGATAAGCGGTGCTCAAATACAACTGTGTACCTAATGCTTCATGCAAGCTCCTCCAAAATCCACTGGTGAATATGGGTCATGATCACTCACAATACTGGAAGGTACTCCATGTAGATGGACTATCTCACGAAGACAAACTGCTGCCAACCATGTTGTCGTTCTCTTGTTCTTAACACGAATGAAATAAGAGCTCTTAGTAAGCCTGTCCACTATAACCCAAATAATGGTGTTGCCCTTTCTCGATCTAGGCAAATCATCAATGAAATCTACCGAGACGCTCTCCTACTTCCACAGCGGGACTTCTAAAGGTTGAAGTAAACCACCAGGAATCCTTTGCTCAACTTTGACTTGCTGGAAAACCAAACATCTAGAAACAAACTCTGCCACATTTTTCTTCATCCTAGCCCAAAAGAAAACCCTCTTCATATATCTATACATCTTATCAATGCCTGGATGTATAATCATCTTAGAATGATGGGGTTCCTCAAGGACTGTCTTCAACAGATACCCAACTCGGGGAACACTAAGCCTTCCATCTCGTCACAACCACCCTCTATCGTCCATGGAATATCTACCGAGGTGACTAGTACCCTCTATCATCCATGGAATATCTACTGAGGTGACTAGAAGTCTCCCCTCTACTGAGCCTATCCAAGATGTCTGAAATCTATGGATCCTCTCGTTGTAAAGTTCCTATCTGCTCTGAAATAGTCGCACCTCTAGTGATGCCAATAAACCAGGTATAAACTCAGTGGAGGGTCTAAAATCAAAAGTCGATTTGAACTCCAAGCTTTTACTCTCCAAAAACAGAGGACTCAAAGTCATCTTCTGCCCACTCAATGCCTCTGCCACCACATTACCCTTGCCAGAGGTATAAGCAATCTCAAAATCATAGGACGCTAGGAACTCCATCCATCTTTGTTGCCTTAAATTAAGATCCTTCTGTGAGAATAAGTACTTGATAGATTTATGATCGGTATACAACTCAAACTTCTCCCCAAGTAGATAATGGTGCCAAGTCTTAAGCGCGAATACTATGGCTGCTAACTCTAAGTCGTGGGTAGGGTAGTTCTTTTCAAGGTTTTAAATCTCGGATGTTGGTCGCGTTTCGTCTCGGAGATTTTAGAGGCTTGATCTTGTATGTGGGATATCACGGATGAGATGAGTCTAACTCGGGGGTTCGTCTCGGATTTCCATCTCGGGTCTGAAAGTTCATATCGGAACAATCTCGGGGTACATGTTATGTTAAAAATTAATATTCTTACAATTGAATTTTATGAATGCTATTAAAAACATAGTAACTTAAACCTGATTCTGTAAGAAGTTTATTATTCTTAATTCATGAAAGATTATCATACACTAAATCGTAATATTCTTAAAATAGAAATATAACACAGTGCCAGTAGATTAGTGCTTACAGCATATGATCCATGTACATGAATTATTGTTAGAAATAAAACATAAAAAGATCCAAAACATTAAAAAGTTCATCATACGTAGAACATAAGATACATAATTTCATAAGTAACATGTATGTAAGAAAAGACAAATATGAAAATCATATGCATTGTAGAACATATATGAGCATACAATATGGTCATTTAACATGCAAAATGTAAAATTATAGGAGATTATAGTAGCTAGATTTGAGTTTTTCAATTATTGTTTTGGTATAGGCACGGATTTAAATTTTAACCAGAAAAGCCAAGATCTTGAACGATATTATAGAATCTCGTCTCGGTCGATATATCAATCGAAATTGGAATATCTCGGGTGATATATTCGAAAAGAGATTTACAGTGATATTTGCTGTTTCGTTTCGGAAGGATCCCAAAACGAGATCTCGAAGAAGATCTTAGACGATATTTTCGAGATCTAAACAGTGGTTCTTTTCATGAACTCTTAATTGTCTACCTCCATAACATACTACCCTTCCCTCTTGCATCAGAACCGCACCTTGCTCTGTACCACATGGATCAGTGTATACTGTGAACACTTTGTTCTCATCGAGAAATGTCAAGACTGGGGATGTTGTTAGAGCCCTCTCCAACAGCTGAAAAGCATCGTCACAGTCTATATCCCAAGAAAATGTCATATTCTTCTTCGTCAGTCTGGTGAGTGTGGCTTATATCTCTGCGAAGTCCTTAATGAACTTCCTATAATAGCCTGCTAATCCAAGAAAACTCCTCACCTCCGTTGCATTCTTTCGAATCTGCCAATCTTGAACTGTACAGGATCTACTGCTATCCCATCTTTAGAGACCACATTCCCTTGATATCTTTCTCCAAAAATGACATTTGGAGAATTTCGCCTTATGCTGAAGTGCACGGAGAGTTTTCAAAACCTCCCTTAAATGTCGGGCATGCTCTTCCTCGCTCTTCAAGAAAATCAAGATGTCATCAACAAAGACCACAACGAACTTGTTTAGAAATTCCCGAAACACCTTACTCATCAAGCCAACAAAATAGGCGGGTGCATTCGTCAACCCAAAAGGCATAACAAGCCACTTGAAGAAACCATCTGGAATTCTAAAAGCGATCTTATCTATACTGTCCTCGGCCACCCTTAACTGATGAAATCCCATGGCCAAGTCTAATTGAGAGAAAATAGATGCCCCAACAAGCTGGTCAAACAGATCATCTATCCTCGGAAGTGGGTGCCTATTCTTCTTGGTAAGTTTATTCAACTCTCTATAGTCCATACATAAGCGAAGCGAACCATCCACCTTAGTGGTGAATACTACTGGAGCACCCCATTCATACATGCTTCGCCTAATAAACCCTTTCTCAAGTGGCTCCCTTACTTTCTTGCTGAGATTACTCCTTTATCTTGGAGCCATATGGCGCATAGGCAATGCAACTGGCATTGCATTGTCTACCAAGTATATATGAAAACCAATCTCGCGCCTCGGAGGTAAGCCCCAAACCTTCTCAAAAACATCAGGATACTCACAGATTGCTGGTACAGATCGTAAATCATCGATAGATGCATGAAGGGACTCAGGAAACTAAGCATTACAGACCCTTTAGTGTCACAAGAAATCTCGAGAGTCCTCCCATGGCAAGTCAAAAGTCTAACTACCCTCCTCTCACAATCCAAAATGGCACCATACATGGCTAGCCAATCCATCCCTAGAATCAAACCATAACACATGAAACCAAGCACATATATGCCACACTCAAACTCGATGCCCAACACAGATATTCTAAAACCCTGACAAATAATAGACAAATGAGTCATACCACCAATGGGGTTTGAGTCAACAACGGGATCCAAAACCATACCAGTACTAAGGTGTAGAGACTGAACCACAGAATCAGATATAAATGGATGTGAAATGCCCAAATCAAAAAGAGTTCTAAAATGATGATTGGAAAGAGAAATCAAACCTTCAACGGAAACTTTCCTACCTCTGTCTGGTGCACTGGCCACGAGAGCATGCATCTGCTCTCTCGAAGGTCCTGCCCTTTGAATTTGTCCTTGCTTCTTCAGGCAATCCTTAGAAAAGTGTCTGACCTCTCCACAATTGAAACAAGCATTCTTCTTTCTTTGGCAGTCCATGATCAAGTGACCCTTGCGTCCACAATTAAGACACTTCCTCTTATCTCTAGCCCTGCCGCCCTTTCCGCTCTTCTTTAGTTGTTGTTGTTGTCCTTTCTTAGGCCACACTTTCTTATTTTGTGTTTCCTCAGCCTTAGCTTCTTTCTTTTCACATTTATCTTCTTCCTGCATCAATGCCATATCAACTAGTTTCTCAAAAGTTGCTCCCATCGGAATATGAGACATAGCCAACCCATGGAGGAGTTCATTCAATCATTTAGCAAACCTCAAGGCCTTCTTGTGCGGAGTATTCACTAGCTCCAAACCAAACCTCGCCAATTGATTGAATTTATTAAGATATTCTTTCACATACATGCTTCCTTGCTTAAGTGCAAAAAATCTTTCCATTTGCATACTTTGCTCGGCTTGAGAAAGAAACTTCATTTCGAATCTCTATCGGAAATCATCCCAGGTCTCCACTGGACGTCCTGCTTGCGTCACTTCCCACCAAAACGATGCCTCATCTTTCAGCTACCAAACAACCAACTGAATTTTCCTAAAATCGTCAACTTCAAAAATTTCAAACAAATCCTCCATCTCTTTAAGCCAGTTCCTTGCTTCTATAAAAGTCTCAGTTCCTCGGAGTGGCTTTCCGCCCATAGCATAGAAATCTTTGCGTATCTTAAAGAAATTATCAGCAAGCGGAGGAGGAGGAACATCGGGTGCAACTGGGGGAGGGACGTCTGCTTGACCTCCGGCAGGCATCGTGGCCTCAAGATACCTACGGAACCAACCTGGTATTGTAACGCCCTCTGGAATATTAGGTTCCCCAGACATGCTGAAAAGAAAAGGAAAAAGGGATTCAAATAGAGAATCGAAAGATATTACATATGGCTTTGGGGAATATGTTTTTCAAAACAGACTTTTGTTTTGAAAAATGCATTCTTTTAAAACCTTTTTGAAAACAGTTTCAAAATCTTTTATCCGATTAGGTAACCTTCAGCTCTGATACAAAGTGTGACACCCCACGCCTGTTAATGTCACTCTTTAAGAGAATGCATTAAGTTTCGTGAAGCGTTATAGGTAAACAGAAACAAAAATATTACAAGACAGATATAAAATAATAGCGGAATATAAAACTTTATTAAGCATAAAACACCGCGGTTTAAAACATAGTTACATCATAAGTCTGAAATATATAAAACCCAGTACATTAACTTAAAACTCCTGCCTTGTACTAAAATCATCAGAGTACAGTAAATAAAGAAGCATAATACCCAAAATATAGCCATAGTAGAGATGATACGAAATCAAGCAGTACATCTAAGCAGCTCCAAGCATATTGAAAGAAGAATCCTGATCAAGCTTGAGTATTCCCACCCTGAGAATCTGAGGGGGAAACAGAAGAGAAAGAAGAGGAAACAAAATGGGTCAGACAAAAAGTCTGACAAGTCCAGTCACTTTTAACATATAAATAAGTAAAAACATCATGACAGACATATAAGTTGGAGAGAGATAACAATGTCATATGGTAGGTATAACAAGGTAAATAGAATAAACTGAACAGAATAGGCATTGCGCTTCTCTAATACTTTTCTCTGCATCGATACTAGTATCACATGAACAAGATGATCCCCAACAAGTACAAGATGATAGACTTAGGTGTACTTCTAATGAGAGGTTTTACCCCATACAATAACAGGCAGTCCAACTGAACTTACCAGATTTACCCATAAGGATAATAATGTGCTCCTAAACAAGCGAGACTAGATGTACCCTAATTACTACCCCAATCGATTGGCTCCCTAACTTCGTAGATACCCTGTGTTGGCCCCACAATAGGATGTATCACTTCCTAAAGTGGCAGCCCTTCGTTTACACAATGCGCACAACCATATCTACTGATGCCACATCGTCTTATCTTCCCAAGCAGGCGGACCCATGCACGCACATGATCCCGATGGAACGCGCCGTCAGATACCTTTTCCCTAGTAACCTCTTATAATCAGCTTAGTAAGCGTGCCCCGACTCCAACCTAGTTTGGAGTACTCGTTTGATACCTATATGGGTTACTGACTGAAACAGATCCCACACACTAGATGATACATGTTTCCCCTAGGCCTGCATCCTCACTACTAGGATTTCAATAGGTTATGCCTACCAGTGTAACAAGGTTGCATAACCCCACATGTTAAGTTTGTGGGTGTATGTCTATGTGCGTGTTTGTGTGTGTATATATACACACACACATATATTACCCACCACCCCAAGATTTACTTAACCCTTCCGCTGTTCCGAGCAAGTTTACTTAACCCCTACCCAAGTTAACATGTTAATGTAATCCCTATGGGTTCAAGCAGGTTAAGTATTACAAGTTCATTACCATTTATTCATTTATGGTTATAATGTGCTAGATCTCCCACGTTAAATCTACCACTTGTGGATGCTGGATATGTCGGTTGGGTCTGGGAAGACTTCTTCCACAAATCGGACTTAACCTCGTGTCTTAGCACCGTTACGTGTACGTTTATGCACTTAGACCCCTCACATTAGATTTACCACTTGTGGATGCTGGATATGCCGGTCAGGTCCGGGAAGGCTTCTACCACAAGTGTAATCTAACTTCGTGTCTAAGCTCCATTATAGTTTGTAATTACTGTGAATCTAGGCATTTTCAATATTAACCAATTATCATGTTCATTACGCCCCAAATTTCCCCGTCCGATCTGCGATACCAGTTATGCCCAAATTTAGATCAAGATCTTGATTATGCCCCAAAATCCCAAGTTTTGGCTCGTGGTACAAATTATGCTGAAAATTCCCAATCATGTTTTACAACAAGAATTATGCCCCAAATTAATCATTCCTAATTTCGCGCGTTCGCGTATTTCAGCGATAGGCCTAGGTTCGAATGTAGCCTATCTATAAAAATAAAAAGGGAAAAAGGGAGAAGAAGAGAACAAGGATTGACATAGAAAATAAAAACTGGAATATAATGATAGAATTGGTCATACTAATAGAATAGGCATAGTGACATGATTAGGCAATCTTACATAATAGGCATAAGGTGACATGATGAACATAATAGGGATATCATAAACAAGCACGATGAGATCTAAACAGCGAATTAGACATACAATTAATAACAGATCTGGTATGGTTTCAGATAATTAATAGGCATACGCTTAGATCCACACTTATAGGCATGTCAAATTACATTTTGGGTGTTTATATCTAAAATTAACATAGACTCACTATGATTGGATCTAAGAAATAGAAGAATGATTGCATATGTTGTAGCACAGATCTCTAAATTCGTATAACTTGTTTGTTAAAGAAGAAGTAGGCTAGATCAAACTATGTTGGAGCAGCACCTCCTTGTCGCCGTTGAATTAGATGAATAAAACAATGGATATAGGGTCCTATTTATAGCCTAGGGTCAACAAATCTGGTCAGAAACCAAATCCACATACGCAGAACTGAATCTGCCTTGGATCTTGGGGTGTCGACATGGGTGTCAACCCATGGGTCGACACCCTTAGGGTGGGGTTGAGTCTTTTTGAACGTTTTGAGTTCTTTTGTATATATATATATATAATTCTCTTGTGCGTGAAAAAACTTCAAACCTTAATATCTCCTTCATACGATATCCATTTAATGCAAACTTGGTGTCTATCTTAAGCAGAATTCCAAGACGAACGCAATGGAGCAGTCCGTTTTACTTAATTTCCAATATTTAATTAAGTATTCTTAAGTTTGTCATTATAGTGTCTTTTAAAATTATAGGGTATTACATATATTTATCTGTGCTACTATGTGAAAAGTCTCACTTTGTTTCTAGATGCCTGCATCCCATATTTGGGAATAAAACAATAGTTTATTCATATGCTTACATGTTGATATTTTCAAGGGAAACAAAGATCTGACTAGGACACGTGTTTGTTATAAGCCTTCCTCTCCACATGAAAAATCACCTTTTGTACCATTTCCTTGTCCCATGAATTTTAAATGAATAATTCAAGTCACTTGGTGGCACACAGACTGTAAAATTTAAACTAGAGTTGGACTTGAAACACTACAGACAAAGAAAACAATAACCGGAGAAGATATTTTTGAATTCAAAGCAATAGGAGATAAATGTGTAACTGATACTTTTGCAAGGGAACCTTACGCTACAACTAATAAGAAAACCAGCAAAAACATTAACATAATTGATGTGTAACCTTAAGCTAATTTAAGTAAAAACACCAAGTTTTAGTTATACTGCTTTCAAACTACTTAATCTTCAACTAACAAAAAGAATACACTGAAAACATTAATGCATTACCTTTTTGTAATGTGAATTATGTTGGAATGACTTGGTGAACTGATGTAGTATCAAATCTTAATATGTACGAAAGTTTAAGAATTCAGAATTTAGAAACTACCTCAAAACAATTATTAACTTGGTATAATCCAATTTATAAATTAATGCTATTTGTATTAATAATGAATTAACCATAATGATAAGAAATTAATATAAAATAATTAATACCTTGAGTCTGAAGGGAAAGTGTTGCAAATCGACGTCGATGACAAAATTTCTTCGCTTTTGTTGCCTTTGACTCTTTAACTTCGATCTAGGATTAGCTGAGAAAATATCGATTTTTGAGTATTAGAAAACAAGAAGATAATAGATCGATTTATTTCTTGTTTTCTTCAGTGAAGTACAGAGAGGAGAAACGAAGAAAAATAAACGAGGGCTTCATTTTAGTTCATCGGATCTGAAATCCGAATAAACAAGAAGTAGGATTTCCGTCGAAGATGATTTGGAGCGATGAGAAGTAGGTTTCGTGAATGAGGAATTTTCTATACTGGAAATTGAACGATAACGATTATCAGAAAGGAAATGGGTGTGCTTTTCTCTGAATGACTCAGATCGCAAGTTGGAATAGAGATCAAGTGGGTCAGGCTTTCCCAATATTAACATTTGGATTGGTGAAGAGGTAGTAGGAATTAGTTTGTATTAGTGATCTATAAATGAATGACTCATAGATGCAAGGTATTTAAAAAGTGCAACTCAAAGCTAATTAATGACGCAATAAAAACTTTGAAGCAAATTTGAGCACATTATTTGTTAGCCTACTTTGTGATTAGGCTACACAAAGCTAAGGAGTTAACAGATAAATGCATTTGGAGACATAAGGCACGATGGACGGCCTTCCGGATCGGTCCGGAGCCCACCGATCCAAGCCCCAACTCTCTACTACATGCAAATTGGAAAATGGTTTACAAGCTATCCGTGTGGATCGGTTCGGAGTAATAGCATTTGATCTGAATTCTTTTTCATACATAAAGCCGATCTGAAACGATGACTAAGCTACAACGTCCACCCCACGATCTCCTAAAGACCCGGAGTGGTTCCATTCCACTAACCCACTTTTTCAATGTGCTAGCACGATCCTGAAGCAAGCCGACCCCGACTCAAGCGGGATGATTGCCACGTGGCACCAAATCAAACCAAATTCCTGCCTATAAATACACAAACAATCACCATTTAGGGGGATCTTTTGGCAAAATTAATCATTCAAGCTCATATACCACCGAACTTCCCTCACTTATTTAGTTTGTAATTAAACTTTTGGAGTGTATTTCACAAGAATCAAGAAAGATTATCAATTGTACAAGTGAGATTGAGTGAGATTCAGTATCATATTTGTATTTATAGCATCGATCAACAAAGTATAAAGTTGACGTAGGCTCTTTAACGCCGAACCACTATAAATTTGGTGTTCTTACTATTTTTATTTATAATTTCCTTCGAATTATAACTCATTTGGGTGTTAGAACCATTTTTTGGTCTAAATTTTGATGCTTTCACTGAGAACGTTGAATTCTCAGCGTCTTGGATTATCGTTCTACTATTTGGACCCTTAAGTTCAAAGAAGTTAATCCTTTTTCTTCAGCATTTTTGGAAGTTTTCTGACTAATATCGAGAGAATTGGATATCATGACCAAAGGAAAAGGAAAAGAGTCACAAGTTGCTCGGGAAAGTGAGGCGAATGAAGATCAGCAAGCCATGGTTGTAACCAGGTCTCGGGGGTAAAGTTCAAGAGCAGACCTGTAGTGTCCCGAAATTCCGGTACAGTTTGAACTGACCGAATAACACAAGTCCAACCCAAATTACACTGGTAACAAGAAAACTAATAGAAAGAAAACAGAGGGTGAGAATATACAAGATAGAAACTTAGAATAGAAGAAGAAGAACATACAACATCAGAGTAAACACGAATCTCATAGAGGAACGAACAACATATAATAGATAAATAACTTTGAAATAAAATCAGTATATGTATACAGTAACATTATCAGAGTATAACACTTACAACATAGCGGAAATAACTATAGCTATAAAATCCTGAAGCCTCCTGCTCCAAGCTCTTCAAGTATATCTGTAAATTCCTGACTACTTGACTGCCGGTACAAAATTGGGCACCCAAGAGTTTAGGGAAAACAAAACAAAATAAACTCAGGGTCAGTCATGTGACTGGTGTGAGTAAAACAATTTAAAAACAATTTGAGCAATTAAACGATATCTCATAAGACCACACCGTATAACGGAATGTGTTTTTCCCTTATGAGAATCCAAAATAGTCTTTATATCAAAATTCTTTTGATATTATGATAGTGTCTATCAACCACAATATAAAAATCATCTAGCAGAAACGCTTTCATCTCACGTTCTACATATATAGTATATAATCAAAACCGCGAGCACTTATTGGATAATGGATTACCAACTATGACAAGGTATGGAACCACCTTCCGATAGTGTACCTCTAGAGAGGAATACACTGGGTTCAACAAGAACATCGTGCAACCCGACCACACATGACCGACCACTCATTTCGCTTGAGTGTATCGAATGTATATCACCAACGGTTGGGATCAGCAACCGTTTCCCAAAAGGGACAGCATCGAATTGATTAAAGAATGAAATGAATATCTCTAGATAGGTGATAATACACCCTAATGGAAGCAACCCACATAGCTATGCTGCCTGCCCGATTTTTGTCATTTCCCGGTTTTGAGGGTAGAGGCTACGCTTATCTTTGATAGATCACACAATTATTCACTTTGAATGTCACATCATCATACCTGCCAAATCACCAATTGATTTCCCCAAAATACAACGGGTATACAACTAAGAGAAATGAATTCCTCTGCCACCAAACGTACATACGTTTGAAGAGATCAACTTACGTGATCCATTAAATATACTCTGTCAGACATTCTTCCATACAGGTTGTCTTGGGACTGGACAAACCTAAGGCACTATTCTGTAAACAGGACAGTCCTGCCATAACTCCATCTTCAATTATCTTCATCATATTTGATCGCGACGATAACATCTATACAGAGTGGTTTTCAGATAATGAGTCTGATCCCGGTCTCTCTGTATTGATAATGGAAAAAGGGTCAAAACTTTGATAGTCGGTGATTTAACTATCAAAGAAAACATGTGTACAAACAACAATCGTATTTCCAAATAGAAGTCTTATCGACCAAATCATCAATCAACACTGATCCCCTTTAATTTAATTTGTTATTCAAGTATCCATTTCCCTATTCCTGTTTCCATATATTCATAAATTATTATTTTCTAACTTTTAGAAAATATACGTTATTAATCATTGGAAAACATTTCCGTATTTACTCTCATTTTTGTTTTCTTATATTAGAAAAACATTTCTGATTCTTATTTGGAAAACATTTCCAAAACTCCTTCATTTGGATTTAAACAGATGTTTAAATAAAACATCGCTATGCCAACTCAAACCATTACCTTCATTGACTAAATTTACTTAACCAATCTTCACTATCGAACCTTAACCATTCCTTAGTTAAAAATGGAGCAATCAAGTTGGGGTACAGTTATCTCTCAGACCTTAACTGAACAACATTTCTAACTTTGAAATAGACAAGGTTCACCTTTTAAATTTCTAATAAACTTCCTTATGTAACTCTCAGATTCTTTTTACGAATCCACTTCTTTTACAGAAATCATTTGATCTTAACAATAGTGTTAAAATCTAATGCTTCTGAAATATAATAACTTCAGTATAACTTTTATTCATTAATTTGGATAAATAAGTAAATAACTAATTTATTAATAAATTAATAAATCTTGATTAAAAACGGAAAGTGAATGGTACTTTCCCGAATTCGATATAATCGAATTCAACGTATAATTCTCTTTCGAATAATCTCTATTCGATAACTCCTTTTTGAATAAACTATATTCGATTAACTCTCTTTGAATAACTAATATTCAATAATCTCTCTTTCAAATAAACTATATTCAATAATCTTCTTTTGAATAACTATATTCGATTAACTCTAATCGATTATCTCTAGTTCGATTTACTCTAATCAGTTAACTCTAATTCGATTAACTCTAATTGATTAATTGTAATTCGATTAACTCTAATCGATTATGTCTATTTTGATTAACTCTAATCGATTAACTCTAATTCGATTAACTCTAATTGATTAACTCCAATACGATTAACTCTAATCGATTATCTCTAATTCGATTAACTCTAATCGATTAACTCTAACTCGATTAACTCCTTTCGATTAATTCCAATTCGATCAACTCTGTTCAATTAACTCTATTCAATTAACTCTATTCGATTAACTCTAATCGATAACTCTAATCGATAACTCTAATCGACAACTCTAATCGATTAACTCTATTCGATTAACTCTAATCGATTAACTCTAATTGATAATCCTTATCAATTATCTCTAATTCGATTAACTCTATTCAAATAACTAATATTCGACTAACTCTATTCGAATAACTCTATCAAATTAACTCTATTTATTCCATAAAAAAAATATTTCCTTTTATAAATCTATTTATTTTCTAAATAAATATTTCCTTTTATAACTCTATTTATTTTCTAAGTAAATATTTCCTTTTATAACTCTATTTATTTTACCAATATTTTCCTTTTCTATCTGTTTCACAAATATTTTCCTTCTCTATTTGTTTCACAGATATTTTCCTTTTATATTTGTTTCACAAATATTTCCCTCTTTCTATTTGTTTTACCAATATTTTCCTTTTATATTTGTTTCATAAATATTTTCCTTTTCTATTTGTTTCACAAATATTTTCCTTTTATAAAATCCTTTGATTTTATAAATATTTTCATTTATAAAATTCTTTGATTTTATAAATATTTCTTTCTCAATATAACATTGAAAATTTCCTTTTTTCATTCCAGTATTTCTTATGGTATTTAAAATACCAGATAACAGGGCCAGTATCATCATAACCAAATCATAGATTATATTTCACATCATATATCACAATATATGAAAACAAACAGTACTATAAATATTGAGGGATCCTTGGATCCCTCCAACCTGTTTCCCTGCATTCACAGATGTTAAACAATATAATAACATATGTTTCATTTCGATATGAAATATTTTGATAAACAGAATCAATATTTGATTTACGATTTACATATATATCGTTATCTATAATTTCAACCAATACATAAGCAATTCAACCAATCAATCATCACACAGCAGCCAATCAGCATTTATCAGTTCTAAAAATACATTATAAAAATATGAACTGTTAGAGTTGGTGAGTTATACTCACATTATTAGCAGTTGATGATTCTGTTTTTGTTTCGATTCAAAATCAAACAGGTGTTTGATTTTATTGCGAAATTCCAGTAGCCCTTGTTTCATCCGCATCAGTTCCACAATGAAGACCTCATCACTATAATTCCAACATGATTGATTGTGTTCAATTCTGTTTACATATGACCCGAATATAAATTTTATAAGTCTACACTAATTTAATTTACACTATTATTTGGTAAGTTATAATTTACATAGTTTCTTTAAATACATGGGAGGATTCATTTACCCATAGTCTGTTACTTTTGCGTATCCACGTTATCCTTTTGTTGTTCCCTGTAACAACCCGGAAAATCTGGGCCAGTTTAAAATTTTTATTTTGGCAATTTTAGCGAATTTTGATTATTTAAAATGAATTATTTTAAATAATATCGACGTGAAATTTATTTTAAATATAATTCGAACGTATATATTATATACGTCGTCGTTAGAATATATAATAATTATATATAATTATAAAAGGAATAGAAAATGGCGCGGTAGTTCGAAAATTCGATTTCTAATTTCAAATGAATATACAGAATTCAATATAAGTCAGAATTGAACGAAACAAGAAATATTTGAATCTGTATAACTATATCTTTGTAACGAAGTTGACAAACTGAGATTTCATCTTAGAAATGATAAGATATGTCCAGTTTAAAATTAGAAATAGTCGCTGTGGAAGTTATATATATTTTTATATATATAAGGCCCTTAAAAATGGACATTTTGCAAACGACCTCGGATTTCGACGAAACCAGTTTTGTTGGGTCCGGGATGTCAAGTTATTGCTAGATTTCAAATATCATAATTTTTCGAATCAATATGTGATCGTGGCAAAGGAAAACGCGTTTGACCAGTTTCCGTTGATTTTAATCGACTGGAAATTGGCCATTTTTCAAACGGTCTCAGAATTCGACGAAACTAGTTTTGTTAGGACCGTATCGCCAATACGAAGCTAGAAAAAATTTTTCTGAAATTTTTCTAGTTAGTATGTGACCCAAGTAATTTGAAATGTACGTTTAAAATTCAATATAATGATTTAAATATAAATTTAACGGAAACTGATTGAAACGATCGAATCAGCTTGCGGTGCATATCCCATTGAGTTCGGAATGGGGGTGAAACGCTATGGACGACAGGCGGTGGGCCTCGTTTCGAGGTCGTAGGTGAAAGTCAACTTTTTGGCCAAAATAGATAATAAAAAAAAAAAAAACCCTTTCTCTCTTAACTACCAGGCCCCCCCCCCCCCCCCGTGTAAACAGAAATCGAAAAAGAAAAAAAAAAAAAAAGAAGAGAAGCGATCGACGATGCTCCTCAGGCCGTCGCCCCATCGCGGTCCCCGCCTCCCAACGCCGTTCATCTCCTCCGCTACCTTCCCCCCCTCCTTCCTGAAGCCGACGCGAACTTCCTCTTCACCAAATCGAAGCTCCAGCGTGCCCTAGCTCTAGCCACCGGACCCCCTACCTGCCGCCGCCCTACCTCGGAGCCAGCGCCGAGCCTGGCCATCGCCCCCCTCTTCGAGATACAGTAAGTATTTTATTGTATTTTTATTTTAATTCTTTAAAACTAATTTCGATTTTAGGTTATTAAAACTGATTTTAATTAAAGTATAAAGCTGATTTTAATTAAAGTATGAAACTGATTTTAATTAAAGTATGAAGCTGATTTGAAAAAGATTAAAAAAAAACTGTTTTTTTTTTAAAGCATTTTTTTTAAACTGATTTTATAAAGAAATTAAAAACTGAAATTTTTAAAAACAGAAATTAAAAACTGTGTTTTTAATTAGGAATTTAAAACTGATTCTGTTTTTAAGAAAAATAGAAAACTGATTTTTGTTTTTAATAAAAATAAAACTGAATTTTTAAAAGTAGTTTAAAACTGAAATTTTTAAAAAGCATAAAACTGTTTTTTTTTAAGAAAGAAAAAAACAGATTTTATAAAAGAAAAAAACTGATTTGTTAAAACTTTAAAACTGAATTTTTAAAAGATTTTAAAAACTGTTTTTTTAAAAGAAACTAAAAACTGCATTTTTATAAAAGAGAAAAACTGATTTTATTTTGAATTTTAAAATAGGAAAAAGGTTTAATCTTTTAGTAAAAAAACGATTTGAACTTGCAGAAGAAAAAAAATCATATTTCTATATGATGAAAGTCGAAGAGAAAATCACATTTTTATATATTGAATAGCGAAGTCAAAATTCGCTTTTTATATGTTGAACTTTGAACTAAAAATAGAATTTTTTATATATTGAACTTCGATAGAAAAATAGAATTTTTATATATTGAACTTCGATAGAAAAATAGAACTTTTATATATTGAACTTCGATAGAAAAATAGAATTTTTATATATTGAACTTCTATAGAAAAATGGAATTTTTATATATTGAACTTCGATAGAAAAATGGAATTTTTATATATTGAACTTCGATAGAAAAATGGAATTTTTATATATTGAACTTCGATAGAAAAATGGAATTTTTATATATTGAACTTCGATAGAAAAATAGAATTTTTATATATTGAACTTCGATAGAAAAATAGAATTTTTATATATTGAACTTCGATAGAAAAATAGAATTTTTATATATTGAACTTCGATAGAAAAATAGAATTTTTATATATTGAACTTCGATAGAAAAATAGAATTTTTATATATTGAACTTCGATAGAAAAATGGAATTTTTATATATTGAACTTCGATAGAAAAATAGAATTTTTATATATTGAACTTCGATAGAAAAATAGAATTTTTATATATTGAACTTCGATAGAAAAATAGAATTTTTATATATTGAACTTCGATATAAAAATAGAATTTTTATATATTGAACTTCGATAGAAAAATAGAATTTTCATATATTGAACATCGAAGTAAAAATTCGATTTTTATATATTGAATAGCGAAGTAAAAATGTGATTTTTACGTATGTAGTGAAAGCAGCAACGAAGATGCGATAGGAATGAAGATTTCTATCAATGAAGTGCCGTGGAGCTAGGATAGCTATATGTGAGAATTTCTCACCTTTCAAATTTATTTTCTAGTTATATATATATATACTAGGATGCAGACGGTGTTTAGTAGCACCCGACACAATCGTCCACAGACCATGGACTTGTTTGTTTGGCTGTTTGGTAATTGATTGAGATATTGGTTTGAATGTGGTTTGTGGTGTGAAAAATCGAATCGATAAATTGGTTAGGATTAGACGTGCGCCGTTATAAGGCGAAGGAGTAAGGCTAGGTTAGACTCTTACTCCAAATTTTGTGGTTTACATAACGAAGTGAATTGATTGATATGTGAATGGCGTGGGCCTTCACTAGACCGGGGATTAGGCTAGGCCTTGTCCCGTTTCTAGTATCGTGCCGTTATGCCGCCGAAATTTTCTAAAATAAGTTAGAAAAATAAAAATATCATTTTATTGTGTAAATGAATTGAATAGAAATTCATAGGTTGAAATAAAATGTTTTATCGTTAAAAATATAATTTTTAACGTGAAGTGAATAAAATAAAATATTCATTTATAAACCGGACGGTTTGTTTATGTACACCTATTTGAATGACATTGATTGGGACGATAAATTTTACACATCGCCCAACTGCACGAACAAAATATTTGTTTGATTGTTTGAAACCCCACACGGGTGTTGGGATGAAATTTGCAGTTCACTCATCCTGATTGATTAAATATGTCGATCGATTGATTGACAGGCTGTTATAAGCGTTGAATATCTATATTTGATGCTTTTACAGTGTAGTGCACTTTGGTTGATGGTTGATTATTTTCAATGTTATTATATACATGTGTTGTATGAAAATCCATATAATTAACTTTATATGGTGATTGATTGGGCCTCATTCCACTTTGAAAAATAAAGAATATTATAAAATAAAAGTTCATGTGTTGACAGTACTCATTCATTGAGATTGGTCATGTGTTGAACGAAATATTTTGATAATAACAACTATTTTGAAAAAGAAATATTTGAAATAGAATATTTGAAAATAGAAATTTATGAAGCCGTGTTGATTAGATTGACGCCATTTTGACGTGAACGATATTTATATCGATTTTAAACGATTTCGAAATGAATTGAATTGAAAACGATTTCGAAATAAATTGAATTGAAAACGATTTCGAAATGAAATGAATTGAAAACGATTTCGAAATGAATTGGATTGAAAACGAATTCGAAATGAATTGAATTGAAAACGATTTCGAAATAAATTGAATTGAAAACGATTTCGAAATGAAATGAATTGAAAACGATTTCGAAATGAATTGAATTGAAAACGATTTCGAAATGAATTGAATTGAAAACGATTTCGAAATGAATTGAATTGAAAACGATTTCGAAATGAAATGAATTGAAAACGATTTCGAAATGAATTGAATTGAAAACGATTTCGAAATGAATTGAATTGAAAACGAATTCAAAGTGAATTGAAAACGAATTCAAATTGAATTGAAATTTGAATTGAATAGAAATGAATTTTAAAACGAATCTATAAAGAAGAATTCAATTGTGATTTGAATTGAAAAGGAAGTTGAAAATGTTTTTGAAACGAATTCAAAACTATTTATATAATTCGTTTTAAATAGAAATCGACGAAGTATATATTATATATGTATTATATATATAATATAATGGCCTGAATAGAACGCGCCGCGCCGCGGCAGTTCGCGAATTTCGACCATTTATTTCAAACGGACATTACGGGAGATCCGACCGTCGGATTCTCCTAAAACCGGAACCGTTGGGTTCGTATCGAAAAGAGCTTCCTAATGAATGTTAGAAATTTGAAATCTAACGGTTGGATTTGGAGATACGTCCAAATCAAATTCGAAAAAGGTCGCTGTAAGTGCAGTTCGATGGCCGTTAATGGAAATCGACTGTACGGGCCTTGATAAAATTATTAAAAATAGTAATAATTTGTGTAAAATCATAAGAAGTGATTTAGAAAGAATTGGGATGAAAAACTCCATATTTGAAAAGATAAAAATAGATTTTTATCGAAATGAACTAGTTTTGAACTAGAATTATAGTTCTATTTATTTTTAAATAAATAAATTGAATTTGAAATGGTTTTGAAAATAACCAAAATTTCCAATGATTGCATTGGAGTGGATTTGAATCGAAATTGTCTTCGGAATATTTCGATGTTGGAATTCGTGATAATACAGGTGTTGTTATGGAAATTTGAAAGATATATATTTGTATCGTTATTTCCAATACGACATTTGTTAGTCGTAGAATTCGATATTGAATATAAGCCGATATATTTTCTATTCAGAGCCTTGTATTGAATATCGAATGTGATTTGGGTTTGTCGTGAATGGTGTCTTCACTAACACTGTTCTTGAACCCAGTAGAGGAAAGATTAAATCTTTTTATTTAGATTTAATGAAGTGTACCAATTGAATGATATTTAATTGGAATTGAATTGGTATTGATTTTTGGGTTTATCGTGAACAGTGTTTTAAATAACACTTGTTCTTTAACCCGATAATTAATGAAATGTGATTTGGGTTTGTCGTGAATGGTATCTTCACTAACACTATTCTTGAACCCAGTAGAGGAAAGATTAAATCTTTTTATTTAGATTTAATGAAGTGTACCAATTAAATGATATTTAATTGGAATTGAATTGATATTGATTTTTGGGTTTATCGTGAACAGTGTTTTAAATAACACTCGTTCTTTAACCCGATAATTAATGAATGTGATTTTGGGTTTATCGTGAACCGTGTTTTTAAATGACACTGATTCTTTAACCCAGTTAACGATTAAAACTAAGTGGAGTTTTAATGAATCTTTAATTAGATTGAAAAGATCGAGAATGGAGTATCACCAGTTTTGCTCCAGGCGATAGTTAAATCTTTAATTAGATTTGAACGTGAAATTTAGAAACTAACTGTCGGTTAGCCAAGCAGAATGGTTTTCTGGATATTGATCTGATGTTGGTTTCGGCCTTCGGGGTTAATATTTGGGGAATTATTCTCTTGATTAATTTATGGTTAGTGACTGATGAATTGGAATGAGGCGTATGTTGTGTTTGTGTAACACTTTTATAAAATATACGCGAGTTATTCGGGAAGACCGGGTTTATCCCATTCTGAATAACTGATACGACGATAAGTTGAAGATGAAGACGATGGTCGAAGACCGGAAGTCTTCACGTCGTTTGGGCGATAACTGATGATCTTGATTGGGCTGTACACCCAAGAAGATGGAAACAGTTAGTGATCGTCCAGACGGACTTGGAGATCGATGGGATGCGGGGTACTAGGTGCCTCCGGTTTCGTTCAGACCCAGAACGGACTTGTAAATGGACTGTGTGTCTGACATCGGATTTCATTCTGTGTGACTGATATCGGTTGCATAGGATGGTTTGCCTGTGTGGCATGCTAAGATGCAAATGATCAAGGCTTCTGTTGAAAAGCAAAGTCTTGTGGTGATGATCAAAGCACGGCCTTTGTGGCGTAGCTTTGTGTAACGTTTACCTCGCGTGTTTCACACCCGGTATGAACCAAAAACGGGAGACGGACCTCAGGGAGGACTTGCGTTTCTTTCTAGCTAGAAGTGGCGTCAGTGGTTTTACACGCCCTGACGAGTTTGACTTATGTGGTTGTTGCAGTTGCGAGGCGCCTCGGTTATATCGGTTTCGGCCGAATGCATTCTGGTCGGCTGACGGACCAGACTTACACCCCATAGGGTGGGGAGACGTATTGTTCAGGCATAATAATCCACTCCGTGTGGATCGGCCCTGACGATCCAAGGGGCAGTTGCGGCTGTTCCTGAGGCTCGGGCTAGACAGTCTCGAATCGGTTGAGGACTATCTTTTGCCTCGGTTCATAGAAGGAAATCCAATTTCCAAATACGTGACTTTGCGGTTTTATTTGTAAACCTATATATGGCGACATGATATATGGTACCCATGCCGCCTATGATTGATACTTATGATTTGAAGTTGTTTTATGCACTATGCACTTATAATAGTATCAAATGATTTGTTTTAAACGTATCAAGCATTCTTTGGCTGTTATAAGGGAAAACCCTATCCCCCGGCTTGCGTTGCATTGTGTGATAGGACCTGGGTCTTATAACAGCTTCATCTTTCTTTATTTAGCATTGCGCTGTTTGTTTTATGCACTGGTATTCTTGGGAGGAAACCCGTTCCGTGTTATACGGCGTGGTCCCTTGATTTACCTTTGAAAATAAAGATTAAAAACTGTTTTAGTTCTCACACCAGTCACATGACTGACCTGGAGTTTATTGTTTTAACCTAAACTCTGGGTGCCCCTATTTTCGACACGGGCAGCTAGTAGTTTTGGTTTTGCAGATTTATATTCACAGGATCCTGGTTTACAGCTGGAACGATATCCGGAAAGCTTTGTATCCGTATATCTCTTCTAGTTGTGTATTGTATTATTTTCCGCTGCTATGTATTTAAATGTAATTTAAATCTCTGATATTTCTGTGTAATATTCATTTATACTCTGTATATTCTTGTAATCTGATGCACTGTTGTTATATACAATGAAATGTTCTTTTATATGTGTTCTGTTGTGGTTTGTTCTCGAACTATCCGACGCTTTCCTTTACGGGGAAGTTGCGGGTCTTCACAGGTGGTATCAGAGCTTTGGTTTACAAAGCAGAGAACAAGACACATTAGAAACATACGAAAGAATTCATCAGATATTGGATTAGTAATATCCAATGGGAATGACTCGTTAGAGATAGGATCAGTAGTATCCTAGAACGAGTGTGAAGAGTATATTTTTCAAATGAAAACAATTTTTGTTTTGAAAATTTAAATCAATTATTCGTATTTGATTATCTATTTATATTGAGTTGGACAATCCAGTATATATAGATTTTGCGTATACGTCTGATCCGCGTGTATTCGAAGTTTTAATATACTGGATAAATATAGAATCATACTCTAGTGGCCCGAAGATGATTCTGATGATTGACTAGTCGTCATTAGTATTCATGTTCGAGTAACGAAGGTGTGATATCTATATATTTCCATTAGACTGGTGTGAGAACCAAAAATTAGATAGGGCCTATTGTTGTGATTGGCATCAAAAACATGATTTTTGTATATGTATCAAAATTATGAATTTGAAACTCTAATTCACTAATTGATTGATGTTTGTGTTTTTTGTTCATTTGTTTGCTAATTTTGAACCATTTAGCCTAATAGAACCAAATATTGAATTATATTGAAAATTGGTCGCATTTGCTTGCATATACATATATATCATTGAACAGGTCATAGCAAGGAGGCTAGAGCCGAAGAATAAAATTTGTTTGCCCGACAAATAGGTACATGTTTACTACATAATTTCCTGTTTTGTTTGGGTGATGATGATTTTGTGAGCCTATTGGCTAGCCGCTTGGCTTTTTCTTTTTCTTTTTGAGATCTGAAGGACCGGGGAAGCTATTTGAAATTCCCCGATGCTCCCATTGCAGGGGAAGTTATGGCGAAATTTTTCGAAAATTTAGGGTGTTAGCCAAATTTTTGAAATTTTGAAAATTCTCAGAAACTAAAAAGTTAGAGAATGGAAGCCAGATCGAATGTAGAGCTGAATAATCAAACCACTTTCGACTTTGTTCCTTTTCGGGGACGAAAAGTTTTAAGTGGGGGAGATTGTAACAACCCGGAAAATCTGGGCCAGTTTAAAATTTTTATTTTGGCAATTTTAGCGAATTTTGATTATTTAAAATGAATTATTTTAAATAATATCGACGTGAAATTTATTTTAAATATAATTCGAACGTATATATTATATACGTCGTCGTTAGAATATATAATAATTATATATAATTATAAAAGGAATAGAAAATGGCGCGGTAGTTCGAAAATTCGATTTCTAATTTCAAATGAATATACAGAATTCAATATAAGTCAGAATTGAACGAAACAAGAAATATTTGAATCTGTATAACTATATCTTTGTAACGAAGTTGACAAACTGAGATTTCATCTTAGAAATGATAAGATATGTCCAGTTTAAAATTAGAAATAGTCGCTGTGGAAGTTATATATATTTTTATATATATAAGGCCCTTAAAAATGGACATTTTGCAAACGACCTCGGATTTCGACGAAACCAGTTTTGTTGGGTCCGGGATGTCAAGTTATTGCTAGATTTCAAATATCATAATTTTTCGAATCAATATGTGAGCGTGGCAAAGGAAAACGCGTTTGACCAGTTTCCGTTGATTTTAATCGACTGGAAATTGGCCATTTTTCAAACGGTCTCAGAATTCGACGAAACTAGTTTTGTTAGGACCGTATCGCCAATACGAAGCTAGAAAATATTTTTCTGAAATTTTTCTAGTTAGTATGTGACCCAAGTAATTTGAAATGTACGTTTAAAATTCAATATAATGATTTAAATATAAATTTAACGGAAACTGATTGAAACGATCGAATCAGCTTGCGGTGCATATCCCATTGAGTTCGGAATGGGGGTGAAACGCTATGGACGACAGGCGGTGGGCCTCGTTTCGAGGTCGTAGGTGAAAGTCAACTTTTTGGCCAAAATAGATAATAAAAAAAAAAAAAAAACCTTTCTCCCTTAACTACCAGGCCCCCCCCCCCCCCCCCCCGTGTAAACAGAAATCGAAAAAGAAAAAAAAAAAAAAAAGAAGAGAAGCGATCGACGATGCTCCTCAGGCCGTCGCCCCATCGCGGTCCCCGCCTCCCAACGCCGTTCATCTCCTCCGCTACCTTCCCCCCTCCTTCCTGAAGCCGACGCGAACTTCCTCTTCACCAAATCGAAGCTCCAGCGTGCCCTAGCTCTAGCCACCGGACCCCCTACCTGCCGCCGCCCTACCTCGGAGCCAGCGCCGAGCCTGGCCATCGCCCCCCTCTTCGAGATACAGTAAGTATTTTATTGTATTTTTATTTTAATTCTTTAAAACTAATTTCGATTTTAGGTTATTAAAACTGATTTTAATTAAAGTATAAAGCTGATTTTAATTAAAGTATGAAACTGATTTTAATTAAAGTATGAAGCTGATTTGAAAAAGATTAAAAAAAAACTGTTTTTTTTAAAGCATTTTTTTTAAACTGATTTTATAAAGAAATTAAAAACTGAAATTTTTAAAAACAGAAATTAAAAACTGTGTTTTTAATTAGGAATTTAAAACTGATTCTGTTTTTAAGAAAAATAGAAAACTGATTTTTGTTTTTAATAAAAATAAAACTGAATTTTTAAAAGTAGTTTAAAACTGAAATTTTTAAAAAGCATAAAACTGTTTTTTTTTAAGAAAGAAAAAAACAGATTTTATAAAAGAAAAAAACTGATTTGTTAAAACTTTAAAACTGAATTTTTAAAAGATTTTAAAAACTGTTTTTTTAAAAGAAACTAAAAACTGCATTTTTATAAAAGAGAAAAACTGATTTTATTTTGAATTTTAAAATAGGAAAAAGGTTTAATCTTTTAGTAAAAAAACGATTTGAACTTGCAGAAGAAAAAAAATCATATTTCTATATGATGAAAGTCGAAGAGAAAATCACATTTTTATATATTGAATAGCGAAGTCAAAATTCGCTTTTTATATATTGAACTTTGAACTAAAAATAGAATTTTTGTATATTGAACTTCGATAGAAAAATAGAATTTTTATATATTGAACTTCGATAGAAAAATGGAATTTTTATATATTGAACTTCGATAGAAAAATGGAATTTTTATATATTGAACTTCGATAGAAAAATGGAATTTTTATATATTGAACTTCGATAGAAAAATGGAATTTTTATATATTGAACTTCGATAGAAAAATGGAATTTTTATATATTGAACTTCGATAGAAAAATGGAATTTTTATATATTGAACTTCGATAGAAAAATAGAATTTTTATATATTGAACTTCGATAGAAAAATGGAATTTTTATATATTGAACTTCGATAGAAAAATGGAATTTTTATATATTGAACTTCGATAGAAAAATAGAATTTTTATATATTGAACTTCGATAGAAAAATAGAATTTTTATATATTGAACTTCGATATAAAAATAGAATTTTTATATATTGAACTTCGATAGAAAAATAGAATTTTCATATATTGAACATCGAAGTAAAAATTCGATTTTTATATATTGAATAGCGAAGTAAAAATGTGATTTTTACGTATGTAGTGAAAGCAGCAACGAAGATGCGATAGGAATGAAGATTTCTATCAATGAAGTGCCGTGGAGCTAGGATAGCTATATGTGAGAATTTCTCACCTTTCAAATTTATTTTCTAGTTATATATATATATATACTAGGATGCAGACGGTGTTTAGTAGCACCCGACACAATCGTCCACAGACCATGGACTTGTTTGTTTGGCTGTTTGGTAATTGATTGAGATATTGGTTTGAATGTGGTTTGTGGTGTGAAAAATCGAATCGATAAATTGGTTAGGATTAGACGTGCGCCGTTATAAGGCGAAGGAGTAAGGCTAGGTTAGACTCTTACTCCAAATTTTGTGGTTTACATAACGAAGTGAATTGATTGATATGTGAATGGCGTGGGCCTTCACTAGACCGGGGATTAGGCTAGGCCTTGTCCCGTTTCTAGTATCGTGCCGTTATGCCACCGAAATTTTCTAAAATAAGTTAGAAAAATAAAAATATCATTTTATTGTGTAAATGAATTGAATAGAAATTCATAGGTTGAAATAAAATGTTTTATCGTTAAAAATATAATTTTTAACGTGAAGTGAATAAAATAAAATATTCATTTATAAACCGGACGGTTTGTTTATGTACACCTATTTGAATGACATTGATTGGGACGATAAATTTTACACATCGCCCAACTGCACGAACAAAATATTTGTTTGATTGTTTGAAACCCCACACGGGTGTTGGGATGAAATTTGCAGTTCACTCATCCTGATTGATTAAATATGTCGATCGATTGATTGACAGGCTGTTATAAGCGTTGAATATCTATATTTGATGCTTTTACAGTGTAGTGCACTTTGGTTGATGGTTGATTATTTTCAATGTTATTATATACATGTGTTGTATGAAAATCCATATAATTAACTTTATATGGTGATTGATTGGGCCTCATTCCAATTTGAAAAATAAAGAATATTATAAAATAAAAGTTCATGTGTTGACAGTACTCATTCATTGAGATTGGTCATGTGTTGAACGAAATATTTTGATAATAACAACTATTTTGAAAAAGAAATATTTGAAATAGAATATTTGAAAATAGAAATTTATGAAGCCGTGTTGATTAGATTGACGCCATTTTGACGTGAACGATATTTATATCGATTTTAAACGATTTCGAAATGAATTGAATTGAAAACGATTTCGAAATAAATTGAATTGAAAACGATTTCGAAATGAAATGAATTGAAAACGATTTCGAAATGAATTGGATTGAAAACGAATTCGAAATGAATTGAATTGAAAACGATTACGAAATAAATTGAATTGAAAACGATTTCGAAATGAAATGAATTGAAAACGATTTCGAAATGAATTGAATTGAAAACGATTTCGAAATGAATTGAATTGAAAACGATTTCGAAATGAATTGAATTGAAAACGATTTCGAAATGAAATGAATTGAAAACGATTTCGAAATGAATTGAATTGAAAACGATTTCGAAATGAATTGAATTGAAAACGAATTCAAAGTGAATTGAAAACGAATTCAAATTGAATTGAAATTTGAATTGAATAGAAATGAATTTTAAAACGAATCTATAAAGAAGAATTCAATTGTGGTTTGAATTGAAAAGGAAGTTGAAAATGTTTTTGAAACGAATTCAAAACTATTTATATAATTCGTTTTAAATAGAAATCGACGAAGTATATATTATATATATATTATATATATAATATAATGGCCTGAATAGAACGCGCCGCGCCGCGGCAGTTCGCGAATTTCGACCATTTATTTCAAACGGACATTACGGGAGATCCGACCGTCGGATTCTCCTAAAACCGGAACCGTTGGGTTCGTATCGAAAAGAGCTTCCTAATGAATGTTAGAAATTTGAAATCTAACGGTTGGATTTGGAGATACGTCCAAATCAAATTCGAAAAAGGTCGCTGTAAGTGCAGTTCGATGGCCGTTAATGGAAATCGACTGTACGGGCCTTGATAAAATTATTAAAAATAGTAATAATTTGTGTAAAATCATAAGAAGTGATTTAGAAAGAATTGGGATGAAAAACTCCATATTTGAAAAGATAAAAATAGATTTTTATCGAAATGAACTAGTTTTGAACTAGAATTATAATTCTATTTATTTTTAAATAAATAAATTGAATTTGAAATGGTTTTGAAAATAACCAAAATTTCCAATGATTGCATTGGAGTGGATTTGAATCGAAATTGTCTTCGGAATATTTCGATGTTGGAATTCGTGATAATACAGGTGTTGTTATGGAAATTTGAAAGATATATATTTGTATCGTTATTTCCAATACGACATTTGTTAGTCGTAGAATTCGATATTGAATATAAGCCGATATATTTTCTATTCAGAGCCTTGTATTGAATATCGAATGTGATTTGGGTTTGTCGTGAATGGTGTCTTCACTAACACTGTTCTTGAACCCAGTAGAGGAAAGATTAAATCTTTTTATTTAGATTTAATGAAGTGTACCAATTGAATGATATTTAATTGGAATTGAATTGGTATTGATTTTTGGGTTTATCGTGAACAGTGTTTTAAATAACACTAGTTCTTTAACCCGATAATTAATGAACTGTGATTTGGGTTTGTCGTGAATGGTGTCTTCACTAACACTGTTCTTGAACCCAGTAGAGGAAAGATTAAATCTTTTTATTTAGATTTAATGAAGTGTACCAATTAAATGATATTTAATTGGAATTGAATTGATATTGATTTTTGGGTTTATCGTGAACAGTGTTTTAAATAACACTCGTTCTTTAACCCGATAATTAATGAATGTGATTTTGGGTTTATCGTGAACCGTGTTTTTAAATGACACTGATTCTTTAACCCAGTTAACGATTAAAACTAAGTGGAGTTTTAATGAATCTTTAATTAGATTGAAAAGATCGAGAATGGAGTATCACCAGTTTTGCTCCAGGCGATAGTTAAATCTTTAATTAGATTTGAACGTGAAATTTAGAAACTAACTGTCGGTTAGCCAAGCAGAATGGTTTTCTGGATATTGATCTGATGTTGGTTTCGGCCTTCGGGGTTAATATTTGGGGAATTATTCTCTTGATTAATTTATGGTTAGTGACTGATGAATTGGAATGAGGCGTATGTTGTGTTTGTGTAACACTTTTATAAAATATACGCGAGTTATTCGGGAAGACCGGGTTTATCCCATTCTGAATAACTGATACGACGATAAGTTGAAGATGAAGACGATGGTCGAAGACCGGAAGTCTTCACGTCGTTTGGGCGATAACTGATGATCTTGATTGGGCTGTACACCCAAGAATATGGAAACAGTTAGTGATCGTCCAGACGTACTTGGAGATCGATGGGATGCGGGGTACTAGGTGCCTCCGGTTTCGTTCAGACCCAGAACGGACTTGTAAATGGACTGTGTGTCTGACATCGGATTTCATTCTGTGTGACTGATATCGGTTGCATAGGATGGTTTGCCTGTGTGGCATGCTAAGATGCAAATGATCAAGGCTTCTGTTGAAAAGCAAAGTCTTGTGGTGATGATCAAAGCACGGCCTTTGTGGCGTAGCTTTGTGTAACGTTTACCTCGCGTGTTTCACACCCGGTATGAACCAAAAACGGGAGACGGACCTCAGGGAGGACTTGCGTTTCTTTCTAGCTAGAAGTGGCGTCAGTGGTTTTACACGCCCTGACGAGTTTGACTTATGTGGTTGTTGCAGTTGCGAGGCGCCTTGGTTATATCGGTTTCGGCCGAATGCATTCTGGTCGGCTGACGGACCAGACTTACACCCCATAGGGTGGGGAGACGTATTGTTCAGGCATAATAATCCACTTCGTGTGGACCGGCCCTGACGATCCAAGGGGCAGTTGCGGTTGTTCCTGAGGCTCGGGCTAGACAGTCTCGAATCGGTTGAGGACTATCTTTTGCCTCGGTTCATAGAAGGAAATCCAATTTCCAAATACGTGACTTTGCGGTTTTATTTGTAAACCTATATATGGCGACATGATATATGGTACCCATGCCGCCTATGATTGATACTTATGATTTGAAGTTGTTTTATGCACTATGCACTTATAATAGTATCAAATGATTTGTTTTAAACGTATCAAGCATTCTTTGGCTGTTATAAGGGAAAACCCTATCCCCCGGCTTGCGTTGCATTGTGTGATAGGACCTGGGTCTTATAACAGCTTCATCTTTCTTTATTTAGCATTGCGCTGTTTGTTTTATGCACTGGTATTCTTGGGAGGAAACCCGTTCCGTGTTATACGGCGTGGTCCCTTGATTTACCTTTGAAAATAAAGATTAAAAACTGTTTTAGTTCTCACACCAGTCACATGACTGACCTGGAGTTTATTGTTTTAACCTAAACTCTGGGTGCCCCTATTTTCGACACGGGCAGCTAGTAGTTTTGGTTTTGCAGATTTATATTCACAGGATCCTGGTTTACAGCTGGAACGATATCCGGAAAGCTTTGTATCCGTATATCTCTTCTAGTTGTGTATTGTATTATTTTCCGCTGCTATGTATTTAAATGTAATTTAAATCTCTGATATTTCTGTGTAATATTCATTTATACTCTGTATATTCTTGTAATCTGATGCACTGTTGTTATATACAATGAAATGTTCTTTTATATGTGTTCTGTTGTGGTTTGTTCTCGAACTATCCGACGCTTTCCTTTACGGGGAAGTTGCGGGTCTTCACATTCCCTTTCCTTCTTCCCCACTCATCTTTGTTCAAGCTGCTGTAACTCAACCCCAATACGCGACTTTACTACAGATCACCAAGTCCAAAATCAAATGGCCAAATTCATTGATTTAACTCATCTACAACTATTCTTCAACACAACATCTATCATCACTATTATCATTCCTTGCGAGTCAAGAATCATCTGCTAGGATCAAGCGACATTTATTTATCCACCAGATCCACTAAGATCTCAACATAAGTGTTAATAACCCCAAATTAAAGTCGATTAACTCCTAATACCCATCGTTAGTTAATTACCATAATTTAGTCTAATCAGACCCGGGTAAACCACAATTTGGCATCGCGATGTTCTCCTTCCAGATTCATAAACTCCTCGACCTAAATTCGCTCCTTCATCTACTTGCCGCTCTCCCCACTGATGACCGCCGACATCATCAGACAGATTTCCGTTCAAACTTATCAATTCGCCATCAGTCACGCGTAGTACTTCGGACATCGACTCTTCGATGTAAACAATCACCCAAAATTTTAGATCAGCGCTGCCTTCACCATTGATCATCGGAGTCAATCATCAACCCCCCATTCGAATGCCAGTAGTCGCTTCCACCTATACTTGGAAATCTGTGTAACTTGAAAACCATTTCTCTCCATAAATTGGTCTTGAAAACCGTAACTTCCAGCGTTGATTTCTTCCCATCGGCAAATCCAAATTTCATCATAACCATATATGTTGTCGATCTAATTAGGCAAAAGAGTTTTGTTGTTGAAAATATTTCGTATTAGTGAATGGATTGAGTAGGATTTCGAGAAGAAGAATGGTATGAATTCGATAGTTTATTGTTCACTAGGTGGAGGCAAAAGAAATTTTGACAATAGAATTTGGGCTGACTAAGGTAACGTTTAAGGGCATATATACGATTGGATATTATTTTTATATTCAATTTAAATATTAATTTATATTGTATTGCTACTCGTATTTGTCTTTTAAAAAATTCATACGATTACATAACATATCCAAATTCGATGAAAATGGACATACAGCTACAGTTCGACATTACGGACCCAACGAAACTAGTTTCGTCGAATTCCGACTCCGTTTGCTCAAACAACATATTTTTAACCTTCAAGATACTAACTGTTTTCACATTAAAAATACGTACGGACACATACTGACTCCAAAAAACACGGAAATTGAAATCAAACAATAATTTAATATTCGGGATCCAACAAAATTAGTTTTGTCGAAAACGGAGGTCAATTGCAAAACTGGCTATTTTTAAAGCTCTAAATAAACCCATTTAAGTATTAATATATTTAAAAATAATTAATTTAAATATAAATAAATTTATATTATCATATATATTCACAGTATATATATCATACAACTCCAATTTGATTTATAACTCGATATTTCAAAATTCCCAGTTATATCGATATTCGATTTATATTTAAAATCCTTTTATATTATAAATATATATTTATAAATTTCAAAGGAATTCCATAGCGACTTTTCTAAAATTTGATTTGGACAAAAATCAAAATCCACACGACAAAATCCAGAATTTTCTCCATTAGAAAAATATACTTTACCAGCTCCGAACGTTTCTTGTTTCACAGAAATCCGATTTAAGACAGATTCTGTATATTCAATTGAAGTTTGAATCGCCAAATTACGAACTACCGCGACATTACGGGCTCGATTATAATTATATTATAATTATACGTTCAAACTTCGTTCAAATAATATATTTGTTAATATAATTCAACTCTAAACTGAATTATATATTTTGAATTGTCCAATTCACACAATATTGCCATTTCAGCTAATTCTGATTATTTTAGAAGTTAAATATATTATTCTGTTATTTATATTAATTAAATATTCCATATTATTTAATTAAATGACCATTTAAATCTCTGAATCACTATTTAAATAATTAAATTAATTAATTATATATCGCTGAAAATACGGGTCATTACAAAACCGGTCCGGGAGAGCATCTCTGATCCGACCTGACCTTGAAACCCTGAACTGAATGGAGGATGCAGACCAAATTTGAACCAATGCCGTAGACGTTGCCGATAATTCGACCCCGAACCGAACCAGAGTTGCAACCATGACCCGATCCGAACCGAATGTGGGGTAAACTGGTACTTCCACTCGAGCTCCTATGAATGCTCCAATATCAACCACTACAACCAGTGATCAGCCCACTCCCAATGCCCCTGTCACACACATGGATTTATGGCGCCTACTTGATGTTCTAGATAGCACCAGGATGATTTAGAGGCTCATAAGCGAGATAGCGTTCTTAGCGAGAAAACATGAAAACCATGAGTAGGGAAATAAGTGAGCTTCGTAGACAAAGAATGACCTCTCCAACTCAATGTCTCTCTGCATATCATTCATCCTCTTCAGACAAAGAGCGCCAATGTCAGAGAAGGCCATATGAAAGGCCAGAGAATCTAGACTAGTTGACATTTGGATCGTTGGGATCCCACGAAAACGCGATCCGTGTTTTAGGACCTAATGACCAAAGTTTAAGGGAACCAATGCTGCTACCGATGCGAGGAACTCACGTCCTTCCCAGAGATCCAAACATCACATCCCACTCAGAAGCAGCTTCTCCAGCCCACTCATCCCGTGAATGATAGATATCGTAGAGGGCGATAAAGCTCAGCTGCAACCCGGAACCAAAGGGAGTCGCCAGGCGTAGGCATTGAACATATTAGGGGAAATAGAAACGTAGATCCTGAACCAGCTTTGACCAACGCATAAGTGGAAACGATGGTGCGACCGATCATGGCCGATAGTCAACGTTATACCAATGAAGACTGGGGTATTGAGCGTAGTCACACCCTATTCACCGATGACATCTTGGACTTCCAATTTCCCCGACGATTCAGTCTGCCACAAATGGACAGATATGCTGGGAGAACAGATCCAGGACAACATTTGACGAGGTATACATGGTATATGAATGCCACAACAACACCCGACGCTGTGAAATGCAAAGCCTTCCCGATATATCTAGAAGATGTTACATTAATGTGGTTCACTCGACTTCCTCCACGATCAGTATCGAGCTTCAAAGAACTAAGTGAATGTTTTATGAACCAGTTCCGACTCCATGCCCGAAAAACTAAAAGCGTCATTGAGCTGTTCAGAATCAAGTAGGCCCCTGGCGAATCTCTGAAGTCATACCTAGACCGCTTCAACTTAACAGTTACTAAAATAAGTGACCTTCATGAACCAACCATTTTGATGGCGTTAATAGATGGGATCAATTCAGACACGGAATTTGGGGGATATCTAGCTGGAAAACCGCTATTGACAAGGAAGGCATTCTATGAAAAGGCAAATACTCGCCTACGGCAGGAGGAAATATACGCTAATCGAAAAAGAAAATCCGACGAGACTTCTAAGAAGATATTCAAAGTAATGTTGCTATGGAACAATCCGGTGATAGTTCAGGGAAGTTCGAGGGTAATAAAAATGGAGAAAATGGTAGCAAGAGCGGAAACAACGATAAAAGAAACAGGAATCGGGAAACAATTCCAAAAAAGGACCTCGATTTCAAACTTTCAAGAAATACACACCATTAGCTGACATGCTAGAAAACATCTATTTGGATACTTATAACATCCTACAGTACAAGAAGCCACCACCCAGGGACTCCACTGAGAAAGCGATCGCAACTGGGAAATTATGTTTATTTCATGGAACTCACGGTCACTCTACTAATGAATGTCGTCATCTAAGAGACATTGTTGAAAAGCTACTGCGGGAAGAAAAGTTAGATGAATACAAGGTCACCCCAAGAGATAGGGGACAAGGGAGCAAGCCCCGAATCAAAACCAACCTACTCCTAAGCCCATAGCTCAACAGAAGGGAAAAGGTATTGTTATAAACACCATAGTTGGGGGACCACACCCAGCTGGGTCCTGTAACAGGGCGATGGAACAGTATGTTAATGCAGCGAAGCATCCCAAGATAGGAGAATGTAGTAACCTTAAAGAAGCTGCACCAGTAAAATAGCGAAAGTCAACCACTGATGATATCGTCTTCCAAGACAGAGAAAGCATTGGGGTTGAAGTGCCAAGCACCGATCCATTAGTAATAACTACCATTATTGGACCTGCAATAGTCAAGAAAGTTCTTGTGGACAATGGGAGCTCTGTTAACATCCTATTTAAAAAGGCATTCGATCATATGAAACTGGAAATGAAGGACTTAAAGTCATGTGAAGGTTGGATTCATGGATTTAATGGAGCCTCAACTGCCCCGATTGGAGTAATAGACCTACCGATAGAGTTGGGTGAAGGAAAGCGTAGGAGAGTAAAGATTCTCCAATTTGTCATCATGGACATCGACTCACCTTACAACGCTTTCCTGGGATGGATGACACTTTCGGAGTTTAGATCTTGTGTTACTCCATGATGCCTATTAATGAAATTCCCAACATACGCTGGAGTGGGAATGATTCGAGGTGATCAAGTAACCGGAAGGGCCTGCTATATGGCAGAGTTAAAAATGTTGCGTAATGGAAAGAGTTCAGAACCTAAGAACACTTCCTCTCCTACTAAGGAAATATCAGCATAGTAGCTGAAGACAATACCGATTTGGGAATCGCCTTACGAAATTCCTAAAGATATCGATCCCAGAGAGGATGAGGAACCAGGAACTAGAAAGGCGACACCCAACGAGGCGACTGTTAATATCCCAATCGGTAACGACGACCCAACAAAGGTCTTGAAGATTGTATCTGATTTGGATTCTTTCTGGACGAAAGAATTAACTGATTTTCCAAAAGTAAACCTTGATGTGTTTGATTGTACCCATGCAGACATGTGTGGAATTTCTCCTACGATTATGAGTCATTTATTAAGCCTAAACCCAAAGCATCCTCCGGTGAAGCATGAAAGGCGGTGTTGGGCCCAAAAAGGTCAGCAGCCTTAAAGGAAGAAGTAGAGAGGCTAAGGAATAACAGGTTCATCCGAGACTCAACATATCTTGAATGGATATCGAATCCCGTCTTGGTCAAGAAATCAAATGGGAAGTGGAGAACATGCATTGACTTTTCTGATTTGAACAAAGCCTGACCAAAGGATAGCTTTCCACTCCCAGGATTGTTCGGCTGGTAGGCTCGATGGTAGGACACGAACTTCTCTCCTTCATGGATGCATATTCAGCGTACAACCAGATCCCCATGCATGTACCATATCAGGAACACACTAGGTTTATTACAAACTTGGGATTGTAATGTTATGTAGTGATGCCATTTGGACTAAAGAATGTCGAAGCCACGTATCAGCGTTTGGTAAACAGAATGTTCTACAACCAGATCGGGAGAACAATGGAAATCTATGTAGATGACATGCTTGTGAAGTCCAGGCAGTCCTCCAATCATACAAAAGATTTGGCGCAAATGTTTGACATTTTATGGTGGTACGGGATGAAGTTGAACCCCTAAAAATGCTCATTTGGCGTTGTATCAGGAAAATTCCTCGATTTCATTATAAGTTCTCTAGGGATTGAGATTAATCCTGACCAAATAGCAGTAATAAGGAACAAGAAGAGCCACGAAAGATTAGAAGTGCTCAAAGCTTTGCTGGAAAAGTTGTGGCATTGAGCAGATTCATTTCCAAAGCCACGGACAAATGTGTCCCCTTCTTTGACTTAATTAAACGGGGGAAACAAACCTTTGAGTGGACCCCCGATTTTGTAGAGGCCTTCCAAAATCTGTTGAATTTGCTAGAGAAACCTCCGATATTGTCAAAACCAGTGGATCATGAGGATCTGTTTGTATATTTGGCAGTGTCAACTCATGTTGTCAGCTCATCTTTGGTGCGTGAGGAAGACAAGATCTAAAGGCTAGCGTATTACGTAAGCAAGAAATTGGCAATGGCAGAACGTAATTATCCGAAAATAGAAAACTTGCTTATAGTCTATTGATTGCATCCCGAAAGCTCCGTCATTATTTCCAAGCTCATCCAATCGTCGTATACACGGACCAGCCACTCCGACAGGTATTGCAACTACCTGAGGCATCGGGACGACTACTTAAGTGGAACATCGAGTTGAGCCGCTTCGATTTAAGTTTTCAGCCAAGAAGATCAATAAGAGGGCAAGCCCTAGCTGACTTCATACCAGAATTCACAATCCCCGAGGAAGATGCATTGTATGATAAGGCTGACCCTTTGGAGCTTAATTTAGAACTTAGTCCCTGGAAATTGTATACAGATAAGGCTAAGAATGAATGGAGGTCCGGCGCCAGAGTTGTTTTAACTGCTCCTGAAGGACGATCTATTTACTATGCCTTGCGATTGGAATTCTCTGCTACCAACGATTTCAAATACGAGGCCCTGATTGTTGGGCTAAAACTCGCTAAGGAATTAGGGTTGACAACACTAGACATATTCCATGATTCCAAAATAGTTGTTTGCCGAGTTCGAAAGGAATCTGAAACCAGTGGACCCCGACTCGTCACTTACCTTGAAAAGATGGAGGAGTTACTAGGAAACCTGGAGCATTATAGCATAACTCATATCCCAAGAATAGAAAACCAGAAGGCAGGCAGACTAGCTAAGTTAGCAAGTTCTGACAACCCAGAAGAGACAGAGATGGTTCCAATTGAGGTGCTGAAGTCGCCAAGCTTCGATCAGATGGAAGTCGACATAGTACTGGAAGCTGAACCAGAAAGGGAGTCATGGATGACACTAATCAAGAACTTCCTTAAATGCGGAATGCTCCCATCAAAAAAGAGTAAAGGACGAGCTGTGATATGTTAAGCCACAAGATATGTCTTACAAGATGAGATTCTTTATCGCCAAGGATTTTCTATGCCCCTAAACCGGTGTATAGCACAGGACGACATCAAACGTGTACTGAGAGAAGTACATGAGGGTGA
The DNA here is from genome assembly GCA_030737875.1 of Allium sativum. Lineage (NCBI taxonomy): Eukaryota > Viridiplantae > Streptophyta > Magnoliopsida > Asparagales > Amaryllidaceae > Allium > Allium sativum. The sequence continues at coordinate 749,727,361 of CM060912.1, forward strand.
ATGTGGAGACCACACCGGAGGCTAAACTCTGGCTAAGAAAGTATTACGATATGGCTATTTTTGGCCTACTGCAAATAAAGATACATCTGATTATTCATGATGCTGCGATAAATGTCAGAAATTTGCTAAAGTTCCCAAGGCACCTCCAAGTCAACTTAAATCAATGGTGAGCCCATGGCCATTCGCTATGTGGGGGATAGACACCATTGGGACCCTGCCAATCGCTAAAGGAGGAGCTAAATATGCAATCGTGGCCGTGGAATATTTTACAAAATGGGCGGAAGTCGAACCCTTAAACACGATCACGACAAAGCGAGTGGTAAACTTTATGGTCAGGAATATCATCTGTCGATTTAGGATACCAAGAACCATCATAAACTGACAATGGAACCCAATTCGATAGCGCAGAATTCGGAAATTTCTTCCAGAAGTATAAGATTGACAAGAGGTATACTACCGTAGCTCACCCGCAATCAAATGGACAAGCTGAGGCAGTAAACAAAATTATTAAGTCCATCCTCAAAAAACGATTGGAACAAGCAAAAGCCATGTGGCATATGGGTCGATGAATTACCATTAGCCTTATGGGCTTATCGAACGACCTACAAGACAGCAAGGGGTCATACCCCTTTTTCACTTTCTTTCGTATCATAAGCGGTAATTCCAGTGGAGATTAAAGTTCCTTCTCACAGGACGACGTATTATGATCCGATGACAAATAAAGCGCTTCTTCTTGAATCCTTGGATATGGTCGAAGAGAAGAGGGATGAGGCGGACCTGCATGGCTCGAGACACAGGCGTCAAGTGGCATGATACTATAACTGAAAAGTTCATCCTTGAACTTTTGAGCCAAAAGACTTAGTACTAAAACACGTATTTCCACCCCCAGTTCATCAGAGTCCAAAGTGGGAAGGACCATATACCATCCTAGGGAAACTTGATACAAAAGCGTTCAAGTAACGACTGTAGATGGCGAAGAGATTCCCAGAGCTTGGAATGCCCGACACTTGCGGCAATACTTGACTTAAGTTTATATTGTTCTCTTTTGTTTTATAAACCATGTAAAAAGGCACAACTTACCTAGAAAAGTCTGATTGACACAAACAAAAGATTATAAAGTGGACGTAGATTATGACTTGGCCGAACCACTATAAAAATATCGTGTGTGATTTACTTTTCTCGCATAAATTCTTTTATATGTTCTGTGATCTGGATATAAAATATTAAATTTGAATTGAAATTGAAACAAATGAGATAATCGTTTGCGTAACAAGATAAAAAGGACAGGAAGACGACGTCCCCAAACTATAACTCTCATGATTCAAGAGAGAGTATAAAGGACGGGAAGACGACATCCCTAAGGAGTAATGTGCACCACGGCAAAAGATCGCCTTGTATCCACTGTAACCTGACTATACGACAGGAGAGTATAAAGGTACTTAGAATAAGTAGCAATGAAAAAGAATCTCTGCCCCATTGAAGGGCTGGGGGAAATCCATTGCCGAACCTAATCAATCTCGAAAAAGCTCTGGCTAAGCACTCTATTCAAGATTGATTGTAGGCATACATACCGCATCCCCTGATACCGTTTATTTAATTAAGCATGAATCGTCATTTGCTGCTAACGCTTTTAATATTTTGACCATCGTTGAATCAACAACGATAAATAACAAAATTGCAAGTATTTGACATAGTGGTAAGCAAACTATTTCATTTACGTGAGTGCGGGTTAATACATGAAGATTAAAACAGAGAAACGCGAGGGCCACACTCGCCACAACAACAGCGGACCAAAGGAAAATCAAAACAACAGATGAAGCTAACTTTCATTTAGACTTTGGGATAGACTTAGCTTTCTTAGCAACCTTGAGCTTATCCCTTTCCTCTTTTTCAGCTTCGGAAAAGATACGCTTCGGTTTCTTTCCCTAAAACTGGAGTGTTAGTATATGTAGAAGATTTTTTAGCAAGCTCTTTGGTGATCGACCTGGTTGAAAGTTTGACAACTAGCCTCGACCCATGAGGGACTGTCGCAGGGGTTTAAGAGCTTCGGGGTCTTCTTCCACAACCTTAGCTTTTAAAAGCATATCTTGCTTGGCCTACATATTATCGACATCTCCAGAGCCTCCAGTCATAACAACATCGTCATCTTCCTCGTGAACATCGTCGTCTCCATCATCTTTCAAGGCATCTATTATATCCCAGACTTTGGGAATCTCGATGTTGGATGGCATGGGAGCCTTGTCAGTGACCTCCCCTCCTTATCATCTGTTTCCCCCGCAGATTTTGAATTAGTGGTCTCGTCCCTCTTCTCTTGAGTGTCTTCACAAAGTTCTGTGCTAGTGACTTCTTCTCGCCGCTCATTGGTCTTCCCAGTTGTTTCTGCACCTATAGAGCGAGAAATAACAGTTATTAGCTCAGGAGAAAAAATAGGGTTCCTCGATTGTCTGTCCAACGATGCGACGCAAGGTCGAGATAACCCTAACAAATTGAGGTAAAAAGGTGGAGATACCTTCGGATGATTTCTCAATATGAGCATGGGGAAACTCTGGGATCTTTTCAGCAATAGGAGACAAGAAAGATGCTTTGCTCATATCCTTCCGTTTTGGAAGCTTCGGGGGCAGCGGAAGAGGAACCGACCTCGATAGTATTTTTTCCCTTTAGCCTGATGCCTCTCCTCCTCCGTAGCAGCCGCAATAAGTTTTCGCCCTTCGGTTAACCGTGCCATCTCCTTGCCTCTCAGATACTTCTCTATGAGCTTATCCTCGTCAGCTGAATCCACCTTGAGCTCTTGTTTTTCCTTTTCGACCACCTGATCCCATACATACACCAGAGTTGTAGGGTAATCCTTGATCCATGCAATGTCTCGATGTTAGATAATCTGAGCAAAGAATCCCATCATGGTCTCGGCACTCTCATCCAACTCTTTTTGTGCTCCCACAAGCTGACCATTAATCTTCTCGACTTGTTGTAAAGCTATGTTTGCATTTTCGTTGGCATAGGTTGCCCGTGTCTCAGCCTCCATCAGTTTGGCCTCTAACTGCGCATTCTTCCTCGCCAAATCTGCTTTCTCCTGTTCAAGACGAGTACAATCCAACCTGGCTGTGGTGCTCTCAGACATTGCATCTTCGGCTTGCTTCTTTAAGTCTATGCGCTCGTGGTTATGAGAACCAAGCTCGGTATGGTAACGCTTTTGCAATTCTTCAAATTGCTTCTTGTAGGTATCGACATCGCGTTGCACAATGGCAAGTTGGGCTTGAGCGTCCTCGAGATCCTTCTCAGAGTTTTCAATAGCCTTCGCATTATATTCAGCAACTTCTTTCATTATTTTTACGTCAGCTATTAGGTCGCTAATGATCTTCGACAAGATTCGTGCATACCTCTTCATCTCTTTGTACTGAGTATCTGCTTCATCAATTTTGCCCTTAACTACCGTTGTTCAGTCAGTTTCCAATGGCTTAAGGTTTGAAACAAAATTCATATTTCCAAAGTGATGATCAGGAAATTTTTTCTTTATAAGTTCTAATTTGGCCTTTTTTTTATCGTCAAGTATGATCGGCCTCATGGTAGTAATGTCAACGTTGCGGCGCCTAGATGGCATGATAGATGTCCTATCTTTATCAGATCCCTTACTTGGTTCCTTTTGTTTCTCCTTCGGATCAGAACTTTTCTTCAATGGTTTTTTTTGATGTTTTGTCCTTGGAGGAGGCCGTAGTCATAGAAGTGTGTTTGTCCCCTTTATGATGAGTAAAGTGGCTTTTATGTCTTACCAGGTTCGAACGATGAGGGGATCGAGAGCTAGAGGACCGATGAGGTTGAGGGGGTCGATTTCTCTTGTTATCTCAGTCCCAACTTTCATCTTGATCATGTCCTGCACCGGACTCCATCGGGGGCATGCTCGAACGACCGTCTCTCATATAGTAGCGGTAACGGGCCTTTTGTCCTATAAAGTGATACAAGTGAATGTTTGAATCAACATTACTATAAAGCACAAGTCTTGTGACGTGCAGTGCTAGAGTATTGTGTATATCCTAAGTGATATCCCCCCAACGGACCCGAGCCTGGAGTTAGGCCAGTGTGCACAATTTCCCCGTGGGGTTACTTCTTCCTCGGAAGTGAAAGTAAGAGGATCCATTCTAAAGTCTTATGTGGTATAAAGGGCGTCGGCCAAGGGAAGACCCCCAAAACCCTGATATATGGAATCATCCATAAAAGTACCATCGCCTTGAAACTTGGTTGATGGTATCCATGTTGGAGAAATCGGTCTTTCAGGGGTAGCTGCATCCTCAGGAGCGATGTATTTATCCCTATCCTTGGCAGCTGTGTTTGCTAATTCATCTTCTTGAGTTGAAGTAGGAGAAGGACTCTTGTGAGGCATCATTGGATCTTTTGAACTCTCTCCCTTCTCAGGTAAGATTTCAATTGGCCCCTCGACTGGAGTATATGTACATAGCGACCTTTTTCTTGGCCTATGCTACGAGTGATATCAACTAAGCGATGGCAGTGAAGGTACTCATCCACTAGGTAGTCCTTGATGGTCAAGAATTTTTTATTATCATTGAGCAATCGGTTCAAACGATCAAAGTATACTTGATGCTTTTCCTATTTTGGGTTGGGGACTGCAAATGAAAATGAACGGCAGTTAATACATTCATAGTAATGATCGAAATTAGAAATCGAAGGCTAATTTCTTTACTTGATTTAACCCAACTCCTGGAACATCCTGGTTGTTGTTTGATATAGAACCATTCGAGCCTTGAATCACCAACTTTGCTGCTAAATGGAACGCTAATGATTTTCCTCTTTGGCACTGATTCAAAATATACAAAGGAAAGGGTAACCTGAGTTCGATGCTTAAATTATAGAAAAAATGAACATCTTCGAAAGTGAGCTTTATGCCTAGGATCTCCCTATAAGCAATATAAAAGGTGTGCTATATGCCCATCAGGCGGATTGAGAGGTCGGTCTGCTTCATTAGCCAAATTAATGTCTCTTCGGAGGATTCCATACTTTAAGCATATCCGGGCGAGTTTAGCATTGTCACTTGTCGATTCAACAGAATCACTGGGCTTCTCCAAGACAATAACATTCTCTAACTCATCAAGAGCATGAATATCTCCTACCCTCCTCCCTCTTCTTCGTCTAAAGAAACATCATCTACGGAGGATGCTTTATTTTCATGAGTCTCCATTTCGTAGTCCGGGCCCTCACTATCCCATTCCGGATCTGAAGTGAAGGGTATATCTTCGATGGTAGGATTTTTGGATGTTCCTATGGCTTCTCTTTTCTCTGCCAATCTAAATGAGCATCTCTCAGTCATAGATGTTGTACTATCGAAGATAACAAAGATTAGAGCATAACTACCCGTACCCCCGTATGTGTGTGTATTAAGATGTGCAACGTCCACAACCCAAATATCACAGAAATACGAATCATTTTTTTAAGAAGAAAAAGATAGAATAAGAACGGAAATAACAACATAGAATCTCACATCGCAACGGAACAAAATAATATATCATAACTTTTGAAATCCAAAATTTTAACTGTATAACACACACTTATCAAACTATAACACTTACAACACAGTGGAAATAAAAATACTATATATCTAGCACTGAAGCCTCCTGCTCCAAACTCCTTTAGATAGATCTGTAAAATCCTGAACTACTTGACTGCCCGTACAAATTTGGGCACCCATGAGTTTAGGTAAAACAAAACAAAATAAACTCTGGGTCAGTCATGGAATGGTATGAGTTAAAAATTTAAAACAGTTTGAGAAAATAAACGATATCTCATAAGACCACGCCGTATAACACGGAACGGGTTTTTCCTTATGAGAATCCAAAACACTTGATATAACTTTCAAATCTTTTTGAAAGAAACGATAATCTTTATATCAAAACTCTTTTGATATTATAATAATGTCTATATCAAATAAATAGAATTCTAGTGGAACGCTTTCATCTCATGCTCCACATATACATAATATAAAATCAAAACCGCGAGCACTTATTGATAATGAATTTCCTACTTTGACAAGGTATGGAACCACCTTCCGATAGTGTACCTCTAGAGGAGAATACACCGGGTTCAACAAGAATATCTTGTAACCCGGCCACACATGACCGACCACTCATTTTGCTTGAGTGTATCGAATGTATATCACCAACGGTTGGGATCAGCAACCGTTTACCGAATGGGATAGCATCAAATAGAATAAAGAATGAAATGAATTTCTCTAGATAGTGATAATACACCCTATTTGGAAGCTACCCACTTAGCCATGCTGCCCGCCCGATTTTTGTTATTTACCGGTTGTTGGGTCCTGAGGCTACGATTACTTACCATTCATCAATAACACAATCACTTTGAATGCCACATTGTTAGATACGTTAATCTTAATTGATTTGCACAAATATAATCTCGATATTATGCTAAGAGAATAAATTCTCTACCACTATATATATTTATACAGACCAACATATGCGATTATTGGAAATACTCTGTCAGACACTCGCCCATACACGTTCATTCTGGGATTGAACAAAACCGAAGGCACAGTTTCTATTAATAGAAAAAGTCCTTGCATTTTACTCCGTCTTCTATTATCCTCATATAATCTGATTCGCAATGCTACTGCCAATACGGAGTGGTTCTCGAATAATAATCCAACCGGTCTCTCCATATTGACAACGATATTGGCAAACACTTCGATAGTCGGTTATTTAACTATCGAAGAAAAACAAACATCCATTCATAGCATCAAACAATCAATGGGCCCTTTAATTAATATTTCATTAAGTAAATCACTACTCCATTTACTTATCAATATTTGTTAACCAAATATTTTCAACAATCATCTTGGCCTTTTATGCTTTTTGGAAAACATTTTCATATATCGCCTCCCTTTTTTTCTATACGCAGAAAATATATTCTAATTATAATTGGAAAACATTCCAATTACTTATCTCTTTCACGCCCCTTCATTTCTACACTCAGGAAATATTTATTTATTATATTTCCAAAATTCTACTTCCTTGGGTTAAAACGAATGTTGTATAAAACACCATTACAACAACCCAAAATATTTCATTCAACTAAATTTCTTTAAACATTTATCTCTGAGACCGAATCCTCCTATTTATCGGTTAATAATTAAATCAATCAAGTTGGGGGTATAATTACCTCTCAGACCTCGACTGAAATCATCATTAACTTCACAACAGACAAGAACAATTTTTTCGAATACTCAACACCATTCAAATCAATTATTCATTTCTAAACCCGTATACATTTCTCTTTCTCATTTTACCAGATTTAATTACAGATTTCCTTTTAGTTTATAATATTCCATTTTTATGTTCGTTTCCTTATCGAATTCTATATACATCGATACACTGATTTCTAACTATCAAAATTTCTTAAAATTATTCTAACTCCTTAAATTTCCGGAAAATTTTGCCATAACCTCCTTTATATGGGTCACTCGGTACAACTACAAAACGCCTCTCTAGGCCCTCTTCATTCAAAAAGAAAATTAAAAAGCCAAGCGGCTTGTCGATTCGGCGCATAAAACCTCATATGGAATTTAAACATGTACCTTTTTGTTGGGCACACAAATTATAATCTTCATACACTTCATTCCATACCTGTCTAACCCATATACGTCCATTCCTAATTTATTCCAACTCAATTTTATCATTTTAACTAAATTCGCTAATTTATTCTTTAATTAACTGTTTTGCCTATTTCACTTTTTATTTGAACATATCACGTTCAAAATATATATTAATTTGTTTATAAACAATCGAATGCCATTTCTAATTCAGATTTCATATTCGATTTCGAATATGAATTCACAAACCCAATTTACTTATCCAAGGCTCAATTTCAATTCAAAACTCCAGTAACTAATTATTCTTCAAATTAGTTAATTCTATTCCATAATTAACAAAATCTGATTTTTGTTCCAAAATCATTTCATTACTCCACTTGAGTTCATATATATTTTATAACTCAAATCTGGATTTTTTTTTCTAAATAGAAATTTGGATTTTATTTGCTTAAAATCCTTTAATTGATCTAAATAAACCGTTATGGTTTTTAAACGGTTATGGAGCTGTTTTTCTGAAAATCTGATTTTGACACAACTCAAAATATATACGACGAAATTCAAAATTTCCTCTTCCATTAGAAAACTATTATTCGATCGGTCCTGACGATTTTTGTTTCATAGAATTCCGACTTAAGCTGAGTTCTGTATACTCAATTGAAGATCGAAACGCCAATTTACGAACTACCGTGCTGCGGTGAGTTCTTTTTAATTATATTAATATATATAAATGTTTAAACTTCGTTTATAATAAATTCAACTCTATTCTAACATATTTTTAATATATATCAAATCAATTTTTTCCAATTCAACATAATATTTCCGATTATATATAATTGTCGATTTTTCCTTACTCGGAAATAAATTTATTTATACTTCGGTCTTCTATATTTATTTTCAATTCCTTTTATAAATAAATTATTTATAACATTTGATATAATCGAATTTTGATTATAAATCCTTTGGATTTTTTCAATTCAGTTTATATTCCGAATTCCGAAATAAAAACCGTTGTTCCCTTTTCAAAACGATTTCCAATTCACTTTCAAATTCATACTTGTATTTATAATTCCAATTCATCCCATGATAATTATTCCACTTTACAAAAATCATTTATAAATTTTCTTCCTTTTTATACATTAAAAAAAAATTCCATTTCGAATTTCTATTTGAAACTCCATTCCTTTTGTATTCTGAATTGCATAATAAAAACCGTTGTTCCCTTTCGAATGATTTCAAAATCTATTTTTACATTCATATTTGAATTTAAATATTCCAATTATCTCTTGATAATTAATTCTTATATTTATAAACATCGTTTTATAAATTTCCTTTCTTTATATTTAAACAGGTCTATTTCAAAATCTATTTAAAAACAAAATCTTATTTTGGAAATTTATATTTATAATAACTTATATATATAACACACAATTTATTTTCATATTCAATTTTTGTTCTATCTAATACGATTCCAATATCTTTTCTAAAAAATATTTTATTTAAATAAATTCGATCTAATCGAATTCAAATCATAAATCCATATGGATTTATTTTTAGTCCAATTTACATTCTGAACATTAGAATAAATTTCATCGTTTACTTCTTTAAAACAATTTCCCATTTCTATTTTTAAATTCAAATTTTAATTTAAATATTCAAGTTATCAAATGATAATTTTTCCACTTTATTTATAAACCTGGTTTGAAAATTCATTTCAATTCTCTGCATTATTTAATTTATAAACAATGTTTACAACTTCACTTCAAATCCCGTATTATTAATTTACTAACAACGTTTATAAATTCACTACTTGTTTTATGTATTCAAACAAGTTAATATATTTATAGCCCAATTGAAATTCAAATTCTATTTTAGATAAATAGATTTTTTTCTTTAAATTTCACAATATCCTTTTCCCGATATTTTTATATATCAAAATTTCAGGCCCAGTGATATTTTAACCAATCAAAAATGCCAATTATCAACCACGGATTTTCTTACACATCATATATGATAATATATAAACGGGAAAAAACAAATAATAATATTTTTGAGGAATCCAGTTGGATCCCTCCAACCTGTTTTCCCTGCATCCACTGACGTTAGCCAACATAAATAATACCCATCCTTCTTCAAGGCAGGATATCGCTGTATAAAAGGTCATCCACTATCATAGTGTGGGGCATATTGGGTCATCCGATAATGATACTGCGGGCATCCGCTAATGATACTGCGGGAATTATCCAACCACCAATATATATAATAACCACAAACAACAATCCTAAATAACTAATATATATTTAACAATAGCCACAGTAATATTTTAATGCAACCAACAACCATCAATTATTTTTAACGACTAAAAATAAATTCTAAATAATAAATTGAGTGAGATTTGATCACCGTGATATTCTTTTTTTTCCGCTTTTTCCCGGTTAAATATGTTATCGTCACGGCTGTGCATCCACTCGAGTCATTCCGAATGAATCTATCTTGGCCTATGATTTATTGAATTTTTTATTTAATCATTCATAATATTATTAATTTAAATTAACTATCGAAATAAATAAATTACACTATATTATGTTTTATTTTGTAAAACATACCTTAGTGCTTTACAAAATCAACCCAGCAGTCCCAAACACTAACTGGAACTCCACGCTGTTGAAAACTTCGAACCATGACCAATACCAGTATTCGGTCATCGCTCAGTCACCATTTCCGGATCCCCAAATACCCTATTGTCTTATTGACCACACAATCCTCTCCACTTCTCCTACATCTTCCTAAAAATCAACAATAAAACTTAACTGCTGAACGATCCCAAAACCCACTTTATCCATTTTCGCATTCTACTTTACATAATCATATCATCAGCTCATGCCTACATCGCAAAGCTTCGTCCTTCCCTGGGATCGTAGTGCACCTCTCTTCCATCGCACTCACTGTCATATGTTGAACTACCCTTTAATTGAGCCTCGCAAAAACCAAGGCGCTTGAACTTCTTGTTTGCGATCTTGGATCCCCTTCGATACCATGCCTGCTACCTCAGTGCAACCACCTCCAATATCCACGCAATTCAAACACTGAATCGCCTCTGTACGAGCACCCGGACTTCAAGGTTGGATTTCAAAATTAACCCATCGCATCGACCATAAACCCCAAAATCGATTACTGATGCCCAGTCAAAGCTCCTCCTTACCACGAAGACCAACTTCGTACTGACCCCAAGGGACCATCGCGACCCTATTCCCTTCGTCAATACCAAAGTCGAACAACCTATACTCGATCGCATCTAACCCCAGTACTCCAATTCGAAGGTTTTCATCTTGATTTCCTCCTTTCCCTTTTTTTGCGAACTGTTGGTTTTGAAGGAAGGAATATAACTCGCGGATCTTATTTGAGGAGAATAAAGGAAGCGGCTTTGATTCGAGAGAGGAATTCATACAATGTTATAGTGAATTGAAGCGATGCCCTTTTGTTTATCTCAGATGAATTTGATTTTGTCTAAACTAAAGGAAGGATTTGGCTTTTATTTGTTTTTTCCAGGAACTTGAAATAGAAAGTGTGACTTTATAGACGATAATGACTTTGGTATTAAGGAATTTACTTGTAGATGGTACAATATAGGTTATAGGGTAAGTACATTTCTAATACATTCTAATTTGATCTTGATTTAACTACGATTTGAGTTCGATCTTATCCATTTAGTTTTATAATAATATAATTCACGGATTTGAACTCCAGTCGAAACACAACAACAGACGTTTATAGGGTTTAACTACTGTTCTGAACACACTGGAACAAGTTTTACAGCCCAACTCGATCATATGGAGAAGATATTAATTTAAATCGATAAGAATAAATTCAAAACAATTAATTCCTTGATAATAAATAGTTATTATTATCTTTTCCATTCAGTTAGAATTTATATTAATTATCTAATTCATTTTCGGTACAGTTCAAATCTTCGTATTTAACTGTATTTCGAATTACGATAATTCGATATATATTCTAAATTAAATTATATTCGATTAATAAATCGATAACTTAATATAAAAATTCATTTATTTATCAATTCAATATTTAAAATCATATTAAATATTTAAAATAAACTGTTCGAAAATCCGGGTCGTTACAATAAGAATATAGGATTATAACTAACTCAAAAGTCACCTTGAAAATATAAAGGGGTATATCGACAAGACCTTTTTCCTATGTTGACATATACCAAAAAAGCCATATTTGAAATTAAAATATTGAAATTCAAACTTTTGAAATTCAAACTTTTGAAATTCCGACCAACTTCAATGTGATCGAAAAAGTGTCCTTTAAACCAGCGAATTGTCCTTTGATTCTCTATATTTACTACCTATTCCATTCATTTCTTTTCCATTTTATTTCAAAATTCAAAACTACCTTTCATATTCCTATACTCTTCATAACCATTCTAATGGCCTTCTCAAGCACTCCAAAAACCATGAGATTAACCACATCTATCGAGGGTTCACTCGTCAATAACCTGGATGCTATCCAAGATTACATTAGTTATGTAAATTTTAGCAAAGCAGACATTGCTAAATTTAGTTATTTTTCATTTTATGAACTTGAACCTCTCTTTTACCAAAATGGAATTTTGAGTTTTATTGATTCTCGGGATAATGATGAAGTTTCTTATCCTAATCTTATGAATTTTTTTATGTAAATTTGAATCTTGACTTTTATCAAGGAAGCAAAGATGAAATTTGGAGTAGTGTTAAAGTAACAAAAAATGTTTTAGATTAAGTACCATTTTGGGTTGCAAGAAAGATTTTAACATTAATGAAAGAGATTTAGAAACTTTTCATCACATTTTTGAAAATAGTGAAAATTTGGAATTCAAAAATCGTTTTTATCGTCAAAAGAAAGAATCGCCAATTTACTACTTTAGCATACCATCGCCTCTTGATACTAAAATTTTACTAACCCCACCATGAAAGTTAACAAGGCCCTTTTTTCTATCTTTGGAAATTATGAAATTAATTGGGCAAAAGTGATTTTAAGTGAGTTTCAAACAAAGAAAATACATTATATCTTGGAGTTTATCTTACATGCATTTTCAAATATTTTGGAGTCGATTTCAAAGGAGAAGATTTCATTTCTAGAAAATATTTTAGTGCGCGAAATATTTCTCTTATGAAGATTCCACTTGTGTTTCATCCATATTAAACATAGGCGGAAAATCAAACAAGAATTGAACAAGAAGAAAAAACTGATCAAATGGAATTGAAGAAGAGGAAGAAGATACTTCTTTAGAAAGCATTGAAGTTCCTACCAATCCCTCCAAGAAGACCATTCTTCAAAATCAAAAGATTTTAGCCATGAATCAAAAATTACTTAAGAGATCGTTTAGTAAGAAATTTCAAAAGATATCTACTAAAATGAGTAAGTTCTTTGGCAAAGTTGGAAGGAAACTCGGCTTGTCATCTTCCTCCTCTGCTGAATTCTAAGTTTAATTTCGTATTGTGTTTTCTTATATTTCTATTTCCGTATTTCTATCTTATGTTACGTACTCTTTTCATGTATCATTATCATTAGATTGATATGAAGTTCATTATTTTGTCAATACTCTTTTGAAAATCTCTAGAATTACTATTAAAACAATAATAATTATAAGTTTATATAAGTTGAAACAAATCACAAAACATTAAAAAAGTTCGAAACTTGGAATAATACATGTATATGTTGACATATACATTTACCCATGTCGACATATAACAGTAAAATTTCCATAAATTGTTTGAATTTGAAACTACTCTAACCGACTCGTGTCTATTCAGTTTAAATGATTTTTAGAAACCTATTTATACCCTTTCCTTCCAGAAAAACTTATCCATTCATTTTTCCTATTCTTCCTTTCACTATTTCTCAATAATATAATCAAAACTATGGCTGCTCGAATCCATAATCTTAGTGAAAACCGTGAATAAATTCTCAATTCCTCCAAGAATATCCTTTTGATTATTCTCCATAATCAGCAACATCTAGAATTGAGTCAAATACAGATGATCAAACAACAAGAGAAATATTTTGATGCAGTTCGATGGATGATTTACTCTCTTTCAAAAGATGAAGACAACATCACTGGAGCACCTCTCACCAAAGACAATGAAGACAAGGATGTTATAATGGCTGATCCAATCTTTAGTGGAGATGGTTGGGTTGAAATTCCTCGAAATTTATAAATTTGTTCTAATTTGTGTGGTTTGGTTAATTTATTTCGAACTTGTAAATAATATACTATAATTATGGTGTTATTTTCGTGTAGTTGGATTATTTGAATGTATTGACAGATACATATATATGCATGTATTGGCTTGGTGTGATTTATTTGATCCTAAATGGAGTTTATAGTAATATTAATTCAAGTTATAATAGTTAGAATATTACTATTATTTAGTTTAATATTTAGACTAGTATTTATACCTTAGGTTTAAGGGATGTATTAGAATTTAGTTAGGATTATATAGTTTTTCTATTGATGACAAAGGGGAGAAGTATAAAGTAGGGCTTATATTAAGGGGGAGTTAGTAGTTTCTGGGAGAGTTAATGAAGTACGGGGAGTTAATTAAAGAATCGAGACATCAGATATGAATATTTTATATCCAATGTTGTCATAATCAAAAAGGTGAAGATTGTTAAGGACTGGGATGCTGACGATGATGGTTTTGATGGCAGCAACCTTGTTTCTACTCTGTTTCAATTATTATTGTTATAAATATATACTAACACTATTTTCTAGAATATATATATATATGTGTGTGTGTGTGTGTGTGTGTGTGTGTGTATAGGAAATCTACGCGGGTATTTTATAATCTAAGACTTGTATAGTTCACAAGAATCAAGATTTCAAATAGAAGAGTTCAAGTTTCAAGACTCATGCGTATCAAGAGTTCAGGAGTTCAAGAATTAAAGAGTTAATGTGTCTAGAAGTTCAATTAAAACTCGGGTTAGCATTTGATTCTATTTTCAATTTTAAATCCTGATTTTAAAACTGATTTCAAAATAATTTCAAATTTATTGACTTGATTTTAAATCTTGTTTTCAAATGATTTCAAAATTACTTCCTTATTCAGAATATATTCTTCTTTGTTTTAATAAATATTTTAACTGCTGATAGCTATTTTCTAAACTCCTGAAAACTAGTTTATATTTAAACTTATGTTTTATAGGTTTTGAACTTAAGTTTTATTTGATTTATAATTACTTATATCGTTTAACCTTCTTGTTTATATTAAGTTTTTAATATGTTGTTTGACACTTTCTAGGAGTTAGAAAAGCACAGATGTGTAGTACGCACACATGTGTAGTACGCAAGTCGAAAACAGGGCAGAAAATTACAATTTATTATTTATATATCTCGTGGGAAAGTTAGAAGAATTTTGGAGGATTTGATTGAAAAATAAAATTGAAACTGCAAATTGATTCAGAACAAATCTAATTGAAATGACAATCAAATTACAATTATCAATAAAAAAAATTAAAACTGTAATTGGATTCACTGCAGATTCGAATCTAATCGAATCTATAATTAATTCAATGATTAAAATAAAACAGAATACTGAAGTAAAAATTACAAAAAGGAATTAAACAATAGAAATAAAAATTAGGATTACCATTGAATCTAATCTAACGGTCAATCGCTAATAAAAAATTGCAAAGACAACTATGCTCTACCGAATCTAATTGTATAGATGGTACAAGCTGCTTGGAAAATAAAATTGCAAAAATAAAATAAAAGAAGGAGCTTTATTAATGGAGAAAAAGAAGTAAAGAATAACGAATAGGAGATTTACAATGAATACAATGGTTATTTATAGGGATATGAAGATAGACTTTAGACATTTCATGCTGATTTCCTCTTTATGATTAGTGACATATGGCAGATTGATTGGATTTTCCTTGGCAATAGTTAAATCAAATCTTCTTCTACATGGCAGTTGAAAATTAATGATTTGATTTGATTTCCATGTGAAGAATATGCCCAACTCTTCAAAACTTTATTAGTGCATATATTATATACATACATAAGAATATATATATATATATATATATATATATATATAATATACCACTAGTCCATCTATTCTTCAGAGCAAGGGAGACAATGTTTATACATCCCTGTTCCATTCTTTAGCAAAAATAGGGCTTGATAGCGATTGAACTCAGGTCACTCTGTCCAAATTTCCAGGCCTTTACCAGTGTGCTACAGCTTCCTTTGTGATTGAAAATTTGTTGATTCCAAAAAGTAGCATTTTCTATTCAAATGATCTTTAGTTGAATAAAGGAGACATTTATTTAACAACCTATGAAAACACACAAAAATACCCAAAGTAATATTTATTTATTTACAATAAAGATAAGATATGAGCATAAAAATAAACACTTTTACATGTTAACCAAATACCCCCGCACATATCTTTTACTCGTCCTCGAGTAAAACAAGAATGAAAAACTAAACTAGGTAGGTCACACATTCGTAGGAAACACAATTGCATTAAGCGTATGCAACAAGCCGTCAAACCTTTTAGTCTCCCTAGTAGGACGAGTGGTGTCTCGTGAGGGTTTTCAGTGGATACTACCCACAAAATCCAAATGCAGAATGTTGTGGTTCTAGTGTAACTACATGAATGGATTGGACATATGCAAATGGAAAAGATAAATGAAAACACGACTTGTTTTGGAAAAGTGGTACAACAAATTAAGTTAACAATTACTAATCAGTTGATTGTATTTTAACTTGTCTCAAATTTTCAATATAATTCAAGTTTTCAATGTTAAACTCTAGTTTGGCCAGTTGGTTCAGTTGGTAACATAGTGCAGCCATGAAGTAACTTCTTAGTTTGCTTGTCAAAATTTGTAAAGTTGTAACAACTCGTATTTTCAATAACCTGTTATAATGTAAATCGAGGCAGAATTTAATTCTAAAATCTGAATCAAGGGAAACGGGCTATGCCATTGCGTTCGTCTCGGAAAAGTACGCGAAATAGAGTCCGAGTTTTCGAAAATCGGAGTCCGTATGACCCGATTAAGGCCCAACGAAGTTTTCAGAAAAATCCAAAGTAAAAACAGATTTCAAATTCAAGTTTGAATTTGGAAATTTGGGCCAGTTTGGGCCAGGCGGGAAAATTCCCGCCAGAGCACCCAAGTCAACAGCCCTGTCGACTTGGGAGTCGACTTGGTTGGACCCAAGTCGACAGCCCTGTCGACTTGGCTGTCGACTTGGTCCAACCGGGCTGTTTAGCCTGGTGCACCATTTAGTGATTGTGTTGAGCTTGGGGGCCAGATTCGGTTTTGAGGGCTGAGATTGGAACTAGGGTTTAATCCTAGGGTTGAAACTAGTCCTAATCTCTATAAATAAGGCCCTAACCTAACCCTAAATCATCATTAATCAATCCTACAACTAAACTATGGCAAAATCAATCCTCTCATGGCCTCCACTCTCTTCATAAAATTCCTAAATAAATTTTTATGAGATTTTCCATGCATACAAGTGTTTTCAAGCTTGTATGAGCATCATTAGCTTGCATTCAAGTCAAGTTTCTATATTTGCATCATAAAGCAAGGGTTTTGATCACTTTGGCTTAAGGGTTTTTCTATTAAAGCTTGCATTTTGGGTTTAATTGATTGCATAAGGGCTTTCTTATATTTGCTATGCTCATTTGAGTCCTCATAAGCATTGTAAGCCCTATTCTACTTTCATACTTAAACTCTAAAGTTAAATGTATGATATGCAAGTTTGCCATGATATGCAAGTTTGCTATGATGTGTTATGCAAGTTCATCAAGTTATGTTATGCAAGTTTGATATGCAAGTTTGTTATGTTATGATATGCAAGTTTATCATGTTATGCAAGTTTGCCATGTTATGATATGCAAGTTCATCATGTCATGTTATGCAAGTTTACCATGTTATGCAATGCAAGTATGCCATGTTATGATATGCAAGTATGTTATGCAAGTTTGGGATGATCATTTTGTTCATGTTATCATGTTATGCAAGCTTATCTTGAGTATGTGAACATAAAGCTTCAAGCTTTAGGCTAAAGGTTGCATTTTGGCAACATGTAAGTTATCATATCCCTTATGATAACTTGCATGTGAGGCTAAATGCGAACTTATGGCCATTTCTACATGTCATTTAGCACCATGTATCACCAATATGCCAAGTTTGGTTTTATGCATGCTTTTGAGGCCTAAAAATGTAATATGCAAGTATATGAACATATGTACATTTCATATGCCACCATGTTAAACTTGTGGCTTCAACACTTTTATGTCATGATTATGCCAAGTTCCCTCTTTCTATCCTTTATGCGCTATTGCGATATGTAAGCGATGGGATTGCGTTTGGGGTTGGGTAAAAGTAAAAGACATAAAAACATAAGCTTGGGAATTTACCTATTAAGTTAGGTCTACCCATGGGTACCAGTAGATCGAGACTGTGCACTCATGTTTATGGTGTCCAGGGGTTGGCACCCTAGGGCTTGATACACCCGAAGGGTGGTGGACCCGGCACAGTTCGACTACAATTATGTTTGGGCCATATTGACACCAACACGTGACGAGTTAGGCTTGGGGAGCCGATCGACTAGACCGTTTAGTTCGACCTTGTATTAGGGTCATTTCATGTTATTGGGCCAAAGCTTGGGCCAAGGGATCAATACTTGTTTATTCCAGTCATGTTAGTTTGCTAGTACACCTGTGGTGCAAAACCTTAAACCTGATTATGCGATGATACCTTTATCTACCTTGTTGGCTAATCATCATGCTAGTATGTTGTTATCCTTATGATCATACCTGCTTCTTATGCCAGTTAACTTTATCAGTTTACATTGATTGTAGTAGGGCTTACTCAGTCTTTTTGACTGACCTGTTTTCTTTCGCCTCTTTTCTTCCGTCCCCCCCCCCCCCCCAGGTTCTCAGGGAGGGAATATTGGAGTTTAGCTGGATTTCTGATCGCTTGCTTGTGGGATTTTAGCTCATGTACGGTCTTGACATGAAGCTAGCTATGGTTATCACTTATTTTGGGGATAGTACTTATGTATTTCAGTTTTCAGTAATGTTGTTTTTATCTAGACTTGTGTATTTGGAAAGTTAACATTATGTTGTACCAGACTTGTTTTGAAATGGTTTGAAAATCTTCCGCTGTTTTATCTATGTTATTTACTCTGTTTACATATATACATATGTTCTTGTTCTGCCTTGATATATCATTATGCATGTTTACCTGATTCAAACGCCCCTCCAAAGTCAGAGTGCTTGTAAGAGCCACCCTGGCGGAGGTGGGGTGTTACATTTGGTATTAGAGCATATGGTTTACGAGAAGGAACAAAAAGGTTTTTGAAACTTTTGGAAAACTATTTTCAAAACCAAGTATAAAGTATTTTCCAAAGAAAAGTCTAGTTTATTTTAAAGGCTATTCCCCAAAAAGCCATTAGCAAAATTCCTTCGTTTTTCTCCATTCTGAATCTGTCTTTTTCTTCGTTTCAGTATGGCCGATAACTTTGCTATTCCGGAGGGAGTACACGTACCTGTTTGGTATAGGAGACTTTTGGAGGCTAGGGCGACCGAAGCCGGCCCCGCAGATGTTCCTCCTCCTCCTCCAGTAGTTAATGTTCCTCCTCCTCCTCCTCCTCCTCCAGTAGTTAATGTTCCTCCTCCTGTCGCTGAGGTTCCTCTTCCTCTTCCCCCTCAGCATCCTCAAGCTGACTTCGCAAAGACTTGCAAAGATTTCAAAGCAATGGGTGGCAAGAACTTTCAAGGCACTGAGACTTTTGTAGAGGCCAGAAATTGGTTGAAAGAGACCGAGGATTTGTTTGCTATCTTTGGGTTAGATGATCAGAGGAAGATCTTGTTGGCGGTTTGGATTATGAAGGATGAAGCCGCTTATTGGTGGGAAGTCACCAATGGTACTAGGCCTGTTGAGACTTGGGCCGATTTCAGGGCAAGGTTCGTGCTTAAGTTTCTATCTTCTGCTGAGGAGAATCTGCAAATGGAGAGGTTCATAACTTTGAAACAAGGAGATATGTCTGTCAAAGAATATGTGAACAAGTTCAATCAGTGAGCTCGTTTTGGCTTGGATATGGTGAATACTCCTCAGAAGAAGGCTCTTCGTTTTGCTAGAGGATTGAATGAGCCGTTGCAGGGATTGGCTATGTCACATATTCCCTATGGGGCCACGTTTGAGAGTTTGGTTGATATGGCGTTACTTCAGGGAGATGTCAAGAAAGAGACCAAGATGAATGATACTCAAGCCAAGAAGACTGATTCCCAGGGAAAAGGAAATTAGGGTAATCCAAGTGGTCAAAGCAGTCAAGGCAATCAGAACAAGAACAAGAGTCAAGGCAACAAGGGGAACAACGACAAGGGCAAGAACAACAAGGAGAAGTGCCATTATTGCGGTTCAGTTGGGCATCTTATTAAGGATTGTAAGAAGAGGAAAAGGAAGAATGGTGAATGCTTTTTCTGCGGTAAGACTGGACATTTCAGTAGGGATTGCCCGAAGAAGCAAGGGCAAGGCCAGGGTCAGACTCAGCGTGCTGGACCTTCAGGAGGGCAAGTTCATGCTCTCAATACTGCTCCAGTTCCCGATCGAGGTAGTATTTCTGTTGAGAGCCTTGTATATATTTCTGATTTTCCAGTTCGTACCTTGTTTGATTCTGGTGCATCGCATAGCTTTATCTCATCTGATCTTGTTGATAGTTTGCACCTTAGTACTAGCATGGTGGAGGATCCCGTTTGTGTCTCAAATCCTATTGGGGGTTCCGCCCATCTATCTATGATATGTGGGGATTTGAGGATCTCTATACTGAGTGTAGAGTTCTTGTGTAGTGCTTATGTTCTTGGTTTTAGGGGATACGGATTGATATTGGGCATGGATTGGTTGTCCAGATATGGAGCCATCCTAGATTGTGAGCATAGGGTGGTGAGGCTCGTGACTCGCCTCGGAAACACCCTAGAGATTTCTTGTGATCCAAGAGGTCCCATCATGTTGTGCTATCTGGAATCACTCGACTCGTCAATGGAAACTCTTCAGTCTGTGAGAGTGGTTCGAGAGTATCCGGATGTTTTCGATGAAGTTAGGGGGTTGCCCCCTAAGCGAGAGATTGATTTCCGCATTTATCTGGTGGATAATGCAAAGCCGGTTTCTTTGCCCGTTCGGCACATGGCTCCGTGTGAAAGGCGGGAGCTAAGTAAGCAAGTAAAGGAGTTGCTTGAAAAGAACTTCATTAGACGAAGCATATCTGAATGGGGAGCGCCTGTGGTATTTGCTACCAAGGCAGATGGTTCTCTCCGACTATGTGTTGACTATCGAGAGTTGAATAAGCTGACTAAGAAGAACAGACACCCGTTACCGAGGATTGATGATCTCTTTGACCAGCTTGTCGGTGCTTCTGTTTTCTCTCAGCTTGATCTTGCTATTGGATTCCATCAGCTCAGGGTAGTTGAAGATAGTATAGACAAGACTGCGTTCAGGACTCCAGATGGATTCTTCGAATGGCTTGTCATGCCGTTCGGCTTGACTAATGCACCCGCATATTTCGTGGACTTGATGAGTAGGGTGTTCAGGGAGTTCTTGAACAAGTTTGTCGTGTTCTTCGTAGATGATATTCTGATCTTCTCTAAGGATGAGGAAGAACACGCAAGGCATCTCGTGGAGGTGATGGATACGCTTAGAGCGCATCAGTTGAAGGCCAAGTTCTCCAAGTGTCACTTTTGGAGAAGGGAAGTTAGATTCCTTGGGCATATAGTATCTAAGAAAGGCTTAGCGGTGGATCCCGCTAAGGTAGTTGCAGTTCAGGATTGGAAGACTCCAAGGAATGCAACCGAAGTGAGAAGTTTTCTAGGTCTTGCAGGCTTTTACCGGAAGTTCATCAAGGACTTCGCGAAGATTTCCGCTCCTCTCACAAAATTGACGAAGAAAAATTTAGTTTTTGATTGGAGCATAGAATGCGAGCTTGCTTTTCAGAAGCTCAAGAGAGCTCTCACATCAGCACCTGTTCTAGCTTTGCCCAATGGAGGGAAGTTATTTACAGTATACACCGATGCATGTGGCACGGGGTTAGGAGCTGTTCTTATGCAAGAAGGAAGAGTGATATGCTTTGGCGGTAGACAACTCAAAGTGCATGAGAAGAATTATCCCACTCATGACTTAGAGTTGGCAGCAATAGTATATGCACTCAAGGCTTGGCGACATTATCTTCTGGGCGAAAGATTTGAGTTTTATACCGATCACAAGTCATTGAAGTATCTCTTTTCTCAGAAGGATCTGAATCTGAGGCAACAAAGATGGATGGAGTTCTTGGCATCCTATGATTTTGAGACAGCTTATACCCCTGGCAAGGGGAATGTGGTAGCAGATGCATTGAGTAGAAGAAGGTTGACCCTAAGTCCTCTATTCGTTGAGATGAAGAATTTAGAGTATGTGGTAACCTTTGATTTCTCTTTGGCGATTGAGTCGATGACCGGTTCTTTAGCATCTCTGGAACTCAGACCTACCCTTCTTGATCAAGTTGGGGCTTCGCAGAGAGAAGACCCTCAGGTAGTTGAGATTATGGATAAGCTGATTCGAGGAGAGGCGTCTAGTCATCTCGCTCGATATTCTATTGATGAAAAGGGTTGGTTGAGGAGAGATGGAAGGTTATGTGTTCCAATGGTAGAAGATTTAGTAAGAAAAGTTCTTGAGGAAGCGCATCGCTCTAAGTTGACTATACATCCAGGCGGAAATAAGATGTATAAAGATATGAAGCGCATTTTCTTTTGGCCTGGGATGAAGAAGGATGTGGCAGAGTTTGTCTCTAGATGTATCATTTGCCAGCAAGTTAAGGCCGAGTCAAAGAAGCCCGGTGGGCTATTGCATCCTCTAGACGTTCCACTTTGGAAGTGGGAGAGTATTTCCATGGATTTTATCGATGGGCTACCAAGGTCAAGGAAAGGGAATACGAGCATTTGGGTTATTATGGATAGACTTACGAAAAGTGCTCATTTCATTTCGGTGAAGAGCAAGAGGACCGCATCTTGGCTAGCGTCTGTATATCTTCGTGAGATCGTGAGACTACATGGAGTCCCTTCTAGTATAGTCAGTGACCGTGACCCAATTTTTACAAGTCAGTTCTGGAATAGCTTGCAAGAAGCTATGGGCACAAGGTTGAATCTAAGTACGGCTTATCACCCACAGACGGACGGTCAAACCGAAAGGGTGAATAGGGTACTCGAGGATCTGTTGAGGCTTTGTATTCTGGATTTTGGTGGTACTTGGGAAGACCATCTTCCTCTTGTTGAGTTTGCATATAATAATAGTTATCAGGCAAGCATAGGGATGGCACCATTCGAAGCTTTATATGGGAGGCCGTGCAAGTCGCCTACATGTTGGTGGGAGACTACAGATGAGCTTATACTTGGGCCTGATATGATCAGAGATACATCCGAGAAGATCGAGTTGATTCGGAGACGGATGAGAGCGGCCCAAGACCGATAGAAATCCTATGCTGATAAGCGAAGAACTGATTTGGAGTTTGATGTTGGGGATATGGTTTTCGTGAAGGTTTCTCCTTTGCGGAATGTGGTCCGATTTGGAGCCGTTGGGAAGTTAGCACCGAGGTTTGTTGGACCATTCCCTATTATAGAGAGGATCGGGCAGATGGCTTATAGAGTAAAGTTGCCCGAGAAGCTTGCCGGAGTACACGATGGTTTTCACGTCTCGCATCTCCGGAAGTGTTTACATGAATCAGCAGAGGTTGTTGAGCCAAGTGTTCTGAAAGATGTGGAAGTGGAGAAAGAGGCTACCTTGAGGAGAGCTCCGATTCGTATCTTCGGGACGGAGACCAAGAAGCTAAGGAATCGAGAGGTCAAGTTGGTGAAGGTTCAATGGGGTGAAGCCTAAGAAGACGCAACTTGGGAAACCGAGGAGAAGATGCGTGGGCTTTATCCATTCCTTTTTTAGGGTACACTCTCAATCTCTTTTCTTTGTTAGCATATCTTTCTCTTTGCTATCCATGTTTATCTAGTTTATCGTGTTAATCTTGTCATGGGAACCTTAGGTAGAAACCCTTTGGATGAAACATGTGTTTGAAACATGTTATGCTTGATGGTTGCAAGTGGTTGCAAGTGGTTGCAAGTGTTTGCAAGTGGTTACTCGTGGATGCATTATACACGTTAGGCACTAGATCGGCTCACACACTCCTCATATTGCATATGCATGAGTGTTTATGCTTATTCATGGATGAAAATTTTTGTGTTATCACATGGATGTTGCATATGGATGTATGTTATGTGCACACATATA
This sequence comes from Allium sativum, assembly GCA_030737875.1. Classification (NCBI taxonomy): domain Eukaryota; kingdom Viridiplantae; phylum Streptophyta; class Magnoliopsida; order Asparagales; family Amaryllidaceae; genus Allium; species Allium sativum. The sequence goes on from CM060912.1 coordinate 749,751,296, forward strand.
GATGCTATACATTATGTTAGGAATTGCATACATATGGATTCATTTCACTAACATAATTTGCATTGAGGATATTTGCATTAGATAAGGACATATACACACACCTTTGCATATGTTCATACAACATTTAGAATCTTGTAAGGACAATAATTGCTCGTGGATGATGTTTTGAGTAGATGGATGATTGGATGGTAGGATACGTTCTTCCTAACTTGAAGATTTCGGGGACGAAATCCTTTAAGGAGGGGAGAATGTAACAACCCGTATTTTCAATAAACTGTTATAACGTAAATCGAGGCAGAATTTAATTCTAAAATCCGAATCAAGGGAACCGGGCTATGCCATTGCGTTCGTCTCGGAAAAATACGCGAAATAGAGTCCGAGTTTTCGAAAATCGGAGTCCGTATGACCCGATTAAGGCCCAACGAAGTTTTCAGAAAAATCCAAAGTAAAAACAGATTTCAAATTCAAGTTTGAATTTGGAAATTTGGGCCAGTTTGGGCCAGGCGGGAAAATTCCCACCAGAGCACCCAAGTCGACAGCCCTGTCGACTTGGGAGTCGACTTGGTTGGACCCAAGTCGACAGCCCTGTCGACTTGGCTGTCGACTTGGTCCAGCCGGGCTGTTTAGCCTGGTGCACCATTTAGAGATTGTGTTGAGCTTGGGGGCCAGATTCGGTTTTGAGGGCTGAGATTGGAACTAGGGTTTAATCCTAGGGTTGAAACTAGTCCTAATCTCTATAAATAAGGCCCTAACCTAACCCTAAATCATCATTGATCAATCCTACAACTAAACTATGGCAAAATCAATCCTCTCATGGCTCCACTCTCTTCATAAAATTCCTAAATAAATTTTTATGAGATTTTCCATGCATACAAGTGTTTTCAAGCTTGTATGAGCATCATTAGCTTGCATTCAAGTCAAGTTTCTATATTTGCATCATAAAGCAAGGGTTTTGATCACTTTGGCTTAGGGGTTTTTCTATTAAAGCTTGCATTTTGGGTTTAATTGATTGCATAAGGGCTTTCTTATATTTGCTATGCTCATTTGAGTCCTCATAAGCATTGTAAGCCCTATTCTACTTTCATACTTAAACTCTAAAGTTAAATGTATGATATGCAAGTTTGCCATGATATGCAAGTTTGCTATGATGTGTTATGCAAGTTCATCAAGTTATGTTATGCAAGTTTGATATGCAAGTTTGTTATGTTATGATATGCAAGTTTATCATGTTATGCAAGTTTGCCATGTTATGATATGCAAGTTCATCATGTCATGTTATGCAAGTTTACCATGTTATGCAATGCAAGTATGCCATGTTATGATATGCAAGTATGTTATGCAAGTTTGGGATGATCATTTTGTTCATGTTATCATGTTATGCAAGCTTATCTTGAGTATGTGAACATAAAGCTTCAAGCTTTAGGCTAAAGGTTGCATTTTGACAACATGTAAGTTATCATATCCCTTATGATAACTTGCATGTGAGGCTAAATGCGAACTTATGGCCATTTCTACATGTCATTTAGCACCATGTATCACCAATATGCCAAGTTTGGTTTTATGCATGCTTTTGAGGCCTAAAAATGTAATATGCAAGTATATGAACATATGTACATTTCATATGCCACCATGTTAAACTTGTGGCTTCAACACTTTTATGTCATGATTATGCCAAGTTCCCTCTTTCTATCCTTTATGCGCTATTGCGATATGTAAGCGATGGGATTGCGTTTGTGGTTGGGTAAAAGTAAAAGACATAAAAACATAAGCTTGGGAATTTACCTATTAAGTTAGGTCTACCCATTGGGAATTTACCTATTAAGTTAGGTCTACCCAATTGCTTGAAAATTTGTAACATGTTTTGGAAACATGATGGACATGACACTTAGAAAAGATAAGTGTGACCAACTCGAGGTTGGGTTGAGTTTGTAGCGTAAACCTACCCGGAACCGACCGGCTTAACTAGTTGCTACAAACAATAGGACCCAATGTGAGAAGTTGGCCATGTTGTACCTTGAACCCAAGGTTAGACCAAGTTGTGATGTAAAGCTACCCGGACCCGCCCGACTTAACTACAAACCACAACAAGGTCTAATGTGAGAGGTTAAGGCGCATTAAATTAATTAATGCCTCGTGATTAGGGTTAAGTCATGGTCCACTTAATACTTAACCAATTTGGGCTTGGTAGATTAATCAGGGTTAAGTCGTGAACTCATCGTTACACTTAACCAAGTTAATCCATGATTAGCAAGAGGGTTAAACCGTACTTAACCCACTAGAAAATCCTAGCAATGGGGGGTCCACTCCAGCAGTAATCCCAAGTTTGTATCATCATGGCCCTAGGGTCTAGGTTAGGGTGTGGGGCACGAATTACTGGACTGGAGGTAAGCGACCAATAAACGACGGCCGGGTGGTACGCCGATGTAGTTCCGGACGGACTATGGTCGTGCACGTAGTCCGTATTTGGAGAAGTCACCCATGGGTACCAGTAGATCGAGACTGTGCACTCATGTTTATGGTGTCCAGGGGTTGGCACCCTAGGGCTTGATACACCCGAAGGGTGGTGGACCCGGCACAGTTCGACTACAATTATGTTTGGGCCATATTGACACCAACACGTGACGAGTTAGGCTTGGGGAGCCGATCGACTAGACCGTTTAGTTGGACCTTGTATTAGGGTCATTTCATGTTATTGGGCCAAAGCTTGGGCCAAGGGATCAATACTTGTTTATTCCAGTCATGTTAGTTTGCTAGTACACCTGTGGTGCAAAACCTTAAACCTGATTATGTGATGATACCTTTATCTACCTTGTTGGCTAATCATCATGCTAGTATGTTGTTATCCTTATGATCATACCTGCTTCTTATGCCAGTTAACTTTATCAGTTTACATTGATTGTAGTAGGGCTTACTCAGTCTTTTTGACTGACCTGTTTTCTTTCGCCTCTTTTCTTCCGTTCCCCCCCCCCCCAGGTTCTCAGGGAGGGAATATTGGAGTTTAGCTGGATTTCTGATCGCTTGCTTGTGGGATTTTAGCTCATGTACGGTCTTGACATGAAGCTAGCTATGGTTATCACTTATTTTGGGGATAGTACTTATGTATTTCAGTTTTCAGTAATGTTGTTTTTATCTAGACTTGTGTATTTGGAAAGTTAACATTATGTTGTACCAGACTTGTTTTGAAATGGTTTGAAAATCTTCCGCTGTTTTATCTATGTTATTTACTCTGTTTACATATATACATATGTTCTTGTTCTGCCTTGATATATCATTATGCATGTTTACCTGATTCAAACGCCCCTCCAAAGTCAGAGTGCTTGTAAGAGCGACCCTGGCGGAGGTGGGGTGTTACATTTGGTATTAGAGCATATGGTTTACGAGAAGGAACAAAAAGGTTTTTGAAACTTTTGGAAAACTATTTTCAAAACCAGGTATAAAGTATTTTCCAAAGAAAAGTCTAGTTTATTTTAAAGGCTATTCCCCAAAAAGCCATTAGCAAAATTCCTTCGTTTTTCTCCATTCTGAATCTGTCTTTTTCTTCGTTTCAGTATGGCCGATAACTTTGCTATTCCGGAGGGAGTACACGTACCTGTTTGGTATAGGAGACTTTTGGAGGCTAGGGCGACCGAAGCCGGCCCCGCAGATGTTCCTCCTCCTCCTCCAGTAGTTAATGTTCCTCCTCCTCCTCCTCCAGTAGTTAATGTTCCTCCTCCTGTCGCTGAGGTTCCTCTTCCTCTTCCCCCTCAGCATCCTCAAGCTGACTTCGCAAAGACTTGCAAAGATTTCAAAGCAATGGGTGGCAAGAACTTTCAAGGCACTGAGACTTTTGTAGAGGCCAGAAATTGGTTGAAAGAGACCGAGGATTTGTTTGCTATCTTTGGGTTAGATGATCAGAGGAAGATCTTGTTGGCGGTTTGGATTATGAAGGATGAAGCCGCTTATTGGTGGGAAGTCACCAATGGTACTAGGCCTGTTGAGACTTGGGCCGATTTCAGGGCAAGGTTCGTGCTTAAGTTTCTATCTTCTGCTGAGGAGAATCTGCAAATGGAGAGGTTCATAACTTTGAAACAAGGAGATATGTCTGTCAAAGAATATGTGAACAAGTTCAATCAGTGAGCTCGTTTTGGCTTGGATATGGTGAATACTCCTCAGAAGAAGGCTCTTCGTTTTGCTAGAGGATTGAATGAGCCGTTGCAAGGATTGGCTATGTCACATATTCCCCATGGGGCCACGTTTGAGAGTTTGGTTGATATGGCGTTACTTCAGGGAGATGTCAAGAAAGAGACCAAGATGAATGATACTCAAGCCAAGAAGACTGATTCCCAGGGAAAAGGAAATTAGGGTAATCCAAGTGGTCAAAGCAGTCAAGGCAATCAGAACAAGAACAAGAGTCAAGGCAACAAGGGGAACAACGACAAGGGCAAGAACAACAAGGAGAAGTGCCATTATTGCGGTTCAGTTGGGCATCTTATTAAGGATTGTAAGAAGAGGAAAAGGAAGAATGGTGAATGCTTTTTCTGCGGTAAGACTGGACATTTCAGTAGGGATTGCCCGAAGAAGCAAGGGCAAGGCCAGGGTCAGACTCAGCGTGCTGGACCTTCAGGAGGGCAAGTTCATGCTCTCAATACTGCTCCAGTTCCCGATCGAGGTAGTATTTCTGTTGAGAGCCTTGTATATATTTCTGATTTTCCAGTTCGTACCTTGTTTGATTCTGGTGCATCGCATAGCTTTATCTCATCTGATCTTGTTGATAGTTTGCACCTTAGTACTAGCATGGTGGAGGATCCCGTTTGTGTCTCAAATGCTATTGGGGGTTCCGCCCTTCTATCTATGATATGTGGGGATTTGAGGATCTCTATACTGAGTGTAGAGTTCTTGTGTAGTGCTTATGTTCTTGGTTTTAGGGGATACGGATTGATATTGGGCATGGATTGGTTGTCCAGATATGGAGCCATCCTAGATTGTGAGCATAGGGTGGTGAGGCTCGTGACTCGCCTCGGAAACACCCTAGAGATTTCTTGTGATCCAAGAGGTCCCATCATGTTGTGCTATCTGGAATCACTCGACTCGTCAATGGAAACTCTTCAGTCTGTGAGAGTGGTTCGAGAGTATCCGGATGTTTTCGATGAAGTTAGGGGGTTGCCCCCTAAGCGAGAGATTGATTTCCGCATTTATCTGGTGGATAATGCAAAGCCGGTTTCTTTGCCCGTTCGGCACATGGCTCCGTGTGAAAGGCGGGAGCTAAGTAAGCAAGTAAAGGAGTTGCTTGAAAAGAACTTCATTAGACGAAGCATATCTGAATGGGGAGCGCCTGTGGTATTTGCTACCAAGGCAGATGGTTCTCTCCGACTATGTGTTGACTATCGAGAGTTGAATAAGCTGACTAAGAAGAACAGACACCCGTTACCGAGGATTGATGATCTCTTTGACCAGCTTGTCGGTGCTTCTGTTTTCTCTCAGCTTGATCTTGCTATTGGATTCCATCAGCTCAGGGTAGTTGAAGATAGTATAGACAAGACTGCGTTCAGGACTCCAGATGGATTCTTCGAATGGCTTGTCATGCCGTTCGGCTTGACTAATGCACCCGCATATTTCGTGGACTTGATGAGTAGGGTGTTCAGGGAGTTCTTGAACAAGTTTGTCGTGTTCTTCGTAGATGATATTCTGATCTTCTCTAAGGATGAGGAAGAACACGCAAGGCATCTCGTGGAGGTGATGGATACGCTTAGAGCGCATCAGTTGAAGGCCAAGTTCTCCAAGTGTCACTTTTGGAGAAGGGAAGTTAGATTCCTTGGGCATATAGTATCTAAGAAAGGCTTAGCGGTGGATCCCGCTAAGGTAGTTGCAGTTCAGGATTGGAAGACTCCAAGGAATGCAACCGAAGTGAGAAGTTTTCTAGGTCTTGCAGGCTTTTACCGGAAGTTCATCAAGGACTTCGCGAAGATTTCCGCTCCTCTCACAAAATTGACGAAGAAAAATTTAGTTTTTGATTGGAGCATAGAATGCGAGCTTGCTTTTCAGAAGCTCAAGAGAGCTCTCACATCAGCACCTGTTCTAGCTTTGCCCGATGGAGGGAAGTTATTTACAGTATACACCGATGCATGTGGCACGGGGTTAGGAGCTGTTCTTATGCAAGAAGGAAGAGTGATATGCTTTGGCGGTAGACAACTCAAAGTGCATGAGAAGAATTATCCCACTCATGACTTAGAGTTGGCAGCAATAGTATATGCACTCAAGGCTTGGCGACATTATCTTCTGGGCGAAAGATTTGAGTTTTATACCGATCACAAGTCATTAAAGTATCTCTTTTCTCAGAAGGATCTGAATCTGAGGCAACAAAGATGGATGGAGTTCTTGGCATCCTATGATTTTGAGACAGCTTATACCCCTGGCAAGGGGAATGTGGTAGCAGATGCATTGAGTAGAAGAAGGTTGACCCTAAGTCCTCTATTCGTTGAGATGAAGAATTTAGAGTATGTGGTAACCTTTGATTTCTCTTTGGCGATTGAGTCGATGACCGGTTCTTTAGCATCTCTGGAACTCAGACCTACCCTTCTTGATCAAGTTGGGGCTTCGCAGAGAGAAGACCCTCAGGTAGTTGAGATTATGGATAAGCTGATTCGAGGAGAGGCGTCTAGTCATCTCGCTCGATATTCTATTGATGAAAAGGGTTGGTTGAGGAGAGATGGAAGGTTATGTGTTCCAATGGTAGAAGATTTAGTAAGAAAAGTTCTTGAGGAAGCGCATCGCTCTAAGTTGACTATACATCCAGGCGGAAATAAGATGTATAAAGATATGAAGCGCATTTTCTTTTGGCCTGGGATGAAGAAGGATGTGGCAGAGTTTGTCTCTAGATGTATCATTTGCCAGCAAGTTAAGGCCGAGTCAAAGAAGCCCGGTGGGCTATTGCATCCTCTAGACGTTCCACTTTGGAAGTGGGAGAGTATTTCCATGGATTTTATCGATGGGCTACCAAGGTCAAGGAAAGGGAATACGAGCATTTGGGTTATTATGGATAGACTTACGAAAAGTGCTCATTTCATTTCGGTGAAGAGCAAGAGGACCGCATCTTGGCTAGCGTCTGTATATCTTCGTGAGATCGTGAGACTACATGGAGTCCCTTCTAGTATAGTCAGTGACCGTGACCCAATTTTTACAAGTCAGTTCTGGAATAGCTTGCAAGAAGCTATGGGCACAAGGTTGAATCTAAGTACGGCTTATCACCCACAGACGGACGGTCAAACCGAAAGGGTGAATAGGGTACTCGAGGATCTGTTGAGGCTTTGTATTCTGGATTTTGGTGGTACTTGGGAAGACCATCTTCCTCTTGTTGAGTTTGCATATAATAATAGTTATCAGGCAAGCATAGGGATGGCACCATTCGAAGCTTTATATGGGAGGCCGTGCAAGTCGCCTACATGTTGGTGGGAGACTACAGATGAGCTTATACTTGGGCCTGATATGATCAGAGATACATCCGAGAAGATCGAGTTGATTCGGAGACGGATGAGAGCGGCCCAAGACCGATAGAAATCCTATGCTGATAAGCGAAGAACTGATTTGGAGTTTGATGTTGGGGATATGGTTTTCGTGAAGGTTTCTCCTTTGCGGAATGTGGTCCGATTTGGAGCCGTTGGGAAGTTAGCACCGAGGTTTGTTGGACCATTCCCTATTATAGAGAGGATCGGGCAGATGGCTTATAGAGTAAAGTTGCCCGAGAAGCTTGCCGGAGTACACGATGGTTTTCACGTCTCGCATCTCCGGAAGTGTTTACATGAATCAGCAGAGGTTGTTGAGCCAAGTGTTCTGAAAGATGTGGAAGTGGAGAAAGAGGCTACCTTGAGGAGAGCTCCGATTCGTATCTTGGGGACGGAGACCAAGAAGCTAAGGAATCGAGAGGTCAAGTTGGTGAAGGTTCAATGGGGTGAAGCCTAAGAAGACGCAACTTGGGAAACCGAGGAGAAGATGCGTGGGCTTTATCCATTCCTTTTTTAGGGTACACTCTCAATCTCTTTTCTTTGTTAGCATATCTTTCTCTTTGCTATCCATGTTTATCTAGTTTATCGTGTTAATCTTGTCATGGGAACCTTAGGTAGAAACCCTTTGGATGAAACATGTGTTTGAAACATGTTATGCTTGATGGTTGCAAGTGGTTGCAAGTGTTTGCAAGTGGTTACTCGTGGATGCATTATACACGTTAGGCACTAGATCGGCTCACACACTCCTCATATTGCATATGCATGAGTGTTTATGCTTATTCATGGATGAAAATTTTTGTGTTATCACATGGATGTTGCATATGGATGTATGTTATGTGCACACATATAGATGTTATACATTATGTTAGGAATTGCATACATATGGATTCATTTCACTAACATAATTTGCATTGAGGATATTTGCATTAGATAAGGACATATACACACACCTTTGCATATGTTCATACAACATTTAGAATCTTGTAAGGACAATAATTGCTCGTGGATGATGTTTTGAGTAGATGGATGATTGGATGGTAGGATACGTTCTTCCTAACTTGAAGATTTCGGGGACGAAATCCTTTAAGGAGGGGAGAATGTAACAACCCGTATTTTCAATAAACTGTTATAACGTAAATCGAGGCAGAATTTAATTCTAAAATCTGAATCAAGGGAAACGGGCTATGCCATTGCGTTCGTCTCGGAAAAACACGCGAAATAGAGTCCGAGTTTTCGAAAATCGGAGTCCGTATGACCCGATTAAGGCCCAACGAAGTTTTCAGATAAATCCAAAGTAAAAACAGATTTCAAATTCAAGTTTGAATTTGGAAATTTGGGCCAGTTTGGGCCAGGCGGGAAAATTCCCACCAGAGCACCCAAGTCGACAGCCCTGTCGACTTGGGAGTCGACTTGGTTGGACCCAAGTCGACAGCCCTGTCGACTTGGCTGTCGACTTGGTCCAGCCGGGCTGTTTAGCCTGGTGCACCATTTAGAGATTGTGTTGAGCTTGGGGGCCAGATTCGGTTTTGAGGGCTGAGATTGGAACTAGGGTTTAATCCTAGGGTTGAAACTAGTCCTAATCTCTATAATTAAGGCCCTAACCTAACCCTAAATCATCATTGATCAATCCTACAACTAAACTATGGCAAAATCAATCCTCTCATGGCTCCACTCTCTTCATAAAATTCCTAAATAAATTTTTATGAGATTTTCCATGCATACAAGTGTTTTCAAGCTTGTATGAGCATCATTAGCTTGCATTCAAGTCAAGTTTCTATATTTGCATCATAAAGCAAGGGTTTTGATCACTTTGGCTTAGGGGTTTTTCTATTAAAGCTTGCATTTTGGGTTTAATTGATTGCATAAGGGCTTTCTTATATTTGCTATGCTCATTTGAGTCCTCATAAGCATTGTAAGCCCTATTCTACTTTCATACTTAAACTCTAAAGTTAAATGTATGATATGCAAGTTTGCCATGATATGCAAGTTTGCTATGATGTGTTATGCAAGTTCATCAAGTTATGTTATGCAAGTTTGATATGCAAGTTTGTTATGTTATGATATGCAAGTTTATCATGTTATGCAAGTTTGCCATGTTATGATATGCAAGTTCATCATGTCATGTTATGCAAGTTTACCATGTTATGCAATGCAAGTATGCCATGTTATGATATGCAAGTATGTTATGCAAGTTTGGGATGATCATTTTGTTCATGTTATCATGTTATGCAAGCTTATCTTGAGTATGTGAACATAAAGCTTCAAGCTTTAGGCTAAAGGTTGCATTTTGGCAACATGTAAGTTATCATATCCCTTATGATAACTTGCATGTGAGGCTAAATGTGAACTTATGGCCATTTCTACATGTCATTTAGCACCATGTATCACCAATATGCCAAGTTTGGTTTTATGCATGCTTTTGAGGCCTAAAAATGTAATATGCAAGTATATGAACATATGTACATTTCATATGCCACCATGTTAAACTTGTGGCTTCAACACTTTTATGTCATGATTATGCCAAGTTCCCTCTTTCTATCCTTTATGCGCTATTGCGATATGTAAGCGATGGGATTGCGTTTGGGGTTGGGTAAAAGTAAAAGACATAAAAACATAAGCTTGGGAATTTACCTATTAAGTTAGGTCTACCCATTGGGAATTTACCTATTAAGTTAGGTCTACCCAATTGCTTGAAAATTTGTAACATGTTTTGGAAACATGATGGACATGACACTTAGAAAAGATAAGTGTGACCAACTCGAGGTTGGGTTGAGTTTGTAGCGTAAACCTACCCGGAACCGACCGGCTTAACTAGTTGCTACAAACAATAGGACCCAATGTGAGAAGTTGGCCATGTTGTACCTTGAACCCGAGGTTAGACCAAGTTGTGGTGTAAAGCTACCCGGACCCGCCCGGCTTAACTACAAACCACAACAAGGTCTAATGTGAGAGGTTAAGGCGCATTAAATTAATTAATGCCTCGTGATTAGGGTTAAGTCATGGTCCACTTAATACTTAACCAATTTGGGCTTGGTAGATTAATCAGGGTTAAGTCGTGAACTCATCGTTACACTTAACCAAGTTAATCCATGATTAGCAAGAGGGTTAAACCGTACTTAACCCACTAGAAAATCCTAGCAATGGGGGGTCCACTCCAGCAGTAATCCCAAGTTTGTATCATCATGGCCCTAGGGTCTAGGTTAGGGTGTGGGGCACGAATTACTGGGCTGGAGGTAAGCGACCAATAAACGACGGCCGGGTGGTACGCCGATGTAGTTCCGGACGGACTATGGTCGTGCACGTAGTCCGTATTTGGAGAAGTCACCCATGGGTACCAGTAGATCGAGACTGTGCACTCATGTTTATGGTGTCCAGGGGTTGGCACCCTAGGGCTTGATACACCCGAAGGGTGGACCCGGCACAGTTCGACTACAATTATGTTTGGGCCGTATTGACACCAACACGTGACGAGTTAGGCTTGGGGAGCCGATCGACTAGACCGTTTGGTTGGACCTTATATTAGGGTCATTTCATGTTATTGGGCCAAAGCTTGGGCCAAGGGATCAATACTTGTTTATTCCAGTCATGTTAGTTTGCTAGTACACCTGTGGTGCAAAACCTTAAACCTGATTATGCGATGACACCTTTATCTACCTTGTTGGCTAATCATCATGCTAGTATGTTGTTATCCTTATGATCATACCTGCTTCTCATGCCAGTTAACTTTATCAGTTTACATTGATTGTAGTAGGGCTTACTCAGTCTTTTTGACTGACCTGTTTTCTTTCGCCTCTTTTCTTCCGTTCCCCCCCCCCCCCTCCAGGTTCTCAGGGAGGGAATATTGGAGCTTAGCTGGATTTCTGATCGCTTTCTTGTGGGATTTTAGCTCATGTACGGTCTTGACATGAATCTAGCTATGGTTATCACTTATTTTGGGGATAGTACTTATGTATTTCAGTTTTCAGTAATGTTGTTTTTATCTAGACTTGTGTATTTGGAAAGTTAACATTATGTTGTACCAGACTTGTTTTGAAATGGTTTGAAAATCTTCCGCTGTTTTATCTATGTTATTTACTCTGTTTACATATATACATATGTTCTTGTTCTGCCTTGATATATCATTATGCATGTTTACCTGATTCAAACGCCCCTCCAAAGTCAGAGTGCTTGCAAGAGCCACCCTGGCGGAGGTGGGGTGTTACAAAAGTGGTATTATTATTTCCTCGTGTATGGCTAGTCAAATAAATAAGGTCAAGAAGTGTTTGGGAATCATTGCTTATTATCTATCTTTATAAAAATTAAAATTTATGATTAATTACACACAACTAACTTAAAAGACCAAGGTATACCACCCATACACTGCCTCGCAAACTGTCGGAGAGTTGGGAAAGAGCTTGGTGGATTGTGCAGACTGACACTGACTTTGTCAACAAGATGTAGGTAATCCTTAGATTTCCAACTCATAAGTGAGAATAAGGTATACAGACATTGTAATGGCCCGCAAATTCCCGTCCTCCGAATCGACCGCAAGGCCCGATCCGAAAGTCGAAAATCGTCGGTTCACTAACTTTGGGCATACAACACATCAGGACAAACAACAGAAGACTTTTATTACATCATAATAATGTTACATCCGAGTACAAAATATATCAGATACATCAACAAATAATAATACAGCGGAAGATTAATTTACAATGCAGCGGAACTAATAAACCACAGCAGAAGCCTGTCAATGCTTTGGACATAGCTTTAGTCGCTCTCGGGTCACCCGCATCTTTAGCTACATACCAAATCATTTCATATTCCAAAGCAGGAAAAATCATTTCACAACATAATAATCACAAGTACTTTCAAATCTATTGTACTTCACATTAGCAATTCACACATAAAAAGGATTTTTATAAAAATTGCTTATGCGATGTAGAAAAATTAGAAGGAGACTAAAACTACTTACGCAATGTAGAAAATTGTGGTGAGAAATCGCTCATTGAAAAGGGCTAGATTTATATTAACTATCTATAGTTAATTGATTGGATTAGAAAATCATTGTTGATCGATTAGACAAGTTTTATATGATGTTAATAATTAAGTAGTGTGATAAAAATATCATTTTTAATTGATGTTTGTGAGAAACCGAAACTTAAAGGGCTAGTTTAACGTTAATCGTAGTTAGTGAATTTATACGATTATATAATGATTAGGGTTAATTATATAAGTTCATTATGATGTTAAATAGTGTGTAGTAAGTTAAAAATATCATTTTTACTTGATATATGCGAGTTCATGGCATTTAAATACAAAAGTGTAAGTTGTGAGAAATCTAAATTCAATTTAGAAAAAGGGTGGATTAGAAAATTATTTGTGCGAAACTTAATTGTTAGTTAGAACCATTATTGTTACTGGCAAATAATTTTTTTTTTAGTTATGAAATAATTTTTAGCAAGTTAAAAATGTGATTTTAAACTAGTGTATGATATGAAATTGTTTTTAACTTATATATGTGATGTAAAAAATTGTCATGAGATTTCTAAACTCACTTGAAAATGGATTATAAAATATATTCTTGCAATGTATAAAATTGTTTATATAATGTAGAAAAATCATTATGAGATGAAATAATTTTTGGTAAGTTAAAAATCACATTTTTAACTGGTGTTTGATACGAAATAATATTAGCTAGTTAAAAATATGATTTTTAGCTTATGTAAGGAATAATAAAAATTGTCATGTGATGAAATAATTATTAGTTCCTCAAGGATATGATTTTTGGCTTAGGTATGCGTTATACAAATTATTTATGCATTGTATAAAATCATATGAGCGTTGTATAAAATTATATAAGCATTGTATGAAAAAAATGTATATGCATAGTATATATTATGTAAGCGTTGTATAAAATATATATGCGTAGTATAGATTATATAAGTGTTGTATAAAATATATATGTGTTGTATAATGATACGTATGCATTGTAGAAAATCATATATGTGTTGTAGAAAATCATATATGCATGGTAGAAAATTTTCATGCAAAGAAATAGTTGTTAGGTAATTAAAAATACGATTTTTAGCATATGTAGGCGACATATAAAATGAACATGTCTTGAAATAAATGTTTATGTGTTAAAAATATTCTTTTTAACATGTTAATGAAAATAAAATGATCATTTGTTGAATTATGTTTTTGTTTGATAAAAAGTCACCTTTAACATGCTAATGAAAATAAAATGATCATTTTTTGAATTATGTTTTTGTTTGATAAAAATGTCACCTTTAACATGTTAATGAAAATAAAATGATCATTTGTTGAATTATGTTTTTGTTAGATAAAAATGCCATCTTTAACATGTTAATGTAGAATAATAAGAAATATATATTGTTCATTAAAAATATTGTCTTTAGCATGTTAGTGAATCATTAAAAAGATTCAAGTTTGAAATAAAATGCTTTAACAATAAAAAAATTACATTTTTATTGTATATGAGTATCATAAAAAAGATTCATGTCTGAAATAAATGATAACAACAAAAATTACATTAGATGTTTTGACAATAGAAATCATATTTTTATTGTGTTTAGAAATCATTAAAAAGATTCGTGTTGGAATAAAAATGTTTCAACAATAAAAATTACATTTTTATTGTATGGAGGAATCATAAAAGGTTGATTGATTGAATGGATTGTGCTGGACCAGTTTATGAGCAAAATATGCTTTTACATTTAGCATTGGTGTAACGACCCGGAATTTTGGGGCCAATTTAAAATTTTTATTTTAGAAATTTTTATGGATTTTTAATATTTAAAATGATTTATTTTAAATAATAACGACTAAAAATTTATTTTAAAATGAATAAATTTAATTTAATTATAAAAGGAGTTTAAAACAGCGCCTTAGTTTGAAAATTTGAATTGGAACTTTGACTGATTGTACAAGATTCAAATTAAATCCGAATTGAGCGAAACCAGAAATATTTAAATCTGTTTAATCATATCTTTCTAACGAATCTGAAAAATTGAAATTTCATTTTAAAAATCAAAAGTTATGTCCAGTTTAAAATCTAGAAAAGTCGTTGTAGAATTTATATATATTTTAATATAAAATATTGGCCTTAAAAATAGCCATTTCGCAAACGACCTCTGTTTTTGACGAAACCACTTTTGTTGGAACCGGAATGTCAAATTATTGCTAGGTTTCAATTTCCATAATTTTTCGAATTAATATGTGAGCGTGGTAAAAGAAAATGTGTTTTGATTGTTTCAGTCAAATTTAATCGACTCGAAAATAGCCATTTTTCAAACAGTCTCAGAATTCGACGAAATTAGTCTTATTAGAACCGTATCGTCAAAACATAGCTAGAAATAATTTTTCTGTAATTTTTAGAGTTCGTATGTGGTCCTGGTAATTTAAAATGTACCTTCAAATTAAATATAAATTGATTTATAATTTAATTTAAAGAAAAACATATCGTAACAGCCGAATGGGGTTACGAAACATATTCCTATGTGTCCGGGATGGGGGTATTTAGCTAGGTTGGTATATTCCAAATTGAATATTACACTCCCATTTACAAGTTACCCGACTTGTCTATGTGATTGGGACGATAATTTTCACACATCGCCCAAGTGCACAAATAATTTATTATTTGTTTGATGGATGAAACCCCACACGGGTATTGGGATGATACTGAACACAACTAATCCTAATATTTAGTTATATGTCAATCGATGGATTGACAGTCTGTGATGAGCGTTATTTATTTACTTTAATGCTCACACAGTTATAAATTCCACTCTGGTCGTCATTTGGATGTTTGATAATAATTTATTATGAGTGTTGATTACGTACAATATATGGTTGTTGATTGAGTCACATTCCAATAAAGAAAATTCTAGAAAAAGAGTATTTTAAATATATATATATATATATATATATTTTAGAAAAATATATCTTTATTGAATGAACTAGTTATTAACTAGAATAAAACATTAAATTAAGATTTAATGAAGTTTTCCAATTAGTGAATATTTAATTGAAATCAAATTAAATGAATTGGATTTTGGGTTTGTCATGAATGGTGTCTTCAATAACAACTTTCTTAAACCTAGTTGAGAAACGAATAAATCTTTTAATTAAGATTATTAAAAGTTCTCAATTATATTTAATAATTGGAATAAGATGTAATGTGAGTTGGGTTTATTGTGAACAGTGTTTTTAAGCGACACTTATTCCTTAACCCAACTGACAATGAAAATATGATTTGGAATTTATAAATCTTTTATTAAGATTTAAATAGAAATTTTCCAAAAGTAGAGTTTTCCAATTTAATATATTAAATTGGAGTTGAATGGAATTCGAATTAATAATAACCGAGATAAGCTTCTGTAAAAGAAGACCGATAATACATAAGGAATTTAAGAGGCTTTGCCGTTATTCCATTTATATTATTGGTCAGATACAGAAATTTATAGCGATTATATATTGATTTGATTTCTGTGAAGATTCCATATTTTATGGAAGATGATTTTGGGTTTACCGTGAACTGTGTTTTAAATGACACTAGTTCTTTAACCCAGTTAAAGATAAGATTAATTTCGTAAATTTAAATAATCATTGAATAATGATTTTTGATGTCTAAAACCAAATTGGGTTTTTAATAAATCTTAAAAAAAAAAGATTTAAGAATAAAGTTAAAGAATTTATCTTTGATAAGATAATGCGAATATTATATTAGAAGAATAATTCTGAATTGGAATGAGACGTTGGATGTGTTCTTATAGTACTTGATTTTTAATTATAAAATACGTGAGTTATTCGGAAAGACCGGGCTTAACCCATTCCGAATAATTGCTACGACGATGAAGAGTCGAAGATGAAGACGGTGGTTGAAGACCGACGATCTTCACATCGAATGGATGTGTTGCTACAGAGACCCTTGATGGGAGTAGCTACCTTGAAGGGGCCTCAGTGGTGACTGTCCGGACTATTGTTGATTGTTCGGATTTGGTTTTCGCTCAGACCCAGAGCATAAGCTAGTAAGTGGATGCATGTCTGACATTGGATTTCGTTCCATGTGAATTAAATCGATTTCTGTTAATGTATGTCTATTTGGTGGTGGAGGATTTACTCTCTACTTGACACCCTGGTATATATTAATAGTGATTGATCGCATGGCGTGAATTGTCAATGTCGCACGCCAAGATGCAATTGATCAAGGTTTTTGTTGAAAAGCAGGGCCATGTGGGATGATCAAAGTATAGCCTATTACGGCATAGCTTTGTGTATATCGTGACTTCACGAGCCTCACACCCCGGTATGAGTCAAAAACGGGATTAGGACTGCAGGGAGTGCACATGTTTCTTTCTAGCTAGGAGTGGTGTCAGTGCTTAAACTGGCTGACATTTTACTTATGTGGATGATGGATTTTGAGGCGCCTCGGATTTTTATAGGCCGTTAGCGGTCATACTATAGGTCCAAAGGGACCGGGAAGCGTGTGTTCAGGCATAGTTAATCCACTACCCTTAGGTAGGGACCGACCCTGAAGATCCAAGGGTTCACTGCGCGGGATCCTGAGGCATTTGCTAGAGTGTCTCGAATCGGAGAGGAGCTTACCCCTAGCCTCGACTCATGATGGAAATCCAATTTCCAATACAACCTCGCGGTTTTTGATTGTATAACTAGTATGGCGACATAGTAGGATGAGGTGTTATGCCGTCTATGATTAATACATTATGATTGAAATTGTTTTTGAAATATATATGCACACTAATATTAAATCCGTTTTATCGTATCAAACATCTTTTGACCATTATAAGGTAAAACCCTATCCTCCGGTTTGCGTTGCATTGTGTGACGGGACTTGGGTCTTATAACGGTTTCATTTTTCTAAAAAGCATTACGTTGTTTAACGATTATGTTATTTTATGCACTGGCAATCCAATGGAGTAAACCCGTTCCGTGTTAGCGGCGTGGTCCTGTGATTAGCCTTATTATTAGATAGTTAAGTTAAGAATTCTCATACCACTCCCATGACTGACCTGTAGTTTGTTTCACTGGCAAACTCGGGTGCCCATATTTTCCACACGGGCAGTCGAGTAGCTTTTTGCAGATATATTTACAGGATCCTGGCTTACAGCTGAAGCGGTATTCGGAAAGCTCTGTATCCATGTATTCCTTTCAGTTGTATATTTGTAATATTTTTCCGCTGCTATTTAAATGTAATTTAAATCTCTAATATTATTGTATTTCTATTGTGAAATTAAGTATTCATACTCTGTCATATTCTTGTACTCTGATGTAATTGTTGTAATCAGCAATAAAATGTTCCTCAGTTTGTGTTCTGATGTGTATTGTTCTCAAAGCAATCCAGGCCTTCCTTTACTGGGAAGTTTGGGTCGTCACATGTGGTATCAGAGCTTTCGTTTACAGAGCTCGAGAACAAGGCACATTAGAGCCGAACGAAAGAATTCATAAGAGATTGGATTAGTAATATCCAATAAGAATAACTCGTTAGAGATAGGATCAGTAGTATCCTAGAACGAGTGTGAAGAGTATTAATTTCTTTATAAAAAAAATGAAAACAAATTTAGTTTTGAAAATTTTATTTAAATATACGTATTCGAGTATATTATATTTTAATTTGGACAATCGAATATATAAAGATTTCGAGTATACGAGTAATTAACGGATATTCGAAGTTTTAATATACTAGATAGATATAGAATCACACTCTAGTCCCTCGGGGGTAATTCTGATGATGGAGCTCCATCATCAGTATTTATGTTCGAGTCTCGAAAGTGGGATTTCTATGTGTTTCCATTGACTGGTATGAAAACCAAAACTTAGTTATTACACATTGCTGTGATTTGCACCAAAAATATGATTTTTGACTATATATAAAAGTTATGCATATTTGAAAAATTAATCACCTAATTGATTGCTGGTTGTGATGTTTGATAATTAGTTTCACTAATTAAAATATTAAAATAATAATTAATTGAACCAATAAATATAAATTTAATTAAGTTAGTTAATTAGACAACTTTTAGCTACGTTCCTTTTCGAGGACGAAAAGATTTTAAGTGGTGGCGATTGTAACGACCCGGAATTTTGGGGCCAATTTAAAATTTTTATTTTAGAAATTTTAATGGATTTTTAATATTTAAAATGATTTATTTTAAATAATAACGACTAAAAATTTATTTTAAAACGAATAAATTTAATTTAATTATAAAAGGAGTTTAAAACAGCGCTGTAGTTTGAAAATTTGAATTGGAACTTTGACTGATTGTACAGGATTCAAATTAAATCAGAATTGAGCGAAACCAGAAATATTTAAATCTGTTTAATCATATTTTTCTAACGAATCTGAAAAATTGAAATTTCATTTTAAAAATCAAAAGTTATGTCCAGTTTAAAATCTAGAAAAGTCGTTGTAGAATTTATATATATTTTAATATAAAATATTGGCCTTAAAAATAGCCATTTCGCAAACGACCTCTGTTTTCGACGAAACCACTTTTGTTGGAACCGGAATGTCAAATTATTGCTAGGTTTCAATTTCCTTAATTTTTCGAATTAATATGTGTGCGTGGTAAAAGAAAATGTGTTTTGACTGTTTCAGTCAAATTTAATCGACTCGAAAATAGCCATTTTTCAAACAGTCTCAGAATTCGATGAAATTAGTCTTGTTAGAACCGTATCGTCAAAACATAGCTAGAAATAATTTTTCTGTAATTTTTAGAGTTCGTATGTGGCCCCGGTAATTTAAAATGTACCTTCAAATTAAATATAAATTGATTTATAATTTAATTTAAAGAAAAACATATCGTAACAGTCGAATTGGGTTACGAAACATATTCCAATGTGTTCGGGATGGGGGTATTTAGCTGGGGGCAACACTCGTTGAGTTCAATTTGGAGTTCGGGATAGTAAACAGGTAATTTACGAATTAAAAGAATAAATAAATAAAATAAAATACACTATAAATACGGTAATCTATACGCTAACCCTATTCCCTATCATATACGCAGGTGCCGTATACAGGTTCCAATGGCCAATTTCATCCGGATTTGAATCCTTATAATCTCTAAATCCAAATAAAATTATTCGAACTTTAAGCATGGAAATCGAAGAGCCTTCTTAGATGTTTGATTTCATACGGAGTTGATGAAAGTTTATGGAGGGTGGAGCTCGGATGGGTGGGTGAAACACGCAGCGGTTGAGCGGCTTTTTCCGGCAGGGGGTGCCACCGAGTTCGACGTAGTGCCTGGTGGTAGAAGGCGGCGCTCCGGTCTTCGTCGTGGTGGCGGGGGATTGGTGTCTGGTGCCTCGGTTTGGGTGCGACGGTGATGGATTCAAATCGATACATGGGTTTCTCGCTACAGACAGGTTCAACGTAGAAGAAGGATAATAAAAGTGGATTAAGGTTAATTAAACCATGGTTAATTTAATTAATTATTTAATAAATTATCCAATGTAAATAAAAATCACATCTTTGTCATACGAGGGCCAAATCTGACGAAGTCAGTTGCGTTGGAATCAGAAAAATGAGATCCAGACGATGGAACAGACCAGAGTCGAAACCGAGCATGTTGAAATTTCAGGAAATTCCAGATCTGAATCACTCAGATTCAAACCAATGCGAGATTTCTATTTTTTTAATTAATTAAAATTTAAGTATTTTTCGTTGATTTGAATCCATGTAGATACGTTAATATAATTAGATCTGTTGTGATGTTTGGAAATGTTGATTGTGTGGTGATGTGAAATTGGTTGATATTGTAGCATTAGATATGAAATTATATATATATATATATATATATATATATATATATATAACATTGCTATGAAAAATGTTTGTATGATCATCGATGAATAAAATGATTTACTTTGAAATTTACTTTTTTTTAATGTTAACGAACATTAAAAATGATCATCGATGAATAAAATTATTTATTTTGAAATTTACCTTTTTATTGTTAAGGAACATTAAAAATGGTCATCGATGAATAATAGAATAGATTATAAAATTACATTTTCTATGTAATTAAAGAATGAAAGGAAAATTTACATTTTCCGATATAAGTAAAGATGGAATAAAGGACAACATTTTTCAGTGTAATAAAACTATGATTATAGGAATATGTAAAGACAAAGAACAAATTATGTGAACATCTTTATTTACATTTTCTTAGGTAAATAAAAGAACAAATTATGTGAACACCTTTATTTGCATTTTCTTTTATGTAAATAAAAAGGCCAAATTAAGATGACATTTCTTATTTAGATTTAATGTAAATAGAAACTAGAAAATAAAGACGTCATTTCTTATTTACATTTAGTGTAAATAGAAACTAGGAAATTCAGATGACATAAAAGGACATTTTTAGTGTAATATTCTTTTTAGATTAAAAATAACCATTTTACCATTATTCTCTTTTGAGGATGAAAAGAACATTTTAAGCATCATATTCTTTTTAGAGTAAAAATGACATTTTTGTTAGAAAATATAAATTAGAGTAAAAAGGGCATTTTTGTTAGGAAATGTAAATTAGAATAAAAATAACCTTTTTGACTAGGAATTTTTTATGCTAAATAAAAATATCATTTTTGTAGATGATGCCATGTTAAATAAAAATATCATTTCATTTAGATAATGTCATGTAGATAAAATATCCTTTTAGTTATAAATGTTATTCATGTTGAGTATAAATGCCATTTATGCTAGAATTCAAAATGTCAATTTTATAGAGTAATGTTTGTTCATCTTTAGAATATCATTTTGTTGAACTATATTTGTGTAACATAAAAATATTACATTTTTGTTTACTAAAAATAGAGTAGACAAAATATCACATTTTTGTTTATTAAAAAGAGTAGACAAAAATATCACGTTTTTGTTTGGTAAAAGATTAAACAAATTCATCACATTTTTTTTACATTAAAAGGATTATAACAAAATTTACATTTTGTTTACATAAAAAGGATTATGACCGAATTATCAATTTTGGTCATTTTAAAAGAATGAGTTGGAAATGTTCATTTTGCAAACTAAATAGAATGAGTTGAAAATATACATTTTTGATCATTTAGAAGGATTAGTTAAAAATATATTTTTTTGTTTATTAGACAAAAATTTACATTTGTGTTTATTTAAAAAAATTAGACAAAAGTTTACATTTTGGTTAGTTTAAAAGGGATTAAACAAAAATGTCATTTTAATGTAAATGTATACATCAGTATTTATATAAAAGAGGGAAATATCATTTTAATGTAAATACATACATTAGGATTTGTATACATAATGAAAATACCTTTTTAATGGAAATGTATACATTAGGATTATATCCAAAAGGAACATATTATTCTAATGTAAATGTATATATTATAATTTGTATGCAAACAACAATGACATATATTTTTGTTATAAGATGTCATTATGTTAATTATTAAATGACCTGCATGTTAATTATAAATGAGACATTAGATTAAAATGACATTTTGTTGTAAACTGTGTCATTAGAATAAAATGACATTTTATTATCATTTGTCATTAGAATTGAAATTTTAGATCTTTATTGTCATTTGTTCACAATAAAAGGAATTGAATTTAAAGATTATATTACATATCTGTGATGTTGAAATGTTTGATGTGTTAAATACAAGGTTGGTATATTCCAAATTGAATATTACACTCCCATTTACAAGTTACCCGACTTGTCTATGTGATTGGGACGATAATTTTCACACATCGCCCAAGTGCACAAATAATTTATTATTTGTTTGATGGATGAAACCCCATACGGGTATTGGGATGATACTGAACACACACTAATCCCAATATTTAGTTATATGTCAATCGATGGATTGACAGTCTGTGATGAGCGTTATTTATTTACTTTAATGCTCACACAGTTATAAATTCCACTCTGGTCGTCATTTGGATGCTTGATAATTATTTATTATGATTGTTGATTACGTACAATATATGGTTGTTGATTGAGTCACATGCCAATAAAGAAAATTCTAGAAAAAGAATATTTTAAATATATATATATATTTTAGAAAAATATATCTTTATTGAATGAACTAGTTATTAACTATAATAAAACATTAAATTAAGATTTAATGAAGTTTTCCAATTAGTGAATATTTAATTGAAATCAAATTAAATGAATTGGATTTTGGGTTTGTTGTGAATGGTGTCTTCAATAACAACTTTCTTAAACCTAGTTGAGAAATGAATAAATCTTTTAATTAAGATTGTTAAAAGTTCTCAATTATATTTAATAATTGGAATAAGATGTAATGTGAGTTGGGTTTATTGTGAACAGTGTTTTTAAGCGACACTTGTTCCTTAACCCAACTGACAATGAAAATATGATTTGGAATTTATAAATCTTTTATTAAGATTTAAATAGAAATTTTCCAAAAGTATAGTTTTCCAATTTAATATATTAAATTGGAGTTGAATGGAATTCGAATTAATAATAACCGAGATAAGCTTCTGTAAAAGAAGACCGATAATACATATGGAATTTAAGAGGCTTTGCCGTTATTCCATTTCTATCATTGGTCAGATACAGAAATTTATAGCGAATATATATTGATTTGATTTATGTGAAGATTCCATATTTTATGGAAGATGATTTTGGGTTTACCGTGAACTGTGTTTTAAATGACACTAGTTCTTTAACCCAGTTAAAGATAAGATTAATTTCGTAAATTTAAATAATCATTGAATAATGATTTTTGATGTCTAAAACCAAATTGGGTTTTTAATAAATCTTTAAAAAAGTAAGATTTAAGAATAAAGTTAAAGAATTTATCTTTGATAAGATAATGCGAATATTATATTAGAAAAATAATTCTGAATTGGCATGAGACGTTGGATGTGTTCTTATAGTACTTGATTTTTAATTATAAAATACGTGAGTTATTCGGAAAGACCGGGCTTAAGCCATTCCGAATAATTGCTACGATGATGAAGAGTCAAAGATGAAGACGGTGGTTGAAGACCGACGATCTTCACATCGAATGGATGTGTTGCTACAGAGACCCTTGATGGGAGTAGCTACCTTGAAGGGGCCTCAGTGGCGACCGTCCGGACTATTGTTGATTGTTCAGATTTGGTTTTCGCTCAGACCCAGAGCATAAGCTAGTAAATGGATGCGTGTCTGACATTGGATTTCGTTCCATGTGAATTAAATCGATTTCTGTTAGTGTATGTCTGTTTGGTGGTGGAGGATTTATTCTCTACTTAACACCCTGGTATATATTAATAGTGATTGATCGCATGGCGTGAATTGTCAATGTGGCATGCCAAGATGCAATTGATCAAGGTTTTTTTGAAAAGCAGGGCCTTGGGGATGATCAAAGTATAGCCTATTACGGCATAGCTTTGTGTATATCGTGACTTCACGAGCCTCACACCTCGGTATGAGTCAAAAACGGGATTAGGACTACAGGGAGTGCACACGTTTCTTTCTAGCTAGGAGTGGTGTCAGTGCTTAAACTGGCTGGCATTTTACTTATGTGGATGATGGATTTTGAGGCGCCTCAGATTTTTATAGGCTGTTAGTGGTCATACTATAGGTCCAAAGGGACTGGGAAGCGTGTGTTCAGGCATAATTAATCCACTACCCTTAGGTAGGGACCGACCCTGAAGATCCAACGGTTCACTGCGGGGGATCCTGAGGCATTTGCTAGAGTGTCTCGAATCGGAGAGGAGCTTACCCCTAGCCTCGACTCATGATGGAAATCCAATTTCCAATACGACCTCGCGGTTTTTTATTGTAGAACTAGTATGGCGACATAGAGGATGGGGTGCTATGCCGTCTATGATTAATACATTATGATTGAAATTGTTTTTGAAATATATATACATGCTAATATTAAATCCGTTTTATCGTATCAAACATCTTTTGACCATTATAAGGTAAAACCCTATCCTCCGGTTTGCGTTGCATTGTGTGATGGGACTTGGGTCTTATAACGGTTTCATTTTTCTAAAAAGCATTACGTTGTTTAACGATTACGTTATTTTATGCACTGGCAATCCAATGGAGTAAACCCGTTCCGCATTAGCGGCGTGGTCCTGTGATTAGCCTTATTATTAGATAGTTAAGTTAAGATTTCTCATACCAGTCCCATGACTGACCTGTAGTTTGTTTCACTGGCAAACTCGGGTGCCCGTATTTTCCACACGGGCAGTCGAGTAGCTTTTTGCAGATATATTTACAGGATCCTGGCTTACAGCTGAAGCGGTATTTGGAAAGCTCTGTATCCATGTATTCCTTTCAGTTGTATATTTGTAATATTTTTCCGCTGCTATTTAAATGTAATTTAAATCTCTAATATTATTGTATTTCTATTGTGAAATTAAGTATTCATACTCTGTTATATTCTTGTACTCTGATGTAATTGTTGTAATCAGCAATAAAATGTTCCTTAGTTTGTGTTCTGATGTGTATTGTTCTCAAAGCAATCCAGGCCTTCCTTTACTGGGAAGTTTGGGTCGTCACAATTGGGTTGGGTAGAAATATATGTACGCTAACACCTTGTGGAACACTTCACGATTTGACTATGAGGTGTTTAGCGATGTTGTTTGCTTCATTTCAAAATTAATGAATGATTTTTGAAACTTGTTTTTCTTAAATGAATATTCCTGATTTTGGACAGGGAATGTTTTATAAAAATGTTTTATAAAACAGAAAGGATTTCGAGGACTAAACCCGATAATTCCGAAATGATTTAGAAAAGTATTATGTGTTTTACATTGTGTTTCATCGCATAACTGATTAGCTGCTATTGATGATATATCTGTTTGGTGGCGGGGAATTTATTCTCTTGCTTAACACCCTTCTTTGAGACGTACGAGCTCAAAGGTTATGTGATTAATAGTGACTGATCATATGTGTGAATTGCTAATGTGAAGTACTATAGATTTGAAAGTACTTGTGATTATTATGTTGTGAAATGATTTTCCCTACTTTGGGATATGAAATGATTTGGTATGTGGCTAAAGATACGGGTGACCCGAGAGAGACTAAAAGTGTGAGGGCGGTGCATTTTCTCCAAGGGCGTGGGATATGCATTGTCAGTGTAGCCTGCTCCTAGATGGGAGGTGCGCGCGCACACACACACACACACACACACACACACACACATATATATATATATATGTATATCGAGTTGGTAAGGTGCATACATCCTTATTTGAGGGAACATGACCGATATTTGGTTTCATACTTGTTTGTATGCATTGTAATGTTTTGAAATTCATATTTCCAAATGTTTTGTTTTCATATCCCGAGTGAAATCTACTTTGATATGAAAAATAGATATGTATTTCAAATGATTTGAAAGAAAAAAAATCGGGAATTAAAGCCCAAAGTAATAATTTCTGTAAAGTGAATTGGATTTTGAAATCTAAGTTTGGGGATTAGGCCTAAATGGGTGGATTGAGAAATTGCATGTAGATTGATGCATTGTAGATCCATATCTTTATTTATGGTAGTAGTATATGCACTGGCAATCCAATGGAGTAAACCCATTCCGCGCTAGCGGCGTGGTCCTGTGATTAGCCTTATTATCAGATATGTTAAGTAAGATTTCTCATACCAGTCCCATGACTGACTCGTAGTTTGTTTCACTTGAAAACTCGGATGCCCCTATTTCTATACGAGCAGTCGAGTGGCTTGTTTTGCAGATATTTATTTATTGACCAGGATTCTGGATCGAAGCTTAAAGCTATGTCCAGAGCATTGATAGTCTTCCGCTATGTTAGTTTATTGGTTCCGCTGCATTGTAAATTAATCTTCCATTGTATTATTATTTATCGATGTACTCTGATATATTCTATACTCTGATGTAACATTATTATGATGTAATAAAAGTCTTCTGTTGTTGTTCTGATGTTGTTGTATACCTAAAGTTAGCGTATCCGGCGATTTCCCGCCAGGGGGGTTTTCGGGTCACTATAGATGTTGACTTTGTCAACAAGATGTCGGAAAGAGCTTAGCGGGTTTGCACACCAACACTAGATTTACAAGAAATATTGAATACCCTTGGATTACTATTATTATTACTGAATATAAGTAGAAGAAAGAGTTACGCGAATTCAGCTTAACACATCTTAATTTTAAAGAATCAAAAAGCCAATATAAGTATTTTAAGTCCACCACTCATTAAACAAAGTCTACAATTTAGAATAGACTACATGGCCATCACCTAAGAATCTCCCTATGTACCACTTACACTATTATAGCTTGTAATTCAACTTTTCATTATATTTCTTATTTGATCTTAGTTGAGAGAAAAAAATACTATCAATTGACTAACAATTGTTAACTTATTTTGTTGTATCAATCTAAAAGGAGTCGTATTTCCAAAAAAAAAGGCATGTTACTATGACTTAATGCATGATGGTCTTATCTAAACGCATGAAAGAGAAAAGAAAATAATGAAAAAAAAAATGAATGCATTGTAGACTCCCCCCACACTAGAACTAAACAGTGTCCACACTGTAAACACGTTTCCTAAATGTGAAAGATAGAACCCAAAGATGGATTAAATGCAGAAAGATTTTCAAAATAAAGTGCAATTTAGCAACTATATGTGTGAGAAAATCATATGCAAAATGAAATCAATGATGTTAACAAATGTTCCGTGATGAATGAGTCTTCCTTTTCCCCCCACACTTGCCTCTATTGAAAATGAAGCATAATGATTTCTAATTTGATTTGTGAGGTGCAACAGGCACGTTAGTGACTTCTGAAATGAAAATACTTCCTATGAAATTTTTTTGTGCCAATGATTTATACAATTCAGATGCATATTATCCCGTAAAATTTTCAAAGGTTTTCCTTCTTGGTCCTTGGTAAGATCAGGGGCCATTATGGGAAAATTTTCTGTAGAGTCCATCAAGGTCATGTGGCAGAGGTTTGAGGTCCAACTTAGGATGTTCTTGTATGCTAACATTGGTCAACATTCCTTTGTTAAATTCACGCGGCAAAGGTTTCGAGTCAAGGAGTTCATTTAGTTCAGAAATGTATTCGAACGCATCAAAATCAGAGTTGAAATGTTCAACACACATTTTCAAGGCTTCAGAAGGGTCATTAGGGGTTTCATCAACTGTGGTTTGAACCATGTCAACTTCCTATATTTCAGAATCTTTGGGTTGATGAAAAATATTCAATTCAATAGTTAAGTGCCCAAACGATAGTCAAAGTTGGCCACTCCAATAATTTACGACAGCATTTGAGGTGGCTAAGAAGGGACAACCCAAAATCAATGGAATTTGACTACCAGGGTTCGAAACAGGCTCTGTTTCAAGAACGATGTGATCGACAGGGAAATAAAATTGTTCGATTTGAATCAAAACATCTGCAATTATACCCAATGGTTTTTTAAAAGATCAATCAGCTAACTGAAGAGTGATGTTTATTGGTTTTATCTCCCTTAGTCCAAGTTGGCGATAAACAGTTTAAGGAAGAAGATTTACACTGGCACTAAGATCAAGTAAGGCATGAGAGCTGTGAGTATTTCCTATTTTGCAATCAAATGTAGGGCATCCAGGATCCATATACTTGATTGGTGAAGGATTTGAGAAAGCAGAGCTAGTATTCACAATCAAGAAGGTAGTTTTAGGAATGTTAATGGCTCATTTTCGGGTGCATAATTCCTTAAGACACTTGGCATATTGAGGAATCTGTTCGATGGTGTCTAAAAGTGGAATGCTGACATGAACTAGTTTGAAGATTTCAAGAATTTTTTCGAAATTTGCACCCTTCTTCTTATTGTTAAGTTTACGAGGATAAGGAGTTATTGGCTTATAGACTCTTTCTGAATTTTGATCGTTCAAAGAAGAAGGTTTCGATGTGGAAAGTGGCGGAGGTACAGGAATAGAAGGTGAGATGTTGGGATTGCCAAAATTAGAGGAGGAGATATTATTAGGGTTGCCGCTATTAGAAGAAGAGATATTGGGATTGTTAACATTAGAAAAAGATGGAGATTGTAAAGGTTTAGAAGAATTGGCCTTGGTTTCCATAGGAAGAGTGTCAAGCTTTTTGATTGGGATCGAAGTATTATCGGGATTACTAACATTATTGGCAATCTTTTTTTCGAGCCTAAAGGTGATGATTGCATTAACTAAAATATTGTTTCCTTCCTCACAAGAATTCATAGTACAAGAATTATATTTTGGATTCACCTTGGGTTAACTAGGCAATTTCCCTTTCTCATTACATTTCCTTAGTTCCTTCATCATATTCGTCATTTGTTCGAGTTTAGCATCTTGATCATTTATTTTTTTCTCTAATCGAACAATTTCTTGGGAAGATTATGGAGACTGGGTTGATGATTGAAAGTTAGAATGCCTGTATTGTTGACTCAAAGGCTCAGATTTAGGTGGAACTTGAGAAGTTTGAGGACTAGAAGAAAACGAAGTTTGGTAATTCGAATTCGGTATCATGTGAGATGGATTCGCGAAATCATTGGGAATAGTCTACGAGAAATTTGGATGATTTCTCCAACTAAGGTTATATGAGGATGGGTACAGACTGTTTTGAGTTATACATTGGCTTGGTCATGAGGATAACAACTGGGTTGTCCTTCTATGGTTTGAGGAGTTCGATTTTCTAAGGGAAAATGAATTGGATCCACAGCATGCACTCCTCTAGTAGAAGTACGAACGGGAACATAAATTGACTCCAATTGCATGTCCTTTTCAGAATAATCTCCTAAGAATTTCTTAGCTTCATCGGCTATTTTACACATAAATTCTCCTCCACACATTGATTCTAGTTGTGTTCGAGTTTGATAGTTTAGCCCTTCATATGCAATTCAAATTCACTTAAAAATTCATAAGCATTTTCAGAACCAGTAAATTTTGGTACCCCTTGAATGCAAGAATGTTTAAGCTCAAAATTGTTTCCTTCAGCAGGTAGAAATACAACAACAGAAGGTTGAACAGTCCTAGTTGGGTAACATCGATCTCGAAGAGATAAAGGTCTGTCCATTTCAACATTAAGATTTTGAAAATTGTGATTAATTCGATTTTGATCCATCTATTGGAAATTTTGGGTTAATCTGAGAACCCCTAGGAGAATTACGGTAGTTAACACTTTTCTCACTCATCGTTGTCGAATATAGAAAATCCAAACTCAAGGTTGACATAAGTAGTTATAATTACAAAATAGATAACGCACTCAAGTATATCTTATTAGTTGATAATATCGATTTGAAGGGGGAAGAGGGTCTTATGGTAATTCACGTATAGTATAAATACTAAGCGATACTACCAATGTTTTACGGGTAGTATGCAAACAGTTTTGCAAGAAGTTCAATAATTTAAACTAATATGTATCCGCAATCAAACCCTTGAGAGAATCAAATTCATAAAATATACTCTTGTAATTAATTATTTTGAAATATCTAATCAAATTTTATAGTTGAAAAATGATGAGAATGATGATTCTAGTTATGGAAATTCGTTTCTCACCAAATTGATTCTGAAATTATGGCCACACATCAATCAGACAAAAATAACTGCAGAAATTAAAATAAAATTGTAAAAGCAAGCTGATGTCCCTGCAGAAAATTTACTAGCAATTTTTATATTTTTTTCAAGCAACAGCAGCACCTGTAGGGTTAGAAGATTTTACAGTGGTGTATGGCAGTTCATTCAGATAAATTGAGTAGCTTGAACTATCGACTGACCTTTGAATTTCTTGTTTGTTTGCTTGAATCTGTTCCTTTACTTTTTCCTTTGATTTGTTTTCGAATTTTTCTTTTAAAAAGGAAGAAAAAAAATTTGAAGCAAGTAAAAAGAAAACAAGAACACAAAAATGAAGAAGCCAAATTGCAATAATAAATAATAAAAAAATAAAAGATAAACTCACTGAAAAACTACTAGACCAACAAAGCAAATATATATAAAAAAAAAAGGAAAACCCACGCTCTAAATAAGAGCACCCATGGCCCGTAGACTTAAAAACAAAAAATGAATCCTTTTTTTTTGAACACACCACAACGCAGAGACTAATTTAAAGAAGTAAGTAGCCCTAAAATAAAACAATAAAATGCCACTAATCAAGATAAGATCCCAAGTTCCAAGTTAAAACTCATGCCCCTTGTTCCCAAAACAAAAAAATGCTTATGATTTTCTCTGAAAATATTCGAACCCTAACACCCGCCTCCACCTTCTTGTTTTCTTTTTTAATCGAGATTGATCTCGGTTTAGGTTCAAACCGGGTTTGCCCCTTTCTTCCTCTTTTTTTTGATTGGGTTAGGGTTGATTACGCAATTTGAAATTGATTTGTTGGTGCGATTTGGTGATAAAGGTTCGGCACCGGCAATTAGGTTGTTTGAAGCTTCGGGTATCGTTGATGATGTAGGGATGATTATGCAAGATCGGCGAAGGTGGACCTGTTGTCAGAGGAAGTTTGTGATAGCCAAGAGGTAATTGCATAGTGTGGACTATGATGTTGTTGGGGGTAGTGTTTGGTAAGGCTAATGAGGAGATGCTATTGGAAGGTTTGGTAGATGGTTCATGCAAAATTTGAAAATCGTAGAAGTGGGGTTAAAGGGGAAGCGATGATTGAAGTCGATGTTTGTGGCTTTGTGAAAATTTGGTGATGATTTTTTGCAATGGTATGGTTGAGAAAGTGGACTAATGGTTAGTTGTAGTGTGATGGTGAACTGAAACAGGGGATTGTGATGAACTTGGTTGCATGATGGGGTATGAGGGTGTTAACTGTTAAAGGACTGATAGATAATATTTCGCAGAAGTAGTTGAGAGGTCCGGTTTGTATGGCTGGGGGAAACTGGTGAGTTTGGTCTGAGCTGGACAACAACATCTGTTTTTGATGGTATTCTGGTGATGTTAGTGAGAGCAGTGAGGGTTGGTAAAAAGATGATGGCAGAGTGAAAATGGAGGTGGAGAAATTAGCAAGGAAACCAAAGCAAAAGAAGGATTTTTTTTTTCATTTTTTTTAAATTCGCAAGAGAAGAAAATAAATCAAATGGATTGAAGACAGGAAAGGGAATAAAGAAAGGAAACAGATTGTAACACCCGTATTTTTGGAACCAATTTAAAATTTATTTTAAATTGATTTTGATAGAAATAAATATTTTAATCGATTTATTTTGAGAATAAACGATGAAAAAATTATTTTAAGCGAAGTTAGAACGTATAAATTTATTTTGATTTTAAAACAAATTTGAAATGGTGCGGTAGTTTAAAAATTCGATTTTAAACTTCAAATGAATTCAATATAAAACAGAATTTGATAAAACAAGAAACATTAGAATCTGTTTAATCATATCTTTCTAACAAATGTGAAAATTTTAGATTTCACTTTATAAATTGTAAGTTATGTCCAGATTAAAATTAAAAATAGTCGGGATGGGATTTATGTATATTTTAATAATATATAAGCCCTTAAAAATAGTCATTTTGCAGACAACCTCCGCTTTCGATGAAACCACTTTTGTTGGATCCGGAACGTCAAGTTATTGCTAGTTTAAAATTTCAAGTCATCTGGAATTTTTATGAAAGCGTGGTGAATTTAAACACCCGTAGAATTCCAATTGTAAGTTAATAAGCTAGTTAAAAGGCCATTTTTAAACGGCCTCCAAATTTGATGAAATTAATTTTGTTAGGAAGTTATCGTCAAAACATAGTTAGATTTCAATTTCATAATTTTTGGAGTCAGTATGAGTCCCTGATAAATTAAAATGTACGTTCAAATTCAATATGTAAGGTTATATTAATCTATATTTTAATTTTGATTAAAACTGATCAATAAAGTAGAACTGGCTTACGAAATATATTCCATTGTGTCCAGAATAGGGGTATTTGGCTATTGGCGATAGTCGATAGGATTCATTTGGAGTTCGAACGATAAAATTTATATTTAAGAGATAATTGAATAAAATATTAATTTTTAAAAAGGATATATATATATAAAAAAAAAATTATGAAACCCTAATACCCCTTTACATCCTCTGCCATCGCCACAAAATTTTAATGGCCATCCTCTTCCGGATTTCAATCCTTAATTACTTCCGATCCACAAAACGATTTGTTAGACGCTCAACACAAAAATTGAAGGGAAAGTACTAATCTCGATTTCTATACGGTCTTGATCAGTTTTTATGGCCAGGATTCTTAAATTTTTAAGCTCAAAGTACCAGCACTCAAGGGGGATTTCCAGACACGTATAGGGTGCGAGTTCGCTAGTCTTTATGGCAGAGAGAGGTGATGCGAAGGCACTTGGAGGCGTGGCTGGCGATGGGGGTCCGGTGGTATCAGGGGGTGCAACTACGTGAGGAATTAGCAACGACAATGGGTTCTTTTTATGCTTCCTGGAAACGATAATATCGGGGAGAGAGAATAGATTAGGATTAGAGAATAATTATTTAAAGTTAATTATTTAATTAGTTAAATAAATGTAATTAAAAAATTAAAGCATTCATATCTTATTCAAATGGATACAGAATCAGACGAAACAACTTGCATTGGAATTATGACAGCAAACACTACAACATGGAACTGACCAGAACAGAACTAAAGCAAGCTTAATTTTGAGCTAAATTAAATGCCTGTTTAATTTAGTTTAAAAATAAACCCTCAATTAAAGACTGACAGAGTGGAAATCAATGTGAGAACTCTCTAACACAAATATTTGTACAGTTATTTATTTTATAACTGAATATATCGATTACCAATGTTGATTTTTATCAGTTTTAATTATC
The DNA here is from genome assembly GCA_030737875.1 of Allium sativum. Classification (NCBI taxonomy): domain Eukaryota; kingdom Viridiplantae; phylum Streptophyta; class Magnoliopsida; order Asparagales; family Amaryllidaceae; genus Allium; species Allium sativum. The sequence continues at coordinate 749,784,532 of CM060912.1, forward strand.
ATAAAATGTTACATGGTGCCTATTAGCTCACCTAACTGGTGTTTGAAAATCCATGGATGATTTGATTAACTATATTATATTTTGCTTGTGGTGTTGAAATGTTTAACATACTAAATAATCTTAATATTATTGTGGTAGTTGAAATTATATTTAAATATCCATTTATAATTTAAACAGTAAAAATAGGTTAATTAGAGTAATAATTGGAATTAAATTAAAATTTGTTAAATTTATTAACCAGTGATTAATTTGAATCGATTGTGGTTGGTTGAAAACTGCACACGGGGCTTAGGATGATATTTGACTCACTCATCTCCCTTGTATGAAATTGAAGTTAATCAGTTGATTCACTAATTTATATAAGCGTTAATAAATTATTTGAAGCTTGCGTAAAAATAAAATGCACATTAGATGTCATTTTGGATATTGATTGTCGTTTGCGACTATTGTTGGATATATACGATGTATGGAATCCATATAAATTTATTTATACGAATGTTGGTTGAATATTATTCAAATTCGGAATAAATATGAATAATTTTTTTATTCATTTTTATAATGAATATCGAGAAGACTGAATTTAAAAATCAGAAATTTTGAAAAGATTTTCATTTTGAGATTATGATAAAATGGGATGCTCAATTTTAATTTAAAATTGAAATGGAACCTGAAATTACTTTTAAACGAATTTAAAACGTTTTATAAAGTACGTTTTAAAATGGAAATCGACAAAATATATTGTATATATTTTAGTGGTTTGAATAGAACGTGCCATGCAGCGACCATTGACGTAACGGGAGATCCGACCGTCGGATTCTCCTAAAACTGGAACCATTGGGTTGCGTCGGATTCTTCTAAATCTAGAACCGTTGGATTCGTATCGAAAAGATCTTTCAAAAGAATATTTGAGATTTAAAATTGAATGGTCAGATTTGAAAATATGTCTAAATCAATTTCAGAAAAAGGTCGCTATGAATGCAGTTCGATGGCCGATATTGGAAACCGACTGTAAGGGCCTTAATAAAATTATTTAAAATATGAATAAATTATGTAAAATCATAATTAATGATTTGGAAAGATTTTGAATGGAAAAAAAACCAAGTTTTAAAAGATATTTTTATCTAAATGAACAAGTTAAAAACTAGATTAGAAATCCAATGATTTTTAAATTAATAAATTGGATTTGTAAATGGCTTTGAAATAACCAGAGTTTTCCAACGAATTAATTAGGTGGATGTGAATGGAAATTATCTTCGAATATTTCGATATTGGATTCCGTAATTATACGGATATTGTCATGGAAATTTTAAAGATATTGATATCATTATTCCAAAACGATACCTGTTAATTTCAGAATTTGATACTGAATATAAGTCGACAAGATTTTCATTTAAGATCTTATATTTAATATCAAATTGGATTTTGAGTTCATTGTGAATGGCATCTTAATTAATACTATTCTAATCTTTAAAATAAGATTTAGAGAAGTTTTATAGTTTATTTAATTAAATTGGAATTGAATGAAATGCAATTAATAAAAATCGAAATGAGCTTCTATGAAGGAAGGCGTTTACTATTTATGGAATTTAAAAGGCATTTCCGTTATTCCACTTATAGTATTAGTCCGATACGGGAATTAATATCAATTATAATTTACTCAAATTTCCGTGAAGATACCATATTCAATGGAAGAGGATTTTGGGTTTACTGTGAACATTTTTTTTACATAACATTTGTTCTTTAACCCAGGTAAAAACAAGATTAATTTCTAAAGAATGAATAATCATTAAATAACGATTTTTTAAGACTAAATCTGAACATGAGTTTTAATGAATCTTTAACTAGATTGAGATGTGAATAAGGTAATTAAATTTACAAATTTAAGAAATGTTCGAGATGGAGTACCCCTACCCCCCTCCGCTCTTCCCCCTCGCCCCTTTCCCATACAGTTTTACTACATGCGATAGTTAAATCTTTAATTAGATTTGAATGCTAAACGGTAATTAAATTTACCAATAACACGAAGAGTGTTAAATATGGAGTACTACCAGTTTTGCTCCATGGAATGAATAGGTCGAGATTGGGATAAAAAAATGAATAATTACTTCGGTAAGGCTCGTCAATCCCGACTTGGTTATAAATCTCAATTTGGTTTAAATTGTGAAAAGATATATTAAAATCTTTTGAAATAATTTCCAAAGTCATATTAAACAATAATTTTAAAAGAACTTATTTTTGATAAAATTAAGGGGAACCTTTTCCCAAAGATGTGAATATTAGAATAAAAGAATATTCTGGATTGGAATGAGATGTGTGCTATCTTTGTGTATTTATCACATTATTATAAAGATACGTTGGTTATTCGGAAAGACCGGGTTCAACCCATTCTGAATAACTATTACGACGACTAAAAGTCGAAGATATGAAGACGGTGGTTGAAGATCGAAGATCTTCACATCGTTGGGAAGATTGTTGTTGTCTCGACTTGGGGTGAACACCCAAGATGAGATAATAAGTGGTGATCGTCCAGACACACTTGGAGATCGACCGGATTTGCAAGGACCTCTCTCTTGTATTGGAATATGAGATGAGGAAGAAGGTGCCTCTGGTTTCGTTCAGACCCAGCACGTACTTGTGAATGGATTATGGCTGACATCGTATTTCGTTCTATATTGATTGATTTTTATTAAATATGTATATATTTGGTGGTGGAGAATTTATTCTTTTGCTTAATACCCTTCTCCGAGACGTACGAGATTGGAGGTTATATACTGATAGATATTAGTTGTATGGCATGAATTGACATTGTGGCATGCTAAGATGAAAATGATCAAGGCTTTTTGTTGAAAAGCAGGTCTTGGTGGATGATGATCAAAGCACAGCTTTAAGTAGCATAGCTTTGGGTATAACATTAATTTGCGAACCTCACACCCCAGTGTGAATCAAAAACGGGATAGAGACTGTAGGGAAATGGACATACGTTAGTTTCTAGCTATGAGTGATGTCATGGTATGGAGCCCAGACATTTTACTTATGTGGATGTTGGATTATGTTGGAAAGCTTGGTACATCGGAATTGATCTGGGCCGACTAAAAGACCCTTGATTTTGGTCGACATACTGACCTTGTGAGAGGTTCGAAAGAACCGGCTAACATATTGTTTATGGTATTGCCAATCAGTGATGACTGACCGACCGTGAAGATCCAAAGGTTGCCCAGAGGTGTGATCCTGAGGCATTTGCTAGAGTGTCTCGAAATCTTTGAGGAATATCCCTTTCCTCAGTTCATGGGTGGAATACAATTTCCAATACGTGCCTTTTTGGTTTTAGGTGTAAATTTATATGACAACATTGTAGGATAGGGTATATGCCGTCTATGATTGATACATTTATATTCGAAATTGTTTACTACACTATGCACTTATAGTAATATCAAAATTATTTGTTTTAAAATGTACCAAGCATGTTTGGCTATTATAAGGTTAAACTCTATCCCTCGGCTTACGTTGCATTGTGTGATGGGACTAAAGTCTTATAATAGCTTCATTTTTCAAAAAGCATTGTGTTGTTTATCAATTGTTTTATTTCAGAGTATTTATGGGAGTAAACCTGTTCCATGTTATACGGAGTGATCCCGTGAATTAACTTATTTTTAAAGTAAAGTTTAATCATTGTTTTAGCTCTCACACCAGTCCTATAACTGACTCGGAGTTTATTGTTTCCACTTAAATTCTGGATGCCTATATTTTCCACATGGGCAGTCTATAATTTTGGTTTTGCAGATTCTTTATTTTCATAGGATCCTGGTTTATAGCTAGAGCTATATTCAGAAAGCTTTGTATCCGTGTATTTCTTTCAGTTGTGGTAGTTGATGTATTTCCGCAGTGCATTGTATTTATGCATTTTATTTCCACTGCTATGTATTATATTCTCTTATATTATTTTTCAGCCGCGTAATATTTATTCGTACTATGATATTCTTGTACTCTGATGTAAATTGTTGCAATAGCAATGAAAAGGTTATGCGTTCTGATGTGTCGTGTCCTCGCACAATCCGTGGCTTTTCCGTCTTCGGAGATCGGGGGATTTCGGATTGTAACAGTTTGGTATCAGAGCTTTGATTTACAAAACTTGAGAACAAAACACATTAGAACCAAACGGAAGAACTCACCAGAGGTAGGATAAGTAATATCCTATTAAAGAATAACTCATTAGAGATAAGATCAGTATCATCTTAGAATGAGAAACTCGTTAGAAATGGGTTTAGTAACACCCTAGAATGAGTTGGAAGAGTATTATATATAGGAAAGAATAAAATTTGTTTATCTATAAAGAAAAAAATTGAATTTGACTATGAAAGATTATACCTCCTAATACGATTTTGAGTATTTTATTTTGACGCTGAGGTTGGACTATCGATTTTAAGAAGATTTTGATATATACGCCTGACGAGACACATATACGAAGTCTCAAATATAATGGATTGGTATAGAATCACATTATAGTTGCTTGAGAATGATTCCGGTGATAGCTCGAGCATCATCAGTGTTTATTTTCGAGTTTCAAAAGTGGGATGACTATATAATTCAAACGTCGAAATATACTTAAATTAATTTAAGTAAACATTTGGAATAAATTGGGTTTTAAATTTAACTAACACAAGTTAAATTGATTGAACATACAAGAATGAATCAAATGAATTAAAATTTTAACTTAAGGGAAGTTAAACAAAATTGGAATAAAACCAATATGAGTATAGAAGATAAATTGAGCCAAATTAAATTTATTGTTGAATTTATTTGAAATAGTTGCAATTGGACATATAAGTATCTATATTTATTCAGTAGGTTATTGATTTGATGTTGAGTAAAGAAATAAATTGCATTCCCAACAAACAGGTGCACCTGAATGAGTTGGTTGCGCAATTTTTTTATTATAAACTACTGCGACTGATTTGGATGCGTTGTGATGGTTGTTATATGTGAAATTAAAACGCCATAGGATAGTAACCAATAAACTATGGACTACACTTCATAACATACTACTGAAGACAACGTAGCATATCATATTCCATATAAGCATTTGGCACTTATATGACGAGGTTTGGATTACCATATGAGCAACATGCTTGTATGGCGAGGACAGAACTATAGTTTGTATTGACGAATGATTTTGGACTTAATAACATATAAAGATAAATGGTAGGATTAAATAATAAATCCTGTACGGGTCGAGAGATGACAAAAGTAAACTTGTCTTTTTTTTTTAATTATCGTGCATGGGTATGAGGGGGGAGAAGGGTATATAAATAATAATGGGTGTTCACAATTGTTTTGTATGCGATATATTGATTCATTGGGTGCCTAATAATACCCAATAAATTTTTTCAGACCACCCCATACAAAGGAGGTTATGGCGAAGATTTCCAGAAATTTAGGGTGTTAGCCAAATTTCAGAGAAATTAGGAAGTTCTTAGAAACTGAAAATTTGAAGAACTGAAACCAGAATAAAAGTTGAGTTGGTTAGTTAAACGACTTTCAGCTTCGATCTTTTTCGGGGATGAAAAAGTTTTACGTTGGGGAGATTGTAACAACCCGTAATTTTGGAACCAATTCAAAATTTATTTTTAATTGATTTCAAAAGAAATTAAATATTTTAATCCAATTATTTTGAGAATAAAGGACGAAAAATTTATTTTTAGTGAAGTTAGAATGTATAAATTTATTATAATTTTAAAACGAGCTTGAAATGGCGGGGTAGTTCGAAAATTCGATTTCAAATTTCAAATGAATATATAGAATTCAATAAAAAACAGAATTTGATAAAACAAGAAACGTTTGAATCTGTTTAATTATTTCTTTCTAATGAATGTGAAAATTTTAGATTTCACATTATAAATTGAAAGTTATGTCCAGATTTAAATTTAAAATACTCGTTATGGGATTTATGTATATTTTAATAATATAAGCCTTCAAAAATAGCCATTGAAAACGACCTCCGTTTTCGACAAAACCGCCTTTTTTGGATCCAGAACGTCAAATTATTTCCAGATTTAAAATTTCATCTCATTTGGAATTAGTATGAAAGCGTGGTGAATTTAAACGCCCATTGAATTTCAATTGTAAATTAATAAGCTAGTTAAAAGACCATTTTTCAAATGGTCTCCAAACTTGATGAAAGTAATTTTTTTAGGACCATATCTTCAAACATAGCTAGATTTCAAATTTCATAATTTTTGGAGTCAGTATGTGGCCCCAGTGAATTAAAATGTACATTCAAATTCAATATGTAACGTTATATTAATTTATATTTTATTTTTGATAAAAATTGATAAAAACAGAAGAATTGGCTTACGAAACATTTTCCATTGTGTCTGAATTAGGGGTATTTGGCTTGGGGCGATTGTCATTGGGATTAATTTGGAGTTCGGACGATAAAATTCATATTTAAGAGATAATTGAATAAAATATTAATTTTTAAAAAGGGTATATATAAATTTCCAAAACCTTAATACCCTTTTACATTCTCTGCCACCGCCACAAAAGTTTAATGGTCATCCTCTTCCGGAATTCGATCCTTAATTACTTTTAATCCACAAAATGATTTGTTAAATGCCCAACACAAAATTCGAAGAGAAAGTTCTAATCTTGGTTTCTATACGGTCTTGATCAGTCTTTGTGGCCTCGATTCTTCAATTTTTGAGCTCGAAGCACCTGCGCTTGAGGGAGATTTCCGGTCACATATGGGGTGCAAGTTCGCCAAGTCTTCACGGTGGAGAGAAGTGTGCGAAGGCGGTCGGAGGCGTGGCTGGCGATGGGGGTCCAGTGGTGTCAGGGGCTCGACGAAGTGAGGGACTGGCAACGATGATGGTTTCTTTTTTTAGCTTCCTGGAAACGATAATATTAAGGAGAGAGAATAGGGTAGGATTAGAGAATAATTATTTAAAGTTAATTGTTTTATTAGTTAAATAAATGTAATTAAAAATTTAAAATGTTCATATCTTATTCAAATGGACATAAATCAGACGAAACAAGTTGTGTTGGAATCATGACAACAAACACTACAACATGGAACTGACCAAAATGAAAATGGAGCAAGTTGAATTTTAAGCTAAATTAAACACCTATTTAATTTAGTTTGAAAATAAATCCTTAGTTAAAGATCGACGGAGTAGAAATCAAAGTGAGAACTCTCTCAATTAAATATTTGTACAGTTATTTATTTTATAACTGAATATATTGATTACCAGTGTTCATTTTTACCAGTTTTAATTATGAAATGTTATACGATGCCTATTAACTCACCTCACGGTTGTTTGAAAACCCATGGATGATTTGATTGACTATATTATGTTTGGTTTGTGGTGTTGAAATGTTTTAACATATTAAATAATGTTAATATTATTGTAGTAGTTGAAATTGGATTTAAATATCCATTTATAATTTGAACAGTGAAAATGGGTTAATTAGAAAAAATATTGGAATCAAATTAGAATTGATTAAATTTATTAACCAATGATTAATTTGAATAGATTGTTGTTGTTTGAAAACCCCACACGGGTCTTGGGATCATATTTGACTTACACATCTCCCTTGTGTGAAATTGAAGTTAATCGGTTGATTGACTGATTTATATAAGCGTCAATAAATTATTTGAAGCTTATACAAAAATAAAATGCATATTGGATCTCATTTTGGATATTGATTGTCGTTTACAACTATTGTTGGATATATATGATGAATGGAAACCATATAAATTTATTTATATGAATATTGGTTTAATATTTTTCCAATCCGGAATAAATATGAATATTTTTATAACAAAATATTCAATGAGAATTGGAAATTGATTTTGATGTCCGATTTTGGATGGACACGAAAATATATAAAAATATGAAACCGAGTTAAGTATATAAAAACTATTTTAACTCGAACGGATTTTTATACCGATTTTAATCATTTTTATAATAAATATAGACAAGACTGAATTTTCATAATCTTACATTTTGGAAAGATTATCATTTTGAGATTATGATAAAATGGGATGTTCAATTTTAATTTAAAATTGAAATGGAACTTGAAATCATTTTTAAACGAATTTGAAACATTTTACAAAATAATTTTTAAAATGGAAATCGACGAAATATATTATATATATTTTAATGGCTTGAATAGAACGCGCCGCGCAGCGACCGTTCGCGAATTTCAGCCATTGACTTCAAATTGACGTAACGGAAGATCCGACCGTCGGATTCTCCTAAAAGTAGGACCGTTGGGTTCGTATCGAAAACATCTTTCAAATCAATATATGAAAAATTAAATTTGAATGGTTATATTTGAAAATATGTCCAAATCAATTTCTGAAAAGGTCGCTATGAATGCAGTTCGGTGGCTGATATTGGAAACCGACTGTTAGAGCCTTAATAAAATTATTAAAAATATAAATAAATTATGTAAAATCAAAATTAATGATTTGGAAAGATTTTGGATGAAAAACTACAAGTTGAAAAGACAAAAGATATTTTTATCTAAATGAACTAGTTAACAACTAGATTAGAAATCCAATGATCTTCAAGTTAATAAATTGGATTTGTAAATGGTTTTGAAATAACCAGAGTTTTCCTACAAATAAATTAGGGTGGATATGAATGGAAATTATCTTCGAATATTTCGATATTGGATTCCGTAATTGTACGGATTTTGTTATGGGAATTTGAAAGATATTGATATCGTTATTCCAAAATGATACTTGTTAATTTCAGAATTTGATATTGAATATAAGTCAACAAGATTTTCATTTAAGATCTTATATTTAATTTTAAATTGGATTTTGAGTTCGTTGTGAGTGGTATCTTAAATAATATTGTTCTTGAACCCATAAGTGAAAGGAGTAAATCATTTAAATAAGATTTGGAGAAGTTTTCCAGTTTATTTAATTAATTTGGAATTGAATGAAATGCGATTAATAAAAATCGAAATGAGCTTCTGTGAAGGAAGGCATTTACTATTTATGGAATTTAAATGGCTTTGCCGTTACTCCACTTATAGTATTAGTCCGATACGGAAATTTATATCAATTATAATTTATTCAAATTTCCTTGAAGATTCCATATTTAATGGAAGAGGATTTTGGGTTTACTGTGAATAGTGTTTTTACATAACATTTGATCTTTAACCTAAGTAAAAACAAGATTAATTTCCAAAGAATGAATAATCATTAAATAATTATTTTTAAGATTAAATATGAACTAGAGTTTTAATGAATCTTAAAATAGACTGAGATGTGAATAAGGTAATTAAATTTATGAAATTTAAGAAATGTTCGACATGGAGTACCCCTACCCCCCTCCCCTCTTCCCCCCTCGCCCCCTTTCCCTCGCTGTTTTACTCCATGCGATAGTTAAATTTTAATTAGATTTGAACGATAAATGGTAATTAAATTTACCAATAACACGATGGGTGTTAAATATGTAGTACTACCAGTTTTGCTCCATGGGATGAATAGGTCGGGATTTGGATAATAAAATGAATAACTACTTCAGTAAGGCTCATCAATCCCGACTAGTTGATAAACCTCAATTTGGTTTAAATTGTGAAAAGATATATTAAAATCTTTTGAAATAATTTCCAAAGGAAGATTAAACAATAAGTTTAAAAGAACTTATTTTTGATAAGATTAATGGTAACCTTTCCCCAATGATTTGAATATTGAATAAAAGAATATTCTGGATTGGAATGAGACGTGTGCTATCTTTGTGTTCATCACATGATTATAAAGGTACGCTGATTATTCAGAAAGACTGGGCTTAACTCATTCTAAATAACTGTTACGGCGACTAAAAGTCAAAGATATGAAGATGGTGGTTGAAGACCGGAGATCTACACATCGTCGGGAAGATTGTTGTTGTCCCGACTTGGGGTGTACACTCATGACAAGGTAAAAAGTGGTGATCGTCCAGACACACTTGGAGATCAAGCGGATATGCAAGTACCTCTCTCCTGTATTGGACACATGTGACGAGGAATAAGGTGCCTTCGGTTTCGTTCAGACCCTGAATAGACTTGTGAATGGATTATGTTTGACATTGTATTTCATTCTGTATTGATTGATTTCTATTAAATACTTATATGTTTGGTGGCGGAGAATTTATTCTCTTGAATAATACCCTTCTCTGAGACGTATGAGTATAAAGGTTATATATTGATAGATATCAGTTGTATGGCATGAATTTATAATGTGGCATGCTAAGATGCAAATGATCAAGGCTATTTGTTGAAAAGCATAGCCTTGTGGATGATGATCAAAACACAACTTTAAGTAGCATAGATTTGTGTATAGCGTTAATTCGCGAGCCTCACACCCCGGGTTGAACCAAAAACGGGATAGAGACTGCAGGGAAATGGACATACGTTAGTTTTTAGCTACGAGGGATGTCGTAGTATGGAGCCCAGACATTTTACTTATGTGGATGTTGGATTATGTTGGAAAGTGAGGTGCCTCGGAATTGATTTGGGCCGACTAAAAGGCCCTTGCTTTGCTTGACATACTGACCTTGTGAGAGGTTTGTTAGAACCGGCTAACGTAATGTTTACGGTATTGCCAATCAGTGACGACTGACCGATCCTGAAGATCCAAGGGTTGCCCAGTGGTGTGATCCTAAGACATTTGCTAGAGTGTCAAAATCGGTGAGGATGATCCCTTGCCTTGGTTCATAAATGGAATCCAATTTCTAATACGTACCTTTTCGGTTTTAGTTGTAAACTTGTATGGCAACGTAGTAGGACGGGGTATTATGTCGTCTATGATTGATACATTTATATTCGAAGTTGTTTGCTACACTATGCACTTATAGTAATATCAAATATTTTTTTGAGACATACCAAGCATGTTTGGCTATTATAAGGTAAAACTCTATCCTCCGGCTTGCGTTACATTGTGTGATGGGACCTGAGTCTTATAATAGCTTCATTTTCCAAAAAATAATGCATTGTTTATCAATTGTTTTATTTCAGAGTATTTATGGGAACAAACCCGTTCCATGTTATATGGCATGGTCCCGTGAATTAACTTGTTTTTAAAGTAAAGTTTAATAACGGTTTTAGCTATCACACCAATCCCATGACTTACTCGGAGTTTATTGTTTCCACCTAAACTCTGAGTGCCCATATTTTCCACATGGGCAGTCAATTTTTTGGTTTTGCAGTTTCTTTATTTTCATAGGATCTTGGCTTACAGCTGGAGCTATATTCAGAAAGCTTTGTATCCATGTATTTCTTTCAGTTGTGGTAGTTGATGTATTTCCACTATGCATTGTATTTATGCATTTTGTTTCTGCTGCTATGCATTTTATTCTCTAATATTATTTTTCTGCTATGTAATATTTATTCATATATAAATTGTTGTAAGAGAAATGAAAAGTTTTGTGGTTCTGCGTTTTTAGCGTCGTGTTCTCGCACAATCCGTGGCTTTTCCATCTCTTCGGAGATCGGGGGATTTCAGATCGTAACACAGAAGGAAAAGGGAAATATAATCTATGAAATTTAGCAAGATTTTTTTCCTCTTATTTGGAAGATTACGGTATCATTGAGCAATACCAAATCTAACATATTAAGAATTTTTTCCTTTTATATATACAAGAAAACAAAAGGAAAAAATAAAATAAAAAACTAACACTAATCGAAAATTAAATAAATAAAAAAATTCAATGTTTTCCTCCCATGCAACGGCGCCAAAAACTTATTTGATGCTTTTTAGGAGTTAGAAAAGCTCAATTTAACTAATAATAACTACAAGCGCACAGGTGTGTAGTATGCAATTCGAACACAGGGAGGAAAATTTATTATTTATATATTTCGTGGACGAGTTAGAAGAATTTTGGAGGATTTGATTGAAAAATAAATTGAAATTGTAAATTTATACAGAACAAATCTAATTGAACTGACAATCAAATTACAATTATCAATAAAAAAACAAATTAAAACTGCAATTGGATTCACTACAGATTTGAATCTATAATAAATTCAATGATTAAAATAAAACAGAATACTGAAGTAGAAATTAGAGCAAGGAAATAAACAACAGAAATAAAAATTAGGATTACCATTAAATCTAATCAAACAGTCAATTGTTAATAAGAAAACAAATTGCAAAGACAACTTATGCTCTACCAAATCTAATTGTATAGATAGCACAAGTTGCTTAGAAAATAAAATTGTAGAAAAATAAAAGAAGCTTTATTAATGGAGAATAAGAAGTACAAAATAATGAACAAGAGATTTACAATGAATACAATGATTATTTATTGGGGATGTAGTCCCCTTCCTATGAGAATAATTAGGCCAATAATGAATCTCTTGAAATAATCTATTTACGAATAAAAGAGATATGAAGATAGACTTGAGATATTCCATGCGTATTTTCTCTTTCTGGTTATTGACATGTGGCAGATTGATTTGATTTTCCTTGGCAATAATTAAATCAAATCTTCTTCTACATGGCAGTTGAAAATGAACGATCTGATTTAATTTCCATGAGAAGAATATTCCTAACTCTTTAAATCTTTATTAGTGCATATATTATATACATACATAAGAATATATATATACCACTAGTCCATCTATTCTTCAGAGCACGGGAGACAGTGTGTATATATCCATGTTCCTTTCTTCAACAAAAATAAAGCTGGACATGGATTGAACTCAGGTCACTCTGTCCAAATTTCCAGGCCTTTACCAATGTGTTATAGCATCCTTTGTGATTGAAAATTTATTGATTCCAAAAAGTAGCATTTTCTATTCAAATGATCTTTAATAAATAAAGGAGACATTTATTTAACAACCTATGAAAACACACAAAAATACACAAAGTAATATTTATTTATTTACAATAAAGATAAGATATGAGCGTAAAAATAAACACTTTTACATGTTAATCGTATATATATGACGTAGGATCAAGAGCACCCCAAATAGCACTCCTTTGGCCCCCTAATTTCCACCACACAATCCTCTTTCACTCTCCTTCCACTAACTCTCTCTCCCCCCATTAACCTTTTTAATATATAAATGAGTGGATCACAATGAAGGGCAAAAGGGGTGCTACAAAATAGGGGTGCTCTAGAACCCTCCTCTCTCTCTCTCTTTCTCTCTTCTCTCTCTCTCTATATATAATTTTATATGTTTATACTTTATATCATTTTATATTTAATTTCTTAATTATGTTTAGTATATCTTTATATAAGTTTTAAAATATGTTTTCTACTTTGAAAAGAATGTTTAAATATAAAGGAACTTAGTTTGTTTTAATTTTGGATTCACTATAGTTTATTGAAATATCATTTACTTTGTTTTAAATTTTATTCGAGTATGCTTTTACGCATGTCGACATATTAGCCGCTAAGGTGTTTTTTAAATTTTGAAAAGAGGTGTCTCTTGAATTCAAATCCTTTTAGAAACATTGTGATTATTGAAAACCGATAAATACCATCCAGAATTCATTTTTTAATACCTTTTCATATTCTTCTTCCTCTCTTTACATCTTACCATTATAATACTTGATTTCCTACACTTATACTCTGTCGGTTTCAATAGAAATCATATCATTCTTCTTCTCTTTCAATTCTAAATCAAAATCTCTTTGAATTCATGTGCTTCTCAAGAGTTATAGGTTGTATGTAATTAAAGATATCAAAATCAAGTTCTATAGAGTCAATACTACAAAAACTAATAAGAGAATGGTGTGGTCTTGTCTCGTTTAAAGTGACTAAGTGTGATTGTGTCCCGGAAATCAATTGGGTGTAAACTTGTAGCCCAAAAATCAACTAAGTCTCACTGTACTTGGAATCAGTTGGGATGATCCCATGTACCCCTGAAATCAAGGATTGTAATTGGATATTGTTGAATAAAAAAATCTGCGTCAACCCAATGTTGTGTGGGACCGGATGTTGGGAAGTCCTGAAAACCCTTATCTTTCAAGTAAAGAATTTCCATTTTTGCTCATTATCCTTATTTCCTCATTTCCTAAATATATTTGGTTACATCATCCATGACATCATCAGAATTTAGTTTACTATGAACTTGAAAATTATTTTTATTTGCTAATTACCTGCCTGATGATTAATTAGACATCCATACAAAAATCTCAACAACTCTTGTTGAGAAAAAAGTTGTTTATTCATAAAACGATTTTTGGTTACATTTTCGATATTTTTCCAAAAACAAATATTTTGTAAACGTTTTTCATGTTTCCTACCATTAATTGTGATTTAAAGGGGATCAAAAAGGCTTTCTAAATCATTTCAGTAACATGTAATCCATGATACTAACATTTAAATTATTCAAATATTTAAATACGAAATGTTCGAAATTCCGGGTCATTGCAGCAAAGACATGGTAAATTATTAATGACGGCTAAAAACAGTTATTACATTTTATATTTTAATTTATAAGTTTTTGATAAGCGGTTACTGAAACGTGTGTGTGTGTGTATATAGGAGCGTTCAATGGCACCCCAAATAGTGAGCACCCCATTTGCCCCTCCATATAAACCAAGCATTTATATTAGAATAAGTGAGTGGGAGGTGAGAGAATGAGTGGAGGGAGAGAGAAGCGGAATATGTGGTGGAAATCAAGGGGCACTTAGGGGTGTTGAACTGTTTAGGGTGCCATTGAACGCTCGCTATATATATATATATATATATATATATATATATATATATATATATATATACATATACACACACGTACATGTTCAAATTATTTTAGGAAAAAGCTCCCGTGTCATATTGAGATGTGTTTGCTCATACCCATACCATGAAGCAAACTGAGGAGGAGGGCTTAGTCACATTACGCCTGAAAGCATGATGATAAAATCATCGCTACATATGTAAGTATAGTATAATTAAGTTCTAACTTGTATTGATAAGATTGTTGTAGTTTAAAAGTTAGAATTAAGTACATATCTGCAAATACTTTAATAAGCGTCATTTATACCTATGATTATTTGGACTATGAATAAGTCTTCAATTCTTAACATTTCATATAAACTGTGGTTTCTTACAAGTACTCAAGGATTATGTAACATCTTAAATTTAAGACAAAAGTGATGTCATTCCATCTTCTTGGTATTTATTGTGAATAGTCTAATCATTAATGATTATTCTAATCAATTAGTTATAAAAAATTAAAATAATGTCTCATAAATTTCAATTCTGATTTAGATTACAACAAAAGCTCCAGTCGTGGGCATAGATGTTAGACGAGATAGAATGGGATGATTTGATTGGTAATGAGGATTGGGTAGTTAAAGTAGTTCCATAATGATGGAGATACAAAAAGGTGTAGCGGAGATAAAACGGAAAAATATCAGGGATATAGCAAAGGCGCAAACGGTTCATTAGATATGAAACCAAATATTTAAAATTAACTAATTGTTGTTCTAACGTTAGCTTAAAAGAAACTAATATTAATTAATCTTATATAAAAAAAATCAAAGAACATCATAATTATACACTTTGATAATTACAATACATTCCTATAATATATTGGGCACTTATGCCTTAAAATTAGTTTTTACATCAACTTTATTGTTTTTTTTAAGAGAACTAGTTAAAGCAAGCTCTGCATATTAATATTGCTAAAGCAGATACTAAATACCATTGATTTGGCGTATGCAGCGGGAAATTGTTTGGCTAAGAGCGGATCTACTGTTCATCAACACTAAACTGAAATAGCATAGCGGTTGAAGAGCGCTATAAATAATAGTGGAGATTTTACGAGATTTTAGCTCTATGTGTGTGCGCGTGTGTATACTACAAGAGAAACAATAGTTTCCAACGGCCAGGGGCCGTTGGCGGCCGTTGGAAACGCCGTTGGAGGACGTTGGTCAACCAGTTAGTATATGGATCAACGGTTTCCAACGACTTCCAATGCAAACAACGCCCATTTTCCAACGGCTTCCAACTGGAAGATATGACCGCATGTCCCATATTTCAGATCAAAGGGACGTTGGAAAAGGATGGAAACCGTTGCAAATACACCATTTCTTGCCGTTGGAAACTATTGGTTGTGGACCAATAAGCTGTTACTCGCCGTTGGAAATCTGGGTCTATTTTTTTTTACAGATTTCAGATTTGCCAGTACAATCCACACACAACACAATCACCATTGAAACTGCTCCAATCCGAGCATATAACTAAAAATCTGAACCATATATACACCCAATCAAAGAAAAAAATAAAAATCAAACACAAAACACATTAACTAACCATATTTCCATAACATACGTCGCCACAACATCATAACCCATGTCCAAACATCATAACCAAGACACCACACCATCACCAAAGCACCATAGCACGTCCAAACCATATTTCCATAAGCATGTCCAAACATCATAACCAAGACACCACACCATCACCAATGCACCATAGCATGTCCAAACCACAATATATACAATAACCATGTAGCAAGCCTCACTAACTCTCAAAACACACACAACCATGTCCAAACGCTAACCTGATCAAGTCTCTCCACCGGAAGATGAAGGTGGCGTACCGTGCTGGGCGATGAACTCCACTAGCTTCTGATTAAGCAATTCCATCTGATGGTCACGCCGATCCTCACGCTCACGAAGCTCCACAATTTCTGCTTTTAGCTATTCGATTACTTCCTTGTCCTGAGCCCTCTGATACGCCTCCTGAGATGATCTAACCTGTATCATTTACGAGTACATGTATAATTAGTCATATCATAATTTTTTATTAACAACATTGTTGTCTTTGTTTTACATATACTAAATGATCTTATTTAACGAGAACATCGAAATTGAAAGAAGCAAAACTGTGAACATTTCGAAAATAAATAAATTATACAATTAAATTACATGATTATCCTCAAGGTATACTCTTAACCTCACCAATATTTGTATTAGTGATGTAAAATGAGTTGATAGATAATTGTTCTGCATGTGTGATGTAAAATAATTTGAGTATTACCTCTAGATTTCCATAACCGTATCATCTGTTCCGGGTGGGCTTATCCATGACAGCATCAAATATCATGTCCTCCTCATCCTTAGTCAACTCAGTCTTACCAGTAGATTCCAGTAACTGCGCCTTATGTGCTTGAAATTTCTCCTGTTAAACATAAAACAAATGAAATTAGATAACATTATCTTAATTAAATTATACCTATAAATTAATTATTCTATACTTACATATCGCTCACGCGCCTTATCATCATGGTCCCAACTGTACGAAACTGAGCCTGTGTCGTCAGTCTGACTCAGTGCATGAGTATGCTCGAAAACATCCCAGTACAACACAGGAGCCATACACGCTCTCTCTCCTGAAATAAGCATGCATATACATATATGTGTGTGTTTTCAAATTAAAACTTAAAGTTAAATCAACTATTAAATTTAAACGATGCAATTATTAAATATACCAGATCCTCTTGATGGTGCTGAAATGACTTCGACCCACCTCGATGCGTAACAGGATTCTTGCTCCTGTTAGCTGCATTTCTCTCATACGATGCCTATACATTTAATTTGTTTTTAAAAATGTATTGTTCCAAATCACATATTAAATGAATAGAATAACTTAAATTAAATATGCAGTAAATTTACCAGAAAATCCTCATTATTGTTCCAATAAGAAAGCAAATCATCCCACACTGATTCGTCTATCCAATTCGGTTTTTTCCCACCTGATTTCAAACTATTCATTGTCTCTCTGTAATTTTTTGCCACTTTAGAATTCCAGTGGCGCTTGACGAGTTCCAAATCTGTCTCCTACAGATCCACTGAACCCTGCATTTTAACAAAAAAAATAGCATACATAGATGATGTTATCAAATAAGAGCATGAGTACTTAACATAATAAATGTTATATCACACATACCAGAAAATACAGCCATATAGTCTCCTTCGCAATGTTGGGTACTGACGTCCATGTGGGCCAACATGCAGTCGTGCGAGCCTGATATGCACGTCTAGATATCTTCAAGACTGTGTTGGACGGCTCCAACTCAAACCCCCCCGTGATAAACGAAAAAAAAATATGTCTGTTCGAACAAAAATTTATATAATTTATTGTACATGAATTAAATTTATACTAAAAACTTAGTATTTACCCTCTGCTGGCTTTTGGCTTAAGCCAGACCATAGGACAAGATAAGTCCGAAGAACTACCCTCATCACCACCTTGCGACACCACCTGTTACAGATAACAACATAACGTATATAGCATAAACATGAAATAACTATGTAAAAACAAGGTATGAGATAACATGAATAGGAAATGTTATGATTCTATATGTTACTTGTTAATAGACATGTCTACTTAACATATGAGTTACTTGTACATAGATAACATAAGAAATACCTACAAAATATGAATTTGATTCGTACTAGGTAAAAAAAAACATACAATTACCTTTTTAAAACGAGGATTATTGGTTAGTCGTCCTCATCACTTTCAGATTCTGACTCCATTTCCTCCTCCATATTTGTTTCATTTGTAGTCTCAAATAAGTCAATTAATGTGTTTGATTCATCGTTTAGAGGTCCAAAATCTGTTTGACCATCGATTATTACTACATCTGGATTTTCGTCGACATCTGCTTGATAAGCTTTGTCGTCTATAATATTACATCCGTCAAAAGTAAACCTTGCCTTTGTTTTGAAAATAGTCCACCAAACTATTTTGTCTCTTCTCATAGATGGATAAGGAGCATAATAAACTTGAAGAGCTTGTTTGTCAAGTACAAAAGGATCGTACTTATAATAACGGGAAGTACGTCTCACTTCAATAAGATTATATTTTGGGTGCACGTTTATTCCAGAACCCGAAACATTGTTGAAACAGTTGCACTTAAACAAAAATACTTCTTCCGCGGGTCGTGTGAAATATGTCAATTGCAGAATCTTGTTTAGCACGCCATAAAAATCATGTATATGGTCGTTTGGATCATCACTACCTTTCACAAATACACCGCTATTGTTAGTTAATTTTTCAGCACCATATTCTTTAGTGTTAAATTTATATCCATTAACAAAGAAAATTGGATACGTCCAGACAATTCTTTTTGGTCCTATTATAAAATGTTTCAAACCTTCGCCCACAACACAATTTGTTGGATCAAAAACATAATTAATAAACCAACTAGTGAATTCTTCGCTGATATCGCCGTTTGGATACTGTGATTCATAAATGCTGCAATTATAGGACAAATGTTACATTTATGAATAAACATTTTGTACATGTATAAATAAATGTATAAGTTCATTACCTAACGAACGGTGCAACTTCAGTGCAATTGAGAAGAATATATGTGTGTGCTGCATTATAATCTGTATCATTCAGCCATTCTTCCACACATTTACCAGAAGGCCGTCCATGTTTTTTAAAAATTGATAAAGTCACTGGACAATCATCTTGATCAATGCCTTCGTCATTACGCGCAGTACTTGCAAATGAAATGTTCACATGATCACTAAAATAATGGGAGAAAAAAAAAATGAAGCTTCCTCTTCGATGTATGATTTGCAAATAGAACCTTCAACTCGAGCTTTCTGCCTCACTTTTTTCTTTAGATGATTTAAATACCTATTTATAATAAATGCAAATTATTTTTATTACACGTTTCATTAACCAAAATTTAAATTAACTAAAAATTAATATACCTTTCAAATGGATACATCCATCCATATTGCACAGGCCCTCGAAGGCGTGCTTCTAACGGAAGATGAATAGGTAAATGCTCCATAACATTGAAAAATTCAGGAGGAATTTTTTTTCCAATTTGCAGAGTAATAAGGGATTTCTTCCTCTAGTTTACGTAGACGATCAAGTTTTAATGTAGTAGAACAAAGCTCTTTATAGAACAAACTAAGCTCAGTTACAACAGTCCAAACTTTTACGGGCAATAGTTCTTTGAAAGCGACGGACAATAAATTTTCCATCATAACATGACAGTCGTGACTTTTCATCCTGCTAAGTTTGTTGTTTTTATAGTCGACGCATCTACGAAGATTGGAAGATATACCATCTGGGAATCTTAATCCTTCCATCCATTTTAAAAATATTTTAATTTGATTACTGTCCAATTCATAGCACGCTTTCGGTTTTTTGGTGTCATTTGGCTTTATATGAAGCTCCGGAAGATTACATATTACTTCAATATCGCGTCTTGATTTCAAATCATCTTTCGTCTTCCCTTTAACATTCAAAATTGTATTGATTACATTATCAAAAACGTTTTTCTCATTATGCATCACGTCAATATTATGACGAATCAGAAGATCTTTCCAATTAGGAAACTCCCAAAATATGCTTTGTTTCCACCAATTATGAGTCATTGATTTACCTTGAATTTCTTCCTGTACTCCGGTTTCATGAATCTTGGGAAGAACTTTTACAAGTTTAAAATTTTGTTCACTTGTCCATACTTTAGGTGGTCGCAAAGTTTCATGCCTATTGATTGTAAAAAATTTCTTATCTCTTCTAAAAGATGATTTATTTTAAGGAAACACCTGTGACAGTCAGAACATGAAATTTTCTTTCCGATAGGTAAAGAAAATGCTCTTGTTTCTTGCATGCAGTACGAACAAGCTAGACGACCAGCCGTACTCCAACCTGAAAGTATTGCATAAGCAGGAAAATCGCTAATTGTCCACAACAGAGAAGCACACATACAAAAGTTTTTTTTTTGCGAAATATCATATGTTTCTACCCCTTCATGCCACAATATTTTTAATTCTTCAATCAACGGTTGTAAATACACATCGATTCCTTGTGTCGGATAACATATAAGGCGTTTTCATACACATCCACGGAGGTAAATTATAAGGTGTTACAATTATAGGCCAGGATGAATATTTAGAACCAAATTGAGAAAATGGTGAGAACCCATCCGTACATAAACCAAGTCTAACATTACGACTCTCAGATGCAAAATTGAGATATTTTTGATCAAAATGCTTCAATGCTTCTCCATCGGACGGGTGTATTAATGTCCCTTCTTCACGTGTTCTCACACTGTGCCATCTCATATGTTGCGCGATTACAGAAGATGCATATAACCTTTGAAGTCTAGGAATATTAGGTAAATAATGCATATGTTTATACGGGACTTCCTTTCCCTTTTTCTTTCTAGGTTTGTATCTTTCCTGATTACATATTCTACAATTCTTAAGGTTGATATCTTCCTTCCAAAATAGCATGCAACCCTTTACACATGTATCTATTTTTTGATACGGTAAACCAAAGGCCGACATCATTTTTTTAACTTCATAATGATTTTCACACATCAAATTATTAGGAGGCATATGTCGCTTCGCAGCTTGTACAACAGATGTAAATGCAGCTTCTGTGAGGTTGTATTTCGATTTCATCGTAATGTATTCAGCAGTTACTGATAATTGAGTTCCGCTTTCACAACCTTCCCAAATGGGTTTTTTCGCTGCATCTAATAAATCATATATCGTTTTGGTTTGAATATTTGGTTCTTCTTCAACATTACCATCGTCATCATTACCATCGTTATCATTGAATTGTTGATCCGGAAACATTGAACGTGCAGCATCTTCAACCATTTGTTCTACGAGATTCGTCGCAGCAATTTCATTATTCACTACCTCCTCAACTTGTGTAGAAGTAGATGCTAATGGTTCTCCATGACGATCCCAAACTGAATAGTTCGGCACAAAACCATACTGACGCAAATGAACTCTAACCATTTGTGGTATCAAATGCTTCAATAACTTGCATCTACTACATGGACAACGGATTTCGACGTCGTTTCCGTTATTACTTAACGTGAAATCAATAAACACGCTGACACCGTTAATAAATTGTTACTTTATTGTGCCATCAGTTTCTCTTCGATGGTACATCCAGCTTCGATCATTAAAATAATCGCGATCCATTATTCCTAAGTACATATAAAATTAGAAAAAAGGTTAAAATTTACAATTTTTATTACTTTTATAACAATTTTTGTGTTCGTCACTAAATTCTGAAAATTCCCTTATTATTGATATATGCATGTTATGTTGAAATATATTCACAATTTTATTACCGAATGCATGTTATGTTAATTGATCATTTACTGGTGTGTCATCCTACCTCCCATTACAAATACAATAACGTAATTAAATCACGTAAATCTTTTCAATTTAAACGATTCAACAAAATTTCGGCAGCACTTCCCTTTAGTTCCCTGAAAAGTACACAATTGCGTGTACACAGGGCACATAAAGGAAGTACTTTCGAAATTTTGAGAACCGTTTAAAATGAAATATTTTACGAGATTTAATTTCGTGATTGTATTCGTAACTTGTCCAATACAAAGGACAAATCCAACAAATATTGTATATGATGAATATAAAAGTCTGTTTTGTTAATAAAGCGAACATTCACATAACGATTATATACAATACTTATCAGACGGTGCCAAAAAAACTCTCTAAGGCTTTATGAATGTAACATATTACGATTTGGTTTTTTTTCGTGATTGAAGTGTATTTTTTCAACTTTGATTTCAAAATTTCAACCTAAAAAAATTTCAAAATCATAGTTGTAGGTTTACGATCAGTTGCAGAACTTTAAAAAAGGCCAAAGCTCAAGCCGTGCACGTTTCAGCGCCTTAGAGCCTTAATTAACTACTTTGAATTGTACGTATATGAATTTTATCATATATACGTATATTTTCAACATAAAATCGAACTATACATCACTATACATGTATATTTTCAACATTGAATTGTGCGCGTTTCCACCACATGTTTTCAACAAATTAAATAGATTTTTCAATGCATACAACACTATACATGTATACATATTCAACTTGAACTAATTAAACCCTAGATTAGCAACATAATCAAATAAATCTATAAATATAAACATACTAACAACAACCAATTACACTAACTAAAACCCTAAATTAATTAACAACTAAGTAATTTATAAATAAAAACCCTAAATTATCAACTTAAATGATTAAACCCTACATTAGCGACTATTAATAGCATCATACATACAAACATAAACAAACATACACTAATTAACAAAATTATGGTTAATACACACAAACATACCTTCAAATTGGAGTGAATCTGAGATTAGAGCGGAGAAGAGAGTGCCTTGGCCGACTTGGAGACGTCCTTGGTGGATGGAGGCGCAGAATAGGGTGATTTCAGAATCAAAGGGGCGGGATTTGTGGTTTTTGGGCTGAAATTCGTGGTGAAAGTAAAATGGGGGAGAAGGAGAAGCTTCAGGCTGTTTAGTTGCAGGCCCGTGTAACGGCTACCAACGGCCTCCATCGGTTTTATAACCGACGGCCGCCAACGGTTTCCAACGGCCAATATTTTTCTTTCGTAATAAAATACACATTTTTGGCTTTTGTTGGAAGCCATTGGTCAACGGCCGTTGGAGGCCGTTGTAACCAACCGTTGTTATACTGTTCAATCCTTGTAGTGTATGTGTGTGTGTGTACGTGTGTGTGTGTGTGTGTTTGAAATGAACTTGTGATATTTAGTGATATATTTGGGTTAGATAGGAAACACATGGCTGTAGGTGGGAATAAAATATTCCCAGATTTCTAACAGTTTCTGATGGTCTCTCATGTCCTATTGGTCAGAAATTTCCAATGGTTATTTCGTCACTATTTTCCAATGGTTCTCGACAAATTACGACGGTAATATTGACTTCCTTAATTGTCATGTGCACAACCCTTGCTGTCGGAATAATTGTAGGAAACCGTTGCTAATTTTCATTGGAAATCATCGAAAAAAGATGTTAGAAGACGTCAGAAAACGCATATGCTATCCCAATAATTTCGTGACGGTCGCCGATGGCATAGAGCAACCTTAAATTTGCCTTTTTCTTGAATCTTATTGTTTCAGAGCATTTAAATATAAATTGTTAGATAAAATACATTTTAAATGAAAAGTGTATATATTAAAAAAAACCAAGTGTTTTTGTGGTATAATCACCTATATCTATTTAAAAATTATTATTTATAATTTTGATAGCTAAATATGGAGCAAAAATTTAACCAAATTAGCAATTAATTTTTAATGTATTTTAGAAAATATATATTTTTTACCAACGTTTTGTAATGGCCCATTACCGCATGAGGATCAATTTTTTCTTTTATGCTCATGCTTAAATTATTTATCCGATTATTATTTTTTGGTTTTGAATATAATTTCTTAGTAGAGCAAAATGCATGAGCAATTAAGACATGCAACCAGTATAAACGGAAGGAACCCATTTTAATGTAGTCATTTGAGGTCGTCTGATAGTGTTGGTAACTCTATGCTTAAGAGCACCTCCAGTGGTTACGACTTGACTATTCAGGGCGCAACGCCCTGAAGTGTTCTAATGGTCTGACGCACATTTAATGGGCGTCCGAGGTTTGACTCCCATTAAATGAGCGGAAGACCTTTGGCGCCTATTAAATGAGCATCAGACAATTTGGCGCCCACTAAATGGGCGTTAGCCAAACCCTCGCCCCTTATACCCCTCATCTCGCCCTTTTTCCACCTATTTAATAGTCGTTACAGGGGCTTGGGCGTCCATTTTATAGGCGTTCAGGCCCTGACGTCTGTGGGCCTGAGAGCCTATGAAATGGGCGCTCGAGACATATTCAGAATCCTGAATATTACACTTAATATTACAGCATAGTACACCGATTGGAGAGCAAAATTGTAATATTACCCCTGAATTGAAGACCACTGTAGTGTTCTTAGCAAAAAATGGTGGCTAAGTCCCTACATTGAGTGGCTTTCCATGTTCATTATTCATTGTTTCATTACTTTATCATACAAACCGCAAGGAGTGAAGGACAAAGCTAGGAAAATGCTAAGTGTAATTAATATTATATTCGGTTTTTACTCTACACAAAAATAATAATATAAACTAGAATTATATTCAGCTTTACATTGTATAAAATGGTAGTTATATATAGTATTGTCTTTCAACTTCTTTTTTTAAGTTTGTATAAAATGGTAGTTATATATAGTAATGTCTTCGTTGCACCATTAATTAATATACGCAAACAAGTATAAATAATATTAACGGCAATTGTAATAATAATTTTTTAAAAGGAATTCAACACATACTGAGTGAAAATGTGTAATTTTCAAAAATGTGTAATTTTTATTTTTTATTTTTTTTAATGTCCAAATATATGTAATTCCGCCCAACAAGTAAGCGACGCACATGGGTGAATAATTTATTAACGTTGCTTTTCTAGTTTAATGATTACTGAACGAAACATCTATTTGATGTCCTGTGGTCATACACCATAACCGCAGGGGCGGACGCACTTGGAGCCTAGGTAGAGCAAAGGCCACACCTCAAAATTGCAAATTGAACTACAAAGATCAAAGATTTTGTGCTTGGCCTTAGCTGAAAAATGGGATCCGTCCTACCTGGGCTACAAGACAGGAAACATTCAGGTAAAATTTTCTGTTTTTGCCTACCAGCTGTGGCCATTTACCACTTTTACCTATCACAAACAGCTTTCATTTTGACAAAGCATTATTTATAATTTACTTGCAAGGCTTAGACATTACTTATATATATATAGAACAGAATTTTGAATTTCTGAGATGTGGGACTAAATCTCTTTTTCTTTTTCGCCCTACCTCACTTCGGAAGCTAGGTCCGCCACTGCATAACCGGAAAAAATAATATATGCATACGCACTTGTATAAAACAATTTCTTGTTTGAGAAACGCTCTACAACTTGCTTCAGCTTTCAGTTTTAAAATAATAGGTTTTTTATGTATTTAAAACAGAGGCGAAGAAGGAACCAATCTATAAACTATTTGTTGTACCAAGTAGAAACACGCAGAATGTAAAGTGATCGAATTCTATATGACTAATTTTTTTCTTCGTGATCCAAACCCTACAGTATATAATCCTTCTTTATGTGGTAACCTGAAAAGTTTGAGAAAAATTTTCTTTTGTACAAAGGTACACACAGTCCATGTTTAATATATCATAACTTTTTTTTAATAACAAAAATATAGCCTTTTATTTGTAAATAGTAGAGATGGGGGTAAACCGCACAACAATACGAAAACCGTTCAGTCCGGACAGCGAAAACGGTACCAAAAACAGGACCGAATTCTCTCTTTAAAGTAGATGCCTCAAATCGAACAGACTCGCAAGGATACGGTTTGAAATTTTGATCCAACCATATTAAACCAAACTGAAACGTATACATGCACTAGTAATCTTAAAATAAAAATATAACTAATTTCTGTCTAACTTTTTATTGTAATGAAACTTATTCTATTTTCAGCGTATGTTGTTGCTCTATTAATAATAACCGTTATCACAGAGCTTTTTTTTTTGCAATTTCAGTATAATAGTTTTGCATGTTATTTTTTCGGATAACGCTAATTATAATCTTATTTGAGTTATCTTACTTAATGTTTATTCACAAATTAACGTTGATGTTTTTTTAATGTACTAAAACAATTTTACTTTTTATTAAACGTAAAATTGAAGTATTCATACAGTTAAAAACTATCCTATCAGTTTCGTATTATACCGTGTGATTTGACCTTTACGTGGCACAATGTTACACAATCGTAAATTGATTGATGAAAGTAATTCTCTTATTTCATATTTAACATGGGTTCAAACTAGACCTAATCAAAACCGAATCGTATTACAATAAAATCGAACCGTTTGAACGGTTGTATAATGATTTGTGTTTTTGATCAACCGTTTGATACGGTGCGAAAGCGGTTTGAACTCCAAACCGCATCAGACCAAACCGCGTCCACCCTTAGTAAATAGCAACATGGTTGTTTCATAGTAAGATTTGTTAAGAATTAAAGTAGCGTTCTTTTTTTGAATTTGGACAGTCCACAGTGGCGCCTGTGTCCGATGCATTAGGCGTGGACCCCATTAAAATGCTCAATCAAATTGAACGTTGGAATTTTCTTTGTTCGCCCGTTAGCGTCCGACGCGTCTAATCCAGACGTGAATAGATAATATTACACCCGTATTATCTTCTTCACGCTCCTTTCGCGTTTCCCTTCCCATAAAAAGAACGCAATCTACTTTCTTCCCCCACCCTTTCCCTTTGCCCATTCAATTATTCATTTTCGATTCTTGGAAAAGAACACACCCTACCTAATTATTATAGGAATAAGAATAATAAAAACTGATGTGTCATTACAAAAATAAAAGCATGGTCCATGCAGCAAACTCGGACATGGAGATGGAGATAAAACGAAAATTAATGATATGCATGTGGAGAATAGTCAAAAAAGCTTGCTGTAAATCCATAAAAAAATAATCTTCCATACGTGGATAACATACTCACATGGCTGCTAAGTCAAAAGAATAAATATTGTAGTCGCAACACCATATGAGCAAAATTTAACTATTGTACACAGATACTTATGAATACTGTTGCTTGAAGCATGACATAATATTGTTATGCAAAATTGCGCCTTTGCGAAAGAATAATAAGCAGGATCTAGATTTGCCAATTGAACACCAATCTAATCTAATAACAATTATTCTATTACATCAAAAAAATAGTAAATTACTATAACAGAGAAACAAAGAGACACACAATATTTATATTGGTTCCATTATCATCATAGTGTACGTCCAGTCCAACAGAGAGAGATTTTATTCCACATGAGAGAATTACAAGAGAATACAAAATAAGAGTTTACATATCCAAACCTCAATCAGGTTTAACAAGAAGAGACACCATTGGGGATCACTGGCTCCAGGCCAAGACGGGTTTACACTAAAGTCTACCCCTCAATATATAGCCAGTGCAAATCTATGTGAGTCATCAATTAAATTACCAACATATGGTAATAATATAATGGAGGCAAATTACCATAACAACAAATGTGCAAACATAGGAAGTAAATCAATCTGTTTCTTTAGCATAGATGGAAGAAATTAATCCCTTCATTTATTTCTCTGTCATCCCATCAAATGCAATTAATGCATTTCCGTTATAAAAATATTTACTTTCCATTCTTTGCAAATTTGTTCCAATCAATTTGTGATTTTATATCACCAAATTTAACAAATATAACAAATAATTGATACATATACTAATAAAATTGTGTACTGTCAACTTGAGGATGAAGGTAATTCGGCACTCCAATAATTTTTGAGTCTTCTCCAAAGTTTGGAAAAATTCATAAAAATAATGCAAGCTGCAGTTAAATCAAAGAAGCATCAATGGAATAGTTGGTGTTGTACAAAACAGAAAAAAAAATATCAATGATAATACTAATGCTAATTGTAATAACAGTATCGAAGTAAAAATAAAAATAATATAATTAAACAAGTAATATCAATGATAATTAAAATAAAAATAGGAAAAAAAATCATGATAAATTGTAATAACAGTATCAAACACTATGTTTTAGGCTTTTATTCATCAGTTCTAAAATATAAAACTCACAATGTCATCCCTAAACCAACTGTAATCTCATGGTTTTGGTACGTATATGGCTAACTTAGCTGCAATTAAATTGTAGCAAAGCAAAAGAAATTTTTATAATTTATTGTATCGTATGTAAAGTTGGTGTTTTGTTAAACATTTAAAAGGAAAACCTGTTGAAGAATATTTTAATAACCATCATAGAGGGTGTACCGTGGCTACTAAGGCTGCTTACTTTTTTAAAACCTAAAGGGACAAATGAAAGGAGAATGTTGAAGGAGCTGGGAAATGGGTAGGTTCATGAAAGGGGGTTGCAGGAAAAACAAACTAGTTATTTTTCCCGGTCGTTTTGAATGAACAGTTCGGTGGGGTCCACGCCCGAAGCGTCAAACACAGACACCAACGTGAACTGCCTAATTTCGAAAAGAACGCCTAAATAACTGCTAGCATTAGCTGAAACATAAGCTATGTAGTTTGGATCGACCACAACAATAGATAAAATGAAACTTTCAAATCTTGATATAAACATGCAAAATATTGATAAAATATTTGATATTCTATACATATACATACTAAAATATTAGATTTTAGCGATAAACTATCGTTAGTAATAAGTAGAACTGTCAACTGATACTTTTGGATATGGATAGTGCTATATCTGTATCCGTATCCATAATCATTTTTGGATATCAGATATTCGTATATATTTGCGAATACGAAGGGATATCGGATAATTGTCCTATTTGCAAACAATTGATAAATCAAGAAACATAACGGAAAATTTTAGTTTCACAGAAGCGTTTTTCAATCCTATTAATTACTAAAGTGCTAGAAATAAACAAATATGATGAAAATAAATTGATTTGGGTAGTTAACATACATCTAGTGAAACTACAACTTGATAAAACAATAAATAAATTTCTTTCATTGTACTAAGATGCATATAATTTTAGAAAACATAAATCAGATGGATAATTTTCTAGATGTTGGTGCTAGTGTTGGTGCATATAATTTTTTTTGTTTTCCTTCAGTTCCTAATTTCCTTTTATCTTCTGTCTATTTGTTGGAAGCTATTATAAGTTATAGTACCACTAAACAAGCTATGACTTCTAAAAAAAATGTGGAACTTCCATGTCTTTGCCTTTATAACAAAGATAATGAAGGAAATAAGCACATGTGAATTATCTTGGTAAAAGATACATATGCACATGCCTTGCTTATCCATCTAGAACGAACAATAATTTGATGTAAAAAAGTATTATGTTATGGATGAACTTAGAAACTAATTGATTTTTTATGCTGATTGAAAATTTAGTGATTGCAAGGAAAGAACACAATCAATTGGATCTTTGAAGTTATGATGTGTTTGTCACATTGTTTTTTGAAAGCTCGAGTGGATATCACAGCGTGAGTTAAATAAGAGTGCATACTGAATGTGCTTCACCACCAAAGAGTTGTATGAATCTTTACATGTGGTATATTTACATAGAAAATTATCACAACTAAAATAAAATTGAGAAAATATCCCAATTTCCTAAATGACATGGTATTTTATATGTTAAACGTCAGTTAATTTTATATGTTAAATGTTGACTAGTTGAGGAAAATGTAGACCGAGTATAGACGTATATAGGTGAATGCTGGCTAAATTTATATGCTAAATATTTTGACTAGTATATAGAAAGATAGCACTATGATAAGTGGATAATGTTTCTCTCCGATATGTTCTCTAGTTTCACATTTGATTATTTTCTACATGTAGTAGGTAATTTATGCAAAAAATTATAATGGTTCAAATTATATTTGTATATAGTTTAAATATACTTGTAACGACCCGCATTTTACGTATCGAAGGATCATTAAATATTTTTATTTAATTACCCGAGAGTCGGATCATTCTCATATTTTGATATGTTGTTTATGTGTATGTAAGACATGTCCATAATTTTTACCAATTTTATTTATGACCATTTTCCCCTAACAGTTTTGTACAGGGAATGACTTTTGACTGGAATCGAATCCGGTGCTAAGTCAATTTTATTGGAAAGGAAATGGTGTTGCTAATTCCATAGAGTGGTCACATTAAATATTTGGTTCAACGATTTGGGAGAAATTGCTGTTTTAGTGCTACATAATTTCTGTCAAGGCTAATTGATAAATAGTGGGATGATTTGTGGGGTCCGATAAGACTTGGGATGTTGGCTATAAATAGGGGGTAGAGGCATGAGGAATTGTTTAGCTTCTTCATTTCTCTTATTTGGTTGAACTCGTGATCCTCCTTGCTCAATCAAATATCTCTCTCCTCCATTAAAAACATAGATCTAGAGTAGAAAATCGAAGATCAACATCGAAGAAAGGTAGATCGCATCAAAGTGATTGATTTGGAGGCCGTTCTTTATCGTTCCTCGCTATCCAGCATAGAGATTAGTGGTTTTCATGCTATTTTGAAGATTTGGTGAGTTATAAGCATCTCTCACACGAATTCAATCAAATATATAGGTTGTTTGATCTTATGTTCATCATCTCAAGTCGTTTTCACCTAGATCTACGTCATGTATGTATGTTTCCAATTTGAATCACCATAGGATATAATTAGCAACCTAAAAACGGTAAATAAGATAATGATAATTGTTGTTTGGTGATTATTGCGTGATTTGTTGCTGATTTGGTTATTGAATCATTATTTGTAACTGTTGAAATCAAATTGGTTTTCGATATGAAATCAAATCGAATTCAAGTGGGGTTTTAGTCGGAGTTTTGGGTCGACCAATTTTCGAGTGATGGATCGGATCGACCAACTTTCGAGTGATGGATTGACGTTGGCACGGTTTGGAGTGGATCGCATCATCCATGATTAACATCGTTTGGTAAATGTTATAACAGAATGGATCGGGCAGTCCATGGATCGGGGGCATCAAATCATGGATAGGGCACTAAAAATGTGGTGTTGTTGCACACTTGTTTTTCGAATGGATCAGTGTGATCTGGCATGGATCTGGAGTCTGCGCAAACTCTAGCAAAACGCTATAGAAAGGATGAATCAGGCAAAGATTTGGACCATGGACCGGGCAGTGTTGCGCAAGTGGAAATGATGGATCGGGCTAGGCGCATGACAATGGATCAGGCAGTTTTCATGATATGGATCGGGTGCAGATTACAGTGTTTCACAAACGCTATGAAAGAGGATGGATTGACACTTTCTAGAGCAGAGTTCACAAAGTGGATCGGGCATTAAAAACGTGGTGTTGCGCACGTGGTTTGGATGGATCGGGCAGAGTTCACAAAGTGGATCGGGCAGAAATTTAACATCGCTTTTAAAAAGCTACAGAAGGATGATGGACCGACCACTTTCTGGAGCATGGATCAGGCACTAAAAACTAGGTGTTGCGCATGTGATTTTGAACAGTTTTAATGGATCGGGTAGGCCAATCCAGAATGGAACGCGCAAATTTTGTAGCGTTTCAAAACGTTGTAAAATGCAGTTTAAACGATATGCTTCGTTTTTCATAGCAAAAAGGCTGGAAATGCTACGAAATGTAATATCAACCAAACGATGCATATTTTTGGGTCGGCGATGGTCATGGCTTCGATGCGAATTCAAGGAATGTTTGAAGTGTTGTGAAGTGTTCGTTGATCGGTGAAATGCAACGAATATGCAGACGACTCAAGTGTCTTTTGAGCTCATGGACAATGGTTGCTCAAGTGTGCTTTGAGCTTATGTATAGTCGTCAATGATGACTACTAGAGCTATAAAGGCCGAGAAATTACCGTTGTTGTACGTTCTAGCGGACTCAAAGCAGGGGTATAATAGGGACTCCTAAAAGCTAGATGATTAGTTGAGTACCTTGTGGAGCGATGAAAGGCCTAGATACATAGCGATGAAAGGCGTATGGAGTTTTTGCTAGAAACGGATTACCATTATCCCTTAACGGATGACATGATGATATGGTTAGTCATATGGTTAGCAATGGTTTCAAGCAGGATTGGCGGTGATAGTCAGAGTCATGGATGATGATTGTTTTGCTTGTATCATCTTGTGTATATCATTCGATGTTGAAGGCGATATTTCTCGAGTGCTTGTCTATTGTTGGTTTAGGCCTTTAGGGATTGTGCTTCAGAGATGTCGATATCTATTAGGATGGTCTACGCTTGATAACTGATTGCCACCAATGTACTGTTTGTTTATATCTGATTGTTTTTAAAGGCTATCACTGTCCGATGTGGGGAAGACAGACTTGGGTTCTTTTATGTTAATGTTGGTAGATTAGTTGATTAATCTAGTTATTCTCGTATACTTTATTGATGATGTTAGATAGTTGCTTTATCGCTCATTAAGACTGTTGTCTGACTCAAGGTTTTAGTTTCTTCTTATTACCTTGGGTTGTTCATCTATGTGTTGGATGAGCAGACTGAGTAGCAGGTGACAGGTAGTTTACCATGATGAGGATGATATTGTTGAGCGATGACAAACTCGAGGCTTATGTATTAGTTTCCTATTACCTACTATTTGTTGTTTTTCCGCTGCTATTTTGATGTATTCTCTAAGAGACTTGTAGTGAGACACTTTGTACAGACTCTTATAGTGTAATCCAATGTTGTATGGATATTTCATGTTGATATGAAAAAGTTTAAGATTTTTCTTGATTCTACTTTGCTTGTT
Organism: Allium sativum; assembly: GCA_030737875.1. Classification (NCBI taxonomy): domain Eukaryota; kingdom Viridiplantae; phylum Streptophyta; class Magnoliopsida; order Asparagales; family Amaryllidaceae; genus Allium; species Allium sativum. The sequence continues at coordinate 749,817,635 of CM060912.1, forward strand.
GTATATGTTCTATTATATTTTATCCTTGCGGTGTGAGTAATACGACAGGTTCCGCGTGTGTTATCCTACTATGATGATCGTCCATAGCTGCTGGCACATCTTTAAGCGCATTATTTCCATTGTTAAGTGCATGAGTTGTGGGTGGTCGTCACATTTGGTATCAATGCTCTGATTATCAATATTAGCCAAAGTTCGAAGAGGTAATTACGCATGAAGACGTATTTGTAGATTTTCGATGGATGTATATTATATATTAATGTATAGTATAATAGCATTTGAAATCCATTTGTAGTTTTTCTCATGTGTGGACTAATCATTCTATTTTTTAGATTTTGAATGAGTCGTCGAACGTCGAGACACACCGCTAGAGAGTAGACTATTCCTGTAGGGGGTGATAGAGGTATACCAGATTACCTAGCTATGTTCGAGGCCATGATGGAAGCAATCATGAGAAGAGTACTCGCTCAGAAGACAGCCGCAGTAGATATAGAAGTTCAAGTGCAAGTACGTAGGGCTGTGTACTTCGCAAGGCTATGCAAAGACTTCACTACTCTAGGAGGGAAGCCATTTAAAGGAAAAGAGCCGATTGTAGAGATTCAAGGATGGCTTGATGCTTGCATTTGGATCTTTGGAGATTTAGGAATTGATTATGCGACTAAAAGGAAGCTTGCATCGAGACAGGTACAGGGCAGAGCTATGGACTGGTGGAACTCTGTCACTCTAGAGAATCCAAAAGATGAGATTTCATGAGAGCAACTCCAAGTCAAGTTTTAGACAAAGTTTATCTCTACCGTCCAGAAGTCTATTTTTTTAAGAGGTTTGTTAAGCTTAAGCAAAATGTTCGACCAGTACTGGAGTATATTTCTGACTTCGAAGCTTTGTCAAAGTATGCTCGTTCATATGTTGAGACTCCTTATCAGAAGAACGAGAAATTTGTCATGGGCTTGGACAAATACCTCGGGAATCATTTGGTGTATCATCTAGATTATACTTATGAGAAGATCGTGGAAAAACCTTTATGACATGAGAGTTTGTTTCCACGAGGAACTGAAACCACAACAGGGTAGTAATAACAAAAAGAGGAAGCATCAATAATAAAAAAGAAAAGATGGCCAGAAAAAGCAGATAGGTGAAGTGACTTGCTACAAATGCCAACATAAGGGCCATTACTCTAGGGACTGCAAGAATCCGAAGGCTGAGAAAAAGTTCTACAACTATGGTAAGCCGGGGCATAATAAGAAGGATTGCCAGAACCAACTAAGGGAGAGCAGATTATGAAGCCGTATGCTTTGGAGGTTGTGCCATCATCTTCAAAGGCTCCTACGGCAGAGGAGAAAGAGAAAAGTGTCATGTTAAAGGTATTCTTTCTATTCGAGATGTTTCAGTTCATGTGTTGTTTGACACTGGAGCATCACATTCTTTCATTTGTAATGAGCTTATATGCCACTTGGGTTTGGAACCCGAGAATTGTGATATACCATTGATCATGACTAATCTATTTGGGGGTTCGTCTAGTTTTTGTATGATTTGTCGTGGTCTAGTATTGTCGAGTTATGGTTGCTCCTTTGTGTGTGATGCTTTATTTTGAACTTCGCTGGGTTTGGGATTATTTTGGATGTGGATTGGCTCTGGAGGTATGCGGCAAAAGTGGATTGCAAGAAGCTCGAGGTGACATTCAGGAATGTGGAAGGGCGAATGGTTATGATTCGATGCAAGCCCGAAGATGGTGTCTTTGTGAGAAATTTATATTTTCTTGTGATTTCACGGGAAGACTTATCATCTATGTCGATCGCTAGTGAGTTTGATGATGTCTTTGAAGAAGTCAAAGCATTGCAGCCGCATCATGAGATTGAGTTCAGAACGATTTGGTCCAGGATGCTAGACTATCATCATGCCTCTTAGGCAGATGATGCCTAAGGAACAACAAGAGTTAGAGGTGAAAGCACGTGATATTTTGAGAAAAATATTTATTCGGAGAATTGTGTCTGAATGGAGAGCGTCGGTTCTGTTTGCAACCAAGGCTGGTGGATGTTTGAGATTGTGTGTGTACTATCATGAGTTGAATAAGGGGGCCAAGAAGAATAAGTATTCGTTGCCAAGGATAGATGACTTATTCGATCAGCTTCAAGAGGCCAAGGTATTTTCTCAGATGGATTTGGCAATGGGATTCCATCAGTTGAGGGTAGCAAAGGATAGTGTGTCGAAAACGACTTTTAGGACACCATCTGTTTTCTTCGAATGGTTGGTGATACTATTTGGGTTAACTAACGCGCCAGCGTATTTCGTGGATCTTATGAATATGGTATCCAAGGACAAGTTGAATAAGTTCATTCTTGTGTTCGTGGATGATATTCTGGTTTACTCCCGAAATGAGGAAGTGCATAAGACGCACTTGATAGTTGTTTTGAAAATCTTATAAAGGATCACCTGAGAGCTAAGTTTTCAAAGTTTAGCTTCTGGAAGAGCGAAGTGAGGTTCTTAGGCCAAGTTGTTTCTGGAAATGGAATAGCGGTTGACCCCGCTAAGGTGGCAGCAATCCAGGACTAGGATAGACCTAAGAATGCGATGGATGTGAGGAGATTCCTTGGGTTGGTCGGATATTATCATCGGTTTATCAAGGATTTCTCCAAGATAACTGCACCATTAATAGGATTGACAAAGAAGAATCAAATGTTCACATGGGATGCGAAGTGTCAGAAAGCTTTTGGAATCCTGAAATAGAGACCGATGAGTGCTCCTATTTTGACAATTCCGAGTGGAAATAAAGAAATGGTAGTATACACTGATGCATGTGGTACTGGACTTGGAGCAGTGTTGATGTAGAAGGACAGAGTTGTGGCGTACACGAGTCGATAGCTGAAGACGCACGAAAGGAATTATCTGACTCATGATTTGGAGTTGGCAATGATCGGGTTTGCTATGAAGATGTGGATATATTACCTATTGGGAGTTCGATTCGAGTTGTTTATGGATCACAAGTCATTGAATATCTTTTCTCCCAAAAGGATTTGAATCTTCAGCAGCAGCAGTGGTTAGAGTTTCTGTCATCATATGATTTTGGTATAGCCTATACTCCTGGAATAGGTAATGCATTGGTGGATGTGTTGGGTCAAAGACACGCAAGTTTGGAAGCGATGTTTTCAGAATGGAAATACCTCGAGTACTTGGCAGGATTTGATTTCAAACCACGGTGTAAGTTGAAACCTTAAATGTTGGCAAGCTTACCGATAATGCCTACTCTCACCGAACGGACTGGCGAGAGCTAGAAGCATGATGAAAAAATTGTCGAGATTATCCAAAAGTTAGAACCAGAGGATAAGAAATTCGAGGTCGATCGAGAGGGTTGGCTTCGAAAGAAAGGACGACTGGTTGTTCCTGATATCGACGGACTAAGAGATAAGTGCCTTAGGGAATGTCATCACTCAAAGTTGACTACTCATCCAGGTGGTAATAAGATGTATCAAGACATAAGCGAGCCTACTACTTGGAAGGGATGAAGAGTGGTGTTGGTAAATTTATCTCCAAGTATATGAACTGCCAATTAGTAAAAGATGAACAGAAGAAGCCTAGTGGATTTCTTCAGCCATTGGAAGTTCCTACGTGGAAGTGGGAACATATATCAATGGATTTTATCGATGAACTACCTAGAACCAGGGAATGAAATGAAGGAATTTGGATCATAGTGGATCGCTTGACCAAAAGTGTAAGATTTATTACTGTCAGATTGGCTAAGACAACATCGAAGTTGGCTGAGCTATATATAAAATTGATAGTTCGATTCCATGGTATCTCGAAGAGCATAGTAAGTGATCGAGATCCATTATTCACGAGTTGATTTTGGAAGAATTTGCAAGAGACTTTTGGAACTGAATTGTGTTTGAGTATGGCTTATCATCCCCAAACACCAGAGCGATGGTCAAACCGAGAGGGTTAACCGAGTTTCGGAAGATCTTCTAAGATTTTGTGTATTGGAATTTGGGGGATCGTGGGAAAGACCATTTGCATCTAGTTGAGTTTGGGTATAATAATAGCTACCAGTCAAGCATTAGGATGGCACCATATGAGGCATTGTATGGTAAATTGTGTAATTCTCCGACATGTTGGTTAGAAACTGGAGATAAATTGGTACTTGGGCCAGAGATGATAAGAGAGAACTCAGATTGTATCAAAATCGTCGGCAACGAATGAAGGCAACCTAAGACTGTCAAAAGAGTTATGCTGATAAGCGTCGGAAGGATTTGGAATCCGACGTTGGCGATATGGTTTTCATGAATATTTCGTCTTTTTTTCATTTCGGAAATAAAGAAAGTTAGCTCCAAGATTTGTTGGACCGTTTCCAATAATCGAGCGGATTGGAAAGCTAGCGTATAAATCGGACTTACCAGAGAAGATGTTGAGTGTGCACAATGTTTTCAATGTGTCGTTTCTAAGGAAATGTATGCACGATTCAAATGTGGTGGTATCTCCAGAATAGTACGAAGACCTGGAAGTCGAGCCTATAGTTTCAAAACCTCGTAAGCCACTTCACTTACAGCTTAGAAGGAGGACAGTTAAACTAGTCAAGATTCAGTGGAGTGAGGATGATGACGATTGTACGTGGGAACGAAAGAGAAAATTAAGTCTATCCATCCAGAACTCTTCGTTGGTATGACCCATTAATGTCGTGTCACTCTTACACCATTGTTACTTGTATTATTCGTTAAAATTCCGCATGCTAGGTTAAGGCTATGGATGCATGGCTTGATGAGTGCTAGTTTGGATGATAAATTGTGTTAACCGGCTTATTGGTCCGGTTCCCAAAGGTACACGAGACACGCTTGACCCGACGCATCATAGGAAGCTAAGGCCGAGAGCGACACACACGAGCAAAGGAAAAAAGTTGAAGCGGGATCGCACCAATAGGTACCTCACAGTATTCCTATACTATTTCCGAATCAAGACCTCAAATCTATGGAAGCGCAGGCCCAAGTCTCGAACCCCCCGGCACGCGCTAACATGGCCTTCGTACCCCTCGAAGGACGAATTACGTACCCCCTGGGGTACGAAATTCGAACCCCTAAGAGGCTCGAAATTCGTACCCCTCGGGGTAAGAATTTCGTGCCCCGAGGGATTCGAATTTCGTACCCATAGGGTACGAAATTTATACCCCAAGTAGGGGTTTGAAATACCGATAGTGCATTTGGGGGGGACTCGAAATTCCTAGGGCCGACGGGAGGGACTTGAAATTCAGGTTGTGGTCCCCTATTTCCACCTAATCCCACCTACTCCTACCTAACCACTTCCCTATAAATACCGCTTGGCCTCACTTGAAAGGGATTGGATTTCTATCACTTGGGACCTCTAGAGAGCTTCAAGGGCCGCTTTAATGACATCTCGTCTTTGAGGAGGAAGAAGGACTAATTTGTCTTTTTCCTAAATACTTTGCATATAGCCATTATGAACTCATATGACTTGGAAATGAATGTAATGAGATGTCACGAGATAGTCTCAACCTGTAATCCTTAGTGATAAATAATATTCTGACGACTCTTCAATGTGGACGTAAGCCTTTCTTGTGGCCGAACCACTATAAATCTCTCGTGTTATTTTCCACTTTTCTCTCTTGTCTACACCACCAAATTATTAATTCCTACTAATTGGAATCTTGGGTGTTTACAACATTTTTTGCAATCAACATTTGGTGCTTTCACCGAGAGAACTCGGATTTGCGTCATTGTCGCACATTATCGTCTCAACTTCGACGAGCTAGCTTAAGGTTCCTTTGATAAACCTGCCGCCGAGTCCACTTATGATGGTGAACGACCAAAAAACGCAATGGTCGGCTCTTCAGCCGCAACTGAACTCGGAACATCTCAACAGCCTCAGCCTGCGGATATCTCGGCCACTAATGAAAACGTCCCTCCTACTGTGGACCCCGAAGCGCCCACAACACAACCCCAGATCCGCGCGCTTAGTGAAAAATATGAGAACACAACGGTCGAGCTCAATCAAGCATTAAGGAATAACATCGACCTTATGCGACAACTTCAAGAAAGTCAACGCTTCGTATCTCGACTCCAGCTAGCTCGGAACA